>JABWPP010000050.1:92430969-93803469 GCA_016920855.1 Puya raimondii
AAAGTAATAAAATAAAAAGTATAATTATAGCAATGAATAAAACTCAATAAGATTAAATATAATCTTAATTTTTGTTACTGGTTTAACCTAAATAGAATAGGATTAGAAAACTTTCAGTTGCGGAATTCGCAGAATTCGAGGCATATTTATTCAGCTAATTTCGTCAAGAAATTTTTTTTGGTAAATGCTGATTGTCTAAATTAATCTTGTTTTTTTTTTTAGAATATAAAGACTCATTCTAGCTTTCAATTATGTGCTACACCGAAGGTACAAAATTCTTCAATTGAAAATAATTTTTACGAAAATAGCATTTTTCATTGGAAAAAAGGTTACGTTTATTGGTTTGCAGGAAAAGGAAATTAAGAATTAAGTTTTCACTACTTTTCTTACTATGCTTTTTCGGCAGGAAAATCAATAAAACTAAAACATTTTTTTTAAAACAAAACGCAAAATTATTTTCTCTAGAAAAGTTATTGTAGAAACTAATAGTACTAATAGCTTATTAGGTTGAATTAAATCATCGACTTAAAATACTTAAATCTAGCTATTAGACTAATATGCAAACTATATATAAGACTTACAATTTTATATATTTTTTTCCTTTTTTGAGAGAAAGTACTAAAGTAGTAAATTACCTGCTTTATTTATTTTTTTAGAAATGAATTCAGCTAGAAACAATTAGGCTACGAATTTGTAATCTTGAGTACGAACCATCAAGTCCTTAGCCACCTAGGCTAGGTAAGGTCAGTACTTTCTATTTTATTCGATATAGAAAAGTAATTTTTCTATACTCTCGCGCGAACGACACAGATTAATTCTGATAAAATCCAACAACAAAATCAACGCCATGCGTTCGAACTGTTTACCGGAGGAAAAATTCTAAAATGCACCGGATATATTGGTGACGTGATGTCACCAACCAATCAAATAGCTCATTTTTAGAGTTATATGTTTCATCATGATTATAAAAAAAAATTATTGTACATTTTTTCAAAATAAGAAATATGATTGACTTGTTATTGATGATGTGGTGCAAGTGTGATACAATAAATTTTCTCTTATCGAAGAGGGTGGCCCGCGGCGCACAAGTTTTGAGACTTTGGAGGGCTCCGGCAAGTTGGGTAGTGGGGCTGCTTTACGGTGCAGTCGTCTCGGATTTGCGTGGACTCGGCTGACATCCCTTCACACCAGTCAATCAACCCCACAGGACAATCAACCCTCAAAGTCAATGAAGACTTTCGTTTTCTGCAGTACAAGCTGATCGGTCCCAGATCTTTGAAAAAAATGAACATACATATATGATCCAGTAAGTCAACTCTTCAACCATTATAGTTTTCGCTTAAAATGGTAGTACGCGCTGCAAATGATCAACACCTTATTTTGGTACCTCTTCAGCCATATTTGGATGTGGAAATAACTCATCCAAGAATATTGTGATAGCTTTATATAGGTAAAATAAAATTAAACGCATACCAAAATTCAGAATCATAAATAAAATAAAATAATTTATAGAGTGTCATAGAGAAGCAATTTTTGATCAATCTGTGAAAGTAAGAAATTCGGTTGTAATCTGAACGTCACCAATCAAACTCGGGTAATTTAGTTTCTTCTCCTTTCTCAGACACTCTCCGGTATGATGTGGAACAGATAGTAATTACATGACAAGGTAGCAAGATCAGTACCCCTTTATATAGAGCCCAGATCGATTTTTTCATCAAAGTCTGATTAGAATTTTATTTAATTTAAATAGATGAGAAAGAATTAAGATATATCATATTAAGCAGTTCTATATCTATTAGTATTGATCTTCATTTATAGTAAATCCGGATTTGAATATAATTAATTAGTCCACATTTATGAAAATCCTAACGTATTCTACTCAGCGCGAGATATTTCTATTATAATAGAAAGCTAGATGAGTGACAAAATTAATGTCTAAAATGAAATAGTATATTCGGCGTTTAAATTATTTTAAAAAAAATAGGATAAAGGTTATTATTACTTTTTAAGATATAAGAAATACTCCTACCTGCTACTTTATTATTATGCATGAATTTTTATATCTGATAAGTTATTATCGAATAATTTATTTGACATCCAAGCAAGACTTTCTCAAATAAATGTCTAATCAGTGCTTTTGAAAGATGAATTATATTAAAAAAGTTTTAAATAATTTCCTGTTTATTCTGCAATTGGAGCATCCAATTTTCAACTCCCAATTTCATTGGAGTACAACAGGAACCGGCTGTAGTTCCTACCCCTCCATGCGCACGAATGCGAGATGCGAGTAGTAGTATCTCATGGTGAACGTTGTGCATATGAATCTTTGCGCACCGTGTTATAGGCAAACTGCACCTAAAAGAAACTGAAAAAAAAATATTTTTTTTTTACAAAACACTCTTCTATAAATGATTGTAGACATAAGCAGGAGCAGAGACACAGACATTTTGAATTTGTTTTATCCTACCATATAGAATATAGTACTATTCCTTGATAGAGTGTTATATAAAATAGTACTTCAAAGAGAAACATTATAATGTCAAAATATTTCTGTAGTTTTCTATTTTAATAGAGTAAAAAAAATCTCACTTTTTCTAGTTTTCTACAAGAGATTATTATTGCTGAAAGCAGAAGTGTAAGCAGCACTTACCATGCAGTAGTACCTTACAAGGTAGCGTTTGGATCAGGATCCTTATCCTCCCCTTTATACTCAAACGTAAATTTTTTATCCGAAAATAGTAGTTCTCGGGTATCTGAAATAAGCTGGTATAACTATCCCCACATATACTACCCACTATTCTTCTTATTCCATATTATCCATCCAAACGCTATTTTTTTTATCCCCGAAAACAATCCAATTTTCATCCAAACGCTATTTTTTTTATCCCCACACTTGTACCTATCTCTATAATAGCTAGTTCTTACTTATATCCGAAACAAACGAAGCTTTTAATAATAGACCGATTAGTAGCCGAAAAATCAGCGAGCCTGGATCGGATTAGCATATAATAATGGGTCCTAACTGAGCTCAATCCAAATAGCATATCTCAGCCCGGCCTGTTTAGACTGTTTTGGACTCAATGGTTTTCGGTGGATATGGATTGGGCCAGACACAATTTTAGCGTAAAAAATTTGCATTCACCCTTGACCACTCGGTCCAATCCTAGGAGAAAAAAAGAAAAAAAAAATTAGCAAAAAATAGACAAGAACTGAAAGATGGCAATCTTGGGGCTTGTTTCGTGCTGCACTGCAGAGCTTTTTGATAAAATGGTCATTTTTTCGCGGTCGCACCACGAGCGCGAGCGTGACCGCGAGGCCAAACAGCCACGTGATTAAGAATCTGTTTGGATGTATAAATATTTTATTAAAAATATTTTTTAATTTATTCAAAAAGTTTATAACATTTGGTAGAAGAGATTATAATCCAATACTTAGAAAAACATGAGGTATGTGGCGTTCAAATTATCTTTTTGAAATAAAACCTTACAAAAAGCAAAATCCAAACTTCTAACTTCCACCCACAAACAAGTTATCATTAAATAACTTACTCACATATCCCAGCATGCCTTAATTAAGAAGCCTCCTTTGTGTTATGCTGTAGGGTTTAGTAATCACATAATTTGTTCTTTAGTTATTTTCTTCATGCTTCTTAGTTTTCGCGCAAAATAAGAGTGAAAAAAAAAACTATACTCACTTCTGAAAGTAGATGGGAGTAAAAATTAAAATTAAAATTATGGACTCTTTTAGAAAGTGAGGGACTGAATTTTAATGACTGAATTTTCATCTATTCAAATTCAAATTCTATTCACTATTGAAGGTAAGCATAACATCACTTCACTGCAAAAAAAAAAAAAGACTAAAAAAACCAAAACAAAACAAAATAAAAGGCACTTAGGCATGGGAAACTAGTCAAAATCTAGCTAATTTTTTTAGCAGAGCACATGAGATGAAGGAAACTCCAATGTACTCAATCATGTCACATGGCACTCTAAGATAGAAAAGCTAAAATTGCTAAAATTAGTGCCTACTTATGCACATGACTAATACGCTCGCCTACCAATTTTTTCCCCCTATATCAACTCATCAATGAATATACGTAACATGTACATATATAACCTACTCTATCTCTACACATTGTTCTCATTGAAGCATCACAAATGTTTAAACAACTTTTATTCTTCCTTCTCCTATCACTGATCATTCCCTCTGTCATCTCCACTTCCTTCGATATCCGGCTCGATCTCAAGCACGTCGATGCCGACTCGGGCTTGACTTGGGTTGAGCTCCTCCGACGGGCGGTGGTCCAGGGCAAGAGCAGGGCGATAAGGCTCATACATAACTCTACCGTCAACTTGCCAGTCAAGTCTAACGGGGCTGAGTACTTGGTCGAGCTGGCGATCGGCTCGCCAGCTCAGCCTGTCATGCTCATCCTTGATACCGGCAGCGATCTCATCTGGACTCAGTGCCAGCCCTGTCTCGAATGCTTTAACCAGAGCCTCTCTCTCTACGCTCCCTCGAACTCGTCCACTTTCTCTAGGCTCTCTTGCTCTAGCAAGCTATGCCGAGCTCTTCCTCTCTCCGCTTGTCACGAAGTGTGTATGTACATGTACGGTTACGGTGATAAATCTACTACCATAGGTGTTTTGGGCGCCGAGACCTTCACCTTAGGTACCACCACTAAAAAGGTCAAAATCCCCCGTCTCGGGTTCGGATGTGGGATTCTGAATCAAGGGATATTTTTAACCGAATCCGGCATCGTCGGTTTCGGCCGCGGACCCTTATCGTTAATCTCTCAGCTAAAAATTAAAAAGTTCTCTTACTGCTTCACTCCCATACACGACTACAAAAGAAGCACACTATTCCTTGGGACCTTAGCGAATCCAAAAAGGATCCCAAGTGGATCCATCAAAACCACTCCATTAATCCAAAACCCGCTAAGGCCAAGCTTGTACTACCTCTCTCTCAACGGAATAACGGTCGGAAATAAACGCTTAAAAATACCAAAGTCGGCGTTCGCTATAAAAGAAAACGGCAATGGTGGAGTAATAATAGATTCCGGCACCGGCTTCACCCGATTGAACCGGGTCGCGTACGATCAGGTAAAATCCGCATTTGCATCTCAATTAAAGCTCAGTGTCGTCAACGACTCTACAGGAACATTTGACGTCTGTTTCTCAGTGCCGATGTCTTCTTATTTGAGAGTTGAAGTGCCCAAGCTTATATACCATTTCGAAGGTGCTGATATGGACGTACCGCGGGACAATTACGTGGTTGATTTAGACGAAGGCGGTGGATTAATGTGCTTAATTGTATCGAAATTGAAGTCGAATGATGTTTCGATAATAGGGAATATACAGCAGCAAAATATGTGGATCGAATATGATTTGGAGAAGAACGAGTTGGGGTTTGCTCCTGCTCAATGTGATCAGCTGTGACTTAATTTGGTTTCTAAATGATAGCATTAGCTTTAATTTGATACTAATATATGTGGAGGTGATTTATGTTTGTATTAGTGAAGGGAAAAGGATTATAACTTCCTAGTGATCTCGTACTATTTGGGGATTATCTTTTTGAAATGGTAAACTCATGTACGGTCCTAAAAAAGTTCGTTATTGTTAATGAGTTATGTGTAGAAATAAATAAAATAAATTCCTTTCATATTTTGTCACTATACTTAACACACTTTACTTACAATTCTAAATAAAAACTAAAATAGTATATGTTCCGGAAGTATTACTTAGGATAATACTTTTATTAAATAACACTATGGGCCCGTTTGGCTTAGCTTTTGAAAAAGTAATTTCTGAAAAGATAATTTTGGTTTGGAAAAGTGATTTCTGTTAAAAGCTGTAGAGCGTTTGGTTGAGTCTGATAGAAAAGTGATTTTGCTGAAGTGATTTTAAAAAGCTGTTTGACAAATTTTTTTGCAGAAGTGATTTTGTAATGCTGTTTCACCGGCAGTGGCCGCGCTGCCGCCCGAAATCTTTTCGCCGCCGCGGTGCGCTCACCAGCGGCCCATGAGGAATGGGATGCATCCTTGCTAAGCTCACCGCTGCCGACAACGATTGCTCCTTCTCCCTCTCCGCCCTCCTCTTCCACCCCACCGCCACTACCTGAGACCCCCTCCACGCCCCTCTCCCGCCCCCCTCCGCCCCCGAGCTCCGCCGCGCCGCCGCCGCCGCCGCGAGGGACTCCGCCGGGTGGCCGCTCTGGCTCTCCGCCGTCGCCGGGGACGCCCTCACCGGGTGGGGCCCCCGCCGCGCCGACTCCTTCCAGAAGCTGAAGAAGGTGAGGGTGGAGCCCGGGGCTGCGGCGGCGGCGGAGGGGGCTACGGCGGCGGCGAGTTTCATGGCGAGGGAGATCGCCCTGCTCCTGCGCCTCGACGGCCACCCCAACGTCGTCCGCCTCCACAGCCTCGTCACCTCCCGCATCGCCGCCTCCCCCTCCCTCTACCTCGTCCTCGAGTACTTGGACCACGACCTTGCCAGAATCTCCTCCGTCGCCGCCGCCGCCTCCTCCGGCGCCGGCCCCGGCGCCCGCTTCTCCCTACCCCAGGTCGGCGTCTTCTTACTCTCCCTTTCCCAGGTTCGCCGGAAAGAAAAGATTCGCCGGAGAGAAAGGTGTCGCCGGAGAGGAAGAAGGAAGAGAGATGGAGGAGAGAAGAGAGGAAAGTGGAATTTTTTTTTTTTTTGTTGGAGAGAGAGGTTGGCTGTGGTAAATGGGAGAGAGAGAGGAGGGTAGTTGGAAGTATTAATTGAATAAAATGGTAGAGTAGAATTATGTTGTTTGTTTAGGGGTAGTTTCGATATTTTTCTAAAAAAATTTAAGTGAGAAAACTGTTTTTGCGGGAATCAGTTTTGGAGAAGCAGCTTTTTTCTGCTTCTGATTCTGGAGGTTGAAAAATCAGTTTTCTAATTCTGAAAAGCAGAATCAGATTTTGAAACTTCCATTGCCAAACGCTCTATTGAGCCCAAAATTATTTTTGGACTCAGAATCACTTTTAAAAAGTTTGGCCAAACACCCCCTATATCCTATAACTCAGCCAAAATGCTCGACGTAAGCAATCGAGCTTTGGAACTTCTAGTCACCAAAATACAGCATTACTGTTATTGTTATTATTATTTTTTTTGGAAAAAGGATCAAATACTAAAGGAAAAATAATTCAGATAAATGCAGGATTTTTTAAGACCCATTCCAATTATTGAATTTCAAATCAATCAGTTAGTGGAAGAATCAATGTAATTCTTTTATTATCATGAATCCGTTCCGAAAAAATTTCGGTCAAATCAGTATATAATTTTCTTCAGGATGGTGGAGTTAGAGCTACGAGCTCTGTACGCTTGTGGAAGATTAGATTTCCCCTCAAATTCAAGATTCTCGTATGGTTAGTGTTGAAAAAAAGAGTGTTCACTGTGGACAACCTTCTTAAAAGGGGTTGGAGCGGGGACGAGAATTGTGTTTTATGTCTGGAAGAGAAGGAGACGGTAGACCATCTCTTCTCTGACTGCCATCATACTGTTAGATGTCTCGAATTCTGGAACCACAAAGTTTCCTAACACTATTCTGTTTTGGTTATCCCATTAAGTTAAGTTTAAATTATGCATTATCTAATTGAGATTATTTCTAATCTTAGTGGATTTGTATTCCTAATCGTATTAGGATTTAGTCATTATTATAATATCCTTTATTTTGTTGATTTTGGTGCGGCAGATGAGGAGAATTATGGTTGTATTTTTTGGATTAGAATTTTATGAGAGAGACATATTTTGTACACCACTTTTATTATAATGAAAGTATCGGCTCCAACTCGTCCGTAGATGTAAGCCAGTGGCAAAACCACATTAATATTGTGTACTTTATTTTTTTTCTCTTTCTCGATTCTCTTTTGATATATTCGCACCCAACGAACTAGATTTTTTTTCGCTTTTATTCTACCACATACTACAGCTGTGCTTGAAGGAATGCTTCCAAACAAACTCTTTCCTAGTAACTGCTCATCCTCAATGGAGATTTGGGAAGCGAGTAGCCTCAAAAGGAGTGCACAGGGGAGTAGAGAGCTGGCGACCATCGCTGCCACTTTGTGGGTTATTTTGCTAGCTAGAGTGTATCAGAAGAATTTTTGAAAAAATCTAAACGTGCACCGGATTGCGTGTTGACGGAGATCTGAGCTCTAGGGAATCTTGGGATCTTTTCTGCACTTAATCTTAGAGCGTAACAGACGTTTTTTTTTCTTTTTTTCTTTTTTTTTTGGCCCGTACGAGGCCCAGGTTGTCTCAATTTGTAGCCAAATTTATCTTCTAATTGAATGAAGCGGTAGCATGCTACCTTATTCTCAAAAAAAAAAATCTTTTATTATCTGAGGTGGCGAAATACCAACTTATTACAAAATTAAGTACTTAACAGAGCTATATTTTTTTATTCTTGTGAAATACAGGACCTTCAATTGAAACGATCTCACCCATTAATTAAAATCACAGCTGATCGCACCACGCAGGAGCAAAGGATAGCTTCTGTTTGTCCAGATCGTAGACTATGTGCATATTCTGCTGCTGAAAATTACCAATTATGGACATTTCGCTGCCCGATTCGAACATCACCAGGCACATTAAACTGACGGTAGAATCTTGGTACATATAATTTTCAAGCGGCAGATCCATATCTGCGCCTTCGAAGTGGAATATCAGCTTCGGCACGTCGACCTTTGCTGACGGAGACGACGGCAGCGAGAAGCAAAGGTCGAAGCCCTCTCCGGTGCCGTTAGCCACGGGCAGCTTCACCTGCGACAAGAAGGCGCTCCTCACGAGCTTGTAAGCAACCGTGGTTAGGTGCGTGATGGCCGTGCCGGAGTCTATGATCACTCCGCCCGTCCCGTTTTGCTGCAGCGTGAATGCCGACTTCGGTATCGGGAGACGGGTCGTGCCGACCGTTATACCGTCGAGAGAGAGGTAATAGTAGATTGACTGCGAAGTATTCGTAACAAACGGAGTCGACCGGACGTTAGTAGTGCTGCCGTTCAGATCGGCAGCTGATCCTAACATGAGTGTGCTGCTTTTCGAATCGTCGTAGGAAGTGAAGCAGTACGAGAACTTTCCGACTCCTAACTGAGAGATGAGAGACAAGGGCCCGCGACCGAATCCTGCGATCCCGGATTCGTTGTTGAAGATGCCCCCGTTCAGAAACCCACAGCCGAATCCAAGGTCCGGGACGGTGACGTTGTTAGCGGACCCGAAGGTGAAGGCCTCGCTGGCGAGAGTGCCGATGGTGGTTGAGTGGTCGCCGTAACTGTAGAGATAGAGGCATTGTGCGTGGCAGGAGGATAGAGGAAGAGCCTGGCAGAGCTTGCTGGAGCAGGCGAGCGGCGAGTAAGTGGATGATTGCGAAGGATCGTACAAAGGAAAGCTCTGGTTGAAGCACGAGAGGCAGGGCTGGCACTGGGTCCAGACGAGATCGCTTCCGGTGTCAAGGATGAGCAGAAGAGGCTGTGGCGGCGTGCCGATGGAAACTCCGATGGTGTACTCACCGACATTTGGCAAGACAGGCACGTCAGCTGTGGATATCGAACTGGCAGAACCCGCAGCCTTGGGCACGAGCATCGCGCCCCGGGCCCTGCTCCGGAGCGCCATGCGCTGCAGGAGATCGGATTTGGTGAAGTTCCGGCCCGCATCGACGTGGGTCAGGTCCACCCGAAGACCGTTGTATGTAGAAATGGCTGGAGAAACTAGCGAGACGAGCAGGAGCATCAGAATTGGCAGCATATTTTCTAATAAGGGTTTAACCGCATGCATGTTGTGGTCTGAGATACAGAGACTTATGTTTTGCGAAGGTAACACTTGTTTGGAGGAATGTTTATATAGCGGGGATTTTGCAACAATTTAGTCTCCGTGATGGCGAATGTTGTTGAATTATTTAGTGTTAAATTTTTTTGGTCTAGTACGAGAACTTGGTTAACGCGCTATTACATATATTTCCAAATTTTGGGTCTCAGTCGCCTTAGTAGGGAGGTTTCTCTTGAAAACGTTATACCTACGTCTCTTGACGCGGCAAAAGTATGCGCGCCTATTCTTGCATAGCAATTTTCTGTCCGTGTTCAAGGCGCCCAAATAGGTAATCAAGCGTATGGAGGGTTTACGTAGAGACTTCTTCTGAAATGGTGGACTCAACTCCCCTGACAAAGGCTGTCTAGTAGCATGGAAGAATGCGTGCAGGAGTAAGATAGAGGAAGGACTTGGTATTTTAGATATAGCCACGATGAACCAAGCTCTCCTAATCAAATGGTGGTGAAAATTTCTCACCGCACCCTTACTCCTGTGGAACAAGATTATCCATGTCTTATACTATCGCAGAAGAAAACCGTTTAAGGAGGGAAGTTCCTTCCGACCCTTCTCGTTTTGGTGGAAGGGGATCCTGAGTATTAGAGATATCTTCAAATGGAGAGTTTACTACAAGCTAGGTAACGGGTGTAATATTGACTTCTGGACGGACCGCTGGTGTGGCGATACAACACTGCAATCGGCATTTTCGGAACTGTATCAATTTTCGCATTACAAAAATTTGAGAATCAATGACTGTCTAAGAAACAACGGATGGAACTGGAATCGAATCCTAGGTGGACACGACAGCAGTGTTTATGGAGCAACCCACAATTTTTTTGATCTTAGGGATAAGATCGCCGGCCTCACATTGGAACAGAGGCCAGATAGCGTGCATTGGCGTTGGAGTCTTGACGGGTGCTTCTCGGTGAAATCGACATATAAGGTGTTGAGTGATGGGGGTACGAGAGATGTCCGAGCTAGCAAGATTTGGAAACTTAGCATTCCACTCAAAGTAAAACTGTTTTGCTGGCTCGTTCTTAAAAAAAGGACTCTAACAGCAGATAATCTAATTAAAAGAGGCTGGACCGGCAACACGTCCTGTGTACTATGTGGAATCGAGGAGGAAACCACCGATCATTTATTCGTACAGTGTGTTTTCTTTAGGTACCTCTTGGCGATGTCACAGAAGGACGTACTCCTTGGAGATTTCGGAGGCGATGTGAAGTATGTATGGGATAGGTGGATAGCTTGGCGTGGTTCGCAATCGATGGACTCCAGGATGAACGGACTGATAGCCTGTTGGTGGGTCACTTGGAAGATAAGGAACGAAGCTATTTTTGACAATATCACACCTGATTCCTCCCTAGGTGTCGTTCGGATTGTCCAAATGTCAAAGCTTTGGGATCAACTTATCCCCTCTTCTAGATTCTAATGTGTGCGTGTGTATGATTTTTTTTTTTTCGCGCCTTACCCAGAGGCCTTTGTTGCCTCACCCCTGTAGCCTAGTTCATCACTCCAATGAATGAAGCGCATAACAAGCTACCTTTTTCTCAAAAAAAAATTATCTATATCTACATCATATTATATTATATCTATATATTATTTATTCTAAATTTGTCACATGCAACGTTCCCTTCATTGTTAAATATGGGCTCCACTCCGAACCGGTTCAAAATCCTCCACATATTTTTTTTCTTTCTTTATTTGAACCGAACCGATTTTTTTTCTTTGCTTAAACCGAATCAATCATTGTTGAGTGTCGACTCCCCCGAATCGGCTCAAGTCCTCCACATTTTTTTTTCTTTCTTTGCTTGAATCAAATCGATTTTTTTTTTTACTTGAACCGAATCAAGCCACACCTCTGCATTGGGCCGAACTGTTCCTCTTCCACTTCCTTCGGCTGTTATCTTTCTTCATCGGCAAAATGAATCCCACCCCTTATCTCGCTTCTTTCATCGTTGTTTTCTCTTTCTTTGTCACCGTTTTTTATTTTTCTCTAATTATCTATCCATCGCATCGCACGAATTACTACACTAGTATAATAGAAAAAATTATATTTAAACTTGAGATACTAAACAAAGGGCTCCATTTGCACATTAATACAAAAATATTTTTTATAATATTACTATACTATTTATGATTAGAATATTTTATAATCATACATGGTATGATAAAATTGAGATGCATATTTCTTAAATACTAAAATCTAAAAAGATTATCCAAATTTTTGGATGAAACGGATGTTATATTTATATCTAAAAATTAGGCCTATAATTTACATTTCTCTAAATATAATGAGTCCTAGATGCAGAGGTTGACCCAGGTAAATGAATCATGGAAAGAAATTTAAAAAAAAGAAAAGAAAGAAGAGTATGATGAACGACCTTAACGGAAACGTGGAAACGAAGGTACAACGACTTAATCATCCCAGTTTCCACACTAAACAACTCTGCTATAATTTATTTAGTCCCCTAAATATAAAAAAGATAATTGCCTATATACACCCTCAATACTTCTAAAAGGAATAATTTATTTAGTCCACATTAATAAATGTTTCGAAGCTAAATGTAAATATACCATTTTCTGAAATCTCAAGTTTTCATAGATCATCAGTTTATTAATTTTAAATTGGCCCAATGACGTGTGTTTGTCGCAGCATACTTGTACAGTTGTTTGTGCGTCATTCTAATTGCTCCTAATATGTTAGTTGTTATACCAATCACAAACGAAGACCTACATCAACATACGAAGTTCGGTACTGACCTACGTCAACAAACGAAGACGGAGGAGGAATTTTTATTATAATTAAAATAGAGTACAAAAAGTGACTCTCCCACAAAAACTTTAAACTCCAAAATGCATCTATACTCCTTTTTATCTGCAGCACCAAATCAATAAAATATTATATTAATAATTAAAGTCTCATAAAATTAAAAACAATCTGAATGAGATTAGACATAATCACAACGGGTTAACCGAAAAAAAAGGATTAAAAAATCTTCCGATTTTAAAATTCAAGATATATCTAAAATATGTAATATGGAAAATATTTTCATCAATTACTTTGAGTTTTGGGGTTGTTTTGAGCCTTTTAATACTAAACAATTGTTGAAACTCACAATCTCATTTCTACTTTCTACTGTGATATATGATTCAAAATTTTCTCTTTACGAAGTGCTTAATTAAAGACAGTTACTGCTGAAAATGAAAATAGAAGCCTTAAGAATAATTTTGTTGTAGAAAAATACTCGTGAAAATATATTACTATAATTGCATTGTTACTTCCTGAACTTTTGTCGGATTTTCACTTTGCCTTCCAAATTTTTAAAATAGATATCTAACATTTTAAACTCTAATATTTCATTCATATTACCCCTTCCGTCAGTTTTCCGCCAAGCTCCGTTAACCGAAAACTGACGGAAGGAGTAACATGAATGAAATATTAGAATTTATGATATTAAATGTCCACTTTATGAGTTTGGATGGTAAAGTGAAACTCTACCAAAAGTTCAGAAAGTAACCGAAATATCTGGTTGTTGAAAAAAAAAAATTTATAATTTTTTTTTAATTATGTCAAAGGAATAGTTTCAAGAAAAATATTAAAAATATAAAAAGAAAAAGGCAAATGGATTAGATCACTTACGCAGGGTGTGCGGCCGATGTCTGAAGGATGAGATAATATTTAGTATCTCTTAATCTAACATTACTAATTTTATTTTAAATTTTTTAAATTTATTATAAAATAATATTATATTTTTATATTCAAATTTTCTAATTGGTTAAAAAGAAGTATAAACTATTAATTTTAGACTAAAATAAAATTACGTTGCATAATTTTATAAGGAGTAAGTGTATTCTCTAAAATAATACTTCTAGAGATAAATGCGAGAAATGAGTACTACAGATAATTAACTGAGAATTAAAATCTCTATATCCAAGTGTATCCAAGTGAGGATACTTATTGTAAATCAACCACATTAGTGAGTACACCGAAAGAGTAGGGTGTTCGAGCATCGTAGTTATAAGCTAGCTATTGTCTCTCTTTTCTTATCTTTTAAGCCACTCTAATTTTTTTTTTTTTTTTTACTTTTATACAATAAAATTAATGTAGGGTAATTTGTAATATAATTTATTTTAGAATAAAAAAATATAAATTTAAAACTTCGCATGATCACTAACTTGAGTGTCAGTAGTTAATCCATTAATGTATATTGGGCTAAATTGCACTATTATCCCCTGAACTACGTACATATATAACCTATTCTTATCTCTACACATTGTTCTCATTGAAGCATCACAAATGTTACAACTTTTATTCGTCCTTCTCCTATCACTGATCATTCCCTCTGTCATCTCCACTTCCTTCGATATCCAGCTCGATCTCAAGCACGTCGATGCCGACTTGGGCTTGACTCGGGTCGAGCTCCTCCGACGGGCGGTGGTCCGGGGCAAGAGCAGGGCGGCGAGGCTCATACATAACTCTACCGTCAACGTGCTGGTCCAGTCTAACGGGGCTGAGTACTTGGTCGAGCTGGCGATCGGCTCACCAGCTCAGCGTGTCATGCTCATCCTTGACACTGGCAGCGATCTCATTTGGACTCAGTTCCAGCCCTGCCTCGAATGCTTCGACCAGAGCCTCTCTCTCTACGCTCCCTCAAACTCGTCCACTTTATCTAGGCTCTCTTGCTCTAGCAAGCTATGCCGAGCCCTTCCTCTCAAGCGTGTCACGGATTGTTCATGTACATGTACGGTTACGGCGATAAATCTACTACATACCATAGGTGTTTTGGGCCCCGAGACCTTCACCTTTGGTACCACCACTAAAAAGGTCAAAATCCCTCGTCTCGGATTCGGATGTGGGATTCTGAACCAAGGGATATTTTTAACCGAATCCGGCATCGACGGTTTCGGTCGCGGACCCTTGTCGTTAATCTCTTAAGGCCTGTTTGGTTCCTCGAAATTTTTTCCAAAAAACTTATTTTAGGCTGAAAAAGTTTTTTCCATGTGTTTGGTTTGAGGGAAAAGTAGGTTTTTTGGAAAATTATTTTTCATATTTCACGAAAAACTTCTCTTTTCGTTTTCCAAATTTTTTTTTCGGAAGACGGAAACTTTTTCCTTACGGACGTTTTGAGAAGTAAAAAAGAAATTTTTTCTTTTCTAATATATTGGTATACGTTTATCACCGAACCGTCATCTTAACCATCTTCTACCGTCATCTATATTTCTCCAAACTATATATATATATACATACGACATAATTATCTCCATCTACTATCCGTTATGTCAATCATCTTCATCTCCTTTGTGAAACTATTTTATCTACGTCAAAATATACTTAAAATTATTTTTATTTACTTATTTATTATTTATATTATAAACAGTTTGTGAGTATTATATTAAATTTTAAAAGATTGGTAATTTCACCCTTCTTTTGTAAAAAGTATTTATATACCAAAATCTTAAACTAACCAAATAAATGAAATAAAAATAAAAAAATATTTTTCATTTTTTTTTCTTACCATCCAAACACGTATACATGGAAAACTAATTTTCTTTTCCGTCGAACTAAACAATAGAAACTAAAAATTTTCTTTTCCACGGAAAACTTTCTTCCCCGAAAATAGTTTTCTACTATTTTCCAAAGAACCAAACAGGCCCTTAGCTAAAAATTAAAAAGTTCTCTTATTGCTTCACTCCCATACACGACTACAAAAGAAGACCCCTATTTATTGGGACGAATCGAAAAAGGATCCGAAGTGGATCCATCAAAACCACTCCACTAATCAAAAACCCGCTAAGGCCAAGCTTGTACTACCTCTCTCTCAACAGAATAACGGTCGGAAATAAACGCTTAAAAATACCAAAGTCGGCGTTCACTACAAAAGAAAACGGCAATGGTGGAGTAATAATAGATTCCGGCACCGGCTTTACCCGATTGAACCGGATCGCGTACGATAAGGTAAAATCCGCATTTGCATCTCAATTAAAGCTCAGTGTCACTAATGACTCTACAGGAACGTTTGACGTCTGTTTCTCGATGTCTATATCTTCTTATTTGCGAGTTGAAGTGCCCAAGCTTATATACCATTTCGAAGGTGCAGATATGGACGTACCGCGAGATAATTACGTGGTTGATTTAGACGAAGGCGGTGGATTAATGTGCTTAATTGTATCGAAGTCGAATGATGTTTCGATAATAGGGAATATACAGCAGCAAAATATGTGGATCGAATATGATTTGGAGAAGAACAAGTTGGGGTTTGCTCCTGCTCAATGTGATCAGCTGTGACTTAATTTGGTTTCTAAATGATAGCATTAGCTTTAATTTGATACTAACATATGTGGAGGTGATTTATGTTTGTATTAGTGAAGGGAAAAGGATTATAACTTTTTAGTGATCTCATACTATTTGGGGATTATCTTTTAAAAGTCGTAAAATGCTTCATGTACGGTCCTAAAAAAGTTTGTTATTGTTAATGAGTTATGTGTAGAAATGAATAAAATAAATCCCTCTCATATTTTGTAGCTATACTTAACACACTTTACTTACAATTCTAAAACGAAAACAAAAATAGTATAAGTTCTGAAAGTATTACTTGGATAATATATACTTTGATTAAATAACACTATATTCTATAGCTCAGTCAAAACGCTCGACGTAAGCAATCGAACTTTGAAACTTCCACTGACAAAAATGCAGCATTACTGTTATTGTTATTATTATTTTTGGGAAAAATGATCAAATACTAAAGGAAAAATAATTCAGATAAATGCAAGATTTTTGAAGACCCAGTCCAAGTAGTGAATTTCACATCAATCAATTAGAGGAAGAATCAGTGTAGTTCTTTTATTACCTGAGGTGGCGAAATACCAACTTATTACATAATTAAATACTTATTGACAGGGCTATATTTTTTTATTCTTATGAAATACAGGACCTTCAATTGAAACGATCTCACCCATTAATTAAAATCACAGCTGATCGCACCGCGCAGGAGCAAAAGATAACTTCTGATCGTTCAGATCGTAGACTATGTGCATATTCTGCTGCTGAAAATTACCAATTATGGACATTTCGCCGCCGGAGTCGAACATCGCCAAGCACATTAAACCGACGGTAGAATCTTGGTACATATAATTTTCAAGCGGCAGATCCATATCTGCGCCTTCGAAGTGGAATATCAGCTTCGGCACGTCCACCTTTGCTGACGGAGACGACGGCAGCGAGAAGCAAAGGTCCAAGCCCTCTCCGGTGCCGTTAGCCACGGGCAGCTCCACCTGCGACAAGAAGGCGCTCCTCACGAGCTTGTAAGCAACCGTGGTTAGGTGCATGATGGACGTGCCGGAGTCTATGATCACTCCGCCCGTCCCGTTTTGCTGCAGCGCGAATGCCGACTTCGGTATCGGGAGACGGGTCGTGCCGACCGTTATACCGTCGAGAGAGAGGTAATAGAAGGTTGGCTGCGAAGGATTCGTAACGAACGGAGTCGACCGCACATTAGTAGCGCTGCCGTTCAGATCGGCAGCTGATCCTAACATGAGTGTGCTGCTCTTCGAATCGTTGCCGTAGGAAGTGAAGCAGTATCCGAACTTTCCGACTCCTAACTGAGAGATGAGAGACAAGGGCCCACGACCGAAGCCTGCGAACCCGAATTCGATGTTGAAGCTGACCTGGTTTAGAAACCCACAGCCGAATCCGAGGTTCGGGACCGTGACGTTGTTAGTGGACCCGAAGGTGAAGGCCTCGCTGGCGAGAGTGCCGACGGTGGTTGAGTTGTCGCCGTAACCGTAAAGATAGAGGCATTGTGCGTGGCAGGCGGATTGAGGAAGCGCCTGGCAGAGCTTGCTGGAGCAGGGAAGCGGCGAGTAAGTGGATGACTGCGAAGGATCGTACAAAGGAAAGCTCTGGTTGATGCACGAGAGGCAGGGCTGGCACTGAGTCCACACGAGATCGCTGCCGGTGTCAAGGTTGAGCAGGAGAGGCTGCGGCGGTGTGCCGATGGAAAACCCGATGGTGTACTCGCCGGCGTTTGGCAAGACAGGCACGTCGGTTGTGGATATCGAACTGGCGGAACTCGCGGCCTTGGACGCAAGCATCGCACCCCGGGCCCTGCTTCGGAGCGCCATGCGCTGCAGGAGCTCGAATTTGGTGAAGTTCCGGCCCGCATCGACGTGGGTCAGGTCCACGCGAACACCGTCGAAGGCAGAAATGGCCGGAGGGACTAGCGAGACGAGCAGGAGCACCAGAATTGGCAGCATATTTTCAGAGTGCCTAACAGTATACATGTTGTGGTCTGAGATACAGAGACTTATGTTTTGCGGAGATAATATTGTTAGGATGCACGTTTATATAGGGGGTTTTAGCAAAGAACAAGTCTCTGTGATGGCGAATTTTGTTGAATTATTTATGGTGTTTAATAGAAGGACTCAATTAACGCGCCATTGTATACATTTCAAACGGTGCCCTTTCAATACCTTGACACGGCAAAATTATGTGTGCGTTTTTCTTTTAGCAAAATTATATAACAAAATAAGATTATATTCAACTTCCCGAGTAAAAGTGCCTATTCGCACACAAGTAAAATAATATATTTTTTAAAAAAACATTATTTTAATGCAAAATTATTATATTATTTATGATTAGATTTTTTTATTATCATATGCGGTACGGTAAAATTGAGATGTACATTGTTTTTTTATACTAAAACATAAAAGAATTGTCTAAATTCTTGGATAGATTAGATATAATATTTACACCTAAAAATTAGAGGTATACTTTGCATTTCTCTAAATATGATGAGAATGGAGTTCTAGAAGCAGAGATTGACCCAGACAATTGTATTATGGAAACAAAAAAAAGGAAAAAAAAAAAGAAGAAAAAAAAAGAGTAATTTATTTAGCACACATTGGTAAAAGTTTTGATGCTGAATATAAAAATATGGTCATCTGAAAACTTGCTTAAGTTTTTATAGATCATCAGTTAATTAATTTTAAATTGGCCCAATGGCACGTGTTAGTCGCAGCTAGCATGTATAGTTGTTTGTACAGCATGTTAGTTGCGCCTAATATCTGAGTTGAATTTATACTTCGTATTAGTCGCAGTATGACTGTATTAGGTTCATGTCACGTAATAGTAGCACCTAGCACGCGTAGGAAGAGTGTCAGTATAGAGCGTTTATTTTTTTTATATATTGTTATAACAAAAATGAGAAAGATTTAATTTGTCATGTGTGAAAATACAAGCAGAGTATTGAGGAAGAGAAAACAAAAAAAGTATACAAATATTGTATGGTTCGGCTACTGGTCTACGTCCACGGTCTAAGTTGGACGAGAAATTTTTATTATAATCAAAGAAGAGTATAAAAAATGACTCTCTCACAAGAACCCTAGCTTTCAAAATACACCTATACTCTCTTTTAGCAGTCACATCAAATCAATAAAATAAAAAGTATGTTTATATTAATAATTAAAATTTCATAAAATTAAAAATAATTTTAATAATATATGACGAGTTGAGTTCGAATACTATTAATAGTATTTTGACTATTTTGCTATCGATTTTTTAGCCGTTAGATCTACACTTTAATTGATTCCATCCTTTAAATCATACTATTCAACCAACTACCTACTCAATCCTAGGAGGACCACCACTAAATCCTAGGGGACCACTATCATCCTAACCCTACAATTTTTTATCCAAGGATTAAAAATTCGATAGCAAAAGAGTCCAAATACTATTAATAGTATTCCAGCCCAATTCATATTAGACATAATTTTAATTTAACTTGATAGGTTGACTGTAAAAGAATAAAATTAGAAAACCTTACAATTTTAAAATTCGAGACATATCTAACATATATAATGGGGAGAGTACTTTTATCAATTACCTTGATTTTTGGGGTTGTTTCGAGCCTTTTAATAGTAAACAATTGTTGAAACTCGCAATCTCATTTCTACTTTCTACTGTGATATATAGGGGTGGAAACGAGCCGAGCTCGAGCGAGCTTACCTCAGCTCAAGCTTGGCTTGAAATTAATTTCGAGCCTAAATTTAGGCTCAAGCTCGGCTTGAAATTAATTCGAGCCGAGCTCGAGCGAGCCTAACTTCGAGTCGAGCGAGCTCGAGCCCTAAACGAGCCGCTTGAAATTCTAACATCATGCAATTTATAGTTTAATTTCTATAAAAAATTATCTAAAATTTGATACAAAAAATGTCTAATAGTTCAACATACAAAATGAATGCATGAAATGCGGTATTATAATATTAAAACAATAATGTAGGAGAAGCGAATTTACGAGCAAGTGAAAGAGAGAGGGAGAGAGCAATTAGAGTAAAATTTTGTTGGTTTGATTTTGTGGGTCAATAAATATACCCAATAACCTAAACTCTATACACATATGATTAAAATATATAATGTATATTTATATATATATTTAATATAGAGTCCGGCTACTATACTATCGATAGTACCTAACGCTTTGTGCTATCGAATTTTTCGCCGTTAGGTCTACCCTTTTGATCATTTCCATCTGTTAAATCATACTATTCTTCCACTAGCTGATTGATTCTTCCACTAGCTGATTGATGTGAAATTCACTAATTGGAATAGGTCTTCAAAAATCCTGCATTTATCTTTATTATTTTTCCTTTAGCATTTGATCATTTTTCACACAAAAAAAAAAAAAAAAAAAACAGTAATGCTGCATTTTGGTCAGTAGAAGTTCCAAAGCTCGATTGCTTACGTCGAGCATTTTGGTTTAGCTATAGAGTATTTATTTCATCAAAGTATAGTGCCAAGTAATACGTTCAGAACATATACCATTTTAGTTTTTGTTTAGAATTGTAGGTAAATTGTGTTAAGTATAATGACAAAATATGAAAGAAAATTATTTTATTTATTTCTACACAACTCATTAATAATAACGAACTTTTTTAGGACCGTACATGAAGGATTACTCCATTTCTAAAAGATAATCCCCAAATAGTACGAGATCACTAAAAAGTTATAATCATTTTCCCTTCACTAATACAAACATAAATCACCTCCACATATATTAGTATCAAATTAAAGCTAATGCTATCATTTAGAAACCAAATTAAGTCACAGCTGATCACATTGAGCAGGAGCAAACCCCAACTCGTTCTTCTCCAAATCATATTCGATCCACATATTTTGCTGCTGTATATTCCCTATTATAGAAACATCATTCGACTTCGATACAGTTAAGCACATTAATCCACCGCCTTCGTCTAAATCAACCACGTAATTATCTCGCGGTACGTCCATATCCGCACCTTCGAAATGGTATATAAGCTTGGGCACTTCAACTCGCAAATAAGAAGATATAGACATCGAGAAACAGACGTCAAACGTTCCTGTAGAGTCATTAGTGACACTGAGCCTTAATTGAGAAGCAAATGCGGATTTCACCTGATCGTACGCGACCCGGTTCAATCGGTTAAAGCCGGTGCCGGAATCTATTCTTACTCCACCATTGTTGTTTTCTTTTATAGTGAACACCGACTTTGGTATTTTTAAGCGTTTATGTCCGACCGTTATTCCGTTGAGAGAGAGGTAGTACAAGCTTGGCCTTAGCGGGTTTTGGATTAATGGAGTGGTTTTGATGGATCCACTTGGGATCGTTTTTGGATTCGCTAAGGTCCCAAGAAATAGTGTGCTTCTTTTGTAGTCGTGTATGGGAGTGAAGCAGTAAGAGAACTTTCTAAATTTTAGCTGAGAGATTAACGATAAGGGTCCGCGGCCGAAACCGATGATGCCGGATTCGGTTAAGAATATCCCTTGGTTTAGAATCCCACATCCGAACCCGAGACCGAGGATTTTGACCTAACCTTCCTAAAAAAAGTTTGTTATTGTTAATGAGTTAATTTTGCATACGTTTGAATATATGCTTGATTTTGAACTTCTCGGTGCGATTACAAAATTATATCTAAGCAAATCTGTTCAATCTGCAGGACATGTTATTATATATAAAAATAAATAAAATAAGTTCCTTTCATATTTTGTCACCGCATCTAATGCACTCTACTTACAATTCTAAAAAACTAAAGTAGTGCATGTTCAGGAAGTATTACTTGGGACAATACTTTGATCAAATAACACTATACTTTATAGCTGAGACAAAATGCTCGACATAAGCAATCGAGCTTTGGAACTTCTACTGACCAAAATGCAGCATTACTGTTGTAGTTATATTGTTTTTTCGGAAAATTGATCAAATACTAAACGAAAAATTATTAAGATAAATGCAGAATTTTTGAAGACCTATTCCAATTATTGAGTTTTCACATCAATCAGTTAGTGGAAGATTCAATGTAATTCTTTTATTATCTGAGGTGGCGAAATACCAACTTATTACAAAATTAAATACTTGACAGAGCTATATTTCTTGACTCTTATGAAATTCAGTTCTTTCAATTGAAACAATCTCACTCATTAATTAAAATCACAGCTGATCGCACCGCGCAGGAGCAAAGGATAGCTTCTGTTTGTCCAGATCGTAGGCTATGTGCATGTTCTGCTGCTGAAAATTACCAATTATGGAGATTTCGCCGCCGGAGTCGAACATCGCCAAGCACATTAAACCGGCGCTAGAATCCTGGGGCATGTAGTTGTCGCGCGGCAGATCCATATCTGCGCCTTCGAAGTGGAGTATCAGCTTCGGCACGTCCACCTTTGCTGACGGAGACGACGGCAGCGAGAAGCAAAGGTCGAAGGCCTCTGCGGTGCCGTTAGCCACGGGCAGCTTCACCTGCGACAAGAAGGCGCTCCTCACGAGCTTGTAAGCAACCGTAGTTAGGTGCGTGATGGCCGTGCCGGAGTCTATGATCACTCCGCCCGTCCCGTTTTGCTGCAGCGCGAATGCCGACTTTGGTATCGGCAGACGGGTCGTGCCGACCGTTATACCGTCGAGAGAGAGGTAATAGTAGGTTGGCTGCGAAGTATTCGTAACGAACGGAGTCGACCGGACGTTAGTAGTGCTGCCGTTCAGATCGGCAGCTGATCCTAACATGAGTGTGCTGCTTTTCGAATCGTCGTAGGAAGTGAAGCAGTACGAGAACTTTCCGACTCCTAACTGAGAGATGAGAGACAAGGGCCCGCGACCGAAGCCCGCGATCCCGGATTGGTCATTGAAGATGCCCCCGTTCAGAATCCCACAGCCGAATCCGAGGTTCGGGACCGTGACGTTGTTAGCGGACCCGAAGGTGAAGGCCTCGCTGGCGAGAGTGCCGATGGTGGTTGAGTGGTCGCCGTAACTGTAGAGATAGAGGCATTGTGCGTGGCAGGCGGACAGAGGAAGAGCCTGGCAGAGCTTGCTGGAGCAGGCGAGCGGCGAGTAAGTGGATGATTGCGAAGGATCGTACAAAGGAAAGCTCTGGTTGAAGCACGAGAGGCAGGGCTGGCACTGGGTCCAGACGAGATCGCTGCCAGTGTCAAGGATGAGCAGAAGAGGCTGCGTCGGCGTGCCGATGGAAACCTCGAGGGTGTACTCACCGGCACTTGGCAAGACTGGCGTGTCAGTTGTGGAGACCAGATTGGCGGAACCCGCGGTCTCGGACGCGAGCATCGCGCTCCTGGCCCTGCTTCGGAGCACCATGCGCTGCAGGAGCTCGAATTTGGTGAAGTTCCGCCCCGCATCGACGTGGGTCAGGTCCACCCGAAGACCGTTGTATGTAGAAATGGCTGGAGAGACTAGCGAGACGAGCAGGAGCATCAGAATTGGCAGCATATTTTCCCAGGGTTTAACAGCACACATGTTGTGGTCTGAGTTACAGAGACTTATGTTTTGCGAAGCTAACGCTTCTTTGGAGGAATGTTTATATAGGAGGGATTTAGCAAGAATGAGTTTCCCTGATGGCGAATATTGTTGAATTATTTAGTGTTAAATTTTCTTGGTCTATTAGAAAAACTTGGTTAACGCGCTATTACATATATTTCCAAATTTTGGGTCTCAGTCGCCTTAGTAAAGAGGTTTGGTTTGAACACGTTATACATATCTTGACGCGGCAAAATTGTGCGTGCCTATTCTTGTGTAGCTAAATTATACATAACAGGATAAAATTATATTTTGCTTGAGATATTAAACAAAGGCCTCCATTTGCACACTAATACAATAACAAAAAATTTTAAAATATTATTTCAATATTAAATTACTATATTATTTATGATTAGAATATTTTATTATCATACATGGTATGATAAATTTGAGATGTCTATTTTTTTAATACTAAAATCTAGAAAAATTATTCAAATTTTTGGATGTGACGGATGTAATATTTATACCTAAAAATTAGGCCTACAATTTACATTTCTCTAAATATAATGATAAATAAAGGAGTACTAGAAGCAGAGGTTGACCCGGATAAATGTATCATGGAAAGAAATTAAAGAAAAAAAAAAAAAAAAAACCGAGTACGATGAACGTGCTTAATGGGAACGTGGAAACGAAGGCGGCGGTCGATTTCCTTGTCTGCGTGTAGAACGACTTAATCATCCCAGTTTCCATACTAAAGGCCTGTTTAGTTCCTTCAAAAATATCTCAAAAAATTATTATCAAATTGAATATATTTTTTTTTCGCTCACAAGAAAAATAATTTTTTTAAAAATTAATTTTCATATTTCACGGCAAATTTTTTATTCGTTTTCTAAATTTTTTAAAGAAAAAAAATTTTTCTTACCAACCTTTTGGGAAGTAAAAAAAGAAAAATCTTTGGTACGTCTACCGCCCAATCTATCATCTTTATCTCCCCAAACATACATATATATATATATATATATGAGTTTTGCTAGAATACTATCGGTAGTAAACCGAGCGGTTTACTACCGATTTGTTTTCGATGCTGGAGCGGTTTACTACCGATAGTAGCCCAGTCAAGCTCTATATGAGTTTTGCTAGAATACTATCGGTAGTAAACCGAGCGGTTTACTACCGATTTGTTTTCGATGCTGGAGCTTCCAAATCGACGATCGGCACCGTTGAACATGATCTAGACCATTCAAACTATCTGGAAATCAAATTTCACGCTTTTTCGATATTGTTTTCTTGTCCATCAAGTGAACAGAAAATGAATGGCTGAAAATGAATATCCTATAAAAAGTGATGATAGAAGTCTTGTAATCAAGATCAAGAGTACAGATCTTATTTTAAATAGTTCAAAGAATTTTCTAACAAAATTTAGTTGATTTGGATTCTTCTATACCGTTAAACGAGCAAACACACCATATTGGCCATTAAAATTACAGATTTTGTAACCCTTTGATCGTTCGGTTAATGATATCAAAAAAGCATGAAATTTGATTTCTAGATAGTTTAAATGGTCTAGATCATGTTCAACGGTGCCGATCGTCAATTTGGAAGCTCCAGCATCGAAAACAAATCGGTAGTAAACGAGGCGGTTTACTACCGATAGTAGCCCAGTCAAGCTATATATATATATATATATATATATATATATATATATATATATATCTACGGCAGAATCATCTCCATCTCCTATCTGTTATCTCCACCATCTCCCTAAGCAAAATATCTCTCCCTCTCTCACTCTCTCCCCCTCTCTATACGGTTGCAAATTCTGTCTCTACATCGGTATTCTGCTGTCGCAATCGTGCAGAATTAACATTGTAAAGAGTTTGTGAGTATTATGTTAAATTTTTAAATATTGATAATCTCACTCTCTTGTAAGAAGATGCTTATATACCAAAAAATTTAACTAACTAAACAAGTGAAATAGAAATAAAAAATTATTCTCTATTTTTTTTTTCTTACGAACCAAACACGCATACATGAAAAATTATTTTTCTTTTTCATCAAACCAAACAACAGAAACTAAAAAATCTCTTTCCGACAAAAACTTTTTTTTTCTCAGAAAATAGTTTTCTACACATACAATAAAACTAAACGGGCCCTAAACAACTCTGTTGTAATTTATTTAGTCCACACTAGTAAATGTTTTGAAACTAAATATAAAAATATTGTTATTTGAAAGCTTAAGTTTTTATAGATCTTTGGTTAATTAATTTTAAATTGGCCCAGTGGCACGTGTTAGTCGCAGCTAGCATGCAGAGTTGTTTGGGCACAGCATGCTAGTTGCGCCTAATATGTGAGTTGGATTTATATCTTGTATTAGTCACAGTATGACCGCATTAGGTTCATGTCACGTATTAATAGCACCTAACACATGTAAGAAGAGTGTTAGTAATAGAATCATTGATTTTTTATATTGTTATGACAAAAGGAAAAAAAAATCTATTTTGTCGAGCATGAAAATACAGGCAAAGAATCGAGAAAGAGATAACAAAATAAAATATACAAATATTTACGTACGCCTACGTTTACAAGCGAAGACGGAGAGAATTTTTATTATAATCAAAGTATAGTACAAAGATGCTTTTCTCAACAAAAAAAAAAAAAAAACCTAGCTTCCAAAATAAATCTATACTCTCTCTTATCTGCCGCATCAAATCAATAAAATAAAAAATATATTTATATTAATGATGATTACAATTTAATAATGAAACAAAAGAATTAAGAATATTTTCTTGTGTGTATTATTGATCTAAGCCCATTCTCTTATATAGAGAGAGAAAAAAATGCTTTACATGGAATGACAGGATTGAATCCTGTTATATAAAGAAATAATAAAAAGAAATAAAAAATAAGACACATGGTAACAAATATAACATATATAATAATATATATATAATATATATGGTAACATATAATATATATATATATGGTATAATGTATATATGAAAAAATGTATATATGGTAACAAATAAAACTAGTAATAATCTTAATAAGATTAGGTATAATCTTAACATAACTTAATAGGTTGACTGAGAAAGAATAGGGTTAATTAAAAAATCTTACGATTTTAGAATTCGAAATATATCTAACATATTCGAAACATATCTAACATATATAACGTGGAGAGTATTTTCATCAACTACTTTTGAGTTTTGGGTTGTTGAAACTTACAATCTCATTTCTACTTTCTAGAGTGATATATGATTCAAATTTTTCTCTTTACTACGTGCTTTATTAAAGACAGTCAGCTGAAAGTGAAAATAGAAGCGAGGTTAAATAAGCCTTAAGAATAACTTTGTTGTAGAAAAATACTGGTGAGAATTTATTATTGTATGTTGGTATTTATTTTAAATATGATTTATAAATTTTAGTTGGACACATAGGTCTCTTGGATGGCCCAAAATCAAATGGATTTTGCCTGAAAACTTGTGTATCAACTTACTACATATGAGTTTAGTCCAAGATGAGAAATTCATGAGATATAATAGTGGCTTGTATTCAGCATCATCTCCAAGTCCTTTGCTTAGGTGATAATGAGGATAGTGCCATCTACTAATCATGCGCACGCGCGCACGAGTCAAGCCGAGCCTAGTGTTGGATATGACTCGAAATTGATAATCGAATTCAGTTTTGAACTTCGACTCGCCGACGGCTTCGCGGTGTGACCAAATTAAAAATTAAATTGTGGAGGAAAAATAAATGTCTGTGGTGGGTATCGGAGGGCTCGGGCCGATATCCGAAATCCGTTAAGAAGTTTCTCTTTTTCGTTTTGCCCTAGAGGCGACAGAAGATTGTACGAACATTATATTCCCTTTTCTCAATAGTGAAGCTCTCTCCTCTCTCGCCCGTGGTCTTTTCCTTGCAAAAAATTGTTCACGTAAATTTGTGTGTTATTTATTTTTCTGCTTATAGTTTGTGTATTTCGTGTTCGCCGTTTTCGTTTCTGTTTGTGCGATTGTCCTAATACCTAGCGTGATTTTAGCTTGTTGGTTCGGTTCACCTACACTGAAATATTGTCTATTATTTTTGAATTTTTTTTACTTTTTAACTAAACCTTAACCTGCGAATGGTCCAACGGCTAACATGAGAATGGTCAAAGTAACCGTTGGACGTACCCATGCCTCCCTATTGGCAGCCTGCAGCGGCTGTGCCTATTGGCCACCTGCTACGGCAACCGAGCTTATATTAGGAAAAGGGTACGGGAGGGGTTTAACACCTTCTTCTTCTTCTACGTACTACTTTTCTTAGCATACTACTCTTCACGAAGTTTTACTGTTCTTCTACGCTTTACTCTATTTGCTGGATTTCTGAGATCCTACTTGGTTTGCATTATGATACCTTGGAGTCGTGCCGATAAGGTAGCTCGTGGTCGTTGTATCACTAGAAGTGATTGCAAGAGACCCACAGGTCTCATCTGAAATTTTTATCTCGATAATACTTTGATATTGGTTCTTATATGTGATTTTTCAAAAAATTGTTTAAAGCTTTTGAATCAAAATATTTAAAAAGGGATATTTTTACTAAAAGAATAGGCTGATTTCCAACACTATAAAATTCTAATAAAATTATTCAAACAACAATTTATTATATAGTACTGTTCTGCCAAAATACTCTAACAAAAGCTATTTAGCTCTGCAACGTCTACTGACTAAAATAATACACACACACGCACATATTCATAGAATAAAAAGTATATTTCTATAAGTGGCTAAATCCCAAAATAGGGAGTAAAAATTTAATAAGATTAGTAATAATCCTAACTTAACCAAATGAAATAGTCAAAACAAAATACATTTATAAATTTTTCCACTCAAGAATTTAAGACGTATGTAACAATCTTGTTATATAATTTTGGTTTTAAAATAAAATAAAAAAACCTATGTACAATTTTGCCGTGTCAAACATTGAAATGCAAGAAAATGGGATGTATCTATAATTTTGTCGTGTCAAAATATGAAACCGCAATGGTTAAAATTTCTCTACTATGACCAACCGTCCCTAATATATAGTTGGCTAAGAACTTGATAATTCTTATCCAAAGTTGCAAGTTAGAAGTCTAATTGCTTTATATCTTTGGCTGAATTCATTCTGTTTATTTCATGAAGCAAATAACATAATACCTTTCTCTACAAAAAAAAAAAATACTCTAAAAGCTTAAGCTAGTAAAAGAACGGTGTAAATATTTTTATATTTAACGCATGGCGCTCCAAAGCCGCGCCCGGGCCGTGAGTCTTGCGTCCAAGGCCGTGGGATCTGCCAATTCAATCTCCATGTCCGACGCACCGGTCTACTCGAATGTCGAAGTTGGCGGGTACATCCTAGGAGTTTCCATCGGCACACCAGCGCAGCCTCTTCTGCTCACCCTTGACACTGGCAGCGATCTAGTCTGGAGTCAGTGCCAGCCTTGCATCTCGTGCTTCAACCAGCGGTTTCCTTTGTACGATCCTTCACACTCAGCCACTTACTCGCTGCTCCCCTGCTCCAGCAAGCTCTGCCAGGTTCTTCCTCTATCCGCCTGCCACGAACAATGCATCTATGCGTACGACTACGTCGACAATTCAACCACCATCGGCACTCTCGCTAGCGAGGCCTTCACCTTCGGGTCCGGTGACAACGTCACGGTCCCGAACCTCGGATTCGGCTGCGGGTTTCTGAATGTGGGCACCTTCAACAACGAATCCGGGATCGCAGGCTTCGGTCGTGGGCCCTTGTCTCTCGTCTCACAGTTAGGAATCGGAAAGTTCTCGTACTGCTTCACTTCCTACGACGACGATTCAAAGAGCAGCACACTCATGTTAAGATCAGCTGCTGATCTAAACAGCAGCGCTACTAACGTCCGGTCGACTCCGTTCGTCACGAATACTTCGCAGCCAACCTACTATTACCTCTCTCTCAACAGTATAACGGTCGGCACGACCCGTCTCCCGATACCGAAGTCGGCATTCGCGCTGCAGCAAAACGGGACGGGCGGAGTGATCATAGACTCCGGCACGTCCTTCACGAGCCTAACCACGGTTGCTTACAAGCTCGTGAGGAGCGCCTTCCTGTCGCAGGTGAAGCTGCCCGTGGCTAACGGCACCGCAGAGGGCTTCGACCTTTGCCTGTGATTTCCATTAACTGAGATTGATTCAAAAAGGCCTGCATTTTTTCTGAGTATCAAATAAAGGCATTGGGTTAAGCGCACAATAAGTGAATGTAGTAAAATGTAAACAATAACAAACAGATCGATTGATCATACGAATAATGAACTAAGATAATAGATGATTCTAAAGTTTCTGTTTTTCTTCTGTGGCCTATATGGTGTTCACGTTGGATTTGTATCTCTTCATAAGTGCCAAACTTCTTTTTTTTTCTTTTTTCTTTTTTTTGTTGCTACAATAGATCTGGCTCTGTAAGGTTTCGAATTGTAAATCTATCAACTTAAAATAGAAACAAGAAAATCTGGGCTCGTAAAAACATAATTCGATCCAGGTATACAACTCCTCAATGTAGAAAAGTTAAACAACAGAAAACATTCACAATTCTTATAATGATAAATCAATTGGGCATGAATTATTCTTCTGCACAACACTAAAATCTTTTTACTATTTGAAAACCACCACTAATGTTGTCCTCCCCAATCCATCTTCTTTACATGAGTGCCTATTGTTGGCTTAAAGGGGCCAGTATTCTGCCATGTTGCGGGAGGCTAGGTTGGACCGAGTCACGTTCGAAATGACGTGAGGCTGGGTTGGGCCGAGTCATATTCGAAATGGCGTGAGGCTGGTTGGGCCGAGTCACAATCGAGACCCGTAGGCGCTGTGTCTGTACGCTTTAAGTGAATTGGTTGTATATTTCTAACAACTTAAGCTTTTGAGATTAATGGTAAATGTCAATGATCCGACAAGTAGTATCAGAGCCAGAGGTCATGAATTCGATTTTCGCATGTTGCGAATTTTTCGTAGGCGTTGTGTCTGTACGCTTTAAGTGTATTGACTGGAAGGAGACGTGATTGATCCTGGCCATCCATTGGGATTGTAAGAGGTTGTATCAAATCAGGAGGTTGGAATTCTCGCAGTTGGATGAGAGGAGGAGAAAACTTATTTTCACTTTACGCCATAGCAAGTGAATGCCAACTATTGTTTGCAAAATTCCTGGCTTTTGCTAGCTTCTTCTCTGTAGTCCAAAATGCCTATAATTTAGATGATTCTGATGTATTTAACTCTCAATTAGAAAATATAAATTTATGGCGCCTATTTCAAATACCTATAGAAAAAACGGCATGTTTACTTTCGTGTCATTTCCAGTGATAGAACATTCTGATCGATTATTAGCACTTTTAAACTCGATATAGGCTATTCGAGTTTTTTAGGGTCTGAATTTTGCTTTTTTTTCAACATAATTTGCCTACTATTCCGGTGATCTCAACACTGACTACTTTAAAGGCAAATAGAGAGTGAATTCGAGAATGCTTGATCACTTAGCTAATGGTGTTGAAAAATTGTAAAATTAAATTTTATGAAGTTCACATAGTCTAGATTATGTTTAATCAAACCGCTCGATCACTTGGCAAATAATATTTAAAAATCTTGAAGTTTACATTTTATATAGTTCATATAATCTAAAACATGTTTAATTATGCCGATTGTCGATTTAGAAGTTCTTCACTGAAAACGATGCAGATGCAAATTCTTTTATTTACTTTCAGAAGTATTCTAGCTTTACTCCACACAATTTTCACCAAGAAGAGGGAATAACTCGCACTAGAAAGTTAAGAGCACTCCAACATAGCGAAATAACCCAACGCAGCGACACTTTTTATCGCCGCTATAGTTGCCGCTACCCTTCATCATGTTGTTGATGGGAGGAGAAAGAGTAGCCTCTTCTCCATTTTTATAAGAGGAGTCGAAGGAGAAGAGAAGGGTGATGAGAGATGAGGATGAAATGGTGGGAGTAAGGAGTCGGAGCGCGTGGTTACGAGATTGCAAAAGTGTCAGGGCGAGTCAACTGCGGAGAGAGGAAGGGGCGAAAGTGACGGCTTTGCAAGCAAAAAAAAGAAGGAAAAGTGTCGGAAGCGGGAAAAAAATTACTAAAAGAGTCCTGCAGTACGAACAAAAATTTAGTGGGGACGGCTCTGAAGTTAGATTGCACCATCTGCTGTCATCACTCGACGGGCACAAATTTTAAAATAACGTGAAATGCAGATGAAATGATTTTTTGCTCACCGTAGTGGTATTTTAATATCATAGTTCAATTCGATATGTATTGTAACAACGTAGAGATTTACGTACACGAAGTGTGTCTGGTATTTGAAAAATACATGCCTCCAAACTACTTGAAATTTATCTGTGCGACAGATTTTTCAATCGTCCTCTCTAATAAGAAGAATAATTTTATATATATTAATATAAAATGAAATTTTGATTCATATATAATGCGAAGGACACTTACATCTATCAATAAGTTGTTAGTTTTAATATTTAAAACTATAATTTAAACTTCAATTTCAGCCCAAGGGCTTCCCGGGCAGCCCACTCTCTATGGGCCTTGCCTGGGAGCCCGTGCTGAGATTTTCACATGTGAGGTTTACTCCCACATTGAAAACCAAAAGCTTATTACTCCTATATATATACTCCTTTACTCCCTAATTATTTATTTGGGAGAAAATGAGAATTATGCTCTCGACTAAACACGAGCATGAGCCGGGCCGGGCCGGGCCGGGTCAGGCGGCGGCTTCTTTTATTTTATTTAAACATAATGATTACCTTACATTGGTAATGACTTCATCCTCTTCCTCCTCTACTTGTACCCTGAGCTTCATTTATTTAACATAATGATTACCTTACATTGGTAATGAGCTATGAATGGACGGTGGTCGTTGTATCGCTAGGAGTGATTGCCGGAGGCCTCGCACGTGGAGGGACAATCTCGCTTCTAGAACAGTGCTCTCGCACGTCTCGACTCATAGGTCTCATCTATTTTCTACATCTCTATTGTGCTTGCTATTAAACTCTTGCTTGCGGTTTTCAAAATCTAAAGTTTAATTATTTTTGTTTGAAATTATTTAAAAAAATATTTTACTAAAAGTTTTAGAAAGGAATTTTGCCAACATAAGTCTCATTGCATGAGATAAAACTATGCATGGGTCCATATGGCTTCAGAAGTGAAACTGTTGCGTTTTCTCAATAACATACTAATAACTTCAACCTCCCACTTTTACCCAACCAAACAAACTCATAGAGTAATAAATTTATTGTTTCTTTCTATGCTGCTCATTTTTTGGACTATTTTACATTTAGGTAATACGAGTTCAAAATTTTGAGCTGGGTTCAACCTGAACCCGTTTGAGGCAGACCACAAAATAGGTGTTGCTGTGCTTAACCTAACTTAACCTCTATTCAATCTTGGTAACACGGCATTAGCTTAATCCAACTTAGATTAGGTTAATAAAGCTCAACCCAAACACAGATTAGACCGAGATAGATCAACTTTGCGCAACCCATAATTTTCTTAAATTGCAAAATCTCTGCACAGGAAATTGGAAGACCTATCTTGGAGATTGTTAAATATATTAGGAATTTTTAAACTTCTAGTTTAACCATCAAATCAAGTCAAATACACAACGAAAGTATAGTTACGAGCAAGATATTCTCATCTTCAGTTTAACAAGAAGAGAGATTCAAATAAATCACTTTTTTAAGGTACTGTTTCTTAAGCAGTAGCAAAGCTCAACTTAATTAACTTTTCATTTTTTTTTATCAAAACAGTAAACACGTAACCATCACACGATTTTTCCAAAAGAGACTGATCAATCATTCAAACTTTGTCGAATTGCCCTATACCTACTCTTTTAGCCATTCCTTCTCTGCCTCATTTAATCTCTTCAATGAAATGATACAAACAAATCCTCTTTAATTCAAAAGAAAAACAATAAAAGACAAATTGTTCATCTCATTTGAAATACGCGTACTGCAAACAAGAATCAACAGTAAGAGAAATGATAGTATTGTGAATAATGTGGACAATGAATCAATCAAAGAAACAAAATAACACAAACAAAGAAGCAAAAGGATATGCGACAAGAGTTGGAGAAAATAATTCAATCCTTTGTCCCTCTGTCCATTCATTGCTCGAATAAAACAATTCAGCAGGATAACGACACATTAAGAAACACTCTGCATCTTAAAAATTGTCGTAAATAGCATGCAAGATAACTTTCCGTTCATTCAAGGAGAGGGCAAAATTTTTATTTAATCAAAGAATGCGCTGATACCAGATGTGAAGTGCAGCTTAAATGTGTCAATAGAACAAGAAAAAACAATTTGTATTGCTTTGTGATATTCACAAGTAGCTGCGCGAAAAAGCTCCCATACATTTGACTCGTGGAAACAAAAATTTAGCCAGCCTACTACTACCACAACGAGCTCATTTGGTTCTTGCCAACCACACAGCAAATTGAAAACACAGACAAGGAGTCACACAACAACAAAACATATAGCCTTTGGCCGCCAACTCAAGTTCACAAAGTGCAAAAAACAGCAAGAAGTCTGAAAAGGATCCACAATAGCAGTTAAAGATGGGAGAATACCATTCTTGACGATAAAGAACACGTAAACTGCAGCTTAATTGATCTTCACAATTCCCTTGTTTGAGCATCAAGTGATACAGGATCAAAAGAAGTATTTAGCCAAGTCATAACTTGCAGAATCTGAAGCATGTAACTAATACTAGAGTCGAGGATGGTACAACATGTTACAAAATCTACAGCTAACTTTGAATTTCAAATGTCCCAGATCCCAATCATTTCCCTCAACATCAGAAGAGAGGACAACTTAAAGAGAGACCTTGGTCAATTTGAATTTCCTTAGCACCTCTCAAATTTAACCTAGACCTATGTATCGGTAGATAAAATCATAAGAATTTACAGAAAACAATTTACATAATCTGCATCCTAGGTTTCTATATTTCCATATACAGCTATATGATGACCATGCTTCCGTGTTGCCCGTCAACAAGGGCAGCCAACCGCTGGCACTCGACCATTGTAATGAAGAACACTTCATATATTAATGGAAACTATCGCCCTTTGTACAATTGCTCTGAGAAAAGGTATACAATGTTGGCCTCAAAACTTTCTGCAATTGTTACATTTTGTATAGTATAGGTACGTCGGCCAGCTCCATTGGCTCCATGTGGAATGTAGGTACAGTGACCAAAATTCACTCCACCTTTGCAGGAGACTTCCTCGAGTAAAATTAAAAGCACAGCATGCTCTTCTTTTGATTGGCACTATCCGCCCGGTTCTTGTGGTTCATGAGACACTGCATCATCAGGAGGCACCTTTTCTTTGGAAAGAGAGCCAATGGGGACATATGCAAACCCTTTAGGAAGCCGCTGGTTCTGCATTGATGCTTCATCAGAGGTCATTACAAGTGTATGCTGCAATGGTGGATTAAAAAGATCAGTGTCACTCTAAGGTTAAGTAAAAAAGAAAAAAAAAAACGACCCCCCGACAAAAAGAATAAAAGGAAAAAAGAAAAAGGAAAAAAAGAGAATAAAGTTAGGACTTATCAAACTTCAGCTTACTTTTCAACATTTAAGACCGCATTACATTTCAATTAGAAGACCATGACGAACAGTTTTGTGTGATCGATTCACAGTTTTGAACTACAGCTGCATGCTTGTATCGTATCAATATCCTATAGCAGCAGCATAGTTTGGTCGCAAAAGATGAAATGTGCGACGCCCCAATAATCCCCTGTTAGAAATAACTTTTGTCGTATAATTCAGACATCATTATACGACAAAAATTTATTAAAAAATAATTTTTAATTCAGTTTGAGATAATTTTGTTTGTATATAAGGACTAAGCTAAACAAGAATTTTGGGCTGGTGGTTTGGGCAAAACAAGTTGCTAGTACTAATAGGCTGGATCGTCACAAGAAGTGAGTTAAAAAGTTGCAAAAACTAAAATATTCCTGTCATTTCTCAAAAAAGTACAAAAAAAAAGGTGAAATGATTTTTCAAAAGCACAGGCAAATAGGGAAAGATAGTTAATTACCTTTCTTGGCTTAGACTTTTTGTCTCCATCCTCTGCTGAGTTCCGAGAGGCAACGGATGTTGATCTATGTGGAAGTTGCTTACCAGAAAATGTCGATCTATCAGCTAGTTTCCGCTTGAAGGACAGTTGGGATGTAGAACTGTCATCAGTGTGTCTTTCGGCATCTTTATTGTGCAACGAAAACTTAATAGTGCGCTTTCCTGAAACAGTGCTGTCCACGGTGACATCATCGGATCTTTGAACAGTTCCACTGTAGGATTTGTTATTTATGGAAGTTGTGGCAGATTCTGAACTGACGCCAGGTGGAAAGGAGCCACGCAAAAGCACAGAGCAAGCAACATGGTCTCTTTTTGAAGCAAGTATGTCGTGCGAACATAGCACCAAGTCCCTCTGGCAAAGTTAGCAAATTAATGGCGTTAATATTTAATTTCCAAAACCAAGGAGACTTGGTTAAGTGCAAATTTAAAGAAGCAAAATGCTCCAAAATCATAAGTGAAACTCAAAAAGATAAAATAGATTTTTTTTTGTTGTTGATAATTAGAAAAGAAACATGAAAAAGGAACATCCTAAGACCATAGAAAAGTGGTAATTAAAAATAAATAAAAAAACAAGAATATGAAGATATTGATCGCAGCTGAAAGAATGGTGGCGGAACAAGAAGTCCACAAAACAAGTAATATGTCAATCCAGAACATGAGCAGGAGATTTGTGACCGAAAGGCAACTATAGGGTAAGGTGAAGATGATTAGAAGTTCTATTACGATCCTGCTATAGTTTATGACCTAATATGAGTCACGTAAAGATAGCGAAAAAAGGATATGACACCTTACTAAGTCAAAGGAAAAGGTGCAGATTCAAGAATCCATGAAATTAAAATTACCAATAAAAGAGGATAAGGTTAAAAAAAAATGTAAATCTTTTTATGTGAGAAAGGACTAGTGAGTTGGAAAATATAATTGAAGCCAATAAATATAAGCCTGTTAGAAATATTAAGCAAGAAACTTTAATGGGAGAAATAGGAAACTTCTTGAAATGTGAAGATAAAACAGAAGCAACTTCCCTCCAAGCCATAGAAAACACTTGGAAAGGAACCAGGCAGCTTGTTGGTCCAGTTTGAAACACTGGTAGGGGCTGTATTGGGATAGGAATAACCCTCAGAGATCAACACTATCTTGAATAATGGTGCCTAAGAATGTACTAATCTAAGAAGTAATAATTCTTTAACAATAGAAGGGAAAGAAGGCTTCAGGTGAAAATTTCTTCGTGAAATAACCACGTAAAGACATGTAGGCAACAGTAAAAGTACATAAGATATTCCTGAATTTCTCAGTGACATCGAGTTTGGCATCATCATCAATTCACGATGCAAGTTACAATTTATCTGCAATACATGTTACTGCAAAGTAAACATAGATATAATTGGATTGAAAAGCTTTACAGTCAGTACACTAATGACATGAGATAACTAGTCTTGTGTAAGGAAGTACTGCAAAGAAAAAATTAACAAATCAATAGTAAGAGCTAATGCACCTTTAGCTTTTCTCTTTTGATGATTCGTTCACAAAGAAGGCGCAATTTCTCTAACTTGACCTGTTGTAGAAAAAACATTCAAATTAACCAATCATGACTCCTCCTCAAAGAAAGACCACATAATTAACCAATGCAAAACGAAAATTAATATCCTACCGACAAGGATTGTCGTGCCAATCGGCACGGTCTGGCACGGTAAGCACATGCCGTTCATGGCAATAAGCCACTATGCCAGCTATGCCGCCACATAAAATAGCATGTGTGCCGAAGAGCGCCAGTGTGCCTTGCCATGCCGCTGACACAACAGCACACCCCGTGCCAGCGGCACAGCAATCCTTGCCTAATAGTAACCAAAATGTAATCCTCATTCTATTTGGTTTTTTAGATAGGTCTTTTGCGATCAGGCATTACTTGCATAAGAATTACAGAAGAACAGTTTAAGAAATGAAACTGATAAAGTTTAAGTTCCTTAGTGTGCTAGGAAAAAAAAAGGGCCATGAAAATACTTGTTACAACTTCAATGAGACATTTCCTCCCTATTAGAAAAGGAAGACAAAGCAACTGAGAACTGCAATGGATGTGAGCACAATTCTATCCGTTTTAACACAAGCATCAGATCAGATGATGATATGTGTGAATATATAGCCAGAATTAAACAACGATTAGGAACCAAACAAAACATGAAGAAAATGAACATTAGATATTCACTTCTACCAACTTTTATTGCACAAAATTGTCGACTTCCTAACCAGGTAGCATGTTCAACAAGAACAATTCATTTCAATGTCAAGTAAAAACAATATTAAAATTTTGAAACAGCAGCTGGTTCCAAATTACGAGTACTTGAAAATAGCTTACTACAACTTACCCTTATTTGTTTCATGCTATCAAGTTCCTCAGCTCCATATTGCCGAATATCAGCCTGCAGGGTTTGTCCAGTTATTGAATAAGAATCTTGTATACAACGTTTTCTAGATGTAAAATTGTAAAAGCACAGACAGAAAGCCAAAAAATACTAGACACAATATCTCTGTAAAAAGTACAAAGTGAAAAACCTTTCCTGAAGTGAAATGATATATGTAGCAGAACAACTTTGCCATTTATTTTGGTCTCTTTGGCAATGTCTAAATTTCATTTTTGTTTTCCTCTGACTTTTGAAACTATATAGAGTTTCTCTTTCTTGTCTAATTAAGAGACATGCTTTGGCATCACTTATGTTTTCAACCTTAAGAACTACTTCAACAGCAACCAGAAGTAAAGCTTTTATTTCCATAAGTCCAGCATATTTTGAGTCAAGATCGTGGTGAATTATATATGTCAAAATAAAACAAGAAGAGGACAAACTTTGTGCCGGTACCCATGATTTCAGAATTAATGAGTAAAGAAGATAGATGATACTAAATGTGCCCTATGTAATTTCTTGATCCATCATAAACCTCCAGAATTTTAAAAACTCTTTCAGGAGAGTTCAGAATTTGAAATATTAGCAAGAGACAACTCATTTCAATATTTGACATCGAATTCAACAATGTGAATCACCAACAGGATTCCACTAACGCACTCTAACAAGAGAGGATCGCTAAGTTTTCCTAGATAATTATACATAGATTAAGATACCTGAATTGAGAATCAGAAAATTACCTCTCTCTGCTCTGTGCTGTGCTTGCTGCAGTACGCATTATGCTGTAACTTGGAATCCATGCATTTTGTATTCATGTAGAGACCAGCACCTCTAGCACAGGAAGGATGAAATGTAATTTGGCAGTCTCCATAGCTGCACTGCATTAAGGCAAAGAGGAAAATAGTGAAAGGTTAACAGTACTGGAGCTGCTTACAAATTCTTTACATGAGAGAACCAGGAACTATAACAATACTAGTCAAACCTTTAAACATGCACCAACTTTTTGACGGCAGATACAACAAGTATCCTTCTCCATGTGGAGAGTATCCTGATGTATTTATTAAAAAAGCATATTAGTAAAATGACTTCACGCAACATAATATAGTTTAAAATAATCGAGAAAATAATCGAGTAAAAATATGCACAAAAAGTAAGGAAGAACATATTACCATTCCTTCTACCAGATTTTCCTGCCCCCTTCGAAACTTCAACTCCAACAACCACTGAAAGGCAATGTTTAAAATAAGAAAAATATTTCACAGTAAGCTGAGGAAAAGAATAGAGAAACCAGTTCCTGCTCAGCTAGTAATGATCAACCTAAGAAAAATTCAAGTACCTCAGTGCAGAAGGCATGAACCCATTGCCCAGCTGTTGTCTTCCTGAAAGCACCAGATACACCACCACACAATCTACATTGAGCTACAAAAGAGACTCTATCCCTACCATCTGATTCGTTACTAGTGCTCCTAAGAGACACGTCCTCACAAAGTTCACATTTCCAGGGCCCAATCGGATTCTTAAGACAGCGATAGCAATCTAAATGGACAGCAACCTGTCAAGTATCGAATGTAAAAGTGAGCAGCTGAAGAGAAGAGAGCCCAAAGAGAAGCAATACAAAGATGATGAGCACCTTGCAGCTGGAACAAACAAAAATTCGGTTCAACACTGTTTCAGTTCGCATACAAATATCACAGTAAAGTGCATTGTCTTTCGAAAAATCCGGCATTTGGAATAACCCAGAGTTCTTATCTGAGGAAAGTTTATTTAGAGCTGATCTTGAAGAATCTTTTGCCCGTGACGTCGATGCAGTTGGTAGCCCAACTCTCCCAGAACCAACGCTTGCTTTTGGAATACTCTGTCAACCAAAAAAAAAAAAGAAAAAAGAAATGGTGTTAAGTTCATATAATCTTTCTCAGACAAATATTTGACATAGTTTAAAGGAAAGTCTGAACCTCTTGATTAGTAGGGCCTATCTCATCATTTGAGTCCTTCCTCAGAGCAGAATTCCTTGAAGAAGCTGCAGCAGCAGCTGCTGCTGCTGCCAGTACAGCCTGAGCTTCTTTATGCCTTCTCTCTTTTCTCCCACGTTTCTTTGCTTCCTTAACTTCGCGAAGAAACTGATTGACGAGAATGAGGTCCCACTTTCTCCTATTGAATCCATCAAGCTCCTGAGGAAGATTCTTGACTATCTTTGACATTAAATCTTCTGCAAGATCAAAACACATCCTCACATTAATCATGATTGCATCAAAACAAGAAAGAGGGTGCAATTAAATAAAGCAGGGAAAAAAACTTGGAAGAATTAAATTTTGATAACTAAGCACTAATCCAAAGGGCATAATGACAGAGGGAAATGTGCTTGACCAAAAGTATGCTTGATTGCAAGAGCATTGTCAAGTAGCCTAGCTTGAAAATACACTAGTTCTCCTTCCACTTCATCTTCCGCAGAAAGATCCAAAATCCCCAAAGATTTGGCTTTAGAAATCTGATCTAATTCAACTACATCTGATTTTTGGTTCGAATTAGCACAGGCAGAACCCATCTCTTGCTGACTATGGTAAGGACCACCAGATTTAGCTAATCCTGCTTGGGGAGGGGAAACGGAAGAGAAAAAAAGGAAGTTATTTTGTTACTACCAGCCATATAAAAGCAACATGATTATACAATAATAATAAGACGCTGTACAGATCTTTGATGGAAACTTCTAAAAGAAATTACCATTAATATATGCTTCTGCATTGCTCTGCTTGAAATTATGGTCCTGCACGATCATCAACCTTTTCCTTACTAATGGATGGATATAAGAATCAGAAGAGGACCCATCAGAACTGCGTAAGAAAGTAGCAAAGTTTTTTCATAGTATAGCATAAATACCTTTATGAATGGTTAAAAGGATCATGAAAGCAAGCAGTCATACACAGCTAGTTATGGTAAAAGATGAATCTCATATGATCCTAACTTATCAAAACAGGACTGGAATAATAACTAAAGCAAATATTTTGTGAAACTTACTTGAAAGCAAATTTACCAAACAGCATTGGATCTGCATCACAATCAAAATCTCCACAATAACCATTCTCTGAAGCTTTTGGCAAGACCTTTGCATTGTCAGCATGATCAACACCATCATCAAAAGACGAAAAACCTTCTATTAATTGTTCACCATGTTGTGACCCAGAAAAGTCATTTCTTTCTTCTTTCACTGAATTTCCTGTTCACAACATACTGTAAGAATCATTGAGTCCACAGACAATTTGCAAAATTGCAAAAGACTATTTCTACTCTGAAACAATGGGTGAGGTGGCGTTTGGTTCTCTGGAAAATAGCCTGGAAATTAGTTTTCTGGCTGGAAAACTATTTTCGTCTGTTCGATTTCTAGTAAAAGCAGCTTTTTTGAAAAAGTAAAAAAAATTCAGATTTCATAGAACACTGGTGTTTTTGTTTTCCGAAATTTTTATTTAGAAAACAAAAAATTACGAAAAAGAACATTTTTCATAAAAAAAATTTGGAAAAATAAGTTTCCACGCTTTCCCAAGGAACCAAACACCCCCTAAATGAAGCACGAAACTCCAACTCAATCTTGGAAAAAGAGTTGGTTCAAACTCAATATTGGGAAATCTAAATATCACAGTAGAGGAAATCGGAATGGGATTCTCTCAACAAAATATTAGGAGAGTAACATTATAAATCCTACTCTAGACTCAAAATACTATGAACATATATAAGCTGCATTTCTACATTAGCATAAAAAAATCTCTCATACAAAATCTCTATTTTAAACAATGACCATGGTCCAACAATCACACAAAAAATTATAAAAATAGCTGGTGCTTTATCATGATATGATGTATAAGGCCCTATAACAAGCCAACCAAGCAAACAAATAGGAATGGATGTATAAGAGTTGCAAGAAGGGCAGAAAGATAACAGCAATAAGTAGGTTGGCTCAGAAGAGCATACCGTTGGCTCCTGGCATAATGTCCAAAGGAGAAGTAGCATCTGATTGCTTACAGGTATCATCCAATATCTGCAACAAAATCATGCATAAGAAACAATAAAAGATATTCAACTAACAACAGATAATGATTTCAATGATGACGCAGTACACTTATGTTTGATAAATTCCACGAACTACTAAACGAATAAAAAGCACCAAATCCATAATGCATCCATCCAAAAAATAATCAGTAGAATATTTGCATGCACTTGATCGTAGCAGAAAACAGAAGACAATCACCATGATAACAAACAAGGAAGACAATTGTAAATACTTACTCATTACACTCGTGATCACCGAATAACCTAATTATGTCAAAAGATTGACAAATTCAATCAGCATAGGCATTGAAATCGTGAAGAAATCATATTCTTAATTAGAAAACTTGTTTTTCTCCAACATCGCATATGTTCTAAGCTAAGTCCTTTCAAGCTAATCTATAAATAAACAGGAGTTACACTTTCAGTCGCTAAAACATCAATACATCAAAATTACTTCAATTTTTTCAGAAATTTTAGTCAGATCCTACCAAAAACATCTGCTAGTAGTAGTTAACAAAGCTAGTAAGGAAACCAAGTTGGCTAATATTGGCACAAAATGCCCTTCTTATTCAACGAAAAATGGGTTCATCTCAAACAATGTTACTCGAAGCTGATTACACAACAGAGACTTTTTGCTAATATTTGCTACCGTTTGATATCCGATGCTTATTTTTAACTGATGTTTACATTAGGATAATTTTTCTTCACTGATGTTTATGAATGTTCATGTTATAACATAATTGTAAAATATATATAGTTCGAGCTTCCGTTGCAACTTACACTCACTAGAAAGGTTCAACAACACCTTAAAGCAAGACTCTTAAGTAATAACATAATTATCCCACAGGGCTTTCAGAATTATATATATCAACCAAGAGACATCTCTTAGAAAATGAGGCTTCAAAGGAACTGAAAGTTACTTACAATCAGTTGCCAAATGTACGTCGACCACTATGAATTCATTCAATTCCAGTCACACATAATCAAACAAGAGAGGGACTATTCAAAAAGTATAATGCTTATTCAATAGTAGGTGTAACGTAACCACCAAATTAGTTGCAGTCTAGACTCTTGCAAATCAAGAGAAAAGCTACCAAACCTCCAGAAAGTCCTACTGGATGAGAAAACTTAGTCAAAGGAGGATATCTTGGCTATAAACAGCAAAATGGGGACAATTAAACAACAAATAAAAGGGGTAACAATATGAGTAACCGCCAGCCTCGTTCAATTCTGTCAAAGTCTGCTGTTAGGATAAGGTACTTCTATTGGAACTAATAGGTTCAACTCAAAATTCAGATAAAAAGGGAAGTTCAGGCAAATGAGTTGACAGTGATATTATCTTGAGTTCAAATGAGTTGACAGTGATATTATCTTGAGTTCAAGAAAAATCAATTCAACCACTATCAACAGAAGTTTTGGCCCACAATTTTTCCCCAGCCAACAGCAACCTGGATTTGCTAAGACCAAATCTCATGAAAGAAACATGTTGCACTAAGTCGTTCATAAAGTCCAGTTAAACAAGTAATAGGGGTTTCAGTTAACATGCCAGCCCCAATATAGGTGAGTTCTAACATATTAAACTGAACAGAACAACAGAATGCTCTGGAATATTGCTGAAAATGATTTAAGCAGGAATTCTTTGGAATATTGCTGAAAATGGTTCATTAAGTAGGATATGATCAAGTTTTTCATAAAAGAGTAAATAATGAATAAGGTAGTGATCTTACAGCTTCTGGAAGCTCTTCCTCCTTTTTAGAATTCTGATCACTGGCATAAGATATTTTGCCATTAGTCTCAGGCTTTTTATCTTCAGTGGCAACAAATGTCACATCCATGGTCTCAGCAACTATTTTACTATCACTGCTTTGTGGGCATGATGATTTGTTGTTTTTAGATGTCCTAGTGCTACCTTTTGCTCTTCTTGGTGGCAAGTACTTGAGGACAGGATCTGGTTTATCATGGGATGTAACTTTGTCATCACTGGGTACAAGAGGACTCTTTACATTAGCAGGCATATGAGCGGAATGCTGAAGCCATTTGATTATTTTCAATTTCAATCCAGGGGAAAAGGTGGTGGTCTCACCCTGCCAAAAGATACGAAACTAAGTAAATATAATAACACATTGTTAGTGGAAAATAATTACTGGTCTAGAAATACCACAAGAGCTGCTTGTAGAGAATCTGACGAGATGCCTATCTCTGATGCAATATCGCCAACACTGACTTTCCCACGATCAATTAACTGCATAAGTCACAAAATTAGCTTTGACACAACTTCAGGCAGTAACAAATGCAACTTAAGTCCTCATCTGGCCGAGATTCTGAAGTATCTTCTCTAGTCTAGAAACCAAAAGCTTGTCGAAACAGACATTTATCAAACAAAAAGTTTGAAGCTTTAGATTTGGCTAAAAAATTCAAACAAGTTTTTAGGCTGTAGAAGCAGAAGCTCCAATTTGAAGGTGCTGCTTCAGATAGGGGCACCGCCGAAGAAATTTTAATGAAAAAGCTAGTAGTGCTTCTTCCAACAGCTCAATCAGAAAGGACTTGGCTCCAGCCAGGCCAAAATAGGCCCTTAACGATTCCTCGGGCAATAACTTCCAATAGAAAAAAATAAATAATTAAATAAATTTTACCTTTCTAAGAATTTGGGCAACATCAGTAGAATTTCGCATTAGATTTCCATTCTCCGTAGGACCATCAGAATCCACCACCTTGCTCTGTTTCACAGCTTGAAAGCTTGGGCTATTTTGTTGATTTGCCAAGAGTTCTTGCTCTGTATTATTATCAATTTTGCCTACTTCATCACAACTGGAACTTGTGATTTCATGCATCATGCTTTTATCATTATTCTTGCGAGAAAGCCTCAACTTCGGTAACTTTCTGGTGGCAAGAATTGCAGATGGCGGCCCAGCTGCCAAAGAGTCGTCTCCAGCAGTTACTTTGAGGTTCTTGGAATTTCTGATGTCTTTAGTACTGGAGTGTTTTGAGCAATATGCTCGCAATTCAACCTAAAGCATCAAAAGAAAAAGTATTAACATCTGCATATGATAGAAATGCAGAAAACAGAGCTATTGGAATGAGAAAAGGATGAGTGGATTACATTTTCATTTCCAAACTTTCCCCAAATCTCCATCTGGTGCTTTGATTCCCTCGCACACACAGGATGGAAAGATGTTCGGCAAGTTCCTGAAACATAAAAAGAAAAATTACCACAAGCCAAAAGTCATAAGAAAAGTGCTGGTCTAACAGGAAAAAATGCAGGTCCACAAGGAGCGTGCGTGGGATTGGCACAATTGTTGGCTTCAAAAAAACATTGTATTAAAAAAAAAAGTTGAATATACCCAAACAGCCCGGACATGAAATATCTACTGCTAAATGCTCTTCTATGTATTCCAAGAACAAGTTAAGATGCATGACACGACAAACCTAAAATATAAAGATCAAAATTTGCTAAAAATAAACAAATTTATATTCACTCAAAGCGAGAAGAACTGGATAAATGTTTCTGCATGGGTTCCCGAAGGTAAATGGGGAAATTCCAAAGGCAGGAAGAGTGTGATAGATGCAATGGATACCACTCGGCGTGATAGATGCAATGGATACCACTCGGCAGGCAAAACAGTCGACAGAAGAACTGTCAGAGAAATAAATTGCATACTGTAGAAAGATTATGGGCGTTTTATCTACAATATTCCATTACTATAGGAACCAAAGGTCATTATTAAGCAAAGCCTCCTATACAAGAAGCACCCAGTGATTGAATCAACGGAGATGAGAAAACATGGAATCAGGAGATGCAAGGACTTAAAGAACTAAATTGGCAAAACCAATAACTTATAGTGCAACTGCCACCAAACAGTCGTTGAAGATCTCAATTTTAAACAGCAATGGCAAACAACAAATTAATTCTGCATAAACCAAGATCAACTGTTTGCAAAGCTAAAGGTGCAGAGATTAATTGTTCAAAAAAAGATAACAACACCCACCCAATTTCCCAAGAGAAATAACAAATGAATGACCCATTACTCAAGTAGGCTGAGGCTTCAAATTACACATGAATTTCATGGCTAAGGCTTTAAAGTAGCTGTAATTAGCAACAATAACCATATAGTTATCTCAATTTGGCATATTTTTCAAATATTTTCTTCCTTAATTTAGCATCCTCTCTTAATAGAACAACCTGGTACATTTTCAAATATTTTCTCACCTAATTTAGCATCCTCTCTAAATAGAATAGTTGTCAGATTCTTTTTGAATTGTACTAGCAACCTCACCATTCATTTATGAAATCCTGTTAGCGATAATATACAAAATCCACTTCAAAAAATGATAATTCGTTGAGCATGTAAAATATAAGGCACCTCTAAACTAGAACATCTATTTTTCCTTCATTTTGTCCCCTTGGTCTGATAACTGCCGGTCAACTTTACAATGCATTGGAATACAAAAACAACACAACCGAGTATGTCAATGTGCCCAGATTATTGCAAAGGGCCAAATAGAGATTTCTGCTCGAGGTCTAAGCCTCAGGAAGGAGCATGGACCATGACCTAACCTAGGACACTTATCTTTACATAGGCCTTAGCTTAGCCAGAACCACAGCAACATTATCGCAGTGCTTGACCATAGCTTTTTAGAACATACCTTGCTCACACTATGCTCACATTCCTTCAAGCTCGACAGTTTTGAGTTGAATAAAGCACAAACATGATTTTCCTGCCACTAAGGCAGGACCGACCATTCGACACCACTTAGTGGACTAGTAACTTCTAACAATATTAGGACTTTTCTGATGGCATAAACAGAGCAAATTCTCACCATGCATATGGGTTGATTGCAAAGGCTCAACGAAGAGATAATTGTTTCTCACTTTCTCCTAGTTCTATATTGCATATCATCCCACAGCATCTGTTCCCCCAAGAAAAAAAAAGGATACTTGCTCTAGATCATGATGCTGCCTCTAGTTTGGATTCAATTAGTTTCATACAATACACAATGCAAACAACATGTGTAAACAGTACAGAGTTAATAAAATTTCTAAATTGAACATATCGGTTCCAGAAATTCGGAAAGCATACCATGGCTACATCGGACACATGCACCATGCTTCACCTTGCAAACATTACAAACCAGCTTTTTTCGAGTTTCTTGGACACCTCTGATATTCATAACTGGCTCCATTGCTTTAGTGTCCTCCACGTACACCTCGGGTATCCATAGACTGCAAAACAAGTGTGCAAACTTTGTAGTGCTTCCATCTCCACCCCGGCCTGAATGACTTTCCACTGGTTTTAAGGCCCCACCTTCCTTTGGGCAAAGCACACAAGGCCTCGAACTGCGGTCACCACCATCTTTCTCTAAATGCTTACAATAAGAGCATGACCACGAGCCTTTTGGTACCTCATGCACACCATAACACTTTTGGTGCACTGCAGCTTTGCAAGAATTGCAAGAAAGCAATCTATTTGACTTCAAACTGCTGTCTTGGGAGCAACACAAGTCGCAGCTTGTGCTAGCTTCTTCGTGCGAGTGAGGAAGCACTAAAAGGTGTTCCAATCCGGCGTCTCCTCCCAATAGCTTGCGTTTCTTATTTGGCCGCTCGGAAGTGAGGATGAAACGCTCCTTCGCGCCTAAAAGCCAACTGAAGGATGAACTCTCATCTTCTTCGTTCTCGGGCAATGCATCACTACTAGTCCCAACTTCGTCTATCTCCATAGGTTCCTCCTCCACCTTCGCCAGCTGAACCTTCTCCACCTCTGTTCCTTGCTCCTCCTCCTTCACTGCCTCTACTTTCTCCGAAGCTGAGTTCGAACTCAATTGGACTTCGGCGGCATCGTAGGGACCATCTTTCTTGTCCGTTTCGAGGAAACTCCCGGGGAACGGAATCAAGAAGCAAGAATCCAACTGACCGGAACGAAACGGGAGATTCGGAACCAACAAATCGATGTCCGCGGACGTAAGCGGCCGGAAGAACTCCTCGGTGTGATCCCACACAGTCGAGGCGGCCACGGGGGCCGGCGCGGGGGGCTTCTCGCCGGGCTCCCCCTCGGGGGTCTTCTTGTGCTTCCTCCGCCCATCAGTGTGCTTCGCGAGGAACGCCGCCAATCCCGCGGGCAGCGTCAGAACCCTAGTCCCCGCCTCCTCGGCGTCGAACGGCGAGCGCAGGGCGAGCGCCTTCCTCGCCTGCGCGAGGAGGTCCACGGCGCCCTCCGGCGCCGCGCGAAGGGGCTCCACGCCGGCGCCGGAGACGCCGTCCTCGGAGGGCCGACCCGCCATCTCCCGGCGCAGGCCCCGGCCGCCGCTCATGGCCGCGAGCCGCCGCCGCGGCAACCCATCGGCGGCGGCGAAAACCCTAACCCTAGAAGAAGAGGGGGGGGGCCTCACCTGGTCTCGGCGACGGTGGACGGCGGTGACGGGGGGAGGGGGCTAGGGTTAGGGTTTCGTCGTGCCCCCCTTTTTTTTTGCTCTTTCGTTTTTTCTTCTTTTCCTATTTTTTCGCTTCCGTTTCGGATCCAAGAAGAGAGAATACGGGTTTGCTTTCTTTTTTTTCTTTTTTTTTTTCTTCCTCGTGATGTGTCGTTGGGTTTCGTACGAACTTTAGTTGGGGCTCGTGCGCGGGTGGAGCGTAATGAAATCAAGAAGAAGAGAGAGAAAGAGAGGGGATAGAGAGAGAAAGAGCGTTTAGTTCTTTTTTATAGGAATCGAGGGGCATCAGAGGCGTATCTGACGACTGATAATAATATTATAATGGAAAAAAGAAAAGTGGAAAAGGCCAAAGAGAGTAGAAGAAATGGACGGTTGGGATTAGATAGAGAGAGGGGATGATGGGGCCGTGTGCGCTGCTGCTGCTACTTGATGAGGTGGTGTATCCCTACGTGGCATCCAAAATATGGAATGTGGAAGGATTTAAAAATAAATAAATTTTTTTTTTTTTAAGAAAAGATATTGTAAACCACGATCAGCTAAAAATATCAAGTAACTAAAGTTTAAATTTAAAAGTTCGTATATCAATAATTAATTTTTTAGTCAATTGTGCAAAATACGATCGGTAAAAATAAAGAAGTCTTATATGTACACCTTATTATATAATGTATAACATACACACATTATCTAAAAATTTTAAAAAAAAATATTAAATTTTCACTATTAAAATAATACGGAAAAATTATATGGGGACCTCCTGAACATTGGCTCATTTACAAACATCACTCCGCCTTGAGTGAACTTACTAATTATACAGTCATTTTGATCGGATGTTATCTATATAATTTATAAGACGTAAAAATATAAGAAATCTATTTTTTTCAATTTTGATAATTAAGCAAGACGGCCAAAAATTAAGTTTAACCGAACTTTAATTTTTTTTCATTTTTCTATATGTTAGAATACAAAAAATAATTTCGTTTGTATTTTGAAGCTTTATAAAACTGTATGCAATATATAATACCAAAATGATTGTGTAATTAATAACTTTAATTAAAAAGAGGGATCTCTTGAACTATTTGATAAAATTTAAGGAATCTTTTTGTCAAAATTAAAAATTCAGGTATTGTTTGGAAAATGAGCTAAAGTTTAGTCCGTCTCCATACATTTTAACCAGAAATTATTTAGACTAGTGGAATAGATAGATACGAATCTTTGATTATCTAGGATGTAAATATTACACCTATCTTAAAATATACAGTCAAACAGATATGGTGAGATTATAATGTTCGTAGTGTTCTCATCTCTGGCCAATGCAAGGTTTAGGGAAGTGATATTAACATATTTAGTTTTGATGAAAAATGAGATTATTTTTTGAATTTGATTGAATTCAGTTAGAAAAAATAATAAGTAGATTAAATGAATCTATCTTTTCATATTAAAACATAACATTATCTCAGAATTTATCTTTGAGTTTGAAAGGAAAAAAAATTGCGAGAGTTTCTTACTTTTTTATGAAATGGTCGAGTTACAGACGAGTCACATGCAGAAAAACTTGCATGTGTGGTTCCGGTCGAGCTTTCCTTCGGTATCTAATAACCTTGTTTGAGAGGGCTTTATTAGACTACAAACTGATACAAAAATATGTTGTGATTTATGTTTTGTCCGCAGAACACTCATTCAAGAACTTAATATATCGTTGTGAGACCCCAGATTAGTCCTATATATGAGATATAATAGGGCTAAACTCTCAACCCGGCTTAAGCATTTTCGGCGGTGGCAAGGCCGAAGAGGTTGAGAGAGTTAAGCGTGCTAGGACGGGAGTAGTCCTAGGATGGGTGACCCCCTGGGAAGTTGGGGCGTCACAGTCTCACATCGCCTGATACTTGTGAGTCTGAGCCTGACGAGGACGTCAGGGCTTAAAGGGGGGGAGATTGTGAGACCCCAGATTAGTCCTATATATGAGATATAATAGGGCTAAACTCTCAACCCGGCTTAAGCATTTTCGGCGGTGGCAAGGCCGAAGAGGTTGAGAGAGTTAAGCGTGCTAGGACGGGAGTAGTCCTAGGATGGGTGACCCCCTGGGAAGTTGGGGCGTCACAATCGTATAGCTAAATTAGACTAGAAAGATGAAATAGAGCAAATTACATAGCTTCCTTAAGTTGTGTGGCAAAATAAAAGCCCTCAAAATTTAGAGAGACAAAGTTAAATGGTTCAAATAATCTACCTTATATTATAATATCTATATAGGCGGCTTTTAACTTTCGTAAGAGATATCAATGCTCGAAAGCCTACAGAACTTGCTCGAGAAACTTGAACTGGTCTAACAAAAGGTAGTAGTTTGCATTAGAAACATGCGCTTATAACCACCTACAATTCTACCAAGGTACCAAAAAATATGCATAGAACATAGACAATCGATTCCTTAAAGTCCACAAATTTTCAAAAACAAAAAAAAGACACAAAAACGTGAATTTAAACAAGAGAGAAAATTAATATCACAAAGGAGCTCACCAAAAAAAACTTCCAATTAATAAACCTTGGTGGATGAGTCAAAAAATCACAAAATACGCCAACAAATGAGAACATCGTATTTTTCAGACCACGAAATCGTATCAAAATGATTAGGACTTCGTAGCGTAAACTATATATCAAGCTTATCCATAAAAGTTCTCACAAAATATATGAATAAAAGCAAGTATAATACGAGCAATCATTCTTCAAGAAAAGTGGAACAAATTGAGCTAAGATCAATAAACCTTGAAATCATGAAAATAGTTTACATTATAATAGAGAACACATGATTACCAATTAAAAAGAATGTTAAAAGGTACAATATTGGCGAATTCTTCATTAAGAAAGAGGATTCTTAGTATATTTACACTTTTATCTAAATTTTGGTTGATACTTTTGTATAGCCGCAATTACCATTTGTGGATTAATGTTGTGGTCAAGAGATTTTTTTTTATTTCTATTTTTTTTTTCAAAAATACATATATTCTTAAATGAGTTAGATTTGAAAGAGTAATTTCTATACTTAATTGTTTAATAAATGAAAAATTAGGAGTCCCCCAGGGATGATTTTTAGTCGTTATTAAGTTTTTTTTTCCTTCTATCGTGTTATTGAACGAAACTAAAGTATAATTTTTGCAATAATTTGTCAGCAATAAACTTATGCAAATTCTTTGGGTTTTCTTTTTGGAGGGGAAAAAATCTGCAGTAAAGTGTGAAAAAAATAAAAATATATAAAACTTACCTGAACAATAGACCATTTTGATTCGACTATCCGACATTTCAAAATTTTAACTTTATATTCAAACTTTCAATTTATTTGATTTAAATAATTTTATAGCTCTTTGAGTACAAAATTTAAGCTAACGACTTATTTTAATAATTTATAATTACGTGAATTGTATAAAATATATTAACTAAATTCGTTAAGATAAATTACGTGTTCAAACTTTAAAATTGGAGAGTCACTACCTTGTTAAAATTAAATAAATTAAAAAATGAGATGAGAAAGTTAAAATTTATAAAAAATTAAATAGTCAAATTAGAATGAGCGGTAGTTGAGATAAATTTTATATATTTTCATTTAAAAAAAAAAAAATAGATACACGATCCAATCACCATCTAATCTGTTTAGATTTTTTTAAAATTTTGTGTTTGTTTTTTTTTGACTAAATTACAGAAAACCTCCCTGTCAATACCCGTTTTTTTATTTTTTTCCCCTGACATTCAAAAACCTACACTTTGCCTCCTCAAAAAATAAGAAATGTTCACAGGGGGTACGGTGTGACAAAATGATCAAATTGTCCTCATCTTCTTCGTTTCCTCCCCGATCCTGCACGTCCCGCAGCCTCGCCCGCACCTCCCTCGACCCCAACTCTAACTTCGTTTCCTCCACCTGCTCCCCTGTTCCTCCAGGACGCTCGCCGCCTCTCTATTTCGGCGACTGTAGGGAGGAGATTATGGTGGATTTGGACGGAGACGTGGGCGAGGGCGAGGGTGAGGCGGCGGAGGAGGGCGAGGGCGTGCGTCTGGGCATGGACAGAAGGGTGCGCGGAGGCGACGGCGAGGGCGAGGGCGAGCCGGCGAGCCTCCTTTCTCCCCGATACCGATGAGGAAGGAGGAGGAAGATGAAGGCTTCAGGGGTATTTTGGGTATAAAAAATAGGATATAAACGGAACCTTAACAGAACACTGACGGCGGAGGACAAAGTACACATTTTTAATTTTTTGAGAGGGCAAAGTGTAGGTTTTTGAATGTCAGAGGGGGAAAGTGAAAAAGCAGGTATTAACAGGGGGTTTTCTGTAATTTAGCCTTCTTTTTTTTTTTTTGGTTGTATCCGTTTTGACCTCTTGCTGGGTTCGAACTTCGAACAGCAACTCCTCCCCCGAGCAACCCCCTCCTCGTCCCCCGCTCCCCACGACGACGAAACCCTTCAAGAACCCCCCCAACGCCGCCATTAGCGTCCCCCCTCGAGGAAGAGCGACCCGGGGCGGCGGAAGCCGCACGAGTTTCTCTCCGCCGCCGCTCGGAGCCGCTCCCCGCGGCGGCGGCCACGGCGCCTCCGCCGCCGAAGCTGTGGAGCGACGCCGACGAGGTCGCGCTCCTCGCCGGCGCCGCCGCGTTCCGCGCGCGCGGGGGGATTGGTCCAGCGGCGCCCCGACATGGCCGAGCTGCTCCACGCGGCCGTACGACATCTAGGCCGATGTGTGGGGATCGTGGACGGAGGAAGGAGCTGAGGACGTGGGAGATGAGGTTGATGAATGCATCCTTGTGAGAGAAGCACTATAATAGTATCCTGTTTCTTGAGAGGTTTGATGTTCTTGAATTTTGCAGATTTATGTTTTATGTTTCAAATTGCACCGATCTTCAAGTAAATTTAGATTGCAGGTGTTAATGTTCTTTCTTGTCATGCGTAGCTAATCCTCATAATATACTTTATCTTTTGCTCGTATCAATATCAAGACGAAATGGATCTAGTCAAGTTCAGCAGTTCAATAGTTAGATAGGTTTGTTGTTATTATATCCTTTTGAAACCTGGAAAACTAACCAAGCAGAGTTGTTATATGTTAATGTTATGCTGCCGTTCAATTGAGCTGAATAAGATTCGCGGCATGTTGAGATGGTGTCTTGGATTCATTTGCATTTTGCCCTCTATTGGTGAAGGAAGCATCTTGTTTTAGCGGTCATGATTGCCCAGAAAAGTGTGTCCCTGTATAAGCGCATTGTGGAGGTTGACGTAGAGATCCTTATTCCTCCATTGATGAGTTGATATTCTGTATGATTGTGACTGAAGCCTATATGGCCTTGTGTAAGGTGTAGGCTTTGGTGCTCGAGCAATGCTATTAGAATTTAGGAGAATTACTATATTAAGATCCCTCCAACAGCTCTTTACAACAGAATCAAAAGCTCTATATAGGAGTTTCTACTTTAAGGGGTCAAAATCTGATTTGGTTCTTGCTGTAACAGAAGCATTAGAATTTTCAGTTTGGCAAATGCTCTAATGGTGGTAGCTGTGGCAACTAATCTCTGACATACTGTGTCTTGAAGTTCTCTCTGATTGATTCTCGCTGTAACAGAGGCACCAGATTTTCCAGGTTGACAAACGCTCTAATGATGGTAGCTGTGGCAACTAATCTCTGACATACTGTCTCTTGAAGCTCTCTCTTTTTATCCTCAAGAACCTATTATTAGGACTTTCTGAGAGAAAATGCAAGTGCTGGCAGCTTCCATGTCTTCATGGTGTTTATATATCTCAATTCGAGATCAAATGATGCTGTTTTTGTAATTAACATGAGCATAAAGATTCCTGTTTAACTTGGGACTCTTGTTGAACATTAGGCACTTGACATCCTCTGATTTGTGGACTTACCATACCCATCTAGCCGCCCCTTCTTCTCTCTCTCTGACCACATAAGTGGACATTATAAACCATTTAATGTTACTGTTAGTGTGTTAGTGTGTGTGCACGTGTTTTAACCACATGCATGAATATTATAAACCATTTAATGTGAGTATGTGTGTGTTCTAACCACATAAATGAACATTACAAAACATTTAAATGTTAGCTTAGACACTTTCTGAAGGTTGTATCTGAGGAGCGTCATTTGGCAAGCTTGATGGAGATTTTTGGTTGCTAATTTACCATATAAACATCATGGAGTTTCTTTTTTGTCAGCTTTTGGTTAATTTAACTTCATGAAGAGCTGCTTATAATAATTTTTTGTTACTTGTTTATTTTGTTTATCTTTAGTAATTTACTTTGCTTTTGTTTATCTTTGATAATTTTCTTTGCTTTTACTATTTTATGCTGTCCCAATGTTTGGCAGAATAATTCTTAGCAAATTTCTTACTTAGTGGGATTCTAATTTGTACCGTTTTTTATGCTACAGGTAGTGCTAGCTATCAAATGTATAAAGATCTGTATTTTGTAAGCAGATCAACTTCTTCAATCCATGATTACTGTCGGAACATTTATCAGTATCCATTTCGAGATGCTATACAAAGATGATGAATTTCAAGATAGTTGTAGACTCATAGAAGTTTGGGGTAACATTTTGATATTTGGTGCCGACAATTTGGAGTGAAAAGATGCTCCATTTTTGAGACTCTCTATCCTTCTACTCAGATATGTACAGAGGTAGTATGGCATACTTAATTATGATTTGACTATGTGTCCCGTACACTAACCATCAGCTCTGTGTACATGGCAATATTGTTTGTCGTTGTAAGTTACAGTAATCATCATCTTTCTCTATATGGCAATATCATTTGTTGTTGTAAACTACTTAGTTGATTATTCTGGCATGCATTTTCATCTGCTTTTCTTTGGATTGAGTTGTGATTAGATATCTAAAAGTGTTCCTAATTTAGAATATAGAGATGTGAATTTTTCCATTGATTAGAATGTGAGATGCGCCTTATGCAACTTTTGGCTTCTACATTTCGTTCGTTGTCATTAGGTGCTAATACAATTTATCTTTCTATTCTTGGTTGGTGCTCATTCTAATTTCTCTCTTGGTCCAAACCATAGTTTAAAATGAAGTGCTTCGGAGACTAGGCTCAAGGAACCAATCTTCACCCCATGGAGCTTAAAAGTGCACCCCGGCCTTAGGTGCAGGTCATCAATTAGGTCCATGCAAACTAAGATAGCAAATTTGAGTTTCAAAAGAGGGTTTCAGATGTCTGTGTATAAGGGTTTAGAAACCCTTAAGCGGGCTTCAAATGTTTATTACACAGCTAAGATGCAAACTTTAAAATAGTTTGTGGTAGTCAGCATTTTTCTGTTCCAATTGTCATCATCGAAGTGGTTTATTTATATTGATAATTTAGAATAAATATAGTGGTATTTTACTATATCTTAATTGTAGAATTTCTATAATGGTGATATAGTTGAATGAGTGTTTTATTTCTCTGAAATTTGTGAAAATGTGCTTCTCATCTTCCTCAAGTGTGCCTCGCACCTCGACTTTACGAGCCTTTATGTCTTGGTGCATAATCTATAACAAATCATTTGAATGATGTAACCATCCTTCAGGTAATTGGATAATTTGCTTATTCTTCTTCTTCTTTTTTTCTTTTTTTTTTTCATTCTTTCAATGTTTCTGGGAGTATTGCAGAATAGTTAACAAGTTGACTGGTTTTTAAATAATATATCATAATTGTTTGTCAAGTATATTAGATATTCATGGTGTGATAGGACCGCATAAATGCCTTCATTAGTTCCACTTATTAATTATTAGTTTCGTATTGATTTATCTGTATATTTACACAAGATGCTACAGAGAATGTCAATTCTGCCATTTCCAAAGCATGCCTACTTTGCTTAAGAGTCGAAAAGAGTAAGTTGCACTATTGGCCCATAGACTTTGTCAAGATTTTCACTTTAGCCCTAAATCTTCCAAAATGTTCAAGATGCATCCTGAACTTACATAAATAGTTCATCTGAAGCCCTTTCTATTATCTCCTGTTAATGGCACCTATGGGCACGGCTGGATGAGTTGCACAACTAGTCCAGAAATTTTAATGGAGTTCCAATCTGATCCTGGAGCTTTTAACCTGAAGTGTTGATGAGGAAACCAATTCTTTGTACTATTAGTGTTGATCTCTCCCCTCATCCTCTTCTAGACGAGAAATTATTGCCTGCAATTAGTGCACTGGTAAATTCATGCATCGCCCCATGACCCCATCTATCAGTCATCCATCCTATATCATATGTCAACTTGAACTATCATTCATTTTTATACCATTTTGTTGGGACTAGATCACCCATCTTAAATTGAACTTTTAGTCGTTGCCGAATACGTTCTGTACATTAAGCCATTTCTTAATACTGTGGATATTCAGTATGTTTGTTGGTCCATTGCATTGTGGTACTAGTTAGTAGTTAGCAGTCACTTAATTGCATGATTTCTCTTGCGTAGGATTAGTTCTATTAGTATGTCATTGTGGCATCTTCAATTTTCTATTGAATTGATTGATACAAACCGCCTTTCGATACAAACTGCCTTACATAATGCTCTTTTTGTTTTTGTTTTTTTATTTGAGCTGAGTTTCACTTAGTAGGGATGATAATATTTTCCTTTTACTTAAGTTTGTTTCTGCAGTGTTAAGTTTGTTTTGCTTCTTTTCGATGGAAGTAACAATTTATGTTATTTTACATCATTGTTGTTTCCTTCTTGTCTTAATATGATTTTTGTCCTTTTAAACTTAGTTATATGATCAAGCACTAGGAAACCATTAGCTTTTCCTGAATAACTTATAAATCTTTCAGATACATCATCAGTGGACGATGCAGGACATCTTTTTTTCTGATTGGATGTCATACCACTAAACCAGCTTAAAATATATCAGAGTAGCAGGTGAGTGGTACCTCTAAATGATGAACAAAATATATCATAGTATGTGGCCCTTTTGTTTAGAATTATTTGACCAAAAAGTAGCTAAGAAAGCAGATTTCATCACCTGCATTACCAGATGTTTTTCTTTTCTGTCACATCGTAGGCGCACTTGGATGCCATGAGAGAAAAGGAAAGGATAGAAATCCCCAGTGAGTAATTGCTGAATTTGTGGGAATATGCATGAAGAACCAGGTTAAGAAAGATTCAATTTTATGTTCGAAAGCACGAGTTGTAGATGGTCTAAGCTGTAATTACGGCATATCCATCCTTGATAGTTCTGATAGCTATCCCTGATCTTGGAGTCAAATCCTGGACAGCGCAAATGATGTTTGAGATTGAATTTGTTTGCTTTCTCTTCTTATAGTGGTTAAGAGGATGCTGTGAAAAATGCTCTGAACCTCTCGATCGATACAAAGATGTATGAGGATTTATGTACAATCTGGTGAATCGAACAATAGGTCAGTTATCAGATAACAAGTTCAAGATATTTACATTTCATTTATGGGTTATTAAGAGCTTCAAGTTTTCAGAGTTGCTTCTGAAGTGTGAATAATTTGTGAAATTTACTTGAAAAGGGAGCACTATATCTGCTACTTACAATGGTAGTGCAAAGTTCAAACCCCCAGTAATACAAACTCAAACTTCAAATAGTACTTAAATTGATTCCTATTTTGATTCCTCAAATTGTTTTTTACTCTAGCTTTCATCCTTGGTGGAAATACAATATCTCCACCTCACTCAACTCTCAGCAACAAGGTCTTGTTTCAAATGTGTATAGATCTTGGCTGCTATCATCACAAAGTAAGCATCTTTATCAATTGTCACTCTTTTTTGTTTTTTGTTTTTTTCGTTTTCGTTCTTTTGCGTAGTGCGCTGCATAATTGGGTTTTAACTATTTTTAATCTAAAAGTTTCCAGTCAAAGAATGCGAAATGCGGAATATTTGTAGTTTTTTGTTCTATCACAAAAAAGGAAAAACAAAGAAAGATCATACTTTTGCTTCCAAGCTTTTAGCACAGAGCCAAATTTGCACTCAAAGTGTCATCTAAAGCATGGTCACATACTTCCACATGTGGAATTGGAACACACCAAATAGAGGTTGATGCAACATGATTCCAAATCTCTGTCCAGTAACATGGTCAAAAGAGCTTAAAGATGACACTGCTTTGCACTTTCATTAGGAACAGGGATAGATCAGTAATGGTTTAAAGCTTTACTCAACAATCATGTTCCAAACTTTGTGGGTGGACAGGAAAAGGGAGCATTAGTTGTTCACTTTTGAAGCTTGCTCTTTCATAATGCAGCTAGTGAGAGCAATCAAACACTAGTAGGCATATTACTGTACTTTTCAGATTAGACTTTTACTAAACAATCTTTTAGGAAGAGAAGTTTAAGTAAACAATATTGAAGATGAAATGAGCAGTCCATTCACAAAAAGAAAAAGTAAAAATGATCAAGTGGCGAAATGTCTGTTATAAATTGTTGGTTTATTGGTTCTTAGTCGAAGAGCTTGACTAGGCTACTATCAGTAGTAAACGGCTCGATTTACTACTGATTTGTTTTTTATGGTAAAGCTTCCAAATCGACGATCGGCATCATTGAATATGATCTAGACTATTTAAACTATCTAGAAATCAAATTTCATGATTTTTAGACATCACTAACTGAATAATCAAAGAGTCACAAAAATCTGTAATTTTAATGGTCGATATGGTGCGTTTGCTCGTTTAACGGTATAGAAGAGTCTAAATCAACTAAATTTTTGTTAGAATTTTTTTAAAATTATTTAAAACAAGATCTAGACTGTAGAGTCTAGATCTTAAATACAAAAATTTTATCATCACTTTTTGAAGGATATTTATTTTCAGCCGTTCATTTTTTATTAACTTGATGGACAAGAGAACAATATCGGAAAAGCTTGAAATTTAATTTTCAGATAGTTTAAATGGTTTAGATCATGTTTAACGTACCGATTGTCAATTTGGAAGCTCTATCATCGAAAACAAATCGGTAGTAAACCGGGTCGTTTACTACCGATAGTATTCTAGCAAAACTCCTTAATCGAATGCCTAATAACCAGTGCAATTAGGGCCCGCTTTTGGCTAATTTAGCAGTATTTGGGTTTAATTCGGACTTAAACCGACTAGGGCATGGAAAACCTAATAGAACTAGAATTTTAATGGATAATTAATAAGAAAATTAAAAGCGGCTATAAATAGAGATTCCAGGGCGAATCTCCAAATAAAGATTTTTTTTTTTTTTTGAGAGAAAGGTACCCTTTCGTTTATTTTTAAAAAAAATAAATTTAGCTGGAAATGTGAATCAACTAGGATTCGAACTCGGGAACTCGGATATCAACCACCAAGCCCACTTGTGCTAGGGACGGTCGGTATCTCCAAATAAAGATTAAAAACCCCTAAAGATTCTAATAAGAGAGAAAATCTAGAGCAAGATTTTGGGACAAGAAATGTGCTGGGACGGCTCGAGCAAGGAGGACCCGTTGTCAGAAATTAATTTGGATAAATAATCTTGGTCCATCATAGACCATGAATTAGTTTTCTCGCGTATTTAAAATCGAATAGATTTTGATCATGAATTTAATATAATTAATGCTAGTATAAAAATATGACAATATTTTATTGTGAACAATTTTATGGGTAAAATTGTACATGACAAATTAAGTTTGGTTCATAGGTTTTACCATGGACATGTTTTGCTAGAATTTAAGGCAAATTATTACAGAGATTGGAAGGGACTGCAAGGGTTATATTGCAATTTTGCTAGAATTCAGGGATCAAAGTATAACTGGTTATAACTTTTTCCTTTTGCTCTGATTTATGCGGATTTTGTGGCTATGGATTCCTCGCAAAAAATTCTACATCGATATGGGGTCAGTTTTTAGAATTTGTGAATTTTGTTTGATCATAAACTTAACTTTTGGTAATAGAATTTATGGCTAATTAGTGTTTTTAGGATTCGTTTGTAGTGAACAGGTCTTGAAACAATTTTAAGGCAGAAAACAGACTTCGACAGTAATTAAGAATTACAAACGAAGCGAGTAGACTATCTATAGTACCAGAACTCTGATACTATAGTCTCTTTTTTAATTTTAGAGTGTTCAAATCAATGATCCATACCGTTAAATATGATCTAGGATATATGAAGTTCTTGGAAATAAAATTTTAATTTTTTCTGACATCGTTTAGTTAGTAAATAAATCATGTCAAAATGAACGGTAAAAATTGAACAATTCTTAAAATTTGAGGGTAGGACTTTTGAATTCAAGATCAAGGATACTGAACTTGATCTAAATAGTTTAAAATATTTTCTATCAAAATTTAATAAATTTAGATTCTTCTACACCGTTAAACTACAAATTCGTTATAGAGCCATTGAAAATTGACAGTTTTGAAATGATTTGATCATAAAGTAAACTATATCAAAATTATATAAAATTTTATTTCTAAGAACTTCAAATATCCTAAATCAGTTTTAACGGTGTTGATCGTTGATTTGAACATTTTAGAGTTGAAAATAAGACTGTAGTATCAGAACCCCGGTACTATAGATAGTATAAGAGCCTAACTCCATTTATTACTTTTAAGACTATTAGGCATGCATATATTTTATTGTTTATATTATTAGGGTATGAAATATGAAATCAGGAAAAGCTTAGTATCACTCCTAGGATTTAATTCATTGTTTATATTGTTAGATATGAAATACGAATATCATTCCTAGTATTTGCTCGGTGAATTAATGAGTGAATTAATAAATAGAGACACGGCATAGGAAAACAAACACTAGTGAGATAAAATAGGAAAAATTATCCGCTAATAACAATTTTGGGCCTACATAAGGGAATGAGTGTAATGATCCGATCCGCTAGTAATAATAACTCGTTGGACTCAATCCACCGGTCCAAAATGTTTAAGCCCACTTTTTATTATTAGAGTGCGAGACCTCTTATAATCTAGATCAGAGTTATCAGCTGATATGAGATTCTAGAGATGGCTCCTACGGGTATAATACTTAACTCTCACACTTTCGACTGGTATTTGTCTCTGATACCAATATGTAACGCCGACTTGCTAGCAATAATAATTCGTTAGACCCAAACTACCGGCCCAGAATGCTTAAGCCTAATTTTTATTATTAAAGTACGAGACCTCTTATAATCTAATCAGAATTATTTTTTCATCCGATGTGGGACTGTCGGGATATTACAGTGTCAAAGGTCCTTCATACTCATTCATATGCTTTAGATTAGGATTTGTGTCGTATAAGAATTCGGAACTGTTCAATCAATCGAGCACACACTTTAATTGACTCGAATTTGCGGAATGCTACCATTCATTTGCTAACTGTTGCAGTTTTGTAGATCAATCTTAGTCCGAATCAATCAAAGTCGGACCTATTCTTAGTTGAGTTTCTACTCCTTGTCATTATTGTGACACACTAATAATTTCATATTAGATGATAAAAAAATATGTGTTAGTAGTTTGGCCCAACAAATTACTAGTACTAATGCGTTGACCGTCATGGTTGGTATCAAAGTAAGATTGCCGACTAAAACTATAAGAATTAAATGTCATGCAGAATAAAATTATACACTCTGGAACATGGTGGAAGCTTGTTACGCCCCAAGAGTCCAATATTGGATGGAGAAAAGATTGTGCATGAGCATATACCAGCAAAGTATACTTATATTTGTAACTGAACTTAAGTATTTTGGTCCGGTGACATGTCCCAACAAATTGCTAGTAGTTATGAACTGGATTGGGTTTTTTTGATTTTTTTTTTGAGGTTAATGCTAAAGTAATCGAGATTTGATCAATTGAAGCAACAACTTTATTTCCTTTCTTTTTATCTTGCAGGGATTCCTTTGGAATAGCCCTGAGTGAATTTATGCAAAGTTCCTAGTTAAAGGAGCTTAAAGTATGATACTTTTTCTAGTTTCTTCTAACCTGTAAACAGTTGTCAATTCTAAAATTACATCTCAACTGCTAATGGACCTGCCAATGAATGTTCAAGCAAAGTCTCATTTCGACGTGGATCAACACATCATAAGTGCAACATTATTAGCTAGCAGGTAGTCGCATATTCGCATAGGTATAGTATAGAATATAAAATATAAAAAATATAAATATCCTCGTCTTCTGATAGTTTAAGCTAATTTAATTTTAGCGATAAATAGTTGTTTCATAGATAATCCTATATTTGAATGAAAAGAGTATAGAATAATGTGTGATATATCAGAATAAGATAAAAATTTCTGTACTTGTTAGGCTGTTTTTTTTTTTTTTTCTTGAGGGAAAACACGCCCTAAGGCGATTTTATTAATTAAACAATAAATACAGACTGAAAAAATTCATCAAAAGAAGCCCAAATAGAGAACATTTTGCTTGCGAGTCTCCAAGTGGCCAAGCGATCCGCGACTATAGCATTCTTGGAGAATCTCGAATTCCATCCAAAACTGAAATAATTGAGTTTCTTTGTAAAAGTCCTATGCTCCGTGATTCTTGTCCAAGCTTCAGGTGTTAGTGAATCAGAAAGATAACTCCTGAGGTGCATGGCTTTGATGATGGATGCTGAATCTGAAAAGATATGAAAAGTTTCTCCAGAATACATTTGCAAAAGAAGCTCTGTCACTCGGAAGATTGCTCCAATTTCCGCCGAGCAAGCATCGTGGACCTCTTTTATTACGTCAGATATGCATGCGATGGTTCCATACTGATTAGTAATCAGGCATCCTACACCACCTTCGATACCACCTTTGTTAGGCTGTTGTTGCTTCAGATGATCAGTATCTCTAATAGTGGAAACCTTATTGTTCTTCTTGCCGTATAAATTGGCGGATCTATATAATCCGGTGTGGGGTCAATTAACCCCGCCAACTCGACCCAAAAAAGGCTCCCACATCTCTGTAAGTGGAGTTCATTTAGTAATTAACTCTAATTTATTGAGTAATTCACCTCATTCTATTTTAATAAGGTAAAAAAGGTATAGAACTTATCTAAACTATTGATCATTTTGATTTGGCTATCCAACTTTTCAAAATTTTGATTTTACTATCTGATATTTTAATTTGTTTGATTTGAGTCGATCAACGGTATTTTGACTTCAAAATTTGAATGTATTGCTTATCTTTACATGTTTAGTTAGTATATTTTATGCAATTCTCACAACTATAAATTAACCTAAGTTATTACCTTAAAGTTTGAAGTCAAATTATCGTTGACTGACTCAAATCAAACAAATTGAAATGTTGGACAGTAAAATTAAAATTTTGAAAAGTTAGATAACTGATTCAAAATAGTCTATAATTCTGCCAAGTTCTATACGTTTTTATATTTTAGTAAATAAGTAAAGACCATTAAAATATTTTAAAAATATTTTACATTTCTTTTAAAATAGTAGGAGTTTGAATGACAAAGAAAATCCTAATCTAATAATGTCATTATGCATCGTTTTCAAAATATAAAAATACGTCAAAAATAATTATAATTTAAAATAATATATTATTTTTTTCATGCAATATTTTTTAAAATTTATATTTATTATTTTTTAATATTTTATTTTTATATATTTATAATTGATCCGGTAAAAAAAAAAATTCGGACCCGCCACTGGCCGTATAACTTGAAATTTATGAATTTGACTTGCTTTTATATCAATTACTTTGTTCTTACGTTTTACCTTGGAAGGAAAGGTTAAATTCATGATGATGATAACTTGAGATACTATTGTGATGTAACAACTAGAAAATTGGGAGAATGAATGCTTTGGGCACCGCATAAACGCTAAAATATTATTGGGTTAATTGCATATATACAGCTTCCTGTGAACATATCGAATAGCAGATATATCTTTACAAAGTTTAATTTTTTATTTTTATCTCTACAAAAGTCCTAACGTTTTCAAATAGACCCTTGCTGTTAGGATCCGTTAGAAAAATATAGTTAACCATAAGTAAAATACTTAACGCTGGTTAGTGAATGAGTTAAATTGACCTTTTTACCTCTCTTATATTATTAGGTAAAATATTTTTTTGGAAGGATATTTCTACATAATTCTAACAGTTGGAGTTTTTGGAGGGATATATTTGTAAGGGCAAAAATATTATTTCACTTATCCGCTATTAAAAAAATAAACAGTGGTCTAATGGTAACAAAACAGAAAGACAAATATGAATATTACCAAATTTTTATAGGGATAAAAATGAAAAGTTAAACTTTGTAGGTATATATTTATTATTTGATATATTTACGGAGAGCTGTATATAATTAACCCAATATTATTTCTGAGTTGGTGGTGCCTGTATGGCCGCATCCCATATACAACTCCTAAAGTACTATTGATGCACTAGCAGTGTTACTGAATATCTATTAACTTATATGAATTCCTCATATTTTTTGCCACGTGGTAAGTTCTCCTTCACCCTCACCAGTGCGACCCTTTCTTTTCCCTCCACCAAACTTCCAATGTATCTAAACGGTTCCACTACCAACTTTCAATTAATACATTTAAATAGTTCCACTGTCATTTACAATATCCTCACTTTTCTATCTCCAAATTATTTTATCATGACCTTTTCCCTTCCCTTCACCAAACTTTCAATTAATGCATTCAAACGATCTGCCGCCATCTACAATCCTCATCTCTCTATCTCCAATTAATTCATCAATTCTCTCCATCTCCAATTAATTCATCAATTCTCTCTCTCTCATCTTTTTCTGTATACCATCACCTCCCTCCCTCCCTTCCTCTCTCTCACTAATGTGCGCCCACCTCCCCCATCCGTCGAGGTCAAAGGGATCGTCATCACCGTCACTATTGCCGTCACCGGCGAAGGCGTCGTCGGTCCATCCCCGCCGCCAGAAATAAGGAATCTTTGGTGAGTGTGAGAAGTGAAGTAGACAAAAAAATGTTTGATGTTCTCTTATTATTAATTATTTTTATAATTTCTATCCGCTGCGAAGCGCGGGCTTCTTCACTAGTATATAAATTAATCAGCATGTAACATATGGGATGTCAATACAAAATCCGTGACAATGCTCAAAAATGAATATTACTAACGGATATGGCTATGACGTTGATCCACAAGGATGCGATTGATGTAATCAAGAGTAAGTGCATGACTTAATTAAATTAGTTTATTATCAACAGAAACTATGCTCTAGATTGTTGGCCCAACGCATAGGGCATGATCAATATATAAAGTCTTTAGTCATAGTACTAATTAACCCGTCATAAAGAAAAGAATCAAATGTTATTAAACTACTGTGTCCTTAGTGATTACATATTCAGGAACTAACCAATAGATCAGTAGTGTTACGACGAGCGCACAAATAGAAACGAAAATGGCGAATATAAAGTAAACAAATCACAAACAAAAAAATAAATAACACATAAATTTACGTGGAAAGTCCTTTGCAAGAAAAAATCACGGGCGAGGGAAGAGAGAATTTCACTATTCAGAAAAAAAAATACAATGTTCTGAGTACAATAATCGATATGTCATCTATAGGGCAAAACGAAAAAAGAAATCTCTTAACGGATTTTGGATCCGATCCATACCGCGGGGGGCTCCGCTACCCACCACAGATATCCATTTTCCTTCACAAATTATTTTTTCAAAACCTGTCACACCGCGAAACTGTCGACGAGTCAAAAACCCAAAACTGAAGTCGATTACCAAATTTCGAGACATATCTAACAAGTAGTTTGAGTCCCGCAAAAGCTTAAATTTTGTACTTTTGTTTTCCCCCTAGTTTAATATATTTGGAGAGGTTGTTTGGGGTATGGAGAATGCAAACAGTCTTTTTTACTGTATTATTTTAATGTTCTAAATTTCACAACAAAGTAAGTGCATGTATTCTACAAAATGCATTAATCAAGGCTAATTTTAATATTCTTCGTTTAAGGGATGGGTCTTTTCTTAACTTAACTTTGTAAAACCCCACTTTTCATGGGTCATCCATTTTATAACAATTCTAACTCTAGCACGCTTAATTTTCTTAACCTCTTGAGCCTAGCCATCTTCTAAAATACTATAGTCAGATTAAGAGGTTTTATCCCTAATATATCTCATACATAGGACTATTATAAATCCTACGGGGTGTCATATTTTTCCCCCATACTCACAAGCACCGAGCAATGTGAGACTCGTCTAGCTAGCATTAGCCAACCTTGTGGAAGCCGCGCTCTACCCGCTCCCAAGCTTAGTCGAGACTTATCTTACACTTTCAGCTTGTGATTGACTCTGATACCAACTGCGTTGCCCTGCTTCCTAGAGAGTCACCCATCCTATAACTACTCTAACTCTAGCACGCTTAATTCTCTTAACCTCTTGGACCTACTCACCGTCCAAAATGCTATAATCGGATTAAGAGATTTTAGCCCTATTATATTTCATATATAGGGCCAAAACCTGAAGGTTAGTTATGTATTTAATTGTTTCTAAATTATTGAGTTATACATGCTTGTTGATTTGTTAACTTATCATTACTTTTGGTTATTTTTGTGTAGGAAAATTTTATTTGGTTGATTCGGGCTATGCAAACACTGATCGATTCCTTGCGCCTTATAGAGGAGAGCGATACCACTTGAGACAATTTGATGGCAACGCACGGGCGCGTAGCCATCGAGGACCAAATGATCTATACAATTATAGGCATACTCAACTGAGAAATGTCGTAGAAAAGGCCTTCGGCATTTTGAAGAGGCGTTTTAAGGTTCTTCGGCAAGCGACTCTTTTTTCTTACAAAGTGCAGTGTTGCATCGCCCTAGCATATTGTGTGATCCATAACTTCATCAAGAGGCACCAAGAAAACGTTGTGTACTTCAACATGCCGATAGAACCATGGTCTCAAGATGATCAAGATAAGAATCCAACGCCCTTGGTTGGAGTCGACTCACGACGGGGTGACGCGTGTCGCACTATGATAACGAATCAGTTATGGTATAATAGATAATAGTATGTACTATTTACCGATCATGTTTTATTGAGAGAGCATTTGACTTTGCAAAATACATTCGACTTGGACAACTTAGAAATGTCGCTATTATGTATGACTTGTATGCCTAACGATTTGGTACATTGATGCTGATCTTGATTTTTTTTTTTTTAATCATATAGTTTTTCTTCTCATATGTTGTATCACTATTTTTTTTAAATAAGGTTGATATTGATTTCTGGTTTGTTTCATAGATGTTTGGTAGGAAATTTGTTAAATTGCTATATATAGTTGCACCGTATTTGTTTTGTTGGTATAATATATAGTGCAATTATTCATCCTCTAGTTCTTGGATTTTAAATATGAAAAATGTGGTTGCTACGTTTTGTTTGGAGTTATATTTTCATCTATATCGATCTTTGTCCTATCTCCCCTAAACTTATACAAAAATCGTCAGGGTATAGCAAGTACAAATAATTATTGAAGTAATCTATGTCATATTACTTAAATTATAAATTTATATATAATTTATTACAACCAAATATTTTATATATAATATATTAGCTATTTGTAGAACCCATATTTATAGTATTAAATATTACATATAAAATAGACATTCACACGGGCAATATTGGTATTTTTAAAAGTATCATTCCACTTTTCAACTAATCTCAAGAATCCTCGTAAAATTACCAAACAAAAATTTGGTTATTCTTTGAAATAAGACAATTGCAAACCAAATACAAATTTTATTATATTCCTTTCTATCCAAGAATACATCCTCAATTCTAGAATAAAAATATTTATTTCCATTAACACTATTCCATCACCAAACCATTTATTTCCACTAACACTATTCCATCACCAAACCGAGCCTAATAAATCCCTCTGTAACACCCATTATCCATCATAAAAAAGGTCACCTCCATAAAGAAGGTGAGAGTCCTTTCAGATTATCTCACCTAAAAAGTAAAGAATACAATGTTAATTATAAAATATTAAAATTTCATTCTTTAGTAGTTTAAGTCTTTAAAGTTAAAAGATGTTATTTCAGGAGGTATCAGAGTGGGAGGTTCTACGTTCTAATCACGTCTGTGAATTTTGATCTAATAACTTAAGCTTATAAAGTAATCAGCTGTCTACATTTAAAGGTCTCTTTCTCAAATTTCTGACTTGTAACTTCATCCTCTACACCACCTTTAGATGATGTTAATCCAACACCATTAAAGCTGATTTAAAAACGCATCAAAAATAAAAAGAAGCATTTCAATTGGCTATCATTATTGACTAATTAACAAGATAATCTCTCATTAACTCATTCCTATCCAATTAAAGAGAAAGAACATCATTACATGCATGTAACCTGTATTCCATTTGAATCTTGTAAAAAGAGCCCAACATTTTTTATTTTTATTTTTTGTTGGATTAAGATGCCAATTAGGTGACAAAGATGATACGAAAATCCTCTACCAAACGCACAACTAAAGTAGCTTCTTCACCCTTTAATCACAAGGTTCCCATGTGTATACCACTAATGTATTATTTTTAATATTTTTTTAGTACAATAATGTGCCCTAATTAATCCTATTAATAATCCTTTCACTTGAAAGAATACAAGTTTGGGACATAGACCCGAAACCGCTAGAAAATATATTAATTTATGCCAAATTCATGCATACATGTTGGAAACTTTAATATGTGGAATGTTCTATGTTCTAAAGGAGTGGTTTTTTTTGTTCTCTTCATTTGTGTGTTATGCTTACACGCATGAATCCACCTTGGTTTACTTCTGCTGAATAAAAGGGAAAAAAAAAAAAAAAAAAAAAAAAAAAAAAAACAGGTAGAGTGCTATTTGAACTTTGTTTAAAAATAAATTAAATATATCTAAATAATCAATTCCTTCCTTAAAGGACCAATTTGGGTCAAAGGCCTGCCTAACACTATTGGTTCAAAAGAAGTTAGATTGAAAACAAACAATAAGCACTATTATCGAGAAGTCTAAACAAAAAGCCTAACAATAACCACAAAAATCATATCTAAATCAAATCAGTACGATCACGGGGTCATATTTGTTGAATATTTAAAAACACTATTACCGAGAAGCCTAACAATAAGCCTAACAATAACCACAAAAATCATATCTAAATCAAATCAGTACGATCACTGGTCATATTTGTTGAATATTTAAAAACACTATTATCGAGAAGCTTAAATTTTTTAGAGAATAATAGTTGTTTTATACTTGTTCTCTCAAAGCTCAAGCTTCCTCCTAGGCTTACCGAAAAGTTGAGGCTAGACGTGAGGAAAAATATTGAATACAAACATGAAGTTTCAAGGCTAGACTGAGGAGTGTTAAATATAAATATTAAAAATACCGTTCTTTGAAAGCTTAAGTTTCGCCTTAGGCCTATTAAAAAAATTTCGAATCGAGATGTGAAGGGAAGAATATAAATATTAAAAATATTCATTCTGTAGAAGTTTACGTTTTTGGAGCTAAACAATTGTTTCACATTATTTAACAGTATCATTCATTACAGCTGTTAGTGAGATAATTGTAGGATCGTAAGCGCTAACCAACTATCCCAAAAGCACGTGCTGATAGGAAGGGCGCACTCATCGCACTTAAGGGCTCAGCCATAGCGCTCGCGGGCTTCGACCTGACTCAACCCACCTGGACGTTGGGTCTATTGTTGGGCCTCTTGCCGTTGGGTCTCTTGTGGATCACACCTCCACTCAACTTATTAGGCTCACCCAACTCAACTTATTTGTCTCCTGGGCCTATTGTCACGGGGCAGGAAGTTGGACCTATTTTAGCCCAATAATAAATAGCCAACAATAATTTCCTATTGCACTTTTCTACAGCGTAGTGTACACACTTGACTGCCAAGTTTCAATTATGAAAGAATGTGGCATACCACGACATGAGTTTCTGTGAGATCACATATCACCATTCGAACTTCAGCCAGACTGCAAGTCATTATCTAAAATTTAATTATCACAAAACTAAAGAATATTTCCAATCATGCGAAAGTCATATGCTGATGGCAACTAAAAAACTTGGCGAGAAGTTCAGTACTCACCTGATCTAATCAAACTTGACAAGTTTATACAATTCTGAAACTTCTTAATTTTCTTTTTTTTGAGAAAAAGGTAGCAAGCTACCCGCCTGCTTCATTCATTGGAAGGATGAATTAGGCTACAGGAGTGAGGCAACGACGGCCTCAAAGAGGGTGAACTACAGAGGGCAAAAAAAAAAAAAAAGCTACTTCGATCTCTCTCTCGCTGAGAAAAATTATCCCCATAAATGAATTAACTGTTTGATTTTGCCGACAGCTAGCGAGGGGTTCGACTGATTTCTCCTGAAGATCGCATCGTTTCTGGTCTCCCAAGTAATCTACCAGCAAGCTATGAGCCATTTAGGCTGTTACATATATAATATATGTGATCCTTTTCTTGTCTTTCCAGATCCAATTTACATCGTTATCAAAATTCTCCGATTGGACACTCCCCAATGTCATATGAAGGAAACTTCTTAATTTTCAGAGCAAACATACGAAGGAAATGAAAGAAAAAGAATCCAACTCGGCTTACAACTCAGTCCCTGCACCAAACCAGGGGCATCTCATGGCCAAAAAGGGCCAAAAAAATAAAATAAAATCCTTTAATTTCTTACTGTGGTCTGCTAGAAGGTGTACGTTGAAATCCTAACGGGAGCGCACCACCACACCTGTCTCTGCATCAGCATGCACTAAAACTTGCCACCATTATTAAGTGGATGCCTCTAATTCCCCAGATAAAGAATAACCCTAAATACCATTCACTCCCCACTCTTATCTCATTGGTGGTTCCTTTTGTAACCATAAAAAGAAAAAGAAAAAAAAAAAAAAGATTTCTCTGATGTGGTTGTGTCTAGGACTGTCACTTCATTTTGCTCTAGAAATGGTCCTCTATGCTCAACCTTTTAATGTTTGATAGTACAAAATAATCCATTACTCTAATAATTTAGGGATAACTTCAAATACCACCCTTGTGGTTTCGTACTTTTTCATTTTAGTACCCTGTGGTTTAAAACGTATCACTTTAGTACCCTGTGGTTTGGTTATTCTATTTTTATTATTTTTTCGTTAATTTTTTCGTTAAATTAGTGAGAAAGTTAAAACTACAGGATAGTAAAGTGAATATTCGATAAACTATAGGTGGGATATTTGAAGTTTTTCTGCATAATTTAACGAAAAAATTAACGAAAATATAACAAAAAAAGAGAATAACCAAACCACAGGGAACTAAAGTGATACGTTTTAAACCACAAGGTACTAAAGTGAGAAAGCACGAAACCACAGAGGTGGTATTTGAAGTTATTCCAATAATTTATGTAGAAATTCCGACCGTCCCTAACGCAAGTGGCAAAAGGCTTGGTGGTTGGTACCCGAGGTCCCGAGTTCGAATTCTAGTTGATTCACATTTCCAGCTAAGTTTATTTATATACGAAATAAACGAAGCGGGTAGCGTGCTACTTTTCTCTCAAAAAAATTAATAATAATAATTTATGTGCAATATTTTTGGATAAGCAGAGAACATGGACTTAGATAGGACTGAAAGCCATTTGTAGGATGCTAACTTAAGATCTCCTGTATTGATATCTTGTGAATTGCCACCTCACTTTAAAACCTTAAGCGATTAAAGAAAATTTTTATAATATTTTTATGGTAAGAATATATAAAACTTATATGAATTATAAACCATTCTGATTCAATTATTCAATCTTTCAAAATTTCAATTTTAACGTCTAATCTTTCAATTTATTTGATTTAAGTGTTTTGATAGCGCTCCAGATATAACAATTTAAGCTAATTGCTAACTTTTTAATAAATTTATAGTAACATAAATTACATAAAATATACTAATTAAATTCATAAAAATAAATGATATATTCAAATTTTGAAGCTAAAGGTTTTCTATATGGCTCAAATCAAATAAACTAAAAGGCCAGATAGTAATATCAAATTTTTAAAGATTAGGTAGTCAAATCTAAATGGATGATATATAGCTGAGTTAAGTTATATATATTTTTAATTATTTTTATTCGGCAAATAGAAAACAGGAGCTAGTGACTTTCTGACACTATTTCATATATAGGGTAGTCAAATAGGTGTTGCTTTCTCTCTCTATGTAAGAGCTATATAAAGCCTCAGCATTCTCATACATTCTCATTCAGAGCTAATACAATAAGAGTTAGAGAGAGAGAGAGAGAGAATTAGAAAGAGGTACTGAGCTTAAAGAGAGTGAGAACAAGATGTGGCTAGGAGAGGTAGTGAGTGGGGGGAAGCCATATTTGTACATGGTGCTGCTGCAGATCGGCTTCTCCGGCATGTACATCGTCGCGGTGGCTTCGCTCAAGCGCGGCATGGACCATTACGTCCTCGTGGTGTACCGGAACGCCGTCGCAGTGGCCGTCATTGCGCCCTTTGCGCTGTGGCTCGAGAGGTCTCTGTGTCTCCGTCTCTCTTCCTTACTCCTCTCATATATAAGAGGTTTATGACCGGCTCTGATATCATACGACTCAAAAAACCAGTACAAGTACAATATAAAACAATTCAAAAATATACGAGACGCCAAAATCCAAACTAGTTTCAAAGTCAAGTACACATTGGATTGGTGTTTTTCTTTAATTCACTTTGTAACAACGATTTATAGGAGCTTAACTCGTATATATATATATACATATGCTTTTCTCATCTAACTTTAATTTTTCATTTTTGTTTATTTTACTTCTCTAACAGATCAAGACCCAAGATGACAATCTCCACCTTTCTGAAGATAATGGGGCTCGCGTTACTCGAGTAATTAATCATATATCTTTCTCCTTATCTTAATGTTTTATTACTTGTATTTTCTTTTCTTTTTTTTCTCTTATAAACTTATATATAGTACAAATTAAGCTATTATAATTAATTCTTACAAAATTTTCACTGAAAAAGCTTTTGATTCTTCTAATATCATATATTTATTTATACACAGGCCCGTGCTTGACCAAAACTTTTACTACATGGGAGTGAAGTTAACCTCAGCAAGCTTTGGATCTGCTTTGTACAACATGCTCCCTGCAGTTACCTTTCTCTTGGCCACGCTCCTAAGGTAATTATACATATATATAGAGAGAGAGAGAGAAAGAGTCCGGCTATTATGCTATTAATAGCACCAAGCACATGGTGCTACCAAGTTTTCTGTCGTTAGATCTACCTCTTTGACCATTTCCACCCGTTAGGTCATACTATTCAACCAACCACCCACTCCACCCTAGAAAATCACCATTGTTCTAACTACACATCCCTTCATCCAAGAGCCAAAAACCTAACAGCACCAATGACTTGGTGCTATTAATAGTATAGTAGTCTAGTTCTATATATATATATATATATATAGTAGAGCTCATGTGCTTTTAAAAGCACAGAAACATCTGTGCTTGTGATTTTTTAGCCGTCGAATCGTCTCAAGATCCGTGCAGCACTATTAACGGTATGTCCCGTTAAATCCTCTTTAAAAGTGCTGCACGGATCTTGAGGCGATCTAACGGTTAAAAAATCACAAGCATAAATGTTACTGTGCTTTTACAAGCAAAGGAGCTCAACTCTATATATATATATATATAACCCTAAACCTTAAATCCTAAATTCTAAAACTCTAAATCCTGTCTAAAGAAATAAAAATAAGATCTAATGGGTTTTTTTGTTTTGGGTCATAATATTTGTAGGATTGAGAAGGTGAATATAAGGAAGAGGCGAGGCCAAGCTAAGATAGTGGGAACCATTGTGACCGTTGCGGGAGCATTGCTCATGATACTGTACAAAGGCCCCGCAGTGGAGTTCCCATGGTCTAAGGGGGGAACTCACCACGCCACTGCTGCAGGAGAAAACAGTGGAAACTGGCTCAAAGGAACTATCATGCTTTTAGGAAGTTGCACTTGTTGGTCCGCTTTTTTCATCCTGCAAGTGAGTACTACGTTTGGCTTAGCTTCTGAAATAGCATTTTAATTTACAGATAGAAAAAAAAAAAAAAAGTTATATGTTCGTACAAAAAAGAGATTCTAAATTAAGTTGTTGTTCTATCGAAAGGTTAAGATAAATTTTTAGGCTCTGAAAGTAGAAGTTCTGAAGCAGAAACTCTGCGAGCAGAAGTTTTATTTAGTCGGTAGTTTTGCATAGATGTGTTGAAGAGAGCACCGCGAGCGTTTTTGCTTTTAGCCCATTGCCAACTTTGCTTTGCTATTCTTTTTTTCCCCTTTTCTTTTTGGAGCTCGAAAATATTTGATTTAATTTAGAGCTTCTGCTTCTAATCCTGGAATAAGTCATTGAGTGAATTTTAGGGTATATTTTATTTACGTAATATTTTATTAAATAACGAATTCTATGGCAGTACCAAACAGATCTGTATATGTCAATTTGCGTCAAGCGCAATGAAGAGCAACAATATTAACATGGGGTTTTTTTTTTTGTGTGGTACAATAGTCGAATACACTGGATAGTTACCCAGCAGAGCTCTCGCTGACGGTGTTGATATGCCTTCTGGGCGGGATGATGAGCGGCACGGTGGCTCTCATCGTGCAACGCGGTGACCCCAAGCCTTGGCTCATCGGCTTCGATATGCGCCTTTTCACCGCCGTCTACGCTGTAAGAAACTCTACACCGACCTCATCAAAACTTTCACTTGATTCGACTTTTAATCAAACATAGGTTGTATGTGGATTGGTTTCAATCAAGATCCACTAAAGTTTGGTTTTGGATTCAGATTTCGAGTCAAGTTCAGATCAAACTACAACCAAACATGATGAAAACCTAATTTAAAGCCTAAATTGATATGAACAGAATCATAAAACACATATAGATGTGAAAATGCCACTATATTATATTAATTTATAAGACTCTTTTTTAAAGTATTTTCCAACTGGGTAATGTTGCAGGGAGTGGTGTGCTCAGGTGTGGCCTATTATGTGCAAGGGATAGTGATAAAACAGAGGGGCCCAGTTTTTGTTACAGCATTTAACCCCCTGTGCATGATCGTAACGGCTGTGATGGGATCAATCATTCTAAAAGAGGAGATCACTTTAGGAAGGTATATATATATATAAAAATATAATATATGTGTTGTTAACATGAAAAACAAAATTAAAATTCACACAGCAGTTCTTAAACTTTCACTTATTGCAACTTGGTCCCTGGAAATAGTAAATATTAATAATACCATTCTCTAGCAGCTTAAGCTGTATTAGAAAATAAACAATTATTTTACATTATTTCTCACGGTGTTGGAATAGGAGGTTCTGAGTTCGAACTCCATCAGACTTCTAGTCTTGTATTGACAGTCTAATGAGATTCAAACTTAGGACCTAATTAACTCAAAAAAAGAAACCAGGGACCAAAATGCAAATTATTTATAATCGCATTAATCTTGACAAAATTACTCCCTTAAGTTATTATAAACATTAATCTAATGCAAATTTTCTTGGTTTTTTTGCAGTGTAATTGGTGCAGTTATTATAGTAGTAGGCCTCTACTCCCTCATCTGGGGCAAAAACAAGGATCACTTGACCCAACCCTCAAATTCAAGTCAAAATAAACAACAAAACGAGTTGCCAATGACTACTACACTTCACAGTGGCAAATTGGAAATTGTCAACCATGACTCAGAGATGAAGGGTCAAAATGGAAAATTCTAAAATATTTGGTGGTCCACTCACTAAGTGCAATCCCCAAGGGATTCTACTTGTAGTACTTTTCTTTTTTTTTTAAGTCCTCGATAAAATATATATATATATATATATATTTTTTTTTTTTTTTTGTGTGGGTGTTTTCGCTAACTTATGAGATGCATAAAATAGAAGGACATGGGATATGGATAAGCCTTTGTTGTAGTAATTAATGATGATGCTTTATTTACTATAATCTATATATTGATGTTCTTTTTGTTTGTCCCACTATTTTTTTTTCCTGCTTTTTTGGGCTTTTTTTTGGTGTGATATGTGACACATATGGACAACAAATTGATTGAGGGGTTGTGTCTAATGGAACAATTATGGATTCCAAAAGTGCTTTTCCTTGAATTTTTTTTTTTTTGTCACCTTTTCAGTGGCAAGTGGCGTTGATTGTACAAATGATCCTCTAATTAAAAGCAATGCATCTTGTTCTTTGTAAGGAGAATAATATTGAGCTCGTACATTTTTGTTTGTTGTTTCAACTTTGAACACATGTTCGTTTGAGAGATTCCAAACTCTTTATCTCTCTTTTAAGATCTTTTAAACATCTGTAAAAACTGATAAGATAGATGCAATCTCCACCAGTATATATAAAAACTTAGCTTGTTTCAACAGATGATAAGATATGTACCCTTTTAATGGTTTTGATAATTAAAAATAGATAAAATCGTACAAAACTTATCTAAAATATAGACCATTTTGAACCGACTACCCAATATTTCAAATTGTTTGATTTGAATCAGTTAATGATATTTTGACTTCAGAATTTAAGCTAATTATTTACTATAATAAATTTGTAGTTGCAATAATTACATAAAATGTATTATATAAATCTGTAAAGATAAATGATGTATTCAAATATTGAAGTCGGAGTGCTGTCAACTGAAATCAAATAAATTGAAATGTTTAAATAGTAAAACTAAAATTTTGAAAGACTGGGCAGCCAAATCAAAATTGTTTATAGTTCAGATAAGTTCTATATATTTTTACCTAAAAAGTTAAAATATAAGAGCTGGAAGAGAGAAAAAGAGAGAATATTACGAGATGTATACCAAAGTACAAACTAGATTTGATAACATGCGCTCTATTTAGTCTATTTTATTCGGTACAGTCGAAAATCATTTCACCTTTTTCCGAGTCCCTTGAAATGTACAAGCTGTTGCGTGTTAGTAACTGATATTAGTAACTTCTTGCTGGCAAATTGTGATGAATTGACCGACCGTCCCTAGCGCAAGTGGCAAAGAGCTTGGTGGTTGGTACCCGAGGTCCCGAGTTCGAATCCTAGTTGATTCACATTTTCAGCTAAATTTATTTCTAAACGAAATAAAACGAAGCGGGTAGTGCTACCTTTCTCTCAAAAAAAAAAAAAAAAATTTGTGATGAATTGATGCTTTGATTGTACAAATAATCCTCTAATTAAAAGCAATGCATCTTGTTCTTGGCAAGGAGAATAATGCTGAGCTTGTACATCATTGTTGTTTCAACTTTGAGCAAAAATTCCTTTGAGTTATCTCTGTTTTTAGATCTTTTAAGATCTTTTATGTGTATGCAAAAAACGATAAGATAGATGCAATATGCCCCAGTACCAAAACTTAGCTTGTTTCCATATGATAATTAAGCTACCTTTATTCTTTATTTGTAGAGTAGGCCAAATGAAAAGGGTTTGATAATAAAAAATGAAAAATAAGAGAGAGAGAGAGAGAGAGAATGTTATAAGACATATATCCAGGCACAAACTAGATCTGATATTGTTGAATAAAATTTTTAAAAACATCGTTCTTTATTTGTTCAAGTTTTTAGAGAATAATGATTTTTCTGTATAACTAAATGTGGTATCAAAATAGGAGGTTTAAGTTTGAATCCCGTCAGACTCCTAACATTATTATTTTTTTATTTAATTCAAGTCTATAAATATTAAAGACACTTTCTTAAATAGTTTAAATTTTTAGAGAATAATGATTGTTTCATATAATTTAACAGATATAAGATACACAACTACGATTGTTTCATATAATTTAACATATCTAAGACGCACGAATCATTTCACCTTTCTCAACTTCTGTTGAAATAAACAAACAATTTAATCAAATGTGGCGAATTGATACATTGATTGAACAAATGATCCTCTAACTAAAAGCAATGCATCTTGTTCTTGGCAGGGAGAACAAAACTGAGCTCATACATTCTTGCTGTTTCAACTTTGAGCACAAATTCGTTCGAGAAGTTCCAAAATCTTTATCTCTGTTTTAAGATCTTTTAAATGTCCCGAAAAAAATGATTAGATAGATGCAATCTGCCCCACTATAAAAACTTAGCTGTTTCAAAAGAGGATAAAGATGCCCTCATACTTTCTTTTTAGAATAGGCCAAATGGAAAGGATTTGATAATAAAAATTCAGGTAAACTTCAAGTTGCCCTCCTGTGATTTAGCTTATTTTCATTTTGCCACCCAATAGTTTAAAAAGTTTCGCTTTGTTCTCTAATGTTTTAGTTTATTTTCACTTCGCCACCTCATGGTTAAAATAATTGGTCTTTGCTCCTCCTTTGATTTAAGGCATTTTTTACTTGTCATCCTATAATTTTTTAAAATTTTTTTATTTTGTCACTCTATTTCACATAAATTTTTTGGTAAAATAAAAATTAAACGGCAGCAAGGCAGAGTGAAAATTTTTAAACAACAAAATGATAAAGTGAAGACGAGTAAACCACATAGGGGAATTTGAAGTTTTACCCTAAATATAAAAAAATAAGAGAGAGAGAGAGAGAGTAGGTGTTACAAGATGCATTCCTAGACACAAACTAGATTTGGTCTAAGATGCACTCTATCTAGCCTATTTTATTCAGTACAGTCGAAAATTATTTCATCCCTCTCCATTTTTATTGAAATAAGTGAACTGTTGTATATCAGTAACTGATATCAAATATCATGAATTGATATATTGGTTGTACAAATAATCGTCTAAGTAAAAGCAATGCATCCCATTCCTTGTAAGGAGAATAAGATTGAGCTCATACATTCTTGTTGTTGCAACTTTGAGCACAAATTCGTTTGAGAAATTCCAAAATCTTTATCTCTGTTTTAAAATCTTTTAAATGTCCAAAAAAAGAAATTGATAAGATAGATGCAACCTGCCCTGATATAAAAAATTAGCCTGTTTCAAAAGATGATAAGATACCCTCATACTTTGTTTTTAGAATAGGCCAAATGTAAAGTGTTTACTAATAATAGAAAAAAAAAATAGAGATAGAGAGAATGTTAAAAGATGAATTAAAGATGCGATCGAGATTTGATATAAGATGCACTCTATCAGGTCTAGGGGTGGCAATCCAGCTCGCTGTTCGCGAGCCAGCTCGTGTTCGGCTCGAAATGAGCTCGAGATCAACTCGCTCGTTTAGTAAACGAGCCGAACACGAGCTGGGGTCAGCTCGCTCGTGTTTGGCTCGATAACAGCTCGAATATATATATTTAATATTTATATTATTTATATAATTTATAATTATATATAAATAAATAATTATATATAAATATATATTTTTTATTATTTGATTTTTAGTCCAACCTAAATTAAAACACAACTCAATTATAAAAAGCTAATTTATACGTAAAGTTTCAACCATTAGATCAAAGTCTAATGGATAAGATCTCATAAATTTATTTTCTATATATATATCCTTTCTAATCATTTTAACTTATTGTTTCTGAGCCAGCTCGTGTTCGGCTCGTATTCGGCTCGTTAATAAACGAGCCGAACACGAGCCGAATTTTTTGGCTCGATACTTAAACGAGCCAGCTCGTATTCGGCTCGTTTATGAAACGAGCCGACCCCAGCTCGCTCGTGTTCGGCTCGTTGACACCCCTAATCAGGTCTGTTTAACTCAACACGGTCCAAAATCACTTTTTCTTTCTCCACCTTTTGGACATATTTGTTTTACCAAAAGTGGAGGGGCTTAAAGTTGTTTTTAGCCGTGAATGCTTATTTTCATTGTGTGCTTTATCGTAAATTAAATTCACTTATTACTCTACTTTTTCAAAATGTCATAATTAACTTCACGCTGGAGGGTGTCGATGTCAATTACGGGAGAGAAAGAGCGAAAAAAATAGTAGAAAAATTAGCTGTTATATATTTTATTTTTTCATCTTCTTTTGTGTTAATGTGAAAATTTTTAGTAAAATAAATTGTAAAGTGGAATAATTATGATTCAGAAGCTATTATCTTTTTAGCATACAAATAAATTGTTAACTTGTATTTTGTTTTAATCCTCAATCTAAAAATTATTTACAAGCAAACAAATAGGCCCTGAGTGAAACAAATAGACCCTTATATATATAAGCATGGCTCGTAGTAACCTGAACAATTCTGGGACGGGCCATGGCCCACGCTTAGCCAGATCTTGGGCCACTCAATAATTTGTTTCTTTATTATATTTTTTTTAAAAATTAACATTAACTTTCTAAAATCTATAAGTTATTTATTTGATAAATAAGTTTTAAATATCTGTTTAAGAAGATTATTCAAAATCTTAATAGTATAAATTATATTCGAGGAAAAGTAAAAAAAATGTTAAGAAAAAATTTTAAAATAAAAATTCAAATAAGCCAAGAATGAGATCGTGCCGTACCGAGTCATGGGCTAATAGATCCTCGCCCAACACAGCCCACAATAATGATACAGGCCATGTCATGCAGAGGATTTGATGGTTGATATCTGACTTTTCAAGTTAAAAGCCCAATTATTATATATTTTCAGTTAAATTTATTTGAAAAACAAAAAAAATTGAATGAAGAGAGTAGTTAGCTATCTTTTTCTCTCTCTCCCAAAAAATTTAAAAAAAAATTCAAAAATTTAATCTTAACAAAACCAAAGTACAAACATTTCGTTTTTTGTTCTACGGATGACGTGGTAGATCAGGTCCACGGAAAGATATTTTCGTGTCAAACACCAAACCAGTGAGCCCGTGTCTTATACTGTTCTCCATTTCCCATTTCCACGAGAGAGATTATTAGAACTCTACAGTAAATAGGTTTTAATCTCCGACGAGGTCTCATAGAAGAGAGAGAGAGAGAGAGAGAGAGAGGGAGATCAAAACCCTAGATGGGCGGAGTTACGGCGATCTCGCGGCGGCGCGGCGGCGCCGCCTCGGCGGCGGCGTTGGTGGTGGCGCTGTGGTGGGCGGCGTGCGGCGGCGCGGGCGCGGTGTGGCTCGACCTCCCGGTGACGGGGACGAAGTGCGTCTCGGAGGAGATCCAACCCAACGTGGTCGTGCTCGCCGACTACGCCGTCGTCTTCGAGCAGCACCCCGAGAGCCACCCAACCATCGCCGTCAAGGTACTCGCTCCTCCCCCTTTGGCCTCTTCGCGAGCTCGCGATCGCGTATTCATGGCGATCTTTGCTCGGATCTCGATTTGATCTGGATTTGTTTCTCGGATTTGGGGAGAGGTTGGGATTTGGGCGATTCGGGATAAATGAATCCAGTTGTGAAGCTTCTGAGAAATTTAGGATTCGTCCTTACTATAGATTTAAGCAATTAGGGTTTCTTATTATACAATTGAAACCCAGCTGGTGCTGTGATATGCTAGTTTGCTATGCCTGATCTATTAAGCTTCTTCGTCATTTTATAGAGTAATTCCCAATATATATGTTTGTAGATATATCATATGAAAGAGCAAAGAAGAGAAGGTAGAGAGATGAGGGACTGGGAGAGAAGAGACTCCACTCTAACTAGCTGTATAGAGTACTATGCTGTATGCGAAGAAAAGCGGAAAGAATGAGACAACTACGAATCAAATCTATCAATAAAATGCCAGTTTGTTTAAACAAATTCACATTGGGAAAAATGCTTGAGATGTAATACATGGAAAAGCTTGCAAGAAATTGCAAAAATTCTACAAAAGAGGACACCTAGAGTCACAGTATCAGTCATCACGGTGCACTTTGATTGCATGTGATTTAGTTATATAAATAGCCTCTTCAATAATGGGTGTCAGACATTGGCTTGAATCTTGTTCACTAGAATGCCCTCATGCACTAGGACACCCGTAGATGGATCAATTTACTTATTCTGATGTTGATGGTTTTGTGTTATTTAAGGGCTCTATACGAGCATATGCCTTTATTTGAACTTAACGATATTCAGGTCAGTTCATGTTACCTCCGGTAAGTGTTTTAGTTTTGTCTTGTTAGTTCAATAGACAGACGAAGATTAATTCAGATTTATCTTTTGATTTTGATTGGGGGCAATATCATGAGAAATAAAATGTTTTTTCTTGGCTATCTTGGATCTGGATTCAAGATGTCTTAATGGACTCATCTTTAGACTTATTTCTTTGACTAGCCAATATAGGGGAACTTATAGGTGCTCGATATCATATTTTAGAAGTCCTAAAATATCGAAAAGTCGTATCAAGTTGGCTGGTTTCAAAGAAGATAGTTTCACCTAGTTTATAGACCTCTAAACAGGCCACTTTTGTCTTAGATCATGTCAATCCCTATCCAAGCATAGAAAGGCTTTGTAAGTTTTAAATTGATATATAACCAGAGAAGTCTGTTTCTCATCATGGATACAGCGAAGCTGTACTCGTAGACATCATACATGATGCTGGATCTACTATCAGCGTGAAAAAGATAAATTTGCTTTCATTTCCTGAAGTGGCGGCAGCAATTGGCAATGAATTGATAATCTTGAGTATAGTCAGACTGGATAGCAGTATATGACCCCAATTGACCTAAGTTTTTGCAAAATGAGAGCTTTAAGCCAGTGGAGTGATAATAGTCGAGAAATTTACTACAATATGTTTATTTATGACTTCTATATTTTAACAGCCTGTAGCTCACTTTATATAATTTGGTCTCTGTGATAACTATATGGACCCATACTCTTCAAAGAGTTGTTCCTGTTTTGATAATTTTTATATCTTTCAATGTTCAAACCTAATATTTTGTAAGATCTTGGCAAGTTCTAAGGAAATCAATATATGTAAGAATAGGATAGAGAAATCAGGTAAAACTACATGGATAGAAAACGACAATAAATTGTTGCATTCTGCAATAATCCAAGAGGAGGGATTAATGTGATTTGAAAGTATAGATGTGATTTTGATAATTAGAACTCAAGAAATTCTTATAACTAAAGAGTCGACATTAACACAACCAAAGAATCGCACACCTTCTAACTCGAGTTTTGGGCAATCAAAATAATTAAATGTGAAGGGGATTTGAATATTCTAAGTGGAGTCGTGGCCTTTAGTGGGGTTTCGGAAGCAGTCTGAGCCTAGTTAACTTTATGCTGCGTAGCAATCTACAAGAGCAAGAAACACCTATGCCTTCAATCCTAACTATTTAGGGTTGCCTATATGGACCCTATTCTTCCGGTGTGGTATTGCCAATCTCATTTTTATATTAATTGTCTATGTTAGTGACAATGTCCTGCAACGCCAATTAACATTCTCTGTTCTTAACATATGTCAGATACTAAGATCAATTGATTCACCAAAACTTGCACCTTTTCTCTATAGCATTGTTTATACATGACATTCCTTTCTTTCTTCTTCAAGATTACAAGAACTTGTGTCATGAAATTTTGTGGCTTTAATAACCGCGTTACACAGTCATTAAACCCTGGCATGGCCATATAATTTAACAAGTGATTTCACATGAATCCTATTCAAGTTCTTGATATTCTACATCTCTGATAGAACAATATGATTCCATTGGAAGCGCATATATAAGCATCACATTGATTGGCGGACTTTTGCAGGTCACATCGCCCTATGGAAACACTCTACACCACAAGGAGAATACAACAGTAGGTCAGTTCGCGTTCACGACTACAGAAGCTGGCAACTACCTTGCGTGTTTCTGGATAGATAGTGCTGACAAAGGAGTAGGAACAAGCGTAAACCTCGACTGGAAGATCGGTATTGCAGCAAAGGACTGGGATTCCGTTGCTAGGAAAGAGAAGATTGAGGTGAGGGCCTGTGGTTGAAAAGGACTTTCTGTAAAAGTAAACTATTATTTATTAAGTTATTTGCAACAATAACCCTAATTAGCCCTGTGTGGAACAAAACTTGTTATCCGATCAGCGTGCTTGATCTACTGTGAATATTGTATATCAATTACCATGTTCCGATATCCAATTTTGCTGGGTCTGTGCTGAGTTAGCACTTACTAGGCCAATGTAGGTTCAGTTAACGGAAATGGTAGAATAGTAGATCGTTTGCCATATTCTGATCTCACGCAGATTTTAAGCCTACACTGGATCCAGGCATAAAGTAAGTTTTGCAAATAGTTTCAATATTGGGGCATTTGTGATTAATTTCTCAGGCTTATTATTTAGAAAGTTGAACAGTTTCGTGTTACCTTTTTACTACAAATGACCTTTTTGAGCTTTAACTAATTCAAGGGAGTCGAGCTAGAGCTGAAGAAACTGGAAGCAGCGGTGGAGGCCATCCATCACAACTTGTTGTATCTCAAAACCAGGTAAATAGCTGTCCATTTTCTTCCCCCACATGGTTTTCTATAATCGAAATCTCACAGCATAATTGGCTTCGTCGTCTTTCTATTTTCCTCTTTTGTGAAATGCAGAGAAGCAGAGATGAGGGAAGTGAGCGAGAGGACGAACTCCAGGGTTGCGTGGTACAGCATCATGTCCCTGGGCGTTTGCATCGTGGTCTCCATTCTGCAGCTGTGGCATCTGCAGGGCTTCTTTCAAAAGAAGAAACTCATTTAAGATTGTTAGAGAATTTTAAATTCCAATGTGTCAGTTTTTCTTCTCTCTTCTTTTTTTCAGAAACGAGACTATATAGAGTATCGAGGATCATTTATTTTTGAATTCGCACTCTAACAAGGAATGTGACCACAACATAATAGTGATGCACACCAGAGGATTAAAAGGAGAAAACGTAGAGAGAGCACCTGCGTATTGTCGTTACTAGTGTATGTTTTGAGTCCTATATTTTTGTTGGTTGTTTAGGGGATGGTTTGCGCTGGATATCAACATAATGGACAAAAATTCCATCCTGGACAAAGCTGAATAATATGTTACTGCACACTTTCCCCGCTGAAATGCCTAGAGAATGTTTGGTTTTCCGAAAAATATTTTAGAAAATAATTTTTCACCTGGTTTTAATAATTTTTCAAAAAAAATTCTAAATTTTATGAAAAAAAGGTATTCTTGTTTTTTTAAATCTGAAAAGAAAAATTATGGAAAAAGATGTCCGTAGGGGGAAAAAAAAAAAAATATTAAGAAGTCAATTTTTTCACGCTTTTTCGAAAAACCAAACACGAAATAAATTTCCTCGGTACGAATCCCCGGCCCAAAAGAGTTGGTCTGAGCCTTTCGGAAATCGGATCCAACTCTATTCAAGCTGAGTCAAAAAAATAAGTCTGATTCTGAGTATAGTTTAACCAGAAACAACACAAACCCGAACGCCGCTGCAGCTATTGACCAAACTCAAAAGAGCCCAAATCTTCAGTGACCCAGAATCTAACGCAAAGCGAACCCAATCAGAGACCCCAATGACCTAAAATCTTGACAATCCAAAAGCTGAAATCACTAAAGAATTAAACAACCAAGCAAGCAAAGCTGATTTGAATATGGGATAATACGAAACCTGAAATTAACCTGGGTGTACCACCCAAACCTCGCATTCACAAACACAAAGAACTCGAAAGAGAAACAGGAAGCTGAACAGTCGAAGACGAGCAATCTTAAAATCAAACAATGTTAAGCCTGAGACAAATCAAATATGAACGAAACAAAACCAAGCACATCCTGGATCTAAGTATTCCGAAACCCAAATTGATCCAAATCCAAAATACTTGAAACATAAAGCGGCCCAAAACTATAAATTTTAAAACCATACAAACCCAATGGGTACAATTGCCACCACTCCAGAGTCCAGACTGCTTAACGGTAAAGAACACAATCAATTTTGAAAAAAAAGCTGCTGGGCTCTACAAAGCTTAAACTTGCAGATGCATGTGTTTAGCACTCTCACATTATGCTATCAAGTGCATGACAGGATAAATAAGTAGCACACAGAAGCCCTCAGGCAGAAGGTAAAGATATGCTACAAATATTCTGCAATAATTCCTCCAATACAATGTTACAACATCAGTTCATCAGAATGGCATTTAATTGATTCTTAAACATGACGACCTTGAATGGTTATTCATGTTTCTGCAAGCTAAATCATGGCCAAACATCGGCATTCCTTGTTCAGGTTGATTTTATGTGTTTTAGTCATGTCAAATTTGTCAGCTTATTCTCAATCAAGTTTAGCACCTCCTAGGAAGTGATGTCCATAACTGATGGAGTACACCATTCATAACATAGTAAGTGATGTGTGCATAACTGATGGAATACATTATTCGTAACATGTATTTCCATTGGTATGAACAATAGTTTGCGCAAGAGATTAATACATGATGAGGTGACAGAGATTTCCAGCTATATTCCATAATCTTAATAAAATGTAAATAGAACTATAGAAGTAACTCCTAGGTTGCCTCCTACCTTTAAACAAGGCAAAATGGATACAAGTTTTGAATTAACAAAAGTCATCTAGACAGAACTTATCAGCCTTCGATAGAAAGACAATAAAATAAAAATGGCTAAAATTAGTCAGCAACTAAAATTAGTCAAGATGAAGGAAAGTAGCATTTCAACACAAAAAAAAAGCAAGTTATGTGGCTAATTATTCAAACAATAAAAGGAAAGAATCAGTGAAATGTAGTGTTTCTAATTTACTATTTCTAGTGAAAGTGGGTAATTGAGAAAAGAAAAGGGTTTGTCAAGAGTTCTAACCTCCTATTGTTGAATTGCTCCCTATTTTCTTTTCCCTCAAAGTTTCAACCACTAATTAGGACTTGTCGGTGAATGAAATTGAGTTCATTGTAACAACCAACTAGAAGGGCGACACCTAGGCAGTCCAGCTAGTTCATTGTAATACATAGGCACCACTTTTGACAACACTGCTGGATGTAAGTTTTAACTATATATTTAGCTAATAAATCACCACAAATCAGGAAATAGATGTATAATTGACCTCTCAAGAGTGAAGTAGTAAACATACAAAGGTCCAATTGATTATAGTAGGAAAAGATATGTTAAAAGCGCAGTTATTCTCTGGTACACCTTGATACAATTGTATATGGAAACAGATATACAGTTGACCTCTAAGATAATTAACATATTAATGTTCAATGAATAAGCAGAATAATGTTATAGATAAACTGAAAAAGAATCACCATTCATGGGCTTGTATATACTAAAGTCTAAACAGCGCATATGAAAGTTATATCATTGCCGCATCAATATTTTGCATTGAACAGTAGTTTAACCTCTTTTCTGCATATGCATTACAAGTTGAAGTATGGTATGCAAACTTAAATACTCCGCTTGGTATTTTCCTTATCTAATAAAAACAATAATACGCAAAAAAAGGATACACAGTTAAGAGCTGCAACATATTGCCACCACAAATAACTAAGGAGATTCTAACGAACACTTTCAATTTGCAGTAAAGGGGAAAAGTCACACTAATTAATTAATGTACTTCTCAAATTGGCAACAATGAGCAAACACAATTGCAGTTTCCAAGATGCAAATAGTAAAATTGTATTAAATTAAGAAAATTTCCTCCCCTCAATCAATCTATAGCTCTCTAATTAGTGGGGAGTAATGTCAGAAGGTAAAGCTGATTGAAAATTGCACCTTATAAAAGTGAGAATGGCCAAAGTTTGCAGAATAGCCGGCGGCTTCAAAAATCAACCGAGTACCTCAACCAATTAAATTCAAGGAAAAAGAATAAATATAGTCCGCCGTTCTACTCAATTAGAACTCTCCCATGATTTATATACTTAAACCTGCAAATTTCCTCAAAGAAATCATCAGCAGTGTCATTGCAGTTCTTCATCTGCGAGATTCGAATAACCATCTTCCTCAACTTCACACTGTACTTAACCAGCGACTCTAGGGTGTTCAATTTTTGCTCGGCATTCAGCGGTGACCTCACAGTAACCAAAACCTCTTCCAAGCAAGGAATTACAAATCTCGAATCAAGCTGCAGCGATAAGTTACCAAAATTAATATACTTTTTCCATTGAATACAACTAACAAAGAAAATTAAGACTTGTGTGGCCAAAAATTCACCTTCTTTAGGCTGTTCTTTTGGCACAGTGCGGCAAACATAGCTCCGTGAATCTCAAACTTGCAAAGCTTTTGATGGCTATTAAAGAACTCGACCAAGTCGACCTCTGGGAATGGTTGGAGTGTGTCGAAATCCCCACAAAACTCGATCTTCATCACGAGGTGCTTCACCTCGCTTGCGCATTGCAGCACGGAACTCACAGCACTCCAGCTCCATTGAACCCCTCTCAGCGAGAGATACTCCAAATCGGCAAGCCTTCCCATTTCCACCTTGTAAACCCTAGCTGCAAAATCATTCAACAATAAAGCATGATTACACATCAAATCCATCAAATTCAACAAGTCTACGCTTTCTTGAGAAAATCTCACCAGTGTTCTTAGCGATGCAGAGACTCCTCAGCTTATGATTCCCATCAACCCTAATCCAGCTGAATCCCTGGATCTCGAGCACCTCGAGCCTCGGCGAGCCAAGCGAGAGGGTGCAATTCCCCGGGCCCAGGAAATCAAGCCTACACCGCTCAAGCCGTTCGAGCTCGATTGAGACCGATCCGACGCCGTCGCACCCGAGCAGCGCCAGATCGGTGAGGTTAGGGCACGCCGCCACCGCGTCCTTGAGCGCGGCGTCGCGCATCGTCGCGCCGACGATCTCGAGGGTGCGGAGCTTCCGGAAGCAGCCCCACCTTGGGGAGGAGGTTAAGGAGACCCCCCACAGCTTCAGCTCCTCGAGGCCCTCGGCGGCGCCGATGCAGTCGAGGGTGGCGGGGGCGGGGGACTTGTCGGGGGCGGCGGAGTCCATGCGGAGCTCGAGGGAGCGGAGGGAGCCGCGGCGGAGGGAGATCCAGGAGGCGAGGGCGGGGGCGGAGAAGGGGCAGTAGACGACGAGCTCCTCGAGGCGCACCGCGGCGGCGACCATGCGCCCGATGGCGGCGTCTGCGGCGGCCGCGACGGAGGCGGCGGCGGCGGCGGCGGAGTCGAAGGCGTTGCGGGGGAAGTAGAGGGCGGGGATGAAGGGGACGGAGTCGCGCCACCGCTTGGAGACGCAGGCGCTAGACGCGATGTCGCGGGCGTTGCTGAGGAGGGAGAGGGTGTGCTGGATCACCCCATCCGGCACCGAGTTCATCTTCTCAACGAGCTCTGGAATGAGAAAACACGAAACAAAAATATACAACGATCACAATGCGTTCGATGAAATGCCTCTTCCAGTTCAGCATTGTACTTGTGCTCTAGAAAAAAAAAAAAAAAAAACATATCTGAGCACAAAATGTTCGATAAAATGCCTCTATCAGGTTAGCATCAAACTTTATTCAAATCTATTGTTGTTTTGAAACATTGAATAGGAATAATAACAACCTAGAAAAAGGGGGAAGCAAAATCGCTGCGAAAACAATGTAGGAAGAGGCAGAAGAAGATATGAAAAAGGAGATGATTCAAGAGAGATTTAATACCTTTTAAAAGGCTTTTTGGAGAAGATGATGAGCTTGTGTCTTTTATAAAATATATTTCGCTATATAGTAGCAGAAGCACAGTAGTAGCAGTGTGTGTTTATACTTTATAGTGAGTAGGGCGCGTTGAGATGGGAGGTATTAAGAGTGGGGTGTTTTGGGGGCATGAGGGGGAATTCAAAATTTAAAAGGTGGGAATATTGGGAGGGGCCCACTTTTCTTTTTTTAGAGAGAGAGAGTATGTGTTTCTAGAGAGAGAGAGAGAGAGAGAGAGAGAGAGAGAAAGTATGTGTTTCTAGAGAGAGAGAGAGGGAAAGGGTTGAGAAAGGGTTGAGAAAGGGTGGGGTCGGGGATTGGCCCGCTCATTTTACGAATTTTTGAAAATTTCGACCGTTCGATGTGTCCGAATTTGAACTTTGAAACTTTGAAAGTTGAATCCACTGTTGGAGTGTTTTCTTCTTATTATTTATTTACAGTTTCTGGCACCCGCCCCTTCCTCTCGTGCGGATTTGGTCTCCTCTCTCTCTCTATCATTACAAATTTACAACCCAAGTTGAAAATAAATTTTCAAGTCACTCTAATATAAAGGCACACTAATAAAAGAAAATAAATATAACTTTTTTTTTTAGAGAAAGATAGCACGATATCCGCTTCGTTTTATTTCATTTAGAAATAAACTTAGCTCGAAATATGAATCAACTAGGATTCGAACTCGGGACCTCGGGTACCAACCACGAAACACTTTGCCACTTGCGCTAGGGACGGTTAATAAAAAATAAATATAACTAAGGTGCTGAATTTGTCTGAATTATAAATTATTTTGAGCTAATTATCTACTCTTTTTAAAATTTTGATTTTACAATAGAACCTCTTAATTAAACTTAGCCACCTATAGAAACTTGTATAATGGATTTCAATTTTGTGTAAGCTTTCAATTTTTGGTTCTTTTATTTGATAGTAGCCTTCTGTCACGGACGAAATAATTTTCGCTGACTTCTCATTTCCAATTGCCCAAACTTCGAAAGAGAGTTCTGTCAGAAATTTTGTTGGGGCATTCTAGAAGCTTTTATGCGAATTTCAAGACTGATGGTGCGGATGCCGAAGGGTCAAGAGTCCCTTAGGGCCCGTTTGGATTGGTGTAAGTGGGAGAGTGGAACTCAAGTTCCATCACTTTCGATGTTTGTTTTGATGTAAGTCGAAAAAATAGTGTAACTCAAGTTAATTTAGACATCCACTTCACCTACTCTCGACTTCTCCTTCTAGAATGCCGAACTCGACTTCCACCACACTCAACCTCCTCTAAAAAATTTATTAAATAGTATAACCTAAACCGTACTTCCTTTACAATGAGTTAAAATTATCTTATTTATATAAATTAGCATTATCTTTAAAAAATAATAATTTTTTTTAATTATTTAATAGGTTGAATTTTATAGAGTAAATTTACTATTATATTCAGGAGATAACGGGATCCACTTGCTTACATCAAAACAAACAATAGAACTCAAAAAATTAATTTCACCAGTATCAAGTTACCCCAAAATAAACAAAAGAAGTGACTGAATTTAACTTCCAGACTATACAAGTTACGTCAAAACAAACAACAGAAAAATAATCACACTTCAGGAAAACTCAAACACCTCTGCACTCGAGTTACGTTGGATCTAGAAATTCGTCAATCCAAACGGGCCCAGAGTTTCTAGGAGGACAGTAAATGTAGTCTCTTGGTAGCTCATAGCCTCCCTCTTTGCCTTATAATTTTGCGCCACTTGGCTTCTTTTTATTTGTAGCTTCGGTGGCGAGTGGTCTGTATAAGGTTGTGGCTTCTACCCCCACTCCTCAGAAAATCAGTTGTAATCTCTACTTTTAAGCAATATACATTAATATTTCTCAAACTCTCTCTCTCTCTTATACTTAGTTTTAGGGCGAGTAGGCACTGACTTAGCAAGCAGAGAGATTGGCTTGCTCACTTCGTGAAAGAAGACGAGCACCGCATGGATTGGACTAGTGATTTTGCTTAAATCTGTGACACCACGCTTTTAACACAAATAGGTTGTTTGGCTTGAACGCTTCAAGCGCAAGTAGCCCGCAATCACAGTTTCATTGTCTGTTTTAGTGCCTTTTGCCATCACATTATGGTGAGGTCCATTTTATCATCACACATCTAAGCCAAATATACTTTAGCTTAGCATATGAAATTTTTTTTGCTATAGCTATTGCTATATTCAATATGACGACTTCATCAATAATGGCGTTGAGTGCTTGTTCGGCCTCTATTTAGATTTTTACTTTTAACAGCAATCACTTACTGCAGAACGTTTAACAAATAGAAATTTTAAAACTATTGTTATGGTAAAAAATTTAAATGAAATTACAAGCAGCAAAAGCAAATGCTCCAACGTGGAGTTAAAATATACCAATATCTTACTTACTTAAAACTATTATTACTGGTCAAACAACCCTTTTTCCCTCCAAATAAGAGTCCAAATAGGACAAGTTAATATTTTCCCTGCTTATTAGAGCTTCTTAAGTAAGAACAATTGAGGTGATGAGAGGTTGCTTTCTATGAGGTAAGGAGTACACATGGCTCAACAACCCATCACTCACACATTCTAATCAAGGCCATCTGTATTAGTTAGTTAGGATTTGTGCCTAATCACACCTAATCAACATTTCACTTTCTCTTTCCTTTTTTGATGTGGCTGGCTCAGAGTCAGAGGACTTGATATGAACACCTCATAAAATAGTCTTTTATAATAAGATAAACTTCAAATACCACTCATGTGGTTTAAAAATATATTACTTTAGTATTCTATGATTTCATTTTTCTCTTTCTGTCAGCACCTCCGTTAACTCTATTAAATCATATACAAAAAACTTAAGATACCCCGCCCATGATTTATCGAATATTCACTTTAGTAGCTTGTGGTTTATCGCATTTTTACTTTAGTACCCTATGATTTTAACTTTGTCACTGATTTTATAAAAAAATTAACGGAGGGAATAACGAAAAGAGAAAAACGAAACCACATGGTACTAAAGTGATACATTTTTATTAAATATAAAAATATTTAACCACCGTTCCCTAACAGCTTAAGCTTTTAGAGTACAACGGTTGTTTCACATGATATCAGAGCAGGAGGTCCTGAGTTCGAATAATGCCAGGCTCCTAGCATTATTAATTTCCTCCCATCTAATTAAAATCTACGTCATGGGCCTACGAGAAATTATTAATTTCCTCCCATCTAATTAAAATCCACGTCATGGGCCTACGAGAAGTCTCGAGCCCAGACGCGAGTCTTAAGCTTTTAGAGTACAACGGTTATTTCACAATTTTAAACCACTAGGTATTATTAATTTTCTCCCATCTAATTAAAATCCACGTCATGGGCCTACGAGAAGTCTCGAGCCCAGACGTGAGTCTTAAGCTTTTAGAGTACAACGGTTGTTTCACAATTTTAAACCACTAGGTACTAAAATGAGAAAGCGCGAAACCACAAGAATGGTATTTGAAGTTTTTCCTTTATAATATGTGTAATTTCAATTGCGTCCCTCAAAAATTATAGAACTGTCAATATTATTTTTACCTATATAAATTAATGAATTATATCAAAAATATCCTTTCTCACATTAATTAAAACTTTTAGACTAATTTACTCCTAATTATAAATAATTGTGTTGTATCAAGGCTAAAAAATTTATTTTTAATCAAAAATAACTTGATCTTTTCTGATTCAATTTATGAATGCATTTTTTTTGTGTACTCAAATTTTTTTTTAATCAATATATCATATGGGTCTCATATTAATCATAATAAATAATGAGCTGAAAATAAAAAATATATTATATTTTTGTGTGAATCTATTTTCTCGTTTGTCGAAAATAATATATATATATATATATATATTTATTTATTTACTATTTGTATAGTGTAGTATGTTGCAATTAATTAGTTTTAATTTAGTATATATTCAATTGCATTTATAATATTTTCAATTCAGTTAATTAAAAAGGTATAGATAATAGATGATGGAAAAAATATAAATTTTATTTAGTTTTTTAATGAATTATTATCTATTTGGGTATTTATAGTAGTTTCTCTAAATTAGAAGGGTATTTTGATATTGACAATTTTAAAGAGACATCTATGTAATTCAAGGTTGGAGCAAGGGCTTGTATGAAATTAACCCTTTATAATATTGTCCTCAACGTATTGGTATTCATGTATAAATTTTTTTGATAAATTTATACATAAGGATAATATTGTGGTAGATACAGAGTATTTTTCTAATCAGATCACTAGTAGATTATTTGACATTGAGCTTCATCGTGTGCGTTAGTTTGGAGCTAGAGATCCTGGCCTTGGCTTTAATCTGTATACATTTTTGAGAATCACAAAAAAAAAGTAAAAAAAATATCATAAAAAAAAAGAAATATAAGACTTAGCAATAAATTTAACTAAAAATATAAAGTTATTAGGCTTCAAACTTAGAACCATGAATAGAAACGGACGGTGAAGAAACAAATTATTTTAACTCAAATTCTATTAATATTTACTAATAAGATTGGACACAGCATATATATATATATATATATATATATAGAGCTAGTCTCCTATACTATCTATAGTACCGGGGCTGCGGTACTATAGTTACTTTTTCGATCTTAGGGTGTTCAAATCAACGATCCACACCGTTGAAACTGATCTAGAATATTTAAAGTTTTTAGGAATAAAATTTTATAATTTTTCGACGTAGTTTACTTTGTGATCAAACCGTTTCAAAATTGTCAAATTTCAATGGTTATTATGGCGAGTTTGTAGTTTAACGGTGGAGAAGAATCTAAATTTATTCAAATTTTGATAGAAAATACTTTAAACTACATAGATGAAGGTCAACATTCTTGATCTTGAATTCGAAACTCCTATACTCAAATTCTATGGATTATTTAATTTTCACCGTTCATTTTGACATGATTTATTTACTAAGTAAACGATATCGAAAGAAACTAAAATTTTATTCCTAAGAACTTCACATACCCTAGATCAGTTTCAACGGTGTGGATCGTTGATTTAAACACCCTAAGATCGAAAAAGTAACTATAGTACTGGAGCTCCTAACCTATAGATAGTATAGTATCCTCATTCTATATATATATATATATATATATATATACTAGCATTATTCACTCTAAACAACCAAACCAAATTGTGGTCCAAATCTCCCAAGCTAATTAGTACTTTGTTTCGCTTTATCCTAACATGCACAAAATATATAAACAAAACTAGAAGAAGACAAAATAGTCCAAAATATGCCTTTTTATTTTCTTTTTATTTCATTTTTTTTTATTAAATCATCAGGGAAGAGACACCCGAGGTTGCTTCTACCAATTAGCTAGTACCTAACCACCGACCTATAAATATTCGTTAAAAAAAAAATTTCAAGCTCAAAATAGCCCTTGTAAAGTTTTGTTTTTATTGGGAGAAAATTTACCAATGGGATTTAGTAAGCTTTTTGATTACTTTCAGAAGAATAATATGTAAAAAAAAAGTTAATTTCATAAGGTCCCCGCCGCCGAGGTATCAAAGCGCTCTCTGATTTGCAAATATATTCCTCCAAAAATTCTAATTTTATTCATATATATTCTTATCGTTTGATTCACCGTCAGTTTTTTAATAATGGATACGTAAAATAACTATTTCGCCCTTTCAAATTTGTGTCGCGACCAAGGGCCTCGCGTTCAGCATCGCCGCCGTCATAGGTCTCGTCGTTGCCATGGATAAAGAGGAAAATGTAAGAAAGATGACGGGACTTAACATTGAAATACAAATTATATACATATATATATATATACACGGGTAAAAATATTATTTTACCCCTTGGCTAACGGTGGTTAGTTTTTTTAACTCATGATTATCTAAATTTTGGTAACAGAAAAATATATTTACAAACGAGAGTATTTTTGAAGGAATAAATCTGATACCTTAAGTTTTGTAAGAATTTATATACTATTTGATATCTTTGCAGAAAATCATATGTCATAATATAATTATTCCTTAAAAAAAACTAAACACATACATTATTACGATAAGCTGAAGCCCAAAAGTTGTAATTTTTTTTTTTCTCCGGTAACATGCGAAATAATATCGCGAAAATGTTTGTCCCAATATTGCTAATTTTTCAGAAATTCTTTTTTTTTAAAAAAAAAGAAGGGAGAAAATAGTTGGATGAGAATACAATTATTTCCAAGTTGCTTGGGCGTGTGGGTCTAACTTTTTGTTGGACAAACAAGGAACATGTTAATTAATTTTGGATCGCAAATGATCAACTAAACTATTCACGGGCACCACAGTTTTGTCCCACAAAAAGTGCAGTTTTAATCCAAAAAAATACTCGCGATTGGTAATACTGTTTTGTTATCTCTCTGATAATATACAAGTAAATTTCTAATAATATTTTAAAAAAAAGAAATTTTTGCATCATATATTTGTTCATAAAGAAAATGTTTTAGAATAACTTGTATCTAATTTTCATTTCGCTAAGGAGTTAAAATAACTTTGGAGTTTAAATCTCTATCGTCAGCATAATTTGATATAACATACATACATACATAGAGTATATCTACTGTGCTTTCGAAAGTACGGAGGCCTCCATACTTGTAAGTTGTTTTTTATTATAGGACTCTCAATTCGACGATCAACTCCGTTAAACATGATTTACGATATTAGAACTATTTAGAAATCAAATTTTATAATTTTTCAATATCATTTTTCAAGTGACCAAAGGATCTCAAAAATGATTATTTTAATGGTCGATGTAGCACGTTTATAAGTTCAACGGTGTAGAACAATCGAAATTACGTAAAACTTTAATAGAAAATTCTATTTGACATCAAGAGTACGGTCAATACTTTCGATTTGAAATTTAAGTCTTTTGGATTAGTTGCTTACTAAACTTTTATTTAATAGGTTAAATCTTATCTTCTATATCTCCTACCAATCTCAGTGTCGTTCATATTCATTATAATTATGTATTTTCTTAGCACGTATTTCATCTAGTCTGGACTCAAATTTTTGTGGATAAAAAGCGAAATTTAGGAATAAACGATAACATCGATTTAGATAAGTTTGTTCTCTCTTGGGCATGTTTCTTCCATTGAAGCTACAATTCAGGTTGAAGTAGATTTTCAGGTAAAGTAGAATTTAGATGAAAATTACTTTCCTTCTGCTATTTATTTATATAGCTGTGGAACTAAAATTTTCTTAGTTCTGTTGTTTGTTTGACAAAAAGTAATGACGTAAAATTAGAGGTTTGAGAGATTAGTTAATATTTTATTATTACTTTTCTTTTTCTTAATCGACTTCAGTCTAGGAGGGACTGAAGTCAATTACGCTATTTTGAAAAGTTTGAGTTTCGACCGAAAGTTAAATTACGGTGAACCAAACAATTAAAATAGACATTTACGATCAAAAATGAGTTTAACCCTCTCCACTTTCAGAGAAACAAACACATCCTTGCCAAATTTGAAGTGTCACCTTTTGTTGGTGCATCTAATCTAAGCCTTTTCCAGATGAAAAACAACTACAAACCACCAAAAAGAACAGGTTCTTTCTTCCTAGACAATGTTTCTGACCAACTTTCCTTTTTATATCATGGGTGAGTTCATCTGCTTTGTTGTTTTGCCCCGATCTCTTAGCTTTCCCTCCACACATGATGCCCTTCAAAAATGTTTAGGGTCTAAAATTGATATCATACCAACCGTCTCTGGCACAAGTGGCAAAGGACTTGGTGGTTGGTACCCAAAGTTTCAAGTTCGAAGTCTAGTTACTTCACATTTTCAGCCAAATTTATTTTTTTTTAAAAAACGAAATAGATAGCATGCTACATTTCTCTATAAAAAAAAACAATCGATATCATAGAAGATGATACTTAACACTCCCTCGATCTAGACTTACATGTACTTAACATCCCCACTTCATCTGGCTCCTACTTCGTAAGAGACTTCTCACCGCCGACAAATTGCTCAACCGTGGGATGTCGGTAGAGCAAAACTGCGTCTTCTGCGCATCACACTTGGAAAGCTGTGATCACCTCTTCCACTACTGTGTTTTCGTGCGATACTTGCTCTTCATTACGGATGGAGTAGACACGACTGTTGTTGGGAATCTGGCTGATGTTCAAGACCTATGGACCAAAACTTCTAGCATCCCCGACGCCGCAAAGAGATCTGAAGGTCTAACCCTACTGGCTGCAATTTGGTAGGTCGTCTGGACGGAAAGAAATAACAATATGTTTCGACCGAATCTTCCAAACGCTGTCCGGGCTCTTGATCACATCAGACTTTTGCTGAAATTTTGGACGGACCTGACTTGAGCCCCTCTTGGGTTCCCCCTATATTTCATAGTTTTCTCCGTTTTCGGTCCTTTTTTATTTTTTCTCTTTTTCGGAGGCCCTAGCTGCTTTCACTATGTACACTTAATTCATCTTGCTTAATGAATTAAGCAGGTAACTTGCTACCTTTCTCTCAAAAAAAAGACTTTGATACTGTATTACTTAAAATAGTTAAATAGAGGTATATTCTTCTAAAGTTTAAAAATAGCTAAAATATCCTTCTAAATTTTAAATCAACTTCATATCCCTCTAAATTTTTTATATTATAGTCTTGGCGCTCGACGTATGACATAACTTTTCTAATAGTGAAGAAATTATATTTTTACGGAAAGTTCTCTTCTTAACAAGGATTTTTGAATTAGATGAGAAAGAGAGATGATATTTGGTAGGAGATGCTTTTCTCGATTACGATTATTTTCTTTGGTCGGAGCTATAGAAAATTTAAAGAAAATTAATAAAAATTTAAATGGAAGGATATTTCTGTAAGGCATTGAAAGTTTGGAGGGATGTATAAGTTAACTTAAAATTTTGAGAGAATATATAAGATATTTTTAAATATCTTCTCTTAGAACACCACAAAACACATTGTAGGTTATATGTAGCGTGTTGTAAGTGTAGAGATAATTATTAAGATCACAAGATTTGCAAGAAAAAACAAACTTCTAATTCGTAATGAAAAGAATAAAATTTATTACCTCCTAAGTTTTGTTTTGCCATTCAAATGCGTTTTTTTTTTTTTGGTATAGCACTTTAAATGATAAATACTACACATAAAAAAAAAAATCAGGTTTTGACTAATAATTTTTTTTTCCTATTTAATTTAGCACTAGAGAAGCTAGATCTCAAAACTTATAACAATAATATTTAAATTAATATGAGATTCGAACTCCCAATTAACGCATCCTCCAATATGAGATTCCTATTTATTTCCTCTCATTATAAAACTTACTAAAATTCAATTAATACGATTAAATAAATATAAAAAAACTATCGAAATTGCGGCCAAAAATAGAATTAAAATAACAAATATTCTTCTTTACTTAATCTATCTTATTTGACAACTTATCAGATACTTTATTCAATTCATCTAATTCTTTCTTGTTCTATATAGTCCATATTTTTTTTTGCCAATTTATTTGTGCTTCAGCATTTGAATTTACCCAAAATTTATAATTTTTTATTTATAAAAAAAAAAATAATACATTCAATTATGAAGAATAATACAAATTTATAAAATTAATTAATTCTTAATTACATCTAAATCAATAATTATGATACGGAGTATATTTATTCATACAAAATTTTAGTTATCAAATATATTTATTCAAATTCACATAGTTTCTAATATATCCCTCTCCATCAGTTGTTGAGCTAAAGTTGACTTTTATTCTCCAACATAACTATTCTATTTTTGGACAAGTATCTTTTCAATTATATTTTATATTACTTATTAATTTTAATTATTCATCCCAACTATATATTTTGAAATTTTTAAAAAGTATATTTGATAATTAAAATTTTATAAGAATAAATTTGTAATTTTGAAATGTTTATTTTTTTTGTATTTTTTAATTTAGTCAAATAAAAAGGCACTATATTTCACAAAAAAACGAAAAATTGAGTACTACACAATGCAATGTGTACTCTACTTCACAAACCAAAGAGCTTTGTTTTGTATTTAGTTCCCTCAATTTTTTTTATTAATGACTCTAACAAATTTATATTTATATAAATAGCCCACGCGAGCGCATAAGTAGTATTTTTAAATTGAACATGATAATTTAATCGTCGTATTTAAATACGGTGATTGGATCACCATACTCTTTTTTGTATTTTTTACTATCACTAAGTTAAAAAAAAAGATTAAAGTATGAATATGAATACGGTGATTAATCACGGTATTCAATTTAAAATTGTTAACGCGACGCTCGCGTGGCAAAAAAAGGATCATATATGTAAATATAAATTTATTAGGACTATTTGTAAATTTTTTTTTGAGAGAATTAAATGTAAAAAAAAAAACTCCAAAACAAAAGAAAGAAAATGGAGTACTATACAAAGCAATGAGTTGTACATTCCATTCCCCAAAAAATTATTAAAAGAGTGATAGTGAGAGGGCGCACACAACCAAAAGAAAAAGATAAAAAAGATTTTTTTAAAAAAAACTAAAAAAAGTCCCTACACTCCTATGGGAATCGGTGGTGGTTCCTCTTCCTCTTCCTCTCCTCCCCACTACGCCTCCACCACCACCACCTCCTCCTCTTCCTCTCCCCTCTCCTCAACCCCGACGCCGCTCCAAACCCTAACCCTCGATCCGAGCGCGTCAGATGCCCGCTGAATGGGGAAGCTCGGGGAAGTCGAGCTCGCCGTCCCCGGGCCGAGCGGCGGAGGCGGCGGCGGCGGAGGAGGAGGCGGCGCCGCGTTACTCGGCTCCTGCGTCGCCGGGATCGGTAGGTGCGTCACGCTCAAGTGCGTCTTCGTGCTCCTCCTCGGCGTCGGCGTGCTCCTCTCCGCCCTCTTCTGGCTCCCGCCCTTCCGCGCCTTCCGATCCGGATTCGTCTCCGATGATCCCGATGCCCTATCAGGTGAGATCCGTTTCCCTCGATTTGGTTAATATAAGGGGGGATTGTAGTTCGTTTAGTACTTTTGAATTGTTCTGGAGAATCGGGATCTGCTGATCTGGGGGGTTTTGGGTTTCTAAGCACATAAGGTCACATTTCAGCTAGGGTTTCGTTTGTGTTTTAATCGGTTTTGGTAATTGTGTGGTGGGATGGGATAATCGGCGTAGTTAATCCGAGTTATAGTGTGAAATGGAGTGATCAGTTCATATGCTAATGCGAATAGTTCATTTTAATGTTATTTTTCATGTATTTTTAGTATGATTCTTTGCATACTAATGGCAAGCTTGTTCGAAAAATAGAACTTCCAGAAAACCCTTCAAGCTTTTATGAAGAGATTAGACTATGTTGTTTTAATCAAGATTGCTCATCATTGGCTTGCAATAAGATGGTAACCTTGGTGGAAGAAAATGATTTAATCAATTTGGAGTTGATCCTGTCCGTATAAGACCATTTTGCTATTCCAGCTAGGCCTCGGCAAATAATTTCAGATTTATGATTTATTAGCTTAGAGAACTTGAGAAGATAAACTTGTTCAGAATGTATCTGTTAGCACAACAAAAAGTCAACACTCTTTGATAGGTATGTATTAACTTCTTTATTCAGAAGCAGGAGCTTACACTGGGCCTCTTTATTCAAAAAGAGAGGAAAAAAAGGGATTCTTATCAATATATTTTCAAATAGGTTACACTGCAAATGTTTATCTAGGGAATTAAAGCATGTCAATGAGCTTCTTTTTGACGAAGTAGAAGAACAGGAGACTCTTTAGTAGATTTCTATGACATGATTATAATGTGAAGGACTTATGCTTTAGTCAGAACCGGTGATGGAGTGAAGTATGCCTGGCTGTAGACTTTAACCAAGGTATCTTTAGATAGTGATTATATTACCTGGAGAGATTAAAACCCCGTGTATTAATAAATTGAGAAGGTAAGTCCCTTGGCAACTGTTGTGATGTCCAAATATAGTAACTCTAGTTAGTCAATACTGAACACAGTAGTAAATTTTTGTCCTGTTTGTTCTCTTATGCTCTTTCTTGCATTCCTTCGGGGAAGCTAAAGCTTCTCCGTAAGATTCTATTCTTCACTAGTGAGGTCCTTGCTAATTGCTGTTAACCTCCTTTGTGACAGTCACAAGTCAGTTGAATGATATCTTATGATTCCTATCGATATAATAATGTTGTAACTCTCATATACAATTGCTTCTTTACTGCTCATGCATCGGCCTACTAGTACCTTTGTTGCTCTGATGTGTCTTCTGCCATAAAGAATTTTGGAAAGGCAAAGTTCCAATTGTTCTTCCAATATGAGAGCAGGCAGTACAATAGTAGATGAATTCATTGGATTTTTTTTTTTTTGGTTTATGAAAAGTTGAAAACCTGCTTTCGCTTCTCAGTAGGGAGAACTTTGATTTGAGCTTCTGCTTTAGGGGGGCTAAATCTTATTTAGTTTCGTGCCTCAGTAGAGCTCAAGAATCTTTATTTTTAAAAGCTGTATTGCTTTTCTGTTGCCTGTTGGGGATGTCAGAGGAGCTTTTCCAGGAGACAAGTTAATAAAATTTATGTCCGATGCCTTCTTTCTGTATGGTAAGAGTGGAATGGGAGAATTTCACATGTGGTACTATAGAGTGATATTCCACCAAGATTGCTTTGTTGTACTCTGTTTGCTTGGTTAGTTTTCTCTTTCATCGCTGATTAACGAAAAGGAGAATAACATTTGCTCCCGATTCTTTCAGCGAATATTCAGGCCAGCTTCATTTTGGAAAAGCCAGTTTCACTGCTTGTTGCACATATAGGAAGATTAGAGTATGACATATACGAGGAAATAGAAGTACCTAATAGTAAGGTATGATTTCATGATACTTTTATAACCAGTTATTTCTATTCAGGCACTTTCACTGTGGAACCTCACATATATGATCTTCTTAACAGGTTTCTATTATTTCAATGAACTCTTTGGCTCCTGAAAATTCTACAAATGTGGTATTTGGTGTTCTTCCTGAGTCCAAATATGCCTCAATAAGTACACCGGCCCTAAGTGTACTAAGATCATCTTTTATAGAGCTGGTACTTAAGCAGCTGAATTTGACTTTGACACCATCCATTTTTGGGCAGCCAGTTTCTTTTGAGCTTTTAAGGTTTTCTGGAGGGATTACTGTGATCCCTGTGCCGTCAGCTTCTATTTGGGAAAGAACACAAAGTCTCTTTAATTTCACATTAAATAACTCCATTGACGAGGTTCTCAAAAATCTTGATGAGCTGAAGGACCAGCTGAAGTTTGGGTTGAATTTGAAGTCTAATGAGGTACGTCTCTCTTGCCATATGGATTACAACTGATATTTGAATTTGTGTAAGGGATTTAAACGAACCACTCTATTTTATAGTTAGCTATTCGCTCTTTGACAAATGTTCAGTACGGGATATGTAATTGTGTCACTCAATTTCTGAATTCAACAATATGGCAAAAATTCAGGTATACGAAAATTGAATGGTACATATCTATGATTTTATAAATTTGTGTACAAAATTCAGATTAAATAGTTTGGGAAGAAAAGTTTGCCGCTATATTTATATGATTTTACATGACTACATGCAATTTCATAGCTATTGGTATAACTTGTGCATTTTTGAATGTTTAATGAATAATATCTATGTACATTGTGCGTAAGTGCATGTAATCTTTGCACACAATCTTTTGCACATGCATTGTTCAAATTGGCAAAATTTTTTATTTTGAACTTCTAATTTTTCAAAAGTATTTTTTTTAGTAATATTGGAAGAAGTGTGTACTCTTGTTCTTGGGAAAAACAAGAAAATATGCGAATTATTGTTTGCTCTTTGAAAAGTGTGTCATCCAGAAAGCATTTTTAAAATTTCCGTATGTACCGATACTATATGTATATTATACACAAATTGACTAACTTGCTCCGTCTTATTTTGTGCATCAGAATGTGTATGTGGAGATGACCAATGAGAACGGATCGACGGTGGCTCCTCCAGTTGTCGTCCAGGCATCAGTTTTATCAAATATTGGGAGTGGTCTTCTACCTTACAGATTAAAACAACTTGCACAGGTTATTACAGCGCCTGATACAAAAAACCTCGGCCTTAATCACTCTGTATTTGGTAAAGTTAAGGGTGTTCAGTTGTCATCATACCTAAATTACTCAATCTCGTCAATAGCCCCTAGTCAATCTCCATCTCCAACTCCTTCTCTCCCCCCATCACCCTCTCCCTCACCCTCTCCCTCTCCCTCTCCCTCTCCCTCTTCACCTCCTACATCTTTGAACCCCACACTCTCTCCTGCTCCCTCTCCATTATCTAACCAACCATCGGAAAGTCCAATTGCTTACGCACCTTCACGAGGAAATTTTCCAGAACCGCCTTCTCAATTCACAAACTCACCATCGCCTTCGGTGGTTGCTGATCCTCCAAAACCTTGCCGATCCCTTCATCCATCACTTCCGCCGTATGCTTTTCCTCCTCATCGTTCAGCAAATGCACCCACGCCTCAACGGCATAAACTATTGAGTCCTTCTTCCCAAATTGCCCCTAAGCATTCCCAGTTGGCACCTGCAACTTATGGTCCGAACCCCTTGCATGGAAAGAGAAGTGGCAGTGCACCCACGCCATCAGTGCTTGTGTCATCAGCAATTTCCTCACGACAATCATGTAAGTTGCTGAATACCTGACATAATTACTGTGTTTATGATGCCCGCATTTCCAAGTTACTTTTTTAATTTACTTTGGTGCCTATGCCTGCTTTCTGCCTTGAACCACAACTTTAACTTTATATTAGTTGAAGGAGCAAAACAGTGACATCTTGTCAAATGGCATGAAGTAGTTAACCTCTGCTGATCATCTTTATTTCGTGCTATTACAGGCTTAATTTTTATTAACTAGTCTACTGGAATATGATATGTTATATTCTGTTTATTAATTATGCTTCTTTGTAGTTGTTATGCTTTGTTCTGTTGTATGATTGTTTCTTTTAGTTGCTGGCAGATCATAGCCTTAGTGCTTAATGTATGCAGATTAGGTGAATTTCTTCCTCATACAATACAATTACCGGGCTATTTTGATAAATCTTCTGCTGAACAACTTGTTCAATATAACCTTGATGTTCCAGTCTGACAGGGCCTGTCATTATTTAAGTGACAGTTATACCTGAAGTTGCAACTTGCCGTATATCAGTCTACAAATTTGCTAGAGAAGTACATGGGAAAATTATACTATTTAGTGGGGCCTACAGGCCCTTCTAGGTCCTCATTCATCTTTTGAGCCCTTATTCTGGCCTTAAAATCCTTGCGTTTTAGTACATAATTCTGCATTCTTTCATTAGATTTTTCATCTGGCATGATTAGGTATTACGGAAGTCACGTCTCGTAATTAGAATTATGTAAGGTAAATACATGGGAACATCTTCTGAGAACTATTCATATAGGTTTTTGCGACCTCATGTTCTAAAGACCTTATTGATGCCGTAATTATTAGTAACTTATCGAGCGCATCTCCTCTTGGTTATGGAAGGACCATTTGTTAGTTAGCTGTAAAGAGGCTTAAAAAAAATAAAAAAAGTAAAAAAAAATAAAATCTGATGATGGGTTGGAAGAAGTAATCTCACCTTCAGGAAATAGTATATCACCTTGTAGGCGGAATGCTTTATTTGGTTGACGCCTGATAGTGGGTTAGGAGTAAGTGACGATATGTCGTCTCCTTGTTGGTGGAATGCACTATTTGGTTAACATTGCTCATTTCTTGACCTCATCATGTATCTATCCATATTTTGTGTACATGCCTTCCAAATGCTCTTCCTTATTGAATCAAAAGTATACGATGGTTGCAAATTTCTTCAGCGTTGTTGCATTGTATAATGTTCTGCAGAATTTTGCCCCTTTACATATAAAATACTGTATAATTTTCTGTGTTCTATTAGTAATTTTTATTTTCAAGCGAGGCCCTTAATATTTTATATCTTCATAGCTAACCTGAATAAGTTTATAACCTAATATCAGCATCCTCTCTTTTCTGAAATTTCATTGCACGTGTTGCAGACCATTCCTACTTAGGGATTTGGCTAACTGGATATTTGGGGCTGCTGATATTCTATCAGCTATGAGGAGGATGGTGCTGATTTGTGTATACTATTCAGTGAACAGAACATGGTCATCTAACCCAATTTTGGGTACTCATACTGAGAAAGTAAGTAAAAATAATTGACTGTGGTCAGGAGTTGGATGCAGTATGCTTCTATTACGGAATCGACGGCTTGTGATGCTGGAGAGGACCCCGAAATAGTCGATACCTAAACGGAGGGTTTAGGTGGTAAATCTCAGTAAAGTGTAGATAGAGATCTATAGGATGCTCGGAAGTTTTAAGTTTAGCGCGCGGCCAAAGCTGCAAAGGTAGCCGGCCTTAATTCCTCCCGAATCAGGAAGTTCTCCCCGAAGGGCCGGAGTACTTCGAGGCTGTTAATGTAACCGAAGATGTAATTTTTATCCCTTTTTGGCTTCTTTTTTTTGTGCTTTATCCTTTTGTAAACACACTGTTAACTTACATTACCTACTGTAATGTTGGGCATTTTAAAAGATCAGCTCTTCTTATGTGGCGTAGTTGCGTTTTAGCTGTTTCATCGAAAGCTCGGGGGTTTGGTGGCTTCTCTTAGCTCGAGCCAACTAGTGTGTTATTCTTCTCAGCTCCACAAGAGATGCAAAGGTTTTTAAAAAACTAAGTACTTCACTACTTAGAAAAATAAAATTATAATACATAACTCCTCTTGTGTCTACCTCTTTCTTCTTTCGTTTTTGCATATTTAGTCATAGGACGCGGAGGTCTAGGCTAGCAACAGGAACCTAGGTTTGCCCATCTTCGAGCAGGAAGGCGGGCGCCGCACGGGCTTTGCGAATAAAAATGTTAAGACCGTGACAGCCTGGAGTAAAAGATTAGAGTTCTTGTTGTGACAAGAAGTTAAAATGAGCACTCCAGCATCAAAAACAGCTCTGAATTAAAGCTTCTAATTTTGCTAGAGCGAAAAGGTATAAGAGTCTTGAAGAGACCTTAATGAAAAAACTTTCTGAGATCCTTTTCAAACAGTTTATCTCAAACAATACTTCTATACTTCGGTCAAACCAAAGAGGCTTAATTGGCACGAATAAAAAGGTTATCAAGCATCGAATTTTACCATCTTTTTGTGATTTTAGTAGGAAGCGAGTGATAATCACGTTGGTTTTACTGCACATCATACGCAGTCATTTTGAGACTCATAGGAGCATTCAATGCACCTGATCTGATCACAAGAATTCGTTCACTAGGGATCGACTCTGCAAGCTGAAAGCAAGTGATGGGCCTCCAAAGTAAAAATCGACAGTTTACGATGATTTACATCATTAATTTAAAGAACTTACAGACTAAATTCACAAACATCGATTGTTATCGTACATCATTCAAGTAATCTGCAGGCCATACATCTGCAGCTCACTGCTCAAAATTGATCCATTTAAATGCAAAATAACTTACAGGAAACAATTCATCTACTGATCGAATGCAGCAGATATTTTCTTCTGAATGAGCTCCACACCAAGACGCGGGGATAACCTGGGAAGTACTTCCTGCAACATTACATTCCCCAACATGAGAAAACTCCAAATAAATCAAAGAGAAAACAGGTGATTGCTAAAACAACACACACAAGAAACTGCAGCTCCCAGGAAGTATGCCGGTTCACTACACTTTTATCACTAATTTTTTAAATTTTTTCTGAGGAAAAATAATCTTTTTAAGTAGATTTGATACATCTGTAGCGAGAAAGCTACATTACCTACATTGCCCCCCCCGAGCTACTGAAGCTGAGTACATTGATCTATTCAATGTCCAAAATTGTAGCATTCCTAAGTCCACCTAAAATGAGGGTCCCATTTTCAATCTAATCAATGTCTATGTAATTGATACAGCATATGAACTCAACTAAGTACGCTTAATTAACTTCAAAAGGAAACAAGCATTAACACCTATTAATTGATGTGACAAATCAAGTGCACAACATAAACTTCGCATCATTAACAAGTCGCTCTATTTTACAAATTCAAACTTGTAGGTCAATAATTTATTAAAAATACAGTGCTAACTGCTAAGCAAATCAAACATTGCTGCTGTAGTACCCTGTGCATGGTAATAGTACTATCGACAGATATATATAAGTCGGCGAGGCGAAGAAATGCCCCGGCTATTGTTTATAATTTTACTATCGAAAACATTCACACTCTGAAATATTCATTGATCCTCGACATAAGAAATGTGCAATTAGGAAATTTACTCCTCTCACTCTGTGTGATTAAGCGCTACTTATTGTCCGCACATATTTTATCGCTTCCATTTATATATGAAACACTGCCATTTCTCAAATCCACGGAAGATAAGTATCAAACCTACCACACTTTGCTCTCCAGTCGATAGACGCAAATAAAGATCTGTTCCTGTCTCTCTAACTTTTTGCAATAAACTTTATAGTTGAATAACAAATCTACAGAGCAACAAAAAAACAACGGAGTTTTTATTATTGCAAAAAGCATAAGCTGGCAACTATTTGATTTGAAAGAAGGAGATAATTGTCGTAATTATCATTTATCACAATCTACATAGCACAATGCTATTATAATAAGTTGTCAAATGATTCTACTAATAATTCAGAATACCCACAATTCAAGTAAAATTGAATTGGGTAATCAAAAAAATGTCGCGAACATCCTTAGTAAGGTCTAGTTTAGTTACGTGGTGGCTAAAAGCATCATTTTCATATTATGGGAGGTCCAAAAAAATTTAAGAACACTAGGAATCTTTATCTAGTTTTATACTATAAAATTGCAACTACAGCCGCCACCAGAGAAGCATGCGAGAAGATCAAAGGCGCTTTTAGATTTTTTTTTCTTTTTGGGTATTTTATAGTATATAAAAATGATGTTTTTAACGGCCACATTATCAAACTAGACCTAAATCATTTCCAGAGAAAATGATACGAAATGTTCCCTTTTCTAAGTTCACAGCATTAATTATTATGGGTAAAGCCTAATGGTAGAGACCTAGCACACCCTGCGAAACCTAGCACACCCTGCATTCGCCCCAATCTCAAATGAAGAATCTTTTCAACGAAAAACCTGATTTTGCAACATCAGTGAAGAAAACAGAGTAGAAATTTGACAAATCCAAAGAGGCAAACACCCAAATTAACGCAAAATAGCATAAAAATGAAGAGAGAGAGAGAGAGAGAGAGAGCCACCTCGGTTCCATCGGGGAGCACTTTGGCGAGCACGGGGATCTCGTATTGGTAGCGCCTCTCCCACTCCGGATTCGACGTTATATCCCTCACCTACACACAAAAGAGCGCTTCGTTTAGAGCGAGAGAGAGAGAGAGAGAGAGAGAGAGGGAGAGAGAGGAGGAGGAGGAGGAGGAGGAGGAGGAGGGTGCGTTGAGATTCGCGCCTGGAGATCGACGGCGTGGAGGGGGTGGGCGCCGGCGAGGGAGAGGGCGGCGTGGAGCTTCTCCTTGAGCCCGTCGCAGAGGCAGCACCCGGGCTTCGAGTAGAGCACGAGGCGCCGCCTCTCGCCGCCGCCGTGCGCGGAGGCGGAGAGGGGGCGGCGGCGGCGGAGCGCGCGCGCGAGCGCGGCGGGGTTCAGCGCCGCCGCGGCCATTTGAGGAACTCGGAGCGGCGACTTCACCGGCTTATCCGATTAAAAAACGAAGAGGTATCTGCATAATAGTCCCTCTCATGTCTTTTATTTGCACATCAGACCTCTGGAGTTGTCGTTTTAATTCTATTTACGTGCGCAATAAATTTCTATGCAACCGACTGTCTCCGGCGCAAGTGATAAAGAGCTTGGTGATTAATACCCGAGATCCCAAGTTCGAATTCTAGTTGATTCACATTTCCAACTAAATTTATTTTTTTTAAAAATAAACAAAGGCGATAGCACACTACCTTTCTCTCTAAAAAAAAGTAAATTTCTTTGCATATTCAATTTCGATTATCTTGAAAACAGCATAACTAAATTGCAGTGCTAGTCCCTGAACCTTTGTCCAATTTTATTTTGGGTCTGAAATTTGGAGGACTATTTGGGTACTTTGTTTACTTTAATATAAAAAATGTTCACCATATGATATATTTTAATTAAGTCAGCTAAATAAATGAAAACCTAAGTTCTAAAATACAAAAGGCATTAAATTGCTTAAGTCAAAATAATTAAAAGATTAAGTAATAAAATCAAAACTTTTTAAATATTAAATAGTAGGATGGTGGCAATTGCTCAAAATGTTTTTTTTTTTTAGAGATAAAAGGTAGCAACCTATCCTCATTCATTTTTCAGAAATGAATTCAATTTGAAATGTGAAGTAATTAGGTTTTGAATTTGAAACGTTGGGTATCAACCACCAAGCTTTTAGCTAAGTGTACTAGGTACGGTCGGTTAATTACTCAGAATGTTAATATCTTGTTTAAATGTTGGAGTAAGTTATCCAATAACAACTGATTCGATCGGAGTATTTTTTTTCGTATGACTGGAAGTAAAGAGTTTTATTTTTGTTTCTTACATGTCATGCTTAGATACATAAATATTTTATTTTATATAGTCCTTTGATTTGCTTAAAAAAGATGTAGTATTTGATAGATGAGAAGTGTGATTAAATTTTTAAAATGAGTAGCATTCAAGTTATTTTTTTTGAAGTAAGAAAAATTACTTTGCACATGAAATATGTTATCTTACTAAATTATGAATATTAATATCTTTTAAGGAGCAAAAGTCAAAATTCTAAACCTCATTTGGCATCATTGCTATTTTTATTTTTTAAACACTAATTCTATATAATTTAATGTACCGATAGAAAGACATTTCTCTTATTATTATGATTGATTAGCTCATAATACACCCTAGCCAAGCGATAATTGATAGTTTATTCACAAAAATTTTAGATCTAAAAAAATTACTACAGATTTTTTAATTTTTATGACCAAAGATGTAAGGATTTTACTATCCCCTTCTATATTATTTTATAAAAAAATAAAATTAATAATTTTACCAAACGAGACTTCAGCTTTCAATCATACAAAAACAAAGGATAATTACATACAATTCTTTGCAAAGGTATAAAATAGCAAGCAAATTTCTATAAAATTTAAGTGATTAGAATTGTCCCTCAAAAAATTCTTTCGTCTAGTTACAAAGCTTTGGATAACCAACCATGAGTAAGTGGCCTAATGCGGCGACAGAAAGGCGAGACTCTTGGCAGCAACAAAAAAGAGATATCCCGCGTGGTCAGCGACGAAGGCAGCTACGAAGGAAGAGAGAGTAAGAAATATAACTTTTGCATGAACAAATTTGTAAAAAAAAAAATGATCATTTCACGCACCTATTTTTAAAAAAGATCAAACGGTAGAAACAAATATAAACGTATCAAAACTTTTTTAAAAAAAATATTCGTAAATCATAAAATTTTGAAAGGTATAAAATTAATCACTTATATTACTTAAATTTTATAAATATTTATCTGTTTTTCGATATTTTTGTGTAGAACTATAATAAAATTAGCAAAAAAAAAAAAAAAAAAATTCTGATATCTTAATTCAAATAAAACTAAGCAAACTACTATGCCAGATACACTTCCCGCAGGGATTTCTGTTTCTTCTGGTCAGGAAATCTCGCACCGGAAACAGCAGCAGTCCGCAGTAGTCCAGACTGTTGTAGAAGGAAGGCCCACCAGGCACCAGCACAGCAAGCAGGCAGCCATGCTTTCCTCCTCACTCCCTGACACTCCTGCCCGCGCTCTCCTCGTCCTTCTGCTCCTCTCTCTTTTCCTAACTTTCTTGTATCCGACCGCGCCCTTCTCCGACCACGAAGAAGCCCAGATCCGGCGCCTCCAAGAATACCTCCGCATCCCCACCGCCCACCCCGCCCCCGACTACTCCGCCGCCGCCGCCTTCCTCCTCTCCCTCGCCCGCTCCGTCGGCCTCCGAACCCTAACCCTAGAGTTCGCCCCCGGCAAGCCCCTCCTCCTCCTCTCCTGGCCCGGCTCCGACCCCTCCCTCCCCTCCCTCCTCCTCAACTCCCACCTCGACTCCGTCCCCGCCGAGCCCTCCAAATGGTCGCACCCCCCCTTCTCCGCCGCGCGCGACCCCGCCACCGGCCGCGTCTTCGCCCGCGGCGCCCAGGACGACAAGTCCCTCGCCGTCCAGTACCTCGAGGCCCTCCGCAGCCTCAGGGACTCGGGCTTCGCCCCACTCCGATCCGTCCACGTCTCCCTCGTCCCCGACGAGGAGATCGGGGGCGCCGACGGCGCCGCGCGGCTCGCCGCGTCGGAGGAGTTCCGCCGGCTCAACGTCGGCTTCGTGCTCGACGAGGGGCAGGCGTCGCCGACGGAGGAGTTCCGGGTGTTCTACGCCGATCGGTCGCCGTGGAGGTTGATCGTGAAGGCGGCGGGGCCCCCGGGCCACGGGTCGAGGATGTTCGACGGAGGGGCTGTGGAGAATTTGATGGACTGCGCGGAGGCGGTCGCCGGGTTCAGGGAGAGCCAGTTTGATCTGGTGAAGGCGGGGCTCATGGCCGCTTCGGAGGTCGTTTCGGTGAATCCGGTGTATATGAAGGCCGGCATACCTAGCCCCACGGTGAGCTCGCTCGCTAGCTCAATTATTAATCTTCTGGATATCTTTGATTATGATGTTGTTGAATTATGTAGTGAAACTGGGGTGGGAATATAATATAAAGGTGCTAATCAATGCTTTATATGAGCTAGTATTTTAGCTTGCTCAACATACTGAGGGAACTTCATATTGAGCGGATCCGGATCGTCGGTATGAACTTGAGTGGTTTAGTGACACAAATGGAAGAATATATCGTAGTAAATGTTTGAGATGAGATACTGAGCATGTAGAATATGGATCAGAAGGTATTACCAAATTTGATATTGATGAGAACGATAATAGTGTGGAAGCTTAGGAGCCTGGTGGTTTTGGAACAAAATAATAATTCTAGATATGATAAGTATTGCGGAGAATGCAGCAAATATGCTAGATATACCTTTAAATTTTCATGCATCCAAATTGGAGTAGAACTTCCTTCTTTTAGTGTGGTAATAACGGGCTTGTTGGATATGACTCGAAATTGATAATCGAATTCAGTTTTGGACTTCGACTCGCCGACGGCTTCGCGGTGCGACCAAATTGGAAATCAATTTGTGGAGGAAAATGAATGTCTGTGGTGGGTAGCGGAGGGCTCGGGCCGTTAGGCCCGAGCCCGTAGCCCACCACTGACATTCGCCAGGGGGTGCGGGGGGCTCCGCCCCCCGCGGTACGGATCAGATCCGAAACCCGTTAAGATGTTTCTCCTTTTTCGTTTAGCCCTAGGGCGACAGAAGGTTGTAACGAACATTGTATTTTTCCCTTTTCTCGATAGTGAAGCTCTCTCCTCCCTCGCCCGTGGTTTTTCCCTGCAAAGGGTTTTCCACGTAAATCTGTGTGTTATTTACTTTTCTGCTTGTGGTTGTGTATTTCGTGTTCGCCGTTTTCGTTTCTGTTTGTGCGCTCGTCGTAACAGGGCTGCTGAATTCGCCAAGAAGTTCAGAGTTCGGAACTTGAGCGTGGACTTGAGTCCTGTGTCAGTCAGAAATCTTCTGAATTCTTACCGTCATAACATATCTGCTTAACAGACCGATCCATTTTCTAAACTAATTGCTGACGTAGACCTATATCAAACAGTCTTACTTGCTTGCCTTGTTAGAATTAATGTTATATTCTCGCTATGTGAGACTCATCACAACTCTTTATCCTGACATCCTGTCAACTAGTATTCTTTGCATTGTATGGTGAATTTTCTATTCGTATGCATCTAGCATGTACTTCTATTTGCTGGTCGTAAATGGGGATTATGTATTAGTGATTCTTGAGGTGTTGAGGTCCATAAGTCTGTATTGAAAATCCTTTTCTTCTGTTGATGTGAGTTTGTGTTGCTTTTTTGCATTAAAAAATTGTGATGCTTCGGAAAGATGCTTGAATCACCAAAGATAGATAAATCTTTTTTAACTGAAATGGTCACATTTTTATCATCCCTTGTTTCTATGCCTTCAAATCTCTAAATATTTTAAAGCTAATGCTTTCATCTGCTGTTATATGCATTTCACCCCTACCCATGACACACAGTCAGGGGCGAAGCCAGAATTTTATTGTAGCGGGGTTATGATGAACAATTAAGTTTCTTTTACCCCCCGCCAAAAAAAAACTGAGCCAGAAGTTTGATGTAGTGGGGACGTAATGAATAATAAGGTTCTTTTACAAAATAGTTCTAATTTTCCCTTTATCCTTAGTCATAGATACGTGTTTTCTTTAAATATAAAGAGTGCAACAAAACTATTTTGGTATATTTGGGTGCATCAACTTTAATTCAATAGAGCTTGACCTGTACCGAAAAATTGAGAAATTTTTTGTCTGATCTGGTCTATCACTTTTACTGTCGATCTCTATCCCATCTATTCTACCTTTCATTATTCTTCAAAACAGTACCACACAATAAATTTAATTTTTTTTAACTACATAATAATTTTTTTTTACTTAGCGATGAGGATATTAAAAAAAAAATATATATATATATATATAATGAAGAGTAAATTGTTGGATGGTCTACAAAAAATTATGATGAAACAAGTCGAAGCAATAATTTATTTAATACATGCATAAGAGAATTCTCCAATCAAGGAGGGGCACGTGCCCCCCCCCTCCGCCCTTGCATATACTATAGATGTTTACCTGATTCAGTTCTTCACTTTTAGTGTGTCACATGGAATGAAATATGGACTTTTAGTGTGTATAGATTGAATGGCATCTAGCCATGGGTAATGGGTCATATAACTTTGGATTAAATGACTGCAGGGTTTTGTCATGAACATGCAACCCTCAGAAGCTGAGTTGGGTTTTGATCTCCGGCTTCCGCCAACAGCAGATCCAGAACTCATAAAGAAAAGGATTGATGAAGAATGGGCTCCGACTATCAAAAATATGACATACCAGGTGAGAACAGCTTTATTTTATTTATTGCTGTTATGCATAAGAATTGATATTTTTCTTGCAGAGTTTCTTCAAATGAAATATTGAGCTCTATTTAGGAAACTCAGTGTCCTACTGTGCATGATTTAGCTCACCTCATGTGATTTTAGCCATAGATCATCCATTCACTGGCGCAAGGCCTGCTGTACGTTGCACACAAACTCTGAAATAGAATATGAAGTGTTAATCAAACTTAGGTTGATTTTGTTATGGACTACCTACTTTCGCTGCTTTGATTTGAGTTCTGAATATGTAAGAGTGCTAGTGAACATGTGTTTTTCAAGATCGTTCCAGTTTCAGGATCATGCGACTCTCCTGGTTATAATTTGTTATGCATGGAAAACCTAAGATAGAATGTATCCTTGGGGGTTTGAGTTTCTTGTATGCAATATCTCTACCTTTCTAACTTTGTACTGGAGTCTTTCGTAATAACATAATTTCTTGCCTGAAATTTCAGCCTTGTCAACTGAATGTAATATACTTCATAATTTTTACAGTTGATTCAGAAAGGACCAATTAGGGACTATGCAGGACGTCCCTTAATCACGCCAACCAATGAGTCGAACCCATGGTGGCCTGTGTTTGAACAAGCCGTCAAATCCGCCGGCGGAAAGCTCGCTAAACCTGAAATTCTATCTTCTACAACCGATGCTCGGTTCATGAGACAGATGGGCATCCCCACCCTCGGATTTTCGCCCATGTCGAACACTCCCATATTACTTCATGATCACAATGAAGTAAGTAAACTGATTTCCTTCTCTTTTATACTTGTAATGTTTTATTTTAAATTCAAACACTAATAATAAATAGTCCCACTTCGCAGTTTATCGAGGATAAAGTGTTTCTGAAAGGGATAAAGGTGTACGAGCACATTATCAGTGCTTTGAGCTCCTTTCCGGGTTATTGACAGTAGTTGGTTGCTCTAGTTTGAGTTGAATGCTTGTTGTATTCATCAGATACTGGGTTTATCAATCCCTGCTCTAAGTGAAGTTGTTCCTATTGTATATACTGGTTCACCGAGAAGTATGTATTTGACCATGAAATTCTTGTACCTAATGTTAATTATCACATTTTCATATCTTAAAATGTTCTCAACATGTAGATTCATGGCAGTTTTTACAGGTGCATCTTGTCGAAAAATGCTAGATACTTTTTACCTGAGTTTGTTGCATCACTTCTCAAATAGTTTTCGGCTTCAAATTAACAAAAAATTCCATTGCAAAATTGATTAGGACCCGCGATGTATCCGGTGGACTTCACCGCCTTTTTTTACTATTAGGCTGATTGAGGAATGCATATGTGGAAAATTGAGGTTAATGGTAGTAATTTGTTGACGTTTATTGAAGAAACTGATGATCTAGCAAAGCTTATTAATTGTGCAAGTCTTTTGAAGTCTTATTATGCTTCAAAAGGGTTTGTAGCCATTCCATAGCCTGGTGTTAATTGCTGAACTGAGGCTTTCTTGTTGGCTTAAAAGAAGTCAGTATCCCGCTCTGTGGCGGGGGATCAGGTTAGGCCGAGTTACGTTCGAAATGGTATGAGGCTGGATTGGATCAAGTCATATTCAAAATGGCGTGAGGCTGATTGGGCCAAGTCACAATCGAGATCCGTGAGCACTTGCGTATTTCTAACAGTTCGAGCTTTTGGGATTAATAGTTAGTGTCAGCAATTCGACATTTTTGAAATCAGATTTTTGTCCGAATTCGTACTCAGAACTTTATAATCTATTACTATATGAATCAACCGATTATTCTGCAAACCAAAGATGCTATTTAAACATAAAATTTTTATCCTTTATATTCAACATAAAAAAGACTCTTTCCGAATACCAGAAATGTAGATCAGGGTTATCCAGCAATTTCCTCAGCAGTGAAACTTTTTTTTGTTTTCCTTTTTTTCTTCTCCTCTCCTTCTTCGAAGGTTCATAGGCTACTATCGACATCACTCTCAATTCACCAAGAAAAAAAAAGTGTCTCTACGTCTCGGTTTAAGAGACCAGGTACACTATAACATTTGAAAATATTCAATTGAATTTGTGGGACCTGGGACCTGACATATATGGGAAAGTATATATATTCTATTATATGAAAACGAAGGTTCTCCCCAATTTCCACACAACAATTAATTTGTTCCCCCCTTTAAAATGAAATACAGCTATGCAAATGAAAGATAAGGGTGTGTAATTAAATAGCTCCTGTCTATTTAATTTAATTTTTTTTCTTCTGACCATAAAGGATCGATCAGGTGTAGCTCACACATCACGGGATCTGCTCTTATATTGGGGTCTAGGCTGTTAAAACGCGTATCCAGTGTGCATTAATTTTGGAACAAAAAAAAAATATGATTAGCAATCATTTCTCTGATATATTTATTATTACCTCCTCTGACGTCTCTAAACTACTGCACATTTTGCTCTGATGAATGACGCGCTAATAAATTAAAAATTTAAGGCTAGATCTCATTTATTGTTCGCTTACTTACGTGCTGTAATTTGCTGCTATTTCTATTTATGCAGTTATAGACAAAAAAAATTGAGTTTTTAAATTTATTTTGTTTGTATGCTCTTCACTTGAGCTGGATTCATGTTTCTATGAGGTTCGACAATCTTCATGGTCTGAGCGCGCATGTGCTGATTTTGGGATTAGGTTACATTTCAAACTAGGATGTTTCGTTGCACTACGCACTCAACTATAAAAAAAAATGTAATACTTATTCTCCTTTTTCTGACTAACAAATTTGTTTTCGTCATGCATAGGAAAATATGCTGATTTGCATCCCAACAGTCCAAACCTTATAAGAAGAATATTTAAGGCATAAAAATTCCTCCTTTTTTTCACTTTTTATTCCTTTAATGGTCAATTTTTCGCTTTCTCCGTTCTATACTGGTTGAACTCTTGTCCATACGTAGATTGAACCCAATTTATATTTTCTTGAGAAGGGGACCATATTCAAGATAGATTTGAACCAATCTCAAACTTACAACACCTCGACCCACGGCTGCACACTTTTCACTCGAAGCAGGATTCGATCTCAAATCTCATAACCTGATGTAGGGATAAATATCCAACTACTCCGAGCATTGGTGCATGTTTATTCAAATGCCAGATATTATCATACTCGATATATCTACTTTGTCGATAACAATATAACTATGCTAATATGAGCTTAATTTTCACAGATCTTTAAGCTAACTTAATCCGCTAATCCGACCAAACTAATCCATTTTATTGCAAGGCCTCATTAGATGAACTTACAAGTAATTGAAAATGGTCAACAATTGACTAGGTATCTCTCTCATATGTAGCTGGAATGTGGTAACCCAAAAGTGTACACAGTCAAAATTGCAAAAAACCAATTCTTTACTCTTCACCTTAGAATCAGGGTATCTTCATTCTTTACCTTCAACCATACAAAACTATACTAAAAAAAGCCTCGATATGCGACAATGTCACACTCTAAGTAACTGGTCATATGAAATGGACATTACTAGGAGTTCCCAGCATACAAGATTCTGCAACCCCACATGAATAAAGTGGGGGATGAAAAGGTACAGGAAAAAGGACACCAAAGGGAGGCACAAAAAGTCAAGATCAAAAGTTAACGCGCTCGAACGAGCTCGAGTATGGGGCAGATAGGATTTGGGAGACTTTTTATATTTGTTGCGTGCACTCGGTGCATCCGCATGTGACGTCGCTGTATATTTTGGGTTGTTGTATGTGAAGCCTAAATATTTTAGTTGCAACAGTTAAGTATTTCTACATCTCGCTCTTGTATATCGTTCTCGTGTGATTCATGTATATTGATTTTTTCAGGGATCACCCATCCTAGGACTACTTCCGTCCTAGCACGCTTAACTTTCTTAACCTCTTGGACCTAATCACCACCCAAAATGCTTAAGCCGGGTTAAGAGTTCTAGCCCTATTATATCTTATATATAGGACTATCTGGGGTCTCACAATCTCCCCCCCTTTAAGCCCTGACGTTCTCGTCAGTCTCAGACTCACAAGTACCAGGCGATGTGAGACGTCTCGCTAGCCTTATCATTCCGACCCTGGCTCAGCCAAGACTCATCTCACACTTCCGGCTGGTAATTGGCTCTGATACCAACTCAATCTGTCACGCCCCGACACCGCCACTTTGGTCAGTTCGGACACGCGCACGAACCCTTGGGCGGACAGAGAAGATTGATTTTGTAGAAAACGATTTAGAAATAGTATTTGTATTTGTAACTGTATGCGGTGGGTGTCGTGAGGTAAACCTAGCACCTTATGAAGGGGTTTAGAGTAAATATTTAACCATAACAAATTTTTCGGTGATTCATGCATTTTACGTGATGAACAGTAAATTTGCTGGCCTCACCTTTAGCAAAGTTTCTATTAATTTTTTGTTGTTTCTCAAAAAGCATAAGGCAATCACGATATGCATTCGTATGTGACATCAGTGTATCGACAGATTGATTTTATTAAAAACGATTTAGAAATAGTGTTTGTATTTGTAATTATATGTGGTGAATGTCGAGAGATAAATCTAGGACCTTATAAAGGGATTTAGAGCAAATCAAAACAATAATCACAGAGATTTAGGCACTTCGTGTGATGGATAGTTAATTTATACGAAATTTTCATTAATTTTTTGTTGCTCATCTAAACGCACAAGATAATTACAATATTATACTATCCAAAAGGCTGATCTCATACTTTAACTTTTATTATTCTTTCAGCAATGCTATCTGTATATCTCTAGATCATCCAAAGATTTATATTTATTTTCTAGTCTTATCGAAAACAAAAAAAAAATTCTTCACTAAAATTTAAAAGAATTTTTATAAATTTTTGGATGCGACAGGATAGAAATGGCCGGTGCACAGAAGTACGAAAACACCGGGTGCATATAATACTCAAAATTTCATTATTTTTTCAGAAAACGAAATGCATCTCTCTTCTAGGAGACACGATCTACTATGGCACGCGGTTTCGGGGGCTGTGGAAGCCAGAGGGATTCCAGCTAGCATCTGATGCTGTCTTCTGCCGATTCTGCCCCACTCGAGAAAGAGAAAGCGGTTGTTGTTGGCTGACGGCAGGCCCCCTCTCCCTTTCTCTGCCATGCGGCCTCGCCGCTGCACGTCCCCATCAACTTTCACTCGAAACAAAAATTTTACAGAGACCGACCGTCTCTAGCGCAAGTGGCAAAGAAAACAAAAATTTTACAGAGACCGACCGTCTCTAGCGCAAGTGGCAAAGGACTTGGTGGTTGGTATCCGAGGTCCTCAGTTCGAATCCTAATTGATTCACATTTCCAGCTAAATTTATTTCTAAAAAAAAAAATAAACGAAGCGGGTAGCGTGCTACATTTCTCTAAAAAAAAAAACAAAAAATTACAGTGACAGTTCTTACAGTATGACAGTGTTATCTACCTTCATTACATAAATTATCATAAATTTTAAAATATAATCGACGATGGATGTGACCGTTTCACCATGCGAAGTATTTCTATAAAATTTTTGTTCATCCAATTGTGGTAAAAAATTTGGTAGGAATAATTTTTAGGCTAAATTACAGAAAATTTTCTGTAAATATTCGGTTTTTTATATTTTCTTGCTGACTTTCAAAATCTATAATTTGTCCTTTTAAAATTTCAGAAATATTTTCAAAGAGGTACGACGTTAATGGAGAGGGCAAAATGACCAAATTATTCTTATTTATTTTATAAAAAAAAATTAATATATGTTTGTTATTTTGAAAGGTATTTTTGGTATAAATTATAAAAAATAAATATAATAGTGATGAACCCTGGCAGAGGAGAGTTAAATGTAACAACTTGAAATATTAAGAATGTAAAATATAGATTTTTAAAATTTAGAAAGAAAAAGTGAAAAAATAAATATTTATAAAAAAGTTTTCTATAATTTAGCTTAAATTTTAATATAAGATAATTATATTTACTGATTTTAAAGCAGATGGACCGTAAATTTGACACGCACCCCCTCGCCCACCACCCCCAAATCCTCGAAGCTGCCTGCCCCGCTCTCCGGACCCCTGCAGAAGAATCCCATGTTCTGCCAGAAATTATTGCGTGTGCATTGACTGTATACACCAGTATATATATTTCACACATCACACTTTTTAATGTTCTGTTACAAAGGTTTTAAAATCAAACTTATTGCGATTTGCGTATGCATGGAAAAGGGCGTAAAAAATAGTATTTGTTTACTTTCGTATGCGATGACACATTAAACAAATCACATTAATCTGCGATCCGACTAATAGGTATATCTTTATATTTTTGCCCCAACTTTCTTTTACTCGTTCTCGGTTACAGATTGGCTATAAATGTATTCCCTACGTAATAAAAATGATATTTTTTCAATGCTATTTCTAATGAATCGGATAATGATCCTTTCTTTACCATTAACTTTTAAAATTACTAATGTAGAATACTATAGCGAATAAGACGATATCCTTCTTTTACTGTTAAATGTTAAATAATATAAATTAATCATTTTTTTCAAAGTTTAAGTTGCTCGAGGCAAGGCTATAAAATTAGGGGCTAAGGCTCCAAGAACGTTTTGATAAGTTATAGATCGACATGAACTTAAATTATTAGAACTAATCAGAACCTGTCGCTCATCAGACGTTTTTCTCTAAAAACTTAAATTATAAAAGAACGGTATTTTATAATTTTATATTATTACGTAAGTATAATAGAATTTTTTAAAATACATAATTTTTACATAAAACACTTTTAAAATATTATAAGTATAATTTATCCAATCAAATTCTAATTTAAAAATATTTATTTTAAGGATAACTTCAAATACCACCCTTGTGATTTCGTGCTTTCTCACTTTAGTACCCTGTAGTTTAAAACGTATCATTTTAGTACCATGTGGTTTGGTTATTCTTTTTTGGAATAACTTCAAATACCACCCATGTGGTTTCGTGTTTTCTCACTTTAGTGCCATGTGGTTTAAAACGTATCACTTTAGTACCCTGTGGTTTGGTTATTCTCTTTTTTTATCTTTTCGTTAATTTTTTCGTTAAATTAATAAGAAAGTTAAAACTACAGGATAGTAAAGTGAATATTCGATAAACCATAGTTGGGATATTTGAAATTTTTTCTGTATAATTTAACGAAAAAATTAACAAAAGATAACAAAAAAAAAGAATAATCAAACCACATGGTACTAAAGTGATACGTTTTAAACCACAGGGCACTAAAGTGAGAAAGCACGAAACCACATGGGTGGTATTTGAAGTTATCCCTTCTTTTTTTGTTATTTTTTCGTTAATTTTTTCGTTAAATTAATGAGAAAGTTAAAATTATAGGATAGTAAAGTGAATATTCGATAAACCATAGGTAGGATATTTGAAGTTTTTTCTGTATAATTTAACGAAAAAATTAACGAAAAGATATCAAAAAAGAGAATAACCAAACCACAGGGTATTAAAATGATACGTTTTAAACCACATGGCACTAAAGTGAGAAAGTACGAAACTACGGGGGTGTTCTTTGAAGTTATCCTTTTATTTTATTAGATTGCAGATACAGTTGATGAAGTGTATATAGACACTCAGGTGTACGCAATGATTCTTCCGTATTCCCTCTATCACATCTCTCTATGTACGTATATATATAATTTAAAAGGCTTTTGTTTTGTTCTCTTGTGAATATAAAAACTTGGTATTATGTGCGGCCGCATGTGGCCTCCACGTACGATATACAGTTACCTCGTTCGACCAAATAGCAATGTTGGATTTTTTATAGGGATAACTTCGAATACCACCCCTGTGATTTCGTATTTTCTCATTTTAGTAATCTGTGGTTTAAAATGTATCACTTTAGTATACTGTGGTTTGGTTATTCTCGTTTTTTGTTATCTTTTTATTTATTTTTTCGTTAAATTATACAGAAAAATTTTAAATATCCCATCTATAATTTATCGAATATTTACTTTACTATCCTGTAGTTTTAACTTTCTTATTAATTTAACGAAAAAATTAACGAAGAGATAACAAAAAGAGAATAACCAAACCATAGGGTACTAAAGTGATACGTTTTAAACCACATGGCACTAAAGTGAAAAAAAACGAAAGTGATATTTGAAGTTATCCCTTTTTTATATATGTGTATGTAACATATATGGAACCTATATAGAACTCATGTATATATAGTCAATTTGTCGGCTGTACACATGGCTTACATAAAAGCTTGTGTTCTCAGTTTGACTCATTTAATTTGACATTTGGTTCATAAAGTTATGGGCTTTTGAGTGCAAAGAGAGTTTTAGTTGATTTTATTTTAAATTTTTAATGTGGCTATTTAAGCTGTAATACTTTGGTTTTCTTAAATTATAAATTCATCATCTATTATTATCTTGAGGGCTATATATATTACACTTTTGGCTCTTAAGTTATGAGACGGATAACACTTTAGTCTTCAACAAATTTAATTTATTATAATTTTCAACTCAAAAATTTTAGATTATTATTAAAATAAAGTTTCATAATTCAAAAAGTATTGGTGTGTCGCTAATTTGGTAGCGATATAATATTTTGGATTAATTACATACAGCTCTCTATAAACATATCGAATAGCAGATATATTCCTACAAAGTTGATGTGCCGCTATAATGTTTATTCCTGCAAAAGTCCTGCAGCTCCCTATTTGATGTGCCGCTATAATGTTGTCACAAAAGCATAGCTCATATACATACATAATATATTATGAACTTCATTTTATTAGATATGTATTACACCAGCCTGAAACTGCAATCAGAGCGGTACATAATTGATAAACTGATAAGAAAAGGTGTGAACAACGCAACAAGTGTAATAATTTATTTTATAACAATACAATGTTAGACCATGATCACTCCTTAAAATACAAAAAGCAAAGAGTACCTAAATTATTATTTCTTTAATAATGTACATCATCATCTGGGTCTCTGACCTATCAATGACCATCAATTTCATTTCTCTATCTCACCCACAGGTTTTACTATACTACACATCAATATCATCTACAATCTATGTTTTCTCTCTCTATAAATAAGCCACTTCTCCTCCTTTTTCTGAGCACTAACAAACGCATCTTACTTACAACAACTATGGTGAAGAACAATGGAAGCAGCAGCAGCAGCAGCAGCAGCAGCTGCAGGAGGAAGCAGTACAGAGGTGTTAGGATGAGGAGCTGGGGATCGTGGGTGTCGGAGATTCGCGCGCCGAACCAGAAGACGCGGATCTGGCTGGGCTCGTACTCGACGCCGGAGGCCGCCGCCCGCGCCTACGACGCCGCGCTGCTCTGCCTGAAAGGCGCGTCCTCATCCGCCAGTCTCAACTTCCCCGCCGTCTCGCTCCGCTACCACCGCCTCCTCCCTGCTGCATCCACCACTGCACTGTCGCCAAAGTCCATCCAGCGGGTCGCTGCCGCTGCTGCTGCCGCTGCCGCCACTGACGCCGCCTTCTCTCTCCCGTCCCCGCAAACGTCCGACGACAATGCAGTAATCGACCGCCCCAACGAACGAACACTCGACGCCGACGACGGTGTCAGCTGTAACGATCCGCTGATCGAGCTCGAGGCGTTTTTCCAGTCGCCCAAGTGCATGGATTACATGCTGAATGATCCCTGCGCCTTTTTCGCGGGGAATCAGTTCACCGAAGAGTACTGCGACGAGGAAGACGAGATCTCGCTGTGGAGCTTCTGCTGATCATGATCAAGAAGTTCATGGTTGCTGACACAGTTTAAGTGGCCAAAATTAATGGTCGTAATTAATCTTATTTATTTTGGTATATTTTAATTATTAAAGTTCAAAAAAAAAAAGTGATCATCATGTAGGATGAACTTGTGTGGAGCTACATGTTTTAAGGCAGTTCCATAGGGTTCCTGGTAATGGTATACTACAAATTATATAATAATTAATTAGCTTCAATATTGTGTAAACTTTGTTGGATTATAAAGAGATGTGAATTCATGCAATGATCAATAATTATGAAAGCATGCATATACGGTGATGATTGTGGAGGATTAATTGGAATCGGTCCCAATAGTTGTGCCCTTTATTTTTATTTTTCCTTCTTTTTTCTTTCTATAAGTAGAGAGTTATGGCAAATTATTGGAGGTAAAATTTCTCAGGGGGTGGTGTTTGGTTATTCCGAAAAGCGTAGAAAACTATTTTTTGGCAAAATAAATCATTAAAAATACTTTTGTTAACTGTTTTTATTTTTCCAATAAAATAAAACTCTAGAAAACAAAAATACTATATTTTTATAAAATTTAAAAAATAATTCAACGAAAATTACTATTTTAGGAATCAAACAGACCAATTTTTTTTTTTCACTGCTTCGTTTTATTTTAAAAAATAATTCAACAAAAATTACTATTTTAGGAATCAAACAGACCAAAAAATATTTGTTCACTGCTTCGTTTTATTTCATTTAGAAATAAACTTAGCTAGAAATGTGAATCAACTAGGATTCGAACTCGGGACCTCGGATACCAACCACCAAATCCTTTGCCACTTGCGCTAGAGACAGTCAGTTAAAAAAAAAAAAAAAAAAAAAAAAAAAAAAGGAAAAAGAAAAAGAAAAAGTTCCTACCAAGTTAAGTGTGTATTCATAGGGAAGAACTTGTGAAAGTGCTAAAGAGAATTAAATTGCCTCTCATTCAATTAATTATATTTTCAATTTTTCCTATCAAACCAAAAATTTTCTTAAGTTAACTAGAGTTTCTGGAACATATATAGTTTCTGAAACGTAGTACCACAAATATATATTGTGAGGATTCTATTGCATTGCAACAAGTATTCAAACTTGGTTGGTGAACACTAAATAAAATTTAATAGTAAAATTAATTATTATCAATCGAGTATTATAATACAAACTCATAATTAGTATTTTGTGAGACCTTCTAGATGCATTACGCAAACGATTTGGACGTCCCATGAATTAGAAGATTGGTCTTACGGCCTTAAACATGCCTACTCTGCATGCTAGGGCAGTTAATTAGCCATTTAATTAATTAGGACCCGTTCAACGCTACAATATAAAATGAAGTTGGAGTAAAAATATTTAGAACCTGGAGTTCGGCTATGGTGCTTTTAAAAGCACCAAGTACTTGATGCTTGTAAGTTTTTTACCGTTAAATTTATTTTTTTAATTATTTTCATCCGTTATATCATACTATTCAACCAACCATTAACTCAACCTTGAAGGATCACTATCATCCTAACCGCACATCTCTTAATTCAAAAAGTCGAAAACCTACAAGTACTAATGACTTAATACTTTTAAAAGCATAGGAGCTCAACTCTAGAACCTGATTGATTTATAATTTATAATATTTTGATAATATTTTATTTTATTTTACTAAAAATATTTAAATTATTATTATTTAATCTAAGTTGGATAGTTGTAAAAGGTGTTGGTAAAGTAATAGAATTATCATAAATTTTTAGATAATAGAAAAAATAGATTATCATGTATTAGTAGGGGTGGAAACGAGCCGAGCTCGAGCGAGCTTACCTCAGCTCAAGCTTGACTTGAAATTAATTTCGAGCCTAAATTTAGGCTCAAGCTCGGCTTGAAATTAATTCGAGCCGAGCTCGAGCAAGCCTAACTTCGAGTCGAGCGAGCTCGAGCCCTAAACGAGCCGCTTGAAATTCTTAACATCACGCAATCTATAGTTTAATTTTTATAAAATATTATCTAAAATTTGATACAAAAAATGTCTAATAGTTCAACATACAAAATGAATGCATGAAATGCGGTATTATAATATTAAAAAAAAATAGGGGAAGCGACTCTGCCAGCAAGTGAAAGAGAGAGGGAGAGAGCAATTAGAGTAGAATTTTATTGGTTTGGTTTTGTAGGCCAGTAAATATACCCAATAATTTAAACTTTATACACATATGATTAAAATATATAATATATATTATTATATATAATTAATATGGAGTCCGGCTACTATACTATCGATAGTACCAAGCACTTTGTGCTATCGAATTTTTCGTCGTTAGATCTACCCTTTTGATCATTTCTACCCGTTAGATCATACTATTCAATCAACCGCCTATTCAACCCTAGGGGACCACTATCATCCTAACCGCACATCACTTCTTCCAAGATCCGAAAATCTAATAGCACCAAGTGCTTGGTACTATTATCTAATAAACTATTAGATAATAGTACCAAGCACTTGGTGCTATTAGATTTTCGGACCTTGGAAGAAGTGATGTGCGGTTAGGATGATAGTGGTCTCCGGTTAGGATGATAGTGATTTTCTAAGGTTGAGTGAGTGATTGGTTGAATAGTATGATCTAACATATGGAAATGGTCAAAGAGGTAGATCTAACGACGGAATACTCGATAACACCAAGCGTTTGATACTATCAATAATATAGTAGCCGGACTATATATATATTCGAGCTTTTCGAGCCTAATTCGAGCGAGCCCAGTAATGCTCAAGCTTGGCTTGAAATAAATTTCGAGCTTTTTTTTCTGTTCAAGCTCGGCTCATTTAATTTCGAGTCGAGCTCGAGCGAGCCGAATATCGAGCCGAATGCGAGTCGAACACGAGCCGGCTCGCTCATTTGCCAGCCCTATGTATTAGGATGTATTTTCATTATAAGAATCATTAATAGTTCATTAATAAGAATATAATAATTCTTAACAACTTCTCACCCGAGTGGTTTGGTAATTTAGTAACATTTTGTCATTCGTAATACAAAATATACAATATTTTTGAAATATTACAAATTTTGAACAAAACGGTGCATAATAGATGTATATTTTAGTCGATTCATTACAGTACGAGCAACACGATATTATTTATGAAAATAAATAAACTCTTTCCTATGATACTTCTTCACAATCCCAAGCAGATATTTTACTAAGTACATCTGAGTACGAACGCTATTTTTAATTAGACTCCTCGACTATATGCTATTTTTAATTACATCCCTCAAAAATTTGACTGAGACTCTCTTAAGTTTTAAATTTTTAAAATTAAATAATTTGAGTCAAATACATTAAAATTATTGTAATTAAATTTAATGATCTTAATAATTAATTTTAGGAAACCAAAGCAGATAAATTAACTGTTAAGAGCTAACAGAACTACTAAATCTAATAAATTTTTTAACAAAAATAATTATAATAGCTTAAATAACAAAAAAAAATTCGAAAGTTAAGGAGTCGTAAACCGTGAAACGTGAAATACACGGGAAACGGATCGGCCGTATCTGTGCCCTCGCCCTACTTTCCTCCTCTTTCTCATCCTCTCTCTCTCTCTCTCTCTCTCCGCCGTCTCAGGCGTAGCTTCGAATCGAATCGCTCGAGATCGAGATCGAGATCGAGAGAGAGAGAGAGAGATGGGTTATACGAAGGATCAGTTGCTTGCTCGTCTCCAGGTTTTGATTCCCTTGTCCTCCTCTCATTTCGATTCATAGTAGAATAAATTACCCTGATTTTGTACGTTTAATTCATATTCGTTTTAGGTTTTCCGAATTTTCTGATCTATTTTTTTGGGAATCGTGATGGTTAGAACAGTTTTTAATCCATCTTGTTGTGGGATCGAGTCAATTCCTAAGTTTGAGTGGGTTTAATGCTTCATTGTGATGAATTAACCTAGATTTAGATAGTAAGTGAGCTGTTCAATTACTATTGAAGAGCAAAAAAAGCTCTTTGTTTAGACGAGAACTCATTTTCGGCGATTATTCGACATTGCCATTACAGTTGTAGATAGTTTGATACATGAATTGCAAATAAGGAATGATACCATAAGTCTTTGTTTGGTATTGTTGTCATTTTTTTTATTTACATAAAAAATCCTGTATAATTGGATGTGCCACCAAGTCGAAAAGGCATCTTCTTCAAGCACCCAATGAATAAAAAAAAAAGTGCACTTCTTTTATTAACACCTCAAATAATTGATTAGTGATTGTGCTTTTTTTGTCATTTGTAGGAGCTGAATATCGAATTTACCTGCTATGATCATCCTGCTGTGTTAACAGTCGAAGCTCAGGTTAGTAGGTAAAGTTTTTTTTCACTCATTTCTGCTTGGTTAGATCATCTGACTTGCTGGAAAAAAAAAACACTTTCATGCTCAGGCAAATTATGTTGGGCACTTGGGAGGTGCATTGAGTAAAAATCTGCTATTGAAGGTATATAATCCTGTTCAAAATGAAAAAAATGTGCAATTTATAATATCTATATCTATAACCAAGAATTTGTCTTTCTGAAATCATGTCTTGATGTCTTTGACTTGCAGGACAAGAAGCACAGACTTTATATTGTTTCTGCTCTTGCAGGCACAAAAGTCGACTTAAAAAGTAGAAATTTTCTTTCACCCTCTTAATTCTGGATAAAATATTTCATTATTTAAGTTGGGCATGTTGTTAATTTTGATTGACCTTTTTTTAACGAACAGTACTATCGCAAAGGCTTGGGTTGGGAAAAGGAGGTTTACGAATGGCTCCAGAGGAAGCATTGCAAGAAGTACTTCAGGTGGTTATCCCGGATATATCCTGTAATATCTGATTTTCATTACAACCAATTTGTTCTCTGCATTCATTAATTTTATATTTTATGAATTAGATATTTACTCTGTTCTTTAAATTATCAACTATCTTTTTCTATTTCTTTTTAGGTGCCATTGGGCTGTGTTACTCCCTTTGCAGTAATTAATGAGTCTGCAAGGTATACCTTTTTTCTTCATTGTCGCATGAGATATCTTATGCACAATAGTGTTTTTCCAATATTTAAACCATAATCACGTCAGAGTTAATTTGGCTAGAAATGCTAGTTTAATTTATGTGAATCTTTAAATTTTTATGTCTATGTGACTCTTTAAATTTTATCAGTTTACATGTACTCTTTTCTGCTAATATTTGTAACAATGGCGGACCCCAAATATGGCATAGGTAGACACGTCGGATCATTCATGATCAGCAATTTAATGATTCTCTTGGATATTTCCCATCGACAACTTTTCCTGTGAAATTGCAGAATGGAGAATCGTGAAAATAATCTATGCAAGTGCATATGAACTTGATTGTTACAGGTGAGAGTACATGATGAAAGGAAGCAAGTAATCTAAAAGGACATGCAAAAATATAGAATTTTTCAATCAAATCAAGCTTATTGTACGATAGGCTACCAGAAAAAGAGCATGCCAAAATTGTACTAACTGCATAAAAGGTTTCGTTAGCTGCCTTCGATAGAAAAAAACAAATCTGAAATGAAGGCTAACCTTGTATAGCTGATTACTTGGTTAAGTCATTGTATTGTGGATGAAGTCATGGTTGCATTTCCTCTGAACTATTTTTGTGTTAGCTTGTGAAGGTGATCCTGAGATGATGAAGTTTTTTGTTACTTCAATTTTGCTATTTTTTGTATGCCGATAAGTAGCTAGTTCAGTATATAGTATGGTCCTGATGTTGTCCCCCATGGACACGTGCAGCACTGTTTCACTGCTGTTGGATCGAGGTTTTAAATCTCAGGAGTGCTGCTACTTCCATCCACTCACAAATGATGTAACTATAGGTATCACTACTCCACTTTATGCTACTTCCATCTGCCAACTTTAACCAGTAATTATATTCCTCCTACATGCTCATTTCCATATGCTTGTTTCTGTGTGAACATTCCCTGCTCACCTGCGCCTCGGTATGCATGACTATATACACATCTATGCAGGTGGTAGAATATGTTCTACCTTCACGGCTTACCAGATAATATTAGTTTTATTTGCCCTTCCTCGCTTCTTAATCAAGTTTTCTGTCAATTTTTCTGCATTTATTAGTAGTCTCTCTCCTAATTCTTCGTCTTAGTGCTTGGAGTCGCAGCCCAACTCTCATAGCTGTCAAAATGATGCCATTTTTAGTATCATTACCATTTCAGTTTGTAACTTGTATGTCTCTGATTGTTTAATTGATGTGTTCGCTTCAAGATATATGATCTCTCCATCTAACCTTTAGTGCTTTGACTGCTTTCCTAATTTGTTGTAGCAGTCATACTCTTTTGACGACCTGTCCTGTTACCTGTGCATTTTATATGTTTGCAAATGTGCATGCTACTGAGCTATTCAACATTTAAATAGCTTTTTTTCGTTGGCTCTTCGCCGAGCTGCTTATGCATTATCTTTTGTTACATGATTTATTGTAGCTCTCAGTGCTAGCAACCTTGACAAGTTTATGGTATCAATCGGAAGAGAACCGGCTTATGTAGACTTGGAGGTGATGTAAAGTTTAAGTGAAAATATTGTCTTCCTTCTCTAAAGAGAATAAACGGCAATTGATTTTTTCCTTATAGGCTTCCCCGGTGGTCGGTAAGGACCATCCGCCTGATCTTGCATCCCTTGTTCCATCCGGGGTTTCCAGTTTGCCGGAATCAGTAGTAGAGAATGATACTCCTGCTCAACTTTCTGCTCAAAATAATGTGCCTAAGGAAAAGAAGCCAGCACATCCTCCAGGTGAACCACAATGTCGTATGCATTGTTGTAATATCTTTACAAGAACAGATAATATCTGCAACTTAGTAGCTTTCTCATTCGTATTTATCTATGCAATTCATATTGTCCAAGAATGTTTATTTTTTAACTGTAATAATCAAGTGAACAATTTCGTCTGCTTGATGAAATGCTAAGCATCTTTTGGACATGCTTTTCTGGTACATTTAAACAGAAGCCAGTAATCAACCCAATGTTCAAAGCTCAACTACCAAGAAAGCAGAATGTACAACAGATCCGCTGGCTGAAGCTACAGATATTGAGAAGTTTGTAAAGGAAATCTTGGAAAAGATCTCCCCTGTATTTGTGACAGAGGTAAATAATGATTGTGCATATCTCTTGGCTTTCCATCTTTGTCAGATTTCAAAATCCATGTTTCTTTGTTGGACCAAACCGTGCAGATGACCAAGAATTTGAGTATGAAAACAGAAGAACTTTCTGAATCTTCAATATCAGATGGAGTTAGAAGACGTGTCACTTCTGATTTGCAGAGCATGGCGGTAAGTGTTTATGTATCTTAAGATTGCTTTTCCATTTCTTCATTATTTGTTTTGTGTTGCGAAATTTTCTGCTCAATAAAGAATGCATGCTTAATAGTTCATAAAATGAAAATAACCGACCAATCGCTAGTTCAAAGTATGCTATTATACTATATCTGCCTTATTTAGTGCAGCAACATTATGTTTGCCATCCTCTGTTTATCCCATAGTTGTAAACTACATCAATGTGTATGACTTTTACCAGATCTAAGAAATAAATCCCCATAAATATAGATACAAATGTCTATCTTGTGTTTGACTTTTTGATTTTTTTAGTTCATTCAAATTTCTTTTTTAGTTTGTATTCATCATTGCTCTAACTTACCTTTGCACTAGGTGGTTTCTTGAATGCCAAATATTGCATCCTCTCAAACTTTTAGAATACTTTCTTCTATTAAAGTGCTTTTATATTCCAATTTCTTGTCCTTCAGATTGATCCATCTTCTTCTTCTTTTTTTTCCGTCTCAATATTATATGCCTTTAACAAGGGCTCGCATGAAGAATCATAATGCTATATATTATCCGTTTGTTTAGTAATTTTTTATCTGACATATGACAAAATGACTGCAGATGATTTTGAAGAACGCAGCATACACCGAAGGATTTCATGCAGGTTTTGAAGCCGTGATTCATTCAGGTCTAAAGGGGCGGTCTCCTCGGACATAAGCTAATGAACATAAGGCACAGGAAAGTAATTTATCTAGTTATCATTTTACATCGAGGAAATCATCGTGATTTTGAACATTTACGTTATCACTAATCGAATACAACTTTCACTTCTTCATGTCCTGTTAGATCTCATTTGTGATCTCTTCCATTTACCTCCTTGTATATTTATTTATGAAGCTGGTGCCACTTTTGGTGGGTAAGGATTCCTTGATACATTCATGATCTTTAAGGTGATAATGGAATGAAGCTCGAAATTTGAAATTTTAACTTCTCTTTGCTTTGAATATTTTGTTATTTCCTGTGAATTGTTGATTAGATAAGTCAAATTTACGAAACACTGCTAGTTTTTGGATGCTTAGTTTAGTTAGAGAAAATGAATTAAGTTTGTGGAGAGAAAACTGCAAGCCTGTAACTGGCTAAACATGTCTTGAACAAGCAAACTTAAGTGGAAAAAAAGGACCAGAGACATTGTTACTTCTAAATGCTTCAACTGTTCTACCGAGCTGTGTTTGCATTAAGCCATTAACAAGTACAGTTTAACTTGCAACACATTTCTTTAGCTAATAAACAAAACCTTGGAAAAACTTGGAACTCCTCAAAACTAAAAATCCAGAGCATATAATTGACACTAATTTAATCACGCCGGCACCAGATTATCCGAAACCCCTTGATACCCTGACATGATTCATTCACCTTCCTCCTGTAAGGGAGCTCGTCGATACCATCCCATAGGACGAAGTGTATGAGATCCTAATGGATGCCAAATCCTGTGACTCGCCGTCGGAGAATATGAGGTCTGCATCATCTGCAAGATGCTCGTCGCCGTTGAGGTATTGGATCACCTGCTTCATGCTCGGCCTGACCTCCGGAACCGATTGGCAGCAGACCAGCCCTAACTTGAGCACCAACTCCATCTCTTCCTTGTTGTAGCACTTCTGAAGCCTCGAATCCGCCACCTGTAGGAGCTCGTCCTTCTCCTGACACTCTCTCACCCAATCCACCAGATTCAGCTCGTTTGGTGGTGCCTCAAACTCGATCGGCCGTCGGCCACAAGCCACTTCCAAGAGCAATGCCCCAAAGGCGAACACATCTGAGCTGGTTGTGGATCTGCCAGTGCGTGATATATCGGGTGCCATGTAGCCTAAAGTCCCTACTACGTGGGTTGTGTGGAGATTCATCCCGTGCTCGTACAGTCTCGCGAGCCCGAAATCGCCGATCTTTGCATCCATGTCGGCGTCAAGCAGCACGTTGCTCGCCTTGATGTCTCTGTGGACGACCACTTCCTCCCATTCTTCGTGCAAGTAGAGAATTCCAGCGGCAACGCCCTTGAGGATCTTGAACCGTTGCTGCCAGCTAAGTGTTGCACTATTTTTACCGTCGAAGAGGAGCGTGTCGAGGCTCCCCTTGGGCATGAACTCGTAGACGAGGAGAAGGTCTTCGTTCCTCTTGCACCACCCTTTGAGCTCAACCAGGTGCCTGTGTCTCATCCTCCCTAAGCTCGCGATCTCCGCAATGAATTCTCTAATCCCTTGTCTAGTATTGTTCGAGATCTTCTTTATGGCCACTTCCTCTCCGGTGTGCTTTATTACACCCTTGAAAACATGCCCGAAGCCACCGCGACCGAGGACCTCGGTCTCTTTGAACCCCTTAGTTGCCTTGTAAAGGTCTTTGTATCGGAATCTGTGGGGGTGATCAAGCTCCCAATCCTCAAGAGTCTCCGTGAGTTTTGCTCTCTGTTGTAGATATAAGAAGATGGAGATTCCTGTGCCCACAACGATCAACGTAGCGATAGAAGTTATTGCTCCAATCTTGATTGCCAAGGCCTTGGAACTGGAATTTGAAGACGAACTAGCACTCGGCGGCTGAGGAATTGACAGTTGAGAAATATTGAGAGGTGCAGCCATTCCGTTAGTCCGAAAGCTCCAACCCAATATGTAGTGTGAGCTTACAATTTGTCCAGTTGCACTGGAAAAGCCAACATACATATGCTCTTTGAAAATCGGCGAGAGATCGATGGTGTATGATATGAGGGGGCGGTGGGGTTTAGGTACGGACAGAGGAGCAATGGTCACATTGAGGACCTTCGTGTCGCCACTATAGTCTATCCACGCCTGAATTGGTTTCCCCATTTCTAATTCCAAATCAACCTTCTTCGAATCGTTTGAATAATAGCCGGCCGGTGTTGAGACATTCGAGATGATGCTATTTATGTCGATCCCGACGTGATTGTCGTTCGTCTCGTTGAACATCCCAGGGATATAGGCTGTGTCGAATTCGACCGCGAAGACGTGATTGGAGAAATTTCCATTGTTTCCAGCACCGAAGAGTCCAATATACGCACCGGAATCGGCTTGGGGGAGTGTTTTTGATGGCGACACGACGAAGGTCAAGCCGTTGCCGCCGCCTTCGCCATCAGCGGTGATGATGTCAAACACAAAAATCGTGCTGAAAGAAAGTGCGGTTAGGCCACCGTGCTGATTATCGAGCACACGTACGGGAGAGGAGAAGAAGGCATGACCCATTACTCTTCTAGTTCCATTGGTAAGTTGAATCGTGCCATCGTTTGTGATGAGCGCGTAGCCATCCAAGCTTAGATTAGAAGCTCTTTTGAATCCGTTGAAGACGAATTCATCAGTCAAAGACCGAGCAGAGGGAGCTACGAAGAGAACAAGGCAAAAAAGAGCTATGCGGCTAAACATAATTTTGAGCAGGCAGCAGGGAATAGTAGAACTACTTCCAATCGTTTCGTGAACTTGTGAAGTTGCAGCCTACAGCAGCGGATGCATGAATATTTTACAAGTCCGAGTCTTCATGACTTTTAGGGACTTCCTACTATGAAGCAATGACCCAGCTGAAAGCTGTGTTTATGGAATCATAGAGAAATAGTCGGGACGGCAATGAAAATTCGACGGGAAAATCTCCGAGGTATTCTTTATTTTTTCTGTCCATATGTTAGGCTTGTTTGTTTGGATAAAGCAATAGGGCTCAAGAGCGGTTTGTAATTATCGACCTGTTCCTCTCAAAATTAAATGATTTAGTTGACAAGTTCAACTTGTTAAAATTTGTAGGACCACTTTTCTGATGTGTTAGTGAACTGTGGTCATGTTGTAGAAAGTCTACATCAATTTAATGAACAATACTACGGAGGCAAGAACCTTGATGATTTCTACCTTTAGGAAAGCACACACAAGCAAATTTTGGATCCGACGACTAGATGATCACCGTAGTCATTCTTTCGTCCGACGAAGCCTAGATCCTAACATCTGTTCTGCTTCCACGGAAGGAACAATAGTGTTGTATATACATGCATATACATATATGTATATTGGGAATAGAAATCAGAGATCTTAATCAATCTGTCGGTAAATTCTGATTGATCGATCAGTCACGAGGATCATATTAGACTAAGGTTGTAAATATATGCCTAATAGTTTCCAGTTAAGTTTAGCCTAGTTGGTAACACAGTAATACTATGTGTACCTCAAAATGTATCCTCAAATCCTATTCATGAGTCAGCTTTTATTTTTTACACTCATGTTCCTGATCATATAATTGACACAGAAAGAGCTCTCTTATCTCTCAATTTTACCATGACCTGTCAATTTATTATCCGGGTGCCCATCTTCTTGGAACGTGTGTCCATCGTTTTAGTGCCGACTGATCTTGCACTGCAGCAGATTTGGATATTGCTTGTAAAATTCCTGAATTTCTTATTTGCCCCTTGTTTTAAATATACCGTTGGAAAGTTTTCCCCCCCTCTTATATACCCGTATTTTGAGGGTTTATATGAAAGAGTTTGAATTTTTAGTAGGATAGATGTGAGGACAGATGTTTTTAAGGGGTAGATATGAAAGCAGGTTTGTGTGGAGGGGTATGTAAGCAATTGCCCCTTTGAAATTTGTTGATCTTTTGCTCTGTTGCTTTGCTTCAGTGTTCAATTGAAGCACTGCTATTTTTGAAATAGACATGAAAAATCTAGAAAATACTTGGTGTCTAATAATTATATAAAAGCAAATGAATAGGTTTGCAGTTCATTGTTCATTTATCCTGCAACTAATTTGGTATATTCAGAATGGATTTTGTTTTTTCACATTTTATGGTTAGGTCAGACGGAGAAAACTAATTTTGTGGATAAAAGACTGTAATTGCTGAAGCTTTTGTTTTTTTGTTTGTGTTAAAAGAGCCAGGGTGACCTTGTATTGCACAAGAGCCTTTTTTGAGTGATTGAAGGTTTTACTCCTGCTATTGCATTCGAAACACGCCAAAATAAAGAGCAAAATCTAAATACGGAAAAAAAAAAAAAAAAAGGGAACAGCAAAAGGATGACCCATAAAACACATAAAACTTGTCTATGCTGTAGTTGCTCTGCCAGCTACATTTGCATGAAAAATTACAAACAAACTAGAAGCACAAATCCTAACTCGAAAGAAACTAAAAGGAAAACTCAAAACACAATTAGATCACCTGTCGACGATTTCCAGTTTCCTACACTCCTTAAATCTAATGATCCAGAAGATACTACCAACATGCTTATTTTATGCAATGACAGGATTCATTCACCTTCCTTTGTTGAGGGAGCCCGTCGACATTATCCCATAAGACGAAGTACATGAATCTCCAGATGCCAAATTCACCGACTCGCTTTTCGAGAACACAAGGCCCACATCATCCGCGAGATGCTCGTCACTGTTGAGGTACCGGATCACCCGCCTCATGCTCGGCCTAACCTCAGGAACAGATTGGCAACAAATTAGTCCCAACTTGAGCACCAATTCCATCTCCTCCCTGTTGTAAAACTTTCCAAGTCTTGGATCTGCAGTCTCAAGCAACTCTCCTCTTGCCCAACACTCTCTCACCCAATCCACCAGATTCAGCTCATTCGGCGGCGCGTCCGGTTCGATCGGTCGTCTGCCGCAGGCCACTTCCAAGAGCAATGCCCCGAAGGCAAAGATGTCCGAACTAGTCGTGGGTTTGCCCGTGCGTGATAGCTCGGGCGACATGTAGCCCAGAGTCCCCACCACGTGAGTCGTGTGGGGATTCGTCCCGTGTTCATGTAGCCTTGCAAGTCCGAAATCACCGATTTTCGCGTTCATGGCAGAATCGAGCAGTACATTGCTCGCCTTGATGTCTCGGTGGACGACCACCTGCTCCCATTCCTCGTGCAAGTAGAGAATTCCCGCGGCAACGCCCTTGAGGATCTTGAACCGTTGCTGCCAGCTAAGTGTCAGACTATTTTTACTGTCGAAGAGGAGCGTGTCGAGGCTCCCCTTGGGCATGAACTCGTACACGAGGAGAAGGTCTTCGTTCCGCTTGCACCACCCTTTCAGCTCAACCAGGTGCCTGTGTCTCATCCTCCCTAAGCTTGCGATCTCTGCGATGAATTCTCTAATCCCTTGTCTAGTATTGTGCGAGATCTTCTTTATGGCCACTTCCTCTCCGGTGTGCTTTATTACACCCTTGAAGACATGACCGAAGCCACCGCGACCGAGGACCTCGGTCTCTTTGAACCCCTTAGTTGCCTTGTAAAGGTCCTTATATTGGAATCTGTGGGGGTGATCAAGCTCCCAATCCTCAAGAGTCTCCGCGAGTTTTGCTCTCTGTTGTAGATATAAGAAGATGGAGATCCCCGTGCCCACAACGGTCAGCGTAGCGATAAAAGTTGTCACTCCAATTTTGATTGTTAAGTCCTTGGAACTGGAATTTGAAGACGAACTAGCACTCGGCGGCTGAGGAATCGACAGTTGAGAAATATCAAGAGGTGCGGCCATTCCGTCAGTCCGGAAGCTCCAACCCAAGACGTAGTGTGAGCTTGTGATTTTTGCGGTTGCACCGCAAAATCCAACATACATATACTCTTTGAAAATCGGCAAGAGATCAATGGTGTATGATATGAGGGGGCGGCTGGGTTTAGGTAGGGACAGAGGTGCAATGGTTACATTGAGGACTTTTGTGTTGCCGCTATAGTCGATCCATGCCTGAATTGGTTTCCCCATGTCCAATTCGAATTCAACCTTCTTGGAATCGTTTGAATAATAGCCGGCCGGTGTTGAGATATTCGAGATGATGCTATTTATGTCGATCCCAACGTGATTGCCGTTCGTCTCGTTGAACATCCCAGGGATGTAGGCTGTGTCGAATTCGACCGCAAAGACGTGATTGGAGAAATTTCCATTGTTTCCTGCACCGAAGAGTCCAAGATACGGACCGGAGTCGGCTTGAGGGAGAGTTTTTGAGGGCGACATGACGTAGGCCAAGCCACTGGCGCCGCCAAAGCTCCCAATGTTGATGATGTCGAACACAAAGATCGTGCTGAAAGAAAGCGCTGATAAATTTCCGTGCTGATTATCGAGCACGCGTATGGGAGAGGAGAAGAAGGCGTGACCCATTACTCTTCTAGTTTCATTGGTGAGTTGAATCGTGCCGTCGTTTGTGACGCGCGCAGAACCATCCAAACTTAGATTAGAAGCTCGTTTGAATCCGCTGAAGATGAAATCGTCAGCGAAAGACCGAGCTGAGGAAGTTAGGAAGAGAACAAGGAAAAGAAGAACTATGAAGCTAACCATGGTTTTTATGCAGAGAATGGAGAATGATAAAACTACTTACAACAGCTGTTTTATTGCTGAAATGCTTGACTAGCAGCAACTTACTTACAACAGCAGAGTTGCAGAGATTTTTACAAGTCTACATCTACATGAATTTATGGCCTTACTGGTGCGAAAGCTATCTTTAAGGAAACATGTAGGGAAGAAAGTTGATATGTGGAAAACATATCCATAGGAATCTTCTGAAGAGATTTCTGATTTATATGCAATATGTGGTCTAAAATTATAGGAAAAAGTTAACACTTTGTAAAAGTTGGCTTGTTCCTTTCACGAAGAAAATAAAAGCTACAAGTTGTTTTAGGCTTCTTTTGAGATTACGGAGAGATTCCGTTACATGTGGTGAGAAAGTACGGTGAAAAAACACGTTATTTATTACGTACATAATATTGTATTCTGCATATCAGAATTTATTACGATATATTTTTTACAGTCTTATCGGAAAACGTAGAAGCATATTTTTATATGCTTTCGGCTTAATTTTATTTTACTTATTAGTGTTAGATGAATCTAAATACCAAACGGACCCTTAGACAAAGTTCGCAAAGAATGTATTTAAAAGTTTAGAGAAAAATGTTTAAACCAAAATTACTATACTGAGATCAGCAATATGTGGTATGTTGGTAAATGCCATCTTTATGGATGCACAACGAAGCAGTAGAGGAGAGCTTAGAATTTTCTGAAGGGAGCTTCTAAAAAAGCAAGCTTTGAAACTAATAATGGTTAGATGATGATCACACTATGTTATGAATATTTTTTTTGGGTAAATTTCAAATTGCCTCCTGTGGTTTAGCTCATTTTTATTTTGACACTCTGTGGTTGAAAAGTTTCATTTTGCCCCTCCCCCTCTGGTTTAGCTTATTTTTACTTTGTCGGTCTATAATTTTTTTTTAAAAAAATTCTTACTTTGTTACCTCATTTCATATAAATTTTTTTGGTAAAATAAAAATTAAACCACAGGAAATCAAAGTGAAACTTTTTTAACCATAAGATGACAAAGTGAAAATGAGCAAATTTGAAGTTTACCCTATTATTTTTTTCTTAAATAATATTTTTTTAGCTGGTTATGAAGATCTTCGTGTCATCATTTCCACGGATTATCGAACAGAGAAGTTATCAGTCTTTGAGTTAACTTCTAAATTAATAATTTATCTTCAAAAACATTTTAGAATTCTCCTAAAAGATTCAAAGTTTTTCTTTCTATAAATAAACTTATGCAATATGGCAATTTGTTAGTGGTTCAGTTTTTCAAATTTGAATTCAACTCAACTGTATACATTTGAAATCTAACTCGTTAGCATCACTACTAAGATTAGCCTAGCACTTGCATTGAGACCTTTCGGTCGGTTAATGTATATGATGTTGAATTTGACAAACATTACACCGAAAGCGATCTCAATGCCCGAATCTTCAAGTAGTCTTACTCTTGTCAAGTACGGAGCACCCGCGCCCAAACTTTCAGGTAAATGCTAGTTTTGTCGAATTTGGGGCACCGAATAGATGATCTGAATCACGGGAAATCTTAGATTGAGGTCTCAATCCTCATCCTCAGATTGAGAAGCCCTCAATTTTCTGAAGGTTGCCATGAGAGCCCTCAGTCTAAGGGTTGTTGATTTTGATCCTTCTTGCCCTGGTAAACAGGGAGTTTTCTTTTTGTGATTGGTGATAAGAATCATCCTATCCATGTACTTTTTGGCTTCAACTACAAATAACTTTTCTGTTGGTCTTATGACAAAGAGCACTACACAGGAACATATCTTCTAGCAACTTACAACATGTATAACGGACTCTACCTAGTATAGTTTTTTTTTTTTTTTTTGAGAGAAAGGTAGCACGCTACCCGCTTCATTCATTAGAAAAATGAACTAAGCTACAGGGGTGAGGCAGCAGAGGCCTCGTCGAAGGCGAAAAAATAAAAATACAAAATACAAAATACAAAATACAAAATACAAAATACAAAATACAAAATACAAAATACAAAATACAAAATAAAATAAAATAAAACAAAACAAAACAAAACCAAACAAAAATCATTAATTGCAGAATTGACCGGTAGTTGAAATGGTCTGCTCCCAAAGGATCGTCAATTGTTTGATCTTGCACACTGCTACGAGAGGGTCCGGCTGAGCCTTTCGAAAGATTGCATTATTCCTGATCTCCCAGATGACCCACCAGCAACCTGTTAGTCCGGTTAGCCAACTTAACCTTGTTTGCGCTCCAGACCTATCCATCCATCTATCCCAGACCACATTCACATCGTCTCCCAAATCTCTAGATTGTACGTTCGCTAAGGTCATCACTAAAAGAAATCGAGAGAAAACGCATCTTGTGAATAAATGGTCGACGGTTTCCACTTCAGTTCCACACAGCACACACTCATTGTTTCCATTCCAACCTCTCTTTGAGAGATTATCGGCTGTCATAAGCCTCTTTTTGAGGACAAGCCAGCAAAACACCTTTACTTTTAGGGGTATCTGGAGTCTCCAAATCTTGCTAGCTCGGGCGTCCCTCGTGCCTCCATCACGCAGCGCTGAATAAACCGATTTCACCGTGAATCGCCCATCAGTACTCCATCGCCAATGCACAATATCAGGTCTCTGCCTCGATTTTGTAATCGGAAACCCATTCCCTAAGTGCTGCATAGCTAGAGCTCAATCCCTGATCAGAAGAGAAATCGTGACGTATTATCTTACTCCAGTTCCAACCGTCACTTGCCATGCAGTCGCTGATTCTAATATTTTTATGAATCGTTATATCATACACCTTCGGGAATGACAAATACAAGCTGGTTTCCCCACACCATCGATCCGACCAAAAGTCAATAGTATTTCCGTCACCCAGCTTATAGTATAATCCCCATTTGAAAATTTCGCTCTGATTAAGAATCCCCTTCCACCAAAAAGAGTTAGGTCTAAAGGATTTGCCCTCTTTCAAAGGTCTTCTTCGTTGATAGTATAAAGCGTGGATAATTTTATTCCACTGAAACTGAGGGTTAGTGTGGAATTTCTACCACCATTTGATTAGAAGGGCACGATTCATTATATCTATGTCTAAAATTCCGAGTCCTCCCTCTTTCTTACTCCTACAGACATTCTTCCATGCAACTAGGCATCCCTTTCCCGGTGAGTTTCTTCCTCCCTTCCAGAAGAAATCTCTACGTAGGGATTCAATACGTCTGATCGCCCATTTAGGCGCCTTGAACATTGACAGAAAGTATAAGGGTAGATTGGTAAGGACCGCATTCACCAAAATAAGTCCACCCCTTCTTGATAAAAGTTTTGCTTGCCAGCCATCGATTTTGTTATTGATTTTTCGGATAATACTCATCCAGTCCTCCTTAGAGGGGGCTCTGGTAGATAAAGGCAGGCCTAAATACTTTGTAGGCAGACTGCCCACTCTACAATCAAGTAGATTCGCTAGTCTTGTCGCTTTTCCTTCAACCTGCCCCGTGTAGTAGAGTTCCGACTTTTCCCTGCTGACCTTCATCCCTGAAGCCCATTCGAAAAGATACCACAAAAATTTGAGATTTCTCATATACTTTGTCTTAGCCTCACAGAAGAAGAACGTATCATCCGCAAATTGGATAAGGATAACCTTGAGTGCATCAGAAGGGCCAAGGCCTTTGATGAGATTACTGGCAAGCGCCTCATTTGTCATCCGGGCAAGACACTCTGCCACCAATAGAAAAAGGAACGGAGAGAGCGGATCTTCCTGTCTTACCCCCCTCTTCGTCTTAATCCAATTGGTCGGCTCGCCGTTAACAAGAACTGCTACCTTGGCATAGCATACGCAGAGTTTGATCCAGCCACACCATTTTTCGTCGAATCCCCACCATTCTAGGATAGTAAATAGAAAAGGCCAGTGAATTCTATCGTATGCCTTTTCAAAATCTACTTTTATGCCGACTCCTTCTACCGCCCGTTTGTGTCCCCATCCCAACAACTATGCACTGTTGCAAATGCATCAGTGATGTTCCTCCCCTTCAAAAAAGCAGATTGGTTCGGGGATATCAGCTCATCCATTATCGTCTCCAGACGATTGGCCAATACCTTAGATAAAATTTTCTGAATCCCATTGAGTAAACTAATGGGTCTAAAATCGTTCGCGTTCTTAGCCCCTTCCTTCTTAGGAATTAAGCAGATGAAGGCATAGTCAATAGGACTGGTGGTCATCCTCCCCTCAAACATCTCTAGAAAGATGTTAAAAATATCCCCCTTTAGGGTGTCCCAGAAAGTTTGATAAAAGTCCATCGGGAAGCCGTCAGGTCCCGGCGCCTTATCACGCCCAAGTTGAAAGACCGTAATTTTAATTTCGTCTAAGCTGAAAGGTCTAGTTAAAGCTGCGAGGTCATGGGCAGTTACATGTTTCAATTGGATAGTTAGCTAAAGACTTACAACTATAGTTAGCTAAAGACTTAATGATTTGTACTCAAGATTCCTATTCAAAGCCTACTTACTTCATATTTCTAACTTAGTTTATTTTTTAAAAAAATAAACGAAGCAGATAGCTTGCTATCTGTCTGTCTCTCTAAAAAAACAAAACAAAACAAAACAAAACAAACAAACTTACAACTATAGTATTGTTTGCACCCTTTTTGCATAAATAACTCTGAGCAATAGTACTTGTGCATCCAAATGTTCATATAGATTTTGCACCCTCTCCGGTCTATTTTTTTTTGTACTAGTTTTATTAAACCCTTTTTTTAAAATTAAAAATTTTAAAAAATTATTAACCGTATCTAGCGCAGTTGGCTAATGGCTTAATAGTTGGTACCTGAGATTCTAAATTCGAAGTCTCATTTCTTCACATTTCTAGCCGAATTCATTTCTAAAAATAAATGAACGAAACGGTTAGCTTACTACCAGAATTACATCTAACTTTTGGATATACAAATAACTTTTCACATATATCCTACAATGAAGAGTACTGCTGCAAATACCATAAAATGTACCTTTTATATTGTTAATATGGAAAGTAAATCATTCACTAGCTGCCATGCACTTCTACCGAAACACCAATCTAATTTATTTTTCACTATCTATTTTTGCGTTTTGCATATGTCATGTTCTCAATATTTTTATTAAACACTTTATTTTTTATATTTACATATGTATGGTGGTGTACTATCAGCTAGTAAGTGTACATCGACTCTTCTCTTACATTGTTGTTCGATTACAACTTAAAAAGCCATATAACCGTGTCACCAAATCATATATATCGCCACCGTTGTTATCTCTTCTCTTGATTCCTCACATTGAATCGTGACCGCACAATTTCTGATGCCTCAGAAGCCTGCAGAGAACGAATATTCGGTGCCCTTGTGTGCTCAATATTCCCCATCTACCTGCCATGTTCTTTGTACTATTAAGGATAATAATATCTAATATGCCACTCAAAATCTTAAAAAAAATCTAATTTATTCCTGATTCTCAAAATTGTCCCCTTTTTTTTTTTCCAAATTTGTCCCTAAAAAATATCAGTTTTTTTTTAAAAAAATATACACCTATCCTTTGAGGGTTTATTGGAAAGATTTGAATTTTTAGAGAGTATTTTGAAAAATGAAGGATATATTTGAAAAAATTAAATAGTAGTCGGGGATATATAAGAAATTTTCCTGCAATATAACATTTAAATTATTAAAAGAAAAAGGGTATAAGTGCACTACTAGTCCTTTAAGTCAAGTTTCATTTTGGTCCTCAAACCTTTAATTTTGATATTCGGGACCTTGAACTTTTAATAAAATTTTAACTTTTGTCCCTAAATTTTCCACAGTGTTTCATCTTAGTCTTTAGATTAAAAATTGTTGTTTGCATTTGGCCATTTATTTGTTCGTATTATCATATACTATGAATTTGTTGTTTCTTTATTGATCTCATACTTTCAATTTAGAGGTCTAATTTTCATGTATAAAAAAAATTCTAACTCAATGAGTAGTAGAGTTGAAATATATAAAATTAAAAATAGTGCAACAGTTTATCTTCTAACCGTAAATATAAATAAAGACTAAAGTGAAACTCTTTTAAGATTTTAGAGACCACTACCTCGAACTTAAAAGTTCGAGAACCAAAATAAAACTTAGTTAAAAGTTTAGGGACTAGTGGTGCAATTTACTCACCCTACACTCCTTTATGGTGTAGGATTAACACCCCCACCCATCTAAGGGTGGGGGTTGGATGGGTGGGGGGTGTATATCCTACACCCATTTTGGGTGTAGGGTAGCTCTTAAAACAAAGGAAACTCCATTAGGTGCTTAATTGCAAGTATAAAAAAGTTACTTATTTAGTGTTTAGAATTAATTTTGGGTTAACCACCTAATTGTATTATCAAAGAAGGTAATCAAATTGAGCTCAGAAAGTTACATTTGAGCTAAATTTGCAAATTTTAAAAAATAATATATGAATAAGAGCTGAATTAAAATTTTACTCAATCTTGTCGCTTGAAAATATATATGAACTAATTTTATACCCATAAATATGAAAATTTAGCCATAAATATTTTTGGGACAATTGATTGGGACAATTTGTAGAAACCCCTTAGAAATTCGGAAAAATTGTGATACTAATCTTTATCTCATCTTTGACCATTCATGTATGATGATGCAAAATTTCGCAACTTTTGTCTCTTAAATTATATTTATAGATAGTTTAGAAATTAAACAGAAAGAAATAAAATAAAATAAAATAAAAGTTGAGTGACTTAACTGTTAAAATGATGACACCACCATAAGAACCATAAGAACTGCTACTAGAGAATAAAGAGAGAGCGCCACCAGGAATAAAACGCTGAAAAGAATTAATTAGTAGTTAAGTAAATTTTAGAAATAGAAAACAAAATAATGCATAACCAGTTCAAATTCAAATCTTAATTTAAAAGATTCTTCTTCCTATTTTTTCCTATTTTCAGAGATTAAAAAAATAATAGAAATACGCATCTTAATGAAAATCTCTATATATCCCTCTATGGAGCTGCAATAACTCCACGCATTATAAATAAACTAGAAAAGCAATTACTTAGTAGTCTAATTAAATAACAAATTAAAGTGCAAAATTTACAATATAAAAACAATATACAGATAATAAACTTAACTTAATCATATTCGCTGTACATAATTAAGAATAAAAGCTAACAATAGTATTACATCCCAGTATTAGAAGCGTAGTAGGAGTGCTAAAAGAAATAAAGAAAGAAAAAGAAAAAGACAAAACAGGAATTGCAATTATAACTAGTTGTTTCCTTCAATTAATTCAACATGATTTCGATTTTCAAAGAGTTTCAATTTTAACAATTTAATTCATGGAAGTTCTGCTCTTATTTGAATCTGTTCATGGAGTTTCAATTTAAAAAAAAAGATTATGTAACAGTTTAAACTAGCTAGGTATGAGGATGATATTAAAATCAAGAACAAACTAACTTCACAAATTAGGTTTGAAGCTAACCCAACAGACCTGATTAGTTATAATTAAGATCTTCAGCTCCTAAATTTAGCCCAATTTCACATCATCTTTAAAGTTTCAATTTTAATAATATAGTTTCTAAAGTTTTGTTCAAATAACAGTTAATTTCTTCCGGTGAAAATAACACAAGACCATCATCATTTTAAGATTTCGTCGACACAACAATATTTTGGAAGTGCAATGGATACAAAACTATGCACGAAAACTTTTCTGCTCGCGGGCCATCTCACTGTCCATCCAATGACGGTATGTAGCACATCTCTATCGGATCAGCCATTGAATGTGCGAAATGATACATCCCGCCATCGATGCAACCGTAGGATGGTCTCGTGTACAAAAAATTCTATACAAGGGGCTATTTTAAAAGCACTCCCCAACTTTTTTATGTTGAAAACAGTCATGAGTGAGGGTTACATGGCATTTTTCTAGCTAATAGAAATGGAAAAATTATAATGAATACATAATCATAAGTTTAAAATTAGGCTAAAAGATAGATTATCCCCTTCGATGTATTATTTGTTGCACTTAACTTTTAAATTTTAAAAAAAAAGTATTTAACCACCCTTAGATTAAAAATAAGCATAATATATATAGTTAAAAATAAATATTTGAAATAATTAGAATGACCGGCTAACGGAAATGTTAAGTACTAATGAAGTAAGTTTCTAAAGAGTTTTAAGTGCGTATTATTTTTAGTTTAGAAGCTAAATGCAACACTTGATTGATATATCGAAAGGGGTAAAACGTATTTTAACCTTAGAATTAAATTGTCAAACTTTGAAACTCTAGGCATGTATTTGAGATTGGAATCAAACTTCAAGTAAAATAATAATAATAATAATAATAATAAAATTGTGTATTTTAAAGTCGGATCTGTAATAACTTCTTTTCCACAATTCAATATAAGATGGCATGCAGAAGCAACCCATATATACAATCTATTTTGTGGGTTTTTGATGCGCCGGTTATTAGAGAAGGAAAGAGAAGAAGAAAAAACACATTGAGACAAGAACGAAGGAGCTAAAGATCGTCAAGCCATTACCGCCGGGGCCACCGTAGAGATCATCTTCGGCCTCGTCGCGGCGGCCGCGCTCGTCGTCCCACCTCGGCCACGCGTCCCAGAACGGCCAAAGCAAGCCGAGGGGGTTCCACCTCCCGGCCGGCCACCGCCGTTCGCGACCGCCGCTGCCGCCGCTTTCGTTCACTCCCCTCGGCCGGTCCGTGCTGCCGCCGCCGCCGGGGAGCTGGAACCGGCAGACGGGGCACGAGTTGTGGAGCCTGAGCCACGGGACGATGCAGTCGGAGTGGTACACGTGGTTGCACGGCATCTCCCTCGCCTCCTCGCCCAGCTCGAACTCCTCCTTGCACACCGGGCACTGTGAGCCGTCGCGCAGGTGCGCCTCGGCGATGAGCACGCTCGGCAGCGCCGCGATCGCCGCGGACGCGGCGGGCGGGGGGCCGGGGCGGTCGTTCTGCGTGAGCTCGTCGATGAGGGTGTTCAAATTCGGGCCGGTGAAGTAGTCCGCCGGGTCGACGGCCGGAGGGATGTCGTCGGAGCGGCGCATCACCGGCGACGTTGGGACCGGAGGCGACAGAAAGAGGCGTTGGCGAGGAGGAGGAGGAGGAGAAGGTGGGGAGCGGTCGGTGGGGTTTCCGAAGATGACCCATCGGCCGCCACCGCTGGGGAGGTCATCGGAGTGGAAGTGGGGGCCGGCGGGGAAATGGCGGAGGGGGCGGGGGAAGGGGGGGAAGTGGTCGATCTCGTGGAGGAAGCGGCCGTAGCAGCGGGGGCAGAAGACGTCGGAGGAGGGGAAGGAGATGATGCGGAGGGCGCGGCGGCACCCGTAGCACCAGTAGAGCCGGCACGTCCTTCTCCGATCGGCGCCGTTGAACGACATTTTCTTTTTTTCTTTTTTCTTTGGCTAGTTTTGTACAGAGCGTGAGAGAAAAGGAGACGGTGAGGGATTACATAAACATGGTATATAGCAGGTGATGAATGGATGTAAATGGAAGCAGTTTTGGGGTGGAAAGAATAGCTTTGCGAGAAGCAGAAAGCGATTCTGTGTTGGGTTTGTAAAATAATCAAAGCAGTGCCTTCGGCCGTAGAGTTTTGGTTGCTTGCCGCCGAAAGCATTCACGAGGTGGAAGGTAACAGGGGAGGAAAGAAGATGGCGGGAGAAACTTCAAAAAGGGTCCTCCTTAGATTCGCGCTGTAGCCACTTAAGTGTAGCCCATCAGGGAGCTTCATCACTTGGGTCCATTTATAGCTGGGCCTTAATAAACTTTAAAGAAAAGAGTCCAATGGGACGTGGACACGTGGTCCTTCACTGAACCAGGCTCACGAGAAAATATTACAGGAAATGTACAATGTGGGATTATTAGACTGCAGTCCCTTTTAAACGGTCAGGTCCCAATTTTTAGTCCAAAATAATGAGATGATGTAAAATTCATCTCACACTTTTGACTAACAAATTAGCATTAATACTAAATATAACTATTCAACTCATTAATACTAATAACTCATTAGATCCAAATCATCAATTAAAAATACTTAAGTCTGATTATTATAATTAAAGTCTTTGATCTTTATATTTCTCATCATATTTTCTTTCCAATCAGATGTAAAACTATTGAGGTGTCACAGTTTGTACAAAGAAAACTTCAAATCGAAAAAGTTACGGCATTCAATATTTGATTGAATAAATAGAGAGAAGTGCTTCATTATAATTCCATGCAAAGATTGGTTAGTTTTTAGTGCTTAAGTGCGTATGTGTGTCACTGACTCACCAACTAGTCCGAGCCATTTTGACTAACAAAAATTTGATCATCAATAGATTTTAGCTACATCGACAGATAAAATTAGAACTCAGCTAAAATCGTTCATCTACAAATGCACTAGCAAATCATCCAATCCACTAAAAAAAATCACAAGCATTGGTGGTTGGAAGTCAGCTTTGTCGTGTAAGAGAGGCGAACAAATCTAATACAGAAGAGTTCAAAATAGATCAATCTGAATTCTGAAACTGGCAAACATAATTTATTTCGCAGTTTCTTACACAAGAGTTAATTAATCATCATAATTGCTCAAGAACTGCAACTAGAATCAGAAATGCTCAAGTTTCATACAGTCTATGCAATAAAACTAACATGAGAATAAATTAGATTACCTTCGGCAACTTAATGCCAATCAACTGCCTAATCTCCCTCATAATTTTCTCAGCCTCTCCTTCATCCTCTCAACTGCGGCCCTTAGTGTTCCCTCATCCTTGCAAAACGTGAACCGAACCAAATTCTTTCCTTCCTCCGGGTTCAGGTAAAATACACTAGTCGGAATCGCAACCACACCCACTTCCTGAATCAAGTACTCGCAGAATGCGACATCATTTTCAAACCCAAAGGGGGTATGATCCACGATTACAAAGTACGTCCCGCTTGATGGGTAAACAACAAAACCCGCAGCCTTGAGTCCGTCTACTAGGATTTCTTTCTTTGCCATGTAGTCACTCTTCAATTCCTCATAGTAGGTCTCTGGGGCCCGCAGAGCCACTGATGCTGCCCATTGCATCGGGGTCGATGTGGCAAAAGTGAGAAAAGAGTGTGCTTGCCTCACACCCCATGTTAGATGCACCGGTGCTATCGCCCACCCAATTTTCCACCCAGTTAAAGAGAATGTTTTCCCCAGAGAGTTCATAGTCACAGTTCTCTCATACATTCCTGGAAGAGAAGCCATGGAAATATGGTCAGCTTCAAATGCCAACTTGTCATAAACCTCATCTGTGAAAACCAGCACGTCGTTCTCTTGACACAGAGTAGCAATAGTTTCAAGTTCCTCTCTTGTAAACATTTTCCCAGTGGGATTGTGAGGTGTATTAATCATTATTGCACGTGTGTTCTTCGTAATTGCGGACTTCAGCTCATCAATTGGGACAGAAAAATCTGGGGCGCGGAGAGTAAGGCACTTAATCTTCGCGCCGGCCATTGATAAGGTAGCCTCGTAAGAATCATAAAAAGGTGCGAATAGGATAACTTCATCTCCAGGATTGATTAGCCCTAGTATTGTTGCGGCTATTGCTTCAGTGCATCCGGATGTCACTGTCACTTCCTTCTCAGGATCCACTTCTAGACCTGTGTCTTTCCTGAACCTGGCGGCTATGGCGGAATTTAGATCCGGGACGCCAAAGCCTCTTGCATATTGGTTCTTCCCCTCTCTGATAGCTTGAATAGCAGCTTCTTTGACAAAATCTGGACCGTCAAAATTTGGAAAGCCCTGGCCCAGATTTATGGCTCCGTGTTTGAGGGCGAGCGTGCTCATCTGAGTGAAGATGGTTGTTTTGAACTTCTCCAGACGCTTAGCAACCTAACAAAGAATATAATATTCAGTTCACTGTTCCTCAGCTGAATGGGCATAATAAAGGTGAAGTAATAGGAGTAAGAAAAAGGCATAATCATAACCAAGTTTTGTTCAACCTAACACAGAAAAAAATTGAAATTAATAATACTTGATTCTTCTGCTACAGTATATAGCATTTAGCCTATGACATCGCAGCAAAGGAATATGAATGAATACCAATAAGAAAAGAGATGTTATTTCAAGCAAAAGGACGATGAGTTTTTAGGGTTAACAATAGACAGTAAAATTCTCAGTAACTTTGCTTAACAAGACGATACCCCATAAATGATCCTTCAATCACCTTTCTTACTTCTTTTTCGCTTTACTTTTCATCAAATACTTCTTTTCCGATAAGATGCAGAGAGATTAGAAATTGCGCCATTACTTCTCCTTCATCATGCTTAACAGTTAAGCACGAACGGAAACAGAATAAAGTACACATGGTACTTTTGGTGCTAAGACAATGAAAAAAGCATATGGCAGAATAGAGAGTAGCAAAGTAGACTCTCAAAGAAAACAATCAAATTCTTCACCATGCTTAACAATTAAGCACGAATGAGAACAGAAGAAAGTACACACGGTACTTTTGGTGTTAAGACAGCGAAACAAGCATACAGCAGAAAGAGAATAGCAAAGTAGACGCTAAAAGAAAACAGTCAAAGTAGCAGTATCATTCACAAGAAGACGTTTCACAGAAGAAATATGGAGATGATTTCATGAATTAATAAGGTTACAGCTGCTTTCTCAAAGCACAAAATTTTTCCGCCCTTTGCACCTTGTAAGCAAATGAGAACTTTTAAATGTTACTTTCTAACATTTAGCAAGGATATTATGAAGGACAATACTCCTTCCCGTGTTGGCTTTGAAACAAGTAATATAGCCTACTTCAAGGCCACTAAAAGAAGATGTTGTCATAGGAAAATCAATCAGAAATCTGATAGGACTCTTCCCAATAACCCTATAGTTATGCAATCTCTAAGTTGCGAGATCACAGAGTCAAAATATGTAACGGGAAAGACATTTCTTTTGTACTACAAATGCTGCATGCCAGGTGAACTTTTTCCTGTTTTCATGCTAAAAGCTCTGGGCCTATACCCAAATAAGCTAGGCTTGCTTGTGGACCAGCTTTCGGCTTTATCAAGATTTACCATTCAAAGATTTTGTAATTAGTCTAATAAGAAATATCAACCTTAATGGGGCCAGCTGACAGTAAAACAGTAAAGGATACTTTACATAAAGCTATTCCAAAGTACCTCTCTGATATATCAAGATTTCTCGAAACTATGTAATCTACATTGTTCTTATTATCTATGTGAAGTGAACTATTGAAACTTGATTAAAATTTTTCAAGTAGAATTCGAAAATACTGAAATTTACCAAACTAGAACTAGGCAAGCCATATTGAAGTACAAAACTGAACCAATCAGTTTGAACCTTGGGAGTGAGACTTAAGCATTATCTTCCATGCTACAGATGTACTCTGAAATTCGAAGCATATTACTCTTGCTTTTCACGCTAGTCTTTGAAATAGAATTATTGAAAAGTCTACCTTTCAGGCAATGTGAGACTTGTTATTGGATAATTTGGAAGGGAAATTAATAAAAGTGTGCCCATATTTCGAGTTACATGAATACTTAAGTTCAAAGAAGTATACACTGAAGATGGTACTCTTATTTTTGATGGAAGTGCGAGCATCTTCATGGCATTATTTTGTTTGTATAAGTAGTTAATCAACAACCTATCTTGATTCTTTGTTAAGCAAAGCATTTATGAATACCTTATAAGCAATTATAGCTTCTGCACGTATAGTTTACTTAAAGAAAATTTGTTAGTCAAGGACCTTATATTTTAAGTGGAGTATGAACCAAACTACCTAATAGTGGAAACCACTTGCCGCAGGTTCCTTACAATCCTACAATATTGCTAGCACAAAATTTTGACACAAGCAACTAGCCTTACTACTTTGCCTGTCTAAGCATTTTTTTAAAAATCAATTTACCTAGTAGACTCCAATCCTAATTAATGTATAGAAATCAATAGAAAGTAATAAAGGCTCTACTTCAAATAAATCTAACGAGTATTACTCATTTCACATTCAAAAGTTGTAAAAATAAGCAAATACGAAAAGGAGCAAATCGAACAAGATAATTGCGCTCCAATCTAAGCAATCTCGGTGTCTTTCAAGTACTATTTCACATACATCAAAGTCAAAATAGGATCTAGTAACATACTTTACACGCCCAAAGCATCACAGGAAACATATTCTTAATAGGTAATTCACGTTTGATCCAACAACTCCTTACTCAACCCTAATCAGATCGATCCATAACAGATCAAAGCAACATTCGCTAAATCCAATTCCGATTCACCGAGTCGAACAACCAAAACAGCACGATCGATCACTACATCTCACACGGAATCGATCATCGACCCCGAAATCAAATCCAAATTCACGAAATCCCATACCTGCAACGGGGGAGAACTCAACTGCCGCGGCTCGTTGTGCTCCTGGTCGGTGGAAGGAGCCGCCCCCTTCTCGGTGGAAACGGTGGAAGCGGAAGAAGCCATGGGAGAAGCTCTAATGGAGAGGGAGGGGTTAGGGCGAGGGAGAGCGCGTCGGAGGATGGAGAAGGGCCTTAGCCGCATCTCATGGGGGAGGGATGAGGCGGGGGAGAGGAGCATCGGCGCGGGGGTCCCACCACCGCCGCCTCTTTTATAAGCGGAGCGAGGAGGGGATGGGAATCCTCCTTTAGAGAGACGACGCCGCCGCCACCGCAGAGGAACGGAGATCGTGTTTTGCGCGTGCCACGTCCCGAATGAGTAGGAAGAGGTTCGGGTTCAGTGAACTTGGACGAGATTTTGGACCGAACGGGGTGCACGTGAGTAGGGTTGCCAACAAGCCAAACACCAGCCGTGGGGTCGGCTCGTGTTCGAACACGACCCGGCTTATTAAAGTATCGAATCGAAAAATTCAGCTCATATTCGATTCGTTAACTCGTAAACAATACGTTAAAAAAATTAAAAAATATATATATATAAATTAAATTTATAAGATCTTATTCATTACACTTTAATTTAATGGTTGAAATTTTATATATAAATTAATTTTTTTTATAATTGAGTTAAATTTTATATTTAGATTGGACTAAAAATCAAAAAAAATATATGTATTATATATATAATTATTTATTTATATATATAAATATAAAATATGTGTATTTGAGGTGTTATTGAGCCGAACACCAGCGAACTGAACCAGCTCGTGTTCGGCTCATTTACTAAACGAGCTAAAAAATTTAGCTCGTATTTGGCTTGTTTACTAAACGAGCGATTCGATCTTAGGCTCATTTTGAGCCGAACACGAGCTGGCTCACAAACTGCGAACTGAATTGCCACCCCACACGTGAGTTGTGTCAGATTAAAGCCACCACACAAGAGGTCCGCTCAAAAACTGCTTTTTCGGTTCGGTAGAAACGTACATAACCTAACTGAACAAGAGAGCATTTTGAATTTACTTAATTTGAATCAATCGACAATACTTAAATTTTAAAATTTAAATACGTTATTTATCTTTACAAATTTAGTTTATATGATTTATGTAATTCTTGCAACTATAAATTTATTAAAATAACAATTAGCTAAAATTTTAAAGTCAAAATATTGTTAACTGACTCAAATCAAATAAATTAAAAGATTGTGTAGTAAAATTAAAATTTAAAAAGGTTGAATATGATCAATTTAAAATGGTTCGTAGTTAAGGTAAGTCTATATGCATGTTTTCACCTTTCGATTTTGATGGCTAGAGTTAACACCTGCTTGGGTTCTCTGAGATGTAGTTCACAATTTTTTTAATAGTATTACACTAGCTCAAAATAATATTACCAAGGAAACAAAAATTAGTATTTTAGGTATTTGAATCGCTCCAAGTTATTCTGAATTTTACAAATAAATATTACATTTTAGAGAGAGAGAGTTTGAGAGCGAGGGAGATGAATGACTTAGATGTTTTACTCTCACTCTACTCTAAAATGTTGTAGATTTGAGTTTTTTTTTCATTTTATCCCAAACTTATATAGGAATAGAACTGTTTTGTTGCATTTCGAATACTACAAAGTCATCCACACAACTTCTCAAAAAAAAATGCAACACTAGTCAAATATTTTGTTTTTAACAAATATCTCACTTTCATAAAATTTACATGAACTATTGAATATATGAATATTTTGATCGATATATTCGTTATATTTAACCAAGCGTTGTGCGGTGAACGGTCCACCAGTAGTACGACTGGATATCTACAATAGGTAGTAGATTAGGGTTGTTTATTGATTCGAATTATAGGCCTAGCAGAGTCGCGATCTTATGGAACTTAAGATCATGTTGGAGGTGGCTTATGTTGAGTTATGAATAATCGGGAGATCATCTCTCGTGTCGTACATGCATCCTAAATGAAACTAGTAAATTTTATATTCTAAAATGAGAAATGCTAAGTGTACAACTCTTATGAGTTGTAATCTATATAACTCAAAATTTTAATAAAAAAAATGATAAGACTTTTTGAATATTTATTGCCTTTAGATGGAAAGGTTGGGAGGCTTACAACTAAAAAATGATTATAGATCTAGCATTGCTCTTATAAAATACATTCCTAAATGTCGACCTCAAGATTTTATTTTTTTATTTTTTAAAGCCAGTTACATATTAGAGAAATGCGTGATAATTTGAGTAATCAGAAACTTCTACTATAGACAGAAAAAAGGAAAAAAAAAAAAAAAAAAAAAAAAACTATACTATTGTGACTTGAAGTCTATTTTAGCTTCTTACGATAGTACAAGAATATACAGATCTTTTTACTTATTAAATACTTGAATATTGCTTAAAACTACATCAGAAGCTGAAAGTAAGTAACAACCCAAAGAGGTGGGAAGCTATGAAAGGAAAAGGGAGAGCAAGGTTGAAGAAAAGTTTGATGCAAAAATGTAGAGAATTTATCTGCAAAAAGAAGAGTATAGGTTCCACTAAATCTTATTTTTCATACATTGTTAATATTTGGTAAAAATGTATTGAGTTTATCTGAACAATGAATCATTTTGCTTCAAACTACTTAATTTTTAAAAAATTTAATTTTGGTACCTAATTTTTTAATTTATTTTATTGACTTATTCTATTAGTCGTAGATTTCAAAATTTTGAACTGAGTTGTTTACATCTATGAGCTTGATCAACATATCCACATAATTTGTGCGACTATAAATTGACAGATTGAGTATTAAAATTCAAAGTTTAAAAGATTGGATCATTGAGTGAAAAAATAGACTGAAGTTCAGATAAATTGTATATATTTTTTACATTGATGTTTTGAATGTCTTTGATTGTTCCATTCAAAATTATATAAAAAACAAAAGAAAACAAATTAACTGCTTCCCAATTAGGGCCTATTTATTTACTCCTAACTGATTTTCAATTGAATTAAAGTTCAGATATAATTATTTTTTCACTGCTATTTGTTTAGTGGAAAGTCAATGACTTCACAACTATAGTTATTTACATTTTTTTATTTATTTTATCTAAAATTTTCATACTAGCAAATACAAAGATGAAAAAATTATAGCAATTAATTTTTTTATTTTTTTCCTCTCTCTTTCTATCTCCTAATTTACTTCACCACCCACCATAAAGTCAATTACTGTATTTTGAATATATTGAGTTATAAACGAATTTAATTTAAGATAAACCGAACAACAAAAAAAGACTGCCGACTCTGGTAACAAATTTACAATCAAATCAGTATACTTGTTTATCAGGCTTGGGGGTGTCAAAGATGTCACAACGACAGTCGTTTGGAGACTGAAAATTTCGACAAAAGTCAAAAAAAATTTCTGGTTAGCTTTAAAAAAAAAACTGCCGACTGTGGACAATCTCCTTAAAAGGGGTTGGTCAGGGAACAACGGGTGTGTCCTGTGTGGCGCCGATCTGGAGACTGTAGATTACTTGTTGATGGGGTGTGTCGTTAGTAAGTTCCTATTTATCTCAATCCTTGACAGCCCCTATGTCTTCACCTCCACAGAGGACGTCAACATCGTCTGGGAGGATTTGCCTGGGAGGGGGGCACAGGCTGACACTTCGATAGCTCTAATGGCGGCCTTGTGGTGGACGATCTGGTGCGAAAGGAACAACGTTAGTTTTCGAAACCTACCACCGAACGCAATCTCTGCGGCTCACCGTATCGGAGTACTGGCGACAGAGTGGGCCAACTTTTGTAAAGCTAGGTGAGGTTGGCGTCTGTTACACCTGGCACTTTTGACGCTTGCTTCTATTTTTTTCCTGCTATCTTTTTTTGTACTTTTTTCGATAACTCTTTGTCTTCCTGAGGCCCTGACTGCTTCACACTATGTAGCTAAGTTCAACTACTTAATGAATGAAGCAGGTAGCGTGCTTTCTTTCTCTAAAAAAAAATATCGAAAATAATTTCGGCCCTCCATTTTCGGTGAAACAAACATTGTTTGTTGGTTCCTTGGAAAAACTTGAAAAACTATTTCTCGGAAAAGCAGTTTTCTATGGAAAATATCTTTTTTTGCAGTTTTTGTTTTTCTGATAAAAATTTCAAAAACAAGAATAGTAATTTTTCATAAAATTTAAAAATTTATATTTTAAAATTTAAATAAAAAAATAGCTAGAGAATTAATTTTTAGATTATTTTCGAATAACCAAACACTCGTTAGCAGCGGATAAAACTTCAGCGAGGAGCTTTCCAACAACGCCTCGTTGGGGAGTACCCGATTCGATACCATATGTTAATTTTTCTCCATCTAAGCATTCATTAGATATTTTTTAATATTAAAATTCAATAATATTTTTTCAAGTACTAAAAAAGTTCTAATTTTTTAATTGAAATAAAATCAACACATAATAGCAAATCGGTCGCTCCTTAAATAGACATCCTTCAACAGACGTTGTTAGAGACTCTACTGAAGTGTTTTTTTGCCGCTAACTGCTTTAGGAAGTGCCGAACCATTTCATTGGAAGAAAAAGTCTAGAACGCAATAATTATATTGCTGATATGGTGTTCCCAACTAATCAGATTGTTTCTCTTGAATTCACCCGTTCTATTATACTTATTAGAGAAATATTTTTATTATATATTTTTTAAAGAGATAATTGTCTATATATTCCTCAAAATTTAAAAAATATTTCATTTATCCTTATTTTTTTTTTCTTTCCAATATATCCCTTATACGTTCCTCCGTTATTCAAAAATATCCCTACAGTTACCATCCGTTAAATTAACTTAGGTTAAACGTGAGTTAACTGTCTACCAGAGTTAAAAAAATTAAAATACCTCGTTTGTCCCTAACTTAATGGCAAATAAGAAAAGCTGGTGATGGTAGAAGGGTATATTTAAAAAGATAAAAAATTAAAATATTTCTTTTATTCCTGACTTGAGGGTAAATAAAAAAAGTTGGTTATAATAAAAATGTATTTTTGAAAGGGTAAAATAGTAAATTTATAGAAATAACGGCTATTGCTAATAGTTCACCAACAGAATTTAACTCTAAGGCATATTGAAAATTGGTTGGAACGTAAAAAAAGTATTTTTAATATTAGCCTCGTAACTTCGTAAGAGGAGTAAATCAGAAAATCAAAATTTTTTCAAGAGTATATAAGTAATTACCTTTTTTTTTAAATAGAGCGATAAGATTGGCTCGTTATTGATGAGGTAATATAAGTTTTACATATTGAACTTCGTCTTACAAGGCAATCGGGTCTACTAACGTGTCCCGATCCGCTTCGTGCTCATGCTATTTATTACGAAAGGACGAAAATACCCCCGGAAGAAAAAGAATTATACGAGAACCGAAGGCGATCACCACCGTCCGTCCGATCGAGACATCCGAGCGACGGACACCCGTTCGGGAATGGGGACACGCGGGTGGGCAAAACGAGGCGAGAGCATCGAATATGCGCTCGCATATTCCCCAAACGACCGCAATTGAATTCCCATATTGTCGGAAATGCCACTGTGATCTCCTAATTTTCCAAGAATCTTTTCTTAAACTCATATTTATTAGTCACTAATTTTTGCTTAATTACACACCAAAGATTACTTTTATTGGCTACACTATATATATATATATATATATATATATATATATATATATATATAGTGTATATATATATATATATATATATATGGCTAGGGCTACTATACTCTTATGAGTATAGATCTCTTTATACTCACAAGTTTTCGACTGTTGGATGAATAGATGTGCGGTTAGGATGATAGTGATCCTCAAGGATTGAGCAGGTGGTTGGTTGAATAGTATAAATTAACGGGTGGAAATGATTAAAGAGGTAGATCTAACGTGGTTGGTTGAATAATATATATATATATATATATATATATATATATATATATATATATATATATATATATATATATATATATATATATATATATATATATATATATATATATATATATATATATAGAGTAGGGCTATTGTGCTATTAATAGCACAATAGTCCTTGTGCTATAAAGTTTTTAGCCACCCATTAATTTTGATGGGTGGTTGGGATTAGAGAGAGGAGAGAAATTGGTGATAAATTAGATGTCTCAATTTCTCTTCTCTTTGAATTTATCACCAATTTCTCTCCTCTCTTTAATCCCAACCACCCATCAAAATTGATGGGTGGCTAAAAACTTTATAGCACAAGGGCTATTGTGCTATTAATAGCACAATAGCCCTACTCTATATATATATATATATATATATATATATATATATATATATATATATTTATTGAAAGACACTATCATAGTATTATTTTTTGTCAATTATAAATGTGTACTATTTTATACAGGAGTTAGTTGCTTAGTTAAAAAGTATTAATTGAAAAAAAACAAAAAAAAAATATTTAATATTATTTTGATAAAAAATATAATATTTATAGACAGAGAAGTAAAAAAATAAAATAATTCTTCAAAACTATTTGCATTGAAAATATTTATTAAATTATTCTCAACCACTTCCTCCGACGTCTATATGCCTTTTTTTTTATTCTTTTTTATCAAAATGGTCTTTAGAAAAAAAAATAAAATAGTCCACTATAGTAAAAAATAAAAATAAAAATAAAGGTGAATTTAATTGTAATTAAGCCTTAATTTTTATTAAATTAGCATTTATTGTTTTATATAATTATGTATTCTATAAATAGTGATGAGATGCCCTAAACAGCTGGAGCTCTCTCCGACCTTTTTCTCCGCAGCTCCGTTTGGCCAACGCGAGTGAGGAGAGAGAGAGAGAGAGCATCTTCATTTCGTTCTCTTCACCCTCACCCCTTCGCCCCATTTCCCTTTCCATCGCAACCTCAACCCTAACCCTAAACCGATCTCGTCTCCCTCCAATGGATCTCTACGACAAATCTCGCGCATCGCTCCTCCCGAGCTTCCTCTACTCGTCCTCCTCCGCGACGAGATCCATGGGGCTCGAGCGGATCCTGCTGAGCCGGAGCTCGAGCTCTCCGGCGCCGGCGACGCCTTCTCCGGCGAGCGGTGGCGCTCCGAGCGGATCGTTCATGATCCAGGCCCCGAGGGAGAAGATCGAGATGTACTCGCCGGCGTTCTACGCCGCCTGCACCGCCGGAGGCATCGCCAGCTGCGGCCTCACCCACATGACCGTCACGCCTCTCGATCTCGTCAAGTGTAACATGCAGGTGAGCGAGATCTATCTCCTTGTGTAAGAGGATTTGATATATTTGGGGTCGGAGATATTTCCGTTCGGATGTGTTTGAGATCAATAGGTTATGATTTCATTTAGGTTTACTCTTGAGGGATTTCCATGTGTTTCGTGGTTCCCTATTTGTGTTTCCACCATTTTAGGGGCTATATATGAATATATGTTGACTAGAGATATCTTTTTGATAGATCATGTTAAAATTCTAATAAATTTATATTAGAGCAATAAGATCTGCTGTCGGAATGATAATTTTTGCTCTTTATGCTGATTGCGTCCTTCTCTACGCTCTGTTAATTTTTAGCATGAACTTGAAACTTTTTCGATCCTTCACATTTTTGCATAATTGCTGTAGCGGATTGGGAGTTTGTGCGCTTGATCCTTATATTAATCAATTGCTGGATAGATTTGCGCAGATTGATGGATTTCCCCTTGATTTTAGTATTTTTGGCTAGATTTGTGATCCTCTTGAAGTTGATGCGAGGCTGTAGATGAAATACTGCTAATTCTAATAATTTTTGAGTGCAGCAGTGTATCTTACTGCTTCTGTTGGGAATTTGTAGATTGATCCGGCCAAGTATAAGAGCATTACATCAGGATTCGGTATTCTTTACAAAGAGCAAGGTGTTAGAGGTTTCTTCAGAGGTTGGGTTCCTACCCTGCTCGGTTACAGTGCGCAAGGTGCTTGCAAGTTTGGGTTCTATGAGTTCTTCAAGAAGTATTATTCTGACCTTGCGGGGCCTGAGAATGCTGCCAAGTATAAGACATTGATTTATCTTGCGGGATCTGCTTCTGCTGAAGTCATTGCTGATGTTGCTCTCTGCCCCATGGAGGCGGTGAAGGTTCGTGTGCAGACGCAACCTGGCTTTGCCAGAGGCTTAAGTGATGGCTTACCCAAGTTTGTGAAATCTGAAGGCTACCTGGGGTATAATCTTCTGGCTTTGTTTAACAGCTTGCTTGATGTTTTTGTATCTTTTGTTTTTGATTCTAAGTAGCTTAAATCCTATGATTTGAATGCAGATTGTACAAAGGATTGGTTCCACTGTGGGGGCGTCAAATTCCTTGTAAGTATATCACTTCTGTTTTCATATTATATGTATATTTCTTCACTTTATATCTTACTGGTGATTTTACTGAGATATGTCATTAAGTATTTCCTTGAACTTCAGATGATTGATATCCTTTGAAGGTTGATTGGGAATTATGATATCCCTATATGTTTGATGGTTGTCTCTTCATTGAACATAGATTTTGTTCATTTCTGCATCTGTTGTTAATGTTCTTTGCAAGTCATCATGTAGCTATTGAAGAATTAATCTTCTCTTTTCAACCTTGTAATGAAAAGCAGCATTTGCATAACTATTTTGTGTGTTCTTATTGATGCACATAGTTCTTCTTGAAATCCGACTATGGTTCTCAAGATTTTATGTGTGCGTATAGAAATGCTCCTCTCTGCTTGGGTCTTCTCCACTTTGTTCTATATGGAGTTGCACTCCAATGACGTGGTCTACATTTCAAGTAACATAGAAATTCCTTGGCAATAGAACTGTTATAATAATGAGGTTGTTATTATTTATTCTCTTTTTTAAGATCTGTTGATCTATAGGCTAACATTTTTTTTCTTTTGAATTACTTTTTTTTTTGCTGGTAAAGCATTTTATCATTGCTGTGTGATTTTCGTAATTTAGATGTTAAGTAGCACGAAAAATTTAGTTGCATTTCACCAACATGTCTTGAGGCCGTTCGCAATTACAGATTCTCTTGCCTTAATTGGTATAAATTACGTGTAAAGATTGTTAGTTGTGAGTTAACAATATAGTAGCCTTCATATATTTACGTTCTTCTTTGGATGTTTGTTTTCTTTGGTTCAGATGGAACAAAACTGACTCTGATTTGTCATTCTGAATGCCAACTTTTTCAATCAGTAGAATCTGATGAAGTACAATATATATTTTGATAAGATTTCAATGCAAATACTTCTGATCGATTATTTCAATGCTTTGAGAAGACCGTATGTGTAGTTTATTTTGGTTCTTACAATTGCACCCTCTTGTTGAAAAGTTTGTTACGGTAATATTTTTCAGGGACTCATTTTTACTTGACAAAGAAAAGATTAATTGCTCTTTTCATGGGCTAGTTTTCCTGTTTACCACTTGCAGGCCTAGTTTTGGAATTCTTTTCCTAAATCAAGTGCATTGATGCTTAATGCTTAATAGCTTCAAAAGATTTCCACCGCTATCTCTGTATGTCATAGCATCGAAAGAGTGGAACTCAAAGATGTGTTTAGATTCTTTTTTGTTGATCTAAAGCAACTAAGTGGTTGTTTTAGAGGGAGTGTTCCCAAACATTAGCCTTAATAATACGTGAGAATTAAGAAGCTGCTTTTTGATTAAAAATCTAATTAATGGTTTTCTTCTTTTCACACTATTATCGTCGATATGTGCTGCTTCAGCTAAGTCCATTTGGTAGTATAATTTGCTAGATTTGATAAAACTATTAGTTTTGGCAAATGTGAATCTGCTTCCTTTTAAAACATAGCGATCAGTAGTACTGTTCATGAATGTCATGAAATAGTGTTGATTAGTAGATATTAAGTTTCTGATTCATGGGGTTTTTTTTTTTAAAAAAAAACAAGTCTTGGCATTCTGTAGCTTTCTCTCGGTCTTATGTTAATATAGTCTAATTTTAGGATCATTAGCAGATTTTCTGTCACATCTGTTCATTAAATCATGTGTAGAGATTATATGAAGAACCTGTTGACTATCATTGCAGATACAATGATGAAGTTTGCATCCTTTGAGACCATTGTGGAGCTGCTGTACAAACACGCGATCCCCACACCAAAGGAGCAGTGCAGCAAGTCTTTCCAGCTTGGCGTGAGCTTTGCCGGTGGTTACATTGCCGGAGTCTTCTGCGCCATTGTTTCTCATCCGGCTGACAACCTTGTTTCTTTCCTCAACAACGCGAAGGGTGCTACTGTTGGTGATGTGAGTTTTTCTCCCTTCTATTGTATCAACGTCATTTTCCAAACGTTGCCTATTCTTTCTTTGGTGTCATCATTGGTTTCCTGATCTCCTGTTGTTTGTTGTATTCTGCATTTTTCAGGCTGTCAAGAAGCTTGGCTTGATGGGTCTCTTAACCCGCGGCCTTCCTCTTCGTATTGTCATGATCGGCACTCTTACTGGGGCTCAGTGGGGCATTTATGATGCTTTCAAAGTCATGGTTGGCCTGTAAGTATCTCTTACACCTAATTGTTTTTATAAATTGTGATTCGTGAAAGTTCCTTATTCTTTTTTTTCTTTTGGAATTTTATGCATGCAAGCGCGTTATAATCTTTTGGAGATCTACTTCTAATAAGTTTGATATTTTCCAGGCCAACAACCGGCGGAGTTGCTCCTGCTGCAGCTCCAGCTCCAGAGCTTGCACAGCTGAAAGCTAGCACGTGATTTCCAGCAGCAGAGATTGTAACAGCAAATTCCTGACTTTCTACCATCTGTCAACCCCATCTTGGATGGGTTTGTAATTTTTTTCGCAAGAGAATCCCTTGCTTTTGATTATTTTTCTAATGGCATTTTGTGGTTGTTATACCCTTAGAGGAGTGAGAGGAACTCATTAAACAGGTGAAGATAGATTTCGGCATCAAAATATTAAAAAATAAGCTGTAGCACACTCTGAGGTTATATAGTTTTACCTTGTAATCCCCTGAGTATCTCAGGAAGTGTTTGTTGGTAATTGTTTTTTACTTTTTTGCATTTTCCTTCGCTTTATGTTTACATTATTATCTTAGGTTATAGATAATAATCGCTTGCTGGTGACGGTGATCTCAGCATTCGAGTTTCTAAATCTGACGGTCGTAAGTAATTTTGCCTCAGAAAAGCTGGTTAAATTATGCATCCCTTGCTTGGCAGGATAGTAATTATGATACTGTGCTTTCTACACTATTACAGTGTTTTTGTTTAAAAAAAAATTGAAATAGTTCTCTGTGCCTCGATATTTTTGAATATGCTCACTTTTATGCTAGTAGGTGAATTAACGACCCTGGTTGTTTAAGATTACTTCGTAGGGCCCTGCAAAAATTTAAAGAGCCCCGAACTTCTTTGGACTGTGCGACCGTGGAGCTCTTCCCCTTGCAGAGTCGCAGCTCTCTACGAGTTACCAATCTTTATTTATTTTAATCCAACCATTCATGTACTAAAATAAAGTTTGTTTACCAAAACTAAGAGAAAAGAATGGAAATATGATAGCAGGTAAAAAGTTAAGAGAAATTTGGTTTATTAATATACACGATTTTTTGAACTTTTTCATCACTTGGTTTGCTGGCAAAGGCTTGTTGAATAGATAGGTGTGCCATGTGCTTGTCATACATAAAATGCATCTCATAAGTTAAATTTCTTCAAACACTAACTCTAGAATCTATATGACAAGAAAGTCAAAATACAGCCAGAAAGTTTCTTTATTATTATTATTATTTTGAGACGCATCCTACAACATTTTACTAAATTTGTATTCGTGGACTTCACCGGTGGGGACTATAATATCTTTGGGTTTTTATTTAGGTTTTGTTCCACACTCAAGCCGGGCCAGGTTGAGGTCCAATTTTGTCGCATGGGCCATAGACTTACTCGGCCCAAGGCCTGTAGTATTCTTGGGCCAAGATGAACCATTTCTATATTGGGAGCTTTTAAGGAGTTTCGTTTTTCTTCGAGAGAACGGTAGCATGCTAGCTGTTCTATTTACTTTTTTTTAAAAAAAATAAACTTAGTTGGAAATTTGAAGCAGGTAGGCTTTGAACTTAGAAACTCAACTACCAATCATTAAGTTTTCAGCCACCTGCGCTAGGAAGAGTCGGTTGTAAGGGAGTTTTGTTACTACAAGCTTCCTAGCTTTCACCTTCGAAAGTAGATTAGAGTCCCGGTATGGAAGTCTCAGAGCTCATTTGGAATTACAGGCAAAATTTATCACGAATAAAAAAAGAAGTGTTATAGAAAATATTTCGTTTTTCTTAATAAGTAATTACACGATGTACGCATAGGACTGCTTCCATTAAGATTTAATTTCTGCAATCCCACTAAAAGACAAAAAAAGTATATCAGAATATGCTCCTGCCCTAATTCCTTTTGACTCAATTCTCTTAAGGAGCCTTTTATCCCAAACAAGTTCCTATCATTAACCTGTTGGTGCCTGTTCGTAAATTCCGGATCGGAGCATCCGTTGTGTTTCTCTTTAAAACTTCTTGATTGAATTTGGGTATGAAATTACCGAGTCCTTGCGGCCAATTTAAGAGGGAAAAAAAGGAAAATTCCTCCGAAGCTTGCATCGACAATTCCATAATAGAATTTACAGATATGCCTGCCTATTTTTACAGTAAATTAATCTACAAAGTGTTTGATGTTCGAAAGACTAGTGTTTTTTGGTTGTTTGCTTCAGCAGAATCTATATCTCCTAAATATTGTTGGTATAGCCTTTTTTTGGGCTCAAAATGAACATAATAAGCAATTACTTAATTATCCGTTATATTTATTCATCATTTTTCATTTCTACTTTGTGTAAAACGAAAAAGGGAGAAACAAAATGTTAATTCCGTCATCCGGTAATGAACAGAACATAATAAAGAGTGTCTAAACATTTTAATAACTTATCTGATGTATCTCTTTGTTTAGTTCATTTATGATACATGTGTGTAGTAATTGGCGGATGGGGATCTTGAGAAAAATGTTAACAAATGCATTATTTATACATTCTTAGATAGATAAAATATATTATTCACAAAGACTCTGTTTTGAATGAATGAATATTTTATTCGGTATATCTTCTTAATTTATTTTAAAAATTTATGCATTTGACTGATAAAGAGTGTGATTAAATATATTTAAAATGGAATACTATATTTATTATTTTTTTAAGAAAAAATAAATCAAAGATAACAATATCTTTGGAGAAGTAAAAATCAAACTCGTTACGAACAATCAAATTAGAAAATCTTTATACAGAGAATAACTTATTCCGATATTTAAACAGGATAAAAAAGAAATAATTATTTCATTCATATAGAAACATAAACTAATTATTAGCATCTCACAATGAACTAAATTCAGTTTCTATATTAAATAATTATTAAAAAAATTATATATATATATATATATATATATATGTATATTATTAGTAAATAATTTATTACAAATGAGGCATATGACTATACATAAACGAACAATCTCTCTCTCTCTCTCTCATTGTTCTCAAATTCCAAGACAGATACAGTCCACACCATCTCAACAGTTTCTTGGACCAATAAAACATAAACAAAACATTTACTTCATTAAAAATAAATGATCCAAAAAGATCTTCTGAATCTCCCAATCAAATACTATATTCACTAAACATGCATATACAACGTAGAGGATGATGTGGAGGGAACAAGGAGCACATTTGCATATGACAGGCTAATTAAGCAGATACAGATGAATCTGATCTGAACTTATACATGCATGCCACCCATGATGGGGGCATCTACCAAATAATACGCGCAATTTCACGTGCTTTCCTCTTAATCTTTTGCTACCTACATCTAGGGCTGTCAACGACCCGAACACGAGCGAGCTGGATCAGCTCGTGTTCGCTCGTTTATTAAACGAGCCAAATGCGAGCTGGTTCATTAATATATCGAGTTGAAAAATTCAGTTCGTGTTGGCTTGTTTATTAACGAGTTGAATACGAGCAGGCTCGCGAATAGTAAGTTAAATTGTCAGCCCTACTACTGGGTGAAATTTGAAGAAAAATTAGAAAATTAGTTTTTAATCTAATAATTAAAATTCATAAAACGTATATATTTGAGCTATATCGAGCCGAGCATAAGTTGCCGAACACGAGCGAGCTGATCCCAACTCGTGTTCAACTCGTTAAGATTTCGAGCTAAAAAATTCAGCTCATATTTGGCTCGTTTATTAAAGGAATGATTGATCTCGAGCACATTTCGAGCCAAACACGAGCTGGCTCGTAAATAGCAAGCTAGATTGCCGGCCCAACTTAGCGTAGTTAGTTAAGGAATTAGTGGTTGGTATTCAAGGTCCTAAATTCGAATTCATTTTAACTAAGTTAATTTTTCAAAAAATGAATGAAGCGGATGGCATGCTATCTATCTTTCTTTCTCTCAAAAAAAAAAAAAAACATATGTTTTCTAGGCTGAGGAAAAGAGAATCCTTTGCGACAAAATGAGTTATTATAATCGAATTAGCCATCAATGTAGCTCACTTTTCTTGATGATTAAGTTGGTTAAGCACAAGAAAACTATAGCCAATTTTATTGATTTCCATCATGGAAGATGAGGTGGAGAGCTATACTTTTTACTCCATTTTTTTGTTGCTTAAACGAGGGAAAAATAAATAGTATTTGTAAAGCCAAATAATTTTGACGAAAAATTGAAGATAACATCTTAAGATTTAAAAGCCATATTTAAGAAGAGTACATAGAATTAAGAATTTATGTGTTTTCAATTGTTAAAATCAATTGTGAGGACCAAACCTGAAATTTTGAATTAAAAGGTTGAGAAGTTGGATGTTGTATTTGTAGCTAGAGTACGACAATATTTTATTCTTGGTTGATTATAAATTTGGCCCTTGAAATTTGACAACTTTTTTTTATTTTCATTTAATAGATTTAATTGTGACAATTTAGTTGTTGAAGTTTTGTTATGTGAAATGGTCATGTTCAATGTTTCGTCTAAGGTTTAAAAAAAAAAAAAAACAAAATCTATGTCACCACCTACTCACTAAGAGTTTCTATTGGAAATAAAACTTGTAGGACAAAATTGAATTAAGACCAATTGTTAGAAATAAAATGAAAATCAAGTCGAAAGTTAAGGTTATAGATAAATATTAATTTCTACTGTTGATTATAAAATATTGAATGTTATTTTTTCACAGCTTATGTTTTAGAAAAACAATTATATCAGACAAACAATTATATCACATGATATCAGATAAAGAAAAATATTGAATATACGACATCAATAAAGCATTGTTCTCTTTTTGCATACTAATTAATGGTCATTTCACTTGAATAGGAATGGTTGTTTCATATAAAATCATAGTATGGTTCACAACTAGTACTCTCTTGTTCCCATCATGGTATCTTCTTGTGCAATTAGTTCCCCATATTGAATGGAAATTCCATTTATTATCTATGTTTAAAAAACTTTTTTTTAGAATAAATATCAATTTACCGTATTTTTTAGAATTATTATCAGTTTAGCGTACCTTTAATTTACTTTGCAATTACTTTTTTTTTAGAATTTCTATTCAATACTTGTGCAATTACTTTTTTTAGAATTATTATCAGTTTAGCGTATTTTACTTTGCCACCTTCTGGTTCAAAAAAACTGCACTTATCTATTCTATAGTATAATGCGTTTTTATTTTGTCATTCTGTGGTTTAAAATTTACACTTAACTATTATGTGATTTTATTTCTATTTCACTGTAAGGATCTATCGTTAAACTTAAGGTATCATCTATATATGGTTTTAAGAAATTTTACTTTATTATTCTATTTGACCACAAGTTTTTTTTGTTGATACAAAAATAAAACCGCAAGACATACAGCCAAGTGCTATTTATTGAACCACATGGTGACAAATTAAAAATATACTAAAGCACAAGGGGCAAATTGAAGTTTATCTTTTTTATAACCTATCATATTGAACACCGACTGTATCTAGCATAATTGGCCAAGGACTTAAGGATTGATATATGAGATCTCAATTTTGAACCTAATTGCTTTATATTTAGTTGAGTTTATTTAAAAAAAAATGAACAAAGCAGACACCTTGCTACATACTTTATATTTAGCTTTCTCTCTCTTAAAAAAACAATCAGGTCGCACAGGATAGTCATAATGAAAACTCATTAGATTTTAGAGGAGACCCCTAACTCTTTTTCATTTGAAACTTTCTTTATATTTAACCGGTTGTTTTTTTAGCGTAAATTTGCAATCCAATTGTTTTATATTTCTAACTAAGTTAATTTATAATTAAAAAATGAGTGAATTGGATAACATGTTATCTTTGTCTTAATTTTTTTTAAAATATTTAAGGGATTAAATTTGTGATGAACTCATCCTTTTCTTCTACACGATTTTTAAAAAAATAGAAATAAAAAATTCAAATACCAAGGTGCAAATTATTAATGAGGCTGATTTCACTTAATCCGAGTTATTTATTTTTTTAAAATTTTTTTTATTAGAATCCTTGTCACCATCGTGTAGTTTCTGAGTGGGACGTTCTTGGCATTTTGCACACGTGTTTATGCAAGCATGGCCACAACCGCGTTGACTTGTCGCAGTTCCCATCGTTCACGCAATTGTGAAACAAGTCAACAACCATTAAAAATAATATTAATTATTATTATTATTAAAAACTTTATTATTATATTCAGTTAAATTTTTTAGATCTTTTTACATAAAAAATTCACTAGTTTTGGGCTTTTACAAAATTGGGTCGCTATTTTCGATTTTGCAGATTCGGTCCGGATTTTCAGTAATCTGACCAAAATACTCATGTTACTCTTTCTCTCTCCTCTTTTTTTTTTTTTTTTTTCTCTCGCTCGCTTTTTTTTTTTTTTTCTCCGCCCGCGATCCCTGCGCCCACGCCACCCGTGCCTCTGCGCCCCTGCGCCCGCGCCAGCTTGGGCCGGCGTCGCTCGGGACGGGGCAGCGAGCGGCGGGGCCCAATTTTGCAAAATCGAATAACTAGTGGATTTTTTTTGCAAAAAGGCCAATTTTTAAAGATGATTGGTGAATTTAACTATGAATTTTTACTAAAATGAGTTAATATATTATATTAATATATATCTTAATATAGAACTAATTTCTATTTTGAAAAATAGAGAAAAAAATAGATAATATAAAAATTGATAGTCCGTTGAGTAATTTTAATTAATTTATATAATTCTAATGTATTAAATATAACTAAATTTTCATATGTAAACCTTATTTTATAAATTTTTAAAGCTGGATTAAACATTCGTCTCACAATATCAAATTTATTTGAGATAATGACAAAATGCAGCATGAGAATTGGTACAATTGTTAATTGTGAGGGGAGGCTAATTCAAATAGAAGCTAAATTGTTGAATAATCCTTCCAAACGGGTAAATTGCGCCACTAGTCCCTAAATTTTTAGCCAAGATTTATCTTAGTCCACAAACTGTTAAGTTCGAGATTAGCGGTTTCTAAACTCTTAAAAAAGAGTTTTGTTTTACTTATTATTTATATTTTCTGTCAAAGAATGAATTATTGGCTACACGCAATGTATTTGCACATGTATGTACTAAAAATTTACTGGTTTTTTTTCTATATTATGTTTCAATTTCATCACCCATTTCATTAAATTTTTTCCTTTATATATAAAAGTTAAACTTTTTGAATTGAAAATTCGAGATGGATAAAAGATAAATTATAAATGTAATATGTCAGAAGAAGTGTTAATGTAATGAACTTGTTTTTGTCCAACAAATAGGGTTCGAAATGTTGGTTCAATAAAATATAAAGTTGTTAGATTAGACTTTGGCCTTCACGTTGTTGGCTAAGAATTTGATGATTGATATCTAAAGTTCTAAATTCGAAACCTAGTTGCTTCTTATTTCTAACTAAGTTTATTTTTAAAAATATAAATGAAGCGGATAACTTGCTATCTTTCTATATATGTCTCTCTCTCTCAAAAAAAAAAGACACCCCTGAGGTGAGTGACTAGGGTAAATAACTTTTTAATATAGTTTTTATAAAATTAATTGAATATGTTTTTAAGTCACATATTTTAATTTTTCGTAGGTATGTACATTGGTTTAGATTGAACCAAACAAGACTTTTGTGTGTTGGACTTTTGGGTGCATATTGATATAACCAACCTAACTATGGAAGTGGTCTATATCTTTAATTAGTTATTATTATGCATACATTAAAGGAAGCTTTTATATTTAAAAGTTCCACAGACAATTGAATATACATGATTGAAACTTTTGGTACATTATATATAACTTTTAGACCAAGTCAGAAAAAAGTAAAATAAGATTAGACTTAATTCAATGAATTGGGTTTAATACGCGAAAACAATTGGGTACAGAATATGAAACGATCATTTATCTAAAAAAGTTTAAGTTATTAATTAAAGAACAGTGATATTTTGTTAAATAATGTAAAACGATCAGTAATTTTTGAAAAGTTAAGCTATCAGCGTACAATATTTTATATTTTATATTCAGCAGGATGTGGGAAAAAAAAAAAACATAGTTCCTACCTTTAGGAGCATTTGTTAGGTTTTAACCTGGTACATGGGCGATCTAATCAACTGAGGTTGGCTTATAATCTCATGTACTTTTAACTGATATAAAAATAGTTAGCTATGTACTACAAAAAGTGTTTTCCTGTAACGCTCGCACCATATAGAGAATTAATTATAAACCACAAAACTTAGCCATGTGTTCTTTTTTTGTTTGAAAGAAATGTAATAAGCTAAGTTAGAAATATAAGGTTATTAGATTTTAAACTTATAACCTCAGGTATCAATTATCGAACCCTTTTAGCTAACTGTACTAAGTATGATTAGTAACTGAATTAGCCATGTATTAATCATAGACTAGATATGTTTACTATCATTTTTTCTTTGACCTAAGATGCTATTATTTTTTTGGCTAACCAATCATCTGACTTCTTGTTGTGTGACTAACACTTTACCTACTCTACATAGAGTTTTGTTATTGTTACAAAGAATTTTCCTGGAAGCAATAATCTAAATTGGTTTTCCTTGATCATGATAATAAATATATTGTATGACCATAGAAACCGAAAATAAAAAATTGATGGACACAGTCCTTAATGGTAGATAGGCTGATATGTCGTTCACACAGCTTTAAAATTCATACTATTTACTAGGAGATAGATAAAACGATCTCATGTTAAGAATCGTTCTTACAAATCTTTGTCTCCAAAAACTGCATTATTTTTCCAATATCAGAACTCCCAAATAGGGATTCAAATTAATCCGGGGTGGTGGAGCACTTAACCTAATTTGCCCCAAATGGAAAGGTAATTAGGGGGTCAAAATTAAGGAAAAAAGTAATCCATTCTGAATCCATCCCAATCCATGAAAAAAAAAAAAAAAGATAGGGCGGGGGATGGGGGACCCTTTTATTTTTTTGATCGATTCCGATCTGCTGAAAATTCGCTCCCGTCTTACCCTGCCGTGCCTCGATTGGAGCCGTAACTGAGGACAAAATAATTATAAAAATCAGTCCATTTCGAATTCATCGCGACCCATTAGAAAAAAATAAAAACAAAAGGTAGATCCTCCTTTCGTCCTCCAGATCCGCCTAATTTGCATTCCTAGTCTCAAAAGATTTGAAAGGATAGTTTGAGATTTTGAGGCAAGGATTGAAATATGTAAAATATTTGAAGCATTTATGATGACAATCAGTGCATTAAATTGTACATGCATGCTTTTCACCTACCTTACGTTTACTTAGCCCAATGCAGCAACAACGAAGCTTCCTTTTTGAAAAAAAAAAGAGATTATTATAAACAACCAAATCGTTAAGACAATAATAATCTAATTAAGCACATGAACGATTATTTTTTGTTTGAAAAGCGAATGAATGATTGATAGAACAAGAAAAACAAGAAAATTAAAAATTAATGTCTAATATTAAAATTTTGGTAGTCCTTACAGTAGACTAAACCAGCTTGGAAAAAAGTATATTGTTTGGAACTGGTGCACATGGTGGTCCACAAATTATTCTAGTTAAAATACAACAAATACCTCTACATTGTATCATTCTCATATTTACTCCTTACGTCGTATGAAACAACCATGCATCTCATCAAAAATCCAAGGTTAAAGTATATGGACGGTCCCTATATTATTCTGATATTGCAATATAGGAACTTTGCACTGATACACTTTATTTTATGAATTTTTCGTATATTGTAGTTCATTCCTCACTGCAGAAAAGTAACTTATTTTTATAAAAATATTAGTTTTTATTTGTGAAACAATGTTTATGTTTTAGTATTTCTAACACAACTAAAAAGGTCGCTTTGTAGAAAAACAAAATACATTCTTTTTGGCGCCCAAAAATTGAAAGTACAAAAAGTTCAAAAATACCAAAAATAATATTCCAAACAAAACAATTGAGATACTAAATTGCAATACCGGAACAGTACAAAAAAACTCTCGCTTCCTATATTTTACCTAAAAATATAATCAAGACATATGTCCACGAAACAAAACTTTATTGGAAAGCTCTTTAACGGAAATAGCGAGCGTCAAGCGTGAGACTGTAATCTTTAAAAATAATCTCAAACTGATAGATTACATTTTTTTTTTTAACTTCTCGTTGGAGAGCTCCATACTGAAGTTTCAAACTGCATGCATGCTATCTAGGGCCAGATACATCCTGCGACGACACGAAGGACTGCACCGTCGCCGTGCTCACCACCGAGCCAGTCGTGTCGCCTCCGGTGAAGAAGAACCCCTTCTGCGCCGCCGCATCGATCCCCTCCTTGCTCGCGGGGTCGACGTACCCACGTCCGTAGAGGCGGAGGAAGCCGAGCGACTCGACGCGCGGCTCCGACGCCTCGGCGGTCCCCTCCAGCATCCCCACCACCGCCGTCATGCTCGGCCGCAGCGCCGGCTCCTCGTGCAGGCAGCAGAGCGCCACCTTCACCAGCCGCCGGACATCCTCCCCCACCACCCTCCCCTCCAGCCGTGGGTCCGCCAGCTCCTCGTACCGCCCCTGCTCGTGCCGGTCCAGCGCCAGCATCGGAAAATATTCTCCCCCTCCTCCGCAGCCTCCCCCCGATCCCCCCGTCCCGCTCGACCACCCCCCGGACTCTCCGTCGCTCACCCGCACGCTCCGGTTCTTGCGTCCCCGCACCAGCTCCAGCAGGACCATCCCGAAGCTGTACACGTCGATGCGGTCCGATATCGCCGCGTTCGCCAGCCACTCCGGCGCCAGGTACCCGCGCGTCCCTCGCATCGTCGTGAACATGGCTGACTGATCCGGCCCCATCAGCTTCGCCAGCCCGAAGTCGGCTATCTTCACCTGCCCGCCGTCGGCCAGCAGTATGTTCTCCGGCTTCACGTCGCAGTGCACGATCTTGTGGTCGCACTCCGAGTGCAGGTACGCGAGCCCCCGCGCCGCGCCTACCGCCACCGCCATCCTCTCCGCCCACTCGAGCACCGGTCCGGCGCTGCCGAAGAGGGGCCGGTCGAGCGAGCCCCGGTTCATGAACTCGTAGACGAGCAGCCGCCGCGCGCCTTGCGCGCAGAAGCCGCGGAGGCGCACCAGGTTCACGTGGCGGATGTTGCCGATGACCGCGATCTCGGTGCAGAATTCGCGCTTCCGCTGGAACCCCACCCCCTCGATCTTCTTCACGGCGACCAGCGACTTGTCGGGGAGCTCGCCTTTGTACACCGACCCGAACCCGCCGGACCCGATCTTGGTCCGGAAGTTGCCGGTCACCACCTCTAGCTCCTCGTACGTGAACCGCGTCGGCATCCCGGGGATCAGTATCTCCTCCGCGTCGTCGTCGTCGTCTTCGTAGTCGAAATCCGAGCTAGCCCGGCCCGGCGACTTGTGCCGGCCGAGCTGGATCTCCTTCATGACCATGTTTTTGAATCTTTTCATCCGCTTCTTGATCCGCTTGCGCCACCACACGAGCATTATGAGCGCCAGCATGAAGATGAGCAGGAACGCGGCGATCGACGGGAGCAGGATCGCGACGAGGCGCGTCGTCGGGGAAGCGCCGGAGGGACTATTCGGCGGCGGTGCGGTTCCTACGATCTTGATGTAGCCCAAGGTGTCCGCGGCCTCGCTCGCGGTGGAATTGAGGAAGGAGCCCATCTGGTGCTCGAGGAGGTAGCAGGACTTGGACGAGCCGTCGAAGAAGTAGCCGATGCAGGAGCAGTTGCCGGTGCAGATGCCCCGGCAGGCCGGCTCGTCACGGCCGGATGACACGGGCGCCGCAAACTTGTTCTCGAAGTACACAGTACCGCTTCTGAGGCTCAAGTACGACGACGACGAAGATTCGGACAAATCATTGCTGCCGCACGAAGACGAGGAGGCGAGGACGGAGCCGTCGCCCGGCACGCAGCCGCCGGTATTCGACGGGGCGAAGAGCGGCAGGCAGTTGCAGCTGGAGGAGTTGCCTTTCGGCGTGCAGAGGCCGAAGGGGACGCACGACAGCGGGAGGTCGCAGGGGCCGCTCGGCGCGACGAGTTCGCTGCTGGACGGCGACGAGGAGTTGACGGACGAGTAGCTGGTGATCTGAAGCCGGCCGTCCGAGCCCAGTTTTACGATCCGGAATTCGGCTGCCGGAAGGTACACCTTGAAGACGACGCCGCCGACGGAGGAGAGGAGGGAGAGCCCGCTGTAATTGGCGGTCAAGAAGGCGACGGCGGCGTCGTCGTCCTTGACGGACCGGACGTCGCCGGCGAGGCTCCAGTACGGGGAGCCGAGCCACGTCAGCACGGCGTCGGAGGCGGTGACGACGAGGCGGTAGTCGCCTTCGGTGTAGTCATCGTCGGCGACGGAGGAGGTGAAGTTGGAGCCGGCGGGCAGCAGCTGCGACGACAGGAGGGAGTCGGAGGGGTGGTCGAAGGATTGCCACAAAGTCGCGTTCGCGGCGTTGACGAGGAGGAGGTTGCCGCTGTCGAGGAGGCGGAGCGCGGCGACGGGGGAGCTGAGCGCGGGAGTCGACCAGAGGAGGGAGCCGTTGGAGCGGGCGGCGGAGAGGCCGAGAGTGGAGAGGAGGACGAGGCCGGAGTTGTCGGGGATCGGCGCGTCGCGGTTGGCGGCCCAGACGACGGTCTTCGACGCCGCGTGGAGGACGGCGAGGTAGTAGCGCGACTGCTGGTTCGGCGGATTGAAGACTGCGGCCTGGAAGGCGCCGCTGCCCGACGCGAGGAACACGCCGTAGGTGTCGAAGAAGAGCAGCGCGGAGGCCGTGAAGTTGGGGTATAGAAATTCGACGGCGACCTTGGCGGCGGCGTCGGCGACATAGAAGAAGCGGAAGCAGAGGAGGAGGAGGAAAATAGAAAGTTTGCATAAGGAGGAGGAGGGAGACATTGGGGAGTGAAATGTGAGCCCATGGGGGGAGGTGGTGTTGGACTTGGGGGGTGGGGAATGGGGAGTTGATTCGGTGAGCGTTGACTTGGGGAGGGGAGTTGGGGGACGACGAGGATTGTGATTGGTGGATCGTACCTGGCAAAAGTATCTCAGTTTCAATGGGAAGCCGCGGGACCCACCTTCTGACTGTGTATGTTAGATGGGGGAACCGCGGACCCGATTAATCTATAATTGAATTGGTGCTATGGTTAGTACCAATTAGGGGTGTCAACGAGCCGAATACGAGTGAGCTGGGTCGGCGCCCGAACACGAGCCGGCTCGTTTGAGTATCGAGCCAAAAAATTCGGCTCGTGTTCGGCTCATTTATTAACGAGCCGAACACGAGCCGAACACGAGCTGGTTCAGAAATAATAAGTTAAAATAATTAGAAAAAGTATATATATATAGAAAATAAATTTATGAAATCTTATCCGTTAAATTTTGATCTAATGATTGAAACTTTATATATAAATAGCCAATAGTTGAGGGATCTCCATACAATTTTACCGTTATGTCTTCTCCAACGATTTTGGCCTATTCCATGAAGGCCCATTTGTGTTAATGGACCCGTTCCAACGAAATGGGCCCAAATTAAATAGGATTCTCGCGCCACCACGTTTCCACGTTTAAATCGCGATCCCGTACTCGGCCCCCGCGCACCCTCCACCTCGAAACACTACAAACTCCTCCCAATGCCGCGAATAGCGTCCTCCGCCACCGCCGGTAAGCTCACCGCCCCACCCCCGCCACCATGCCCCTCCTCCTCCTCGCGTCTCCCCTCTCGATTCCGGTCACCGCCGGTTCCGCTCACCGTCCCACCGCTCACCTCCGCTACCCCCCTCGCCTCCCCCCACCAAACCCTAAACCTAACCCGCGTCGCCTCCCTCCGCCATTGAGATGCGCTTCTCCCCCTTCAACGGCCTCTCCACACCCGCCCCTAAACCCTAATCCCTCGCTGCTCGACGGGTTCCTCCTCGTCGTCTCCTTCCTCGGAATCCTCCCCCGCGATTCCCCTGAGCGATGGAGGCGTCTTTTGGCGATCTCGGAGGAGGCGGAGTCGAGGCTCGCGGGGATCCCGCCGCATCTGATCCACGCCATTACCAGCTCCGAGGATCGCCGCTTCTTTTTCCACCCGGGGATCGATTGCCATGGCATTTCGCGGGCTATTGTGAAGTACCCCAATGGCGGTGGTGGGAGCACCATTACACAGCAGGTATACGATTCGGCTGTGATATTTTTGAGGTGTTTCGGTTTCTCTTCGATTGGGGCAACAATTTTTTTTAATGTGATTGTTGTAGAGTATTAGGAATTGATCCTTGTCAATTGTGAACGGTATGGAAAATGCCAAACATTTAGATCGATAAGCTTGATTATGCTGAATTGGGCAAGGCAAGCTAATCGTCGGAACAATCAGGAAAACTATGCTTATAATTTAGTAAAAAGCATTGAATCGCCTGAACAATTGCAAACAAGCTTTTGAACAATTCCTTATATGTGGTTCATATTTGTTCGGACATCATTCTTTTTGCAAAATCAGGTTCATTTTATTATCATTGACGCTGAATTTCATGAGAAATTGGCAATTATCCTGTATTTAGTGTCATCTTTACCATAATCAGAAGTATGAGTTTTGAACGCATTTTCTTGGGTGACAATGTTGATCAATTTTCTGTTCTGCTTGAATTCTCTGTCCGAATCACTTGCTCTTTAACAAGCTATTATGAGACTCAAACACCTAATTGTCATTTTCTCTTTTCAGGTGAATAATGGTTTAGATAAGTGACTATATCTAGTTCTGCGCACTTATTTTCTTTTTCTCCATATGGCAGCTAATGAAGAGAATCTTTCTGACAAGTGAACGGAAAATATCAAGAAAATTCATAGAGGGCTTATTGTCACTGATGATCGAGAAGAGAATGTCTAAAAGGGAAATATTCTATTCGTACTTGAGCACGGTAATAGGACTTCTCTTTTCCAGCAGTTTCTCTGAGATTATGTCTCTTGTTTTAAGTCACTTCTTAAACACAATAATAGGTTATTTATTTTTGAGAACTCTCACCCTTCTAGATTGCAGAATTTATGTGCTCAAATCCTCCAAATCTCAAAAGAAATACCTGTACTTTCAAATTTCAATTGTCTTACTAGCATGTAAATGGATATGACTAGGAGAGTAGATAAATTTTAGCTTGAATGTTTTCTACTTCGATTCAAGAAGTGTCATGGTTAATGTCTTTTATTTGTGGAACCATCTTTAATTTGGTTTATTAACTAAACAGATGTACTGGGGACATGGAATATTTGGAATTGAATCAGCATCTTCCTTCTACTTTCAGAAGCAACCTTTCTTTCTCACTGTGGGAGAGTCGGCTTTGCTGGCCGGAATATTACCTGGTCCTGAGATTCTAAATCCTTTTACGGACCCTAGAAGGTTGTTTATATTAATATTTTGCAGATGCTATTGTGACTATCCATTACATATAATGTTATTACTTTTCAGTCAAAGGAGCGCGTGATTTATTACATCACGATATAGTCCACTTACATAGTAAAGCGATATTTTGGCTTGTTTTTTCTCCTGAAAAGTAACATTTTTTTTTTCCCCACTTTGTTAAAGAGGCAAGTCCTCCCAGCAGCGGGTACTCAGAAGGATGGTAGCAGAAGGGTTTCTTGACATGGAGACAGCACTTAAGGTCGCAAAACAACCTCTTCGTTTGCTTAAGGAAAACAAGGTAATGTGCTTACATGTTCCAGAAAAGCATATGTGAAGCCTGATTTCTTTTATTTTCTGAACACATATCGTTTCGACTCATGCTACTCTTTAACTGACTGTATCAATCAGGAAGTTTTAGTATGAGGAACTAAAGGGACAATCGGTTGGAAGACCATTAACTCTGTCATCTTTCATGCTTGAGTTTTCAGTCTGTTGGAAGAACTATCATTTAATAAGAAGGTATTATTCTGGAAGTCTCAATTTTCTTCTGGAAGTCTCGATTTTCCTTCGCATGGTCATCTATTTATTTAGTCCTCTATCTTCAAAAGTTGTAGTCAGAAATTATTTCTTATAATTTGTTACTCTTATGGTGTATGCGCTGTATGGGTGTGTGAATATCTCGTTCAGCATATCTCTTTTGTTTAGTCGAGGGGTATATGGTAATTGGCCGATGGGGAATATAGAAAGATGTTTGTGAAAGTATGTTTGCAACCATATATTCTATGTGGCTTGTAAAATCATTTTTATCAGAGTATGGTGAGTTGCCTTGTAGCACAATTATGAAAAGTCATGATTATAGGAACTTGCAAATTACAGTGAGTTGACACAAAACTCCTAGTTGTAATCACAAAAGAATGTTCCCATACTGCACATATTATCACTGGATAACTTGTTCTTATGTTGAATCAGGCCTTTAGTAAGTTATTTCTCTATGGTGGATGATTGGGTACAAAGATATTCCGAGTAGCTTACTTTAGACTAAGGATTGCCATGCCAGTAGCATGTAGCATGCCGTTGTGCCATTGGCATGGCACAAAGGCACGCCCTGTGTTAATGTCAGCACGGGCCTCCGTGCCAGTGGAACGCAACTGGCACACTAGCATGGATTGGCACATATTATGTTATTAGTTTTTATGAAAAAATAGTTTCTTATAGTGTTTTAATATCTCTAATGCCTTTAAAAATGATTTAGCTTTAATATTTCACAAATTAGTAAGAATTGAATCATAGACATCCTGATAACTCAAGAATGTCATCTTAACATATTGTAAAAGGGCATTCAGGAACAAGAAATTGAAGTCATAATTGGATAAAGAATTAGAGGAAACCATTACAATGGATAAACTCGCTAGATCATTACAACTTGGTCTAATTATTTAATTGGAACGCACTATTTGCTCAAAAAGTTTGTAGATCTACAAGATATAAATGTTCTCAAGTCGAGAAAAACTATTTTATAGTTTTTTAATCACAAAATAGCTCAAAAAGAAAATTGAAAAAAGAAGAAGACATTTTCGATACTGTTTGGCACGCCCTCGCCACATGTCGGCACGGTATGGCATGGGCGGAACGGGGTGGCACGGGAAATCGTTGCTTTAGACAAATGGGTATAGAGAATATGTTTGCTCCATTTAATCTGTAATCATATCAAACAGGAAGCAGAGTAGGAGAGACTAATGGTATCTTACACTGTGCTGTGATATATGGAGAACATGTTGGAGTCTGTAATCATACCTAAACAGTTCAACCATATCATCCTGTAGTATGAACATTCACAACCTAATTAAATCATTTGTTTTTTATCTCTTCAAGTGTGAAAAGGAAAAAATCAAAAACATCCTAAATATTCATCTTGAACTTATCTACTTCCTGGATAAAGTTCTTTAGGCGTCAAACAAAGTATCTAAGCCCTTTTTTTGATTTATCTAAACTTTTTTTTATCCATTAGACTGTAAGCTCTTTTGTTTTTTCTCCTTTTGTGATTAGATGCCTCAGTGCAGATAGACTTATCTTTTCTCGTCATTGTCGGTTATCTTGCAATTCGTCTTACCGGGCATAGAATGGCATCTTCTTCAAAAACAAAAGGAAACAAAAAAAATATAGTTACTACTATAACTTAGTAGATGTATAGAGTGCACAGAATCCGTCATCCACGAGCACATTCCATTGTATAGAAATTGTATCTGAAGAAAACAGAAAGAAAAGGACATCGATACATCGATACAACACATGGTCAAAGTTCTTTTTCTTTTGTTTTCCCATTGTTTTTGGCCAAACTTCCAGGTTAGATATACTATCTTCTAATGGTAAGTTTTGGTATTTCTTTCTTATTGAGCTATTTTATCCTTGAATTTTCTTTACTTCTGAAGTACTGTAAATTTTCTTTTAGCAGTTATGTTTCGCTGTCGACCCACCAACCACCAGATCATTTTTTGACGCATCTCGGCCAGTCGATCCGATGCATCTACAAGGGGTTAGTTGCCTTTAACATTAAAGATGCTACTTGTAAACTAGCTGTACCAGGCAAAGTCATATGCTCCAGAATAAAACATTGGTTGTTGCTACCCAGCGCCATTGATGGAGTACTTGAATGTGACCACTCATTAGCTGTTTTCTTTTAATCTTTGCAGGGGAGTACTTCGAATGAAACCACTTACGCTTGTTGTGTAGCTTTGGATGCTTCACTTTAACTTGATATAAACTACGATGAATTCCTTTTTTGGGTACCAGAAGAATATGTTGTAAGGTATTAACTGATGATGTTATGTGCTTGTTGTGGCATTAAGTTATGTATGGAGCAACAATAAGATTGTGAGTTAGGTTATATTTTCAGGTTCCATGATGGAATGTTCCATTTTTAATTTTTTTAATTTTTTTTCTCTAAGGGCTATTTGGCTTCTAGGAAAAGTATGGAATTTTTTCATGAAAAATCTTCTTTTTAGTTTTCCGCCTATTTGGCTTGAAAGAAAATTAGCTTTTTTGGATTTTTTTTTTCAAATTTTATGAAAAACTAATAGTTTCTGTTTTCCCGAAAAAAAAACTGAAAAACAAAAACAATACTTTTCCGTATAATCTGAAAAATAAAAATAAAAAAGCTAGTTTTTTTTAATCAAATAAACAAAAAAAACTAAAACGAAGGTTTTCGTGAATCGTGAAACAATTTTTTTTTTCTAGAAAATTTGTTTAATGCTTTTACTAGGAATCAAACAGCCCCAATGATCTACGTGCACGCCCAACGGAATCAAACCTGCAACCTTTCCTTTTCAAGAAGGATGCCTTACTAGTTGGACTACTGGTGCACGGTGGTTTTACGTGTTTTTCGTATGACCGTTGATACCGTAATTTTATTTTATAATATAAAAACGAAAGAAAATTATAAGCGCTTTAAAATTTTTAGACCTTTCGATATATAAATAGATGGTTAAACATAAATAGATACTTTAGTCAGAATTGAGCTAAAATACTTTCAAAAGCACCAAGGGTTGGTGCTTCTGGGTTTGTAGCCGTTGGATGGAGTGATATAGGATTGGGATGATGGTGATAGATGATGGTAGGTGAAATAATGTTTGATCCAAAGACTAGTAGTAATCAAGGAGTCGATCTAAGGGCTAGAAACCTAAAAACACCAATGACTTGGTACTTCTAAAAATATTCTAGCTCAACTCCTTTTAGTCATGGTATTACCAAATTAGATCTTAAAATAGTCAGGACCATGAATGTGGTATCATGAGCTAGGCCAACATGTCTAGTACTAAATAGCTCAAAAAAATCGACCGTTCCTAGCGCAAGTGGCAAAGAGTTTGGTGGTTGGTATCCGAGGTTCCGAGTTCGAATTCTAGTTGATTCACATTTTCAGCTAAATTTCTAAAAAAAATAAACGAAGCGGGTAGCGTGCTACCTTTCTCTCAAAAAAGAAAAAAAAAAAGCCCAAAAAATTGTTATGTTTTGGGTTATAATTGCAACCTCTCTCTCTCTCTCTCTCTCTCTCTCTCTCTCTCTTTTGAATGCTTGTTGGGTAGTACCTAACCAAGCAGCTTCATTGAATAAAGAGTGAATAACTCGCATAAAATTTACTTACATGGTTACATGAAAGATTTACGGACAATTGCTTATATACCTCTGAAAAGTTTCTAATTTTTTTATTTATCCCTCTTAGAAGGCTAATATTAGAAATACTCTTTTAAAATTCTAAAATATTTCAAATATACTCCTAGAGTTAAATTCTGATAGTAAACTATTAGAAACAATCATTATATCTATGAAATTATCATTTTGTCCTATTAAATATACCTTTCTACTGCCACCAATTTTTCTTATTTGTTCTTAAGTTAGGAGCAAAAAAAGTATTTTAACTTTTTGTCCTTTCAAATATATCCTTCTACTATCATCAAATTTTTTTATTTGTCCTTAAATAAGGGGGCAAGAAAGGTATTTTTTTTTTTTAAAACTTTGATAGAAATTTAACTCGGTTTTAACCCGAGATGACTTAACGGGTACCAACAGCAAAGGTATTTTTGAATAACGGAAAAATATATGAGGAATATATTTGAAACAAAAAAATAGAAATAAATAAAATATTTCAGAAATTTTGAGGGGTATATACGCAATTATCCCAAAGATTTATATTCAAGTTACATATTAGGATATATAAGCGTGGAGCATAGTTTAACAACAACAGCAACACGGGAGCCAATGCATCATAGAAAACTTCGTTTAGCTGTGAATGTTGTAACATGTTGTACTAATATTTTACTCCTCCCTTGCTTGTAGAGACGATACTTTAATTTTGTTGTTGCGATATTTTACTTGAAAATTGAATTTTTATTGTTGGGGCTTACATAAAAGCATTTATATATTCTGACACTCACAACAATATAAAAAATTTTAGTTGAAATTGTAATAAATTGTTTTCCTCCAACTACTCCAATTTGGCACTTTGAATGTGAGCACGTGTATTCAAGCAAAATTTTCTATGTTGCACGGATACGAAAATACGGATACGACACGACACGGATACGGTGATACGGTACTTCTTAAAACTTACAGAATACGATACGCAGGATATATTTGAATAAAATATTATTTAAATATACTTAAATATATATTGATTATATGTAATGATATATTGATAACAAGTAGGATATCTAGATTATATTAAGAAATATATTCTAATATACATTAACTTGTATAATTGTCCTACATTTGTTCATATGAAATAATAATTCATAAAGTATCACCCAATTATTCTCCAATTTGATCAAATGATAACAATAGATATGTAGTCACACAAACTAGATAATTAACCATTCAACATATATGTTTGTTTTATTAGTTCTATTATTAAAACAATAATAAAAGAAAATATGCTAGCAATTTAATAAAAAAGAAAAAAATTATATTCTCTATAGCCTTTGTTACTTAATGCTAGGTTGACAAATTAGATGAAAAAGAATAAAAGAGAAGCAGTGAAGAACTAAATCATGGCTTAATATTGTGTGGAGATAGAACGAGAGGGAGCGCTTTCTACTATTCAAGAGCAAAAAGATAGAAGAAATGATATATTAAATAGAGATTGATATTTTTCTCACTCTTGTCTTTATTTCCAATAGGTTTGGATGTGGGCTTTTAATTTTTTTTTAAAATTTCGATCATTTTAGGCCAAAAAAGAATCTGGCCGTATCCCCCCATATCCCTCCCGTGTCCGAGCCGTATCCGATATTTTTTTTTTTTTTAAATACCGGATACTTTATTTCCGTATCGGACACGTATCGAGCACGTATCGGGCGCGTATCGGTGTCCGATACGTATCCGGCCGATACGGGTATGGCATGATATTTGAAGTATTCGTGCATCATAGAAAATTCCACTAGTGAAAAGCTCAAGATAGTTAATCACGTGATGCACGGCCAGATAACGTTCTGAATTTTTTTAAAAAAAATTTGAATTTGAATTTGAAATATAAATTTTGCCACCTGCTGCTAACGATAGAGATTGTATTATGAAATTATATAGAGAGTAAGAAAAGCTGGAACAGCTTTAGATAAATAAATACATTTTTTTGCTTTCGCATTATTTTTAAATGATGGACATCTGAATCGACGATCGACACTGTTAAATTTGATCTGAGCTGTTTAAACTCTCTAGATAACCAAATTTTATAATTGTTTGGTATTATTTGTCTAGTAATTAAGTGATTCCATTGATAATTTTTAATAGCTAATATGAGATGAATTTGATACCAGATGATCACCTGGTAAATGGTCTCGTAAAAATTGTACTTAACAATATCAATCGGCAATTCAAATGCCATATTACTAAAAACAACACGAAAGTTTTCAAAAATATTTTAATATTACTCGTAGAAAGCTAATGATAAAGTAGTGTAGAAATGTATAAAGTGTTAAGAGTTCACATTTGAATTGTCACATATTGGAAAATAAATTCTAACTCTACCGTTACTTTGCACCACAATATATAACTTTTTTAGAAAGGAACTTGCATTGGAGTACATGTTACTATAAATGACTTATATTTATTTTCTTACGTATTATACGTACTATTTTATTTGAGCCTTTTGATGTATTTTGATTATACTTAATTGATTTTTTTATTTTCCATTTCACAGATTTTTTTTCCTTCAAAAAAGATTATACTATATTTTAAAAAAAATTAAAGTTTCATATTTCTCTTAAATAATTAATAAAAGTTATCTTCTAGTAACATGTAGAGTCCGGCTATTCTGCTGCCAATAGCACCAAGCCCTTGGTTCTACCAAGTTTTTCGCTGTTAGATTATACATCACCATTTCCACATGTTAAATCAAACTATTCAACCAACTACTCATTCAATGCTAGAAGACCGTTATCATTCTAATCACACATCTCTTCGTCCAAGAACCGAAAATCTAATAGCATCAATGACTTGATGTTATTAATAGTATAGTAGCCTAGTTCGTAACTTGTCTGTAATATAAATTTTTCGAGAGAAATGGCATGTTCTGCTCCAAAGCAAGAAAGGTAATAGATTTTTTTTTTGTTAAATTTATTTTCTTTTACTTTTATCTTTTTCTATTTTTTGTTTATTTTTTTATTACAAAAATATAATAGAAAAGATTTATCGCAGATATTCACGCAGGCGCCCACATGGCGCCCATTGGTGCCCGGGGCTCCAACATCTGGGCTTTAACAAATTTTTGTACTTTTTTTTTGAGAAAAAGGTAGCACGCTACCTGCTTCATTCAATAAGCAAATGAATTTAGCTACATAGAGTGAGGCAGCCAGGACCTCAGAAGGGCGGAAAAGCACAAGGACAGAGGTTCGGAAAAAAAAGTAAGAAAAACCAACGAAAATGTCGAGATAAGATCGTAACCCAAAAACAGACGTCACCCAACTCTACAGGACTCAGCCCACTCTTTTGCCAACACACCAATATGATTAGCTGTTCGAGAAACATCGGTGGGTAGGTTTATGAAAATGACGTTATTTCTATCGCGCCAGACCATCCACCAAGTGGCCGCGACCAGTGTCAAAGCCTTCAGAGCGTCGCTCTGCGGACGCCTCACTAGCAGCCGCTCCCAGACGCTGTTGGTATCATCAATAAAAGGGTAGACGAGGCACTCCCCAAGGTGCGAGAAAAGAAGGAACTTACTAACAACACACTCCACTAGCAGGTGATCTACAGTCTCGAGCTCAGCACCACACAAAATGCATTCGTTAGATCCCGACCACCCCCTTTTGAGGAGATTGTCCACTATAGGTAGTCTCTTTTTAAGTGCTAGCCATAGAAAATTTTTAACTTTAGTTAGAATTTTCAGTCTCCAGATGGCAGGCGTTGCGGCATTCTTAATACCCCCTCAACTGATAGTCGAATACACTGATTTGGTTGTGAATCTATTGGATGGATCCCACCTCCAACGAATAACGTTAGGTTGATTCTCAAGACGAAGATTAGTGAGGATGTTCTTCAGATCCCTAATACTCTGCTCATTATAGTGTAAGTTACGTCTCGCTCCTCTCAGAATCTTTCTCCACCTCCATCCCGAGGTAGAGTAACAATCACATACTTGGACCTCTTTAAGGTCAACAGTTGCAAAGATATCTGGGTAGTACGACTTCAGGGGTATGTCACCACACCATCTATCTGACCAAAAATCGATGAGACGACCGTCCCCTAAGCCATAATACACTCCACTCTTGAAAATTTTCTTCAGTTTAAGCACATTTTTCCACTAATGTGAGGCCGGTCGAAAAGACCTACCTTCGAGTAATGGGCGCCTACGGTTATAAAATAGCCTCCTGATCAGCTTGATCCAAAGTAGATCACGTTTAGTGAGGAAACACCACCACCATTTAGTTAGGAGCGCATCATTCATGATAGCCAAATCCTTAACACCTAAGCCCCCTACCATCCTACTCATACAGATGTTTTTCCAGGCAACCATATAGCCTCTCCCTGAATACAATTTTTTGTACTTTGAGATTGAAACATGCATGGTATAGTATACAATTTTGCAAACCTACCCGCTACTATTTTGGTCCGTTAATTTTAGGGTCCTAGAAGACACGTGTGGTCGTTATCGCAAACCTAACCCCCTATTTTTCTTTTTTTAGAAAAACCTACCCATATTCTGTGTGTTTTTTTCTTTTTTGAGCTAAACATAATTTGGGTTGGAATAGATTTTTGTATTTTTACGAGAATTATTATATAGGGATAATTGCTTATATACCTCTCAAAACTTCGGAAATATCTCATTTATTCCTATTTTTGTTTCTTTCTAATATACCCCTCATATGTTTCTCCGTTATTCAAAAATACCCCTACAGTTACCACCCGTTAAGCTAAGTTGGGTTAAACGTGAGTTAAGTATTTATTAGGGTTAAAAAAATAAAAAGGTCTCTTTTGCCCTTAACTTAAGGGCAAATAAGAAATGTTGGTAATAGTAGAAGGGTATATTTAAAAAGACCAAAAGTTAAAATACTTCTGTGCCCCTAACTTAAGGACAAATAAGAAAAGCCAGTGATGATAGAGGGGTATATTTGAAAGGGCAAAATAGTAATTTCACATAGATAACAGCTATTGCTAACACTTCACTAACAGAATTTAACTTTAGGGATATATTTGAAATATGTTGAAACGTAAAAAAGGTATTTTCAATATTAGCCTTCAAAGAGGGGTAAATCAGAAAGTCGGAAACTTTTTAGGGGTATATAAGCAATTGCCTCTATTATATAATATTTTTTTTTGAAGGTCCCGTGTATTGAAAAAGAAAATTTATTTTTCGAGAAAAAATAAATCATAAAAAAAATATTTTTCATAGTTTTTGTTTTTCACATAATAGATTAAGAAAACAAAAATAAGGCATTTTCAAAAGATTTGAAAAAAAAATTACAAAAATTATTTTTTGAGATATTTTTGGAGAACCGAACACCTTAAGCTCAAAAAAGCGTATAAAATTCCTCAACTGAGCTAGCTGGGTACAACTTTTATTTTTTGAAATGTAGAAAAAAAAAATCTCCATCCAAAATTAAATTTTATTAAAACAAAATCAAAAGGTGTATTGAAAAAAAAAATTAATTATAAAAGTAAAGTAGTTAAATTTTGAATTTAAAATTTCAGATATTAATCGTTAAATTTTTTAAAAAAACAAATTTAATTATAAAAGTAAAGTAGTTAAATTTTGAATTTAAAATTTTAGATATTAATGGTTAAATTTTTTTGTCACGTGTGCTAAGCAAAGTTATATTTATTGAGACGACATCTCAACCGTTTATTCTAGGACGCTCTAAATCAACCAATTTTTATCCGTATTTTGATGCCTTAGTCATTTTTTATCTACATGGACCAGTACCAAACATATGATTCACGAGAAGTGGCCTAAATATTATTTATTCCCCCCCAAAAAAAAGCTAAATCGCTTTTTTTCTTATAGCTTGTTATAATTTTTAACTCAAATTTTTTATATTATTAGTGTAGGCCCCGCGCTTCGTGGCGGGTAGGTAGTATTTCAGTAAATTTAAATATTTTAATTTGTACAAATTTTAATAAATATTTTATTTAACTAACTAAAATTAATCATAAAAAATTAAAAATTATAACACATCAGTTAAAAAAATAATTTTGTGTTGTCTATTTCAAAGTATTTAATAGTTGAGGGGGTCTTTACAAATTTTTTTACCAAAATTTTGGCCTTTTTGCATAAAAAATTCACTAGTTTTGGGCTTTTGTAAAATTGGGTCGCTATTTTCGATTTTGCAGATTTGGTCCGAATTTTCAGCAAACTGACCAAAGTACCCTTCTTATTTTTTCTCTCTCCTCTTTTTTTTTCTCTCTCCTCTTTTTTTTCTCTCTACTCTTTTTTTTTTTCTGTCGCTCTTCTTTTTTTCTCTCCGAATGGCGGAGGCGGAAACGGCCCGCCTCGCCTCTGCCCCTCACGCCCTCGCCCTCGCACGCGCACCCTCGCCCTCCTCGCCTCCCACCCCGCCGAGGCCGCGCCGCGCCGCGACTCCTTTTTTTTTTTTACCTCTCCGACCCTCCTCCACACGCCGTCCCCGCCGCCGACGCCGCCGCCGGCGACGTAGAAGTGTTTCTTGCGGCCGAGAAGCACGCCGGCGAGAGAGGGGAAAAAAAATAGTTACACTCCGGCGAAGGCGGTGGATCGTGACCAAAAAAAAATATAAAGAGAAAAAAAAAAGAAATAATAAAAAATAATATTTTTTTCTATAGAAAAGACCAAAAATTATAGAAGAAGGAAGAAAAAGATGAAATTGCACTGTTAAAATAATGTTGCACTGTTTTAAAAAAAATTTACACTGTTTTAAATAACTTTGAGACAAAAATTACACTCTTTGAGATAAAAATTATACTTTTTATACTAAAATTACACTATTTGGATAAAAATTACGCCATTTCTTTTTCTCTTCTTCTTCCTCGTTGCACCATTTCTCCTCCTTGCACTATTTCTTTGCACTCTTTCTCCCCAACCAAACTCGGATCCGGTCACCTCCCTCTCCGGGCCGCGCGGCGCGGGGCGGATCTCGAGAAAGCACTCGAAATCGGGGGAGGCGGGGAGGAGGAGCACGACGACGCTGAGGAGGAAGCCTCAAAGGAGGAGGAGGATGAGGACGACGACGACGGGCGCGGGCGCAGGGGCGCGGAAGCGGGGGGCGCCCAGGGGGCGCAGGGGGCGCAAGGAGCGCCCCCTGCGCCCACCCGGGGGGGTGGGCGGGGGCCCGGGCCCGGGCGGGGGCGGGCGCAGGGGCGCAGGGGGCGCGTCCCCTACGCCCCCTGCGCCTCGCGCCCGCGCCCCCAGGGTGGGCGCAGGGGGTGCTCCCTGCGCCCCCTCCGCCCGCGCTCGCGCCCGTCGTCGTCCTCGTCCTCCTCCTACTCCTTTGAGGCTTCTTCCTCGTCGTCGTCGTGCTCATCCTCCCCGCCTCCCCCCGATTCCGAGTGCTTCCTCGAGATCCGCCCCGCGCCGCGCGGCCCGGAGAGGGAGGTGACCGGATCCGAGTTTGGTTGGGGAGAAATAGTGCAAAAAAATAGTGCAACGAAGAGAAATGGTGCAACGAGGAAGAAGAAGAGAAAAAGAAATGGTATAATTTTCATCCAAATAGTATAATTTTAGTCTAAAAAGTGTAATTTTTATCTCAAAATTTCTGTCTCAAAGTAATTTAAAAAAGTGTAAATTTTTTTTAAAAGAGTGCAATATTATTTTAAGAGTGCAATTTCATCTTTTTCATCATTTTTCTATGATTTTTGGTCTTTCATGTAGGAAAAAGTATTATTTCTCCTCTCTCGCCGGCGTGCTTCTCGGCCGCAAGAAACACTTCTTCGTCGCCGGCGGCGGCGTGTGGAGGAGGGTCGGAGAGGTTAAAAAAAAAAGGGAGTCGCGGCGCAGCGCGGCCTCGGCGGGGTGGGAGGCGAGGAGGGCGAGGGTGCGCGTGCGAGGGCCGCCTCCGCCTCCGCCTCCGCCTCCGCCTTTCGGAGAGAAAAAAAAAACAGAGCGACAGAAAAAAAAGAGGTGAGAGAAAAAAAGAGGAGAGAGAAAAAATAAGAAGGGTATTTTGGTCAGTTTGCTGAAAATCCGAACCGAATCTGCAAATTCAAAAATAGCGACCCAATTTTGCAAAAGCCCAAAACTAGTGGATTTTTTATGCAAAAAGGCCCAAAATTTTTTATGGTGAAAATGTGAACTTTTAATTTTTTGACTAAAGTAATTTTATCAAATATTTTATAAATTTATTAAATTCATTAGTAGGTTCACCAGATTTAAGAATTTTAATTATCTTTGGTCATTTTAATTCAACTAAATATAAAAATTAAAATAAAATAATTAGAACTTGAGTGGGCTTTAATTAAAAAATTATAGTTGAGGAGTATCTATATATTTTTACCTACATTAAAGAAAAAAAAAAACTATTTAGTGCACTGAGTGTATAAATAAATTTGGTGTACTTTATTTTTAGAAACCCGATATTAAAATTTAAATCCTGATAATTTTTTATAGTGAGGCTTCTTATAAAGTATAGATCGTATTTATGAAATTATATTTTATTTTTTATACATTTAGCACGGGCAAAAAAAATTTATGCAAATAATTTTATAGAAATTTTAAATGCAAAATAATTTAATGTTGCTCACGTGGGTGTCATGCTTGACAGTAGAAGATCAAATAAATATTTTACGTAGGTACGGTAAATCTTTTTTTGTATTCATCTAATAATATTTGAACACGATAAGTTGATTATTGTTTTCAACTAAAGCATTTTGTTTTAACAAAAATTTAAAAGAATATGGTTATATGATATATCCTGTTCATTTTCTACCGTTCAGGCTGACGTTCATTTAGATAGTACAAAATTATTTCTACAAGTCAAATTTATTTAAAATTTAATTGTAAAATAAAATATTTTATCAATGCTAAAGGGATGTTTGGTTTGTCGAAAAGGTGTGAAAAAAATATTCTCAAAAAAAATTCATGAAAAATCTCTTTTTTAGTTTTCTGTTTGTTTGATTTTAATAAAAACTAGCTTTTAAAAAAAATTATTTTTTCAAATTTTATGGCAAATTAATATTTTCGACTTTCAGACTTTTTTTTAAGGGAAAACAAAATACTACTATTTAATAAAATTTGGAAAAAAAGACTTTTTTAAAAAACTAGTTTTTCTTATAATCAAACGGACAAAAAATTAAAAAAGAGTTTTTTTAATGAAAAAACTTATTTTCGAAAAAAAAAATTTATATTTTTTCAAGAAACCAAACAGCCACTAAAAATAAAACAAAAAACAAAAAATGTTTTCTTATTAAGGAGTTTGGAAAAAAAAAAAAAAAAAAACTACCAACAACAAACTCAAAAAAAGAAGGCTAAATTACAGAAAGCCTCTTTATAAATACCCTTTTTTTTTACTTTTTTTTCTTAATTTTCAAAAATCTATATTATACCTCCTCAGTATTTCAAGTTGTTGCATTTAGCCCCCCTCCGTCAAGATTCCATCAATATTCCGTCCATTTCTTATAATTTATACAGAAAATACTCTTCAAAATGACAGAAATATATTAAAAAATATTTTTTTCTGATATAAGAAGTAAGGATTTTTTAATAATTTATAAAGAAAATACATTTCAAAATAACAAAAATGTATTAAAATTTTTTTTCTTGTACAAAAAGTAAAAATAATTTGGTTATTTTGCTCTCTGCATTAACGCCGTGCCTCTCTAAAAATATTTTTAAAATTTTAAAGGGATAACAGGAAAAAAAAGTTGAAAATTTTAATATTATAAAAACACTACATCCGACCCCCCAAAAAATTATTGAGGTTTGGTTGGTAAAATACGCGGACGCGGTTGTGACACGTGTCCTTGCTATGTACCCTACCCAACCAACCATCCGTTCCTTCCCGCCAAGTATTTAAACTACCCCTCCTTTTCTTTTTCCTAATTGTCAATGTACTATGCTCACACTTTTCTCATGAGCACCACAACAATATCCTCATCTATTTAAGCGCAACAACAAATTGTGAAGCACCACCCCTAACAATAATTCTCTCTACTCCTCTCCCCCAAAAAAATGGAAGTCGAGAAGGTTCCGGTCCAGGCGATCGCGTCGGGGCTCACCGCGGCGCTGGACGCGATACCCTTGGAGTTCGTGCGGTCGGAGCACGACCGGCCCGGCACGACCACGTTCCTTGGCCCGGTCCCGGAGATACCGGTGGTGGACCTCTCGGAGCCCGAGGGGGGCCGGGCGGCGCGGGCGGTGGTGGCGGCGAGCCGGGAGTGGGGGATTTTCCAGGTGGTGAATCACGGGATCCCCGGGGCGGTGATCGGGGAGCTGCAGCGGGTCGGGAGGGAGTTCTTCGAGCTGCCGCAGGCCGAGAAGGAGCGGTACGCGATGGACCCGAATTCGGGCCGGTTCGAGGGGTACGGAACTAAACTTCAGAAGGATCTGGAGGGGAAGAAGGATTGGGTCGACTTCTTCTTCCACGTCGTGTGGCCACCGTCGTCGATCGACTACAACATCTGGCCGACCAACCCGCCCGAGTACAGGTACGTACGTACGTACATCTCGGAAACAAAGGAAAATAATTGTGAGATGCATAGCAATTTGAGCTGATGAACTGATTAACAATCGGTGATTCCCATATATGTCGCATGACGTGCATCTCGCAATCTAAGGTCATGTTTTAGACATGAACGTGCTATATAACATTGCTGATTTGCTGGTATACTAATGTGTCACATATAAATTGACTTTATAGTATAAATTCATTAATATGTCAACGAATAGCACTAGAAAAAAAAAAAAAAAAAAACTCTCTCTCTAAACATTTTTGATAGATTAATCGATTTCTTAAGTTAATTATTACTGTGTGCGTTAATTTTGTCATATAGGATCAAGTTATGATAGAAGAACAAGTTACATGCATACTGTCTCAATGAGATTTAGATGAGAACTTCTATATTGGAACGGATCTTTAAGATTCGAGAGCATAGACTGAATCACATAGCTGATAAAACTGTCTCAACGAGATTTCGTTGATACGCTCCCCCGATGAGCTAGGCCTCAGTAAACAGAAGAGATATACTCGCAAAATATTGATGAGATATTGATGCATCCCTAAAAAGAAAATAGTCTCAAATGGGTTCCCCAAGCTTCCCATGCATAAATATTGCTAATGCTCCACATATATAATTAGAAGTGAAAATTTGCCTCATTTGCAATAGTATGTTAGGCCTCCATGTGACATGCTCGTTTCACAATAAATTATGTTAGTGGGGCCTGCTATTTAATGGGTTAGCTGCACCATTACTCCGTAATCCATTTTTTCAAATTGGTCCCAAATCTTTCAATGTTTGCACTCGGGTTCTTGATATCTATTATTTGTTTCAATTAAGTTTCTACCATTAGAAACTTTATTAACTATGGAAATTTCCATCCAAATTTAAGGGCGATTTTGTTCAAACAAAAAGAAGGAAGGATATATTAGAAATGTTAAATATTTTGTTTATGAAATTATATTTTTATTGAGCCTGAAGATCGAGCTCAAACTCGAAATTATAACACAAATGGATGTTTCAACCTCCAATTTTAAGATGACGCTGACCACCTATCCAATAAACTACTCGTGGTTTGGTGACAAGTATGCTTTTAATTCGACCGCGTTGTACCACAACTACTATATTTCCGGCCATTGTAAGCTAGGACCATAAGAATACACGTCCTTTGCTTTTTTCTTTTTTTTTCTTTTTATTTTTATTTTTAATTTGGTTCTATGAGCCGTGATGGGTCGGATCTGCTCACTCTAAACCGGCCCGTCTAAAGTACAATTGGGCCATCAATTGTGGTGATCGGATTCAATCAGGGCCCAATAAACGAGCCCAACTTCATATCCTTCCAGGGTCCAAAACTTTTTCGCTCCAGCGTTAGACCATATCAATCGAGATGTTTCAGGACTCAAAGTGCATTTATATTTCACGAGTAGAAAAGAGTAGAATCTGTGCTAAAATAATTAGCTCCTTAATTGGACAGTGTGCTGAGCCCGAAACTCTATTATCAACAAAAGAAAACGTTTTCAAATTCACTAGTCTAAAGTTTCAATTTGCGTTTGATTCGATTGATGTTTGTATCCTCCTGAATTTTACATAAGGAAAGTACTTTTTTTTTGGAGATATATACGAAGAAGAAACAAAGAAACAAACTGATGCTTATTCACACTAAACAATCATAAATATGTTCATCTTGAATTGAACAAAAACTGCAGGAAAGCTAATGAGGAATACACCAAGTACTTGGTGAGGCTCATGGACAAAATATTCGAGTACTTGTCAGTAGGACTCGGTCTCGAGAAGCATGTGTTGAAAGAGGCGTGCGGCGGCGAAGAGCTGAGGCTGCTGGCGAAGATCAACTACTACCCGCCGTGCCCCCGCCCCGACCTAGCCCTCGGGGTGGCGGCGCACACCGACATGTCGACGCTTACGCTGCTCGTACCCAACGACGTCCCCGGGCTGCAGGTCTTTAAGGACGATCACTGGTTCGACGCCAAGTACGTCCCCGATGCCATCATCGTCCACATCGGCGACCAACTTGAGGTGAATAATATCCTTTTCTTAGTCATATTTTGTATTGCTTGTTTGGCACTGCTTCTGCTTTGTTTTTTTGTTTTTTATTTTTTTACTTTTTCGACTAATCATAACAGATAATTCTAAAATTTAGATCTTAAGTAATGGAAAGTACAAGAGCGTGTTGCATCGGACGACCGTGAACAAAGAAAGAGTGCGGATATCGTGGCCCGTATTCTGCGAGCCCCCAGGAGAGCTCGCGATCGGGCCGCTGCCTCAGCTCGTCGACGACGAGAATCCCGCGAAATACAAGACCAAGAAGTTCAAGGACTACCAGTATTGCAAGATTAATAAGCTCCCTCAGTAGAAATATTTGTAGCTTTATATACTAATGATGCTTTTAATGAACGTTTAGTTCATTGATGAATGTTTAATTAGCTACGTTGCGTGTACGCGTTAAACACCAACGGCTAGTTACTATTTTATACGCATAAATGTTCGCCGCCAATGTTGCATGATTTATCAGTTTGATAATCGATCGCTAGATGAGATGAGAGATGAGAATACGAAATGATAATAGTTTACAATTAATGTCACTGATATTAAGTTATCCACCAAATTGATCTAGTACCAAAAAATAAGCTGGAAAATATATTTAACCAATAATCTGTTAGAAATTGTAAATAAGTGCAATAATAAATTTTTACAAAATATTTTATAAATAGAATTAATTTAAAATATATTTTATACGGTGCAATTGTTCCAAATTGCTTTAAAAGATGAGACCACAATAAGCAGCAGCTTTTTAGTGAGTGTGGAGAGTGCACTCCAAAATCTCTCTACACTCTACAGAGTCAAACTTTAATCACTCCAATTATATTCTCTTTTGCATCATAAATCTTGCAGTTAAGTGTGAGCCCACTTAACTTGCAATTATATACTCAAAAGGTTGCAGAGAGGGGGTGATGGGCGCCTTGAAGACACAGACACGGGTGGCTGCAATATGGTGGACGATCTGGCGTGAAAGAAATAATATTATTTTTAGAAATCTATCTACTGACACTATTTTTACTGCCCAACGCGTTGAGAAATTAGCAACGAAATGGACTGAGTTATGTCGAGCTGGGTGATATCTCTATTCTTTTGAGTATTTGTTTTGATGCTGCAATCGTTTTTAATCTTTTATTACTCTTCTTTTACCTTTCTTTTTAGATCTTTTTTCTTTTAATTTTTTTCTTCTTTTAAGGCTCCTGCTGTCTCACTTTATGTAGCTAAATTTATTGACTGAATGAATGAAGCAGATAGCGTGCTACCTTTTTTCTCAAAAAAAAAAAAAGTGTGAGCCCACAAAAGGGAATGATTTAGTGATTGGGAAGGGATTTTGCAAAAAGCTGTTGTTAAATAGTCCGAGGCCCCCGCGTAATTGCATAAAGCACCTCGGAGGAGGAGAAAGTGCTTTTTGGGGAAGCAGAAAAAAAAAAAAAAAAAAAAAAAAAGGGTGGAGGAAGAATCCAACAAGTCCTTAATAAAAGAGAATAATTGTACAGTTGATAGCATTATCATCATCAACAAAAATGATTAGATTATGTACAAAGGCAAAAAATAAATAGTGGGTGCTCATTTTTACATTACTGTTTTTTTAAAAAAAAATTGGTCAAAAATAAATTTATATAATATTAACTGTTTTATCTGTTCTGTCAATAATAAAACTTGACCAATAAATATTATATTTCAAAAATTATAAATAAAGATATCTTATATTTTACATTCAGAAATCATAATTTTATATTTCCAACTAAATTTTTTTTTAAAAAAAAAATAAACGAAATGAATAGTATGTTATCATTCTCTCTCTAAAAAAAAACAGTCTTGTAGACGAACTGTTAAATCTATGCTTTTGTAATTAAAAGCATTAGGTCTTTATAGTGTTTGAAAAAAATAATTTGATAAAAAGAACTGTAACTAACATTAATAGAAATAAAAAAAACCAGTCAAAAAATAAATAATAAATTATCCAGCAAAGTACAGTTGATGGTTGAGTCAATTAAAGTGAGCATATTTGGAACCTTCATTTGGAGGAGGCTAAGAGAGATATATGGATTTTTTTTGTATTTAGTCCCTTAACAAATTTTTTTTTGCAAATAGCCTCATAAAATTTATATTTGTAAAATTAGTTTTATTTCTGCTATGTGAGCGCCACGTAAGCGTCACAAAAGTTTAAGTTGAACACGGTGAATCATTCACCGTGTTCAAACACGGTGAATCATTCACCGTGTTCAAATACGGTACTCATTCACCGTGTTCAAACACGGTAAATGATTCCCCGTGTTCTCCTTCTATCCCTTCTATTACTAGGTTGCCGTGAATGTGTGGTGATGGTAATACCACTATGGAGGATGATGGAGGAGGAGGATGGAGGAGGAGAGGGGATGCGGCGGGCGGCGGCGGAGAGCTCGAGGAGGGGAACCGAGAGAGAAATAGGGAAAGCTCGGGGGAGAGAGAGGAAGAGAGAGATCGTGCGGGGTTTATACGTAACGCTTGAACACGGAGAATCAAACACGGTGAATGATTTCCCGTGTTCAACCTAAACTTTCATTCCAATATGGCGCTTATGTGGCGCTTGCGTGGCGGGGATAGGGCCAATCTTGTAATTATAAATTTGGTAGGGCTATTTATGAATTTTTTTTTTTGAAGGGATCAAATACAAAAAAAGCCTGAAATATATCAGTAGTGAGAGAATAATAGGCAACATGGTACACAGTACCCTATACCTCAAAATTAAGCACTAGTATAGTTAACTCTTTTTTTCTTTTTAATTATTATTTAGATTACTATAATCTAAAATATGTTTGTTTAATCGAAAATAAAACAATATAAATAATAATAATTTTCGACCATAAAATATACTCTTGTTGTTTGGATTATTCAAACTATTCAAAATAGCATAGTTAATTCGGCCCATTAGAAGCGGAAATCAAACATAAAAATAAATTAAAATTTTGACTCATCTCTAACGCCTTTAATTTTTTACATCATTTATGTTTTTTTTGGTCGATTCACATTTTTGTCTGATTTTAAAAGCCAAATTTGTCATTTTCCGTGAGATGGAGAGACACAGGGACTAGTCCTCTGCATGAGGAAGGGAATCTCTCAGAACTATCACCTTCTCTCTTCCCCAGAGGAGCAACTCCAGATACAGCATCGTAGAAGAAGATTATACACTGTACAGAGCTAGAGATTACCGTACGTGCGATTAGATCATATGAGATAGGACCGCCTGTCAACGAGCCGGACACAAGCGAGTTAGGACCGGCTCGTGTTCACTCGTTTATAAAACGAGCCAAACACGAGTTAGTTCGTCAAAATATCAAGCTGAAAAATTTAGCTTGCATTCGGCTTGTTTATTATCGAACCATACACTAGCTGGCTCATTAACAGTAAATTAGGTTGTCAGCCTTATTACCGGATGAAAAAGTGAAAGAAAATTAGAAAATTAGAATCTTAATCTAATAATTAAAATTCATAAAATATAGTTCTCTTTACATTTGGATTGGCCCAAAATTTAAATAGTAAAAATTTGTAATATATATATTACGAGCTATATCGAACCGAACACGAGCGAGCTGACTCAAGCTCGTGTTTGGCTTATTAAGATTTCGAGCTGAAAAATTCATTTCGTGTTCAGCTCATTTATTAAATGAGCAATTGATCTCGAGTTCATTTCTAGCCGGACACGAGCTGGATTGTCAGCCCTAATATGAGACATATTAATAATGAGTATATTAATAATGAGTTAGTTACGACATATTTTATAGAATTTTATTAAAAAATAAAAAACACGTCGTTATATATTTTCGTCCAAACTCTATTTTACCTAATAGCGTTAGATTCCCTCAATACTAAACGGGCCCTTGCTAGATCTTTTGCTTTCTGATTAGTTTGATTAAATTGCTAATAAAATTATCTTTCCAAAGCTGTTTGAGTTTATATAGTTCATGCTGTATATAAATTGTAAATCTGAAGAGTTAAAACTATAAATTAAGACAATTCTCAGTTGCGACAGATGAAACTGAGGCTGAATTCGCTGTAATTTTAACTGCAATAGTGAAAGAGAGTAATACCATATTAGTGATAAGCTTTCCTATCTAATTACTATTTAAGCGAAAGAATATTTTGTTCTCCTACATTAGCGGGTAATGATACTATGTTATATATAAAGTGATAAAATTTCAAATATAACTCCAAATTACATGCAAGAAACCAATTATTCGTAGTTACAGCATTATTTAATTGTATCCAACTAAACTAAATACATAGTTATATTTTCCGCACGTACAAAAAATAATCAAACGGTTTTTTTAAAATAGACTATGATTTTGAAGAGAGTTCTAAGAGTGTGATGCAAAAGGCATCGGAGCATGTAATAATTAATAATTCATCCTTTCTCTTTTATTATACACTAGTGAAGTCACCCGCGCGTTGAGGCGGAGAAATTCTGCATAAACAAATAAATAAATAAAGCTATAGAAAAAAGAAACAATAAAAAAAGAGGCAAAAAATAAAAAAGAATAAAACTAAAAGAAATTGAAGAAGAAACAGCAGCTAGTGCAGTATAAGCATAAGAATAAGAAAAAAAAATTCTTATAGTATCTTCATGTAACTTTTGAAATGACGATAAATAGTCATACTAATTAGTTCCAATAAAAAATAAATAAAAAAATATATAATTAAAAATTAAAATATATGAGATAGATGAGAATATAGGAATATAGATATCCCATGATTGTTGAGTAGTAAAGGAGCGTGATTCCTTGTGGTGGCTTCGCCTATCAGAACATGAAGAACGGCGGCAAAGGCGGTGGTGCTGCCATGAGGGCTTCGACGTCGGCCACGCAGAAGGATTGAAACCCTAGAGGGGAGAGAGAGAGAGTTGAGGATGGGGTATCAAACCACACTAATATTTAATGTGTTGATGCAATAGAATTAATATCAAACAGTAAGAACAGCGAGAGTTCACCATTTCTTGTGGCGCTTCGACCGGAAATACTCCTCCCTAACATCGTCATTCGCAAAATATCGGCTGATACACCAAAAGAAACCCGTCAAAATCAAAATTTTCTGAATCAAATCACCAAATTGAATTAATCCTGATTTCCAAACACCATAAAACTTAAAAACTTTTCAAATCAAATCGCCTCAATTTCAAAGCTTACTCGCAGTGAACGTAATAGAACTGCTCCATCCTTGGAAGGTCCTTATCCTGTGGCAGTGGCTTCGACTCCTCCCCCTCCCCAACTTCAGTATCTTGCTATACACTGCATTATCGCGTGATCGATCACCCCCAAATCGATTCGAGTTAGAGAAGAAACAAAAGTAGGAGATGCAAATGGATCAATCAATCGAAATAAAAGAAAAGATTAGAGCGAAAAAATAGATATCTTTGAGAAGAAATTTGAATTGGCGAGCGCTCTTGTAGATAACCTCCGCTTCTTTATCAAAACTGCTGCATAGGTGAGGTAAGGGGAGAGGGAGAGACGCCGAAGTACATGCATGTATTATAAATCTTATAGGCGCACATGTAATTAAGTATATAAATTTGCGAATTAATTTGCTCATAACCCCTAGCATCCGCTGCCTTATTTTGCTCCATGTATATTCACATTGAAATTGTTAGAAATAGAATGTTCGTAAGTGAATTATGTGCATGTGCTTAATTACATGCGTTATACAATATTACACAATCAAATTAATTTTATTCTATTTTTCTCCATAACCTTTTCAAACCTTGATTATATAATAAATGTGCCGCATCATCTCCTAACTGATCCAATAAATAATTATGTGGATGTGCTTAATTACATGCGTTATAAAATATTACACCATCAAGTTAATTTGATTCTATTTTTCTCTATAATCTTTCAAACCTTTATTATATAATAAATGTGCTGCATCATCTCCTAATTGATCCAATAAATATAATATTCCTCTTCTCACTTAAGATGGGAGGAGAAAAGAAAACGAGGGAGAAAAAGAAAACTAAAAGAATTGGAGGTGAGGGAGAGAAAACGTTTTACTTAGATAGAAAGAAAAAAATTAAGAAAAAAAAAAATAGGTCCCACCGTTCTCAAATTAAGGGAATACATCCACGGATTAGGCCATGAGAATTCATGTATAAGTATAGATATTTCTTAGTATCTCAGTATCTCCCGTTGATACGTCGTCTTTTCGTCAACATCGTTACCGGAAAATTTTTAGTGGCAATAATAATTTTTGTAATAAATAAAACTTATAGCAAATAATTGCTATAAATCGTGTAGAAATAAATGACTAAATAATATAATTTACATTAATTATCACAATGGTAAAAATATTATAATAAGATATATTTTATAATAATTTAATTTTTGATATAATTAATAGAATAAAATTATTATAGTGACAAACAAATAAAAAATATTAAAATCTATAATGAAAAAATTATAATTTCTACAATCCTTCATCCACGCGTTCTAGAGTTTACTAACTTTATTTTTGTTCTAAGTTTTTTAAATTTTTTTTAAAAAAGATTGCTAGTACTTGTATAGAGAGATTTTTTGATAGGGGAGTTGTAAGAAGCTTTTCTTTTTTTTTTAGAGAAAAGTAGCACGCTATCCGCTTCGTTTATTTTTTTAGAAATAAACTTAGCTAGAAATATGAATCAACTAGGATTCGAACTCGAGATCTCAGATACCAACCACCAAGCCCTTTGACACTTGCGCTAGGGACGATAGGTGTAAGAAGCTTTTCTTACTAGAAAGCTCTAAAGTGACCAGAAAAAAATACAAAAAAACAAAAAAGGTAAGAAAAGCGAAAACGACTCCTAGAGTAATTAGATAGGAATCACCAATTATTTAAGCGAAGACGTACCACCAATTATTTAAGCATCACCACGGACAATATATTTCTACTACAGTAATTAGATAGGAATCAAACTACAAACAAGAACATATCGAATTGAGTAGAACAAGAGAACCCATGCATGCATGCATGCATGCAAAATCGCTTTTGAATGAAGCGGATCGAGGAGAGATCAAATTTAACACTAACAAGCGTGTGGGGACGACGCAACCGTATCGAAACCGGCCGCTTCCTGGCGCGCCGCAGGCGAGCCGGGCTCGTCGCGGCGCAGCTCCGAGCCGCACTTCAGCGCGACCCCGAACAGCATCAGCCGCCGCGCCGCGGGAGGAGTGGACGGCGACGGCTCCTCGGCGACGGTCAGCGAGCTGCTCGACGTCGCGCTCCCGGAGTTCACGGCGGCGAGCTCCGGCTTCCGGCAGCGGCGCAGCGGCGGCGGCGGCGGCGGCGGCGGCGATGCGGCGAAGCTCGGGGCGACGGGTTGGACGTGGTTCTGCACGAAGTAGATGATGTCGTTGTAGAGCCTCTTCATGTGCGCCAGCTCCGACAGCAGAGCCGCGTTGCTGCGTCGCAGCCTCTCGTTCTCCGCCATTAGCGTCGTCGCGGCGTCTCCGCTATCGAAACTTGCGGAGGAGGTGGGGAGGGAGAGGAGGCGAGGGGGATGGTTGATATGATGATGACGACGATCATGATGGAGGTGATGATGATGATGATGTAGGTGGTGGAGGTGGTCGTGGTCGAGGGTGGCGAAAATGGGAGGGAAATGGAGAGGAGAGGAAGGAGAAGAGGTGGAGGTGGTGGTGGTGGTTTTGCGGCGTTGGATCTCGCAGAGGAGGTGCTTCTGTCCCTTCCGGAAGAACTCGTTCGCGAACTCCCACCTCTCCGGCACCACCTTACGAAAGCCCTGTTCGATCATCAAACATTTTTCTTTTTTGTATATGCTGTATACAATAAATGAATTGTATAGAAAATCATCCTAAATTTTACAGTAATATAAAGTAGTAATAATAGTAAATATTACATTTCCAAACTAGTCATTTATAATTGAAGCACGAAGGCTGAGTAATGCATTTTCAAATTAGGCCTAAGAAAATTCTAACGTACGTAGGTGTTGAGCTGGCGCACGAAGGAGGAGAAGTTGTTGTGCTTGAAGTAGTTTGGGAGTAGGTCGCGGGCGAACTCGGGCGGCCGCCACACCACGAACGTGTGCGCGGGGCCGCCGCCGCCGCCGCCGCCGTCGTCCCCCCACGACACGACGTGGTCGGTGGCGGGATCGTCCACCAGCTGGTACGTCTTCGTCAGGAACGGCGCCGGCACCGGCTTCTGCTCCTCCCCACCACCACCACCACCACCACCACCACCCTCCCAACACGCCTCCATTAATTAATTTCCTTAAACTTATTGGGTTATAAGTGATGGCGAGAATAGTAGTGGAGTGAGGAGAGGAGTTGGGGGTGGTGTGGATTTAATTTTGTAGTTGTTTGGGTGTTTTGGTTTTGTTTTTGTTGGTTCTAATCGTCAGCGCCTCGGGTGTCGTGCGGGAGTGGGAGAGTGAGAGTGGAGGGAATATGTGTCGGAGGGAGTCGGTTCGAGGTGAGCACGTGACCACATTTGGCCTGCTGTTATGCTTGGGTTTGGGGCGGTTTTGGATCAGAAGATTCGGAGAGTAAATAAATTACAAGTTCGATTTTGTTTTGTTTTTTTTAATTCTTGAAAAGTTTGATTTCCAATTTAAACAATTTTATAATTTTAGAGTCGAAATAAATATTAATACTTTTGATTATGTTCAAGTTTTGATTTTAACCTCTAAGATCGAAAAATATGAACAGAATCTTTTGTGTTTAATTTTTGTTTCTGACGTACCCGGGCGCGCGCACGAACTTAATACGGCGAAGCCGCAGCAAAGGCGCAGGCGCCCAAAGGGTGACTTGAAGAGCTTTTTTTTTTTTCTTTTTTTTCTTTTTCTTGGGCGGAGTCTGAGTATATACCACAATCATTACCCCACCAAATCATTTTTTTGGATAAAAATATATAAAATTATTAGAATTTTAGACTATTTTGATTTAATTATCCGACCTTTTAAGAGTATTAATTGTTGGATTATGTAAAGTCATATTCCGAGTCGATATATAGAGTTTGACTTTCCTCATTGTTAGAGGTTTCTCATTATGAGCTTCATTGAAAAATACCCTAATTGAGAGGAAAACGTAGAGAGCTCATGAGAGAGAGTTTCTTGTAATCCAATCTTACTTCTTTGTACTTGTGTGCCGTGGATTAATCGAAGAGCGCATTGAGGTGGTCTTGCCCGTGGACGTAGGTCGACTCATGGTTGGCCGAACCACGTAAATCTTGTGTTCTTGTTTTCTCTTGTTTTCTTTATTGCTTTGTTATCCTCGTGCTTATTTTTCTACGATCGTTCTCGTCTCTTACGTCTACGAAAGATCCTGTTTCCGCTGCGCTCGTGTGCTGTGTGGGTTTGAGGTGTGCTCGGTAACCCCACGGCCGGTCCCCCTTCAATTGGTATCAGAGCGTTTGGTTCTTTGTAGTACGTTGACGGTGAAACGATGGCGGGAAAAGTTACGGCGACGAAGTATGAGGTTCCTCGATTTGATGGAACGAATTTCGCGTTGTGGAAACTGAAGATGCAAGCAATCTTGATTAAAGATGCTTGTGAGATCGCCCTGCAAGGAAAGGAGAAAAAGCCGGAAGGGATGACGGATAAGCTATTTGAAGAGAAAGACAAGATGGCTTTGGCAAACCTATATTTGGCACTTGATGATTCGGTGCTATTCAATGTGGAGACCGAGACTACCGCAAAAGGGATTTGGGATAAATTGAAGAATCTCTATGAAGGAAAGTCATTGGTGAATAAAATTTTCTTGAGACGGCAATTGTACAATCTAAAGATGAAGGACGGGGTACCGGTACAAGAGCATCTAAGTTCATTCAACTCTATAGTGAGCAAGCTTGCGGCCCTAGACGTTAGAATCGATGAAGAAGAAAAAGCTAGTATTTTACTTTGTTCGATGCCGGAATCTTGGGATAATTTGATTATGAACTTGAGCCACGTTGAAACCCTTAAGATGGAGTCGGTTGTTGCATCATTACTTACCGAGGAGATGAGACGAAAGTCTAGCCAAGAAAGCTCTTCGGGGGTGGCTATGATAGCACGGGGAAGACCTTTCGAGAGGGAGCGTGGTGATCGAGGGAAGTCAAGATCAAAGTCCAAGGGCAAAAAGAAAGTAAAGTGCTGGAATTGTGGAAAGTCGGGGCACGTGAAGAAGGATTGCCGGGTTAAAGGAGTTGATGGTAAATCCGATTCGAGCAATTTTGAAGGTAACGTAGCCGAAGCGGATGCTAAGTCGGCTAGTTCGGAGGACGGAGATGCGTTGTCCGCATTAGATAGATCCGATCTTATTTATCATTGGATCTTAGATTCGGGAGCGTCGTTCCACATGACTCCCTATAGGGAGTGGTTTCATACTTACAAGTCATGGGATGGTGGAGTTATCTATTTGGGTGACAACACGGCATGTCCGGTGGTTGGAGTGGGAGATGTTCGGATCAAGATGTTTGATGGTATTATTCGAACGGTTTCTAATGTTCGGTATGTTCCTACACTTAGAAAAAGTCTTCTATCACTTGGAATATTTTGCAAACAAGGGCTTAGGTTCGTCGGCGAGAAGGATCATTTGAAGGTATGTCAAGGATGTTTGGTGTTGATGAAAGGAGAGCAAATAGGTGGCCTATATAGATTGGTGGGCGAGACTCAAGTGGGAGAAGCGGTTGTTGCAAGCGCAAAGGTGGAGTCTCCGACGGTGTGGCATCGCCGTTTGGGACACATGAGCGAGCGCGGATTGCAGGTATTATCTAACCGTGAACTTCTTCCGGGTTATAAGTCCGCGCCATTGGATTTCTGTGAAGATTGCATCTACGGAAAGCAACGAAGGTTATCATTCTCTCTATCACATCAAAGAAGTAAGTCGCATCTCGAGTTGATTCATTCGGATACTTGGGAGTCGCCCGATAGTTCGTTGGGCGGGTTTTTTTACTTTGTTTCTTTTATTGATGATTATTCTCGGAAGGCTTGGGTGTATATCCTAAAGCGGAAGTCCGACGTGTTTGAAATTTTTAAAAAGTTTAAGCTCTTGTGGAAAATGAAAAGGGTTTAAAAATTAAGTGCTTACGTTCCGATAACGGAGGGGAGTATTGTTCAAGAGAATTTGATGAGTTTTGTAGTGAACATGGAATTAAGCGGCACCTCACGGTACCCGGTACACCGCAACAAAATGGTGTAGTGGAGAGGTTAAATAGAACACTCATGGAGAGGGCCCGAAGCATGTTGAGTACTTCAAAACTCGACAAGAGATTTTGGGCGGAAGCCGTAAGCACGGCTTGTTACTTGATCAATCGAGCGCCGACAAAATCACTTGATCTGAAAATTCCTGAAGAAGTCTGGAGCGGCAAGCCCGTTGACTACTCCTATCTTCGTGTCTTTGGATGCGACGCTTATGCGTGGATACCGAAGGAGAAGAGGTCCAAATTGGATAAAAACTCTCGGAGGTGCATATTTCTCGGCTACGCGAAAGGTGTTAAGGGGTATCGATTGTGTGGGATCCTACTACCCACAAGATTGTCGTAAGCCGTGACGTTGTCTTCAACGAAGGGTCCTTTCAAGGCACCAAGGAAAAGCAAGATGATGAGGCTATGGTTCCAATTGAGCTCTTTGAAGCACGCGATGAGGTGCAAGGTGAGCAAGCACAAGAGGACGAGGAGGTGGTTGATAATGAACCGGACTTGGAGTCTCCGCAATCATCCGAAAATACAAATTCACCGGTGGAGCCACTAGCGGATTCCGGGCGTCCTAGGAGAGTCATTAGACCTCCTGCGAGGTATGATGATTATATTACTTCATTTACTCCTTCTGCTAACTATATTAGTGCATATGTTGCTTTGGCGGAGGAAGATGAGCCGACTTCGTATAAGGAGGCTTGTGAGTCGACCAATGCCGGAAAGTGGCAATGCGCGATGGAGGAGGAGATGGAGTCACTTCGGAAGAACATGACCTGGGAACTTGTTGATTTGCCGAAGGAAAGGAACGCGATCGGATGCCGGTGGGTGTTTAAGGTGAAAAAGGATATGGATGGGAATGTGGAGAGATTCAAGGCGAGGTTGGTGGTGAAGGGTTATGCTCAGAAGCCGGGGATCGACTTCGATGAGATCTTCTCACCGGTGGTTCGTTTTACCACTATTCGAGTTGTTTTGGCGATCGCGGCGATTATGGATTTAGAGCTCGAGCAGATGGATGTAAAAACGGCATTCTTGCATGGTGACCTGGAGGAAGAGATATATATGTCGCAACCGGAAGGCTTTGTCGAAAGAGGCAGGGAGCATTTGGTTTGTCGGTTGAACAAATCGTTGTACGGCTTGAAACAGGCGCCGAGGTGTTGGTACAAGCGATTTGATTCCTTCATTGTGAGTTTGGGTTTTGATAGGCTTGAGGCGGATCATTGTGCATATTTCTGTGGATACAATGACGGGAGCTTCTGTATTTTGCTATTATATGTCGACGATATGGTGGTCGCGGGAAATAGCAAAGGCCGGATATCTACCCTGAAGACTCAGTTAGCCGGTGAGTTCAATATGAAGGACTTAGGAGCCGTGAACCAAATACTCGGGATGAAGGTACTACGGGAGAGAAAGAATAGGAAGGTTTGGCTTTCACAAAAGGGTTATGTGGAGAAGGTTCTGCGGCGCTTCAATATGCAGAACGCAAAGCCAGTTTCTACCCCGTTTCCTATTCATTTAAAATTGTCGGCCGAGCAATCACCGGATACGGAAGCAGAAAAGGCCGACATGGCTCGGGTACCATATTCATCGGCAGTAGGGAGCCTTATGTTTGCCATGGTGTGTACGAGACCCGACATTGCTCAAGCAGTGGGAGTAGTAAGTCGGTATATGGCGAATCCAGGTTGTGAACATTGGAATGCAGTGAAGTGGATCCTCAGGTATTTGAGGGGCACTGCGGATTTCTCACTCTGTTATGGTTCTGCGGGTTTGGAGTGTGTCGGATATGTGGATTCAGATTTTGCAGGAGATAGAGACAGGAGAAAGTCTACTACGGGCTATATTTTCTCTATGGGCGGTGGTGCTATTAGCTGGGAGTCGAAGCTTCAGTCCGTAGTCGCTTTGTCGACGACAGAGGCGGAGTATATAGCAGTGGCACATGCTTATAAGGAGGCTATTTGGTTGAAAAGGCTTTTAGGAGAATTGAAGGTGAAGCAAGATGTGATGAGAGTGAATTGTGATAGTCAAAGTGCAATACACTTGGCGAAGAATCCGGCGTTTCACTCTCGGACGAAGCACATTGACATTCGCTATCACTTTGTAAGAGACGTAGTGGATGAGGGTCTTATCTCACTGTTAAAAGTTCATACCGATGCAAATCCAGCAGATATTTTGACGAAGCCAGTGACTCGAGAGAAGTTCAATTGGAGCATTATTTCTCTCGGTCTTGGAGCTACGTGAGGAGAGTGGGAGTTTGGCAAGACTTCCAATCTATTGTTTCATGGTGTTCGGCACATGTCTTTAAGTGGGAGAATTGTTGGATTATGTAAAGTCATATTCCGAGTCGATATATAGAGTTTGACTCTAATTGGATCTAATCTTGTTCTAAAAGATTAGGGATTCTCTAGGATCACTTTAAAGAGGATTCCTAATAGGATTCCTAAAATGATTCTTAAGAGGATATATGGTGACTAGAGATGAATCGGACTTGGATGAAAGACTAAAATTGTTTCCTACTAGAATTAGAATTTTAGGGCTATATAAACTCTTGTAGTTAATCTTTAGAGTTTAGAGCCTCATTGTTAGAGGTTTCTCATTATGAGCTTCATTGAAAAATACCCTAATTGAGAGGAAAACGTAGAGAGCTCATGAGAGAGAGTTTCTTGTAATCCAATCTTACTTCTTTGTACTTGTGTGCCGTGGATTAATCGAAGAGCGCATTGAGGTGGTCTTGCCCGTGGACGTAGGTCGACTCATGGTTGGCCGAACCACGTAAATCTTGTGTTCTTGTTTTCTCTTGTTTTCTTTATTGCTTTGTTATCCTCGTGCTTATTTTTCTACGATCGTTCTCGTCTCTTACGTCTATGAAAGATCCTGTTTCCGCTGCGCTCGTGTGCTGTGTGGGTTTGAGGTGTGCTCGGTAACCCCACGGCCGGTCCCCCTTCATTAATTCGCTATCTAATATTTCAATTTATCTTATATAAGCTATTTGATGTGCTCTCGGGAGTACAAATTTTAGGTCTAATCTGTCACGCCCCGGGCTAGTTCTAGATGCGAAAAAACGTGTCAATTTTTTTTTTTTTAAAGCCTAGTCCGCGTAACGTACAGACCCGCCACAAATATAGGGTCCACTGTACACACGGACATAGCCTCCCCTATATTTGCACGGCGTCCACAACATACAACAGGATCACAACCACCATTCATTCATCACAACAACACAACAACTCAAGAGGTTCATACAGCTAACAGTCCTTAAACCTGTATGAATCTAAGCAAGTCCTTAGGCAAAGGATGATACAATGCACATACAACAGATCATTCTAGAAAACTGCTCCTTACACAGAAACTTTATTTTGAAATCCTAATCCCAAATATTGAAGAATCATTTGAAAACTGTTCTCCACACGAGAACTCTCTTTTGAAATCACAAAAGTCGATTGGTCGAAAATCCACTTGAAAACTGTTTCCCACACGGAAACCCTTATTCGAAAACGCTACCACGAGGGATAGAAAATCAAGACATTATTTTAATAAAATTATAATTGTATTAATTATATAAAATATACTAATTAGGTCTATAAAATAAATAATATATTCAAGTTTTGAATTTAAGAGTCACTAAATAGTTCAAATCAAATGAACTAAAATATTAGATAGTAAAATTAAAATTTTTGAAGGTGAGTTAGTTGGATTAGAATAGGCCATATTTTGGGTGAAATATTAGTAATATGGATAGCTTTAATGTTTTTACTAAATTTGAAAGGCGTTTTCCATATTGGTAACTTTTGAAAAAAATTCTATATAATTATTGGGATGAGAGAAGGGCACTTATGAAATTAATCAATTTTTTATTTATTCGGATTGCAATAAATCTGCACTCAAAAAAAATATTGAAAATTTTGCCTAGAGAACCAAGAATTAGTTTCACCTCTATCCAAGAGTTCATTGGGTATTTTAATACAAAAATCCAAAAAAAAAATTTCAAATTCTAGAAGGAAGGATTATAATCCTTGATTACGACAAAAGTAATACATGACGGCAGATCGGTGGCTCCTCAACGAAGCATCGTTAGAAAGCTCAAAGTTTTTTTTCCCCCAAATAGAGTACATTTATTTGTCTTTCATATTTATTTGTATTTTACAACATTAATTAGCTAATAAATAAATATATATATATATATATAGAGAGAGAGAGAGTATGAAGTGGGCCCAAATTGAGTCAAGCAATTGTTCAAAGCATGTAGCAGGGATGCTATGTATTTCCCATCATCTCTCCATACTCTCATGCTTGTTCCAGAGAGAGAGAGGGAGAGAGAGAGGGAGGGAGAGAGAGAAGATTCTATTCTAATTTCTAGGAAGTAGAAACAAACAACCCCACCTTTCCCTCCAGTTCCCTTCTTGTCTCTCTCCATCACATGCTCACCTCCAGTTAGATCTCTCTCTCTCTCTCTCCTCTCTCCTCTCTCCTCTCTCCTCGTTCAGAACGTCATTTAAGAAAACTCTGAGCAACTACAGATAGGATAAAATAAAGGTTAAATTATATAAAATCTTTCTGTCAATATCTGCTTTTTTACTTTCTCCCGTCATTCAAAAACCTACATTTTACTTTCTTAAAAAATAAAAAATATTCATAGGGAGGTACAGTATGACAAAATGATCAAAATGTCCTCATCTTTTTTATCTCCTCCTTTCCAATCTTATTCATCCTGCATCCCGCACCCTCGCCCACGCCTCTCTTGACCCCAACTCCGACTTCGTGCGAGGGCGAGGTGGCGGAGGGCGAGGCGGCAGCGGAGGGCGAGGCGGCGGCCAAGGACATATGTGTGGGCATGGATGAGGGTTTCAGAAATATTTTTGGTATAAAAAATAAGATATAAACGGAATCCTAACGGAACACTGACGGCTGGGGGCGAAGTGAACATTTTTTATTTTTTAAGAGGGTAAAGTGTAGATTTTTGAATGACAGGAGAGTTTTCTGTAATTTAACCTAAAATAAATTAGTGGATAGAAGAGAAGAAGCTGTGTTTTGTAAGGATTATCAACTTTCAATTTGCCCCCCACACTTTGGTTTGTGTGCACATGGCCATTCTGTAGTTTAAAAAGTTGACGTTATCGGCCGCAAAGCTTGTGATCCTTGTTAGATGGGGTTTTGCGTGTATCATGAAAATAAATTTGCTTCTGCTATCTTACTTATATATCAGAGAGAATGTTTATAGCAATCTGGCCATTAATAAGGACATTCAATTATACAAACAGCAATGATACCATAATCCTCATTTCTCTTAAATAAGCCTGAGTTATATTTTCACCATGCACGAAAATTTTGATTTCTAATGGTGGCAAGTTTTAACAGTATAGTGAAAAACAGTATCATGTAACATATAATGAGTCGTTTAGTTACATGCTGTTGTAACTACATAAATTCAAATTCGATATTTAATTCGATACGTTTTACTCTAACTATTGTAGTTGGAACTACGCCCAAATTGGCCGCAATTCTAATTATAGCAATTGAAAAGAATATCTTTAAACAAAAAATATGCTTACCTTCATAATCTCACTATCACATATAAAGTAATTAAATTTTACCAATGCACATTTCAACTACATGTAACTAAACAAGTTATTTACAAATGCAACGCTTTCTACCGCATTTAGCTAAATGGGATATTTATACAGCAATAACTGCTGCATCTCTAACTACAGTTCATTTCGAATTGCATCCAGCCAAACGGCTCCTAAGTGCAAGTTTTTAAGTTACTTGAATGGCAAAGTGTAAATAAGCCAAACTAGAAGGAGCAAATTGATGTTTGTGCCATTTATAGTAGGTGTACAAGTAGAGCATTTACCATTTATAATTGCCTAGCTAACTCTAAAAAAAGATTAGAAGTATAGAATCCCAACAAATTAAGTTTTTTTTTATTTTTTATTTTCTCTCTCTCTCTCTATAAGACACCATTTAAAGGTTCTCTCCCTTGTCCTCTTCTTCCACACTCTTCTGTCCCTTTCTCTGTGCTGCGGAGGGACGATCGAGGAGGAGAGGACACAGAGATGCTATTTTTATTTATTTAATTAATTCTTTATTATAATAAATTTTTACTTTTTAATTTCTTTTTAAAATTTTGTGTCTCTATCTATAAGATACCCATACATGTAAACAAAGGAGAGCTCACTCCCCTGCGTGCTTTGTGATCTAAGGGGGTGTATCAGTTGACAAAAAAAAAAAGAAAAAAAAAGGATATCACGTGCCGAGCTCCGTTTATATAAATTTTATATTTGTAGTAGTGTGAAGGGGTTCTCCCTGTTACAAAAGGAGTGCTACATGTGCCTAGATAAGAAGAAATTTGATATAAAATAGTGCATTTGGTATTAAAAATTCACATATGAATAATACTTTATCGGATAATTAATAAGAAAGTAAATAGCCTTTTGGGCTGATTGAATTATATTAAATATAATTGGCTATTTATTATTGGTTAAAATAAGTCTAACTTTCTGCCCTGTAATAATAGGTCCTAGAGACTAATAAATTAAGTTGCATGAGTGTAATAAATTAAATAGGACTGCGGTCCATATTAGGTCTAACCATAAGAGACCCAACAATAGACCTAACGTCCATATGTGCTGAGTTAGATTGAAATTCGTAAGCATTTTAGTTGAATACTTAAGTGCGATGAGTGCATCATTTCTATCAGTACGTGTTTTTGGAATAGTTGATTAACGATTACGATTCACAAATATGTCATATTTCTAGACTTTTGTTGGCTTCGACTGGACTAGAGCTTTCCTAACATTTGATTTGAACCCGACTTTGAATTCGAGCGCATAGGGCGTTGTCCTGGTCTGCTATATTGATTTAGAACTCGATTATAATTGCTGGCGTGTATCCAATTTGTAGGAATTTTCTATCTAATAATTTAAACTTTTAAATTGAGTCTGAACTTCTAATTTTTAAATAGGATTTCAAAGTTTGTTTCACATTTTTCTTTGCAGTTCAATCTCTATTGATTCAGCCTGATATTATATTTTATATATATATATATATATATATATATATATATATATATATATATATATATATATATATATATATTTCAAAAGTATAGACAATTAGTTAGTTTGATTAATAATCAATGAGTCAATTTATCCTTTTCAGAGATGCCTCAATTGAAAAAGAGCCCCAACCAGAGCTTTTATAACACCATAAAGTGGGCAGTGCTCTCAAACAATTTTATTTATTTATTTTATGCACATGAAAAGGAGAGAACAATTAGTGGCTTTTCGCAAAAGTGCTTTTCCCCCCTCTTTGACCCTAAAGTTGATTGCTTAATCTCCTAGAAAAGCAATCAGAGAGAAATAGAAAGATTGAGCACTTTGTTTCTTTGCTTAAAAGAAAATGTCCTTTTTACCAAAGTGGTGGCATTGCATCACCCTTTTCCATTTTCATAAAGAGCAGTAAAAATTTGAGAAAATGTTCTTCCCAACTACAACTTAACCTATGAAAAACGTTTGAGGTAAAAATGTATAAAGACCCTTGCAACTTTGTGATTGATTCGATTTTTCCTTTCTTTTTTGCAAGTTCGTGTTTTTAGAAATGGACTCAGTTAGAATTACGAAGCAACTAGGCTTCGATAATAAAATCTCAGATAGCAACGATCAAATATTTTGCCACTTGTACTATACTTTTTTCTCTTATAAATTATACTGAGACTGGAGCACAAGTCTCGTATTTTAGCACATGTGGGGATTCAAACTCCTAACTCTATGGTCGGCATCCGGGTATCTAACTATTAAACTACTAGTGGTTCGATACGAATCTAGACGTTACTGACACTGACACGAAATACGGAACACGACACAACTCAGACACGGTGACTCGACAGTTTTCAAAAAATTAGGACACGGACGCGACACGAACACTGCTAATAAAGTATAATAATAATAATAAGATAAATTTTTTATATATAAAATATTAATTTTGGTAAAATATTATTATATTTCTTATACGAATGAAAGTTAGTAAAATTTTTATTGATAATTCATATATTTTAAGAAAAGAAATTCTCTACTATACATAATTTATTTCTATTGTTCAAAAAAAATTATATGCGTTCATCAAAAGACTAAAATATTTATCATCTTACATTATATATGCATTAAAAAAAAGTAATATGTATATATATATATATAATTGTATGTAATATAGATCGGCATTAAATCCGTGTCCAAAAAGTGTCCACATCGGACACGAGTCTGGCACGGATACGCGCGTGTCCAACAGAAACACTCCAGACTTATAAAAGTGTCCATGGTACATAGATACGAATCATCAAATGACTCATTAAAGTTGAGCTTTAAAGTGTTAATTTATAGCTGAAAATTCATGGCATTTATCAACCCTCTCTCAAAACTCTGACATATGTATCCCCCACTTGCTGAGGAGCTTAATTTTCCCTTCTTGATACTGCAGGGGAATATTTACTTCACAATCAGAAGCAACAGCAAATAAAAGAAAATTTTAAAAAAAATTAAAAAAAAAAGAGGAATTAAATGCCTCTCTGTGAGCTTTGGTGCTGTGAGGGTGGGACACAAAAGCTGCAGTTATCACATGCCCTCACAATCCCCATTCCCATGATTCCCATCTCTCCTCTTCTTCTTTTCATTTTTTTTTTTTTTTTTTTTTTTTTTTTTTTTTTTTATCATTCTTCTTCTGCTGCTGCTGCTGCTGCTGCTCCAAAAAGCAGTTTTTAGAAGACCCCACTGTAAAAGCCTGTCAATTAGAGGGGGCTCAATTGTTTCAATCAAAAGCAATCACACACTGCTGTTCCAACCATCATCCTTCCCATCATTACCTGCATGTGAGATCCAACATGATCTTCTCTTTTCCGGGGTAAATTGCACTAGCACTCATTTTAGTAGAGTTTTATTTGGTTATCCGGACTTTTAGCACTATGAACCCATTGATCCTATGTATCCGTCACGTATTTTCAATTCAACGGTCTAATTTTTAATACAGAAAAATAAAACTGTAATTGAATTGGTGGTATAATTGACATATGTAATGAAAGATCAAGGGTTGATAAATAATCTGTCGATAGAATAAATCTGGCTCGTACGTAGAGTTCTAATACAATAAATAATTGCTTCGAAATGGCGTTACTTGGTGTAACTCTTCATTATAATATATATTAGTTTTGGACTGTAATACTAAAATTTTGATTCTTCAGGTCCAGCCCAAGATAACAAAGTTTTGTAGAATATGGCCCAAATTGTCACTGGATAATTGAGCTAGGCTGTGTTGTATGAACATAATTTTGGCCCAAAATGGCCCAAGAATAATAATGTAAATGATAAAAGTTTAGGGGTCAACTAATAATTGTCAACATACTTGTACATTTTAAAGCTTTAGAGGTATATATTTGATAATTAAAAATTTGCTAGAAAAATTTGTAATTTTAAAATTTTGTAAGAAGTGCGAGCCTTACAAGTTTATCAAGCCCACCTGCTTTTTCTAAATTTATTCGCAATCCAAATTCAACTTGAAATAATAAGCAATGTAAATACATCACAAGAATACAATTTGCATTATTTAAAAGGAGAGTTTCTTGCAATAATTATGGTTGAATTTGCTTTATACACTCTTCCAAGTAATTATATTAAGCAACCAACTATTAAAATCATTAAAAAAGTACATAATCGTGTTTAGCTGTAACACAATTATATGAATATTTTTCTCACAATTATATACACATACAAGAAATCAAACTTCCCACCTCTTAATACAGAATTCGAAATATCAACCGACTGCACTATATAATGATAGTGCATATGCTATCAGTGTCAACTTTGAGAAAATATATTCGTTTTATCTACCATTACAAGTGACTTCATTCCAAATCTTCCAACCACTTCCCATTCTTTTGTAAATAAACTATTTTCAAAATATATATTTTTAAGACTTTCCAAAATAATTAGGACTTGTTTGATTCACTTATTTTAGACTTTGGAATCGGAAGAAGATTCACTAATTTTGATAGTTGTTATTTGTTTTACAGAAATCAGATTGTGATTTTCATTCCACTCTGCAATGGAAATGGTCCAATTCATTTATAGCCTGATCCAGCTTTTAATCCTGGATTAGCTCATTTCAAAATAAAATCACTTAAAATCCTCTCTCGCGTATACCTTCCCCTCCTCTCATTTCATCTCTCCCTTCTTGCTTAACCAAAATTTTCTATCAAAATTCCAAGTGTTCCTATTATTCATTCTGATTTTTCTTCCAATAATAAATTAAATACTTGTGAATGATTCATTATTTCATTTTCTATTCCAATGTAATTTAATTTAATTTTTTATTTTAATTCCTATGGTGAGATAAATATGCCCTTAAAGTTCTTGTACTACATTAGGCAGAAAATTTTGAGAAAATAAATAGAAGACCAAAAAAAATGTAACAATTACTCCCCATAATAACTTGGAATTGTGATAATGAAGCACAAACTCTACATTGCTTTAACTTTTCTTTTTTTAAAGGTAAAGCATCCAATTCAACAGGTCATTAATTATTGGGGCCCACATGCCTGCTACAAGAAGCTTGTAAGGCATTTCTTTGTTGAAATCCTTCCAAGCAGAGAATAAGCAAGAGAAAAAAATCAGCGCATAGTAGATCATATGTTTCACCTGTAAATTCATGAAAACACAACTCCCTAGCCTTTGAAGATATTAAATATATTTATGCGCTTGTTCTGAGTCAGATCGATCTTTTGGGTAATATAGCGAGTCAATTCTAACTTATGTCGTTTCGTGAGTTTACATCTCACGTCTTTTATATTCATTATGTACGTGAGCGGGAGTTAAATATATTTCTAAGCATTTTTCTTATTAAACCTATTTTACTGTGCCATATATCATATTTTGAAATGCAACAACTTCGGGTTTTTTTAAAAAGAAAAATAAGAAAAAAGAGAGAGTTAGTGTTAGATATGTCTTGAATATTTGGGCTTGGTCTGTTTTGCGTGGTCTGAATTTTTTTTATTTAATTTTTTTGGAGAAAAATCAATTGTTGAAAGGAGAGAACAAGTTTGGAGCCCACTACAAATCACTAAGAGTGCGGGTCGGAATCCACACGGTACGGATCCGCTTAGTTCGGACCGGAATTTTTTAAAATTCTTTTCTATTTTGGCCTATCCATTTAGTTAAACCGAAATTATTTCTAATTTATTGTAATGTAGCCGCTTGTATATTTATGTTATTTTATTTGATAAACTCTAGTATATAAGAGAGAGGATTAGGTATATTTTGACATATAATTTTATTTATGTACTTTAGTTTTTTCTTGCTTTCTCAATTCTCTTTGGCGTTTCATCTCCAACGAATTAGGATTTTTTATGATTTTTTTAATTTATGTCTAAGCAGCTAACTTTTAAAAACTTAAGTTCAACAACTATAATTAAGGGATAATTGCCTATATATCTCTCAAAAATTTTGAAATATTTCATTTATCTTTTTTTTTTTTTCTGATTCCAATATATTCCTTATATATTTCTCCGTAATTCAAAAATACTCCTGTTAGTGCCCGTTAAGTCATTTCGGATTAAACTTGAGTTAAAATTTTTACCATAGTTAAAAAAATAGTAAAAATAACTATTTTGTCCCTAACTTAAAGACAAGTTGGAAAAGTTGGTGACAGTAGAAGCGTATTTTTGAAAAGACAAAAAAATTAAAATAAGAAAAATTAGTGACGGTAAAAAAATATATTTAAAATGGCAAAATAGTAATTTCACAGAAATAACGACTGTTCCTAACAGTTAACTAATAAAATCTAATTCTAGGAATATATTTGAAAGACTTTGCAATCTTAAAAGAATATTTTTAATATTAGCCTTCTAAAAGGAATAGATAAGAAAGTCGGAAACTTTTTAAGAGTATATAAGTAATTGCCCCTGTAATTAAACTTCGATCATGATCAAATTACCGAGAAGCTGTTTCGACCCATTCTAAGCCCACATGAGCTTAACAATACGACATATCACCGACCGTCCCTAGCGCAAGTGGCAAAGGGCTTGGTGGTTGATACCCGAGGTCCCGAGTTTGAATCCTAGTTGATTCACATTTTCAGGTAAGTTTATTTCTAAATGAAATAAACGAAGCAGATAGCATGCTACCTTTCTCTCAAAAAAAAAAAAAAACGACATATCTACAGGAACCCACGCATTAACCCAAATGCTTAAACTTGTAGATATACCCAATTAGTTTGTACTAATTAATTCTTTACACAATTAAATTCATAACACAAAATTCTATTTGAATCGCTTTCCACAGTTCCACTTATAGTTGTTTCTGAAAGTGAAGGAGCTCACGCTTCGCACGCTTTGTAGCGTGCAAGCGAAGTGCAACCACACAAACTGGGGCTATTCATAGGATGATTGAGCCCTCTCAGAATTAGTTCCATTAACTAGTATTGGACCCACCTCAACTCCACTGCTTTTATTTCATCTTCTAAGTAAGGTCTCAAAACTTCTAAATTCATCAGACAACAATAAGGAAATAATTTATTGCACGCAGTTACTATTGTATTACAGTTTTAACTAATGGAGGTTCAAGTGATGATACAATTAAGAAATTAATTATGAATGAATCAAATTTCTAAATCAAGAATCTATCATTTATGACAAGTATTCAAATCATGCGCAATTGAGAAAACTCAAAATGCCAATCTCTCAAGTATGGCAATCACTCCAAATAGAAAATATTTGAATTCAAATGTTATACATTTATAGAATGTAATTATGTAAATATTGTAATTCTAAAAATAATTAGATCATATTTTGCATTCACTAATTCTATACATTGAGAGTTGGTTTTGTGTGTTCTCATTGAGAACAATAACTATTTTTTCACCGGTTATAATTTGTTTCATTAACTTTTGCACGAATTTGAATATGTTATTTGGATTTGTGCATTTGTAGTTAACTTCTGCAATCAGAATACAACGAGGAGCTTCGCCTGTTGTGGTTGTAGTTCCAACTGCAACAGTTGACGAAGACAAATTGCTTCCATCAAAAAAAAAAAATAGTTCTCCAAATTACGAAACAATAGAATTGTAACTATAACCGATATAGACATACAAAACTTAATAAAATAAGCATATCTATAACTAAGAACTAAACTACTATACTATTAATAGCACCAAGTCATTGGTGCTATTAGATTTTCGACTTTTGGATGAAGGGATATGCGGTTAGGATGATAGTGGTCCCCTTGGATGGTTGGTTGAATAGTATGATCTAACGGATGGAAATGATCAAAGAGGTAGATCTAACGGCGGAAAACTTGGTAGCACCAACTGCTTGGTGCTATTGATAGCATAGTAGCCGGACTCCTATAACTAATATATTTTCAATACTATGCATTTTTAACTAAATTATGCTTATAATTATAAGGATAAATTACACTTCTGGTTCTCAAATTATCTGGCACATGATACTTTAGTTCTTAAATTTTCATTCATTTTAATTTTTGATTCGAACTTTTTAAATTATTGCTGTAAGTCCCACAATCTAATTTAATTTGCTAAATATTGATATACTACTGATGTGGAAGTATTGTAACTGTATTATATGACAATACGGTTATAATTAAGATGCTACATAATTTACATATATACTAGTGACTCGTCAAAATTTAGCCAATTAAATTAATTTACAAGACTTAATTATAATAGTTTATAAAATTAAAATAAAAAATTATAATAAATTAAAATTTAAGAACTAAAAATGCTTTGCGCCTGTGGTGTCAATGCTTTGAGGAAATTTCTTTCGGGTTTCAATCAATTCTCACGCACCAGCGAAGTCAAGTAAACATATTATAAGAAAAGACAAATTTTCGACTATCATTGTCAAAGTAAAGAGTACAACACAGTAATAAGTACATAGAATTCCTAATACAAGAAAATTTACACCAACCAATAAAGTTAGTCGCAAGAGATACCTACTTAGAAAAATTGAATCCTCATCAATCAATGGTATATTTTTTCGTTGTCTAATTACGACAAATTAATTCAAAAATACATATTCTATAAATATATAGTGCATAGAATATTCTGGATCAAACGTTACGTGTCCAATCCAAATATCCTAAATCATATAGGTTCGAAATCGATGTTGTGAAAATAAATTTTAATATTATCCTTGCAAATATATCTTATTTACACTAGAAAATTTTCACCAACCAATGAGATTAGTCGCAAGAGGTACCTACTTAGGAAAATTAAATCCTCATCAACCAATGGTACATTTTTTCGTTGTCTAATTACCACAAATTCATTCAAAAATGCATATTCTATAAATATATAGTGCATAGAATATTCTGAATCAAACGTTACGTGTCCAAAATCCAAATATCCTAAATCATATAGCTTCGAAATCGATGTTGTGAAAATAAGTTTTAATATTGTCCGTGCAAATATATCTTATTTACACTAGAAAATTTCCACCAACCAATGAGATTAGTCGCAAGAGGTACCTACTTAGGAAAATTAAATCCTTCATCAGCCAATGGTACATTTTTTCGTTGTCTAATTACCATAAATTAATTCAAATATACATATTCTATAAATATATAGTGCATAGAATATTCTGGATCAAACGTTACGTGTCCAATCCAAATATCCTAAATCATATAGCTTCGAAATCGATGTTGTGAAAATAAGTTTTAATATTGTCCGTGCAAATATATCTTATTTACACTAGAAAATTTCCACCAACCAATGAGATTAGTCGCAAGAGATACCTACTTAGGAAAATTAAATCCTCATCAACCAATGGTACATTTTTTCGTTGTCTAATTACCACAAATTAATTCAAAAATACATATTCTATAAATATATAGTGCATAGAATATTCTGGATCTAACGTTACGTGTCCAATCCAAATATCCTAAATCATATAGCTTCGAAATCGATGTTGTGAAAATAAGTTTTAATATTGTCCGTGCAAATATATCTTATTTACACTAGAAAATTTCCACCAACCAATGAAATTAGTCGCAAGAGATACCTACTTAGGAAAATTAAATCCTCATCAACCAATGGTACATTTTTTCGTTGTCTAATTACCACAAATTAATTCAAAAATACATATTCTATAAATATATAGTCCATAGAATATTCTGGATCAAACGTTACGTGTCCAATCCAAATATCTTAAATCATATAGTTTCGAAATCGATGTTGTGAAAATAAGTTTTAATATTGTCCGTGCAAATATATCTTATTTACACTAGAAAATTTCCACCAACCAATGAAATTAGTCGCAAGAGGTACCTACTTAGGAAAATTAAATCCTCATCAACAAATGGTACATTTTTTCGTTGTCTAATTACCACAAATTAATTCAAAAATACATATTCTATAAATATATAGTGCATAGAATATTCTGGATCAAACGTTACATGTCCAATCCAAATATCCTAAATCATATAGCTTCGAAATCGATGTTGTGAAAATAAGTTTTAATATTGTCCGTGCAAATATATCTTATTTACACTAGAAAATTTTCACCAACCAATGAGATTAGTCGCAAGAGGTACCTACTTAGGAAAATTAAATCCTCATCAACCAATGGTACATTTTTTCGTTGTCTAATTACCACAAATTCATTCAAAAATACATATTCTATAAATATATAGTCCATAGAATATTCTGGATCAAACGTTACGTGTCCAATCCAAGTATCCTAAATCATATAGCTTCGAAATCGATGTTGTGAAAATAAGTTTTAATATTGTCCGTGCAAATATATCTTATTTACACTAGAAAATTTCCACCAACTAATGAGATTAGTCGCAAGAGATACCTACTTAGGAAAATTAAATCCTCATCAACCAATGGTACATTTTTTCGTTGTCTAATTACCACAAATTAATTCAAAAATACATATTCTATAAATATATAGTCCATAGAATATTCTGGATCAAACGTTACGTGTCCAATCCAAATATCCTAAATCATATAGCTTCGAAATCGATGTTGTGAAAATAAGTTTTAATATTGTCCGTGCAAATATATCTTATTTACACTAGAAAATTTCAACCAACCAATGAGATTAGTCGCAAGAGGTACCTACTTAGGAAAATTAAATCCTCATCAACCAATGGTACATTTTTTCGTTGTCTAATTAGCACAAATTAATTCAAAAATACATATTCTATAAATATATAGTCCATAGAATATTCTGGATCAAACGTTACGTGTCCAATCCAAATATCCTAAATCATATAGCTTCCAAATCGATGTTGTGAAAATAAGTTTTAATATTGTCCGTGCAAATATATCTTATTTACACTAGAAAATTTCCACCAACCAATGAGATTAGTCGCAAGAGATACCTACTTAGGAAAATTAAATCCTCATCAACCAATGTTACATTTTTTCGTTGTCTAATTACCACAAATTAATTCAAAAATATATATTCTATAAATATATAGTCCATACAATATTCTGGATCAAACGTTACGTGTCCAATCCAAATATCCTAAATCATATAGCTTCGAAATCGATGTTGTGAAAATAAGTTTTAATATTATCCGTGCAAATATATCTTATTTACACTAGAAAATTTTCATCAACCAATGAGATTAGTCGCAAGAGGTACCTACTTAGGAAAATTAAATCCTCATCAACAAATGGTATATTTTTTCGTTGTCTAATTACCACAAATTAATTCAAAAATACATATTCTATAAATATATAGTGCATAGAATATTCTGGATCAAACGTTACATGTCCAATCCAAATATCCTAAATCATATAGCTTCGAAATCGATGTTGTGAAAATAAGTTTTAATATTGTCCGTGCAAATATATCTTATTTACACTAGAAAATTTCCACCAACCAATGAGATTAGTCGCAAGAGGTACCTACTTAGGAAAATTAAATCTTTATCAACCAATGGTACATTTTTTCGTTGTCTAATTACCACAAATTCATTCAAAAATACATATTCTATAAATATATAGTCCATAGAATATTCTGGATCAAACGTTACGTGTCCAATCCAAATCATATAGCTTCCAAATCGATGTTGTGAAAATAAGTTTTAATATTGTTCGTGCAAATATATTATTTACACTAGAAAATTTCCACCAACCAATCAGCACATAGTAGATCATATGTTTCATCTGTAAATTCATGAAAACCCAATTCCCTAGCCTTTGAAGATATTAAATATATTTATGCGCTTGTTCCGTGTCAGATCGATCTTTTGGGTAATGTGACGAGTCAATTCTAACTTATGTCGTTTCGTGAGTTTATATCTCACGTCTTTTATATTTATTATGTACGTGAGCGAGAGTTAAATATATTTCTAAGTATCTTGTTTATTAGACCTGTCTTACTGCGCCATATATCATATTTTGAAATGCGACAACTTCATAGTTTTTTTTTTACAAAAAGAAAAAAGAAAAAATAGAGAGTTAGTGTTAGATATGTCTTGAATATTTGGGTTTGGTCTGTTTTGCGTGGTCTGAATTTTTTTTATTTTATTTTTTCGGAGTAAAATCAATTGTTGAAAGGAGAGAACAAGTTTGGAGCCCACTACAAATCTAACTAAGAGTGCGGGTCGGAGTCCACACGGTACGGATCCGCTTAGTTCGGACGGGAATTTTTTAAAATTCTTTTCTATTTTGGCCTATCCATTTAGTTAAACCGAAATTATTTCTAATTTATTGTAATGTAGCCTCTTATATATTTATGTTTTTTTATTTGATAAACTCTAGTATATAAGAGAGAGCATTAGATATATTTTGACATATAATTTTATTTATGTACTTTAGTTTTTTCTTGCTTTCTCAAATCTCTTTGGCGTTTCATCTCCCACGAATTAGGATTTTTTAGGATTTTTTAAAAATTTATGTCTAAGCAGCTACTTGTTAAAAACTTAAGTTCAACAACTATAATTAAGGGATAATTGCCTATATACCTCTCAAAATTTTTGAAATATCTTATTTATCTTCTTTTTTTTTTCTATTCCAATATATCCCTCATATATTTCTCCGTAATTCAAAAATACTCCTGTTAGTACCCGTTAAGTTATTTCGGATTAAAACTGAGTTAAAATTTCTACCATAGTTAAAGAAAATAGTGAAAATAACTATTTTGCCCCTAACTTAAAGACAAGTAGGAAAAGTTGGTGACAGTAGAAGCGTATTTTTGAAAAGACAAAAAAATTAAAATAAAAAAAGTTGGTGACGGTAGAAAAATATATTTAAAATGGTAACATAATAATTTCACAGAAATAACGGCTGTTCCTAACAGTTAACTAATAAAATTTAATTCTAGGGATATATTTGAAAGTCTTTGCAATCTTAAAAGAATATTTTTAATATTAGCCTTCTAAAAGGGATAGATAAGAAAGTTGGAAACTTTTTAGGAGTATATAAGCAATTGTCCCTATAAAAAAACTTCGATCATGATCAAATTACCGAGAAACTGTTTCGACCCATTCTAAGCCCACATGAGCTTAACAATACGACATATCACCGACCGCCCCTAGCGCAAGTGGCAAAAGTTTGATGGTTGGTATCCGAGGTCCCGAGTTCGAATCCTAGTTGATTCACATTTTCAGCTAAGTTTATTTCTAAATGAAATAAATGGAGCGGGTAGCATGCTACATTTCTCTCAACAAAAAAAAACGACATATCTATAGGAACCCACGCATTAACCCAAATGCTTAAACTTGTAGATATACCCAATTAGTTTGTACTAATTAATTCTTTTCACAATTAAATTCATAACACAAAATTCTATTTGAATCGCTTTCCACAGTTCCACTTCTAATTGTTTCTGAAAGTGAAGGAGCCCACGCTTCGCACGCTTTGTAGCGTGCAAGCGAAGTGCAACCACACAAACTGGGGCTATTCATAGGATGATTGAGCCTTCTCATAATTAGTTCCATTAACTAGTATTGAACCCACCTCAACTCCACTGCTTTTATTTCATCTTCTAAGTAAGGTCTCAAAACTTCTAAATTTATCAGACACCAATAAGGAAATAATTTATTGCAAGCAGTTACTATTGTATTACAGTTTTAACTAATGAATGATACAATTAAGGAATTAATTATGAATGAATCAAATTTCTAAATCAAGAATCTACCAATTATGACAAGTATTCAAATTTTGAGAAAACTTAAGAATGACAATCTCTTAAGTATGGCAATCACTCCAAATAGAAAATATTTGAATTCAAATGTTATACATTTATAGAATGTAATTATGTAAATATTGTAATTCCAAGAATAATTAGATCATATTTTGCATTCACTAATTCTATATATTGAGAGTTGGTTTTGTGTGTTCTTCATTGAGAGCAACAACTATTTTTTCACCAGTTATAATTTGTTTTATTAACTTTGCACGAATTTGAATATGTTATTTGGATTTGTGCATTTGTAGTTAACTTCTGCAATCAGAATACAACGAGGAGCTTCGCCTGTTGTGGTTGTAGTTCCAACTGCAACAGTTGACGAAGACAAATCACTTAGATCAAAAAAAATAAATAGTTCTCCAAATTACGAAACAAAAGAATTGTAACTATAACCGATATAAACATACAAAACTTAATAAAATAAGTATATCTATAACTAAGAACTAGGCTACTATACTATTAATAGCACCAAGTCATTAGTGCTACTAGATTTTCGGCTCTTGGATGAAGGGATATGCGGTTAGGATGATAGTGGTCCCCTTGGATGGTTGGTTGAATAGTATGATCTAACGGGTGAAAATAGTTAAAGAGATAGATCTAACGGCGAAAAATTTGGTAGCACCAACTGCTAGATGCTATTGATAGCATAGTAGCCGGACTCCTATAACTAATATATTTTCAATACTATGCATTTTTAACTAAATTATGCTTATAATTATATGAATAAATTACATTTCTGGTTCTCAAATTATCAGGCACGTGACACTTTAGTTCTTAAACTTTTATTCATTTTAATTTTTGACTCGAACTTTTTAAATTATTGCGGTAATTTCCACAATCTAATTTAGTTTGCTAAATATTGATATACTACTAATGTGAAAATATTGTAACAGTATTATATGACAACACGGTTATAATTAAGATGCTACATAATTTATATACTAGTGACTCGTCAAAATTTAGCCAATTAAATTAGTTTATAAGACTTAATTATAATAATTTATAAAATTATAATAAATTAAAATTTAAGAACTAAAAATACTTTGCGTGGTGTGTATTGCTTTGAGGAAATTTCTTTCGGGTTTCACTCAATTGCTCTCACGCACTTGCCAAGTCAAGTAAACATACTTATCTCTTATAAGAAAAAACAAATTTTCCGACTATCATTGTCAAAGTAAAGAGCACGACACAGTAAAAAGTACATAGAATTCCTAACATTTGGAAATTTCCACCGACCAATGAGATTAGTCGCAAGAGGTACCTACTTAGGAAAATTAAATCCTCATCAACCAATGGTACATTTTTTAGTTGCCTAATACCACAAATTAATTCAAAATTACAAATTCTATAAATATATAGTGCATAAGATATTCTGGATCACGCGTTACGTGTCCAATCCAAATATCCTAAACCATATAGCTTCGAAATCGATGTTATCAAAATAAGTTTTAATATTGTCCGTGCAAATATATCTTATTTACACTAGAAAATTTCCACCAACCAATGAGATTAGTCGCAAGAGGTACCTACTTAGAAAAATTAAATCCTCATCAACCAATGGTACATTTTTTGGTTGCCTAATACCACAAATTAATTCAAAAATACATATTCTATAAATATATAGTGCATAGGATATTCTGGATCATGCGTTACGTGTCCAATCCAAATATCCTAAATCATATAGCTTCGAAATCGATGTTGTCAAAATAAGTTTTAATATTGTCCGTGCAAATATATCTTATTTACTCATGATTTAAATTTCTTATTCTGACAATAATAAAAATTGACTTATTTTGATGATATCTATTCATATATATTGTGGCCTAATAAGGATTAGATCACTAAAATTTTAGAGACAATTGAAATTTAATATGGAATTGCTTTTTAACCGGTAGATACTAGTTAAAGTGGCGCATTAAGATTCAAAGAATATGAATTCAAAAAGAAAGCTCTTAACTTTTTATATGTACTTTTTTTTTAAATTCGTCGTTTATGCTTTTAATTAGCACTTTTGTGAGCACGTGTGCTAGTACAAGCCTACAAAATTAAGAGTCTACTATAAATCAAAATTATATATTTATTGATTTTTACATAGCCCTCGAAGTTTGGTTGAACAACCCATTATCTTAAAAAATTAAAATATTAGAGACAAATAAATATTTCACACAATTAATTCTCAGTTTGAATTCAATCAGACTACTGGTTTTATTAATTTCTCTTATTCAATTCACACAATTAATATTTCAAACCCAAATATAACAGAAAGTATCAAATATAAAAATATTAAAATACGATTCTTTAAAAATTAAGATTTTAATTACAAACGATTGTTTTATTTTTTATTTTTTATTTTGGTTGCTGTTTCTCCATCTAATTAATTGTGTGCCAAAATTTTGGAGCTAAGTTATTTATATATATAATCCACTTACATGGCACATGTAACACGACCAAGTAACAAATATCATTTTAATATTAGGGCCAATGGGTTAACGTACAAGCTATGAACCTTCCCACACGGATTGAGAAAATAATTGGTGGGGGACTTGGAAGTTGATCTGGTCAACGATCTAAATAAAGATAAATTAGGTGGATAAGCATGTGATTTAGCATGTGATTAATTAAGGATCTATTTAAATGTATGAATATTTTATTTATTCAGAACTTCTTTTTCATTTATTCCAAGAAGCATCCAAGAGAACGATCAAATGTTTAAAACGGTATATTATATTCGACCTCTAAGTCATTTTGTGATCAGAATAAAATAAATCACCTTCTAAAAGCAAAAAAAAATTTATTAACTTGCAATCATAAAAATTATTACTAGATAACTTGTTTTGATATTCAAATAAGCAATAGCTTAGAAAAAAACCTAAAAAAGGAGCACGTCTTTCTCTCTTATTGGATCTTTTCTAAGTCTATCGTCCAATGTGATGCTGAGATAAGAACGAAAAACTTTTATATCAGAATGAATTTTAAAATTCAAATTTGTCTTAAATCACACGGCTTATCAAACTGTCTCAACGAGATCTTATTGAAGAGCTTCTCAACGAAGTTACGTCCTACGACTTAAGCGTGGCTTTGATTAACTACCGCGTGTTTGTTTATGCTTATATAAGCAATAGGAAGTTGGCATAGCCTCCATCAACTCTCTTCCTTGGGGGGAAAAAAGCTTCAACCTCTCTTCCTTTTTGTTCTTCTTTCTCATTCAGCCCTCATGGATCAACAAGATGGCGATTACCGCGGCGATTTTATGGTCCTAAGACCAGATAAAGGAGGGATATTCGACCTCTTCTATCTCTTATTTTCGAGCAATCTTACGAGGAATAACGCAGTCGACTGCCCGATCGGCACCGAGGTAGACGAAGTACGAAGAAGATGGGTGATCTTCATCTCCCTCCTCTTGCAGAAGATTCTCCTAAAGGTGAAGAAGCCAATGGCTCTCGTCGGTTCCGCACTCGAGGAGTGGATGAACCTTCTCTATGTCAATGGTAGTTACTGGAATCTCTTCAGTAATATCATGAAAGGTGCGTAAACTTATGATCGAAAATTGATATTGTCAAAGCAGTTTTTGTTATTGCCAGAGCAAAAGTTTAGATCATGCATGGTTAGATACAGTATATTTACTTTGGCAATATCAGTTCCCAACCTTTATTTGATATATAGTTATTATTGATGCATAACAAAGAAGAGTTAATTTGTTCCCAAAAAAAAAAACAAGAAGCAAGCATGAAATGAGAAATTAGTACAAGATCTTTAATTAAGCTTTAAAAACTAATATATAGCAATTGTTTTGAGATATATTTGATGAATTGTCACTTCTTTTTTTTTTTGAAATTTTTTCAAGTTCTTATCAGTTTGTTTTTTGAGCAAAAATTAGGGACATTTAGAATAAATAATTTTTCTAGGAGCAGTAAATGATTGTTGTAGACATAAAATTTAATTTTGTTTGTTGAAATATGCAACAATTTAATTAGTTAAATTTGTATGTAAAAATTCAATTATGTAACTCTGTTTCTGGGACTTCTTAAAAATATTCAAAATATATGAAACTAATACTATTAACGATTTAATTAATTAGACTTTTAGATAATAAACGGCTGTTTCGTATGCTATAAAAGTTGTTCTTAAATTAATTTTCTTTCTTTTAATTCAAATACACATATAAAATGTTAAAATACAGTTTTTTTGTTGAATAATTAATTCCAACATAACAAGTTGAGCCCTACTTTTTAATGCAATTTAAAAATATCTACCAATAATTTTCTTTTATGTAATATGCAATAAGGTTATATAAACCATACTATGTGAGTTTCCTAGCAATGTACTTTTCTTATTTACACCTAACTCCCCAACTAAAAACTAAATTATTATCCACGAGGAATTAACTAATACTAAGCTAACAAGTTTGCTTCTCACGTTTCAAGACTTAAAAAATTCATAAAATTTCGTACCTGCCGAATATAAATAATTAAAAGAAAAATACTATTTTCTAAAAATTTAAGTTTTTTTTAAAAATAATAATTATTTAATATGTTATCAGAGTAGGATATTCTGAACCTAAATCTCATCTGTATTAATTTCTTTATAAACTCAGGAAAAATAAGGATGCCGGACAAAACGAAGTCGACATATAGATCGGCGATCGGACTCATCGACACGCGAGTCGACTTGGATAAGAAGATCAAAACTGGTGATAGCAGATACCATGCAGCATTGTCTATCATGGCTGCAAAGCTAGCTTATGAGAATGAAGCATCCATTGAGGCCATTGTTACAGACCATTGGAAGGTTTGGATTTTTAACTTTAAATTCATTAATTGTGTGAGTGAAAATTAATTTTATGTTGAAATTGACAACTTGTTGTTTAAATGCAGATGAAGTTCTTGGGGAATTATAATTTCTGGAATGGTAAGATAAGCTCAGAGCATTACGATAGTATTTTTAGAAGTAAATGATGTTGTTTACTTTTGCGTTGTTTCTGAACGATGGGGCATCTAAATTAACGAATGACACTGTTTATTTGAATTTCATAGAAATCAAATTTTGTGATTTTACAATATCATTTACCTGACCGAGTTATTCTAAATTTATCTTAAGTTGACCATTAAATATTGCAAACTTTGGATATGCTTTAATACTAGACAGAAAATGTTGAAAATTTATGAAATTTGATTACTAAAAAGTTTAAAAACGCTAGATAATGTTAGATAACACTGATCATCGATCCAGATGCTGTGTTATGAGAAATGACGTAAACATAAACGATTTTATTTACTTCTGGAAGTATACTAGCTTTTGATTTTTTTAGTATAAAGGTGGTCGTTACATTTTAATTAAAATTTAAAAAAAGAGTTGGACCTAACAAAACTTAGGCCCATGATCTTGAATGGGCTAAAGCACTATTAATTGGGAACTCGGCCCAAGTACTATTTCGGCTTTCCTTTTCTTATCCATTTTACTATCACTTTGTACAAACAAAAATGCTCTACTATTTTTCGCAACAATAAAAGGATCAACATGTCCAATACTAACTCATTTCAAGCGCTACGTGCCCAACCTCTTCCTCAACCACCGTTTCTCAATTGCTACATCGCAGAATACCAAGGGGACTACTCCACGCAAGCCTTCATGTTCTGCGACAAGCCGACGGACGCCGAGCTAGTCATAGTGGCATTCCAAGGCACCGAGCCATTCGACGCGATGCAATGGCTCACCGACATCGACTTCTCGTGGTACGAGATCCCAAACGTGGGCAGAGTCCACTTAGGCTTCATGAAGGCACTAGGCTTACAGAAAACAAGTACCGGATGGCCGAAAGACGTCCAAACATCGGAGAAGCCACTCGCTTACTACACCATTCGCGAGAAACTTCGCGACACTTTGGTGAAGCATAAAAATGCGCGGGTTCTGATAACCGGACATAGCCTGGGAGGCGCGCTGGCTATTCTGTTCCCTACTGTATTGGCGTTGCACGAAGAGCATAGTATGTTGGAGAGGTTGGAGGGAGTGTATACATTTGGGCAACCTAGGGTTGGAGATAAGAGTCTTGGAGAGTTTGTGGAGGGGTTCTTGGATAAGCCTAAGAGGAGGTACTTCAGGTTTGTTTACTGCAATGATGTGGTACCTAGAGTGCCCTTTGATGACTCTGTTCTCTTGTTCAAGCACTTTGGGAAGTGCCTTTACTATGACAGCTTCTACAGAGGAAAGGTGAGTCTCTCTCTCCCTCACATTCATATATAATTTGCTTAAAAGAGTTGGTATTTGCAAATCATGCTTTGACATTAGAAGCTCAAGAATTTCTTTCTTTTTTTTCAAGAAAAATACTCAACTTATTTGGCAAATGAATAAGCAAAAACAACAAAACAAAACAAGAGAAACAACTCTTAGGGCATGTTTGGTTCACCTATTTTAGACCATGGAATCGGAATGGGATTTATTGATTCCAATAGTTGTTGTTTGTTTTAAAGGAATCGGATTCCGACTCCCATTCCACTATGGAATGGGAATGGCTAATTCCATATATGGCCCAATCCGGCCTTGAATACCGGATTGGCCCATTCCAAAGTAAATTACTCAAAAGTTTCTTTTACCAACACCTCCCCTCCTCTCCCATCACCACTTTTCTCTCTCTTAATCAAAACACTCTATTTAAAATTCTAGATTTTCATTCCATTACCCATTCCAATAATGAACCAAACGTTTTTGGATGATTCGTCATTCCATTTTCCATTCCAAAGCAATCCAATTCCATTTCCCATTCCAATTCCAATCGCGAACCAAACATGCCCTTAAAGTAGTAAGTAATAACTATTATTTAGTGCTGTAAGAGCAAAAAAAAAAAACCAATACATAGAGTATTTGCTCTGTCCCTATTAAAAATAGTATTGTTAATATTCTCTTGGCATATTTTTGAATCAACAGTTTTTCTCTAGTATACACACTTGCATATTTTCTGTTTCGCATAATTTTGAAATAATTGATCTGCTTTAGAACTTCAAAAAAGTTTTAATTTAATCATAGAGTTTTTATTCGGATGAAAAATTAAAATAAGCTATTGGGCCTTTTAAATTGTACTTACCTACGTGGCATAATTTTCAAATTATTTTTCTATTTTAAAACTTCAAATTTTTTTTTTTTTTAAGAAAGAGGATAGCACGCTATCCACTTCGTTCATTCTTTTAAAAAGTGAACTTAGCTAAAAATATGAAATAATAAGGCTGCGAAATTGAGACCTCACATACCAATCATCGAGCTTTTAGTTAATTGCGTTACGTACGGTCGGTGAAGCCCAGAACTTCCTTAACAAAATGTTTGATTAATAAAAATTTTGAAGCTTCTGCCATAAGAAAAGGTTTTTTTTTTTTTAAAGAGAAATGTACTATGCTACCCGCTTCATTTATTTTTTAAAAAATAAATTTAACTAAAAATGTGAATCAACTAGAATTCGAACCGGAGATCTCGGGTACCGATCACCAAACCCTTTGCCACTTGCGCTAGGGACGGTCGGTACCATAAAGAAAAGTTAAATGAGCTGTTGGGTCTCTTAAGCAAAAGTTTTAAAATATTTTTATAATAATAAAATTTTTAGTTCTATTCTCTATATATTAATAATAATTAATTATTAATTATTTTATATTGTTGACGAGCAGGTATTGAGCGAAGAGCCGAACAAGAACTACTTCTCGCTGTGGACGGTGATCCCGAAATACATGAACGCATGGTGGGAGCTCATCCGCAGCTTCTTCATCGGATACGTGGAGGGCTCTGATTACGCCGAAGGGCGGCTGCTGAGACTCGCGAGGGCCGTTGGATTGCTGTTTCCCGGTTTGCCCGCACACTCCCCGCAAGATTACGTCAACTCCATGCGATTGGGGACCCCACTCCTGCAAGAGGACCAATCATAAACTTTATAGTGTGATATTTGTTCAGTAAATTTATACAGAACTTATTTAAACTATAGAATATTTTAAATTAATAATTTTAAAATTTTTAAAATATAATTTTACTATTTAGTTTTGTAATTTATTTGATTTGAGCCGGTCAATAGAACTTTAACTTTAAAATTTAAATATGTGATTTATATTTATAGATGTACTTGTTATATTTCATACAATTCTCGCAACTATAAGAAATTTCTTAAAGTTAGTAATTAGTTTTGATTTTAAAGTCAAAGTATCGTCGACCCACTCAAATTAACAAATTGAAACGTTGGATAGTAAAATTAAAATTTTGAAAGAGTGAGTAGTCGATTCAAAACGATTCATAGTTCAGATAAGTTCTATACATTTTTATTTATTTTATTTTGAGTTAAATGTATTTAGAATCGTCCGAATTGTTGTCGCTTCTTTGGAGATAAGTATTTAAACCTGTAAAATCCTTAATATTAGTTGATCGAGTAAGAAATAATAAAGAATGTATGGTGGTGATATAATTAAATAAGTTTTCTTGATACCAAAGTTAGTTTAGATAATAAAATTAATCATAATTATGACATTCAATTTGTAAAACTCAAATGCTAGAAAATTAATTTTTATACTGTAATTAAGGCTGAATCTTGACGTCAACGTGTTTTAAAATCATATCGAACAACGATTCAAAAATGTAACCGGTTTAAAGGTCACAGGTCACTAGGTTGAATCAGTGATACCAGCATAACATCATAAATATTTAATTATTATTTTTAATTTAATTATATAAAAAGTATTTCTATATTATTATTCTAGTATCTTACTAAATTATAAAATACTTATTTTTAGAAATTAAGTAGATATAGATTTTCAAGTTTTACTTTTTATAAAACTAATCTGTACTAATAGAAAATAAAATCAGTTAAGTTGATTTTAAGGTGTTGAATTTTAATATATCTTGATCTAAAAATTTGACTGGTTTGATTAAAATCAGACTGGTTCATTGATTCGATAGTTGAGTTGCCAATTCGAAGGGCTCAAATTAAGCAGTACTTTAACTTATTCGGTTTTAAAGATTTGAACTGAACCATTTAAAAGACTGGGTCACGACCGGTTCGACCTAGTTTTTAAATCATTGGTTGTTATTTCTTGATTATTTGACTAGCATTACCTGCTCTAAATTGTGGAAATATAAATCTAGGTACTTAATTACAAAATTTTTAAAGTTTAGATGGAAAGTACTAAAAATTGATCTAATATATGAAAGTAATTAATAAAAAAGCACATAACTTCACTTAAAAGTTTAATTTCAAAAAATGTAGTAAAATATAGTCCAATAATAAGTATGTATGGCTTGTTTCCACTTTTGTCACCTGTCTATGAACATTCTTCAGAAAATAAAAGAAAATTAGGAAAGATTTTGTCCCCCCTCCGGCGGCCTTCAGATTGGCAGGATGAGAGCATCTCCACCAAACCCTAACATGCACGCATGCTGGAGTTGCGACAAAAAAGATATCAAAATATGTTTTTTTTTTATTTTCTGATAAAATAATAAAAATTATATCTTTATTAACTCTTAGAATATGTTTGTTTCACAAAGATTGAAAGGGAGCGAAGTTGTTTTTGACTGTAAATTATTACTTTTGCTGTTTGGTTTGATATAAATTAAATCTATCATTAATTTCACTTTTTCAAAATATTGTGATTCTGAATAATATCAAAGCCAATTACAAATAACAAATAAAAAAATAATAAAAATAATCAACTTTTATAATTTGTTTAGTTGTCGGTACAAAAATTTTCAACAAAGTAAATTAGAAAGAATGAGATAATTAAAGTTTCAAAGCCATCATTGTTTTTTATCTAAAAAACAGTAGGGGAAAAAAAAATTATTTAAATTTTAATTAAACTAAAAGTTATTTATAAACTGAAAATTATTTTTGGACAAACAAACAGGCCATTTACGTCGTAGGCCTAATTTGGCAATGTGACAGTTAAAAACACAATTTTTATAGACTAAATTACAGAAAACACTCCTATCAATACTCGTTTTTTTACATTTCTCCTTGTCATTTAAAATCCTATACTTTGCTCCTTTGAAAAATAAAAAATATTCACTTCGTCCCCCGCCGTCAGTGTTTCGTTAGGATTCCGTTTATATTCTATTATTATATATTTTTTATACCCAAAATACCCTCAGCCTCTTTGAAAAATGAAAAATATTTACTTTACCCCGGCGTCAGTGTTTCGTTAGGGTTCCGTTTATATTCTATTATTATATATGTTTTATACCCAAAATACCCTCAGCCTTCTCCCTTGTCGCCTCCTTCCTCGCCGCCCACGCCGCCTCGCCCTAGTCCGCCGCCTCGCCCTCCTCCGCTGCCTTGTCCTCGCCCACCTCTCCATCCGTGGTCAGGTTGCTTCTTTTGGGGACTGGAGCAATCTATTTCAGGCTGATCGCATTTCGATCCCTCATTTATCAAGGATAACTGAACCTTTCACTGTCGAAGAAATTAAGCAAGCAGTCTTTCAACTGGGGAGCGATAAGGCGCCGGGACCAGACGGATTTCCGCTTAGATTCTATCAAACTTTCTGGGACATGGTAAAGGAGAACATCCTTAATCTTTTTCAGGAGATGTATGAGGGTAGACTCTCCATTGCCCCCATCGACTACACTTTTATTTGTCTAATTCCCAAGAAGAAGGGGGCAGAACGGGCGAACGACTATCGTCCTATAAGTTTAATAAACGGGATTCAAAAAATCTTATCCAAGGTATTGGCCAATCGTCTAGAACTGGTCATGACTGACCTAATTTCACCGACGCAATCAGCTTTTTTGAAGGGTCGGAACATCACCGACGCGTTTGTTACTGTATCCGAACTCGTTGGATGGGGTAGCAAAAAGGGTATTGAGGGGGTCGCGGTAAAAGTAGATTTTGAAAAGGCCTACGATAGAATCTATTGGCCATTCCTTTTCCGCATCCTTCAATGGTGGGGCTTCGACGAGAAGTGGTGTGGCTGGATCGAATCATGCGTGTGCTATGCGAAAGTGGCTATTTTAATAAATGGTGAGGCGACCAAATGGATCAAGACAAAGAGAGGAGTAAGGCAGGAGACCCGTTGTCCCCTTTCCTCTTCCTGTTAGTGGCGGAATGCTTGACCCGTATGACTAATAAGGCCGAATGCAATAATCTTATCAAAGAAATTAGCCCGTCTGATACGAGTACCGTTTCCCTCATCCAATTTGCGGACGATACCTTTTTCTTCTGCGAGGCTAGAAGAAGATACCTAAGGAATCTTCGATTTGTGTGGCAGCTCATTGAATGGGCGTCCGGCCTAAAAATCAACAGAGAGAAGTCGGAATTATTCTATCTGGGTCAGGCGGACGGAAAAGCTACGAGATTAGCGGACTTACTCGGATGCAGAGCAGGCACATTTCCGACTACTTACCTGGGCCTACCTCTCTCCCCTAGACCCCCCTCTAAGGAGTTATGGAGGGGGCTCATACAAAAAGTCCAACGTAAAATTGATGGATGGCAGGCAAAACTCCTATCTAGGGGGGGCAGACTTATTCTGGTAAACGCGGTTCTATCTAATCTCCCCCTATATTTTCTAACAGTGTTCAAGGCACCCAAATGGGTGATCAAGCGCATTGAAGCTCTACGCAGAGACTTCTTCTGGAATGGAGGACGCAACCCCACAGGCAAGGGCTGTTTGGTGGCATGGAAGAACGTATGCAAGAGCAAGAACGAAGGCGGGCTGGATATTTTGGACGTTACAACTATGAACCGAGCCCTGCTGTCTAAATGGTGGTGGAAATTTCACACGGCCCAACAACTGCAATGGAATATGATTATCAGAGCTTTATACTACAAAAGAAGAAAACCATTGATGGAAGGAAAATCTTTTAGACCCTTTTCATTCTGGTGGAAGGGAGTCCTTAGTCTCAATGTCATCTTCAAATGGAGAACCGCTTACAAACTAGGCAACGGGAGTACTATCGACTTTTGGTTCGATCGATGGTGTGGGGAGACCGCTCTACATATGTCGTTCCCAGAGCTCTATTATTTCGCAGACCAGAAAAAAATAAAAGTTAGTGAATGTTTGAGAGCGACAGTTGGAACTGGTTTAAGATACTGGGAGCCTACCCCGATTCTATACAAGGGGTGAGTGCCAGCCTCCCGGAGTTCAGGGAAAGGCTAACTTCTCACACAGTCGAACAGAGACCGGACGAGATACGTTGGCGATGGAGCCCTGACGGATGTTTCTCGGTAAGATCGACCTACTTAGCATTGACTGACGGGGGTACGAGGGACGCTAGGGCTCGTAAGATCTGGAAGCTCCGAATTCCCCTAAAAGTAAAAGTATTTTGTTGGTTGGTCCTTAAGAAAAGACCTCTTACAACTGATAACCTTGCAAAGAGAGAGTGGTCAGGAGACACAACCTGTGTGTTTTGCGGATCGGCAGTGGAGACTGTGGACCATCTGTTCACCCAATGCGTCTTCAGTAGATACATTATAGTGATGGGCGTGGACGGAGTGCAACCTCGGGATCTGGGGGACGACGTAAACTTAGTCTGGGACAGGTGGACGGGCAGGACAGGGAAGCACATGACAAGATCTGGCTTAACTGAATTAGCAGGCAGCTGGTGGACCATTTAGAATGTCAGAAATGATACGATTTTTGGAAAGACCCAGCCGAACCCGGTGCGAGTAGTCCTCAAGCTCCAGCAACTGCTATCAGAGTGGGACCTCCTTACCCCAGCAAAACTGAACCTTAACCGTTTTACGGGATATATAGTTTTTTTTTTTTTTTTTTTTTTTTCCTCGAGGCCCAGTTTGCCTCACTCCTGTAGCCTAGTTCATCTTTCTATTGAATGAAGCGGGTAGCGTGCTACCTCAAAAAAAAAAAATTGTAATCGCAAAAAAGTAATATGTAACTTCAATAAAATTATAATTATAATTTTATAATATAAAAGTAATATTTTTAACGACCACGTGAAACAAACCAGGCCAGAGCCAATGTGCGTTGCAAACGGCATCCAAAGAAAATGGGAGGGGTTTTTTTTTAAAGAACTTAAAAAAATGAGTGGGCCCACAACATGCCATTTTAAAAAAAATGTACGTTGCACTGATTAAGGGGAATCAATAATACCACTTTTTTGACTCTTTGTGGTGACCCCAACAGATTACAGTTGTACTAAAAATCTCTGTACTACTGAATTATTGCCTTGGAACCATTTTGCCATTTTCTAGGGTTTACTGCACTGCTGGTTCCCAACCTTATCCCGTTGTTCTTTTTTTCTTTTTATGATGGAATTTTTAGATTCCATTTTGTTTGAGAATAAGAAGCATTCGAATAATTTTTTTTTTTTTATCTCTGTAAAAATCTGTTATTGTAAAATAATTATGAACAAAAGTAAAATTATATACATTTGATTTGTAATATTGCTATTTTTAGAAAAAATTAAATCTGTCTTTAATTAATTTTATAGAATAATAAAGAATAGTAAAAAATGATGATGATGGTTGAATTTAATATAAAATATTATTTAATAAAAATAATTTATTATAATATTTCAGTACAAATAATATGTATTAAAATAATATAATAAATAATTTATTATAATATGTAATATATTATGTCTCCATCATTTACTTTACAATATTATTTCACCTAAAAGTGGAATAGTTTATTCCAAATTATTCCTGGACAGAAGGGAATAGTAAAATTTGACCATGATAAAATATTTCGATTAAAAAAATATCCCTGTTTGGTAGTATTGGGGGGATAATTTTTATTTTCCCCGCTTTATCTTTGAATCAGATTAAGCCTTAATTTTTAAAACTAATTATACCACTTGTTTCTAATATTTATCTTTTTTTTATTTTTTATGCACGCATATTGCATTGAGCAAATTTTTTTTTTTATGCACGCATATTGTTTTAGTTTCTAATATATAACTAAGTAGGATTTTGTTGGAGCTGGCGTGGCCTATTCTATCTAAATTAACAAAAATTTAGATTCAGTAAAATAAAATGTAAAGATTAGAGATCTATTAGAAAGAAAAAAAAAAAGAGTTAGGGACCAAAATGAAAATAAGATAAAGGTTAGAGACTAGCGGTGCAATTAACTCTCTTTTAATCGTCCTCGCTTCCAATTCCATTAATAAAAAAATAAATTGAAAAGCTCCGCGCGCCACTTGAGTCATTCAAACTGTATCCCCACCGTCTCTCGAACTAGGGTTAGGGTTTAGGGGATCGAAGAGAACAAGGGACAAGGACGAGGGCTCTTTTTCTTTTTGCTCTACAATTATTGATCCTATGAGCTCCTTTTGTCGTTTTTTTTTCCTTTTTCCCTGTAATTTCTATATAGAAACGTGATAGCAATGATTCATTAATGTACTGTAGATAATAACGATCTAAATAAAGGAAAATTTAAAAAAAAACGGAGTAAGAGCTTGTGAAAAGTCAATAGATCTGACCTTTTTTTAAAAAGAAAAAAGCATCCTATGTGAATAAAGTAGATGATAAGAGACCAGAATCTCTTTAATTTAAAAATAAAAAAGAAATAAGAGACATAAATAAGCAAACAGAGAGTGAGATCTCCTTATAAAAATGACAGTTTTTTTTTAAAAAAAAAATCTGGACATTAATTGGATTTTTTTTTATTTTTTTTTTTTTTTTTTTTTTTCAAGTATAGTTGTTGAGTTTCCTGCAACTTTTTGAGACATTTTGGTACAATCTTTTTTTGTTTTTTTGGCATAATGCATAGTGACCATGGCCCAGATCCAGATCTATTGAAAAAGAGATCACCTTCACCTTTCCCTTTCACACAACCCGACCCTCCTCCCCGGTTCAGCGTTCACACCACCACTATTGGGAGCGCTCACGCACTCTCAAAATTAACCATTTATTTCTCAACTTACAGTGCAGACGCAGAGCTTTCCGAAGAGCCATAGGCGACGACGCTCTCCGATCCGGCGGTGCTTTCGCTTTCCCGCCTCTTTAAATTTTCAAAAAATTTCGCCGCGAAGCGATGAGCAAGAGCTCTGCCGCTTCGTCCTGCAGCAGATCGGGCCCGGGCACGCCGAACTACCTCCACAAGGGGTGGAGTTCGGAGCGCGGGAAGTACGGAGCGAACAACGCAGTCTTGCTGCCTTTCGGTAACGGAAGGCAGCTGCCGTCGAAATGGGAGGATGCGGAGCGCTGGATTCTCAGTCCTGTCTCCACCGAAAATGCCGGCAGGCTTTCCGCCCGCCCGCCCCATCACAGACGGCCCAAATCGAAGAGCGGCCCGCTCGGCCACTCCTCGGGGATCGGCGGCGCCCGCTCGTCGTCCGCTTCGCCGTTCGATAGTGTCCTGATGGAGAATCTCGCGGCGACCTCTCCTTTTATGGCCGGAATTCTAATGCCGCAGCGCGGCCGCGGCGGCGGCGGCGGCGGTAATTGCGGCAGACCGTGTAATGCCACTAGCGAGTCGTGCGTAGCGCGATCGACGAGCGTGCACGGGTGGTTGGATATGTTGATCGAGTCGTCTTCGTCGTTGCCTAGCTCGCAGGACACTGTACAAGGTTTCGAGATTCTATTACTCTTCTACTTCTAGCTTGTGAAGATACGATTCTTAGTACCGTCGTGTCCATTTAATCCTGCGAATTGTCCTGCAAGTTTCTGATTGAGAGTTTCGAAAACTGAATAATGTTTTGTATGACATTGTCCGAATATTCACGCGACAGCTATCTCTTGTTTTTGACGCGACGTTGTTGTTGTTTATTACTTCGGAAGTTACTTACTAGTCGGTAATAACGCATCCTCTGCGCGGTCGTTATCGCTTTAGTACCTTTAAGAATCTAAGCCATGCGTAAACAGTATATTTTCAGCATGTTCATAAGATTGCCATTGTAACTCTTTGACACGATTACAGTCTCAGGGACTTTTCTAGAGCCTTCATTTTGAGATGATTTTTGCGTAATTCATAAATGTTCGTCGTGCTTGTTTAGTAATTACATACATTTTGCACATTAGAATCACTTGTCTTTTCATTGTAAAGGACTTCATCTTTGTGTGAAAACTGTTAAGGGTTCATTTTCGGTTGCCGCATATGTAGTTGATAATTGCGCATTAACTTGGAGCAGAATAACAGCTCACATTCTAATGCGTAATCTGTAATTCTTTTGATTTCGCACGCAGACGAGAGAAATGAAAATTCAGTCGAAGTAGCCGCCGCTGCGAATTCTCCTCTTACTTTGAGGAAGGATGTGGCTACACAAATGAGTCCCGAGGGAAGCGCTCCCTCTTCTCCTGGAGAGAATCCTTCGTTCTCCCATTCGCCGTCAAACTACTGCATTGAAGAGCTGGGGAGCCGTTTCCCGAAGCTTGAGATCAAGGATGTGCAGGTGGATGATCGCGTGACTATAACTAGGTGGTCGAGGAAGCACTCGATGGGAAACTCTGAGAACCGACCGACAAACATCATAGATTACTGGAGAAGACAGAGTGCGGAGAGCAAGGATTCGTCCTCAGAAGTAATTGAGACAGCAAAAGGCAGATCAAAGTAAGCGAAAAATGTTACGAAATTATAATGTATCCCCCTAAAGTCGTCTACGTAACAAACATCATTTATGGCAGTTGTACACACATACACGGCTGCTGCATTCTAAGCATTTGCTGCATGGGCTCTAATAGCTGATTAGAATGGCACAATGTCTCAATAATAGTAAATGCTATATCACTTTTCATTGCTTTATTTTCGTAACGAAAATCCATTAGTTGGAACCCTGATTAACTTGAGTTTTTCTCCTTTTTAAGGCTTAAGAGAGAGGAGGCAAAGATCGCTGCATGGGAGAATCTGCAAAAAGCAAAAGCCGAGGCAAAAATCCTGAAATTAGAGGTTTTTATATATATATATATCTGCACAGTCTCTACCATGCTTACGCTATGATTCGGTTTTGAAATACGAACATGCTGTAAGAGTAAAGCAGGGTATTTATTTATTAACGGAATGTTGTGTTCTCTCATTTAGATGAAGCTCGAAAAGGAAAGATCATCCTCGATGGAGAAAATTTTGAACAAGTTGAGGTCCGCTGAGAAAAAAGCGAAGGAAATGCGCAATGCTGCCTCTGGCAACCAAGCTCAAGACATTTCTCGAACTCCAAGAAAAGCGTCGTACTTCCGCCGAGATGGCCAAATTCGTTCCTTCAGAAGTTGTTTCACCTTCCCTGCCTTCTAGCATCATTTTATATCAGATATCTATTTCCTGCCCGTAACTTCGGTAAGTCTGACCTTCACTTTTAAAGTAATTTGAGTTTTGGCATATTGTTGTCAGTTGGATTTCATATACATAATAATATCATCTGAAAATCAGAAAGAAAGATAAATTGAAGTTCGGAAAAACCTTATTACGACGGTTATCGTAAGCATCTTGCCATACTTTTCAAGTATGAGATCGGTTGCTGAAACTGGATGATTGTTAGTGCAGTTAGGCTTTCTATGTCATGACAGTTGCTACAAGAAGTATGGATAAGGCTGACTTTCTAGATTGAACTTTTTAGCCCACACTTCTGCCCTAACATTGCAAAAGCTTTTCGTAACTCATTAGGTTGCCATCACAATCAGGCCCATCATTTTGCCAGTCTCGCGCCAAAAGTGATCAGGGTGAATTTCCTCACCAGATTATTTAACTCTCAACCATGTTTTTCGTAGCTATGCATGCTCGTCATAATTACGATTCCAGATTCTGCAGAAAGTTGGTAAAGGAGAGAAATTCTTAGCTATTGGAGGTACTGAAACAAGATTTTCAACCTTTTCTGACATTTAGGGCATGTTTGGTTCACCTATTTTAGACTATGGAATCGGAATGGAATTCATTGATTCCGATGATTGTTGTTTGTTTTAAAGGAATCGGATTTCAACTCCCATTCCACTTTGGAATGGGAATGACTAAATCTATTGATGGTCCAATCCGGCCTTGAATACCGGATTGGCCCATTCCCAAGTAAACTACTAAAAATTCTCTTCCACCAACACCTCCCCTCCTCTCCCTTCATCACTTTCCTCTCTCTTAATCAAAACACCCTCTAAAAAATTCTAGATTTTCATTCCGATACCCATTCCATTAATGAACCAAACGTCTTGGGATGATTCGTCATTCCATTTTCCATTCCAAAGCAATCCAATTTCATTTCCTATTCCTATTCCAATCGCGAACCAAACATGCCCTTAATTTCTTTGATCGATTCAAGATGTAAAAATTTTAACTGAGTACTCAACAAGTTAAGATTCCATCAAATTCTTAACTTTTTTTCAAAACACAGATTGTTCAGCACACTTGAGCTGAACTTTATATAATTCGTAAGAATAAATTTTATTTCCTCATATTCACTGATTCTGGTATGTGTATATATGCTGGTTATTAACTACTAAGAATGCTGTTTCTTTTGCTTCTGTTTCAGCTGTAATGAATTGCTGCTATCATTTGCGGATGCGAAACTAGCGATGGTCGAAACCTCGAAGATATTTTAACAATCTTAACTCCTCTCCTCTATTATCTGACTATGAGTGTGTCAAGTAGGTAGTGCATATATATGGATTTGTTCGCGCCAATTAAAGGTTTCCAATTGTATCATTTTGGCCCTATTTATTGTAGAAACTTATATGGAGAGCCTCTACATCACATGGTATGTACGAATCTTAAAGTACAATGGACGGTTGATTAGATCATCTCGCTGTGGGGAGGCTCCCTTTATAAATTTGGTTCTGATGAATGTACCCTGCTAGCTACTTCAAAAGTATAAATCAACCGTTGTACTCTAAAGATAGAGAACGGTGTTTAAATATTTTTATATTTAACACTTCCCCTCACGTCTGGGCTCGAGACTTTGACTTTAATTAAATGAGAGAAAATTAATAATACTAGAAGCCTGACATGATTCGAACTCAGGACCTCCTACTTTGATACCATATGAAACAATACTTTAAAAGCTTGAGCTTTTAGAGAACGGTATTTAAATATTTTTTTATTTAACAAAAAGTTTATTAAAAAAAATGATGCACTATGCTACCATTTATTTTGTGTTATTTGTTCGGGGTGTAGCCTCTCAGTTCTTAACTATAAGCTATACTTTGTATTCATTTATATATCTTAAGCACGCTATAATATCTAAGTTCATGGTACGTGCTTCTTTGTTTTTCAGTAGAATTGTCAAAACATATATCTGATAGATTCATTGCGATATGCACAACATAATGTTATTTGATCTGCGCACAATCCCAATTTTGTTCAGTAGAACGGTAAGATATATATTTTAACACATCCTACTTACAATCCCAAATATAGTCTTACAAGAATGAGATCGTGACTTTAGGCTTTAAGAAAAGTGCAGGATAAGCTTATATAGTATTTTAAGTTAATACATGAAGTTTCCATATATTCTTTAAATGTTTTACAACAACATAAAATTACAATATAGATTGAGTTAAAAGTGAGATACACTGATGAGATTGAGACTTAATTGATAGCTTGAGCCAGCTTCCACGTGGCTAACATGTATGAAGTTGGGTCAGATGAAGCGGTCACTAATAAACTATAAAGATTTAATCTGAGTGATTAATCAATAATCTAAAAATCGGATCAAATCAGCCGGTTCGACCTGTTCAACAGTGACCTAGTTTATAAAGCAATTCAGTTCAACCCTTTGAACTTGATAAGTCAAAAAACTCTTAACCGTTCGATTCGGTGAACCAGTCCAGTTTTAATCAAACCGACCAAAATTTTTTGATCAAGTCATGCTAAAATCTAACATCCTAAAATTAACTTAGCTGATTTTTTTTTTCTATTAACACATATTAGTCTTATAAAATGTGAAACTTAAAAACTTATATCTAATTAATTTTATTAAAAATCAGTAATTTATGATTAAGTATTATGCTGGAATAATAATATGTGTATATTTTTTAGGCTAAATTACAGAAACCCTCACTATAAATACCCGCTTTTTCGCTTTTTCTCTCTGACTTTCAAAAACCTACATTTTGCCCCCTTAAAATTTCAGAAATATTTTTAGGGGGTACGGCGTTAAATAGAAAGGGCAAAATGACCAAATTACCCTGACTTTTTCTATAAGAAAAAACTAATTTTTTAATATATTTTTGGCATTTTGAAGGGTATTTTTAGTATAAATTATAAAAAATAAACGGAATAGTGATGGAACCTGACGGGGGGAGGCTAAATAAAATAACTTAAAATGTTGAGAGGGTAAAATATAAATTTTTGAAAGTTAGGAAGGAAAAGTGAAAAGCGGGTATTTATAAGAAAGTGTAATTTAACCTATTTTTTATATAATACATTTAAAAATAATAACTAAATATTTATGATGTTATGCTGATATCAGTTATTCAAACTCTTGACCCAGTAATATTTTCAGATCGCTGTTTGACCCGATTTTTAATGCATTGCTCTTAATTACTTTATTTGCATTATGACTCGAAATATCTTTCACTATATATTCATAACACTGTTATTATTTCATTCCTACTATAATTTGTCCTTCAAATTTATTTTGTCAGTGCCTTTTAACTTAAACTAGCTTATTTAAGATATATATATATATATATATATATGTTACGCACCATGCATAACGAATTAATCCACTACAAAAAAGATTACATTTAAGGACGTTTTTTTTTATAGTTAAGGATGTTTAAAAGTGTCCCAATATAATCTCATGTCGTATTTGAAAGCGTCGGCAAATGAAGAGTCGTTAGGTATATACCGACGCTTATGCCAACACTTATGCCAAGCATCGATAAAATATATTTTGACGCTTTAAAGCGTCAGAATTTTTTAAAATCCTGACGCTTTGAAGCGTCGGAAAATTAAATATAATAGTAAATTTTAACATTTAATAAATTAGTTTATTACAATATATGGTTCATTTAACGATGTTTTTTGAAGCGTCGATATTTGCTACATTATAGAGATGCTTGGGGATGCTTAACCCAAACGTCGTCTAAAAAGTGTCTTTATATTGAAATTTTTTTGTGGTGATCAAATATATATGCTAGAATCTCCCACGCGTATGGGGATTCCGAATCCAAGGCCACAAAAAAATTTAATAAGGCCCAAACTGTAAAAGGTGTCCTCTCCACGTACGTAAGTAGAGAACAACTAGGGCAAGAAACCCACCCCATGCATGCATGCATAAATACTCCACCAGAGTCGTTACTCGTTCCAATCCTATATTAATTCCAACATCTCTCACTTACACATGCCTTGTTGAGTTGCATCTACATTTGTTCTCTATATAAACTCTCCAAATACGAGAACTATACATACTTTTTTTTACATAATACAAAGATGAAGAGTACACAACTCTTTCTCAGCCTCACTCTCGTAGCATTCCTCGCTTTGCAACAATGCGCCGCTTCCGTCGGCAGCGGCGGTGGCGGCTCGGGCTTTGCGAGGGCGATCGGGACTCGTTTCGTGGTCGACGGGCGCCCGTTCTACTCGAACGGGTTCAACGCGTATTGGCTCATGTACATGGCGTCGGACCCCGCGGATCGCGACAAGGTGACCGCCACATTCCAGCAAGCCGCTGATCTTGGAGTCACAGTGATCAGGACTTGGGCGTTTAGTGATGGAGGATACAGGCCACTGCAGTACTCTCCTGGCTCATACAATGAGGATATGTTCAAGGTTTGTGTATACATATATATACATATATATATGCTTGTCACTCTTTAATTTAAGTGTAACACGTAATGATAAATGATAGGTAGATAGAATCATAGAAGCAATTTAAAATTAGTTAAGTCATCTTCAAATATATGCAAATACGAAACAAATTTTTTTTTTCTTTTTTTTGTTGGTGAAAATCACACACGCAACAAACTCATAAAATTCGTTTTAGTACAGGTTTGGTGCGTCATCTTTGTCAGAAACGAAACAAGTGTAATATGCTGAGTTGACATTTAATTAATTAACTAGGGTTATTATCTACTTATCACTTAAATACAAAGCTCTATAATAGTCTCTGAATGATCCCCGCACCACAGCACTGATCGAAATCAGATCGAGGAGATGCTAATTATTATCTAACATGTTAGATTGTTAAGAACATCAGTCTCATATTGATATGAATCTGTAAAAGCATATAAAACTTATCTGAATTATGAACCATTTTGATTTTGTTATCTTTATTTTTTTTATTTGTTTGATTTAAGTCAGTTGACGGTACTTTGACTTTGAAAATTAAGTTATTTAGTGAATCTATAGTTGCGAAAATTTTATGAAATATACTAACTAAAGCTTTAAAGGATAATTCAAATCAAACAAATTGAAATGAGATAGTAAAATTAAAATTTTAAAAAATTGGATAGCCAAATCAAAATGATCCACAGTTCATATTACTTTTGTACATTTTACTATACACAAAAATTAGAATTCTGGCGCATGCATCTATAATGCAATTATGCAAAGGGCTTTTTGGTCTATCTAGTAACTCTTGTGGGCTGGTCCGAGCTCCTTAACATGGTATCAGAGCTTACTGTTTTGTATTTTTATTTTTATTTTTATTTTTTTGTAATCAGGGGTTAGATTTTGTGATATCTGAGGCGAAGAAGCATGGGATCTACCTAATACTAAGCTTGGTTAACAATTGGGATGGTTTTGGTGGGAAGAAGCAATACGTGCAATGGGCAAGGGACAAGGGCCACTACTTGGGATCTGATGATGATTTCTTTAGGGATGATGTTGTAAAGGGATATTACAAGAACCACATCGAGGTTAAAATAACTAAGTTTTTAATTAGTTCTTATGTTAAACTTACTTGTTAATTATATACAATCTCTCTTTGTATTATTTCTTTGTTGATTTGGTGCAATATAATTAATTAATTAATTAATTAATTAGGCAATTCTCACGAGGGTTAATACCATAACTGGAGCTGCGTACAAGGATGATCCCACCATATTTGCGTGGGAGCTCATGAACGAGCCAAGATGCCAAAGCGACCTCTCGGGCAAGACCCTGCAGGTAATTAATTATTAATTGCATGATAATTCATCTTATTAGTATATATTTAAGAATTAATTAGGCAAAAAAAAGAAAAAAAAAACATATGGCAGATCTTTAATTTGAACATTCATTTGATTATATATAGCATGTTTATTTTATCAGAAGTCGAGCTGAGTGAAGTTGGTTTTGGCCGTGAATGCTCATTTTCGTTATTTGGTTCGCTGTAAATTAAATTCTCATGTAACTCCAACATTTTCAATTCGCCCTACGTGAAAGAAAGAGATAGAAAAAAAAAAAAAAAACTAATGCAACTTTTTTCCATCCTTTAAATTCTGTGGTTTTGTGGAAACTTTTAGTAAAATAAATCAAAATGTAGGATGATGATAGTTTCAAAGCCATTGACTTTCTATTAAATAAATTGTAGTGGAAAAAAAATTTATCTGAATGTCAGTTTAACTGAAAATCACTTACAGGAAGACAAACAGGCCTGGCCTGCAGATTGTATGTCATCCAAACTTTAGAAAAATTAAAATAAGCTGCAAGGATTTCTTTATTGGAAATCCAAATTTTGTTGATTTTCTAATAACTTTTAATCACAGAATAGCTAAACAACTCAAGTATCTTTTAAAAGTAACTAAAATACATAAAATTTTCTTGTAAATACCCGTTTTTTTACTTTTTCTCCCTGACTTTTAAAAATCTAAATTTTACCCTCTCAAAATTTTAAGTTGATGTACTTACCTTCCCTATGTTAGGTTCTGCAATTATTCTGTCTATTTTTAATAATTTATAATTGTATATATCGAAAGTGCCCTTGAAAATAGATAGAATACATTAAGAAATTTTTTTTTTTTCTATTGAACAAGTAAAGATAATTTTGTCAGTCCGCTCTCTCCATTAACGTCATAACCTTCTGAAAACATTTCTCAAATTTTGAGGAAAAAAATATAGATTTTTCATTGTCGAAAAAAAGAGAGTAAAAGATAAATATTTACAAAAATATTTACTGTATTTTACCCTTAAAGAATTACAAAAAAAAAAAATTCAATAAACCTAGTTACTTCCAGCCAATACTAAGCGACTAAACTCAATCAATTTATCTGTCAATATTAAGTTCAGAATATTATTAATCTCATCAGCCATTTAAGTGGATTCAACAAATTTTAGGGCTAAATGTGTATATGGTTAACTAAAACAACTATAATGTTCATAAAGATTATCTAATTTTCTAAAGTTTCAATAACTATCTGCAATTAAACAAATATTTAGAAAAATCTTCAAAATATTATAGATAATTAACAATTCATTGAACTAATACATGATGAGCAAGTGATGATCACATCTGGTTTAATATGCAGGCATGGATCACAGAAATGGCTGCTCATGTCAAGTCCATTGACAGCAACCACATGCTTGAGATCGGGATCGAAGGATTTTACGGCGAGTCAACGCCGGATCGCAAGCAGTTCAACCCCGGCTACGAAGTCGGCACCGATTTCATCTCCAACAACCAGATTCCTGGGATTGATTTTGCCACAATTCATGCATACCCTGATCAGTGGTGAGCACTTAATCCAATTATTCAGTCTTTTTTTTCTTCTACATGATGTTTTTTTTTCCCCCTCTTTGTTATAGTTTAGAATCGTGCAATTCGATCGATCTGTTGCTCTGTAAAAGCTTAAATTACTAGAGAATGATATTCAATGTACATATTCTATGTATTGGGCCCGAAAAATTTAAATGCTTTTTAATTTTTTTTTTCTCTTCTAGTGGCATAATATAATGGCGAGAACTGCCCAAAAGTATATCAAATTTTTCGGCTTTTAAAAAAATATAATATATTAACTTGGCAATACAATCCTAAACTAGATCTAATTAGTTTTGCTTTTGGAAATTTATGTAGGGAGATTGTGAAATTGCCTTGTGAAATTATTTGCATCATTCTAGGGAAAGGAAAAAATAAAAAAAAATTCCACCAAAAAAAAAGCACCAATGCTATCATATTTCTTAATTTTTAAACTGAATTATAAATCTTGTGTTAATTCAATGTCATTTGTTCTTTACCAACTAAAGTTATTATAGAAAGCTAATTTTCCTCACTTGATACCAGAATTTTAAGTTTAGAACAATTAAAAATAAAATTTGTTCCCTTCATAATTGGGTTACTTTTTTTTTTTTTTTTTGAGAGAAAGGTAGCACGCTACCCGCTTCGTTTATTTCTTATAGAAATAAACTTAGCTAGAAATGTGAATCAACTAGGATTCGAACTCGGGACCTCGGGTATCAACCACCAAACCTTTTGCCACTTGCGCTAGAGACGGTCGGTATAATTGGGTTAATTGTATATGAAATTTGTACATATATACATCATTAATCGAATAAAAAAGCACAATATTTAGTTTTTTTTTGCTATTAATTTTGCAATATTTAAATTTTTTTTATAATGCGAATCTAGTGGAGCCTAAAAATCTACTGAGCCAAAATGGATTGAACGCAGGACCTCGGGCTCGAGCGACGCAGCCCAACTCGGGTTCGTGCAAACGTGGATCCGAGCCCACGCCGGCGACGCGGCGTCGGTGCTCAAAAAGCCGCTCATGCTCACGGAGTTCGGCAAATCGTCGCGGTCCACGGGCTACAGCGTGGGCGCACGCGACGCCTACTTGCGCGCGGTCTACGACGCGGTCTACGCCTGCGCGCGCGGCAGTGGACCCTGCGCCGGCGCGCTCTTCTGGCACGTGATGGCCGACGGGATGGCCTCGTGGACCGACGGCTACGATGTCGTTTTTGCGCAGAGCCCCTCCACGAAAAGCGTTATTGCGCAGCAGTCCACCAGGTTTTCTAACCTAATAAAAGTCCCTGCTGCTTACAACAATTCTGATAAAAAAATTTGTTGAAGGGGGTTTCGATAATTTGGTGCGAGGGATTAGTTAATTGTGGGTGGGGGTTGTGAGGAATTGAGTAAGTTTACTCAAAATAAAAACACCAAAATATCTAATATACTTTTTTTTTGTAATAAGGAGATGGGGGTGGTTCATCCAATATGGTGGGATCATTAATTAATAAAAGTGAATGAGGATGCACAAGTTATATCATCACTGGTACTATTTAATGATAATTTGTCACAAAAGTTCGTTATTTCGGATTATTTTTATTTTTTTGCCCTCATTTATCACTATATTAGGGATCAGTTGGGATTGGAGCGGATTTTTGACGAATCAGATCATATCAAAAAGTTTCCGGTCGATTTTCTTGGATTGGGACGGATTGAATACCCATCCATTCATAGGTGATTGGGACGGAAGCTTCACTAACCCAAAATCCATTTGCATCCCAATCCATGTAGCCTTTTTTTTCATTTTTATTTTTCTTAATCATTGCTTGTAGGTCCATTAGTCCTATCACATCCATCCCAAACTAACCTACTACTAGTACAGATCAGACCGAAGAATCAATTTTCGTAAATATGCACATTTTCTTATAAAAAGATATTAATTAGATATACGCATCTACAGCCCCATTTTCTTATAAAAGAAAAAGAAAAGGACAAAAGAAAATTACAGCTGCATGCAAGAAATTTCAACTGAAACATTTAGCAGTAATTTTTTGTACTAGTTTCTTCTTTAATTTCCAAGGAGAAAACTAATTAATACATAACTTTTCTGGTGCAACTTCACACCATATATATTTGCTACATTAACATCTCCTCCAAATCTTCCTTTGGAGAATTTTTTTAGAACCAATCCTTTAGCTCCATGTACTCTAAAACAAAACCAAGAAAAAAAAATATATGTAAAACTATCTTCTTTTATTTACAACTTCTTTGAGAAAACGTATTCAAGCAAAATACAAATATACCTTGCTCCTTAATTTTGGCCCCTATAAAACTAGTAAAAAGTTGATCCTCACACCTTCACCACAAAAAATCTTTCTATCAGATCAGTCTTTTCGGATATGTTATCTTCAATTGTTAGATCGTTTGACACGAATTTTAAAAGAGGAATTGCGTCTGAAAAAGACGGATCTGATAGAATTTCATTTTCTTTATCCCTCGTACCATGCATGCAGTTCAGTTGCAGACTTTTCCGCCGCGCTGCTGCACTGCCGCCGCCGCTGCAGACACGCCCATCCACGGCGGCACGCCGAACCTCATCTTCATGGGTCGGCGCTCGTCGACGCCGCACGCATCGCCTTCGTCGCACAACCCTCTCTTCCTCATCCCTCCCTTATTACTCTCCCCCACCTCAAAATCTTTCAAAAGCACCCCGAAGAGCTTGAGCTTCCCCTCCTTAGCCTCTTCTTTCCCTTCCGCCGCCGCCTCCTCCTCTCTCTCCTTCGCTGTCTCCTCCTCCGTCGCGTTCTCCTGCATCAAAAGGTCGAAGTTGAGCCCCCTCACGTCCACAAACTTCGATAGGAAGCCGAGGAGCTCGTCGCATTGCTGCTTCGCCTGCGCGAGCTCGGTGCTTAGGATCTGGTTGTGCTTCTTGAGCTGCTCATTCTCATGAGACAATTCGGCTAGGTTTTGGGTTAGCGGCGGCGGAGGAGGAGGAGAGGAGGTGGAGGAGGAGCTGGGGACATCGCCGGAGTTGGTGGCGGAGGAGGGAGGGAAAAGTAGAGGAGGAGGCGGCGGCAGCAGCTGCGCGCTGCCGCCGGAGGTTCCGGGCTGCGGAGATTGGGGCGGCGGGGGGGCCACCTTGCGGCGGCGGATGCTGGAGAGGAGGCCTTGCTCTCCCCGCCGGAAGTTCTCGTTCGCGAACTCCCACCGGTGCGGCACCATCTTGCGGAAACCCTGCATACAGAAAGAGTTCAGATTCTTACGTCAATCTGCGATAGCATAGCAGAGAAACTAATAACTGAATAACTTGTTCAGACATTCAAACTAGTACGAAATGAGTTTTTTCGTACAGAAGAAAAGAAAAACTAAAATGATTAATAATACTAAAATGAATATATTCTATCTAATATTGAATTTCTACGGATCATTTACCGACTTTGCTTAATCGTATATAAAATATATTATACTAATCCAATGGTACTTCAAATTTGAACTTTTTTCTTTCAAAAATGTTTATGTTGACTCTGTTGTCAATTACTTCAAGATTAATTTAAACTAATTATTAAATTAATGCTCTTTTCCCATCAAGATAGCGTTGAGAAGCAGTTGCAGTGGGGGTCAAAACAGTGGAAATTGCGATTGGATGTTGCACTTCAATCAAGTCTCGCATCTTAATCATAGTTTGACTCGTGTCCACATGTGTAAGTTGCTGAGTCTCAGAAAACAACAAAAAATTATAAAGCTTTTTCCTGTTTTCCTACGTTAATTCTGAAAGCAAAGTTTTCCATTTCCCCTCCCTCTTCTTCGTGGACTTAGTCTACAGCGTGTCACATGTGTTGCTGTGATTTGTGACCAAGTAAAACGCACAACTTAATTAGTCTCACTATACCCAAGACTCAAAACTTCTTTTGAATTTCTTTTTCTCTTTCAAGTATGATAACTAACAGACACTACAAAAAAAAAAAATTAATATAAAAACGTTTTTTAGACGACGCTCAGAAGAAACGTCTCTAAGCATATATACAATATAGCAAATACCGACGTTTTAAAATGCACCGTCATATGAACCCTCTATTACATCTAACTAATTTATTAAATGATAAATTTTACTGTTATTTTTAATTTTTCGACGTTTTAAAACGTTGGTATATACATGGCGACTCTTACCGACGCTTTCAAATGAAACACTAGACTATATTGTGACGCTTTTAAGCATCGTAAAATATATTAAAAAAAGTCTTTAAATGTTAATTTTTTTTTTTTGTAGTGAGGATTTATATAACAGTTTAGAATATTCACGTCTATTTTTTCAGTAATTTTTTTGTTATCATTTCAGGCATGCAAAACACTTATAATTGATGGTCGCTAACATATATCAATAGGAGAAAAACCTTCAGTGGGGAGCTTTCCAACGAAGTCATGTTAAGGAGTCTCCGATTTGCTGCAACATGCCAATTTTGTCTCAATTCAAAGGTTATATCCTTCCGTCTAGAATTTAATTATTTTATATAAAAAAATCGTATTAAAAAACACCTAATGGATCTTTGAATAGAGGCAAAACTGATAAGTGACAGCAAATCGGAAAATTCTCCATTGATCGTTGTTGGAGAGCTCTCCACTGAAATTTTATCTCAGACAAAGACAGTATTCTGAAAAATCTATCGCAATAACTCTAATTTGTATAAAAGAAATCCTATATACAAGTGTAATATTTTCCGCTTCTAGAAGACTCCAATACCATCGCAAGCAAAAGCCATTTTCGGTGCAACAGCGACTTTAGAACCAGTGGATGTGGCAGGTGTTGAACTAACTACCGCAAAGAAAGGGATATAACATATATATATATATATATATATATATATATATATATATATATATATATATATATATATATATATATATATATATATATTAGCTTAAACTAAATCACTTAGACTCGAAGGACAATTCACACTTGATATGTAGTACGAAACTCGTCCATTTTTAGGGGAATGTTGTGACGTGCCAAGAACGTTAGCATTGCGTGTTAGCTTCGTGCGCTCTAAGTTTTAATAATAATAATAATAATAATAATAATAATAGTAAGGAGCTTATATTACTAGCTTTTTGGATATAAAATAATATATGCATTCGAAAAACTCATAACAGCGATCTACGTATATGTATAAACTTGAATAATATTACAAATAATAACAATAATAATAATAATACATTGACCGTCTCTAGCGCAAGTGGCAAGGAGCTTGGTGATTGATATCCGATGTTCCGACTTCGAATCCTAGTTGATTTACATTTCCAGCTAAGTTTATTTTTAAAAGAAATAAACGAAGCGTGTAACGTGCTACCTTTCTCTTAACAAATAATAATAATAATACTGAATCATTCATTTCCACTTTATTTGATGGGGCTATGATTAAACAACTAATACTAGATTTAAATAGGACAAAATAAGAGGACCTTTTAAACTGGGTTATTGACCAATATAATGAAGGGGAAATGATTATACTAGTTTCCATTATTACCTCAATGAACAGCGATTTTAAATAAATAATGAAAGAGAAAACAAAGTATAAATAAGGATAGCAATAAAATTGGATGCATTTTTTAAAACTACATATATATAAATGGCTCGAGAAGCATATATGCAATACATAGAAAAGAAAATTCCTTAAATATTATCCAACAAAACCAATGAAAACTAATTAAAATAGAAGAAGGGTGATGTGTCAAATTTATAAGAATCGATTAGTGGGCGGTGTTACAACAACATCACTAATAGGTGATACTGCGACAACCTGAAAAGTTCCTAATATTATCTAACTCTTTTACTTAAAATACATCCCAAACACCAATAACAGTAATATATATATATATATATATATATATATAACAAGGCTATTGTACTATTAATATCATCAAATTATTGATGCTATTAGATTTTTTAGTATTTTGATAAAGAGATGCGGTGATTCTCTAGGATTGAGTGGATGATTGGTTGAATAGTATAATCAAACGGATGGAAATAGTCGAAGGGATAGATCTAACGGCGAAAAACTTAGTAACACCAAGCGCTTAGTACTATTGATATATAAAATTAGTATATAAAGTAAATCATGCTAAGTATATTAGAAGTCTCCTTTTCCGATCCATATCCAAACAAGTTGGAAAAAGCATCAAGAAGAAAGAAGATTTTGTAAAATAACCCCCCCCCCCCCCAAAAAAAAAAAAACAAAAAAAAAAGCACTTCAAAATTCCTAGCTAGTTTAAAAGTAATTATTTTTTGATCAAAATAAATGAACGTATATTGAAACAGTGATCATTAAATTCGGAATTGTAACTCACGTAGGTGTTGAGCTGGCGGACGAAGGAGGAGAAGTTGTTGTGCTTGAAGTGGAGGGGGAGGAGGTCGCGGGAGAACTCGGCGGGCTTCCAGACGACGAACGACCGCCCCTCCTCCCCCCACGATATCACGTCGTTTGTCTCCGCAGCCTCCACCATCTCGTGCGTCTTCATCAGGAACGGCGCCGGCCCTCCTCCCTTCCCCTTCTGCGTCATCTTTTTTTTCTATCTATGCCGATTATCAATTCACTAACTAACTAACTAACTTATTTTGCGCCGACTAGTTCTAAGATCGGCGCGAGAAGAGAAGGAGAGCGGTGAGAAATTCCCAGCCCCAGCAATAGAAACCACTGATCACGGCACAGTTGTTAGCCACGGCGCTCTCCTTTTCCATGTTACGAATTCCCCAAATTTAATCGCGAAAAACTAGTAGAAAAATCAGAGCCATGGGAGACCTAAGAGAAAGAAAGGAAAAAAATGCTAAGGAATCGATGGTCTACGCGATTTAAATGGAGGAGGGCGAGAGAGTGAGCGAAAAGACGAGTTTAGCCTCGCCTTGTTTCCGGATTTGGGGTCCGAGCACGGGGGTGGTTTGGTCATTCGGCGAAAATAAGAAGCTTCCTCAGAGGCCGAGAGTCATCGGGCCGTAGGTTTTGGACACGTGTCGAGCACCCGACGGTTTCTTGGTTACAGTGGTCGCGTCACCGTACCTTGGCCGTTTCTGGAGGTGGATTTAATTGAGAAAAGGGAAAAGGAAAAGGGTAAAGTTGTAAAATAAATCGAAAAGGTGGGGAAAGATGAAAAAGGGGAACGTGTTATTACACCTACCGAGAGGACTACGGACATTGGCGTCGGTCTATACACCGGGTTCACCTAACAATAAATATTCTCAGATAAAGTTAAAAAATTGTTAAATTTTATTTTCAATATATTTAAAATGTATGATTTTCAAAAATTCTAATTTTGGAGAATCTTTCTATCTAACAAATAGAATATTTATAACTATTTGGTGCCGAATAAATAAGTTTTTTAAAATAATTCTGTTCGACAATTTAAAATTACGTAATGGTGTAATATTATACAATAAAATATAGTTTTATAAGGTGTTATTTAAGTTGTATTATTGTAGTAAGGACTATATTAGTAACCTTTCCGTATTATTTTTTGTAATAAAATTAGAAACATATAACTAGTTATTTTGTTTCTAAGGCTCAAACATCTTATTAATTTATTGTTTCTTTCTATATATCAGAAGTAAAATCACAACTAAACAGACGCTAGGGATGTGTTTGTTTTATTAAAAATAAAAAGAAGTAAAGTAATTTTCAACCATAAAGACTCACTTTTATTGTTTGATTCATCTTAACGTCTCATTCGGTCGAAAATCAAACTCCCCAAAATATCTTAATTAACTTTGACCCAGTCAGAACTGAGGCTAATTACGCAAATGTTACTCATGAAAAGCTTCAGCTTTTATGCCGTTCGATTTCCGATAAACAAACAGCAGAATTGAAAAAACTTCAGTTCGACAGCTATAAAGACAAACAGCAAAAAAAAAGAAAAAAATAATAATTTTCATGTAAACTCTGATTTATCTAAAATCTAATTTAATTTGAACTAATTTTTTGGTGAAACAATCAGACTTAGATGTGAATGCCGGTCTATAGACTGCGATTTCTCTCCTGAGCTAATTGAATTATTGAGGGAAGAGAGGGGCTTAACTGGCAAATTTTGTAAAGTTAAGGGGGTTTTTTATTCCTACCGAAATATTTGACTTGCAACGTACCCATTACCGAATTAGGTTGGTTACTTACGCCGACTTTCGCGCCAACTGTTCCACCATCATTAATCTCTGGTAAAAATGTTTCCAAACCCTCGCAACTATTTTATTGGGGATTAGGCCCTCTTAACTTTATATATATATATTTTTTTTAAATTGAGTGTTGTTAGGTCCATGATTCTGTTAGAGTTATAATCTTACAGATTAGCCCTTATAAAAACTATAATTAACACACTAGTTTTATCATTCTTTTGTTTATTAAATTGAAAAAAAATTATTTAAATTCTTAAACTATTGAATTAAGAATTATAAATATTACAATTTTTTGGACCGTAGACTTAGCATTTCTTATTTTTATTTGCGATTTTGTATTTGGTATCTTTGGTTAAGTTAAAAATTTTGCTAAATTAAGTAATTTTATTAATTATTAATAGTTTTATTTATTAAAAATAACTAAAATTATTAAATTTGATAAATTTTTAAGTTTAGTTCTAAAAAAAACCAAAAAAGTTAGACAGGGTCGCTACTTAGAAAAAAGAAAAGAAAAAAGGAAGTGTCTAGCAGCAAATAATTTTTTCTTTTATCAAAAGAGAAAAAAATAATAATATGTAGACTAATAAAAATATACTCGTGTAACGTCTCTATGCCATCATCTGGTGATAATGACACGCGGAGCCCACACTCGCGGGATGAAGCCCACGTGTCAGTGTTGGTGACAGTGGTATCGACGGTTACAGTGAAGAGCACGTTGCCGGATCGGGTTGGGATATGGATTTAATATATTTGTTACCGAGAAGTTTCCAAACTGGTGGAGAGTCTCCTCGTCAACAAATACAATTTGACTCGTAATGTTTTATAATAATAATAATCTTCTTCTTTCTTCTTTAAGTTTCCATTTTTAAAAAAAAAAAAAAAAAAAAAAACGTATAGGAACTATAGAGCATTTTAATTTTTTTTTATTCTGTTAAATCATATTAATATTAAAGCCGTATCTTCTGCCATAATTTTTTATTTTTAAAGATGAATTACATGCGGCGGTTCTTTCTTGTGATTCTTTCTCATTGACGATCTGCAAGAAAGCAGAATGTTTTTAATCTATTTTATTATTTTCAGGGACGGAGTCGTCACAGAAATAAAATTGGATTAGGGTTAGATGAGAACTCCCATTATGTACATAACCTAATGTAAGAATATTTTAATCACGTTCGTCCATCGAGAATGTGTCCAAATACACTCCAATCGTTGAATCAGCAATATCCTTAAGGATCGCCTTAAATAAATCTGATGGGCGACATCCAACATATTCAACCTGTCAAAATTTTGATTTTACTATCGAACATTTCATTTTGTTTGATTTGAGTTAGTCAACGGTACCTTGACTTCAAAATTTGAATGTGTTGTTTTTATTTACGGATTTAGTTAGTATAATTCATGCAATCCTCGCAACTATAAATTTATTAAAGTAAATAATTAGCTTAAATTTTGAAGTTAAAATGTCGACGACCGATTCAAATCAAACAAATTAAAAGGCTGGATAGTAAAATTAAAATTCTAAGAATTTGGATAGCCAATTCAAAATGGCTTATAGTTTAGATAAGTTCTGAACATTTTCTATCAACAAAAAAAAAAAAAAAATGATAATGACATGCCGAACTTCTCTGGATTTTGGTCTGATTATTAGAACAAGAATTGATAGCAACAGCCCCGCAACATGAGACCGTGTAATCTATTATTCATCATGTGAATAATAATACGAATTTCAAAGCCACATAAATGATAAATAAAATGGTCTAAAATTGAAAACCAGTTGCCATTTTTCTCTTTCGACTGATAAAACTTAGACACCATAGCTGTAGAAAGTTTTAGAAAGTTTAGAAAGTTTGTGAACTAACTGTAGCATGTGATAATCATATTTTGACTCTTAAACTTCGAGTTATCCCCTATTTGATCTTTATATAAGTACCGATTATTAAGAAAAGCTACCAAAATTTATATTTATTTGTGAGACCCCCAAATTTGGAATAGTCCTATATATAGAATATAATAGGATTAAATCTCTTATCCCGACTATAACATTTTGGACGGTGACTAGGCTCAAGAGGTTAAGAGAGTTAAGCGTGCTAAAACTAGAGTAGTCCTAGGATGGGTGACACCCTAGGAAGCGGGGCTTCACAATTGGTATCAGAGCCGTGGAGCGCGGCTCCACACAAGACCGGCTAAGACTAGCGAGACGAGTCTTATATCGCCTGATACTTGTTAATGTATCTAAGCCTAACGGGAACGTCAGGACTTAAAAGCGTGTACAATGTGAGATCCCAGAATTTGGAATAGTCCTTTTAAGAGATAATGTGACCCCAGAATTTAGAATGATCCTATATATAAAGATAAAATATGATCACTAAATCTTTTAACCTGGCTATAGCACTTTGAGCGGTAGCTAGTTAGGCCCAAGAAGTTAAAAGAGTTAAGCGTGTTAGGACTAGAGTAGTCCTAAGATGGGTAACTTCCTGTGAAGCGGAGCGTCACATTATTGATTAATTTTAAAAAATAAAAATCTATGCAATTTTTGTAAAAAAAAAAATTAATTTCGAACGAGTAAGCGCTATATATCTTCCTTAAGTTCAAAATAGTATAACATTTTCACGTATTATTTGGTAGCAATAATACTTCTGCATAAGTCTTAATCAGCAGGCCAAACAGATCCTTAATTACTTGGTACAAAAATTAATTTATGTTTCTAAAATTATGGTTAGACTTTGAGAATATATAGCTTCTGCCCCACTTCTAACCCAACTGACTTTTTAAGTCAAATGAGACATACCTAAGTTACCTCCTAGATTCCTAGATCACAAATTGATCCTCCAAATTGTACTAAATTATTTAAAAAGAATCCCCGTTAATTAAATATATATGTACTATATATATATGGTTCCCATTTAATTAATAATTTTCAAACTATTCGTACCTCAAGGGTTGGTTTAAAAGTGGAATGTCTTGAGCTTCTAACTAATTATTTTCAAAATCTTTGAAAATCTAGCTGAGGAACTTCCACTTTGGTAAAAAAAAATGCATGGAGATCCCTCAATTCAAGGCCACTTAGAAAATAACCCATCAACTTTATTTTTTTAGAAGTAATAAAAATATATTCCTAATAGAATATTGCACATTTATCCTCATAATCTTTCTAAATTTTCAAACATATTTTTTTTGACTAGTCAAAAGTCACGATAGTTACTTATTTCGTCCCCATTCGCTTCATTGCTCTCATAAAATTACCAGTTAATGATATTCTAAAAGAAACCGAATTAGATTAAATATAATCTTAATTTACTAATGAAAAGCGGGGTAGCTTAATTTTTCACTATTCTAACTGGCCGCTATTATATTACTGATCACGATAAGGGCAAAACAGTTATAATTATAAAATATGATGAGTTTTGATCCGTTTAGAAATATATTTACAAGTTTTTAAAGTTTGTAGAGATATATAAAATACCTTACAATTTTAGAGCAATAAATATGCAATATTCTCACTTGGCAGGGAGGTAAAATTTGTAGAGATAGAGCCATCTCTTTCTTTTCTTTTCTTTTCTTTTTTCAAAATATAGTGATTTTAATCAAAATATTTAAGATACCAAATCTATTAATAATTTCACCAAATTTAATGACTTTAATTATCTTTTCCTGACGAACTAAAAGTAGGCACAAAGTCGAGTAACATATTTAAAATAACCAATGTTTGAGGGGACATGGATGCAATTTTTACCTACCAATTTTCCAAATGAAACCTCCCCATCCATGCCCAATTAAAAAATTCATTTTTTATGTCATCCAATTTGGAAGTTCCACATGTTCTTGTGTCCTTTTGGAAAAAAAAATTGGCCCCTAATTTCAATTCCTTGCAAAACATGCTTTCTCATTGATGTCACAAATTCAAAATGCTGTAGGTGGGTGGGAAAATCAACGGTCAATTTTATATTCGTGTCATTTTGTGGGAATTTTTATTGTTATCTATTGACTACATTTAATGTTTATTATATATATATTTATATTTATATTATATATATAGCACTAAAATACAAGCGAAGTACATTCACGTACCGTACCTATAGTGCTGAATAATGTGACATGATCACCTGTTTAGGAAGAAATTTTTGCTTGGACCAAGTCCACCATTTAATAAAAGTATTAGTTGTAACAATTATAGTATGTGGCATTCCAAGCTAATTCGAAATTATGCACTAAAAAATAATAAAAATTTTAATGAAAAATAGTATAGTAATTTTCTATTAAATATGTGGTCTATCTCTAATTATATAAAAATCTCATAAAAGTTGTCAATATTAAAAATATCACTCAAATTTAGAAAAATAAAATTACGAAAACTATCTATATTATTAATGTTGCATCAGAAAATATAATCTGTTTTATCCTCTTAGTCGACCATCATCATGCCCTTCAGTTTATGAAAAAATAAATTAAAATTTGTCAATTGAAATAAATACTAAGTTAAAAGGAAAATAGCATAAATTAAACTAAAATAATAATAAAAAAACCTATCTAAATGATATAATTTGAGTCTAACTTTAATAATGTTTTAAACAAAATCACAGAAATTTTTTTATGATTATTATTAATGACAATATTAAAAAAATATTTGTGATATTTTCTAAATGTTGAATGGTGCCGTGGTACGTCTGCAATTTCCCTAATGAATAAAGCAGCTCATAAATTTCTTCAATTCCACAGTTTAAATGACTCCTAAAACCAAGAAAAAAAAAAATCAAAAGGGAAAAAAAGGAGTCCCTTTTAGCTCAATTGTCCTTTCAATGGACTTTTGTCCTCCTAATCACAAGTCAAAGTTTCAGAACCTTTCGGCCAATTACATCACACGTAAGCGAGACCAAAAAAACAATAAAAAAAAAAGAAAAAAGAAAAAAGGATGAGGTGCAGTAGGAGACTTCTTGGAACATGACAAATTGAGTTCCCTAAGCATTCTAAGTCAAAAGCGAAGAAACATAGCTTGTGTGTGGTCACAACCAATCCCCCTAAAAAGGTGAAGAGATTAATTAAGAAATTTACCAAGAAAAATTCTCAGAAAGGCTTAGGTGTATGTTTGAACTTTGAAGTACTTTGGTAAGGAATCTTCTAGAAGCTTTTGTGTGTGAATTTCTTCTTGAGATGAGCAGCTTTCCAGGAAAAACACCAGCTTTCGTGCTACGGACGGACCGAAAACTCAAGACACTTCACAACTTCAACTTTGAAAGCGTCCACAATACTAACCGTGCATAACACAGTTGACTAAAAACTTGATGGTTGATATTTAGGATAGCATAAATGAAGTTCTTACTTTAATGCATTATGCCCTTAAGGGCCTATTTGGCACAATGGATCTATGAAATAAAACTGCACTCGCCATTTCACGAGCTCCATCTTCGCGCCTGACCCGTATGAAATCTGAGTTCTGCGAACTCGCAGCACCTCTCAATCTATGAAGCAACAAGTCTGAAAGAAAGTGACCAATGTACAAAATCTATGTGATATTGTATAACACGAATTGTTACTTGTCGATAAACATATCATTGAATTCTAAATTAATGTAGAATCGGCTTCAGGCTAAACTTCAGAGAAGTAATTTTCTGCAGCCAAAACTTCTCACAGAAATTTTAGCAGAGGTGATTTTACTATTTTAGCAAATTCTGCGACTTCTCCTTCCAGGCGAGTGAAACTATTATCAGTGGTTTGTGTGGGGATTGGCTTCTAAGGTGCAGTTACCTGAAAAACAATTTGAGCAGATTCCAAAACATTGAAATCAATTCAGAATCGGAACAAAATAGTTCAGAGGAATAACAGAGAAGAGAATCGAAAAACACTTATCTTTTGCCATAGAGCTAACTTTAGTTCTCGTTCTTCTCCTCTTTTCCGATCCATTTAGCTGTTCTTTGGAGTTCATATCCACAAAATTCTGGTCCGTCACCTCTGAAAGAATTCAAATGTTTATATTCACTGTGTCACTTTTATTATTTATCCATCCTGAACATGCAAAAAGCTCGAAATTTTCATGAAGCATAAATACATGCCTTATAAACAGTTTGGCAAATACTTCATAAATAATCTCATTATTATCTCTCAAGGCAATACAGATGTCATATGAGTATCTTTCGTTACTGTGATTCCATAAACTTAAAAAAAGGGACATAGCATCAGCTGAATCACCTGTGAAAGAAAGGAATGAATAGAAAAAACTTAGTTTAAATGGAGTGAAGGGTGAGGAAAAGTCAATTTTGTTTTATTTTCTTTTCTTCTCTAATTTTTGCTCCTCATTTTTTTATTCTTTGTTCTTCTAACTCAAATGTCCTAACAGAATGTAAAAGAAGGGGATGTATGGCATAATAAATAATTGATCGTGTGATGCCCCGCTTCCCAGGAGGTCACCCATTCTAGAACTACTCAAGCTCTAGCACGCTTAACCCTCTTAACCTCTTTGGCCTAGCCACTGCCCAAAATGCTAAAATCGGGTTAAAAAATTTAGCCATTTTATATCTTATAAACTAGACTATTCTAAATCCTGAGGTGTTAAATTCTCTTCCCCTTTTAAGCCCCCCTAACGTTTTCGTCAGGCTCAAGCACACTCACAAGCATCATGCAATATAAGACTCATCTCGCTAGTCTATAGCCGACCTTGTGGGAAGCCGTGTTCCACCCACAACGGCTCAGTCGAGACTAATTTCACACTTTCGGCTGGTGATTGACTCTGATACTAACTGTGACACCCGCTTCTCAGGGGGTCACCCATTCTAGAACTACTCTAGTCCTAGTACGCGTAATCTTCTTAACCTCTTGGGTCTAGCCAGCGCCCAAAATGTTATAGTCGGGTTAAGAGATTTAGCCATATTATATATTATATATAGGACTATTTTAAATCCTGGAGTGTCACAGATCGAGTTGGGTTGATTCATAACAGGTATGGAAGTAAGAAAATACTAATCTAAGCACTGCCACAACCTGCCAAGTTGGGCTAGTATCTCCATAATTCAATACCCCCAGTTAAATCTTATTTTGCATAGCTAATTTCCAATGATTTGGAAAATATATGCAAAAATCTAGAACCCTGAACTAGATGAAACACATTAAAAGTACCCCAAAAAAAAAAAAAAAATCTCAAATCATTTATACTATGATATCATACTCTCTTAAGTACCAAAACCATGACTACTACAATAGTTCACTTCGTCAAACTAACACTCTAAGAAAATTTAGAAAAAAAGACAAAAGCATGAATTTGCATTCTTTGATTCGAACATCACACATATGAACATGAATATAATATCATTAAAAGACAATTCATGGGTACCTGCAGTGCTTCCATCAGATGCTTGGTAATATATCTGAGAACTGGTATCTATTGGATGCTCAGAGCTAGCAAATTCTTCTGTGTGTATCCCATGGCCTGATTCCATTATGGCCATATCCATGCTACCGTTTTGATCCGATGATTTCATCTCTCGTTCCCTGCGAATTAAAGGTGATCTGAAATGCTGGATCCAGGGGTTTGCAGTAAGTAGCCGAGCTTTGTTTTCTACGTGATTTGTCGCCCTCTCGAAGTTTATTTTCCCCCAAGAACCATCACGCTGAACTTTGAACTGCAGCAAAACATCTTTCAAACTGTTGGAAGAGCTTAAAGATGAAGTTACCAAACATATAAAAGTTTACCCTTTTTCTGATACCTGACCAGTGCTCCGGGTGTTAATGTCTGATGCAGATGCATTATCCTTCTTAGTGACTGGTGATAATCCATGAAAATCATCTAAGCTGTATTCACTACTGTACAATTGACTAATAAATGATGCTTCAATGGAATTGAGATATAGGTTGTGCTTCTCATCGGTCCACTCGGTCGACATCAAATCCATATCCTGAGAACTCTAATACAGAGATTTTAGACAAAGCCGCTTAAAACGAGAAACTGCATAGTTGAGCTTGCTTCTATTACATATATACTCAATCTGCAAGTCTTAATCCCTTGATACAAGGTCCAAAATGATCTTGATCCCTTGATACAAATGACACTGAAGCATGGTGCCACAAAGTTTCAGAGTCAAAATTTATTGTGTTTGATGGAGTTATAAAAAAAAAAACGTAAAACCTTGTCTAGTTCTATTATAGTTATTTCTACGGTCATAATTTTTCATACTCTCTTAATAAAGTGAACATGAATGATTTTTGTTAACTTATTGTTAGTCTTCCTCTTATCTAATTTTTTGTACTTTAATCATTATTAATATGTAGCAAAGTTTTTTTTGGGGGGGAATTAATTTACAGCACTTTATAATTGTCCCTAATTACCTTTAACTTAGGGAAAATAAAGGTAGTCATCCTCTAGAATCAAGTTAAGCATGCTAGACAGTGGATACTTAATTTTAACCGTCGTGTCTGTATCGGATATCGACACTGACCAAACATGCGTGCAATCCAAGTCACATACTTTATAGGAGCATCCATATTTTGCAAATTCAGGAAAATGCACAAAAACCCCACAGATGTGCGAGGAATAACTACTAATACTGCGGGCCTGCTCGAACGAAAATCAATTTCTTTTCCTTTGGTCCTTTTTTGTTGTAATTTTATAATGATTGTGAAAGACAACTAGTGCATTTGGACCATTACAAAATCCTCATAATTGTGACTCTTGGATAATTTATTATTTCCGAGGAAACGGATCTGAGACCATACATATCATGCATGCCCCTTGAGTAAACAATGGATATATGCTAATTCTCTGTGATAAGATCTAATAACCTAATTCCCTATAAAATTACACACTTAATTCTCTGCGATAAGATCTTCCAAAACTAGCTCAATTGCGGGTATAATTAGATCCCTACTTAACATGCACACCCAATCAACACACAAATCGCAATAATCTAACTCACAAAAACACAAACCCTAACAAATTTTACCATAAGAAACGCACGAAATCGAGATCAAAATTTACCCTCATCGGGCTCTCCTCGGAGGCGAGGCCCCTCCGCCCTTCGCTGGGCCCCGCGGCGGCGGAGGCGGCCTCCGCCGTGACCCCGCTATCCGGAAGCGTCGCCGGAGCCGCGCTCGCGCCCTCGTCCATGGCGTCGGCGACGAAGACGACGACGAAGGCGACGAATCACATCGCAAAACGGGGGCGAAGCGGAGGAGGGAGAGCTCGGCTCCTTCGAGGGTTTGGTTTCCGAAATAGGAAAGTATAAAAAGGGACACGAAAAAGCGAAAAAGCGCAGGGGTGAGGGGGAACTGACACGTGCACACGTGGCACGGGCTTTTACACGTGGCACGGGGGAGACCACAGTGCGATGTACTCGGCGGAGACAATAATATCGGTTGGTGCAGCGACGGCACCTTCGAGATAGATATTTTTCCGAAGGGAAGGGGCCCACCATTTATACGCCCATACGTGGACCCGGCTCACAGGAAGGACTTAATAATTTAATTGGATTTAATAGTTGAGAAATGTGATTAAATTTCAAGAATAAAATTTTATATTCGGCCTTTGAATTATTTTTCAAGTAAAATAAATTACTTTGCAGAAAAAATATATGGTCTTACAAAATTATAAATGTCAAAACTATTCGTACACCAAATAAATCATATCGAGATATAAAATGAAATATCTCGGAACATGTCCCAAATACCAAATGAACATACAAGAAAATCTTTATCCAAGGATAACTTATTCAGAGTCCTGAGATTTTTAAACTACACGAAAATATTTTCTTACTGAAGAAGTTATTTTCATGCAACCATGATCCATGAGTATTTTCATGTGCGATTAGAAATATGGAGTTTGTGTTTACTCATTAAAAAATTGTGACACCCATAAATTAGCGGAATAGTTTATTTAACATGCAAAATGATTTATATTATTATTATTTTAGGCATTTGATCCAATACATCATCTATGAAAAACAAAAACAAAATTAAATAAATTTAAGAATTAAATGTAAGACGGTTGGAGAGTTCGATGTACAGTCATAGAAAGTTCAATGAACGGAAGGCAATAATACCTTGGTAAAAATGTATGGAGATCCCGCAACTATAGGTCATTCCGAAATAGACCCCACGACTATTTTTTTTTTATTGAGATCTCTTCAGTTTTAAATTTTTTTGACGTAACTTTGTATGCTAATTAAGTCGAAAAAATTTATTAAACTTAATCATCCTGATTTTATCTGCTAAAAAATAAGCAGAATTTTTAAATTTGATAAAATTATCAGTAAATTTTATAATCTTTTGACTTAAATTATTTATTTTAAAAATTGGAAATTTAGGAGGTTTCCATCAGAAAGAAAAAGTTGCCATGGCTTTTTCAAAACGGCCTATAGTTGAGGGGGTCTCTGTACATTTTCACCTAATGCTAATAACATATTACAAGGCCCACTATCCATTAAAAAACCACTCCATCCAGGCCCAGCTGATGTACGAATTCAAAAATTACACCTATTAAATAAATGGGGCAATTGCTTATATACCCCTGAAAAGTTTTTGACTTTCTGATTTATCCCTCTTAGAAGGTTAATATTAAAAATACCTCTTTTATATTCCAACCTATTTCAAATATAATCCTATAGTTAAATTCTGTTAGTGAACTATTAGCAATAGCTGTTATATCTGTGAAATTACTATTTTGCCCTTTCAAATATACCCTTCTACCATCACCGACTTTTCTTAATTGCCCTTAAGTTAGGGGCACAAGAAGTATTTTGATTTTTGGTCTTTTCAAATATACTTTTCTACCATCATCAATATTTCTTATTTGTCCTTAAGTTAAGGGCGAAAGAGGCATTTTAATTTTTTAAAATTTTGGTAGATATTTAACTCACGTTTAACTCAAGTTAACTTAACAGGTGGTAACTATAAGGGAGGAACATATGATGGGTATATTGGAAAAAAAAAATAGAAATAAATGAGATATTTCTGAAGGTTTGAGGGGTATATAGATAATTATCCCTAAAAAATTGTACTCCTTGATCCAATATTATATGTATTGGGATCTATTTGAAATTGCAGAAAAAATATATTGCACGCGGTGAGAAAGTTATACCATATATATCGCAATGAATGAGTTAAAATATAATTTTTATGGTTCCATACGAAAATAAAAAAACATATCTTTTTCAACTCAACTTCTTTTCGCCGAACAAAGTTAAACCGTCCTCAGTAGTGAACGGACCACTAGCTCTTTTGCCACTTGTTATTGAATTACTTGTTTATTTAAAAGAAAATAAATAATCAGGGTTTACTCGTATTAGCTGCTTATTCAAAGTCTCTGTAGAATATGAATAGGAGTTGATCTTTCACACAATAAATTCTTAGCCGCATAGGAAGGAAAGGTAGCTTTTCTTACTAGTCAGCTGGAGAAAGAATCTGCGAAAACTTAGACATAATCGTGTGATGGTCATAGATATTAATTTGTCAGGTTAGAGGATGAATTAAATTGGGCCGACGACTTATTATTGCAGTTCACCTCGTATATTATTGATAGTAAATAAATAAAAGTTATTATCAATTTTTGTACTCGAGGTGTCTCAAATATTAAAATCTAGTTACTTTATATTTTTAGCTGAGCTTATTTTTAAATAGTGAACAAAGTGAATAGCTTGAAATATTACTACTCTACTATTGATAGTATTCTGGTGTTTCCTCTTATTTTTTATATAAAAACAAGAGAAAATGCTAATCAAATCCATGAGTATCTATGTACAAGAAAAATAAAAAGTTAGAAGCTAAAATCTCGTTTGACATCGTTATTTTACTTTTTTAAACAGTAATTACACAAAATAGCAGAGTAGACGGTGAATTGCATGCAATACTTGCATCTAAAGTATTTCTTCGGCAACTTAAAAAAAAAAAACTAGATTTTTTTAAAAAAAACTTCTATATGTTGTCATTCATTATTTCTGTGTTGTGAGATATCAACCATGAAAATTATAGAAAATTTTTCCCACCAGTATATTAAATTGCCAAACAAAGCCTTCGATAAGTCTATGAACTTTTGTGAAATGGAGATATACTTTTTCACTTTTAAAATTAACAAATAATTAAATTAATCTTAACACACTTTAGTGATTCCGCATAATGATCTCTCTATCATTTTTAGCAACTACAACATAAACGCTACCATTAATTTTTTCAATAATAATCACATGAAGACAATGTATCAACAGGCGTCGAATTATCAGAAAAATATAAAAGTTAATAAGAATAATTCTTCCTATAAAATTATATCACCAAATTTACCATCCATCAAATATGTATATATGTAAATTCTAAAGCAGGATAAACGGATTCGGGTAAGCCTGTTTGGTGTTACTTCCCCACATCTTCCCAAAAAAAAACATAAAAACATATATATATATATATATACATCAAATCAAATCCAAAACTAAGAAAAAAAGATGCTTCGGAAATTTTCTTTTTCAAATTTTTTTTTTCCTCGCATTTTCGTACATGCGAAAGATAGAACAGGAGTTAAAGAAAAAGAGGGAAAAGACGATTACAGCCAAAGTTAGTCGACAGGTCATGACTCGGGACTGTTATAAATATTTTAATTATATATACTGCAGCTAGCTGGAGAGAGTAACGAGGAGGCGACCAGAAGGGGTGTCGGATTCTTTATAGTTTGTTTCCTCTTCGCGAAGTAACCACCGAATTCAGCAACGTTGGCGCACGGACCAAGCAACAACCTGGGCCCAGTGCTTCAGCCTCATCTTCACGATCTCCGGGCTATCACCTTAATTTACAAGGTCAACACAACACACAAATCTAATCATAAGCAAAAAAGATAAAAAGAATTAAGAAACAGATTAATATGATAACTAATCTTAGATATTAATCCAATAATTCTCGCGCCCACTTATGCAGCTTTTGAAAGTGTCACTGAAATACTAACAATATTCGCTGTCTCCGGAAAAGTATTGTGAATTTTTTTTTTATATAAATGTTATCTACATATAAATTAGGTGTTCAATTATTATAGTTCTAATCAATTAACAACTAATAAAATAAATATACTGAATAAAATATTAATGCATGAGTGTCGCGAAGGATAAGCATCTGGGATGGCACGAGACATTTTTAAAGCGGACGCTTATCGAATCCGATCCGATATGGATCAGGATAAACGGGAGCCGCGGATATCTGACGGCGGAGATTCAGTAGCTCTTGCGATCGACGAGAGCCAGCGCAATCACGGTGGCCAGCCACCGCGATACACGGGAGCCGTTCGATCATGTCGTCGCACAACAACAACAAAACAACTAAAAACGAATTTGTTTTTTTAAAAAAAAGTAAATAAGAAAAACATAAAAACTCACGGCGCATGGATCAACAGTGGGATCGGTAATAAATAATACTAGTAATTATTATTAATATTAATTTTTTGATAATATACCTGGAGAGAGGATCGAGAGGGGGCTCCCCACGGGCGAGTCCGAGGACGACGGCGACGAATCGGACGGCGAGGATCGCGCGGCGGCGTCGTCGTCGTCGTCGGCGTCGGCGGCGGCGGCGGCGCCGTAGCTCCGGTGTACGGCGTAGAAGAGATCGAGGGCGGGGATCGTCTCGGCGAGCCGCTTCGCGGCGGCGCCGTCGGATCCGGAGCGATCGGGGTCGAAGCCGAAGCCGAGGTCGAAGCAGCCGCGGAGCTCGTCGAGGTCCTCGTCGGTGACGCTCCGGCTCCGGCGGAGGAGGGAGCGACCATGTTGCCGATCGCGGTAGAGGCCCTTGCGGCGGAGCCACGCCTCCTCGCGCTCCGAGTCCGGCGACCACGACCGCTGCTTCAGGAGCCCGGTAAGCTTAGGGTTAGGGTTAGGGTTAGGGTTAGGGTTAGGGTTTGGGAACGACATGGATCGCGCCCCCTCCGCCCCCGAGGGGTGGCGGGAGCCGAATGGGGAGAAAGGAAGGGAGAAAAGGATGGGAGAGGAGGGAGAGAGGAGAAGAGGGGTTTTAAAGGGTCGCCTCAATACGAGACCACTCAATCCGCCGTTCATCACTCGATCCGCGCGAATCTCAAAGTTGCAGGAACCGTAGATCGAATGGCTCCTTACCATATATATATATATATATATATTGTTTTTTGGGTGGGGGGGGTAAGGTTTTGGGTGCGAATTCGGGTGCGCGTTGGTTGGTCCGCGTCACGATGACGCTCGTTTGTTTTGGTCGGCTTGTAAATATTAATAAAATAATAATAATAATAATAATAATAATAATAATAATAATAATAATAATTTTTAATTAAAAGAGAGAAATAATTGAAGGAGACAAAGAAGGAAGGGCTTGATTCGCGTAACGGTAAAAAATGGCGAAATGGTAACAGTAACAGGAAATTTCGTGGAAAGAGGCGTGGATTTTACGGCGTGAATTAGGATTTTGAATTTAAATTTTTACCATCCACGTACAGATATATTTTTTTTTTACTGACAAAATCGGTGACACGGATCCTTATCAAACTGAACTAAACCAGTAGCGGCAATAAAATAAGAGCAGTGCTGGTGATAAACTTCAAATTAAAGGGATGTACATCCTACATCTCATTTATGTATGGATAAATTTTTTTCACCAATCACTTAATGTGACTGATGAACAACACCCCACCCATTGAATGAATGGGATATAACTTGTACACTCCAGATGAAATATACAAATAGTATTTTTTATAAAATAAAACAAAAAATGTACGTTGATCCCCTCATTTGTAAGACATTTTGACGCAGTCCCCAAGCTTTATTTATATATTAAGAGGTAATTGCCTATATACTTCTTAATATTTCTAAAATATATTATTTATTTATATATTTTTTATTACTTTTAAATACACCCCTAGTATATTTTTTCATTATTAAAAAATACCATCGTTGTTAGTACTCATTACATCATCTCGAACTATCAGAGTTAAAAAAAAATTAAAATAACTTTTTTACCCCTAACTTAAGGGTAAATAAGAAAAATTTGTGACAGTAGAATGATATATTTGAAAGGTAAGAAATCAGAATATTTCTTTTTGTGCCTAACAAATAAGAAAAGTTGGTGACGATAGAAGAGTATATTTTAAAGGGCAAAATATTAATTTCACAGAGATACGGTTGTTTATAACAATTCAGTAATAGAATCTAACTCTACAAATATATTTGAAAGAACTTGAAACATTAAAAGAGTATTTTTAATATTAGTCTTCTAAACTGGGTAAATAAGAAGGTCGAAAATCTTTCATCGGTATATAAACAATTGCCCCTATTATTAATAACCATACTAAAAAGTTTAAAAAAAATTGTCAAATTTATAATATTGTTATCAAACTTAATAATTTTAATTATTTTGAACTAATTAGAATAATGTAAATAAAAATATGCAAGGTAAGAAAGTGTCAATTAGAAAAAAAAAAAAAAAAAAAAAAAAAAAAAAGGTCGAGTTGAAGGACCTCTTCATGCATACCTTCCTTTTTACTATTTTTTGGTCCAAACAAGGAAGTTAAAGTAATTTGAACAAAAAATTGTTGTGAATTTAAAGTTGGTTAATTTGAGTACAAATTTGTGGGGTGATATACATAGAAAGATTTAATATGGAAGCTAATAAAATACAAGTTTATTTCCATATTTACAAAAAACAAAAATATAGCCAAAGTGGGTGCTTTGTATGTGTTCATGAATCATGGTGTCTTTTTCTTTTTCACGTTGAAAAACATAATTTGTAAAAAAAATTATTTTGTTAACGATAGTTGCTTGGAAACTTTTTGTTGTTTTTAATTAAAATAATTTGATGCTAAAGTAATTGATTTGTGACGTAAAACTGATCAACAATTTATATAATTTATTCAATATTTTACTTTTTAAAAAGGACTCAGGCTATGAGTGTGAAACATTAGAATTGGGTGTTATGGTCCATATTGTTATACCAGCTTTTCCTGTATTAATTTTCATGTCACGTACACTTTAATTTGACCTATAGATTTTTTCTTTTTGTTTAAATCAATCATGAAAAATTAAGTTAAATAAAAAACATCAAAGTTAATTTTGCAATCATAGTTAGTAATTCGGTGTCCAATTTGGAAGGAAATAAAAAAAATAAATTCAGGCGTTTGACGGAACTCGAATTTAGAATATTATATTTGACACGGTGTCAAATAAATATAAAATAATCATTATTTTTTAATAAATTAAGATAATAAAAAATAATATAAATAATATTATATATTTAATAGAAAATAACTAGATAAATTTGTTTGTTACTCAAAATTTTATTTAGAAATTAGTAAAACCCTTTTGGTGATTTCAAAAAAAAAAAACTACTTATTACTCGCTAACATCACTCGTAGAATATAAAATATTAAGTACTGTTCCCAAACAGCTTTGCTTTTAAAATATTATTATACATCACTATGATTCGACTATCTAATATTTTAAAATTTTAATTTTATTCAAGCTTTCAATCTGTTTGATTTAAGCCATTTGATTGCTCTTGCGATACAAAATTCAAACTAATTACTTATTTTAATATAATAATACTTACGTGAATGTATAAAATGTATTAATTAAGCACGTAAAAATAAACGACACGTTTAAATTTTAAAGTTAAAGAGTCTTTAATTAGAACAAATCAAATTAAATTAAAATGTTAGATAGCAAAATCATTTTTTTAATAAAAAAATTAGCTAGTCAGATAAAAAAATGAGTGATGGTTAAGATAAGTTTTATACATTTTTTATCATTAAAATATTAAACATCGTTCTAGTGGAGCTAAAATACTATTATTAGTAAAGAAATAGTATTTATTATTAATTTTTTATTTTGTGGATATCTAGAATTTAATATTTAGTAATTATATTAGTATTGATCCAAAAACTGAAAAATTAGCAGTAAATGCTATTCATCTACTATTGACAGTGTTCTAGCCGAACTAGACATCGTTAATTCTTTATATTATTATTTTTAATACTTTGATGCATAATTATATAATAATAATAATAATAATAGTTATTATTATTATTATTATTTTATGCTAAATATGGAAGCGACTAAGGGGCCGTTTGCAACTGCAAAACCCAAATTCGGTGTTTGGTTTGATATATTTAACTCCAAGCAGTTGGAACTGAAGAAGGAGGCCCAACTGCAGCAGTTTATACTACACCCAAATTGATCGTAGTTTCAACTGCAGCAGCTGGAGAGAGTAATTTTTAAACGAAAGATAAGATTACCACTTTAATTATTTTTTAAACAAAAAATATTTTTTTTTTATACTGGAGGTAATCTCACCATCATATATATAAAATCATAAAATTTTAAAAATTATTTCTTAACTGCATAAAATAAAACAAATTATTTATAGTTACAGCGCTTTCTACTACATTCAACCAAATAAGATGCATGAAATTACAACTGCTGTATTTTTAGCTATATTGTATTTATATATAATTACACCTAATCAAACGGTCCCTAGCATCAATATAATACCAAACTTTGGAGTTAACTAAAAGAGCACAAAATATTCGAGTGAATATACCCACAACTTGGAGGCAAAATGCGTTATTGCGTATTAAGCTAATTGGATAGGGTTTGCTTTTGCACCGACTATTACGTGTTAACGAAATAAATGGTGCCCGGTCCCCGTGACGTGACAGAAATAGTCTAGTATGGCGGCGACACTAATTATTTAAGAATAATTGCATATAACTTTCTGTAAAAGTATCAAATAGCAAATATGTCACTACAAAACTTAAGTTATCAAATTTATTTCTCTAAAAATTCTTCCGTCTGTAAATATATTCTTATGTTATCAAAATTTAGATAATCACGAGTTAAAAAAACTAACCACAGTTAGCTAAAGAGTAAAATAATATTTTTATCCCTTATATATATAATCTGTATTTTAATGTTGAGTTTCATAATCTTTCTTACCCTTTTTTTTTTTATTCATGGCAATGGTGAGACCTACGGCTGCGGCGACGTCGAAGGTGAGGTCCTCGGTCGCGGCAAAAATAAAGTACGCCGCACGTGCTGCGGCGAAGGCGAGGAGAGACACAGAATAAAAAATATTTTTTATAGGAATAAATTTATAAGAATAAAATAATTATTTTACGCACTTACCGTTAAAAAACTAACGGTGAATCAAACGGCAGTGACATATATGAACTAACCAAAATTTTTGAAGAAATATATTTGTAAACTAATTTTTTTTTGAGAAAATAAATCTGATATCTTCAATTTTGTAGGAATATATTTACTATTTGATATTTTTATAGGAACCTGTATAAAATTAACCCAATTATTTACTTCTCCAATCAATCAATTTTATTTTTAAAATTCACACATTCTATTTAAATTTTATTTTTTTAAAATTTTTTTTTTTTCTAAAGATAAATTTAATTAACGTAGCATCGTTGTGTGACAGCCACATAGAAGACCACCTTCTTTAATATGATTAGTAATAATAATTAAGAAAATAGTGAAAATATACGAAGGCTCCCTCAACTATTGGGTTATGTGAAATACACCCCTCAACATTTCTTTCTTTTTTTTATTGAGACTTCCTTAGCTTGCGATCTTTTTAAAATTAAGTGATTTTAGTTAAAAAAATATTATATTAATAATTTTATCAAATTTAATAAATTTTATTATTTTTATTAGATAAAATTAGAGAATTTAAATATTAATAACGAATAGAGTCATTAAATTTAATAATTTTTTTAATATGATTAGGTATCAAAAACCCAAATCAAAACGTTTGAAAGTTGAGGAGATCTCAACCAAAAAAACAAATGTCAAGAGATCTATTTCAAAATAGCCCATAGTTGAGGGGCTCTCTGTTTATGTTTACCTAATAATAATAAGAATTATTAAGTCTACAACCTTTGGAATTGTAATCTTTACCATTCCTAATCTAAGGTTGAGGATTTACCTCCTCCCTTTTTATTTTTAGTAAAAAAAACAAAAAAAAAACTTCAAATACCACCTCTGGTTTCACACTTTCTCACTTTAGTACCCTGTGGTATAAAGTGTGTCACTTTAGTATCATGTGGTTTCGTTTTTTTCTTTTCGTTATTCTTTTTGTTAAGTTTTTCGTTAAATCAGTGAGAAAATTAAAACTACAGGGTACTAAAATGAATATTCAATAAACCAGAGGTGTGTTATCTGAAGTTTTTTCTTTATGATTTAACGAAAAAATTAACAAAAGAAACAAGAAAAAAAGAAAAACGAAACCACAGGGTACTAAAGTGATACATTTTAAACCACAAGATATTAAAATAAAAAAGTACGAAACTACAGAGGTGGTATTTAAAATTTTCCAAAAAAAAAAACAAAACAAGTTGGATTGCTTTCTATAAAATATTGTAGGGCTAGCATTGAGCAATGTTATCTATGCACCCAAAAAAAATGTACTTATATTTTATATCTCACTCATACTTTTACCTCGATGTGATTAGTTAGAACATTTCGCCTATAGATAGAAATATTAATGGATCGAATTCGGTGTGAATTTTTGAAAATCCGAATCCGAACGCAATGTGTTTTAACATCTATATCTAAAATCGGACTCAACTAAAAACTCGAAATATGAACTTGATCCACAAGCAGTCATGTTTCTTTACATATTTCAAAACATATTATATTAAGTTTTTAAAATTTTAAAATACAAATTTTAAATATAATATCAACCATTCATATATATTGTATAATGTAAAATCTATTCAGATTCGGATCGAGTTCGAATGCAGATCGGATACAAATAAAAATTTATATTCAAATTCGAATCCGTCGGATTTTTATTTTTTATACTCGTATCCGAAATCACATCCGCTTAGCATCTAATAAATCTACTATGTTCTGATTTGAGTTCGAATAAAACTTCGAATGTCTATACCTTTCGACATTCTTACCCATAGAATAGATAAAATGTGAGATATACAATCCAAATGAAATATATAAATAATATTTTTCATGATAATAATAACAATATTGGTCTCGAAACTCAAATTATTATTTTTCTAATAATAATGTGTTCCTTATGCGATACTCAACGAAATAGAAAGTGTAGTAGCGTCAACGATCGCACTATGCAGTTACGAGGGAGGTGAAAACTCTTTAATAAGAAACTTGTTATAGAAGAAATATTAAAAGTTAGGTGTACTTTTTTCTGTTAATGTCGGCGAATTAGCCAGCATTTTATTTACGTGGCGGAGATCGGATTGGATGAGCGTCTCAATCAAGTTTTTGAAGGCAACTACGTGGAATTCGATTGCTTTCTTTCTATCTGCTCGAGTTTGAATAATCGATCGCAGCAAAAGTTTCTTAGTTTCTGACAAATGATGCTAGAGCGCGACACTGATATAGTTAATGAAATTGGCGGCGAGCTTTCTTGGTACAACATGCTTAAATGAGAATTTTAGATACGGTCTGACTGGATTAATCGAAAAATGGTCCAACGACTAGTTCAGTTCAGTAGTGAAAATTATTTCTAGACTTTGAACTTGGGACCTCGAATATCAGCGATTAAGCTTTTAACCAATTGTGCTAGATATTGTCGATGATTTAATAGTTATATAATAATTCAGATATTCTTAGGTAATTTTGGTTGGAAGTGTTGGGGGAATGGGTTGGACCAGCTAAGCCACAACTTGAACAACACGTCAAGCGTGGGACCGGCACTCAAGCCAAATTGTGTGACTCGGACGAGATTTCTCGATCTAGCTAGCACTTTATACTTTATACAATATCATTGTTTAGGAGGGTTTTTATGCAATTTTTCCAAGTGTACCTACTTTTTAAGAAAAATAATTTTTGTGCACGCAAAAAAAAAGATGTGTAAATCTTACACCCTCTGTCCTAAGAGTGTTAAAATTTAAATAATTTTAGTAAAAATAAAAAAAATTATTGTGACGAATAAAATATTAATGATTTTGAAATACAGTGAGTGTAACATACACATACTATTTTGGGGTATATCTGTAGCATTGCACATTTTTTAATTGCAATCTCAGCTGCTCTCTTTGGTTGGGTGGTGGAGTGGGTTCCACAGTTTTTTGTTTTTATTTTTATTTTTTGCTTTTTAATATCTAAATTTAAGTGGGTATTGGAGTGACACATTTTAGGGACTTGTTGGTCGTATGTCATTACAACTACACCATAACTATAACTGCCGTGTAATATTCAAATTTGATGCTTGATTTGATAAATTTAAACCCAACTTTAATTTACAAGAAGACACACTTATAGTAATTAGAAGCACGTCCAAATTGATCATAATTTCGACTGTATAAATTAGAAAAACTAATTTTAAACAGAAAATATTTCATCTGTCCTATATAGAGGTTACTTTTACGACAATACGTATAAAGTAATAAAATTATGTAAATGAATTTTTCAACTACATGTAACTAAATAAAATATTTATAGTTATAGCGTTTTCTATTATATTTAACATAATATGATACATGTAATCATAACTGTTGATTTTTAATTATATATATTTTCAACTATAGTGTTTTTACAATTATGGCCAATCAACCAGCCCATAATGATACATAATTCCGCATTTATTCTAAAGTAAAATGCTTTACTTTTCCCGTGTCATGCATTCGACCCCCTATATATATATTGATTGAAAGAAAGGTAATTTTCTATTTTTTTCATTTTTTAAAAATAAATTTAACTAAAAATATAAAATAATTAGGCGTCAAACTTAAAATTTTAAATACTAACCATCAAATTTTTTATTACCTGCACTAGAAATAGTCAATAACTATCCGTATAAATTGATTAAAAATCTTTATAATATGTATGCTGGAAAAAGAACCCCCCAAGTCGTAGTTGAACGAATGAGTATTGAGGGTCGAAAACTTAAAAAGACTTTCAAATTAAAACTTATGGAATACGAGTGTGTTGAAAACATCTTTCTCTGTTTCATTTAAATTTCTAAAAACAAAGCGCTATTTGCACAACAAGGTTACATTCAAAAGAGTTGATAAAATATTATTATATATAATTTTTTAAAAATGCATAGCACATATTATTTATAATACCACGATATTTTAGTATTCAAAAAAATAATAAAATATTTTTATATTATAAGGTTTTTTTTTTACAATGCATAATATTATTTCAGATAGTGTCTCACTGGTATGAAAAAACAGTACGTATATATGGGAGTAAACTTCAATCGGTACTCTTGTAGTTTAGCACAATTTTACTTTGTCACTGCATGGCTCAAAAAAATTATATTTAATTATTTTAAAATTATATTTTTATTTTACTTATATATAAAACAAATTTGCTTATGCATGCGACAACAACACTTGAGCATAATTTTGGAATACGCTTAACTAAATCCAGCGGATATTCATCATAATTTATGAGGATGCTACAGATATCATTCTCTTTCTAAAAAAAAATAATTCGTGTCTCGCGAAGTATTCACATCTTCTTTCTTCCCACCCCTTCCTTAGTATGTAGGTTGATGGGGTCGTAAGTGGATGTATACTAAGGGTTCGGTATTTGGACCGATGTAATTTCATTTCTGTTAAAAATTATATTTGGCGAGAATAAAATAATTCGTCTTACCATCAAGGAACGTAATGTTGGGAAGATCTATGTTTTGTCATAAATTAGATTGTAAATGTTTCTACGAAAGATAATTTCAGACCATTTTAGAAACAAATTAGTTTCAAAAATTTAAGCCTATGGCTACCTACAAATTTTTGTCTATGTTTTCATAAACTTCATTTACGGCCGAATCGCAACTTCATCAATCTAAGCGCCACTTAAATGGGCCGGGCCCAATACAAATTTAGATGGGCTTCGTCGTATTTTTAAGGCCCAACGGATCAAATCCAAAGTTCGAAACGTGTCTCTCTCCCTATTGGCTTTCGCGTGTTCTCTCAGTCAAAGAGTCAACTCTATCCGCACGACGCTGCACACCCTCCACCGTTAACTCCCTTTCCCCTCCCTCCCCCTTCTCACCTCTCTCCTAACTCCCGAGCACGAAGAGGAGGAGATATGCGACAATGACGTAATCAACTTCTAGGGTTTACTACACACGCGCACTCTCTCTCTCTCACCTCCGCTACTCCACCACCGCATCCATGGCGTCCATCTCCCTCCCCTCCCCCCCTCTCCTCCACCTCCGCCTCTCCCTCCGCTCCTCCTCCGCCCTAACCCTCGTCCCCTTCCCCTCCCTCCCCGCCCCGATCGCCTCCACTCTCCGATCCGAGGGCGTCGTCAAGGTAAAGAGCCAGGGATCGCCGGATCCGGCTCTGCTGCGAAAGCCCTTGGCCTCGCCGCCGCCCCCGCCGCCGCCGCCGACGACAACGACGACAGCGGAGGGGCGGGAGATCTCCGGCGAGGTCGCCGTGGAGGGGCGGCGCGCGAGGGGCGGGAGGCGGCGGAAGAGCGGGGGGGAGGAGGAGGAGGAGGAGGGGAAGTGGGTGGATTGGGAGGACTTGATCCTGCAGGACACCGTTCCGCTCGTCGGATTCGTGAGGATGATCCTCCACTCCGGAAAGTAGGGTTTCTTTGATTACACTACTGTAATTTCCTATGATTTTAGTATTAATTTTGATCTTGTTGCTGCTTTTAGGTTGAAATTTAGAAATTGTATTGGATTTTATTAAGAATTTGATCATTAATTCCTACATCTCTATAGTGACACTGTTTTTGTCCATGGGGTAAATTGCACTAGTCCCGCAATTTTTAGTTGTGTTTCATTCTAGCCCTGGAACTTTTCTAGCTCGACATTCGATAACTCAAACAGTTTTAGAAGTGGTTCATTTTGTAAGTGTTATGTGCCTTACCCTGTTCTCCCCCTGGGTTATAGCTAGTACTAGTGCAACATGATGTGGTTTACATGCTAAAGCAAATTTTGGTCTCGTTGGCATCTCCTTATGGTTGCGTATGAATTGTTAGCTTAATTAGGATTTTAGATATCTCTTTGAGTTCTCCTTGATCAAATGTATTTGCACTACTGCGGCTAATCTTGCTTCATTTTTCTGCTAGATAATCAGGCAAGTTTTTTTGCAGGTATGGAAGTGGTGACAGATTCAGTCCAGAACATGAAAAGACAATTATTGAAAGGTTGCTTCCTTATCATCCTGAGTATGAAAAGAAGATAGGATGTGGGATCGATTACATCACGGTATGTCCTTGTAAATCTTTTACTTGCCATTGTGTTCTTTTCTTGACTACTGCATGTTAATCTTTTATGCAAATCTTTTCGTCTCTTTATTTTTACAGTAATCTATTTGCTATTTTGATTACAGCAAGCTCTTTGTTAGTAGAAATATGAATTTGTTTGATACCGTTACTGTCAGTTGGTTGCATTAATCTCTGTTTCTATATGTGTTTGTTCTTTACCATCTTTTTAGTTCCTAATCTAGCCTAGCAAAATTTGATTGGCATGAATTTTGATATCCTTTAATATGCATGAATAGTTCTTAACAAGATATACCTGCATGGCGATGCTATACTGAAGTAGTGTGCATGAATTAATCTATAACTACTATTCAATATATGTGGAGATATTTACCTTCGATTACCGAGGCGTGGTATAGTAATTTGCAAAAGAAAAACCTTGGAAGATTATGTTTAGAATTGAACTGGCTGAAAAGCCAATTCTACAGAACTATTTCAATGAGAATCATAATGCAACTGAGACCTCATCCAAGATAAGCATAGTAGGAAAGCAACAAAGTGAACAGCTTTGGGACCTTTGAGATTTTGATCAAAAGAATCAAAAGATTTAAGAGTACATTAGATGATAATTTATTAATTATTAATGAGACAAAACAGTGTGAAGTTTAAAAATGCCCATTTTAAATAACTAACAGATGATTTATCTCTTGTATTTCTTGAAGTTTCGGCATCTCTCTCTCAATGTAAGTCAATCGTTAAATAAGTTTCATATTGTTCCTCTTTCTTCTTAGTTTTGGCTGAGTTTCCTCTTTCTTGAGATGCTAGTGCATAATTAGGAAATTTAGAGTATGTTTTCAAATGCATGGCATGGACCTATATGCACCTGCTAAATGGTTATGGATGTGTTAAGCCTTGATTGCCCTCCTCCCATTACTGCCTTTTAGAATCTAGACGAAACCGCTATGAAACAGTAGTTTCTTGTCCCCTTATTCAAGAGCACCAGAGGCATCATTTGGTATTCAGGAAGTTTGATGTGTTGGTCTCAATCATTGCAGAAGATTCAATGCAAACTAACCATCTAGATGGCATCCAAATTTTGTTGAAATTCCTCTTTTGTGATTAAATCTCGGAATGAAACTGTCTTTTCAGGAATTTCTGTGCTTGGCATATTTAGACCTATGTCAATCATATTTGGCTTGCTATCCAAGTATAGCGATTCTAGATGAAACTGCCACCACTATATTTGTTCTACAAGGTCATTATCTCTGTATAGACATTGTAAAGTATTTTCATTGTATTATTATGCATTTAACACTTCCTTCGTGCATATTTGCCCGGTTTCATCTTTTGTCTAAATGATCACGTGGTGAGAAATCCAAGTACAGTTTTACCAAGTTATAACGATAAGACTCATTCCCAAGGATTTAAATGCCGTGGCATGGGTTGTGCCGAAAACTTGCCGGCATGGTACGGCATGGTGCTTGTCGGATGGCGCCAATGTGTGCCGGTCACAAAAAATACATGTGTGCCGACATATAATGGCATGAAATATTTATTTTTTTTAGCAATAAAATATTCTAATTGCTTATTATGTATCTTTATCAAAAATTTTAAACTTTATTGAGAAAATTACTTACTAATTTAAAGAAAAGAAAGTTTTAAGCTGTGCCATTGGCAATGTGGCTATATCGTGCCGATATCTTGTTGGCACAATACGGCATGGTAGATACGATCCGTGCCGATGGGTACTTAAATCTTTGCTCATTCCTGTAACCGAATTCGATCCTCGCTCAAGTGGCTTTTGTTTAACGAACTTTCTGGCTTGAAAACTCGTCATCGTTCGTTACTTCCTTCTTTTTCTTTTTTTCCCTGCAGATAGGGTTTCATCCAGAATTCGAAAACTCTCGCTGTCTCTTCATAGTTAGGAAGGATGGCGAGCTCGTCGATTTCTCATACTGGAAGTGCATCAAAGGTCTTATAAGAAAGAACTACCCTTTATATGCAGATAGCTTCATTCTCAGGCATTTCCGTAGGAGAAGGGACTACCAAATATGAAGGTTAGCCAAAGAGAATCTTTGTATTAATGTAAAAATCATCGATGTTTTCCCCTTTTTTTAAATAAATTTGTGCTTGATTTGTTAGTGGTCCAACTATTATTTTTTTTAATGTAATATTCCCAAGTATTTTATGAGTTTGTATTTTCCCTTTATGAGCGCATATGCCAGCACGTCATATTCTTGTTGAATTTGCCTGCAGACTTCATTCCCATAAACAACCCCTCTTCAAAAACTTGAGCTATAAAACATGAGGTCGAGGGTGTTAAGTTCAGACCCTAAGCACGCATGGGCTCGAATCTCTGACCAAATCTCTTATCTCTTGTTCGGCTCTCGGATACCTGACCATGCTCATTGTCATGTGTTTCGGCAGAATATATGAGATTCTCATTGTCATGTGTTTCGGCCGAATATATGAGATTCTCATTGTCATGTGTTTCGGCCGAATATATGAGATTCGTCTTATTTTGAGCCCAGGCACAATTTCATCATGACATTGTAGTCTTAAGTTTGTTTTGACCGCATGAGCCAAACAGTTTGAGCACACTGATTTTTTTTATTTCTGTTGTGTCGGTTGATTCATGTCCTTTGTTCTAGCTCTATGCTTCTGGGCTGAATACTCTCAGATCTAAAGCCCGAATATTCGAGGCTGGAGTTGGTGGGCCGTTTGGGCCACCTAGGCTGTTTAGTAGCCATAGATTTATTTAGGATTAATTTCATATGTATCCTTCCTCCAACCCTTAATTATATAGAAATTTTTCTAAACGTGTCAATATCAAATATAACATCTATTTAGAAAAATTATTGTAAATATTGACAACAACTCATCTAAAAGCTATATATATATATATATCCTTACTCTATATATATATATATATATATATAGAGCTAGTCTTCTATACTATCTATAGTACCGGGGCTCCGGTACTATAGTTGCTTTTTCGATCTCAAGGTGTTCAAATCAACGATCCACACCGTTGAAACTGATCTAGGATATTTGAAGTTCTTAGGAATAAAATTTTATAATTTTTCGACGTAGTTTACTTTGTGATCAAATCGTTTCAAAATTGTCAAATTTCAATAATTATTATGGCGAGTTTGTAGTTTAACGGTGGAGAAGAATCTAAATGTATTCAAATTTTGATAGAAAATACTTTAAACTATATAGATGAAGGTCAACATCCTTGATCTTGAATTCGAAACTCCTATACTCAAATTTTAAGGATTATTCAATTTTTACCGTTCATTTTGACATGATTTATTTACTAAGTAAACGATATCGAAAAAAACTAAAATTTTATTTCTAAGAACTTCATATACCCTAGATCAGTTTCAACGGTGTGGATCGTTGATTTGAACACTCTAAGATTGAAAAAGTAACTATAGTACCGGAGCCCCGGTACTATAGATAGTATAGTAGCCTCATTATATATATATATATATATATATATTCTATTACTTAAAATGCTAAAGCGACGACAGCTGTTTGTTTATTTAGCTGTAATAGATTATTCTTTTTCAATCGAAATTGCTATTTATATAGCTATTTTGGTTGCATGTCTTATACATGTTCTTCTAAATTTTAAAATATAAGAAATATTTTTTTCTATTCTAATATATAAAAAATTAATAAAATTCAAGATAAATTTTATTTATTTTTTTAATCAACTATACTATTATTATTATTTTTTTGGTAAAAATGTATAGAATTTATCTAAACTATGGACTATTTTGAAATGACTACTTAACTTTTTAATTTAATTTTACTATTTAATATTTTAATTTTTTTGATTTGAATTAGTCAACGGTATTTTAATTTTTAAATTTTAATCCGTTGCATATCTATACAAGTTTAGTTAGTATAGTCATGCAATTCTCGTAGTTATAAATTTATAAGTAATTAGTGTAAGTATCGTTGACTGATTCAAATGAAACAAATTAAAAAATTTAGTAAAATTAAAATTTTGAAATATTGAATAGCCGTTTTAAAATTGTGCACAATTCTGGTAAGCTATGTATATTCTTACCTTATTTTTTATTAGGGGGATAATATATAGTATACCTTTCAAAATTTTAAAAATATTTAATATATTCCTGGCTGATCAAAATGTTCTTATTGATTTTTAAAAGTTCTTTCAAATATTTTTTAGATTTCTAAAATTTACTAAGAAAATTTAAATTTTAGAGAAATATTTTGATAGTATTAAAAATAAATTTAAAAATTTTAAATAATAATGGAGAATAAATAAGCAAAAGTACAATTTTTTTATCAATCGTACGGCAAAAGCAGCTGAAGCTGTTCGTCGAAGGTCCCATCCACGAGGAAATCTACTGTATCACACTTACACCATATCATCAATAACAAGTCAATTATATTTATTCTTTAAAAAAAATACAATAAATTTTTTTTTATAATTATAATAGGATATATAATTTTAAAAAAAATTATTTGTAAATAATAACGCCACGTCACCAGTATATCCGGTGCATTCTAAATTTTTTTCCCATCCACAGATTTTTAAGAAAGAAAAAATTGATCTACGTGCACGTGGCCACCACATGTAAGCTCCATCGCACGTGTCACCATAGCTGAACGCGAAGAGATATGTTACGCAGGGGTGGGGCCACAGACACAGTGGGGGACGTCGCATGGCGTCGTCGTATGGCCATGGACGCCCCTTCGCACCCCTCGCGAGCCGCTTCCTCCATTTAAATAATCCCAGCCGTTGATTTAATCAAATCTTAAAAAAGAAAAAATAAAAATAAAATAGCTTCCTAAAAGAGGATTCATTGTTTCCTCTACATAATTAGGAAACGCCCCGCCAGAGCTCGGAAGGGCCGTAAAAAAAATAAAAAAAAATTGGGTCTGGATCAAAACCGGATAAATATGAATTTTAAATATCATTTTGAAACTAAAAATATAATGTAATATAATTTAAGTTTGTATTTAAACTTCTAGTAAAAAATTATATTGTTGACTCGGTATGTCAGAATTTATTTATGCAAGACCAATTTAGATTTTGATCCCAGCTTGATTGAAATATTTCTTGCTTCTAAATATTTGAAGTTATTCCAAAAATTTATAAAGACTAATGACTTAATGTTTAAAAAAAATATAGAAGCTCAATTCAAACAACCAATAGTTACCTACGTTAGTTACAATCCGAGCCGTCCAATTAAGATCGGAGGATCGGGCATCACGCCGAGGGGCAGATCAGTAATTTCGCATCACCATCATCAGCGGCAGCAGCTCAGCAGGAGAAAAGAAAAAGAAGAAAACGTGGCGGTGGATGGCCTTTTGAAGGCTCCAAGAGACCCCCCCTAACCCTCCTCCCTTTACATACTAAATCCCCGCTCCCATGGCCACAACGATCCCCACAATCAATCCCCAAACCCTCCCATGGCGTCGTCGTCGTCGTCGTCGTCGTCGCTCCAGCGGCTCCTCCTCCTCCCCCAAATCCACCATCGCCGCCGAGCGCCGCCGCCGCCGCCGAGCGCCTCGCTGTCGTCGTCTTCGTCGTCGTCGTCTCCGGCGGCGGCGGCGGGGGTTGAGGAGGGGGGGAGGTTGGAGGCGAGGGTGGAGAGGAACGGGCGGGGGTATTGGGTGGTGAAGGAGAAGCACCGGGCGGGGATAAACCCGCAGGAGAAGGCGAAGCTGGAGAAGGAGCCGATGGGGCTGTTCATGGAGGAGGGGATCCGCGAGCTCGCCGCCATCCCCATGGCGGAGATCGACGGCTCCAAGCTCTCCAAGGACGACGTCGACGTGCGCCTCAAGTGGCTCGGCCTCTTCCACCGCCGCAAACACCACTGTACGCCATTCATCCCATTCTCCCTCATCTGCTGCCTCTTCTTCTATTTTCTCCCCCTTTCCCCTTTTTTTCTTCAAATTTTCCTTCCTAAAAAAATAAAATAAAAAATAAAAATAAAAATAAAAATGAAAGATATGAACCGTCGGACAAACTTGCTTTAAAATCTGTGCAGAAATAGGCTCGGCATCTCTAATATTTTTGCGCGAAATTAAAGCATCACATAATTAATTGAATAAAATGGCGAAACTGGTCGCTCGCATCTCAAAATGACAAATCCTTTTTTTTTTTTCTTTTTTTTTTTTTGGTTTTTGCTGGGGGGGTTCGAATTGCTGTTTCCTTCTCGCCTTTTCTCCTGTTCATGCGTGCATGGGCGTTATTAGCGGATAAGAGTAAAAGAAAAAGGAAAAAAAAAAAAAAAAACAGTAGATACCGAATTGCAAATACGACGATTTTCATTCAGGTTGTATGCAAATTTTTTTTAATGTAAAAGTTTGTTGGTAATATTTATTAATAAAGAGTTTGAATACAAATTTAAAAAATATTAAAATAATTTATTTTAAAAAATAAATTTTTTAATATATTATATATATATATATATATATAAAAGAAAAAAAACAATATGTGAATAACTATTTTCGATCTCATCAAAATAAAATAATTATTTATTATTGCCTAAAGTGAGTGTAACTTTTTTTTTTTTTTTTTTTTTTTTTTTTTTTTTTTTTTTTTTTTTTTTTTTTTTTTTTTTTTTTTTTTTTTTTTTTTTTTTGCTCCATAACAATAGACTAAAAAAACTAATAAATTGAGTCGGATGATTTCAATAAATTGAATGAGATTGTTATACACAATAGATCTAATGATAAGAGATTTAATAATAGATCTAGCGTTCAGATGAATTAAATTAAGTTGAAGTCTGTAAATACTGTGGTTAAATTTCTAAATACGATAAATATATTATTTTTATCATTACGTTATTTTGGAATAATTGATTAGTGCATACTATAAAAATATATATTGGTGTGGTACCAAAAGGTGAAAAACGTCCCTTGTCAAAGTGTATTCGCTTAGCACGCTATCCGCTTCGTTTATTTCGTTTAGAAATAAATTTAGCTGGAAATGTGAATCAACTAGGATTCGAACTCGGGACCTCGGAGACCAACCATCAAGTCCTTTGCCACTTGTGCTAGGGACGGTCGGTAGTGTATTGGCTTTTGAGGCTCCCAAGGGGTCGTTTTCCACTTTTGGAAATTGTTTGAACCAAGTTGTCACTTTGGTGGCTACGAAATTATTAATTTCGCTATAGCCCCCAATGTAACACATCTTTTTTTATTCTCTTTTATGTTGAAGTGACGCACCAAATTGGCTTAAACTATTATGCCTTGTAATACTTTTTGTAATACTTCAGAATATACTTTAAAATGTCAATTTGTTAAATAATATATAATTAGTGAATGATTATGTATTTAAGAGTTCTTATGTTGTCCGTGCAAAATTTGAAATTGCTTTTTTTTTTTTTTTTTTTTTTTTTTTGCATTCTATGCTCCTAAGACTTTTATTTATAAAATAAGAAAAAAAGAAAAAGCTAAAACACGTAGCAACTTTTAAGACAAAAAAAAATTAGTAGGAAAACTAAGAGGTCCAAATTAACTATTCTCTAGCTACTACAAGTAGAAAATGAACTCTCTTGGATATTATTTTGGCTTACATTTGTTGTGTACACGTAGCGTTAATTATGTAATACTCGCCTTTTGGTGATGGGAGAAAGAAAAATATTATAACATTTTGATTAATCTATAAATGAGTGGACTTAGCTTGGGGCAATACTCAATCAAAATGCGACAAATAATTATTATTATAAAAAAGTAGAATCTGAATCATTGACTAAAATATAGAAAGATTCCATTAATATAAAAAAGCCTAAAAATTGGTGCTCGTAGAATGCACCCAAAATATTAAAATGGTGATTAAAGATACTCGTTCCCAAACTTTAGGAGTAATTAATGCTTGTAAGGAGTAAAAATTTCCACAAAAGGAAAGTAATAAAAGTTAAAAGTGTTAGTAGAATAACAACATGTTTCCGTATCTTGCATCTGCACTTTGTAGATTATGGTTTGTGAGCTGATAATGATCTGATGGTGGGATTGCATGCAGATGGACGGTTCATGATGCGGCTGAAGCTGCCGAACGGCGTGACGACGAGCGAGCAGACGCGGTACCTGGCGAGTGTGGTGGAAGGGTACGGTAAGGACGGGTGCGCCGACGTGACGACGCGGCAGAACTGGCAGATCCGCGGGGTGCAGCTGCCGGACGTGCCGGCCATCATGGACGGCCTGGCAGCCGTGGGGCTCACCAGCTTGCAGAGCGGAATGGATAACGTCCGCAACCCTGTCGGCAACCCCCTCGCTGGCGTCGACCCCCACGAGATCGTTGACACCCGACCATACACCAATCTCCTCTCGGCGTACGTCACCGGCAACTTCAAGGGCAACCCGGCCGTCACCAATCTGTAAGCCTCACCTGCCGATATCGCTTTAGTTAATCTTAAATTGGCGGGAATCGAACTCGGGACATCCTATTCTGATCTTATATATTAAAGAAATATGAAATAAGCATTGTTCTTCAATAACTTACTTAAGTTACCAGAGAACGACGTTTTTAATATTTATATTCAACTACTCCCTTATGAGCAGGCCAAGGAAGTGGAACGTATGTGTCGTGGGCTCTCATGATCTTTATGAGCACCCTCACATCAATGACTTAGCCTACATGCCTGCGATGAAGAATGGAAAATTCGGCTTCAATCTTTTGGTGGGCGGATTCTTTAGCCCCAGGAGATGCGCCGAGGCTGTGCCCCTCGACGCGTGGGTGCCCGGAGAGGACGTCGTTCCCGTGTGCAAAGCGGTCCTCGAGGCCTACCGAGACCTCGGCTACAGGGGGAATCGGCAGAAGACTCGAATGATGTGGTTGATCGACGAACTTGTGAGTTTACCCGCTCTTCTTTGTGTAAATATGAGGTTAAAACATAAATTACGTACACCGTCGGTCACTTAACTTATCGTGAACTTAAATTTGATTGGTGTTCTTTCTTTTGTTGCAAATAATGTATTAAACTTTTAACTTCTCTTGCAATCTGATTTGGGCAAGAGCAGTGGTAGCTGATTCAGTTGCATCTAAAGATAAATGAGCGATCATGGCATGGCCACTAAGTTGCCACGTCATTTCCAAGAATGTTACTTCACTAATGTGGCAGTTGATTCAGATGCCACTCATTCCAAGTTACAATAAATTAGTTGCCATGTCATCCTTCTAGGAACCAAGTAGAGATTTGACGAAGCAACACATTTGGAGCAAAAATTGAAATTCTTATCATTAGTTGCAACAAATTTAAGTTTGGTAGCCAAAGTAAAATTTCGCAACAAGTACATAAGACCAATTTGTAATCTACCCTTCTATATTGGATCTAGAAAGAATGTTCAACCCGATGTATCTAATCTCACTGTTCCATTTGGATTTGTATCCATACAGGGAATAGAAGTATTCAGGTCGGAAGTTGCAAAGAGGATGCCGCAAGGAGAGCTTGAGCGTGCCGCGGAAGAAGACCTAATTGATAAGCAATGGGAAAGGAGGGACTACCTCGGCGTCCATCCGCAGAAGCAACCCGGGCTCTCATTCGTGGGGCTCCACATACCGGTGGGCCGTCTACAAGCCTCCGACATGTTCGAGCTCGCCCGCCTGGCCGAGGAGTACGGCTCAGGAGAGCTTCGCATAACCGTAGAACAGAATATAATAATCCCCAACGTGAAAGACACACAAGTAGAAGCACTTCTCAAAGAGCCGCTTTTGGAGAAGTTCTCCCCATACCCCTCTCTTCTGATGAAAAGTCTCGTGGCGTGCACGGGCAACCAGTTCTGCGGGCAGGCCATTATAGAGACCAAGGCTCGGGCACTAAAGGTGACCGAGGAGGTGGAGAAGCTGGTTTCGGTCCCGCGGACGGTGAGGATGCACTGGACTGGCTGCCCGAACAGCTGCGGGCAGGTGCAGGTGGCCGACATCGGTTTCATGGGTTGCTTGACGAAGGATAAAGAGGGGAAGGTGTGCGAGGCGGTCGACGTTTACTTGGGCGGGAGAATCGGGAGTGATTCGCATTTAGGCGATGTGTACAAAAAGGCGGTTCCGTGTAAGGATCTCGTGCCGGTTGTGGCAGACATTTTGGTGCAGCGGTTCGGGGCGGTGCCGAGGGAGAGGGAAGAGGATGAGGAAGAGGAGATAGGTGGAAACTGATGTGATTGGTAAAAAACTATATGTGAATCTGTTTCGATATCATGAATGTCTTTTGTGCGATAGAGAGTAATAAATATTGGTTCAAAGATATCTTTTTTTTTTACTTTTCGTGATAAAAGTTGTCCTAAAAAGCAAGTTGAAATCAAATGCTCATGTTGGTATCTGATCATTGAACATTGTAAGATTTTAGTGGTTATAAATCAAATTGTTCGAATGTATTCCTCTGCAATTCAATTACTGCTGCTGCTACTGCTTGCATTTTGCTGCTGCTGCTGCTGCTGCTGCTGCTGCTGCTGCACTACTTCCAGAAGACTTGATTCATTATGAAATTTGGGCCATAGGGAAAATATCTGTAACTGTAATCTTCTTCATGAATTCATTTCAAACTCTTCAAATAGATTTAGTGAAAGTTAGTAATCCCAAATGGCAGATAAATGCTCACAACTACTAGAGAATTCTAATCTATATTTATGTTTGCTTCTGCAATTGAGGAGGTTTCATATTTTGTTTTCAGAAAGTGTTCTGAGTAGCACTCTCTATTTTTAGAAAGTCAAACTTAATATCTAGTTTTAAGCATTGTAAATTATTTAAAATTAGCAGACGATTATTACTGCACGAATAGTTTAAACTACGACATTGCATAACCAAATTGAACTTGTATAATTCTAAATTAAAGTCATTCATCAAATGCATCAACTCGCATCAGGTTACATAGCTTAATCTGCGCTAATGTGATTTAGGGAACCACAGTTAAGCTCAACAATTTTAATGAACTGGCTAATCTAAACTGTTTAATGAACTGTTTAATGAACTGGCTAATCTAAAAAGGTAAATGGATTGCTAATGGGCTGGGCCGGCCAGGAGCCCAATCGGTGGTGGGCTTAGTATGTAATGGGCCTCTCCTACAAAAATACTCTTTGAAACTTATTTAGGGCTCTTTGGTTCGCATTATGTTCGATCGTTCATTTTTATATTACTCGTTTTATAGGTAAATGAGGTCGAAAAATTATGAAATTTGATTTCTAAATATTTTCAATAGTATAGATCAAGTTTAATGGAGTCGATCGTCGATTTTGAAACCACATCATCGAAAACAACTTGGTAGTACGGAGACCTCTGTACTATCGATAGTATAGTAGTCGGACTCTTATATACATGCAAATATAAAGCCAATGGGTTATTACGGTGCCAAAATGTGAAATGTGAGTTACCAAGCGAAGTTTCTCATGTGAAAATGAGTTGGAGTCACCACGTGTTAGTAATTGTCATTAAAAAATAATTTCGTATGAAACAATAAAGCATAAAATCAACGAAATAGGCTATTAGGTCTAAATTAATCGACTTGGGACATAAATTTCAAAATATATGTGACACTCTTTAAACTTATGTGTGACTTGGGTTGTTTCTTTTCTTAAAAAAAAAAAAATAAAAGACAAAAATGCTGTTAATTAATTTGTAACATGCGGAAAAAAAGGGTGAGGCTGGTTGCTAGGATAGGCAAAAGTGAGAGACTTTCTTGTGAGCTTTGTAGTCTCAACATTTCAGTTTGTCTCCAGAAAATTCCAGAACAAGTCCCACTCACATTGACTTGGTTTCTTTTGCCGACTCCCAACAACTAAGAGACTTTACTGTACTTGTATGAACGAACCGATTCGATCAATCTCAGGTTTCTACAGTACGAGCGAGGATTTCTTTTTGTGCATGTTTTGCAACCATACTGCTAAATAGTAAAAACATCGTACTCTATCAGCTAAAGTTGAATAACGGTTGTTTTAGAACAGAAAATTTTGAGTTTGAGTCTCGTCGGGTCCAACCATTCTTACGTACCCATGAATCGCTTCGTTCGGACTTCTGCGTGTGTTCTTAGTGTTCATAGCTCATAAATATGGACATCCTTAATTGCACCCCTCCAATCTCATCTTTTTTTTTCCTTTTGTATTTTTCAAAATTAATTAGACGACTGAGCTAAATAGGAGCGATGTACAAATATACAGATGAACTGGCTTGGTTTAGGTAATTAATTTCTTCTTATCGAGCAAATTATCTGACATCTTAGCTAGGATTTATTCATTTGAACATAGTGTGGGGACGATAATGAAATATGCTCAAATTTGCACGAAAACAATTATATGAGATAAGAGAGAGTTGCACTACCTTCATAGAAAACACTCTTCAATCACCTTAGAATCTTCATCCAAAGTGATCATAAATTTAAATAAATATGATATTGATTAATTTTTATACTCTATTATATGTAGAGTCCGGCTACAATGCTATTTATAGCACCAAGCACTTGGTGCTATCAAGTTTTTCGCTGTTATATCTACTCCTTTGACCATTTTCACTCGTTAGATCATACTATTCAACCAACCACTCACTCAATCTTAGGGGACCACTATCATCCTAACCGTACATCGCTTTATCAAAGGGTCGAAAACTTACTAGCACCAATAACTTGGTGCTATTAATAGTATTCTAACTTAATCATAATATCAATATATACCGAGTCTAGAAAAGAAGGTTGGGCACTACATATTAAGCCTTAGGTTATCTCAACATTAAATTTCTCTCCGCACGAGCAAATATTTTCCTAGGAAGGGAACTCACATAAAAATATATTAAAAAATTATTCATTTGAGATTGTGGAATCTGTCGCTACGTGGCGTGTGGGATCTCACATAAAAATATATTAAAAAGTTATAATAAAAAATAAAAAAATTAAATAGGTTTTTTTAGATAAATTTTAGTTTCTAAACTTAATGTCTAATTGATTTATAAACTTTTAGTTTTAATATTTTTGAGATTCTTAATTATTTTAGTTTGGAAAAATTTATTTTATTTTTAATACTAAAAATCCACCAACGTGGACTAATTGAAAACCTATTTTAATTTTGAAATTAAAAGTTTGAAAAGTAATTTGACATTAAGTTCAGAAACTAAAAATTTATTTTAATTGTTTTAACGTGCATTAGATTTTTTTTTTAAGTTAAAGGTTCGAAAAATTTTAAACCTGCTAAATGCTGCAAAATGCCTGATGTCCATGCTCATTCTAATTAAGCATGATAAAACTTCAGTATGGAGCTCTCCAGTGACGTCTCATTGGGAAGCTTTCGATCCGCTATTACGTATTAATTTCGCTTCCATCCAATAATTTGTTAGATATTTTTTAATACTAAAATTTTTTAAAAAGTAAAATTTTAGAAAAAAAATTGTAATCAGTAAATATAAATAAACATAAATAAACATAATACATAATTATAAATTAAAATTTGTTAACGAGTTGAGGAGCTCCCACAAAAATATTTTGGATTGGCGTAAACCGACAGTTGGATCTGCGTAAGCAACTTTATCCCTGGGAACACATCATGTAGTTTAAGCGTTACACGTGGTGACACCACGTTGGCCTAATCTACAAAGAATCTACAAAGAATCTTTGGCAAAAAGAACAATATTTTTTTGTCGACCAATGCTTTTGCACCTCAAAAGAAATATAAAGTTTACTCTTTAGATTTTATGTATCTTCGATTCATCCACTATATAGTGTTATTAATTTTTTTTTATTTTCACTAAAAAATTTAAAGGAGTTTTCTAAATCCCAGAACGTAAGGATATAAAATGTGCATCCTATATGAGGTGTATATGTAGCATTTCTTTTTTTTGTCTGTGACTTTCATATCTCCGACTGCGTGTTCAATACAGCAATAATATAAAAACGTATAAAACTTATCTGAAAAATAGACTATTTTGTATCAGCTATTTAATTTTTTAAAATTTTAATTTTACTATCTAATCTTTTAATTAGTTTGTTTTGGGTCAATCAATAATATTTTGACTTTAAAATTTAAGCTTATTATTTACCTCAATGAATTTTTAGTTGCGAGAATTGCATAAAATATATTAAATAAATCTGTAATGATAAATGACGCATTCAAATTTTTGAGGTCAAACGTTTTTGACTGATTCAAATTAAATATATTAAAAGGTTGAATATTGAAATCAAAATTTTGATAAATTTGATAGCCGACTCAAAATGGTCGATAGTTTAGATAAGTTCTGTATGTTTTTATCCAACAATAAATTATTTTCACAACCAACTATTTTAAGTGGTAATTACTAAATTTGACGTTATCCCATCGTTAAGGAATTGCATAACAAATTAGAAAGTAATGCAACAAGCCACAAAAAAAAGAAAAGAGATAGCCATAGTTATCTTGCTAATTGATTGAATAATTCGATCTAATCCAAGACATAATTAACCACCAAACAAAATAAAACAAAAGGAGCATTGCCCATCATTAGTGGGACTAAAATTATCAAACTTAAAGCCTAATTATTTTCGGCATTAGTCGATAATCTCCACAGCTTAACTGGGAGACCATGCTTAGGTACAGGAAATGGACTATACTCGATCTCACTACGCGTTCCAACAATTTCCCACCTGCACACAAGAACATTAATTAATTAATTAATCAATTAGCAACAAAGAGAAAAGTATGAAAAGGTTTAATAATGAGATCACAAGGATCCTTTTACATATACTCTTATTTAAGAAATTCTATCATACAATAGTTTGTCGTTTGTTTATAAATTATACCATCATTATTATGAATTATTCATTAGATAATTATACACTTCTCTTTAGGGCATGTTTATTCCACCGAAAATAGAGGGTGGTTGTTTGATTTGTCCTAAATTATATTCACTCGTCCGTTTACCTTTTCAAAATGTTACAATTGGCTTCGCTAATAAAAAATTGACTGCTATAATTTTTTTTTTTTTATTTATCTTATGCGCTAGTGTGAGATATTTTAATAATTCAAAGCTATTGGATTCCTATCAAACGAACAATGATGGAAAATTATTTTTTTACTTAAACTTCAGTTAACCTAAAAATTATTTTTAATTTAAAAAAAAACTTCAAATATCTTTCTTGTGGTTTAGCGCTTTCTCACTTTAATATCCTATGGTTTCGTTATTCTCTCTGTTAAAATATATAGAAAAAAACTTCAAATACTCCCTCTGTGGTTTATCGAATATTCACTTTACTACCCTATGGTTTACAAAATTTTTACTTTAATATCATGTGGTTTTAACTTTCTCGCTGATTTAATAAAAAAAAATTAACGGAGGAGATAACGGAAAGAGAAAAACGAAATCATAGGGTACTAAAGTGGATACAGTTTAAATCATAGGGTATTTAAATAAAAAAAACACTGAACCACAGGAATGATATTTAAATTTTTTTCTTAATTTAAAGATCAGTTACCGACAAGCAAACAGATCTAGTATAGAGAATCCATCACCTTCGCTTTTTTGTGGTCGGTGCCTAACCATATTATACCGAGCTTTAATTTTGTGTAGGCTATGGGTTGACTAATCTCCATCCACACGCGAATCTACGTACAAATATAAGAGAAGGGTCCAAATATATATATGCATGGTGGTAGCTTAAAGATGCATCAGTGTTGTTGTTTACGTACTGGGGTCGTCCCAGGAACAGATCGAAAAGGGAGATTACGCGAATCTTAAAGTTGGATTGTTGTGGCACACGTGTTGCGCACCTGTGTTTGGTGACCAAGTTGTGGATGAGGACGAGCATCTCGAGCTTCGCGAGCTCGTTTCCCGGGCATGCGTGATTCCCGTTGCCAAATGGCATGAACGTATTGGGCTTGGGTGCGAACTGCTCAAAACATGCGCACGTATATATATATATATTAATTGGTAGAAATTAGAGCACAAACAAAAGTACGAGGAAATTTTTAGGACAGTCAACGAGCAGAACACGAGCGAACTAAGACCGACTCGTTTTTACTTATTTATTAAACGAGCTGAACATAAACTGACTTACGAACAGCAAGTTAGATTGTTAGTTTTATTACCGAAGAAAAGTTGAAAAAAAATAGAAACTCATAACCTTAATTTAATAATTAAAATTTACAAAATATAGATCTCTTTATATTTGGATTGGCCTATAATTCAAATGGTAGAAATATGTAATAAATATTTGAGCTATATCGAGCTGAATACGAGCGAGTTAATCACAGCTCGTATTCAGCTCATTACGATTTCAAGCTAAAAAATTCAACTCATATTCGGCACGCTATTAAACGAGCGATCAATCTAAAGCTCATTTCGAGCTGAACACAAGCTAACATACAAAAAGAAAAAAAAAAAAAAAGTCAAACAAGAAAGGTCTTAATGACCATATCTGGTCAAGGTAAAAAAAAAAGACTTAAATTGTCTCAACATCTTAGCGGGAAGAAAAATTCTGTGCAGAAGACAGTCGCATCATCAGTCCACGATGGAATGTAATTTGAGCTATCAATGGACAGCACATTCTTATGTATGTCATAAATGCATGTCATATTAAAATATGAAACACCTCTTAAACTACTTTATATATGATGTTATATGTGAAATTTAGAAACTTAAATCATTCACTAATTATTACCTATATAATATTAACTTATTAATAATATTTTATATTTTCCTAGGTAAGTAAATCGCACCACTAGTTTTCAAAATTTTAACTAGCTTTTATTTTGGTTCTTGAATTTTTAAGTTCAATGTTAGAAACTATATATAAACTCTAAAAGACAGTTTCACTTGAGTCCCGTTGCATATTTTTTATTAGAGGAAAAATCATTGCCTACACCTAGCGCATCTATACATTTATGTAATATACATTTGCCGACTACTCATGAGTTAAAATCTCTGTTAATTTACAAATAATACTGTAAGATCAAAAGTATAAAATGAATGAAGGACCTGTGTTATACAGATATATATAAATGAACTAGGAACAATCAACAACCTTTATTTTAAGGCAGAAACTAATTAAAACAAGCTATTGTTGATCGAAGTTTTGGAATTAAAACGAACTATGACTATTTAGGATTTTGAATGTCAAATTTAAAAGTTTGAAAACCAAAAGGAAACTTGAGTTAAAGTCTAGAGACCAGCAGTGCAGTTTACCCATATTAATTAGGCACATCTAGCAGAATGACTTGGCTGCAATTATGAAGCAATTAAGCTTCAAATTTGGACCGTCGAGTGCCAACTATATCAAGTCCCTTGCCACTTGCGCTAGAAACAATTGGTCGCTTAAAGAAAAAGTCAAACAACACTAACTACGGATGCTTTCATTTTTCTTGTCAAAATTATTCAACACCATTAATTCACCATGCTAAAACATTTAAAGCCACAAAATGTGGTGAGAACCTCATGTGTGTGTGTGTGTGTGGTAATTATCACACACACACACATACATAGAGTACATTAAAAGTTTGAGGTCGTAGTCACATAAAAGAGAGGTGTAAATGCGTTGAAAGGGACATGCAATATATATATTACAGTAGTACCAACAAATTAATAATAGATGTTTCATCCACCTTCTAGAAAAGCATCTAACCTTGAATCTGGAAGGCTCGAACTCGTGCGGGTTTCGGAAAAACTCCGGGTTGTGATGTATGTTCCTGAAGAGAGGCATCACCTTCCACCCTTTTGGGATGAGGTATCCTGTAACCATAAAGTCCATACATTCACAAACATGTTAAAAAATAGCATTACAATTGAAAATTCGTAAATAATCTAAAACATAGTTACACTTCTTTGCGTTTTGCTATGAGAATTTCAGTGATATGGTATATTAGTTTGCGATGAAAATGTCTTCTTCACCAATGATTTAAATACTTCGTGACCGGCCGGTCTATAAAGCTATTCAGTTTACTCCTTTAAACCAGATAAGTTTGTTTTGAACGGTTCGAACCGACGGTTCAACCGTCGAACAGATGAACTGGCCCAGTTTTAATCAAACCCGCCGAATTTTTTGATTAAGTCATACTAAAATTTACGACTTTTTAAAAAAACTTGAAAACTTATATCTACTTAATTTGGTATAGAAATCAATATTTTATTATTACGAATGATATTAAAATAATATATATATATAGTAATTAATGAAATATTTATGACGTTATGCTGACATCACAGATTTAACCAATAATTAACTCACTACTTGAACTAGTGATTCTTGACCCAGTAATATTTCAAGTTATTGTTTGATACAATTTTTAAAACATTATTCTTCGCAATAATATTTAGAGCAATGCTAGTGGTACATCCAAAAGTGGGTGTATAACTTACACCCCATTCATTTTTGAGTGAAAAATTATCCACCAGTCACTTCGATATGACTGGTGGATTACACTCCACCTTATGATGGGTGGAGTGTAAAAACTACACCCACTTTTGGGTGTACAAGTAACTTTTTTATTTTTATTTTTAAATACCAAAACAAAAGGAGTTGGCTCAATTCTGGGTGGACAAAGATTGTAGACTTTGTATTTCTCTATTATTTTACATTGCATGCCAATCACATGTAACTCAGCTTACCTTTGTATTCCACGTCAGCCACTGCCTCTCTAAACGTGAATGAAATGATACTTGCCATCCTTAAACTCTCCATTATAACCTGCCGTATTTTTTTTAAAAAAAGAGAGGTTATATCACTTTTCAAACGTGACCCAATTATAATCACAAGAACAAAAGAGTAATCCATTTCCACTTTTGTATGAGGGTGCGCTCACTATATGAGTCAGTGTCATGCTCCTTGTTTGGGCCCATGTCAAGGGTCGGTTTCCACACGACTTATTAGCCTCAAGAAAAGCCATTTGCTCACCCTGCATTTATGAAAGCAACGTCAACATGATCCAAGCTCACAATCAAAATCTCATACCTAACAAGCAAGTAATTCAATCTCAAAGAGTTGATCCATCGAGCATTTCTAACGCGCCTTCACGGCTTCGAGAAGTTTCGGGTGGTCGTGGAGGTACTTCACGATCCACGTGAGGACGCTCGCGGTCGTGTCCTGCGCCGCGAAGAGCACGCCGATGATGTTGTCGGCGATCTGATCGTCGGTGAGTCGCGCACCCTTTTCGTCCTTTGAGTCCATGAGACACCCCAAGAGATCATCATTCCCCACCACTCCTCTCTCCCTCCTCTCGTTCATTATCTCACTAAGTATCCTACTTAGTTGCTTCCTTGCCTTTTAGTAACAAAAAATAAACAAATGGGTTAGTTTCATGAGAGAAATATATATATTTGATGAGTACGTACTTTACTTATCTACTTACTTGGATTGCTTTGTAGTAAAGAGTCCCGGGAAAATTAGTGGGGAATGAGTTATAGCCCTTGTCGACGATGAAGTAGTTCTTCTTTAGCTCTACTTTGTGGCGCTCGCTTAGGCGATCTCCGAAGAAAGTGAGAATGGCCACGTCAAATGAGAACTACACACGAGAAATGGAATATCGTAATGTTTATGCATATGCTTGTTACCGTTCATGATCAAGTACCCATGCACAGTGTGTAGTAAAAATATTACTAAAGCAGAAGCAGGAACAAAAAGTTTAGAGCTTTTGCCAAGCACTTTACGAAAGCGAATTATGACTAAAAATAAATGCAGAAGCTAACGAAGTAGGCACTGAATTCCCAACCTTCTTCATGGCGTGGAACGTGCTGAGTACGCGGCCATTCCACGCGTCGAGCATGGCGATCACGATTGCCTCGACGTCGGGGATGAGGCCGCGGAGGTCGTCGGGGCCGAGCGAGCCCTGGACGAGCTTCCGGAGGCGGAGGTGGTAGCCGCCGCCGTGGAAGAACAAGGCCCACGGGCCGATCATCCGCTCCTTGCTTCGCGGGTACGTGGGCTTGAATAAGTGGGCCCGGGTCACCAAAACGAACCGGGCCGCCTCCGGGCTCGCCAACATCACGCAGGGACAGCCCAACAAATGCGTCTTAAATATCTCCCCATACCTTCAAAACAGTAAACATGCACAATAATGCATTAATTAATTTCACAAACATTCATACGTGATTACGTACGTAATCATCAAATTTCATGATCTGTGAACATATACGTACCTTTTTTGCTTGGAAGCGAAGAAGATGTTTGGGTCTTTAGAGTAGAGTTGAAGGGTCTCTCCAATGTAAGGCCAACCCATTGAACCAGGTGGGAGCTTTAGATTCTCCTGGGGTTTCCTCTTGTGCTTTTTCATGAAGAGAAACGCGATAAGTGCTAAGAGAAAAAAAGTGTAAGCTGCTACATAGCTTATGATCACCATCTCTCTCAAACTAGAACCAATTAACTTGAAGCTAAAGTTTTATATGTATTTTGTGGGTTTTGTTACTTGGGCTTGTTCTAGGATTTGGACCAGGGAATAAGGTGGTGCGGGGGGGAGGTGATTGGGGTTTGGAGGGGTTTGGGGAAGCATCAGTGGGTATTTATAATGAAGGGAAATGTGAGAGTGAAAAAATAAAAAAGAAAAAAAGAAAAAGAAAAAGAGCCAATGGATGGGGACTCATCTCTGAATGTTAGGCACTAATATAGATTACCAAATCTAGTCACATACAACCCACGTGGCATTAGAAATCTACCACCTGTAACTTACCATATTATTATAATAACTTCCTTAGGAATAATAAAAGCTGGAGACGTTCACTTAATTAAGCAAAAATGTGTGATTTGATTTTCTTTTCTCAAGATACTCATTGGTCACATGTACATGCTCTTTTGTATGCTTAATTAAATATTTCATATTTGGTAAAATTGATAAGGATGATATGAATAGAAGGATAAAATTTCGGTGGGGAGCTCCCCGACAACGCCTCATGGGGGACCCTCGATTTGCTACCACGTGTCAGTTTTACTTCTGTTCAAAAATTTGTTGGGTTTTAGTACTAAAATTCAAAAAGAATTTTTAAACCATAGAAGAAAAGATTATCACTTTTGAATAAGACAAAAACACATGACAGGAAATTGAAAGATCCTCAATGACGCTTTATTGGGAAACTCCGCACCGAAGTTTTTTCCTGAATTAGAATGGTAACTAAATGTGCAGAACCATAATCATAATAAGTAACTAATTTAAGACCTAACTCTCAAGTAGGAATGCAAATGACGCTAATCTAGGTGCGGCCCATTGTCCTTGCGGATTCGAGGTAGGAGGATTTTTATTCAAGTTTCGCTTTCTTTTGCTACTTTATTCAGTACGAGAATAGATTGTTGACAGATTTTTGGCGAATCGAAGCAGATCAAAAGAAAGAATTAAGAAATTCCTTGCCTCCTACTTTATTTTCTTAGCAGGTCAAGACGAATTCAGAACTATTTATTTTCTTTTTAATTTTTGTCTTTACTTACGATCTGAGTTGGAACTGATCAGGATAGGAGCTCCAACAACCCGAATTTATTTGCATCTCTACTCCCAAGAAGAAAGGCACCGACCAACTACTGTGGTAATGGTGAAGATGCGATTCATCCTTTGAAGCATTTTGAATTACAACCTTGACCTTATTTTATTGACAACTTTCTAATTATTAATTTATCAATTTAAATATATAGAAATTAAATTATTGTAATAGTTTGTACTGTTGTGATAATACATATCATATTATTTAGCCATTAATTACTATAAGATTTATAACAACGATTTATAGTGATTCTTGTTTGTTGTAAAAAGTTTTTATTGCAACTAATAGTTATCATTGCAATAGTATTTATTATTAGGAAATAATGAATTTTTAGTAATGTTAGTCCAGGTTAAATTTTCTTTTTAGAATTAAAATAGAGATTCATATAAAATAACAGCTTGTAATTAAAATATGTAATTACATAATTTGCAAAATATTTAAGATAACTAAATCTGATAATTAAATTTAATAAATTTTAACTTTGTCACTACAATAGTTTAAATAAAAAAAATTAAAAACTTAAGAAACTAATGAATCAAAATTAAATAGTTGAATGGTCTGTTTCGAAAATAGCCCAGAATTGAGAGGATCGATCCACAGTTTTATCATCTATCTTTTTCCTTCAAAATATATATTTTTAAAATTAATTAATTTATTAAATTTTGTTAATATTTTCTAATAATTTTTTTTCATATTTAACCACTTGTCACCATATTGACGAACCTAATTTCCCAATAACTATCTCTGGTAAGGCTCTAATCTAATCAGAAATAATATAATAATATTTTTAAAGAAATATGTTCTTATACTTTTATGAATACAGAGGTTTGTTTGATAGTGAAGTTTTCTCCAATTTTTTTACTGTAACAGCTCTTTTAAGTAAGAATAATAATCAATAACCTCCACATAGTACAAAGGTACGATAACAAAATTTTATTAATATATAATTTTGGCTACGATACAGAAAATGTTCCGACAAATATCCATTTTCTTATTTTTCTTCTCTGATTTTTAAAAATCAATATTTTGTTCTTCCAAAAAATCAAAAATATTTTTAGGAGATTACAGGAGAGGGCAAAATAATCAAACTGTCCTTATTTGTTCTGAAGAAAAAATAATAATCTTTAATATATTCCAGCTATTTTTAAGGATTTCAATATAGCCAATCATAAATTATAAGAATTAAATGGATTAGTGACCAAACATTAAAGGAGGGGAGCTAAGTACATCAATTTGAAATTTTGAGAGGCAAAAATATATATTTTTGAAAGTGAGGGAAAAAATAAAATAAAGAATATTTACATGAATATTTTCCACATTTTAGACTATAATTTTATAATACTATAAAATAAAATTATCATATTATTTTTTTGTTATTTTATATGGTGGAAAAAAGTTTAGAATGCACCAGTTATATTGCTGATGTAGCGTTTTACTAATCAAATTATTCTTTTGGGTTCATCCATCTCATCATGATTATTAGAAAAATATTTTTATTATATTTTTCTTTCAAAAAAAAAGATATAATTGATTTATTATTAATGATGTGATGTGAGTGTTATACAATAAGATACCGTTTGGATTGGGTACAAGAGGGAGGGATAAGACCTTATCCCCTCTTGTACCCAAACAACAAAATGGGTGGGTGGGAACTCTTTTCCCACCCAACCGGGATAAGCCGGTATAGGGTGGGAACAAGCAGTTCCCACCCCTTGTTCCCGAGTAGAGAAGAGAGAGAGAGAGAGAGAGATTTGTTTTAAATTAGAATTTAAATTTTTAAAATTTGTAATCTTAAAATTAAAATTTATAATTTTATATTCTAAATTTTAAATTTTAAAATTTAAAATTTAAATATTTAATTTTAAAATTTAAATTTAATATTTATATCTTTTAAATTTAAATTAGGTCTCAAATTTAAAATTACGATTTTCAAAATTAATAATATAAAATTTAAAATTTTAAATTTTAAATTTAAAATTTAAAATTTTAAATTATAAATGCAAAATTTAAAATTTTAATATTCAAATATAATGAGAGGTATAATATTATTATTTTTAAGTAATAACTACCATTATTCTTTTTATTCTATCTTATCTAGCCAAACGTTATTTTTTTTATTCCCGAAAACAACCTAATTTTCTTTCAAACGTAAAATTAGTCTAGTTCTCGCTTATACCTAAACTTGTATTTATTCTAGAAATAAGTAGTTCTTATTTATATCCGAACCAAACGAAGTCTAAATTTTTTTCCTTGCTGGACACAAGGCAGTTCGATCCACAGTTCGTTGCGTGAATCGGCACGAATCTCGAAGACGAAGGATAAGACCGAGAGTCCGGCACGAGTCTCAAAGATAATGGACGGGGGATAAGACTGTCTCCCGAAAACCAAATTTTTGTTCGGCCTTGTTGGGTTAGGCCGGGTGACACGGTGGCGGTGCGTTCCAGCTGGGCCTGGGCCGTGGCCTGCCTTGTGGCTCCCCGAGATCGGACGGCTGGGACGGGCCGAGGACGATCGCTCTGCGATTCGGGTGACGTCACCGCCAGCTGGACGGGGTTGCTACGTGTCGCGATGCGGGTGGTGTCTCGGTCCGAGAAGGTCCGAGACGGTTCCGGGTGGTGGATTTAGAGGAATCCGCGAGGGAGAGAGAAAATGTCGGCGCCGGCAATGCGGCGCCGACTTCTTCTTTCTTTGCCTCGCATTATGTTGCCCGTGGACCATGACCCTACGAGCTTTTCTACTTGGATATGATTAATTGTGGGAAGAGAAGGTTCCGAGAGCCGTGCCGTGGAAAATTTTCGATCCGTAACTGCACTATCATTTGACATTTACCGTGTGCAGGAAATATTTGTACACAGAACATTTAATTATCGCGCTTTTTTGTTTAGTACTCAGGCTGAATTAGGTGAAATCGTGCGGAAAAGGAATTGCATTATTCGTAGATATGATGGCGCGCACATGATCATAGCCCACACATCCATCACTTAGATCGTACCGATGAAAACATGGCCGACATTGCGATTTTGCTAACTATAAGGCTAGAATTTCTCATTTGTTTGTTACTCGCTACCCACGAGATTGAGGTTTAAGAAGCTTTCCGATTTGTATCAAACTTTACTCTTCAACCTGACGTACATAAATTATGGTGTAATCCAATCACTATGATTTATATAATGTGATATCTTTGTACGAAAATAATTAAAATATATTTTTTGGGTACCTTTTCAATGTATATATAATGCATTTTTTCTGTAATCCTAGATAGAATTTTAGACAACCAATCTTGACGGCTAATTAGAAGAAGCCAATTTTAAGAGAGTTTCTTAATTAACAACTAATAATCTTCTTGTTTTGTTGCTCTTCGTCGTTTGCAAATAGTTAATGATGATTTGATTGACGAACAAAAGTATCGAAACTTCCTATATATGCTAGATGTTCTTATGTGAGTCAATGTTTCCTTTGCCTTCTAACTAACACTTCTTTCATTTGAACTTTTCAGTTTATCATAGTGAATACTACGTTGTCTGTACTTAAAGTTCTAATTAATCTGCTTACATTGTAGAGAGTTAAGAGTTTGAAACACGATATATAAAAGGCCTGAGCAGGAAGTTCCAACAGCAGTTTACATCAAAATTAATGATCCAAAGTTGGAGAAATTTCTACACTTCTCACAATGGATTTACATCTACTTGGTGGACTTGGTTAGAAAGTTCCAATACTCCATCGTATTCTAAGGACTTCACCGATCAACCAGTGATGTTCGATAGGTAAAGTTCTGAGAGTTTCTAGAAATACTATGAGCGTCGAATTCTTCTTGGTTGTTGAATACTAATATGGCCACTTTTATGAAGAGTCTCGATTGGTGTCATCCGATGCCCTAATTGTCATGGCATTTCTATGAACTTGTACGTACGCATGATGCTATGATCAACATTCGCATATCGAACACAGGGAAAGAGATTTTTCCTATGTTCCAAACCGATCTCTTTGCTGTAGTAAGATATAAAAACCACATATTCAATCTTCTTTTCTTTTTCCTTTCCTTTTGTTTGTTTGTTTCCCTCAAAAATCATTCTTAGTAACAAGTAAGCCTTTTGATCCATAACTCCAACTATAAGCACTTTTTGAGTATCTAAGTATGGCCTATAGCAATTCAATCGTCAGCATTTATTTTTCTGGACTATAAAAAGTATTTCAAAGGTCCTTCAAAAAGTTGCTGATGTATAAATATTTTGATCATGTGCAGATGTGCCGCATGCAAATTATTTGTACAGAGTTAAATTATACATCGATCAATAGATAGAATTAAGTATAGTCATGACATTTTTTTGGTATGTTTTTATGATCACCTTATTTTTTTTCTTTTTTATCAGGCTGTATATACTTTAAAGGATATTGTTTTAGATATTTCAGAATGTTATCTTTATATATTGTTAAGGGTGTCATAAATTTGCCTATATATTAATAATTTATAAACCTTAAATTGTGAAGAGCCAAATGCATGTCTCCACTTATTACTGGTCATTCATACCATTGTCTTTATATATTGATTATGATGTGTTGAAGCTATGATGAAGAAAAATCTGATTAGTTGATAATATACACTCTACGAATATGAACATTATATTAGATTCAAGACATTAAGGTTCTATTTAGATATATAAAAATTTTGTAGATAAAATATTCCATTCGATCAAATTATAAATATCAAAAAAATTTAAAGAGTAAAAATTAAACTCTTTTTCTTTTCAATTATATAAAATTTTTTCATACTAAATAAAATTATTCTGACGTCCAAGCAACGCCTAACCGCCTGTGAAAGTTCAAGAAGGGTTATAGGAACATTGCTTGGTGGTAATTATAGTTTTGCAAAAAAAAAAAAAGAATTTCCACAAGAGCATTAATATTATATGTACATTGCTGGACTGAGTGTATATCTTACATCCAACTCACTCAAATTTTTTTTATTTTTTTAAAATATGCATAGAGTATAAGATTTATAGCTATTGGACATGTAGGATTTTTCTTTGCACAGTAATATTTCTTTGGTACGCTCCAACTATTTTTTTTTTTTGAGTAAACAGGATATACCCTATTTAAGCCAGTCGTGGAGATGTTACGGATTTTATATTGGCATATTTCGTGAAGTGAGTCGGAGTCTTGAAGGTTCGAAGAAGAAAAGACGAAGAACAAAGACTCGAAGACTCCACGTATGAATTCACGATGCTTGGTAAGTTTAAATAATCTTGATGATGATTTAGATTCATTTACAAGTGTTTGGAAGACATTAGAATGGATAAAAAGTGTTTTAAAATAAAAAAAAATTAAGTTTTCCAACTTCCGAGGTCCGGACCCTAAGGATGAGGTCCGGAACCCGTACGCCTCCCTGGTTGTCTTGCAGGGAGGGTCCGGACCCTGAGGATGAGGTCCGGACCCTGAGGGCGGAGGTCCGGACCCTGAAGCTGAGGTCCGGAACCCGTAGGTCTGATGAGCAGTTTCGCAGACCGGGTCCGGACCCTGATGGCTGAGGGTCCGGACAATGAAACGCCTGGTGAGTGTCAAGGTCCGGACCCCATACCCGCGGTCCGGACCCCGACCCGACGAAATTTCCTGATTGTCCTGTTTTTCAATCCTAACCTAATTCTTTGTCTCCAAACCATATAAATAGGATGTGGGGGTGTCTCTAAAGTGTAGAAAATTACATATTATCTTTGAGAAACCCTAGAAGCTTGTAGGTGACCGTTTTCCTCATCTTCTACATCAAGCTTCTCTCAAATTGATTCATGGTGCCCTAATGCCCAATATTCTTTTAGAATCAATTTGAGGATTGCTTAGAGATAATTCCCACAGATTTTTCATGATATTCTAAGCAATAAACCATCATCAATTTTGTTGATCTTGCTCCGGACGGAGTGCGCTCGTGGATTCGAGTGGGCGTCGTGGATTCGACGTGTTGAGGGCTTCGTGGATTCGAAGTTGGTCGTCTCGTGGATTCGAGGCGTGGCGTTCGTGGATTCGAACGTGGGGCGTGGACAACCCGGTGGTGTGCGCGAGATCCAAAGAAGATAAAGGAGAGGTTAAGTCCGTGGAGTCGGTAATCACCTTGTAATCTTTTATTCTTAGTGGATTGTTATCGCGTGTTGGTTCCGTGGATTTTTTCTCCAAGGTGGAGTTTCCACGTAAATCTCGGTGTGCTGATTTTATTTTCCGCATTACTTTATCGCATTGAGATTTGTGATTTTTGTTATACACCTATTCACCCCCCTCTAGGTGATTGATAGTATCTAGATAGATCCTAGGGCACCCCCCTAACTTACAATTGGTATCAGAGCGGGATCTAGGCTTTATCTTTCATTATGGGTGAAGAAGATAGTAATATTAGTCGGCCACCTCTATTTGATGAGAGCGAAGAGGAGTCGGATGAGGAAAATCTTTTAGTGGCGTATCAACAACTTCTTAAGGAATCGAAGAAGATGGCTAAGTACAATAAGAAGTTGAGGAACCATCTATTGGAACTTGAGAATGAAAATAAAATGTTGAAGACCACAACTAAAGCTCTTGAGGAGGAAAGGGAGTCGATATTGAAGAACAACAAAATCCTCCAAGAGAATCTAGACCAATCGGAGACGACGATTAAATCACATCAAGAGAAGATTGGTTTTCTAGAACATCATGTCAAGGAAATTCATACTTCTAATCAAGTCTTGACTAAACAAGTCCATGAACTCAAGTCCGACATACTAAAATTCTCCTCCGGATCGAAAAAGCTTGATAGTATGCTCGGATTGGGTCAAACAAGTAAACTTGGACTTGGATATGAGCGAAAACATGTTGAGAAGGTTAAAAATTCAGCACATATAGTCTCAACGAAATTGAAGGATAAAATATGTCATAGATGCGGAAAGAAAGGACATATCAAGAAGACATGCCATAAAAAGAAAACTCAAGTGGCATCTTCTAAGCATCTATCGGCATCTTCCAACACTCGACAACCCCCACGGATTCAAAAGCAACATCAAAAAGGTCGAGTACCCGAGGTCAACCGAAAGTCAAAGCCACAACACTCAAATACTCCAAAGCGGAATGCGATGGTGAGACCCACGGTTGATCAAAAGTCAAAACAAACCGTGCCCAACGTCAACAAAGCAAGACAACCAACAATCCGACAAGTTTGGGTTCGGAAAGGTGATATCTTTCCTTGTCTTAAACCTTAATTTGTTTTTGACTTAGTGTAGTGCTTTGATCGGTTTCTATTGCATATCTCTTGTTTATTGCATTACACATCTTGGTGCTTTCATTGTTACGATTTTTAGATTCTTTGAATGATTAGAACATTAAATAGTGCATTGAATATCAATAGGTTCACTTTCATTCACTCTTAATTAATCTCATATTAATTATCGGTTTTACTTTATTTTCATTATATTTGAAGATAATTTATTATGAGAATTCTTAATACTTATATTCATCAAATTTAGGCAATCATGTGTAATCTCTAGGAGCTTAACCTATCTCGGTTGTGTGTGTTGAATTTGATGAATAGTCATTCTCTTATGGACTAAAATTTGTCACATGTTCTTTCAACTAAGAGATTGCATAAGCGAGGGGGAGTTATTATTATATAAAATAAAATGCTCATATGCTTTGAAAGATGTGGAAAGAGTTACATCCTTAAAAGGAGTGTGAAAACTACCACCACATGGAGGAAAGAGCTACCACCCCGGTCGTCCGGTTAGTGTGTGCAGCTACCGCATGAGAATTAAATTGCATATCCGAAAAAAAAATATATAAGTGCAAAAGCATGCAAAAGGAAAAATGTCACAATTTTTATTTTTCGGAGTTATAAGGTGGTCCACATACATGAAAGATGCTCAAAGAGCCACCCCTTGTGCTATTTGTTTTATCTCAAATTTGAATATTTGTGCGACAAATTTTCTGTCTCTTTGATGAATCACTTAAGTCATCTTCATAATCCGTTTACATCTTGATAGTTTTTGAGCCTTTAGATTATCATTGATGACTTGTTTTTGAAGTTTATATGAATTAAGAAATCGGATAATATTTTGTCTACATTATGATGAGTGTGTAGTAAAGTTCTTAATTCTTATGAAATTAATAGGGATTGAAAGAAGTCAATGTGAATTTATATTTCTCATGTACTAACATTGCTTGAAATTTTTATCACAAGTTGTTTCAAAATTGAAAAAGCTTTAAACTTGTATTTTGATTGATTTCTCTCGAACTTCTCTCTATTTTTGGTGTTTCTCTTTTGGCAATTTTTGACAAAAAAGGGGAGAGAGGAAATGGTAATGATAACTTAGACGCATAAACATAGGGGGAGAGAGTGCATGAACAAAGGGGGAGCGATTTTGATACTTTTTCTACTAACTTTGTTCGTGGAGAATGAAAATATTTTGCAGGTCTCTCAAGACTTCAAGACTCCATGTTTGTCTAAGTTAGAGAGTTTGTTTTAGGAGTTACTAAATTGTAATTTTATTTTTCATTTGGATCTTTCACGCGAGAAGTTCATTGTTTTGGTGATGGCAATGAATTTATTTTTAGAGAGATGAGCATCGTGAGTGTTTTATGTATTTTTGTGTTTTTGTCACGAAATTGCCAAAGGGGGAGATTGTTACGGATTTTATATTGGCATATTTCGTGAAGTGAGTCGGAGTCTTGAAGGTTCGAAGAAGAAAAGACGAAGAACAAAGACTCGAAGACTCCACGTATGAATTCACGATGCTTGGTAAGTTTAAATAATCTTGATGATGATTTAGATTCATTTACAAGTGTTTGGAAGACATTAGAATGGATAAAAAGTGTTTTAAAATAAAAAAAATTAAGTTTTCCAACTTCCGAGGTCCGGACCCTAAGGATGAGGTCCGGAACCCGTACGCCTCCCTGGTTGTCTTGCAGGGAGGGTCCGGACCCTGAGGATGAGGTCCGGACCCTGAGGGCGGAGGTCCGGACCCTGAAGCTGAGGTCCGGAACCCGTAGGTCTGATGAGCAGTTTCGCAGATCGGGTCCGGACCCTGATGGCTGAGGTCCGGACAATGAAACGCCTGGTGAGTGTCAAGGTCCGGACCCCATACCCGCGGTCCGGACCCCGACCCGACGAAATTTCCTGATTGTCCTGTTTTTCAATCCTAACCTAATTCTTTGTCTCCAAACCATATAAATAGGATGTGGGGGTGTCTCTAAAGTGTAGAAAATTACATATTATCTTTGAGAAACCCTAGAAGCTTGTAGGTGACCGTTTCCTCATCTTCTACATCAAGCTTCTCTCAAATTGATTCATGGTGCCCTAATGCCCAATATTCTTTTAGAATCAATTTGAGGATTGCTTAGAGATAATTCCCACAGATTTTTCATAATATTCTAAGCAATAAACCATCATCAATTTTGTTGATCTTGCTCCGGACGGAGTGCGCTCGTGGATTCGAGTGGGCGTCGTGGATTCGACGTGTTGAGGGCTTCGTGGATTCGAAGTTGGTCGTCTCGTGGATTCGAGGCGTGGCGTTCGTGGATTCGAACGTGGGGCGTGGACAACCCGGTGGTGTGCGCGAGATCCAAAGAAGATAAAGGAGAGGTTAAGTCCGTGGAGTCGGTAATCACCTTGTAATCTTTTATTCTTAGTGGATTGTTATCGCGTGTTGGTCCCGTGGGTTTTTTCTCCAAGGTGGAGTTTCCACGTAAATCTCGGTGTGCTGATTTTATTTTCCGCATTACTTTATCGCATTGAGATTTGTGATTTTTGTTATACACCTATTCACCCCCCTCTAGGTGATTGATAGTATCTAGATAGATCCTAGGGCACCCCCCTAACTTACAGGAGAAAGTACAGATTTAGAATAACTCATCACCCACACAAGGGCACAACCAACCCAGAAAAGAAGAGCTAAAACCGGGGGGCGGTTCCGCATGGAGCGTACCCCTTAGACCCCAGGCGCACACTTCCAAAAGGTCAGCGTCGTGATAATTTTCCTTCCCACCGCATCGCTTCGAAAACGTTGGTCGTTGAAGATGCACGAATTGTGCTGCTTCCACAGTTCCCAGCAGGCCGCCGTGAAGAAGAGATCAAAATCCTCCTTTTGCCGCCCCCTCAAAGACTGCCTCACACGTTTCCACCGTGTTGGAAGATCCCCAGGAAGATAACACAATAAGTGATTGATGATCGGGTTAGACAGTAGGAGGGAGTCCCATGTGGCCGTCGCATAGGTACAGGAGAAAAGAATGTGTTCAAGACTTTCATCACTAGCGGAACAAAAGGTGCAGATTGAGGGGCCTTGCCAGCCCTTTTTGGAAAGAATGTCTGTCGTGAGTAATTTATTTCTCGCCGCGAGCCATAAATTTTTTTTAACTCGTAGAGGTATTTTGAGCTTCCATAGGTAAGAAATTTTGCACGCATTTACACCGTCGAAGATTAAGAAATCATACGCCTGTCGGACAGTGAACTGACCCGTGCCATTCCAACGCCAATAGATCGAATCTGCCAGGGGGGAGAGAGTGATGTTTTGAATGAAAGATTTGAGACTTGACAGCTCGTCCCGGTGCGCTTGTAAACACCGAATCAAGTATTGAACGAATCAAGTATTAGATCTCTGTGATTCATTTAATTCGTACGAACTGAGGTCGAGCGAAAATAGAAAACTGTGGACTCACAAGAACAGATCGAGCATCCTCATTGGATTCAGCATCAAACGCAAAGCTTTCGAGGAGGATACGGAGGATCCATAATTGGAAAGAATATGTTTCAATTCCTTGATCCCAACACCCAATCAATTCATATCAAATCACACATGATGATATCTAGCAGATATATAACTGGCCGCTATAGATGGTGCTAAACTTGACGAGACAGTAGATTGACTTACTGGCTACTAAACACACTAGTCAGTAATCTGTCCTCTTTTCGCTATGGTCCATGGCTTCTTTTTTTTTGTCTCTTTCTCGCGTATTCTATATTGCAAAGATACGAATACGAGAATACAGATACGACACGATACGAATACAGTAATACGATAATTTCTAAAAATTTTAGAATACGATATCCAGGATATACTTGAATAAAATATTATTTTAAATATATTTAAATATATATTGATTATACGTAATGGTATATTGAGGACAGTCAGGATATCTGAATTATATTAAGGAATATATTCTGATATACATCAACTTGTGTAATTGTTCTACATCTGTTCATAAAAAAAGATAATCAATAAAATAATATTCAAAAAGTATCAACCAACTATCATCCAACTTGATCAAATGATACCAATAGATATTTAGTCACACAAACTAGATAATTAGCCATTTAATATATATATATGTCTATTTTATTATGTTCTATTATATAAAATAGTATTAAAAGAAAATATGCTAACAATTTAATAAAAGAAGAAAAAAATTATTCTCTATGGCCTTTGTTGATTAGTGCTAGATTGACAAATTATATGAAAGGAAGTGAAAGAGAAATGAAAAAGGACTGAATTATAGCTTAATACTGTGTGAAAATAGCACTAGAGAGAGCGCATTCAACCATTCAAGAGCGAAAAGATAGAAGAAATAACAAATTGAAGAGAGATTGACATTTTTCTCACTCTTTTTCTTAATTCCGATAGGTTTGGTTGTGGGCTTTTCAAAAAATGTTGAGCTCTCATCATTTTAGATCAAAAAAGAATCCAGCCGTATACGATACGGGTACGACATGAAATCTGAAGTATCTATGCTTCATAGCTTGTATTTTGCGTTGTTTCTTTTTTTTTTCTCTCTCTCTCTTTCATTTTTTCATCTGTAGCTTAGTTACCCACCAATGTAGCTTAGTTTATAGCTCCCGTTTGGTTGGGGATTAAGTGGGGATAAGTTATCCCCGCTATTCCGCCAAACAGAATAATTTTTTATCGAAATATTTTATTCCGGTCAAATTTTACTATTCTCGATTATTTCGGAATAGCTGTGATTAAATATTCCACCCTTTTGGCGGAATAGCACTATTCCAAGCTTAATAACAAACTTAATTAAGATTATAAATTTAGTTAAACATAAATTATATAGACATAATATATTTAATTAATAATAAAATAATAAAATATCCAAGCTAGATATTATTTAATTAATGTTTTATATATTAATTTATCTACTAATTAACTAGATGAGTAATTAACTACTTAATTTATTACTCTAATAAATATTTAATTAATTATTTGAGTAATTAATTCATTATTTTAATTAATTTGCTAATTAAATAATTAATTATTTAGTATACTTAGTCAATAACTAATACTTATATATATTGATTAATTAATTAATATTTTGAGTAATTTAATTATTTTTTCTTAATTAATTATCTCACTATTATTAATTAATTTATTTATTAATTTATTAAATTATTTGTGATTAATTAAATTATTAATTATCAATTAATTTATTAATTAATATTAAGGGTTTTTTTAGCAATATTCATAATTAATTAGTAGATTAAATAAGTTGAATTATTACTTAATTAATATTTTGTACTAATTAATTAGATAAAATATTATTATTTTAAAACTATGATTACTCTTATCCTCACTATTCCAATCAAACCATTCAAACACTATTTTTCGTATTCCCGAAAAAAACCTAATTTTCATCCAAACGCAAAATTAATTTTATTCCTGCTTATCCTAACAATTATACATATCCCAGGAATAGCCTAAAATTGCTTATCTCCAAACCAAACGATACCCTAATGAATAAAGTGAGTAGTATGTTTTTTCTTAAGATATAGAAATACAAAAAAAAAAAATTGTGCTTAGTTTGGCGTTTTCAACCATGCTAAAGGATAGGTAAGAATGGAGTAGAGTACAATATGAATTACGAGGTAAAGAATAGATACAACCAGAATAGATCGGATTTATTCCAGATTATTCTCGAATAATTTGTTTTGACCGGAATAAATTTTTATTGTCGAATTTACTATGCAGATTATATGGGATAAAATACTTTACCCTTGGTTATTCTATTACCAGCCATAGCCTAAAGGGTAAATTTTAATTGTGTAACTCACATCTAGTTTAAAATTTTCGATCTAATTATTTAGAGAGATTTTTATTCAAAGTGAGGTATTCCCTTAGAATAAAATCTTTGCAGATTCATTTGTTAGTGTTTGAGTTGTTGCTTAAACTTGGTCCAACATGTTATTCAGAGTTGAGAGTACACAGTTTTTTTGGCTGTCCATTTCGTTTTTTTTTTTTAAAGAAATAAACTCGGCTAGAAATATTAAGTAGCTAAGCTTGGAGATATAAATTATCGAACTCTTAACCAATTGCGCTAATAGAGAGTACATAGTTGATTTGTATTTCATCCCGAATCTATTTCTTGAATATGATAGAGGGCTGATTGTGGGGATAAATCTAGACAATAATTCTCCCTTTTACGATGAGTGAATAAAAATATGTTATTAATGGGGTTTTTGAGTTGGATATCAAGTACTTGTTCATCCATTTGTGTAAAATAACTTATCAGTTATATTTTTTTTTAAACTATTCTGAAATATCTATAGCACTAATTATCATTTGGTTAGCATTATGTGTTTGGGATTTCCACAGATGTCATTTAGAAGCCCTAAATTTTTGTATTTGATTCAGCACAAATATCTCATATGACATAAATTTAGAATTTTAATACAATCTTATATTCTCGCTGAAGGGAATCTAAATCTCCATTTATGGCCAAAAGGTTTAAAGGCCATTGTTTAGGCGGACACCAAATTAGACACAAGTTTAAAGCATAAACACTAAAGGGCGGTTTGGTTAGGTTGAGTTTGCAAATGCAATCTTAATATATTTGGTGCGGACTCTCATAGATAACACTTGCGCAGCTGCAAACTGTAATGGCTCAAAAACACTTATGACTCGGCACTTTCTTCGCCACACAAGTCAGGTTAAAGAAACGCTATTTTTGCCAGCATATTCTGAATTATATCAACAATATTTATGGGAATGAGGAAAACTTCAGAGCTAGGCAGAACTGTACACTGGATGATCCCGCTACTCATTAACGACATGATCTTCGCATCGTACGACTTGGTTCTTGGATTTGGGCTTACGATCCAAGGGCGGTTGAATCGGAGAGTGTTCAGCCAGAGTTGGGCTAGTAACAGGAAAACTTATGGGCCGTAATGTAAGCCCATTATTGGTTCTAACTCAGCCCAACCCAAGTCTCCTGAATCTTTTTTGGGCCGAGCTAAACTTGCGAATGCCCTTCCGGCCCAATAACAACCATTCGCGCATTTTGTGATATAAAATAATAAAAAGTTTTAATTGCACACAGGTCCCCGCAAACATAGTGAATTGTAAATATATCCCTGTAAAGTTCAACTTTTATAAATTAGTTCATCTTAATGTTTTCAAATCTATCCCTGCCGTTAGGATCCGTTAGAGAAATTTAGTTAACCATAAGTTAAATACTTAATCCTAGTTAGTTTTTGACATTTTTACCCCTCTTATATTATACTGTTATGATTTTGGAGGGACATATTTGTGATGGCAAAATTAAAAATATAAACAGTTCTCTAACGGTTCTCTAACGGTAACAAACCAGAGGGACAGATCTGAAAACATTAGGACTTTTACAGGAATAATTTATAAAAATTAAACTTTATAGGAATATATCTGTAATTCACTATATTTGTGGGGACCTTAATGCAATTAACCCTAATAAAAAATCAAAACCCTTATCAATCCCAAGTCCCAACCGCATCGAATTAACTAAACTCGTCCTTCTCTGTCAACCCCGTCATTAAATAACACGCAGCGACCACCGCTTCTTCTTCCTCCTCCTCCTCCTCTTCCTCCGCGCGAAATCGAAGCTCGGAAACCCTAGAAAAATGGCGAGCTCGTTGAAATCGACGGCGCTCTTGGAGCAGATGAAGCTCCACTTCGCCACCGACGAGGGCAAAAAACTCACCAAGAAGATCGGCCTCGTATACCAACTCAACATCGCCCCCAAGGTACCCCAACCCCCCTCTGTTCATTCTCTCTCTTAATCTCTCTCTTCTTCTAACGTTTTGCCCTAATTTTTGGTCTGCAGAAGCTTGGGGTCGATGAGGAGATCTATGTTGTGGATCTCAAAGAAGGCAAAGTCACCAAAGGTGTCGCCTTTTCCCCTTTCCCCTCTTCCCCTTTTACTGAATTGAACCAGAACCCTCTCCCTTTAACGAATAATTTGTATATTTAGGGCCCTACGAAGGGAAACCCGATGCGACGTTCTCGTTCACCGATAACGATTTCCTCGCGATCGCCTCCGGAAAGTTGAATCCCCAAATGGCATTCCTTAGGTGATGTGAATTAGGGTTTAGTTGTGGTTTTGTTCCCTTCATTGGATGATCAATTTGTTTTATATGTAACATGCTGTGTTATGCAGAGGTGCCATAAAGATCAAGGGAAGTATAAGCGCGGCGCAGAAGTTCACGCCGGATATTTTCCCCAAGCCTTCGAAGCTGTAGATGGGAAGCTCCTATGCCCTTTAGATTGTAATTTCTCAATAAATTATTCCATAAAACTTTGCTATGAATGAAGGAAAAAGATTAGTTTAATGCAATTAGTTCTACGATATAAAGTATTTTCATTATTATTATTTTTTACTGAATATATTCAAGTAATCATGGATGTTTAGGAGGTTAAAAGTGCATATGTGTATTTCTATATGTTTTGCTTCAATAATTGTTAAGGGATGTTTGAGGTATCTGCTCTGGTGCTTGTCTTGTGGTCTTTTGATCCCTTTTGTTTCCGATTTGAATCTTGTGCGTGAGTGAGGTGTTGCAGGAAGAATGGCTTTTTGGTTTCTGGTGAATCGAATAAATCCTTTACCTTTGTTATTAGTTACAATTTGGCCTTCCTGATTAAGGTTTTTAGAGAAATATGTTGTTTTTATGATCTTAGAGTTGGAGGCTTTGGGTTTGAATCCCGGTAGGCTTATTGATAGTTAAACTTCAAAACAATGTCAACCTATTTAATTCCAAGAGTTCAGGTCCTGGGCGTCGAAAATATTGTGCTAAGGAAGTGATTGTGAGTGTTGAGCATAAACCATATAGTACATCATTCTCTTGTAGATTAAGCTTATAGGTTTGATCATTTGTTTCACATTGGCCATCAGAGGGAAGCTGGGTGTTTTTCCTTCCTTTTCTTGTTCTAGAGGCCACAAATGATCTTTCCAGTAATCCTCAGTGTTTGCTTGGACTCCATCTATTTGGCTGAATCATCAGCACCTTTGATTAGGCCTTTTTTCGATCTTACTCAACTAATTTAACTGCATATCCAATTTGCTGTCACTACGTATATTTTTCATTTAACCTTCAATGTTTTCAGCCTTGTAGTATCTTTTTGGGGCGCTGATCTGATCTCTACAAGTTGATCTACAATATGATTTATCCTGTTGTTTTCCACCTGTTATATGCCACCGAAGCTAAAGAGGCATCGACATAAGAACTAGAGAAGACGACATTAATGAATTTAGCATTGATGCCTCCAAAATCCCGATCTGACATTCGACCATACAGTTGTTCGTCGTACCTGAAACTTTCAAGAGTGCTTTAGATCAAACACTTACCCTTTGCATTGCCATTCTGATGTGTGACTTTTCAACTCCTATTAGGTGTTTGCTTTGTATTGTTGGTATGTTCTTAGACTTAAATGAATCTGATTTTTATTCTTAGTCCTAAATCAGGTCTCAGCCTCTTGTCATAGCATTTTGATTGTGAGCCTCTTGTGATACAATCATCCAGTCGGAACTTAGCAAAAGGACATTAATTCCTTTTTTATTCTCCGTTTCAGTTCGATTCTTGTTGGTTAGTTTTCTACTATATTGAATTAATTATTATCAACTTTTGCTAGTCAAGTGGATAGCTGTTTGAGTTCAGTAATCTGAGTTTCAACTAAACTGATTCTGTTGAAACTCAAAACAACCCACTTTTTTTTTGTTTAGGTCATCTATCAATTGATCAGTTTTGTAGTATTAGGTGACTTAATCATGCAATTCCAGCAGTTTAGGCAATCAATTACGCGCACTAGTTAACATAGCCTATTGGATCCTCTCTCTGTTCCAGTGAGAATTCCTTTTATTAGTACTACTTTAAATCCTAGGGGAATTAATGCCAAATTGGCTTCATAGAAAATAAAATTTGAAAACTTTTTCCATGAATTAGAAATTGCAATGCACAGTGAAGTTCCGTCCAAGAAGTGGGCAAGGATGTAGCAGTTGTGTATGCGCCGCCCCTGTCGATTCTATACAAGAAAACCTTGTTGCTAGAGATTCTGAATCTTTTCCCATGGGAATATAGGAATAGGATCTGCATCATCTTTTTACAAACATGGTTTCAAGTTTCAGCCAAAAACTGTGAAAGCAGAACTAAAATTTTAAAGGTTTATCCGTGGATTTCGATGCAATTAAAGTAAGTTTTGGTTTTGTTCTTCTAAGAAATCTCAATATGGTAGTAGTGCATATAATAACATATCTTTGGTTGTTATGTGATCTCTTCAATAAATGGCTACATGAAAAATTAGCTATATTTGTCAAAGACTCTCTAGAAATCACTTTAATATGTTGTTGATTTAGTTCTCCAAGTGAAGATGTGGACAATCAAACTTCATCCTTCCTTGACTCTGAACCATATTTGTCATCACTTTCTAGAAGTTTTCATTACTCTACTAAATGTTTATATATTGGCCACTTGGTTGGATCATGTTTGTCCCAGCTAAGCAAAACTAGGACACGTTGATTAAGTCCTATCGAGCTGTGTCACACCTTGTTGCATATTTAATCATCTAACTGCTGCTGTGCCTGGTTGAACTTCAGGTCAGAAGTCCTAAATAAACACTTATATATGGGCCTGTTTGTTTGTTTGTCTGTCTGTAAATAATTTTCAGATTGAAAATAACTTTCAGTTGAACTGAACTTCTAGTTTAAAAAAAAAAAATTTAAATAGAAAGTTAATGACTTTGAAACTATAGTTATTCCACTTTTTTTTATTTATTTTACTGAAATTTTCGCACTAGCGCACGAGAATAAAATAAATTATAACAGTTAATTTATTATTATTATTTCTTATCTCTTTTTCTTCCATATTTGACATTAGCACCACCCAGGGAGACGCCAGTATATTTTGGAAAAGTGGAGTTACGGACGAAAATAACTTCACACCCTTCAATTTTGGTGAAACAAACATACCCGTATAATGAAGTGGAAATTCTCTAACGATTGTAAATTTTCGCTGGTACTTTTTTTGTATTTTGGTTTTCATTATAGCACAGTAAATAGAACAAAGCATACATGGAGTCGAATCTATAGCATCTGATGGACAAATATCTTTCTTCAATGTACTTCTCTTTGTGGATTGCCTCACTAATTTTAATGACCAAGTTTGTGCTCGTATCGTTTTGTTCTCAGCAGATTTACCATTACTTTTATGTATATAAAACCTTCTTCTATGAGTGTATCAGTTTTCATCAATTGCTTTCAAATGTCATTCTCTGCTCTTCTGTGATCTTATTGCTTTCAAATGTTTCTAATTGTGTGATCTTGCCTACTAAGCGGGTCGTGGATACTCACAACATTTGACATACATGCATGTAAAACAACATTACCAGTGCGTACATGATGCGATATCGATTCATGGTGGGCCTGCAACTCTCACTTTCGTCGATAGAATTTCTCGATCATTTGACGCGCAACTTTGAGTGTTTGTCGGTGTATCGTATTCCTTCCACGCATTGCAAACACGTTAATGCGCCTTTCTACACTTTGTTATGTTGTTGCTACACCTTTCTACAGTAACAGAATACCATTATTGATCTACTCAGCTACTTTATTTCCCTTCTTTGACTCTCTTTTCCTTTTAAAACCCTTTAACGGTCGTAAAGAAAATTCCTCAATTTAAGGAAGGTAATTTCAAGAGGGTTACTGTTATGGGACCCAAAAAGATGAGAACCCCTTTCCAATCCAATTATGGAGAGGAAATTGCTTGAAGAGTTGTCCCAGCTCCAGTATCAAAGATGATATGACTTTTTCCTTTTTCTTTTTTTTGTTTGTTGGTATCCTTAACTCGCACGTAGGCTTATTCTATCTTTCCAGAACCAATACGTTTACATTAGCCGAAAAGTTAGAAACTTGAAACCCTGATCTTTTTCCTTTGGAATGTACGTGCGGCGGTTCAAAATTTCAATTTCTTAGGCTCTATTTAGGATTGCAGAAAAACTACATTACGTGAGCTGAGAAGATACTCTATTTATTTTTGTACTTTATATCATGTTGCGCATATAACAATAATCATGTTGGCGGATAAATTGGAGCAAGACGTGTAGGGCTATATGGTTCGTTTGCCAAACAACGCATTTTGCCGAAAGTCGGAATGGTCGTCTCGGGCGAAGTTCTCGTGGGGCAAGATGGTAACTAAAGGGTAGCAGATTCTATTGTTATGGCTACTTCTAAATTACATTCTAGCTACTCCCGAATTACGTTACGCTTGCTCCTACTCCTCAGATGCGGGGTATAGAGTAATATTTGGATAATGTTCGGAATTTTTTTTCATTCTATAGGGTTTTTTTTATAGGCGTGTAGCTGCTATCGCCCGGAGTAACTCCTGCGGTCCATCGTCATTCTTTCCTTAACAGTTTCCTAACTTCGTGCCCTCGTCATTCATTGAAATTTTGAATGACTCAATTCAAATGAGTCAGCCATTTACTCGTCTGAGTGGATATGTTGGGACATGATACAAGTACTCTTCGCCATGGCCCTTTGCCGAAGTTGCACCAAAATCTCATTCGGCGCCTCGTATATTCAGTGCTCATTTTCAATATCAACAGACGAGATACAACATATTTTCTACAGTATCATCAAAAAATAGCAACGTATAATAATTCTAACTCCGTTTTGTTCGATTACTTTAAATAGTACTCGATACCAACCAGGCTAAGAGATAGTGGTTATTGCAGATAACGGTCACAGTGTTGTGCAGTGAGTTGTTAGATATTCTCGAGAGTTGTTCTTATCAAATGAATGGGAAAGATAACTATGAAGCTTCAACGTCTAGCGTGGTGCATCTTATCATGTCGCTCGGTCGTTGACTAAATACAGCTACTTCCAACGGCCATTCGACTCTGACGCCATCTCGTTCGGCGCGTGTATATATATATATATATATATTTTTTTTTCATTTTCATTTTTTTAAAAATACCTAAGTTATTGGTATTTATAGATTTTCGACTTTTAAATGAAAATTTGTAGGATTAGGATAATAGTGGTTTTCTAGGATTGTATGTGTGGTCGGCAGAATAGCATAATGTAATTTTTTATGCTTTTTAAAAGCGCCTAAGTCATTGATGTTTGTAGATTTTAGATCTTTAAATGAAGATTTGTAGGATTAGGATAATAGCGGTTCTTTAGGATTGAGTGAGAGATCGGTGAAATAGCATAATGTAAGAAATAGAACTGGTCAAAAGGATAGATCTAACGTTGGGTACGTACTTGATGTTTTTAAAAACACTATAGCCACCAAAGCCAGATTATATATATATATATATATAAATTTATGTGTTTTTAGAAGCACGGTGGTCTTCGTGCTATCAAGTTATTTTCGATGTTGGGTCGACTTTTAAATTAATAATTGGCTTCGATAGACTTGATCGAGAGTATTTAAAGTAGCTAGAAAATATTTTTTGTTATTTTTCGACATCATTTACCTAGTGATCGAAGAAAAGCAAAAACAACAACTTTAATGGTCGTGATGAGTCATTTGTAAGTTTGATGGTGTAGAAATATTCAAATCACATAAAATTTGATAAATTTTTTTTATACTATATAAAACAAGATCAATATTTTTTATCCAAAATTTTAGTGTCGTATCATTACTTTTTGTGAGATTTTTATTTTCGGCTGTTGATTTTGAGATTGTACAATTACTGGGTAAATAATATCAAAAAATTAAAAAAATTATTTTTTTAGGTACTTAAAATATTCTAGATCAAATCTAACAAAATCGATCATTGATTCAGAAGCCGCAGCATCGAAAATAACTTGATAGCACGAAAACCTTCATATTTCTAAAAGCACACAAGTCGAACTCTATATATATATTTAGATTGAGTGCAAGGAAACCTACTCTTTGCTTTCGCCAAATCCATTTGGCATCTCTCTAGATCTCTCGTCTCTAGAACCCCTTATTTTTATTTATTTATTATTATGCATGATGATAATGTTGGGGTGGTGCACGGTGACAATACGCATCGCATTCCACATTTCCTTGTACGCATTTGACTACTTAGATTCACACAGATCATAAAAATGTACATCTTGATACTATTATTATACATTTAAAAGAGAAAACTTAATAGTTTTTGTTAGCTATTCTACAATTAAAAGTATTTTATTTTATTACTGCATGGTTTCACTTTTATTTCATCATTAGAAACTACTGCCAAGGAGTTAATTTATTAAAGTGTTAGTGAAATAATATATTTTATAAATTACAAGACGACTATATAAAAATATAGATTGATAAAATAATGTAGTTTGCAAACCTTGTGATTTGTAGTTGTATCACTTTACTATCGTATGATTTATATTTTAGTACTTCAGTATCTGAATTGAATGTCTCTTACGGTTATAACTAAATATTTCACAAATTTCAAGAAGAATAGAAAAAATCAATTTAAGTAAAAACCCGTAAACATAGCGTTAACGTAGAGGTTGAATATATTTTATAATTTTGGAACCATACAAGAAAAAGATAAAAAGAAAACATAAAAGCGCTGAAATTTATATAAGGAAAGCTCTAAACCTAATTTAAAAGAAAAGAAAAAGATATATAGCTTGGCCTCCAAACTTAAGCTCATTAATTTTGAAGCTCACACAAATAAAAGAAAATAAAGAAAAAATATAGATAAAAGCAACCACCAAGATTTTACTCTCGATCTGATCTCGATCTTAAATCGCTGTTCGGAGCCTTTACCGTGTTATGTGGGCTGAACATCATTAGGGTGAATAGGAGACACACAATGAGAGGAGGAAAAGATTTTTGTTTTAAAAAAAAACTAATATCTAAGTAGTTGTGAGGAAGAAGATTAAAAAATGGGTAATAAAACATTGAAAAAAAGCTATAATAGGGAAAAAAGATAAAAAGTCTACATGTACAACAATATATAGGTGCAAATTTTACACTCAATTTATCCTAACAAAATTTTTTAAATTTTTAGTTCAGAAAAAAAGATAGAACAAGTAGGAAATAACACTACTGAAAATTCATTCTTTTCTAACAGTAAAAACTGTTGCAATTGATAAACATTAGTTGCAATAATACTTTTTTGCAACAAACAATAATCATTGCAAATTATTGCTATAATTATAATAAATATATTTTATAATAATTTAATTTTTGATACAATTAAATTAATATGATGGAATAATATTATTATAGTATTAAACCACTTTTTGGATGAATAAAATGCAAGATGTGGAAGAATGATCAGTGGGAAAAGAAAAAAGAAACAGAGCAAGAGACAACATAGTTGATTTTTAATTCGAAGCTCATCAATAAAATGTACGGAATTAACAAGAGAAGTCAATATAATAATTGGCTGCTTAAGACTTTTGCTTACTCATTTAATTATTGGTTTCTAAGAAAAAATAATAATAAAAAAAAAAGTTATGGAGTTACTTTATTGTTTCTGAAACGACCGCATAGTTTGGCTATTTTAGTAAGTTAACTAAATTTAAATATCAAATCGATCGTTAAATTTTTTTAGCCATTTATAGCCTTAAAAAAATAGTTAGCTGAGATTGTTTGGTAGTTGCTACGCGTATTGTCGTCACAAAGCTCACAAGATCAATTTTTAACTCGTGCTTTTTTGCGTTTCGCATTTCACGTTTCACAAAAAAAATGTTTTACCTCCCAACATTGGATACTAAGAGCAACACGATCGATAGATTCAAAAGAGGGGATAGATCTTATATTCTCTTATTCTAAGGTCTATGTTCTTTCTGAATATTTCAAATAAAATTTTTTTGTAGAGTTTTTGTCTTGTTAATTTTTTTTTATCTTAAAATTTTAGAAAAACTTTTAATTCTAGAATGAGGGGGGTCTTAGGTGATTTATTAGTTCTAATAAAATGAGAAATCTCTTGCTGTCCTACCACTGATTCAAACCGAAAATGAGAAGGGTTCTGAGTTTAGAAAGCTTACTAGGTTTGTCTAAAAAGGAGACTCAAATTGTTGTCATTTTCAAAATTATTATATTCTCCTGATTACCTTATGACAAAACGTTACGCCGATTTGCCTGACTTATGTACAATGATAGAGTCTGTTTGGTCTAATCGTTCGAGAAGTGATTTTTTGTAGAATTGATTTGATTTTTGGAGAATTAATTGCAGTTAAAAACTGTAGATCATTTGGCTGAGTCTAGATGGAAAGAGATTTTTCTGAATTGATTCTATAAAATTGTTTCACTAAAGTTTTTGCTGCTTGCAAATAATAATTTTTTTTGCTAAATTTTATTTTAAAATAATTTAAAATTTGAAAATTTAAATTTAAATTTTAAAAATTTAAATTTAAAATCCGAACCAAAATTTAAATTTTAATATTTGAATTTAAAATATAAATTTAAAATTTAAAATCCAAAAACTAAAATTTAATTTAAAATTTAAACTTTAAAATTTTATTTTAAATTAAAAATTTAACGTTTAAAATTTAAAATCTAAGTTTAAATTTAAAATTTGAATTCAAAATTAAAATTAAAATTAAAATTAAAATTTGAGTCTAAAATCAGAATTAAATATCAAAAAGGATGTTCTAGCTGTGTCTGATTTTGGATCTTTAAAATCAGAAAATTGATTCTAAAATTTAAAAAAAAATTGAAAAAGAAATTGCTAAATATTCTATTAAAGAAAAAATTACTTTTAACTCTAAAGTTACTTTGCAGAATCCAGAACAAACACCCACATAATCTATACAACTCAAAGGTTCTTCATATACTATAATGTCCAATATCAAAAGCCAGGCCAAACAGATACTTTATATTCATTCTTGTGATAGATACGATAACATAATATGCCACTCAAAAGTAATAATAAAAAATAAAAAAAATCAAGCCTCTCTCTTTGTCCACGGCCTCCAAGCAAAAATAAAAAACCATTCCCTTTCCCACTTTTCTCTCTACTCTTTCCAACTACATGCTTATCCCCCACAATCTAATAAAATAAAATAAAACTTGGGCCCCACCAAATTCATATCTTCTACACCACAACTTAAGCAACCTCCATACCGAGTCTCCCTATATAAACCAATCACTCTGCGCCTAACTCCTCGCACTCATTTTTCTCCCAATTTCAAATTCTCTCTCAAAAAAAAAAAAAAAAAAAAAAAATTCTAAATACAAAGAAGCGATGGGGAAGCATCTGGTCCCTTTATCGCTCGCTCTTCTTTTGCTCATCTCCTTCGCGTCCGACGTGGCACTCGCCCAGATCCTGTTCCAGGTACCCAAAAAGAGCTCTACACGTGTCGACCTGTTATCGGATGATAGAAGGGATATTACTATTACCATTGACACGTGAGGTTTTTATTTTTTTATTTTTTTTTAATGAAGGGATTTAATTGGGAGTCGTGGAGGAAGGACGGGGGATGGTACAACTTCATGCGGGGGCACGTGCAGGACATCGCCAGCGCGGGAGTCACGCACGTGTGGCTCCCCCCACCCTCGCACTCTGTTGCAGAGCAAGGTTAGTTATTAATTTTGTTATTTGTATAGTATTTTTCGTAATCTTTTTAAATATAATTGTGCTTCCTCTTTTGATCAAAAATATGAATTTTGAGCCTTAGGTGTCGTTATAATGGAAAATTATTAATTTTTGTTTGTATGTAAAAAGAATGACACTCTTAATCTACAAATTTGTGGGACCCAAAATGGGCGTGAAGAACACGTACGTGCCCCGCAATTAATCTACAAATTTGTGGGACCCAAAATGCGCGTGAAGAACACGTGTCCCGCAATTACAATAAGAACTTAGCAAATTTTTATTTGCTTAATTACTAGTCAGCAAAGAGTGGAGAGGTTTTTAATATTAACCGAGTTGAAAAGATAAAGCGTCTACTGATCTTTTGAGAGAAGGATAGTTTGCGATCGTCTTGTCAAATTTTTTTATAAATAAATTTAGAGAGCTGTTTGGTTTTTCAAAAAAAAATTGTAAGAAAAAATGTTTGGATTTTTCGTAGAAAAACTATTTTTTTAGTTTTTCATTTGTTAAATTCCAAAAAATACTAATATTTTTAAAAGCTTTTTTTTTTTCAAATTTTATGAAGATTAAACTAGTATTTTTTACTTTTCTATAAAATCTTCAAAAAATAAAATTACTAATTTTTTTTATAAAATTTAAGAAAATTTTCTTTAAAAATAACCAAAGGAGTGGAAAACTGAAAAAAAAAAATCAAAAAATTTTAAATTTTTTTTCACACTTTTCAAAACACTAAACAGCTCTGATAATATCAAACAACTAAATTTTAAATTTAGGATTTCATTTACCAACCACATTTTTTTTTGCGCTCTTGCGCTAGAAATAGTTGATATCAAATTATAGTAATTGATATTTCCCTCTGTTGATTTCGACTTGTTTGCAAAATAAAATTTTTACGTGTACAATTAACATTCTCCACTAAAATAAACCGTACAAAACATCAACCTCTTATTGTTTTTTTTTTTTTTTTTTTAGAAAAAAGTAGCACGCTATCCGTTTCGTTTATTTCTTTTAGAAATAAACTTAGCTCGAAATGTGAATCAACTAGAATTCGAACTCGGGACCTCGAGTATCGATCATCAAGCCCTTTACCACTTGCGCCAAGGACAGTCGGTCAACCTCTCTTTTTGTTTTTGCTTTCTCTTCTCAGGTTACATGCCGGGGAGACTATACGATCTAAATTCGTCAAAATACGGCAACCAGCAGGACCTGAAATCACTGATCTCGGCATTGAGCGACAGCGGGGTTAAATCCGTCGCCGACATCGTCATCAACCACCGGTGCGCCGACTACAAGGACAGCCGCGGCATCTACTGCATCTTCGAGGGCGGGACCCCCGACAGCCGCCTCGACTGGGGCCCCCACATGATCTGCAGCGACGACCGGCTCTTCTCCGACGGCACCGGCAACCCCGACACCGGCCTCGACTTCGCGGCCGCCCCAGACATCGACCACCTCAACCAGCAGGTCATGTGAAACAACCGATTACTCTAAAAACCTTATAAGCAGTTTCAAATTTAAGCTGCTAGAGAACGGTGTTTTTGATATTTTGTAAGTCAGCAGGTCCAGCGCGAGCTCACCGACTGGCTCAACTGGCTTAAGACCGACCTCGGCTTCGACGGTTGGCGGTTCGACTTTGCGAAGGGGTATTCGGCGAGCATGGCGAAGATATACGTGGATAACACGTCTCCGGAGTTCGTCGTCGCGGAGATATGGAGCGGAATGGCGTACGGGAACGACGGCAAGCCGAACTACGATCAGAACGCGCACCGACAGGAGATCGTGAACTGGATCAGCGCGGTCGGGGGGCCGGCGGCGGCGTTCGACTTCACGACGAAGGGGATACTGCAGGCGGCCGTGGAGGGGGAGCTGTGGCGGCTGCGGGACTCGAACGGGAAGGCGCCCGGGGTGGTCGGGTGGTGGCCGGAGAAGGCGGTCACGTTCGTCGACAACCACGACACCGGATCGACGCAGAAGATGTGGCCGTTCCCTTCCGATAAGGTCATGCAGGGCTATGCCTACATTCTCACACATCCTGGAGTTCCAAGCATTGTAAGTGTCATCTATTTTTACCTACCCACCTCATGACTAATTAATATAGTATTTGCTAAATAAAAAACACTAAAACTTAATAATGTTACTGGAAGTGGAAAAGCTCTAATTCGATTATAATTTTGCTATCAATCAAGAGAAGCAGAAGCTTCAAATTGTTGGGGCAGTTTTAACAGTTATTTTTTTAAATAGTGAACTTATTAGTTATACTTTTTCTATAAGTACCTCTGATTTAGACAAAATAACACAAATTTGGGATCTTACTACGAGGTGTAGGTCTTTCTTCTATGGATTGGGTTGGTGGAGAGCCCAGTAGGGCTGTCTGTCTCTTAGCGTCTGTACTCGTCCTCAAATAGGATAAATCCCTGTTTACTTAAAAAAAAAAAAAAAAAAAAACTTAAACACTACTGCACTCTACAGCGAAGGAAAAAAAATAATATATTTCAACTAAGCTTGCTAGTCCCACAATTTAAAATTTTAAGGTAAAACTGTATAAAATTTATATGTACTATAGATCATTTTGATTTGATTATCCAAACTTTCAATTTATTTGATTTGAATCAGTTAACAGCACTTAAACTTTAAAATTTGAATTTATCGTTTATCTTAACAGATTCATTTAGTATATTTTATGAATTTTCGTAACTATAAATTTATTAAAATAAGTAATTAGCTTTAATTTAAAAGTTATAGTATCGTAGACTAAGACAAATCAAAATTTTAAAAAATTAAATAGTCGAATCAAAATCATCAATAGTTTAGATAACTTTTTACACGTTTTTACCGGAGTTTGAACCTTTTTATGAATTTTCACACTGAAATGTATGTAACTCATGTTTCGTGACGCAGTTCTACGATCATTTCTTCGACTGGGGACTGAAGGACGAGATCACTCATCTGACGTCAATCCGGACCCGGAACGGGATCCACCCGGGCAGCACGCTGCGCATCGTCTCTTCCGACGCCGACCTCTACATGGCGGCGGTCGACGAGAAAATCATGGTGAAGATCGGGACGAGATACGACGTCAGCAGCTTAGTCCCCGCAAATTTCCAAGTGGTTGCTCACGGCAACGACTACGCCGTCTGGGAGAAAAATGCCGGAGATAGTGAATGATTCATGCTGGAGCATTTTATTTCTCTATATATTTTCTATTTTTGCAACATAAAATTACATAAAAACAGTCCAACGATAAGATTATTGTTTCCATGGTTCTGTATGTTCCTGAGTGGAGACCTATGCTTGTGTAACACGAATATAATTGAGTGATTTTTACGATCATAAGAGCTGAGATATTTGATATCTCCTGGTTAATAAATGTGGCTTTATTAATATCTATGACTTGTTTTTGTTACATTTGACTCTATTATTCTTTGACGGCTTAAATTTTTTTTAAAAACGATTGTTTTATATAATTTATTTTAATTTTATGTCTTGGGTTTATAAAAAAGTTTTGAATGGAATATAACCATTCTCTGATAATTTAATAAACTTTTAAAGAAAAATAATTATACACCGGTAAGGTCAGGATTTGGAGATCTAATTGGATGGCCCTCGCAGTTGCTGATTCGACGAGCTAATTCGGCAAACCCAACGATACTCATCTAATAAAATCCAAATCCAAATCTAAACCATTATCAAAGTGTGATTGGGGAAGCAGAACTGTTGTGCTCTATTTGAGTCAAAATTGAGTTTAGCAATGGTCCATATTTTGGTCCAATTAATTTTAAAGTTTTGGCTACAAAATCCGCATAACTTGTGCAAGGAATTAAATCGAATCCTGGGCTTATGAAGAGGTGGGCTTAGCCCATAACAAAAGCATTTATTTTCCTATATATTTAGAAATTAGAAGGGATAAGGTCCAATTTGCTATTTGCTTTACTACTACTCTTTTTTTGTCGTATACCTATACGCTGGATATACGGATAACATCGTAGCTGTTTGGTCGTAGGTAACGACAAAGGAAAATACTGTACGAAAATGGTTGAAATGTCGTGATTGTCCTTATACACTTTAAAGCAATCTTAGCTTCGAAGCATCCTAGGAAAAAGAAAAAACAAAAAATACAAACAAATTAAAGGAAAATGAAGAAAAAGGAAATGTTCATTAAATTATATATAAAAAAATCGATAATTATGCGTCAATCCTCGAGCTCCTAATAAAATTGAGTGTATCTGAAAGGAATTAGGGAAATAGGAAATAAAAAATAGGATCATATGAAATGAAAAAACTTTTAGATATCTTTATCACAAACATCAAAGAAAAAAAACTAGCAAACTTAAAACATCATAAGAGATGACATGGGATTTCACAAATGTTCTCAATATGAAAATTTTGAAAATTTGAACCAAATAACATATGTTAGGCAATATTTTGACTGAGCATTATTCTTGTAAACGCTTCTGCACGATATGTCGAAATTGGCATTGCATTAAATAATGGAATTCCATGCTTTTGCGCCATTGCCTTTGCACCAACAAATGAATAATGTCACCAAAGGCATCGTAAATTTTATTCATTATCTTTCTTTTCGAACAAAACAGTTAGGTAACAAACTCTGGCAAAATTAGCTGCAATTTATTAGCCGAGCTACAAACGTGACTTCTAAACTATAAACTTAAGAAGAAAATAAAAATCCAGCATTAAAATTTAATCATTAACGTCGCTCTGAGTTACATTTTGAGCAAAATTTTTTGTATTCACAACTAACATGACAGTCATCTCGCATTTCTTCTTAAGACGAGATCACGTCAATTACAAAGAAAAAAAAATTAATGACAAATTCTGTTAGCAATGAGCATAAAATCGTACTTGCCGATGAGAATTCCCTTCTCTCTCATCACAAGAGAAAGTCTACTATGTAACACTTACACCATATCATCTATTTCTATTCAATCATATCTTTTATTTTTAAAAAAAAGTACAAAAAAATATTTGTCTAAAAATTATGATGGAATGGATGAATCACAAAAAAACTTTTTAATTGATTGGAGACACCACATCAGCAATGTAGGTGTTGCATACTAAAATTTTTCCTCGTCACAACAAGTTGGTGGAATTTTTCCTTTGTTAATGACATTGCATCTGCCACGTACGTGGATCGCCACAACTATCCACCTCATACTCTCACACAAATCACCATCAATTTAACACAACGGCTTTTGCAAGTCGCACTTCTCGAGATTTCCACATGTAACTAACTACTTCCCTTTTTCTTTTTCTATATAAAACTAATATGAACTGTACACCATTTTGATTCCACAATGAAGCTGGAAATGCGAATCAACTAAGATTCGAACTCGAAATCTCGGGTACCAACCACCAAGCCCTTTGCCACTTGCGCTAGGGACGGTCGGTGACAATGAAATCTTTTTGATGCAAGTAATTTGATGATTTGTTGAATACAAAATATAAGGTAATTATTTACTTTAATAAATTTATATCTATATGAATTATATAAAATATATTAACTAAACTAGTAAAAATAAAAGACATGTTTAAATAAATATTTAAAGGTCAGACAGTCAGATCCAAATAGATAATAGTTGAGTTAAGTTTTATATATTTTTAGTATTCAACAGTTTGAACAGAAAAAAGTTTATAACCTTTATAAAGGAACCTCCACTTTTAGCTCTACTTAAGCTGCAGCGAACGAACTAAATAAAAAAACACGACGAAAAAGAAAAAGAAAAAGCCCACCAATAAGGCAATAAAGGCTCCGATTATAACGCAGCCTGTTCCTCCTGCACCGTGAACCATATTCCTACCTTATAAATTAGAATTTGGAGTCTATTCGGATGTCCGAATAAATTATCAGGTAATAACTTAGTGTATTAGTTAATGAATATTGAAAGTACTGATCATTCTTAGCGCAAGTGGCAAAAAAGTTGGTAGTTGATATTCGAGATCCTAAGTTCGAAGCTTAGTTGCTTTACATTTTCAACTAAGTTTATTTCTAAAATAAAATACACAGATAGCATGTTACATTTCTCTAAAAAAAATAAATAAATATTGAAAGTGGAGTTTGAATTTGCGATCTTTACAGTAGGAAAGAGTTTATAATTGGCTCTACGCCATACTACCCAAAATATTAACTTAGTGGGAAGCGGGTCCGGAAATATCAAGAAGCTTGATTTTTATTCTTTAAAATATTTTGACTTTCACAATTTGACAAATAATATATTTTATCTATAAAGTTATTTGTCATTTTTCTAAAAAAAAAAAGAGTCAAATGTAATTGGGCCACCAAGCATGGATATTAAATATTGTGTGCGGTGTATGAGATTGACAGATACACCTGGTGCAGGCAATGGATTACTCTTTCTCTCTCTCTCTACATTGCCATTCTCTTTCCGTTGGCAACTGCATTCCCTTATCCATTAACAGAACCCTTTAAAGCGCGGGACCCACAAACACAGCTTGGGATAAGAGAATGTAGGCTGGGTCGCACTATAAATACGTACCCATTGGTTATCGTAGTAGTAGCAGCAGCAACAGCAACAACAGTAATAATAATAATAATAAGAGCTTGGAGAGATGGGAAAACATTTGGCGCCTCTCACTCGTGCTCTCTCTCTGCTACTTTTCTTATCAGTTGTTTCCACCATGGCACGAGCTCAAATCCTTTTTCAGGTACGCACACGTGACTGCACATGTTCATACGTATAAGATTAATCCGATAAAATACTTCAGAAATAATAATTCACGTGTAAAAGATATAATATATTTAGAATTAGTTGTGATACAATATTACTCAAAAAGCTGATCTAGTTAGGAGAAATTGACACGATTTTTCGCATGCCTGGCGTTTAATTATTATTTGAACATGATGCAGGGTTTCAATTGGGAATCATGGAGAACAGAAGGGGGTTTGTACAATTATCTCAAGAGCCAAGCGGATGCTATAGCCAACTCCAGTATTACGCACGTGTGGCTCCCTCCACCTTCGCACTCCGTCTCCCCACAAGGTTTCTTGCTTTTTTTTCTTTTTTTCGTTTTTTTCACGTTGTAGTTATTTTTTTTTACATCGTAAAAAAATTTATATATAGTAATTCACTATTTAAGCCACCTCATAAATCATTTTCACGTAGTTATATAAGTAAACTCGTTATGAACTGCATTAGCTGTTTCTTCTGCTTTAAAATATATATATATATATATATATATATATATATATATATATATATATATATATATATATATATATATATATATATATATATATATATTTGCGTAGGCATTTAATTAGTAGCCGTGTATGTAGTTATGTATACTATAGAGTTGTAATAGCCCTACAACCAAAAAGTGGTTATAATCTTAATTATAACTCTGTTGGGCAAGTTTTCGGTGACTTGATCATCCAATTCCAGCAGTTTGGTCAATCAACTCTGTTCCAGTGAGATTTCCTTTTATTAGTATTATAAATCCTAGGAGAATAATGCTGAATTAGCTTAGCAGAAAATAAAATTTGAAAACTTTTTTCATAAATTAGAATTTGCAATGCACAGTAAAGGTCCATCTAAAAACTGTTAGATGTATGCCCTAGAAGCCAATCAGACCGACACATATATTTTTTTTAGGACATAAATTTGTATATTTGACTTTAAATATTATGAATAAATATGGGTCTTATTTTCATTCATATTGTGTATGTGTCCATGAATCGTCCAAGAAATTAATAAGATGATGACATGTATTCTCAAGAGTTGAGAATTTGAGATATGTGTCATTGGTGGTTAATTCCTAAATGCTCCCGATCGATGGATCATCGCGGGGATGGTGATTGATCCGATAAGATTGGTGCACATGTCGCTTTCCTTTTGGATAGATGAGTCTCGAGTCAACAGTGTGGAGACACTGGAGCGAATTTACAGGTAATTGTTAGAAAACAAGGGTACCGAGCGTGACCAACGCGAGAAGTCACTTGAATGTCTACTCACTCGTCAGTGACTTACTCAATGTTGCACTAGTGTGACTGGTCCTTTGACCTGCGGTGTCTCGGCTATTCACAATGAGGTTACTGTAGTTTGACTGTACATACACATGGTCCCTAGCCATTCGGGTACTTACGGTGCATGTTGGCTGCAATAGGTTCGTTGTAGAAATAGAGTGTGCACCTATATGAAATCTATCTTTCTTGGTAGATAGTGGCGTTAGTTCTATGTGATTTATGAGACCGAGTTTAGAAGACATTGACCAAGGCAGGATAAATAGCGGAAATGATTTTCCGATATTTAGAGACTCGAGTCGAATAAATTTGACATATGACAGACGATGGGATTTGACGAGTTATTCCATGACCTCCGTCTAGTCGGGACTCATGATTGAAGGACTGTATCACATGATAACTGCACCAAGAGGTTCAGTATTTCATTCTACTGAAATACCACTACATATTGCTAGGCGTCACTGGTGGATTGTGAGACTCATGAGAATTATCTGAATGATCAATAATTCTTATTGGGCTGTATTGGAATTGTTCCGATCCACTAAAAGGAGTTTCACTGATATTATTGATAGTGATCAGAATATATCTCACTACCAGATAGAATAGAACCTATGGGGTCACACACATAAGGTGACTGATCGGATAGCTAGATCGCGATTTTTGAATCGCCGAAGAACCTAATTGTCAATATGTTGATAATTGGACTAATTTATAATTATTACAAATTAGTGGTATTAAAGTGTAAATGTTACAAGAGAGGACTTACTAACAGTTAGTAAATTGTGAGAGGGCTTATGTGCAAATATTGCATTATTAATTTGATATGATCAAATTAGGATAAAATTCAAGTCGAATCAAATTAGGATTTGATCGATCTAACCAATTAAGGAAAGGATAAATTTAAATATAGATTTATTCTTATCCTTAATGATTATTATATTATTAAAAAGGAGGATTATATCATTCTATATAATATACGGGAGTTTTTAGAAAACCCTAGCCGTCATCTCTCTTCTCTCTTCTTTTTCTAGCAAGAAAGATGTCATTTGCAAGGAAGTTAGCATCCCGGTGAGGATATCGATCAGATCACTAATCTCGTGTGGATACCTATAGAGGCCGGACGCGTGTGCGACTTCAAAAGAACCTAACTCTACGATTATCAAATTGCGGTGAAGGACTACCCGCGCAAAGGTGAAGATTAAATCTTCTTATCTCTTTAATCTTGAATAACATAAGGGATCCTAATTGAGTAATTTTTTAGATTGGATCTCGAAGTTTTTAAAATCAAATTTGTTTGATTTTTTTTCCGCTGCGTTTTTACCGTACGCAATTTTCTTACAAAAACTTGGCAAGGATGTCGCAGATGTGTATGCACCGCGCCCGTCAATTCTATACAAGAAAACCTTGTTGCTAGAGATTCTGAATCTTGTCCTCTAGGAACAGGATCTGCATCATCTGTTTACAAGCATGGTTTCAAGTTTCAGCCAAAAACCGTGAAAGCAGAACTAAAATTATAAAAGTCTATCTGTCGATTTCGATGTAATTAAAATTAAGTTTTGATTTTGCTGTTCTAAGAAATCTCAATATTGTAGTGCATATAATAATATATCATTTGTAGTTATATGATCTCTTCAATGAATGGCTCCATGAAAAATTAGCTATATTTGTCAAAGTTTGTCTAGTAAATCACTTTTTTAGTTCTCTAATAAGTGAAGATGGACAACCAAACTTCATCCTTCCTTGACTCTGAACCATATTTGTCATCACCTTCTAGAAGTTTTCATTACTCTACTAAATGTTTATATATAGGCCACTTGGTTGGATCATGTTTGTCCCAGCTAAGCAAAACTAGGACACGTTGATTAAGTCCTATATATTGAGCAGTCACAACTTGCATATTTAATCGTCTAACTGCTGCTGTGCCTGGTTGAACTTCAGGTCAGAAGTCCTAATAAACACTTATATATGGGCCTGTTTGTTTGTCCGTAAATAATTTTCAGATTGAAAATAATTTTCAGTTGAACTGGACTTCTAGTTCAAAAAAAAAAAAAAAAATCACATAAAAAGTTAATGACTTTGGAATTATGATTATTCCACTTTTTTAATTTATTTTACTGAAATTTTCGCGCTAGCAAATGAGAATAAAATAAATTATAACAGTTAATTTTTTATTATTTTTTTTATCTCCTTCTCTTCCATATTTTGATATTGGCACCAATCACGGCGACGCCAGTATATTTTGAAAAAGTGGAGTTACGGACAAAAATAACTTCGCACCCTTCAATTTCGGTAAAACTAACATGCAGTATAATGAAGTGGAAATTCTCTAAAAAATGAAAATTTTTGCTAGTATTTTTTTTGTATTTTGGTTTTCATTATATCACAGTAAATAGAACAAAGTATACATGGAGTCGTATCTATAGCATCTGATAGACAAAAATCTTTCTTCAATGTACTTCTCTTTGTGGATTGCCTCACTAATTTTAATGACCAAGTTTGTGCTTGTATTGTTTTGTTCTCAGCAGATTTACCACTACTTTTAGGGTGCGTTTGGTTCGGATTATCCCAAACAATTCTGTCAGGAATACTCGTTTGATTAATCAGGTATGTAATCTGTTCGGTATTACAGCATTACGAAGAGTAAGATTACACCGAAAATATTACCGAAAAGGAGGGTGTGTATCTTAGATTACTGAAGACTGATAATCTTGCATGTTATATAAAATTACAAGTTTAACCCTCCAACTCCTGAAACCCTTTCAATACGTTATTTTAAAAATTTTAATTTAAAATTTTAAATTGTCACATTTTAAATTTTAAATTTTAATTTTAATTTTAATTTTTAAATTTTAATATTCAAATATCAAATTTAAATTTTTAAATTTTAAATTTTTTAAACTTCAAATTTCAAATTTCAAATTTTAAATTTTAAATTTTAAAATTCAAATTTTAAATTTTAAATTTTAAATTTCAAATTTTAAATTTTAAAATTCAAATTTTAAATTTTAAATTTTAAATTTCAAATTTCAAATCTAAAATTTGAAGTTTAAATTTTAAAATTCAAATTTATATTTTAAATTATAAATTTTAAATTTAGATTTTAAATATTAAAATTTATATTTATATTTATATTTAAATTTTAAATTTATAAATCTGAAAAAAAAAAATTAATATTTAAAATTTTAAATTTAAAAAAATTTAAATTCAAAATTTAAATTATTTAAAATAAAATTTAGTAAAAAAAAGTATTGTTTGTAAACAGTAAAAAAAAGTTTGCCAAATATGAGGGCAATTTTGGATTAGATTACACTTTATTGTCAAAATTACTGAATTTTATAAAATAAACCAAACATAGTAATTCTATATATACTGTAATCCAACATTATATTACTGTATTAAACCAAACACAATAATGCAGTATCAGTAGTAATCTGATTCAGAAATCTAAAATACCTGAATATATCAAAATATTCTGTAATATTATATAACTCGAACCAAACGCACCCTTATGTATTTAAAACCTTCTCTATGAGTGTATCAATTTTCATCAATTGCTTTCAAATGTCATTCTCTGCTCTTCTGTAATCTTACTGTGCTTCTAATTGTGTGATCTTGCCCGCTAAACGGGTCGTGGACGCTCACAACATTTGACATACATGCATCTAAAACAACACAACCAGTGCGATCCAATGAGTTAAATGCGTGATGCGATATCGACTCATGGTGGGCCTGCAACTCTCACTTTCGTCGATAGAATTTCTCGATCGTTTGACGCGCAACTTTGAGTGTTTGACGGTGTATCGTTTTCCTTCCACGCGTTGCGAACACATTTATGTGCCTTCCTAGACGTTGTTATTCTGTTGCTACACCTTTCTACAGTAACAGAATACCATTATTCCACTCGGCTACTTTATTTCCCTTCTTTGACTCTCTTAAGACCTCCCTTTAATCGTCGTAAAGAAATTCCTCAATTTAAGGAAGGTAATTTCAAGAGGGTTACTGTTATGGGACCCAAAAAGATGAGAACCAGTTTCCAATCCAGTTATGGAGAGGAAATTGCTTGAAGACTTGTGCCAGCTCCAATATCAAAGATAATATGAATTTTTTTTTTTTTTGGTTTTTTTGGTATCGTTAACTCGCAGGTAGGCTTATTCCATCCTTCCTGAACCAGTCCGTTTACATTAGCCGAAAAGTTAGAAACTTGAACCCTTGATCCTTTTCCTTTGGAATGTGCATGTGGCGGTTCAAAATTTCGATTTCTTAGGCTATATTTAGGATTGTAAAAAAATTATGTTACGTGAGATAAAAAAAATACGATATGAAAATACTCTATTTATTTTTGTACTTCATATCATGTTGCGCATATAACAATAATCGTGATGGCGGAGAAATTGGAGCAAGATGCCTAGCGCTATATGGTTCGTTTGTCAAACAACGTTGTCGAAAAGATGCGGTCACTAGGGCTGGCAAATGAGCGAGCCGGCTCGTGTTCGACTCGCGTTCGGCTCAATATTCGGCTCGCTCGAGCTCGAGCTCGACTCGAAATTAGATGAACCGAGCTTGAACAGAAAAAAAAGCTCGAAATTTATTTCAAGCCGAGCTTGAGCATTACTGGGCTCGCTCGAATTAGGCTCGAAAAGCTCGAATATATGTATAGTCCGGCTACTATATTATTGATAGTATCAAGCGCTTGGTGTTATCGAGTTTTCCGCCGCTAGATCTACCCCTTTGACCATTTCCACCCGTTAGATCATACTATTCAACCAATCATTCACTCAATTCTAGAAAATCACTATCATCCTAACCGGGGACCACTATCATCCTAACCGCACATTACTTCATCCAAGGGCCGAAAATCTTTAATAGCACCAAGTGCTTGATACTATTATCTAATAGCCTAATTAGGCTACTATACTCTGCTATACTATTAATAGTATAGTAGCCTAATTAGGTTATTATATAATAATAGTACAAAGCACTTGGTGCTATTAGATTTTCGGCCTTTGGATGAAGGGATGTGCCGTTAGGATGATAGTGGTCCCCTAGGATTAAGTAGGTGGTTGGTTGAATATTATGATCTAATGGGTGGAAATGATCAAAGTGGTAGATCTGACGACGAAAAATTCGATAGTACAAAGCGCTTGCTACTATCAATAATATAGTAGCCGAACTCTATATTAATTATATATAATAATATATATTATATATTTTAATCATATGTGTATAGAGTTTAGGTTATTGGGTATATTTGCTGGCCCACAAAATCAAACCAACAAAATTCTACTCTAATTGCTCTCTCGCTCTCTCTTTCACTTGCTCGCAGAGTCGCTTCTCCTAATTTTTTTAATATTATAATACCGTATTTCATGCATTCATTTTGTACGTTGAACTATTAGACATTTTTTGTATCAAATTTTAGATAATATTTTATAAAAATTAAACTATAGATTGCATGATGTTAAGAATTTCAAGCGGCTCGTTTAGAGCTCGAGCTCGCTCTACTCGAAGTTAGGCTCGCTCGAGCTCGGCTCGAATTAATTTCAAGCCGAGCTTGAGCCTAACTTTAGGCTCGAAATTAATTTCAAGCCAAGCTTGAGCTGAGGTAAGCTCGCTCGAGCTCGGCTCGTTTCCACCCCTAGCGGTCACCAATGACGATGAGATGGTTCGCCGAAAGTCGGAATGGTCGTCTCAGGCGAAGTAATTGTCGGGCAAGATGGTAACTAAAGAGTAGCAGATTCTATTGTTATGGCTACTTCTAACTTACATCTCACGCTTTCTCCTACTCCTCGGATGCGGGGTATAGACTAATATTTGGCTAATGTTTGGGATCTTTTTTTAATTCTATAAGCATTCGGTACTATACTATCTATAATATCGGAGCTCCGGTATTATAGTTTTGTTTTCGATTTCAGGTTTTCAAATCAACGATCCACACCGTCAAATATGATTTAGGATATATAAAGTTCTTAGAAATAAAATTTTAATTTTTTTCAACATCGTTTACTTAGTAAGTAAATCATGTCAAAATGAACTGTAAAAATTGAACAATTTTTAAAATTTGAAGATAAGACTTTTGAATTCAAAATCAAGGATGCTGATCTTGATCTAGATAGTTTAAAGTATTTTCAATCAAAATTTGAATAAATTTAGATTCTTCTACACCGTTAAACTACAAACTCGTCATAGTAGCCATTGAAAATTGACAAGTTTGAAATGGTTTGATCATAAAGTAAACTATGTCGAAAAAATATAAAATTTTATTTCTAAAAACTTCAAATATCATAGATCAGTTTTAACTTGTGGATCGTTAATTTGAACACCCTAACCGGAGCTCCGGTACTATAGATAGTATAGGAGCCTAGCTCTATATATATATATATATATATATATATATATATATATATATATATATATATATATATATATATATATATATATGTATGTATATATATATATATATATATGTATGTATATATATATATATATATGTATGTATATATATATATATATATATGTATGTATATATATATATATATATATGTATGTATATATATATATATATATATATATGTATGTATGTATGTATATATATATATGTATGTATGTATGTATATATATATATATGTATGTATGTATGTATGTATATATATATATGTATGTATGTATGTATATATATATATGTATGTATGTATGTATATATAATATATGTATGTATGTATGTATGTATATATATATATGTATGTATGTATGTATATATATATATATATGTATGTATGTATGTATATATATATATATGTATGTATGTATGTATATATATATATATATATGTATGTATGTGTATATATATATATATATGTATGTATGTATGTATGTATATATATATATATATATGTATGTATGTATGTATGTATATATATATATATGTATGTATTTATGTATATATATATATATATGTATGTATGTATGTATATATATATATATATGTATGTATGTATGTATGTATATATATATATATGTATGTATGTATGTATATATATATATATATATGGAGTCCGGCTACTATCCTCTTAAGAGGATAGAAGTCTTTGTCCTATCGAATTTTTGACCGTTAGATCGAACTTTTAATCATTTTCAACCGTTAGATTATACTATTCAACCAACCACCCACTCAACCCTAGGGGGCCCACTATCAACCTAACCGTAACCACTCTCATCCTAGCCGTACATCTTTTCATCCGAACGGTAGAAAATTTAGGAGGACGAAGGCTCCCATCCTCCTAAAAGGATAGTAGCTGGATTCTATATATATGTATGTATATATATATATATAATTGAGCTATTTATATAGAGAGAGAGAGTCCGGTTACGATGCTTCTAAAAGTACCAAGCACTTGGTGCTTATAAGTTTTTCACCGTTAGATATATCATTTTGATCAATTCTACCCCTTAGATCATGTTATTCTACCAACCACCCACTCAACCTTAGGAGACCACTATCATCTTAACCCTACAAATCTTAATCAAAAGGCCGAAAACTTACAAGCACCAATAACTTCGTGCTTTTAAAAGCATAGGAGCTCAATTATATATATATATATATATATATATATATATATATATATATATATATATATATATATATGCTAGGGCTATTATACTCTTATGAATATAGACTCCTTTGTACTCATAAGTTTTCGGCCGTTGGATGAAAGAATATGCGGTTAGGATGATAGTGATCTCCTAGGCCGGGTTGAGTGAGTGGTTGGTTGAATAGTATAATCTAACGAGTGAAAATAGTCAAAGGGGTAGATCTGACGGCAGAAAGTTTATGAGTATAAAGAGGCCTATACTCATAAGAGTATAGTAGCCGGACTATATATATATATAGAGAGAGAGAGAGAGTTTAGCTTTTACGTTTTTATAAGTAGCAAGTCATTGGTACTTGTAGGTTTCCGACCTTTAAATGAAGATTTGTAGGATTAGGATAATAATGGTTCTCTAGGATTGAGTGAGTGGCCGGTGGAATAGCATAATGTAAGAAATGGAATTGGTCAAAAGGATAGATCTAACGGTGAAAAACTTATAAACACCAAGTGCTTGATGCTTTTAAAAATACTATAGCGACAATAGCGAGATTATATATATATACACTTGTGTGATTTTAGAAGCACGGTGGTGGTCTCCGTGCTATCAAGTTGTTCTCGATGTTGGGACTTTCGAATTAACGATCGATTGATCGGCTCTCTTAGACTTGATTTAGAATATTTGAAGTAGCTAGAAAATAAATTTCGTTATTTTTTTATATCATTTACTTAGTGATTGAAGAAGCACAAAATCAATAATTTTAATGGTCGTAGTAAGTCGTTTGCAAGTTTAACGGCATAAAAATATTCAAATTATATGAAATTTTGAAAGAAAATTTTTTATACTATATAAAACAAGATCAATATTTTCAGCCCGAACGATCACTGAGTAAATGATATCAAAAAATCGTAAATTTTTTTTCTTGGGTACTTAAAATACTCTAGATCAAGTCTAATAAAATCGATCGTCGATTCGGAAGTCACAGTATCAAAAACAACTTAAGAACACGAAAACTTTAATCATATTTCTAAAAGCACATAAGTCGGACTCTATATATATATATATATATATTTAGATTGAGTGCAAGGAAACCTGTTCTTTGCTTTCACCAAATCCCAAGTCCTTATGGCATCTCTCTCTAGTCTCTAGAACCCCTTATTTTTATTTATTTATTATTTATTATTATGCATGATGATAATGTTGGGGTGGTGCATGGAGACGATACGCATCGCACTCCGCATTTCCTTTCTCGTACGCATTGGACTACTTAGATTCACCCCGATCGTAAAAAAGTACATCTTAATACTATTATTATTATATATTTAAAAGAGAAGACTTATAGTTTTTGTTAGCTATTTTATAATTAAAAATATTTTATTTTATCACTGCATGATTTCACTTTTATTTCATCGTTAGAAACTACTGCCAAAAAGTTAATATATTAAAATGTTAAAATTTATGAATCATAGAATAGTAAGATAATATATTTTATAAATTATAAGACGGTGATATAAAAATATAGATTGATAAAATACTATAGTACGTTTGTCACCTTGTGATGCGTAAATTGTATTACTTTATTATCCTATGATATATATTTTAGTACTTCAGTATCTAAAGTGACGGTAAACTCTTACGGTGATATAACTAAATATTTCACAAATTTTCAATAAGAATAAAAAAATCAATATAAGTAAAAAACCCGTAAACATAGCATTAATGTAGAGGTTGAATATATTATATAATTTTGGAAAAGAATATATGTACCATCCCGTACAAGAAAAATATAAAGAGAAAATATAAAAACGCGAAAACTTATATAAGAAAAGATATATAGATCTGTCCTCTAAACATAATTTAAAAGAAAAGAAAAAGATATATAGCTTGGCCTCCAAACTTAAACGACAACTAAATTCGAGCTCATTAATTTTGAAGCTCAAACAAATAAAAGAAAATATAGATAAAAGCAACTATCAAGATTTTACTGTCGATCTGATCTCGACCTTAAACCGCTGTTCGGAGCCTTTGCCGTGTTATGTGGGCTGAACATCATTAATTAGGATGAATATGAGACCCACTGTGAGAGGAGGAAAAGATTTTTAGTTTGAAGCTCATCAATAAAATATACGGAATTAACGAGAGAAGTCAATATAATAATTGGCTGCTTAAGACTTTTGCTTACTCATTTAATAATAGATTTCTAAGAGGAAAAAAATAATAAGAAAAAAAGTTATGGAGTTGCTTTATTGTTTCTGAAACGACTGCACAGTTTGGCTATTTTAGTAAGTTAACTAAATTTAAATATCAAAGCGACTGTTAATTTTTTTTAGCCATTTATAGCCTTAAAAATAGTTAGCTAAGATTGTTTGGTAGTTGCTGCGCGTATTGTCGTCACAAAGCTCACAAGATCAATTTTTAACTCGTGCATTTTTGCGTTTCGCATTTCGCGTTCCACAAAAAAAAGTTTTACCTTCCAACATTGAATACTAAGAACAATACTATCTATACATTCAAAAGACGGGATAGATTTTATACCCTCTCATTCAAAGGTTCATGTTCTTTCTGAATATTTCAAATAAAACTTCTTTGTAGAGTTTTTGTCTTGTTAATTTTTTTTATACTAGAAGTTTAGAAAAAATTTTAAATTCTACAATGACGGGCCTTACAACGAGCAAACAAGTCGTGGCTTATTAGTTCTAATAAAATGAAAAATCTCTTGCTGTCCTACCACTTATTCAGACCGAAAATGAGAAGGGTTCTGAGTTTAAAAAGCTTACTAGCTTTTGTCTAAACTGGAGACTCAAATTGTTGGCATGCATTTTCAAAATATTATATTCTCCTCATTACCTTACGATAAAATGTTACGCCGATTTGCCTGACTTATGTACAATCAAAGAGTCTGTTTGGCCCAATCGTTGGAAAAGTAATTTTTTGCAGAATTGATTTGGTTTTAAAAATTAATTGTGGTTAATAAGTAATGACTGTAAAGCATTTGGCTGAAGTTAGATGGAAAATGATTTTTGCGAATTGCGAATTGAATAAATAAAACTATTTGACTAAAATTTTTTGTTGTTTGCAAATAATAATTTTTTTTTACTAAATTTTATTTTAAAATAATTTAAAATTTGAATTTGAATTTAAAATTTTAAAATATCCAATATCAAGCCTCTCTTTCTCCACCGCCTCCGAGCAAAATAAAAACCGTTCCGTTTCCCTCTTTTCTCTCTACTCTTTCCAACTACATGCTTATCCCCCACAATCTAATAAAATAAAATAAAACTTGGGCCCCACCAATTTCATATCTTCTACACAACAACTTAAGCAACCTCCATACCGAGTCTCCCTATATAAACCAATCACTCTGCGCCCAACTCCTCGCACTCATTTTTCTCTCAATTTCAAATTCTCTCTCAAAAAAAAAAAAAAAAAAAAAAAATTCTAAATACAAAGAAGCGATGGGGAAGCATCTGGTCCCTTTATCGCTCGCTCTTCTTTTGCTCATCTCCTTCGCGTCCGACGTGGCACTCGCCCAGATCCTGTTCCAGGTACCCAAAAAGAGCTCTACACGTGTCGACCAGTTATTGGATGATAGAAGGGATATTACTATTACCATTGACACGTGAGAGTTTTTTTTATTTTTTTTTAATGAAGGGATTTAATTGGGAGTCGTGGAGGAAGGATGGGGGATGGTACAACTTCATGCGGGGGCACGTGCAGGACATCGCCAGCGCGGGAGTCACGCACGTGTGGCTCCCCCCACCCTCGCACTCTGTTGCAGAGCAAGGTTTGTTTTTTTCTTTTTTTTTTATTAGCCTACTATATTATTAATTTCGTTATTTGTGTAATAATTTTGTAATCTATTAAAATATAAGTGCGCTTCCTCTCTTGATCAAAAATATGATTTTGAGCCCTAGGAGTCGTTATAATGGAAAATTATTAATTCTGGTTTGTATGTAAAAAGAATGACGCTTTGTATTAATCAATCTACAAATTTGTGGGACCCAAAATGGGCGTGAAGAACACGTGTCCCACAATTACAATAATAATTTAGCAAATTTTTATTTGCTTACTAGTAAGCAAAGAGTGGAGAGTTTTTTAATATTAACTAGGGCTCGCAAATGAGAGAGCGGGCTCGTACTCGCGTTCGGCTCGATATTTGGCTAGCTCGAGCTCGACTCGAAATTAAATGAGCCGAGCTTGAACAGAAAAAAAAAGCTCGAAATTTATTTCAAGTCGAGCTTGAGCATTATTGGGCTCGCTCGAATTAGGCTCGAAAAGCTCGAATATATATAGTCCGGCTACTATATTATTGATAGTATCAAATGCTTGGTATTATTAAGTTTTTCGCTGTTAGATCTACCTCTTTGACCATTTCCACCATTTCCATCCGTTAGATCATACTATTCAATCAATCATTCACTCAACCCTAGAAAATCACTATCATCCTAACCGGAAATTACTATCATCCTAACCGCACATCACTTAATCCAAGAGCCGAAAATCTAATAGCACCAAGTGCTTGGTACTATTATCTAATAGCCTAATTAGGCTATTATACTCTACTATATTATTAATAGTATAGTAGTCTAATTAGCCTATTAGATAATAGTACCAAGCACTTTGTGCTATTAGATTTTCGGCCCTTGGATGAGGGGATGTGCCGTTAGGATGATAGTGGTCTCCTAGGGTTGAGTAGGTGGTTGGTTGAATAGTATGATCTAACGAGTGGAAATGATCAAAAGGGTAGATCTAACGGTGAAAAATTCGATAGCACAAAGTTCTTGGTACTATCGATAGTGTAGTAGCCGGACTCTATATTAATTATATAAAATAATATATATTATTTATTTTAATCATATATGTATAGAGTTTAGGTTATTGGGTATATTTAATGGCCCACAAAATCAAACCAATAAAAATCTACTCGAATTGTTTTCTCCTTCTCTCTTTCACTTGCTCGCAGAGTCGCTTCCCCTAATTTTTTTTTAATATTATAATACTGCATTTTATGCATTCATTTTGTATGTTGAACTATTAGACATTTTTTGTATCAAGTTTTAGATAATATTTTATAAAAATTAAACTATAGATTCCATAATATTAAGAATTTCAAACGGCTCGTTTAGAGCTCGAGCTCGCTCGACTCGAAGTTAGGCTCGCTCAAACTCGGCTCGAATTAATTTCAAGCCGAGTTTGAGCCTAAATTTAAGCTCGAAATTAATTTCAAGCCAAGCTTGAGCTGAGGTAAGCTCGCTCGAGCTCGGCTCGTTTACACCCCTAATATTAACCAAGTTGAAAGGATAAAGCGTACACTTTGAGAGAAGGATAGCTTGCTATCATCTTGTAAATTTTTCTTTAGAAATAAATTTAGAGAGCTGTTTGGTTTCTCGGAAATAAGAATAGTTTTTTTTTATTTTTTATAACCAAACAAGTGGAAAACTGAAAGAGAAATCAAAACATTTTGAAATTTCTTTTTCACACTTTTCAAAAAACTAAACAGTTTTGAAAATATCAAACAACTAAACTTCAAACTTAGGATTTTATTTACCAACAATTAAATTTTTTTTGACGCTAGCTCTTGCGCTAGAAATAGTTGTTATCAAATTATAATTATGGATATTTCCTTCTATTGATTTCGGCTTGCTTGCAAAATAAAATTTTTTACTTCTATAATTAACATTCTCTCCGCTAAGAAAAGACATATGTACATAACATTATCAACCTCTCTCATCGTTATTGCTTCCTCTTCTCAGGTTACCTGCCGGGGAGGCTATACGATCTAAATTCGTCAAAATACGGCAATCAGGAGGACCTGAAATCACTGATCTCGGCATTGAGCGACAGCGGGGTTAAATCCGTCGCCGACATCGTCATCAACCACCGGTGCGCCGACTACAAGGACAGCCGCGGCATCTACTGCATCTTCGAGGGCGGGACCCCCGACAGCCGCCTCGACTGGGGCCCCCACATGATCTGCAGCGACGACAGGCTCTTCTCCGATGGCACCGGCAACCCCGACACAGGCCTCGACTTCCCGGACACCCCAGACATCGACCACCTCAACCAACTGGTCATGTGAAACAACTGATTACTCTAAAATCTTATAAGTAGTCTTAAACTTAAGCTGCTAGAGAACGGTGTTGTTGATATTTTGTAAGTCAGCAGGTCCAACGTGAGCTCACCGACTGGCTCAACTGGCTTAAGACCGACCTCGGCTTCGACGGGTGGCGGTTAGACTTCGCGAAGGGGTATTCGGCGAGCATGGCGAAGATATACGTGGAGAACACCTCTCCGGAGTTCCTCGTCGCGGAGATATGGAGCGGAATGGCGTACGGGAACGACGGCAAGCCATCCTACGATCAGAACGCGCACCGGCAGGAGATCGTGAACTGGATCGACGGGGTCGGGGGGCCGGCGGCAGCGTTCGACTTCACGACGAAGGGGATACTGCAGGCGGCCGTGGAGGGGGAGCTGTGGCGGCTGCGGGACTCGAACGGGAAGGCGCCCGGGGTGGTCGGGTGGTGGCCGGAGAAGGCCGTCACGTTCATCGACAACCACGACACCGGATCGACGCAGAACAAGTGGCCGTTCCCTTCCGATAAGGTCATGCAGGGCTATGCCTACATTCTCACACATCCTGGAGTTCCGAGCATTGTAAGTGTCATCTATTTTTACCTAGCCACCTCTCTAATTAATATAGTATTTGCTAAATAAAAAACACTAAAGCTTAATGTTACTGAAAGTAGAAAAAACTCTAATTCGATTATAATTTTGCTATCAAGAGAAGCAGAAGCTTCTTTGAACAGCTATTTTTTTAGTGAACTTAATTACTACTTATACTTTCATGTCATTTTCTACAAGTACCACTGATTTAGACAAAATAACACAAACAACACTTAAACACCAGAGCACTCTACAGCGAAGAAAAAAAATAAAAATTTCAACTAAGCGGACTAGTCCCAGAATTTAAAATTTTGAGATAAAAATGTATAAAATTTATCTTCACTATGGACCATTTTGATTCGACTATCCATATTTTCAATTTATTTGATTTTAATCAGTCAGCAGCACTTAGACTTCAAAATTTAAATACATTATTTATTTTTACAGTTTTAATTAGAATACTTCATAAACTTTTCGTACCTATAAATTTATTAAAATAAGTAATTAGCTTAATTGTAAAAGTTAAAGTATCGATATCTGATTCAAATCAAAATTTTGAAAGATTGAATAGTCGAATCAAAATAGTTAATAATTTAGATAACTTTTTATGCATTTTTACCAGATTTTGAACCTTTTTACAGTTTTCACACTGAAATGTAACTCATGTTTCCTGACGCAGTTCTACGATCATTTCTTCGACTGGGGACTGAAGGATGAGATCACTAATCTGACATCAATCCGGGCCCGGAACGGGATCCACCCCGGCAGCACGCTGCGCATCATGGCTTCCGACGCCGACCTCTACATGGCAGCGGTTGACGAGAAAATCATGGTGAAGATCGGGACGAGATACGACGTCGGCAGCTTAGTCCCCGCAAATTTCCAAGTCGTTGCTCACGGCAACGACTACGCCGTCTGGGAGAAAAATGCCGGAGATGGTGAATGATTCATGCTAGAGCATTTTATTTCTCTATATATTTTCTATTTTTACAACATAAAATTACATAAAAACACTCCAAGAATAAGATTATTGTTTCCATGGTTCTGTATGTTCTTGTGTGGAAACATATGCTTGTATAACACGAATATAATTGAGTAATTTTTACGATCATAAGAGCTGAGATATTTGATATCTCCTGGTTAATAAATGTGGCTTCATTAATATCTATGACTTGTTTTTGTTATATTTGACTCTATTAACCTCTGACAGCTTAAATTTTTGAAAAAAAACGACTGTTTTATATAATTTATTTCAGTTTTATGTCTTGGGTTTATAAAAAGATTTTGAATCGAATATAACCATTCGCTGATAATTTAATAAACTTTTAAAGAAAAATAATTATTTCATATAATTTCACCAGAAAATAATGAGAAAATGATTACACTACAAAGTTAATAACAAATAGCAAAATGTGTACGCCGATAAGGTCGTGATTTGGAGATCTAATTGATTTGACGAGCTAATTCGGCATCTAATCTAATTTAGAATGGTTTGAATTTGGATTTGAATTTTATTAGATGAGTATTATTTTTTTTTCTCAAAAAAAATAATACTCATCTAATAAAATTCAAATCCAAATTCAAACCATTCTAAATTAGATTAGATCGAAGTGTGATCGGGGGAGCAGAACTGTTGTGCTCTATTTGAGTCAAAATTGAGTTAGCAATGGTCCATATTTTGGTCCAATTAATTATAAAGTTTCGGCTACAAAATCCGCATAAGTTGGGCTAGGGTTAAACCAAATCCTGGGCTTATCAAGAGGTGGGCTTAGCCCATAACAAAAGCATTTATTTTTCTATATATTTAGAAATTAGAGGGGATAAGGTCCAATAGCATTTGTTTTTTTGTTTTTTTGTCGTATACTTATACGCTGGATATACGGATAACATCGTAGCTGTTTGGTCGTAGGTCTTAAAATAACGACAAAGGAAAATACCATACGAAAATGGTTGAAATGCCGTGATTGTCCTTATTATACACTTTAATGCAATCTTAGCTTCGAAGCATCCTATAAAACAAAACAAAAAACAAAAAGTACAAAAAATACAAACAAATTAAAAGTAAAAGAAGAAAAAGGAAATGTTCATACCTAATAAGAAAAATGTCGATAATTATGCATCAATCCTCGATCTCTTAAGAAAATTGAATATATCTAAAAAGTGTAACGATCCGATCCGCTAGTAATAATAACTTATTTATCCAAAACCACTAATCCAAAATATTTAAGCCAAATTATTATTACTATGGGGAAGGCTTTCTAAATTTATAATCAAAACTCCTTTCTAATTCGAGGTCCAATAGTTATCGTTTAGATCGTGACGTCCTCGGCAGGTCCAAATCGGATCATAGATGCAGATCAGAATTATCAGTAGTACTTAGTTCTCACATTTTCGACTGATATTCGTCTCTGATATCAATTATAACGATCGGATCCGCTAGCCATAATAATTTATTGGATCCAAACCACCGGTCCAAAATGTTTAAACTCATTTATTATTACTGAGGTAGAGGCTTTCTTAAATTTCTAATTAGAATCTCTTTTCTATTTGATGTGAACATTATAAAAAAAATTAAAAAGAACTTTAAGATATCTTTATCATGCACATCAAAGGAAAAAAAAAACTAGCAAACTTAAAATATCATAGGAGATGACATGCGATAAAGCAATATGTTTCCAACAGAAAAATTTTGAAACTTTTGAACCAAAATCATATATTATGTAATATTTTGACTGAGCATTATTCTTGTAAACGCTTCTACACGATATGTCGAAACTGGCATTGCATTAAATAATAGAATTCCGTGCTTTTGCGCCATTGCCTTTGCACCAACAAATGGATAATGTCACCAAAGGCATCGTAAATTTTATTCATTATCTTTCTTTTCTAACAAAACAGTTAGGGTGACAAACTCTGGCAAAATGGCAAAGAGTTTGGTGGTTGGTACCCGAGGTTCCGAGTTCGAATTCTAGTTGATTCACATTTTCAGCTAAATTTATTTTTAAAAAAAATAAACGAAGCGGGTAGCTTGCTACCTTTCTCTTAAAAAAAAACAAACAAACAAACTCTTGCAAAATTAGCTGCAATTTATTAGCAAACGTGACTTCTAAACTATAGACTTAAGAAGAAAATGAAAATCCAGCATTAAAATTTCATCATGAACGTCGCTCTGAGTTACATTTTGAGCAAAATTTTTTGTATTCACAACTAACATGACAGTCATCTCGCATTTCTTCTTAAGACGAGATCGCGTCAATTACTGATGTAAAAGAAATAAAATTAATGACAAATTCTGTTAGCAATGAGCATGAAATCGTACTTGCCGATGAGAATTCCCTTCTCTCTCATCACAAGAAAAAGTCTACTGTGTAATACTTACACCATATCATCTATTTCTAGCCAACCATATTTCATATTTTAAGAAAAAAATATAAAAAATTATTTTTTAAAAAATCATGATGGGATGGATGAATCCCAAAATTTTTTTTTGATTGATTGGAGACACCACATCAGCAATGTAGGTGTTGCATACTAAAATTTTTCCTCATCACAACTAGGGATGTCAATGGGTCGGGTTTGGGTCGGGTTTTTAAAAACCCGAATCCGAACCCGACAATCAAATTGAAACCCGAACCCGGACCCGAACCCGGCGGGTTTTAAAAATCCATACCCATACCCGATCCGACCAAAAATCCGAAACCTGAACCCGAACCTGAACCCGAAAATCCAAACCCGAAGTAATGATTTTTTTTTACCATATTTCAAAATATATTATAATAAAATCAAAACTTTTCAAAACACAATCAAATATAAATAAATAAATAATATATATATATATATATAATTTGACCGTTGGATGAAGATCCAATGGCTAAAATAATATTATTAGACATTTAATATATTATATAAGTAAATAAATAATATATATATAATTTATTCGGATTTGGGTTCGGGTTCGGATTCGGGTCGGGTACATACAAAATTCATATCCGTATCCATACCCGTCGAATTTTTATATTCTATACCCATACCCGAATTCATATCCATTTAGTTCGGATAAATCCGCTCCGTTCGAGTTCGGATTCGAATAATATTTCGAATACCCGTACCTATTGACATCCCTAATCACAACAAGTTGGTGGAATTTTTCCTTTGTTAATGACATTGCATTTGCCACGTACGTGGATCACCACAACTATCCACATCATACTCTCACACAAGTCGCGCGAGATTCTTCAGATTTCCACATGTAACTAACTACTTCCCTTTTTCTTTTTTCCTTTTCTTTTTCTTTTCGCTTTTTGTTTTGAACATAACCGCTCCCGTCTTTCTAAGATAAGAAATATTAATTAGTTAAAAATATATGAAACGTATCTGAACTGTCATCATTTTAAGTCGACAATAAAATCTTTTTGATTTAATTAAATAATTACTTACTTTGATAAATTAAAAATATATTAACTAAACTAGTAAAGATAGAAGGCACATTTAAATAAATATTTAAAGATCAGACAGTCAAATTCAAATAGTTGATAGTTGAATTAAATTTTATATAATTTTAGTGTTCAACGGGTCGAATGGGAAAAAAGTTTATAACCTCTATAAAGGAACCTCTGCTTTTAGCTCTACTTGAGCTGCAGCTAACGAACTAAATTAAAAAAACATCACGGAAAAAGAAAAAAGAAAAAAGAAAAAGAAAAAGCCCACCAATAAGGCAATAAAGCTCCGATTATAACGCAGCCTACGTGCACGATACGCTGCGTATTTTTTGTTCCAAAACTAAAAAAGAAAAAGAAAAAAAAAACGATCGAAAAGATAAAGATCTCCTCGGACACGCCTCCACACGCCGCCTCCAATCTCTCCCTCGCTCTTATCACACCACCCCATTCTACCCCTCTCTCTCTCTCTAGAAAATAATTGCATGTTCCTCGTGCACCGTGAACCGTAACTACGTTATAAATCAGAATTTGAAGTCTATTCGGATGTCGGAATAAGTTATCAGACGATAACTTGTGTATTAGTTAATAAATGTTGAAAGTAGGAATTGAACTTACGATGTTACAGTAAGAAAGAGTTTATAATTAATTTTATATCATATATATTATCTAAAAGAATAATTGAGCAGGAAATAGACTCAGAAGTATATATTAACAATCAAAAGCAAAAAGCTTGATTTTTATTCGTTGAAATATTTTTTACATTCATAATTCGACGAAATAATATATTTTAAAGAAATTTGAGTCAAATGTAAGGCCACCACATTAATATTAGGGGCAATTTTTTATATACCCCTATAAAGTTTTACACTTTTATATATACCCCTCATACAATCTATTTTTTAATATACTTTTAAAAAAAATTAAATTTTTTTCAATACACTCTCAAAACAAGAGTATATAAGAAAGAAAAAAAAACTTTTCAAAAATATATTAAAAATTAAGAAATAAAAAAGAATAAAAAAGTAATGATTTCTTAATATTAAATATTGCGTGTGGTGTATGAGATTTATAAATGCACCTGGTGCAGGCAATGGATTACTCTTTCTCTCTCTCTCTCTCTACATTGCCATTCTCTTTCCGTTGGCAACTGCATTCCCTTATCCATTAACAGAACCCTTTAAAGCGCGGGACCCACAAACACAACTTGGGATAAGAGAATCACTATAAATACGTCCCCATTGGCTTAGTTCTCTTTACACTTCACAGCTTCTAATTCTCCTTTCTACGTTGTTTTCATAGCAGCAGCAACAACAACAGTAATAATAATAATAAAAAAAGAGTTCGGAAAGATGGGCAAACATTTGGCGCCTCTCACTCGTGCTTTCTCTCTGCTACTTCTCTTATCGGTTGTTTCCAACATGGCACGAGCTCAAATCCTTTTCCAGGTTCGTGCACGTGGCCGCACATGTTCATATGTATAAGATTAATTCGATAACATACTTCAGAAATAATATTAATACTTTTGTTCACGTGTAAACGATATAATATATTCAGAATTAATTGTGGTACAATATTACTCAAAAAGCTGATCTAGTTAGTAGAAATTGACACGGTTTTTCGCATGCGTGGCGTTTAATTATTATTTGAACATGATGCAGGGTTTCAATTGGGAATCATGGAGAAAAGAAGGGGGTTTGTACAATTATCTCAAGAGCCAAGCGGATGCTATAGCCAACTCCAGTATTACGCACGTGTGGCTCCCTCCACCTTCGCACTCCGTCTCCCCACAAGGTTTTTTTTTTTTACTTTATATTTTCTATAAATATATCGAATAGCAGATATATCTCTATAAAATTAATTTTTTATTTTTATCCCTACAAAAGTACTAACGTTTTCAAATATATCCCTACTGTTAGAATCCGTTAGAAAATATAGTTAACCATAATTAAAATACTTAACCCTAGTTAGTGATAGATTTAAATTGATTTTTTTACCCCTCTTATATTATTGGGTAAAAAAAAATTTGGGAGAATATTTCTGTATAATTCTAATAGTTGGGACTTTTGGAATAATATATTTGTAAGGACAAAAATATTATTTCACTTATCTGCTGTTAAAAAATAAACAGTACTCTAACAGTAACAAATTAGAGGGACAAATATAAATATTACTGAACTTTTGCAGAAATAAAAAAAAAATTTGAACTTTGTATAAATATATTTGTTATTCGATATATTTACAGAAAGCTGTATGCAATTAATCCTAATTTTTTTTTATAAAGATTTATAGTAATTCACTATTTAAGTCATCTCACCAATCATTTTCACGTAGTTTTATACGAAATTCGTTATGAGCTGCATGTTATTAGCTGTTTCTTTTTCTTCTTCTTTTTTAAAAAAAACTTTGCATAGGCATGTAATTAGTATATAGTTGTGCATGTAGTTAATTATATATACCATAGAGTTGTAATAGCCCTACAACCAAAAAGTTGTTATAATCTTAATTATAACTCTATTTAAGGACCAATATTTCTCCTCTAGGCTTATCCCTCTCCTTACCTATAAAACTAAAAATTCAAAAAAAAATTGTTTAAACTCTGCAAAATAGGGTTTATTATATACCTTGGACGGAGGATTGTAGGTTTTTAGGTTGTAGACTTAGCAATACCCCATACAGAGTAATACTATTTGCACGTTTAAGCATATGCATATATATAATTGATAAGTCAGCTCTGTTACATCATGATTAATTTTTTATCATAAATGATGTTGATAATGGTTAGACTAGATGAGAACAATATTATCTTAAATTAAATGAAACAACTAGTGTTTTAAGTATTTATATTCAACCCTCTCTCTTGTGTAGAAGCCTGGAGGAATTCGAACAATGAATTTTCTGCTCTGATTTTATATTAAATTACATAAAATAATAATTTATTTTAAAAAATTTAAAGTTATTAAAAAATAATATTTTTAATATTTATATTCAACATGTACATTTGAGTAGTAATTAAGTTCTGTTCTAGAGTATGGTCCGAACACATCAATATATTGAGTAGACTCACCTGTATGGCTACTACCTACTACTTAAACTTGCTTCTACTTTTCTTCCAGCTGCAGCTGCAGTCATCTTTACAAATAAGTTTGCCAACAAAATTATTTGGAAAATTAGCTGCAGTGAAAGAAACTCCACAAACTGAACTTCAAACTTAGAATCTCGGATACCAACTATAAAATTCTTTGCCATTTGCGTTAGGAACGGTTGATGAGTTAGCACTAGATCTCTAACTACAACATATCTTTGTTTTCGCAGGTTACATGCCAGGGAGGCTGTACGACCTAAGCGCGTCCAAGTACGGCAACGGGCAGGAGCTCCGGTCCCTGATCGCCGCGCTGCACGCCCGCGGCGTCAAATCCGTGGCCGACATCGTGATCAACCACCGGTGCGCCGACAAGAAGGACGGGCGCGGCGTGTACTGCATCTTCGAGGGCGGCACCGCCGACGACCGCCTCGACTGGGGCCCCTCCATGATCTGCAGCGACGACCGCCAGTTCTCCGACGGCACGGGCCACCCCGACACGGGCCTCGACTTCGCGGCGGCCCCCGACATCGACCACCTCAACCCGCGGGTGCAGCGCGAGCTCTCCGACTGGCTCAACTGGCTCAAAGCCGACCTCGGCTTCGACGGGTGGCGGTTCGACTTCGCGAAGGGGTATTCGGCGAGCATCGCGAGGATGTACGTGGAGAACACGTCGCCGGAGTTCGTGGTGGCGGAGATATGGAGCTCGCTGGCGTACGGGAGCGACGGAAAGCCGGCGAGCAATCAGGATGCGGAGAGGCAGGAGCTGGTGAACTGGGTGACTGCGGTGGGCGGGCCGGCGACGGCGTTCGACTTCACGACGAAGGGGATACTGCAGGCGGCGGTGCAGGGGGAGCTGTGGCGGTTGCGGGACTCGAATGGGAAGGCGCCCGGGATGCTCGGCTGGTGGCCGGAGAAGGCGGTCACGTTCGTCGACAACCACGACACCGGATCCACGCAGAAGCTGTGGCCGTTCCCTTCCGATAAGGTCATGCAGGGCTACGCCTACATTCTCACACATCCGGGGATCCCCACCATGGTAAGCTTCTCTATACAACTTATCTAAATTATAGTTCATTCTATGTCGGCTATCTATAATTTTTTCATTTATTTGATTCGAGTCGGTCTTGATTTCAAAATTTGAATGCATGCTGCATACAATTTTCGCAATTATAAATTCATTAAGTAATTAGTTTAAAATTTAAAGTTAAAATATCGTTGACGGACTCAAATCAAACAAATTGAAAGGTTGGATGACCAATTCAAAATGGTCTATGATTAAAATAAGTACTACAAATTTTTATCCATTTTTTAAAAAAATTTAAGTTACATATTTTTAATTGTTCTTACTCAATAACTAAAAAAAATTGAAAAAAAAAGACAAGATTATGTTCACCATTTTGCTAATAAAACATAAAAGTTTAGCTTGATTTTTCTTTGTTATTGGTTTTCTATTTGAAATTTTGTCCCTAAAAGTTATTAATAAGTCATATATCGTCCATGTATCGAATCCTAAATCCTAAATCCTAAATCCTAACGAATTAATTTGGTTTTTTCTTTTCTTTTTGTTCGTTTTTGGGTTTGGCTCAGTTCTACGATCATTTGTTCGACTGGGGACTGAAGGACGAGATCAGCACGTTGGCGGCAATAAGATGCCGAAACGGCATCCATCCTGCAAGCACGCTGCGTATCCTCGTCGCCGACGCCGATCTCTACGTGGCGGTGATCGACGAGAAGGTCATCGTCAAGATCGGGACCCGATACGACATCGGAAACGTAATCCCCTCCAATTTCCACACAACTGCTCATGGAAATGGCTACTGCGTTTGGGAGAAGATCAGGTCGTGATAACTCCACCGAAATAGGCGCGCCACTTTAGATGCAATTGCTTGAATCATTTTGTTGTGATGCTTCTACATGTTATATTTTCCAATTTTTCTGTTTTTTTTTCTTGGTTTTTGTTTTGGTTGTGTGCGAGTGTGTTTTTTTTTCTATCACCAATGAAATTTTTATTAAATTGAAGTATTTGGTTAAGATGTTTAAACCTCATCGATTATTAATAACCACTGTTTAGAACAGTTAATTTGGCACGAGATGTCACTAGTACTAGTTCTAAAATCGTGTTGGAATTAAAGACGGTGGGCCAATTGAAAAGAGAAAAGAGAAAAGAGTGTGAGGCCCATTCGAGACATTTAACGGAGTGGGCCTGTGGGCTGGAAATGGGCCATGGTCCTACCAAATTACGAATCACCCCCCATGCATTATGTAGGTGTGCATATACAGGTCTGTTTGTACCTACTTCTGCTTCTATTTTTTAGATGCAATTATTTATAATTAACATTGAGCAAATAGAAAAGTCTAGCACTTTTGTTGTATCAAATAGACTGTCTAACAGTATAAGCCAAGATCTAGGATTTCAAAATAATCAAATACAGCGTCTTGGTTAACCATTTATTTCAAATAATATTTCATCAAATAACACTATTTCCGACATTGAGACCGAAAAGTTTTAATGTCGGTAGTTTAGCTAATTGCGTCCTTTCACAGTATGTGCGCTCCGGTCAGTACTTGGCTCCATTTGGAATTACGAGTGTATTGTGTTTTTTGCGATGAAAAAAATATCATGTCTTTCATATGTAATATTACGTTGCACATATATCGCAATTAATTGATTACGATATATTTTTTGACAATCCCACCAAAAAATAAAGAATTAGATTTCTATGTATTTTTGCTTCAACTCTTTTTTAATCAAATAAGTTTAGGGTTTAGAGTTTTAGGGTTAAGGATTTCCACTAAAATAGCATTTTCTTGATTCCTGAATGACCTCATATAAAATTGCTTTTCGAACATTAACTATTAATTAATCTTTCAAATTGGAGAGCATCAAACTTATTATTCCTGGAGAAAAATAATAAAGAAACTTATTATTAGTAGGCAACTAGGCCACCTTATAATTTTTTTTCTTTAGAGAAAAATAGTAGACTATCGCTTCATTCAAAGAGGAGGTGAATTTAACTACAGAATAAGACGGTCAGGCTTCAGGAAAAAAAAAAAAAAACTACTACCAAACACAGTAGGAGGCCCAAGTGTTTCTGAGCTCGCGAATGTCGGCTAATAATTAGGCCACCTTACAATTGACTTTTTCATTTTTATGATTTCCTTAATCATGTTAGATAACTTTAAAACACTATAATCTCAAATTCTTCTTCATTAAGTTTCTTAATCGACATTCCCATTTGGAACGTTCCAGTTTAATTTCCACTGCGGTCCACGACGGATACACCGTGGGCGCACCGCGCAAGTGAACTGTAGCCTCTCTGTCCCAATTTCAAAGCGTGCGTTAAATGCTTTGCTGAAACCGCCTCAACTTCACCTCCTATCACCAGTTGCCACCTCGGATGGTCCACGTAATATCCACTACAACATGAGACTCTACCGTTGAACAAACTCGGTGCACAGATCATCAAACTTTGACCTCCGCATAAGTGGTAAAATTTACACCGACTCCCACTCTCAACTGTAGGAGAACATACGAAAATTTTTTATACAATAATTTTAGTGAGCTATTATATATAGTACTTATTATTGGTGGGAATACATTACGCTGTTAATGAACGGACTGATGATTTTTTTTTTTTTTTTAATGCTTCCATCGAAATTATTTATTCCGCAATAAAAACTAAAAGTTTGGAAATAACTTTCTTTTATTTTTTATATATTTTTTAAAGTAAGTTACCAATGCATTATTAGACGGAAATACAAAAAAAAAGTTCCCATTAATATATTAAATTATTTAGAATTAACATTTAAAAGAATAAAAAATATTAATTAGATACAATCTATCTGTTGTAACAATATTAATTCTTTCATTACAAAAAATGAAAGATTTTTTTGTCGGATTGTTGCCGCTAACCATTAATCCAAAAAACTCGAGCTGTTAGAAATACGCAATCAATTCACTTAAAGCGTATAAATACAACACCCACGAATTTCGATTGTGATTCGATCCCACCAGCCTTACGCCATTTCGAACATGACTCGACCGACCCAGTCTCACGCCATTTCGAATATGACTCGGCCCAACATAACACTCTGCCACAAGGCAGAATGTTGGTCCATTTAAGTCAACATTTTTCTGACGAAAATTCCCAACGTCGGCGCGTTCGCGTCGCCACCACGCGTGTCGAGTGTCCACCATCAAATATCGCCAGCTCATCACCACAGCTCGACCCCATCCTTTCCGAGAAGGTCTACATGCAAATAGTTACGTCACATTTTATTTCCATTCAAATTTTTTTATTTTTAAAAAATAATAATAATATTTTTTTTAATAATTACGATGGAATGGATGAACTTAAGAAAAAAAAATTAATTGATTAGAAATATCTTATCATATTATAGATTTTTTTTATCTTTTTTTCCACAATTCCCACGTGACAAAATTCCAAATTAGGAAAAACAAAACCCGGATCTTCCCTGCAGCATCAGAGTCAAATCACCAGAATCAGAAACGCTTCCACTCCGCGTTTGCGTCGCGGATGTCGTTTGCTTCCCCAAACCCCCTTATAAAGCGCGACCAAATAACCCCCAGATAATCCCAGCAAAAGCCCCAACTACAGTACACAACGCGATGGTCCCGAAACAGGAACTCCACTTCAGCGAACCCAATTCCCAGTTCCACATCAAAGCCGCCGCCGCTGCTGCTGTTGCTCCATTTTCGCCGCTCCCCAGTGAGCACGAAACCGCTGTCATCGTCGCCGCACTCGTGCGCGTCATTTCGGGGCACTCCGCCGCCCCGTGCTGCCTCTGCGGCATCGACGGGTGTCTCGGCTGCGAAACTTTTGCGCCCGGCGGAAGAAAGAACGAGGCGGTCGTTCTGAATTTTGCCGATGGAGCGGCTGCGGCGGCGGCGGCGGCGGTTGCGGAGAAGAGGAAGAGGAGGAAGAAGAATCTGTACCGTGGAGTGCGGCAGCGGCCGTGGGGGAAGTGGGCCGCGGAGATCAGGGACCCGCGGCGCGCGGCGCGCAAGTGGCTCGGGACGTTCGACACCGCAGAGGAGGCGGCCCGCGCCTACGACCTCGCCGCCATCGAGTTCCGCGGCGCCCGCGCCAAGCTCAATTTCCCCGTCCCCGACCGATCGCCGACACCATCACCGCCGCCGCCGCTTCGCGAAACGCAGGCGCAGTCGCAACAACAGCAGCAGCAGAAGCAGCAGCAGCAGCAGCAGAAGCGATTGGAAGGGGAGGATTGGGAGATATGGGATGGGCTGCAGGATTTGATTGCCCTGGACGATGTGGAGCTCTGCTTTCAACTGTTTGATTGATTTTTTTTTTATTTTTTTAAGGACTGAGATTTTGTTTTTTAGAAAATAATTTTATACATTTGTTTGTCAAAGAGTGGACTGCTGTATCAGCAGAAGTGGGGCCCTGCATTTTACTGGCCACTGCCGATTCAGCTAGAGAGACGGGCGAAAGTAGAATTTTTCATTTTTTTTATTATTTAATTAAATTGTTATACATTGAACAAATTGTCACAATGGAAAATATTCAATTCAGTAATTCCTAGGTAAGAGTGATTGAACTTTCGATATGTTAGTGTATTTATTTATTGATTGATTTATTTTTAAAAACGGAAATCATTTTCTTTGAACTTTCTTTTCTTTTTACAATTTTGACTTGAATCTGTATAATGATATTTTTGAAGCGAAGTAACGCCGACTAAGACAGCAAATATTTCGACAACTTTGATTTAGCCAGCTAACCGTAGCTCGAACTACAATAATACTTTGTTCGAGTGCGACGTGTTGGATTAGCCGCGTCAAGGCTTCATGCTTATCGGATTACTATTTGGAGCCACTTGAAAAACACAATAATTTTTGTGGGAGGAAACCTGTCGCTTTTAATGCAGTTAGTTAAAAATTTAATGACTGATATTCGAAGATTTAAGCTCAAAATTTAATTACTTCATATTAAAGGCATATTTAATTTATAATAGGAATGAAAATGCAATGAAAAAATTGGATTGTATTGGAATGAGAAATAAATGGACAAATCATCCGAAAATATTTAGTTCATTATTGCAATAAAAAGCGAAATTAACATTTGAAATATTTGGAATTTTTTAAAAGAGATTTCATTAGAGAAGAGGAGAATGATAACGCAATAGAAGTAAAAAATACTTGTGAGAGAGGGTTTTGAACAAGTTACTCTAGAATTGGGCAAATCAAAATAGACATATAGATTTTTTAGAAAAAAATTTGGTTAAGAAAAATGAGAGTAATGAAGTAAGAGTAAGAAAAGGTGTTTGTCAGAGAGGATTTTAAGTGATTTATTTAAAAATGTGCCAATTCAAAATTTAAAACCGAATTGAAGACATAAATAGATCGAATCATTTCTATTCCAGAATGAACTACAAACAGAAATTCAACTCTTTTAAAATAAACAACAATAATTGAAATTAATGAATTTAGTTCCGATTCCATTGCATAAAATAGATGAGGCTAAATTATAGAAAATTTCTATATAAATATTCACTTTTTTACTTTTTCTTTTCGACTTTCAAAAATCTATATTTTACCTATTTAAAATTTCAAAAATATTTTCAGGCGAGTACGACGTTAATGGAGAGAGCAAAATGATCAAATTATTTTTATTTTTTTATAAAAAATAATTTTTTTAATATATTTTTATTATTTTGAAGGGCATTTTCAGTATAAATTATAAGAAATGAAGGAAATAGTAACGGAACTCTGACGGAGAAGGACTAAATACAATAATTTAAAATATTGAGGAGGTAAAATATAGATTTTTGAAAATCATGAATAAAAAGTAAAATAGCATATATTTATAAGAATTTTTTTTATAATTTAGTCTTATGAAATAAGTTGTTACAAGCGGGCCCCACGTGAGGAGTTCTCATCGGGTGTGGAGACTAGGGAGGATGTGAGGCCAATACTCGGCTTCACAAATTCCATTTTCGATATCACCACATCCCCTTATCTCCGGAAAAAGCCATGGCGTTGTTCACCGCCGCGGCGCCCGGCGTTTACGCCGGAGCCCACTCGTACCCTGCTGCGCTCACCAACAACTCCCCCGGAACGCCCGCGCAGTACTGCCCCTCTCCCCCGCGCGCATCTCGCCTCGTAGTCCGAGCCCAGCGCGCCACGTGGCTCCCCGGCCTCGACCCGCCGCCTCACCTCGACGGCACGTGCGTTACCCCCAACATTTCTTTTCCGGACCCTTAGTTTTCGTATTTCGAAAGACTCAAACAACTTGGAATAATTGATGGTCACGCTAAGGAGGTGTTTAGTTCATCAGAAAATCGTGGAATTTTTTTTTTTTTTTTTTTTTCAGTTTTTCATCCGTTTTGTTTTTTTAAAAAATTAATTTTTTTTTAAAATTTTGTTTTTAAGCTTTTGACAAATTAATGTTTCGTTTTCCGGATTGTTTTTTAGAAAAACGAAAATACTAGTTTCCATAAAATTTGAAAAAAAGTTTTTCAAAAAAGTTAGTTTTTTAAAACAATCCAAATGGACGAAAAATTGAAAAAACAAAATTTCCAAAAAAAAATTTCTCGAATTTTTTTTTTCATGTTTTTTCGAAAAATCAAGCAGCCCCTAACGAAGGAGACATTTAGTATTAAATTTGATATTAATATACTATTTGAAAAATTAAATTAATTGAAAATGAGGCTGGAAATGTAATTAGCGGGATGATTAATTGTTGGTTGGGTGTGTGCTGTAGGCTAATTGGGGACTTCGGGTTCGATCCGTTAGGGCTGGGCGAGGATCCGGAAAGCTTGAAATGGTACGTCCAGGCGGAGCTCGTGCATTGCCGCTTTGCCATGGCCGGGGTCGCCGGCATTCTCGTCACCGATGTACGTAATTACAGTTTATCAAGAACTTGATTGTTGATATTTGGTGTTCCTAAATTCGAAGCCTAATTAATTCATGTTTCTAGCTAAGTTTAATGAATAAGACGGATAACTTATTAGTTTTTTCTCTCTGAACAAAACAGAATTAACTGTAGTCCTAAGAGAAAGAAAACGAAAAGAAATTCCAATTTTGAATTCACATCTTTCATGTGTGCTAACTGCTAACTTTGCTGCATTATGTCAATTTAATAACTTTTGGTATGGATTAGCTTTGTTTCTTTGAGGATTTTTTCTTTTTTTTAGAAATTCTACTTGTACACTCAAAAAAAAAAATATGGATTTTACAATTCTCATTCTAAAATTTACAAAAATTTAAATAATTTTTAGTAAAAATAAAAAAATTGATATGACAAATAGTAAATAATAACTCTTAGATAGAGAGAATGTAAGATGTGTACTAACAGCATTATTTTTTCTTTTTTTTCTTTCAAAAATCCGACTTTTACACCCGAAAAGGGTTGACAAAAATCTTAGTGAGTTTAGTATAAAAAATGATATAATAAGTAAATAGTAATAATTTTTGAATGAAAAGAAATGTATTACCCAATTTATAGTGTACTGGTAGCATTGCTTATTTTTCTGTGTGTGAGTGAGAAAAAAACGGATAAGTTACATGGCCAACTTCATCCATTAAAAAAAATAAACAAGCCATGCAACGTCTGCGAAAAAGCATAGAAATTTAAGTTAAAAAAAAAGAAGCAAAATAACACGAAAATGAAAAAAAAACGAAGATCTCTACTCTGTTTATGATATCTTTGAGCTCTTTAAACTTTCTTTAGTATTCCTTGAAAATTCTATTAATATGCACAAGTTTTCAACAATGTTAGCTGGAGTTTGATTATCTTGATGCTCTCTAGTTACTTCGCGTCGCAGGAGTCGGCAATATACCAGTATGGTTTGAAGCAGGGGCTGTGAAGTTCGAGTTTGCGAGTACTCGGGCACTCTTCATTGTTCAACTCTTCCTGATGGGGTAAGATTACATTTAATTCTTCTTTTTTCTTCCTCCAAAATTCTTTGGTCTCATTGTTTTTCCTTTCCAATTTCTCAGATTTGTAGAAACCAAGCGATATATGGATTTTGTTAACCCTGGATCACAAGCAAGAGAAGGAACTTTTCTAGGTTTGGAGGCTGCGTTAGAAGGTTTACAGCCCGGGTGAGTATAGCGCAGATCCTCATTTTGAAGGGAAATTATTGTGTATATCCATCAATTCTTTGCTATAATTTAAATTTTAGCTAACAAAATGTGAGACCCCAGATAATCCTATATATAAGATATAATAGAGTTAAAACTCTTAATCCGGCTATAACATTTTGGACGATGGCTATATACAAGAGGTTAAGAGAGTTGAGCGTCCTAGAATGGATGACCCCTGAAAAATGGGACATTACACAAAATATCCCACATGTCGAGAACTAGGTTCCACGTTTCATGCTCTCTAATATAAAGCTAATACGACCTCAACCTTAGCACTAATCTTAATATTTTCCATCTGATACGAATTGATCATCCCGAACAGCTATCCGGGTGGCCCGCTGTTCAACCCACTAGGCCTTGCGAAAGATATCGAGCACGCAGACGAGCTAAAGCTGAAAGAAATCAAGAATGGTATATTCGCCAATTCTTCCCGGAACCAAAATAAACGCCCGTACGGAGACGAAACATTCGCTGATAGGAGAATTTTTTATGATCATCACAGGTAGGCTCGCGATGGTTGCTATGCTGGGGATGTTCATGCAGGCGTACGTGACTCACGTAGGCCCGATCGACAACCTTTTGACGCACATTTCGGACCCCTTCAACAGAACCATCATTCAAACCCTTTCCGGCGCGAATTCGTGAGAACAAGCTTGTGGTTTTGTTGCAGTACTGCAGAGTGGCAGTTGTGTAATCTGCTTTGTGTTGCTGTTGCATCACATTCTTAATTACTCTTCCTCATCTTCTCATCAGTTTGGAATTTAAAATGAGATTACTGAATCAGTTGAGGTTGATTTGTTGTAAATTTTGATGCTCATGATGAACATAAAAAAGTAAAATCCTGCTTCTTCGGTGACAAAGACCTTTGTCGTGGGAGAATGGCAGTAAATGCAGAAGATCCAATACAATTTTCTGGCAGCTTATATTTTTAGAGACAAATAATCGTTTTACGATTTGGCTCGTCTCGTTTGCCAACTTTGTTATGACAATCACACAAATGATATTTTCTTTTTAAAATTTTGAAACACTAAAAGTGATATTTAGACATTTTGAGCCGTAAAAAAGGTTTAAAACTAACTTGTCTTACATATTCTTTTATTAGTGGTTAGCTTACAAAATTTTACATTAAGGTTTGATGCATCTCTTCTTTACTTCTTTACTGTTGCTTTTGTAAGTTTTAATATATTAACATACATGATGTAAAGTACTCATAAATTATTTTCGATAATAAAGTTTTTGAATTGACGATTCATATTATTAAATATGATGTAGAGTATTTGAAGTATCTAAGAATTGAATTTCGTAATTTTTAAAATCTATAATAAATCTATCAATTAAATATAAAATAAATGGTTAAAATCAAACGATCTCCTACAAATAGGGCATAAACTTTATAAATTCAAAATCATAGTTATTGATCTTGATCTATACGTGAATAGAATTTTTTTCATTTAAAAATCAATCGATTTTCCTTCTTCAACACTGTTAACTCGAAAAACGCTATATACCAATCATTAAAAATATTAATTTTTAACCGATCGTCCCTAGTGCAAGTGGCAAAGGGCTTGGTGGTTGGTACCCGAGGTCCCGAGTTCGAATCCTAGTTGATTCACATTTCCAGCTAAGTTTATTTCTAAACGAAATAAAACGAAGCGGGTAGCGTGCTACCTTTCTCTCTCAAAAAAAAAAAAAAAAATATATCAATTTTTAGACCCTTTGATAATAACGTATATGATGTTAAATTTATGAAATTCGATTTCTATAATGTTTAAATGTTCTAAATTATGTTTAACGGCAGCGATCATCGATTTAAAAGCATTATTATCGAAAATAATTTATGAGTACGAAGACATTCATATTCATAATATTATAGTAATCGAACTCTCTCTCTATTATTTATAAAAGGAGGAGTTTAGTTTTTTTCCTTCAAAATTATCCCTTGATTATAATGAAATGTCAATTACCTCCTATAATTGCACGATACGATGGTGCAGAGCGTGGATAGGGGAAGGGAACATATGTAAAAATGGTGTCAATTATGGGTAATTTTCAAATAAATCTTCCAACTTTTACTGAAAGATTAAAAATCTTTTCTCTTCATCCACCTTAAAACAAAAAAAATTTAACTATTTTTATAAAAGTTTAAAAAATTATGAATATTCATTAATGATCTATTTAAATTTTGTTAATTATATAAATATTACGTTCGATCGAATTATTTTAAAATATATATTATTTTTTTTAAATATCTTACGTGTATTTTACGTATACTTTACTAGTATATATATATATGTATGTATGCATGTACATATGTATGTATGTATGTATAGAGTTGAGCTGGAATACTATCAGTAGCAAACAAGCTCCGTTGCCACTCATTTATTTTCGATGATAGAGACTCCAAATCGATGATCGGCATCGTTGAACATGATCTATACCGCTTGAAGCATGTAGAAATCAAATTTCATATTTTTTCGATATTGTTCTCTTGTCCATCAAGCGAATACAAAAATGAACGGCAGAAAATAAATATCTTTTAAAAAGTGATGATAGGAGTCTTATAATCAAGATCAAGAGTATAGATCTTGTTCTAAATAGTTTAAAAAATTTTCTAACCAAAATTCAATTGATTTGGATATCTTTACGCCGTTAAACGAGAAAAAACTTCTTATATCGTCCATTAAAATTATAAATTTTGAAACCCTTTGATTATTAAGCCAATGATGTCGAAAAGATTTGAAATTTAGTTTCTAGATACTTCAAATTGTATAGATCATGTTCAATGATGCCGATCGTCGATTTGGAGACTCCATCATCGAAAATAAATGAATGGCAATGGAGCCCGTTTGCTACTGGTAGTATTCCAGCTCTCTATATATAAATGTAGAGTAAGTCTTGTGTGCTATTAGGAACACGAAGGCCTCTGTGCTCCTAAGTCGTTTTCGATGATATAACTTCTGAATCGACGATCGGCTCCGATAGATTTGATCTAGCGAATTTGAACTACCTAGAAAATAATTTTTGCAGATTTTCGATATCACTTACCAAGTGATTGAAATGACTAAAAATCAACGGCTGAAAATAAAAATCTCACAAAAAGTTATGATGTAGCACTAAAATTTTCGATCAGAGATATTGATCTTATTGTAGATAGTATAAAAAATTTTCTATCAAAATTCATCTGATTTGAATACTTCTATACCGTTAAACTTGCAAACGACATACATCAACCATTAAAAATTATTAATTTTGAATTCTTTCGGTCACTAGATAAATAATATTGAAAATCCGAAAAAAAATATTTTTCTTTCGATCACTAGGTATATGTATAGATTGCGGCTTACAAAGACAATATTGTGTAAAAACAAAGTATTTTTCTTTTAAGATTAGAAAAATAGAAATGAAAGATCTACTTTCCACTGTCTACTTAACAGGTCAGGGAGTCAAACCTACATGGAGATGGAGTCAATCCAGAGTGTTCACGGTTAAATTTCTGTACTGCTTCCTACAAGATGGTGGAACAAAGGAAAGGGGGTACGCCCGACTGTGGAGAACCAAAATTCTCCGAAAAGTTCAAATTCTAGTGTGGCTCGTGTTGAAACAAAGGGTGCTTACGAGGGACAATATGTTGAAAAGAGGATGGTCGGGAGAGGTGACATGTGTGCTTTGTACAGATGCACCGGAGACGGTGGACCATCTCTTTTCGACCTGTTGGGTTACACGTGCCCTGTTCATTTGTCTAATGACGAACAAAAGGGTCCTGAACTCCGTTAATTCGGTCAGCGAGCTGTGGGAAGCCAGCAACAGTAAGTGGGGCATAATCGGGAGAAAAGAACTAACGATCATTTCTTCTACTTGGTGGACCATATGGTTGGAGAGAAATAGAAGAATTTTTTACCGGAGAAAGCTTCCGCTGAGACAGTTGCTGGTGGAAGTCCGCACCCGTAGAAATTTGTGGAATCTTTACTGCGCCTAGGGCACTTATTCTTAGATTCTAGTTTGAGTTTCGATTTTTTTTTTTTTTTTTTTTTTCATGTTCGGTGATATGCCTGTTTTTTACTTTTCTCCCCGTTTCTTTGTCTTTCTGCCCGAAGCCTAGTTGCTTCACTTTGTTGCTAAATTCACTTTCTTAATGAATGAAGCGGTAGCATGCTACCTTCTCTCAAAAAAAGATTAGAAACCGTCCCTAGCGCAAGTGGCAAAGGACTTGGTGGTTGGTACCCGAGGTCCCAAGTTCGAATCCTAGTTGATTCATATTTCCAACTAAGTTTATTTTTAAACAAAATAAACGAAGCAGGTAAAATAGTATCTTTCTCTCAAAAAAAGATTAGAAACCGTTATCGAACCCACTGGCATTGCCCAAACCAGGATGTGGTTTGAATTCCACCGCACCCACTGCCAACTCCTGGCGTTCCTCCTTCCGTTACGAATAATTGGCCAATAAATAGATAATTCTCATCCCTTGTATTATTTCTTCAATTAATGTCTTATATATGGTGGCGACCGGGGACCGTTTCCTACAGAACTTTTGCTCGAGGTCTCCATACATTTGTTTCTTTACCTTAGAAAGATCAAATAATAGTAAGGGAATGTAAAGAGCTACATATCCTGTCGCAGTCGATAACGAGGCAGCGGTGTTTCGCGTCCCACTCTAGTCTAACCTCGGATATTCGGATTTTAGATAATGTATTAATAAAAAAAATTATGGAAATTTCAGAGGCTCGAATGGAAGGGGAAGGAGATAGCAATCCAATGGTGAGAAATAATGGCGAATTTTAGCAACCGAGACACGTGTGCATCTCATCTGCGTGTAGGGGGAACGCATTTTACGCACGCGACTCTCTCTCTCTCTCTCTCTCTCTCCCTCTCTCTCTCTCCACATTCCAAATTCCTTTCTCTTCCTCTTCATTATTCCCCTCAATCAATCACCTGAAAATGACGAAACATCTCCTGTAAAGTAATTCCCCTTCTCAATCTTTTTTTTTTCTTTGAATGGTTATATAATCCCTCTGCAGCAGTTTTTGGATTATTTAGATGGATTTTTTTGTTGCTTGTTATAGATTTTCATATTTATTGGCTATGTAGCTGATTCATATAATGCCATTTATCATTAGTTTCGCTCTTCGTTTCATGAAAAAAAAAAAAGAAGAACATATTATGATGCAGTCTTTTTTTTTTTTGAGAGAGAAAGATAGCATGCTACCCGCTTCATTTATTTCTTTTAAAAATAAATTTAGCTGAAAATGTGAATCAACTAGGATTCGAATTTGGGACCTCGTATACCAACCTCCAAGCCCTTTGCCACTTGCGCTAGAGACGGTCGGCATTATGATGCAGTTTGTTAGTTGGATTCATCTTCATTTGAGATGGATTCATTTTCTTTATGACATCTTGCGATTTTCCCTCTAGGCTTACACGAATTTATTTGTAAGTTTTATATTTTGTCTAAAATTATTGACAACTAAACGTTAAAACGTTTTTAATCTTCCTATGTTGTTTGTATAGATTGCAATGTATGTATCTATGCTTGTTAAGCAGTTTCTTTTCATCTAATTGAGATTCCTGCTTACTCTCAAATCGATTTAGAAGCTTCGAAAAATGGAGGAACATAACGACGAAGAGAATCGAGTACTTGTTTCGCCATCCGCCGGCGAAAACATCGATACAACTCAAAGTACTTTTCATGATGGCGCTGTACTGGAATCATGTTCATCGCAAAGTCCGAAGAAACCAGGAACTGCTGGCGAAGATGCCACCACATCCGACGCATCATCGGCGCAACGTGACTTTCGAGATGCGGAGTCGACCCAGCAAGTGTTTATAAATAAACTTTTGCAAGGTCGAATGAAATTTGGCGATAAGCAGAATAGAAGATCAAAGCGTTCCGAGCAGGGCGTAGTCAGTACAGGCGTCATCGACACTGCTGCGCCTTTTGAATCTGTTAAGGAAGCTGTGAGCAAATTCGGAGGCATTGCGGATTGGAAAGCCCAGAAGGCCGTTACCGTGGAGGTAAAACAAATTTGTTTTTCTTTTCTTTATTCCGTAACATTTACGACGAGAAAGGCCTCCGTTGCTCTCTACTAACATACGGTGGTCATACGCATTTCACATCAGTCTTATTCGGTAAACGATTTGGCGTAGATTGACCAGCGAAAGAAATAGAAGTTATTCCAGAATTGTCAGATGCAATGTCAGAGAGTCGGAATACTTACGATTTTCAATGAAATCGAAACGTTTTCTTTGAATTAGTAGACTCTTAAGCCTATTCTTTCGCTGCCAACATGGAAATCAATGTACCGAAAAAGAAGATTCTTCGAAACTGAGATTTGTACATTATGCTATACTGTTGAGATTTTTCTTTTCTTTTGTGAATTAAATTAAACTGATCCTGTTTTTTATGGTGGGCAGAGGCAAAAGAATGTCGGACTAGAACTTGAGGATGTCCAAGAAGAGCTTCCTGAATTCAAGAGAAAATCAGAAGCCGCAGAAGATGCTAAGGCACGAGTACTAGTGGAGCTGGATAGCACCAAAAGGCTCTTGGAGGAGCTCAAACTGAAACTGGAAAAAGCCCATACCGAAGAAGCTCAGGCAAAGCAAGACTCAGAATTAGCCGTGCTCAGGATAAAAGAGATCGAACAAGGTATCGCTAGTACCGAAAGCGCCGCAGCAAAAGCTCAACTCGAGGTCGCCAAGGAAAGACATACTACAGCTGTTGCAGATTTGGTATCGGTGAAAGAAGAGCTCGAAGCTCTGCGAAAAGATTATCGTTCTTTAGTTGCTGAAAGGGATATTGCAGTTAGAAAGGCCGAATATTCCACTGCTGCATCAAGAGAGATTGAGAAGACCGTCGAGGATCTTATGTTGGAACTCATCACAACGAAGGAAGTGTTAGAATCTGCACATACTGCGCATATCGAAGCTGAAGAGCAGAGAATTAACACCGCCTTGGCTTGGGAGGAGGATAAAATTCGCTGGGACAATGAGCTCAAGCAAGCTGAAGATGAGTTGAGACGGCTAAATGAACAGCTTTTCGCAACGAATGAGCTTAAGTCGAACTTAGAGGCGGCTTCTGCTTTGCTGCTCAATCTAAAAGCGGAGCTAGCCGCTTATAAGGAAGGTAAAACAGTAGATGAGGAGTGGGGAACTGAGGAAGCGCAGAGAACCATTCGAGAAACTTTAGCTCTAACTATGAAGGAGCTTGAGGAAGTAAAATCTAGCATTGAGAAAGCGAAGGATGAAGCCATGTGCTTACGAGTCGCTGCTGTTTCATTGAATTCTGATCTAGACAGAGAAAATGCGGTCCTTGCTACTTTGCGGCAGAAGGAAGGGTTGGCAACTCTGTCAGTTCAGTCTCTCGAGGCTGAGCTGAACCGTGCCTACACCGAACTTGAGTTCATCCAAACTAAGGAAAATGAAGCGAGAGATAAGACGGCTGAGCTGCCAAAAGAGCTGCAGCAAGCGGCTAATGATGCGGACCGAGCAAAGTCGGTTGCTCAGTTAGCAAGAGAGGAACTGAATAAAGCCAAGGAAGAAGCCGAACTCAACAAGGCCGGGGTAAGTACAATGGAGAATAGGCTAAATGCCGCTTTGAAGGAAATCGCGGCGGCTAAAGAATCAGAGAAGCTGGCACTTGCATCAATAAAAACACTAGAGGAGAGTGAACAAGCCGCGAGTCTTGAACCCGACTCCCCTATTGGGGTGACACTTACTGTCGAAGAATACTACACTCTCAGCGGGAAGGCCCATGAAAACGAAGAGCTAGCGAATAAGCGAGTTATCTCGGCAATAGAGCAAATCAAAACAGCAAAGGATAACGAAGCGAGAAGCTTGGAGAAGCTAGAGGAGGCGCATAGAAAAATCGAAGAGAGCAAAAATGCATTAAGAGTTGCATTAGAGAAGGCCGAGAAGGCTAAGGAAGAGAAATTGGCTATAGAAGATGAGCTGAGGAAGTGGAGGGAAGAGCACGAGCAGCGAAGAAAAGCTAGTGGTGCAGCTCAAGGCTTAGCTGAGTTCCCAAATTTTGCTAGTGAAGAAGAGACCTGCCGCGTCATTGGTCCTTTAAGTCCTAGAGTAAACATGCCAAGGGATCATATACAAAATGCTGTACCGGAACCGAAGATGAGGAAGAGATCGTTCTTTCCGCGGATCGTCATGTTCTTAGCCAGAAAGAAAGCGCAGTCCTTGAAGTAATTGACGGTACACCACTAACTTTGTCGTTGTCGTATATTTCCTGTATGCTGATAAGTTTAGAGCTCCTTAGTTACATGATATTCTGTACTTATTCATAAAACAGGATTCTCATCTTTTTCTGATGAGCATAAATGTCTTGATTACATGAATCACAGTGTTCAATCCGCGCTATTCTTGTTACATTGTTAAAGCTTGTTGAAGATTTTGATGAGAAAGCTTGTAATTGATATTGAAAAAGAATTTTTTCAGAAACTCTTGCTGGGCCAAGTAGCCCGAAGATCAGATGAAGCAGTGAATGAATAATGATGGAAAGAAAAACGAAAAATTGTTAAAGTGAATATCTTTATTTCCAGAAAGAAGTATAAAACAACAATTCATACACTATAAAATCAAATTTTCCTATTTTTTCTAAGGAAACTGCTGTGATCTTCTTTTCGCTCTACAAATAAGAAATAGAAGCCTGATATCACAAAACAAAAAACCGGAAACAAAAATTCGATGAGCCTAATCAACCAATTTGACACCATCCTTCACATCCGCGCAATGCCTTACATGTGGAACCAACATCCCTGTGTCAGCATCCTTTTTCGTTCTGCAGTCGAAGTTTGGCGGGGAATGGAAGCACGGCTCCATCGAAACGGCTCGACGGCAGGGAGGGTCAGGAACCTTGTAAATCTCCGCGCTCATTGCCAGATACAGCGGCTTCAAGCCGGCGAGACCATTACTTACGTACCCAAACGTCGACACTGAAGTCGTAATGAGCTCGTCGCAGAAGCTCAGCAACCATATTTCCGACAACGCCTTTTGGTTGTGTGATTGCTTCTCCGTCTGCTGATTCCCTTCGTGCGTTGGTTGATACACACTCACAATCTCCCCCGTCGTAGTCGAGTGCTCGTAGTACATGCTCTTCATTTTCTCGTAGTATTCGTAGTGCAATGAGATCACTAGAGTCGCTTTTGAGATCCTTCGTTTTTCAGTATCCGTAGGCAGTGATTCGGTACGATTGACTGGCGGCAATAAGTTTTCGTTTTGAGCACATCTGATGATTTCTTCGAAGAGGTCGTCTGACGAAAGCCGTGTCCAGAAGAAAGTTCTAATCTGAACGCCGACCCTCTCGTCGGCCTTGGCTAGATAAGAGTCGTAGTATCGCGTGATCAGTCCCCAAACCGTGTTGCTAGGGTGGAAAAGATATCGCCCCAAGTGATGGAATACGGTCTCTTTGATCGGAAACATCTGTCGGAGTTCATCTTCGTACTGTTGAATCATAAACAGACCTGGCGCGAAGTAGTTATCCGATCGAATCAGTAGCCAATTCACCTTTCTGAGAACCAACTGATCCTCGTCGCAGAAGAAGAGCCTATGCGACATCGTATTGTAATCGTGTGGAAGATGAGCGTAAACGTACGAAGGCAACGACTCCTTCGGAACGTTAGGATCATTTCTGATCAAGCCTTTCTCTAGCATGACTCCGTAACTCTCTTCCGTATGGTGGTGAAAACCCCACATGTTCTTAATAGGGAAATCGTCAGGCAGAACCCAAGAGGTACCAGGGAACGGCTCGCAGAAGACGTCGACCATGTCGTTTGGCTGGTCGATCAGAAGGACGCGATTCGTGAGCAACGCGTAGAGAAATATAGAAGTGACAGTGAGCATTCTGTTCCCTAAGCCCGCAATCGGGCTCCAAAATACGTAGTTGCATTCGAGCTCGGTGCTGTGGTTGTGCTTCAACTGTTCCAGGGACTTCTTGTAGAGTGGAGTGCCCGGGCCGCATTTCTTGTGGAGGGCTTCGTACTTTCGTAACTTTGAGACGAGGTATGGGGATAGCAGATGGTGAGATGTTTTACGGTAGTGGGCGGCTCGGTACCGACTCAGACAGGAGTGTTCGTCGAATTCAGAGGAAAGTAATCCACCGAGAAGTTTGTCTTTGGCCACAGCATCTGCAGCAAATGATAAATCCTTGGAAGTCAGCATAGCGCGCGATGCGGAAAACTCCTTACTTGCTACATTTCTTTTGTAAATTCTACAACTGAGTCTCTAATCTTTAATCTTTAATATTATAAGCTAGATTTTTTCTTTAGTTCTTCGCCCTGATCGCTATCTTATGACAGATAACAATCTGCTAGTGGGTACAATCTCTCTACCTTTACTTCCAAAAATACAAATAAAGATTTAAAAAAATCGCGCAGCATATTGTAAAAGGATTGTAACTTGAGATAGATATTTGCATATATGCTATTTATATAGACATTTTACTCCTCCAATTTGACCGATAACTTTCACGAAATGAAAATGAAATATTCATGGTCTAATTGTATTGAAGATTGAGAACTAATTGGAAAGTATGTTAATAGGTTAAGGGCCCCTGTTGCAATTAATTTAATTTATCCTATAAGATATAGCTAAAATAAATAATTCAGTATAAGATGTGAACAAAAAATTGAGAAAAGAAACCACATGAGAACTGTTGACTTTGGGCCTGCATCTGCACTTTGAATAGTAATCTGCAACTTGCCATCTTTGAACATGACTAATTCTAAGACATTTAAATGGAAAAATTATTGGTGATGAATTAATGCGATGTCTAATCTAATATAGTAGCAGATATAAATGATGAATGATGAACATACATTGAAGTTGTTATGTGTGATGATAAATGATCTGCTAGATGAATTGAATTGAATATTTTGCCATAACAGGTTTTCATCGGTGTAGCTAAATGAATAGTAACAACCAATCTACCGTCCCTAGCGCAAGTGGCAAAGGGCTTAACGGTTGGTATCCGAGGTCCCGGGTTCGAATCCTAGTTGATTTACATTTCCAGCCAAGTTTATTTCTATACGAAATAAACGAAGCGGGTAGCATGCTACCTTTCTCTCTCAAAAAAAAAAAAAAAACAACCAATCTCAATTGGAGTTTGAATTATCGTAACTGTTTATATGCTAGCTATACTGTACAAATCTTCTCCAAATAAGCTTTAACAGTAATGTAACAATAATTTTTTTTTTTATTTTTTTACACTACCAACAGAAATCATACGATCAACGAACTCAAAAGTGAAAAATGGCTCTCAATATGTTAGATCGAAAAAAAAAAGGATTCTTCATAACAAAGCCTATACGGTTGAATGTTTGTGCACTTCACTGGATGACTCAAACCGCGCGTTCCTCTTGTGCTGTGAGGCCTCACGTAGATTCGCAATAAATTCGATAACAAATATATCTTAGTTACTACGTGAATTATTCGAAGTAAAAGATTAGGTGCATAGTTTGTTAGTACATTCTTCACTTATATAAATCAAACTGTAAATTATAAAAAAAAAATCTTAATTAGATACTTTGCCCTTACCTTTAGATTTTACTGTTTTAATTGTCTGAGACGAGAATGTGAGCGCGCTCCAACCGCCGAGACCAGAGAAGCCAACCACGAGAAGCAGGCTTATCACGAAGCCGGCGAGCACCACCTCGGGGCGCCGCGCGACTCCCCACCACGTGGGGGCGTTCTTCTTCGCCTCCTCGCGCTCCGCCGCATCCATCGATCCTCGCCCCCTCTTCTTCTTCTTCTTCTTCTTCTTCTTCTTGATCTCTTAATCGTAAACCTTCTAATAATTCCCTCACTTTCTCCCTGTTAAGGGGAAAATATATATATATTTTTTTGGTACCACAACTATCATTTATTTCTGGCAAAACTTTGATGACATGTACTCTAACATGGTCAACTGTTGACAATTTGGATTTCTAATTAGCTTGCACATTGAGATGTTGCCGTGCCCAGTTAAGTTATGCGATTTAAAAGTTTTATTACTAATAGTACTTAAATAATAATAATAATAAAAAAAAAACATGACAAGCACGACCCGTAGTTATATGCGTGTAGTTTTACTATTCTGCAGCTTTTTTTGTTTTTTTCGTTTGGTTTATATCTCTCTTTGGTTGATATTCGTATTTGGGTTGGTGGCAATGAGTTATGAGATGCATAATATTGGTGGTTTGAACTTGAAATATTCAATGCATCCAAAATACAATTTAGAAAAGAATATCATTAGTCGATTTGGCTAAACTCAGGAAAAAAAAACAAAACAAACAATTTCATTTCATATAAACAATAATTAATTTTGATCGATGAAAAATCATAAAAAGTTAATTATTAACTCCATGAAAAGATGAGAAAAATAAATATTATCTATAATTTATTATCTATGGTGCGGGAAGCAAGTGATTATTGTATTTTTTTTGGGGGGGGGAGGGGCGGGTGGTGGTGGGTTATGAATTTGATTGATCACCTTCTCAAAATATATTTTTAGTCGCAAAATGTGTTATCGCTTATAAGAATAAATAAAATATTTCTTAATGTACTTTTTCATTAGAATCTGTTTATTGTACTTACTAATTTGTACCAAATATTCCAATACACACCCACTGTTATTGCGAAATTATTGCATGCACTTACAAATTTGAAGTACAATAAACATATTCTAATCACAAGAGAATTATGTCATGTTTAGTGGAAAAAGTACAATTAAGAAATATTTTATTTTTTTTGTTACCGATAACATTATTACTATATACTAAAGTCTGTGGACTTATTCTATCCTGCTGCCACGTGTCCTTCGGCTACTTTCGGTGCACTCAGTGCGCCATAGACCATTGATTGCGAACAGATGTATAATTCATAGTGGTTTTTTTTGTGCATCTGTTCTATCAATTACTATATACTAAAGTGCGTGGAGTATTCTCCATTTGTTGACACGTATTCCGTCCATATACTCGGTGCACCCGGTGCGCCGTAATTCTTAAAGAATATTATTTTATTTTAATATATATATTTAAAATTATATTTTTAAAATATAGATATTTAAAATACCATAAAATAAATTTAATTAATTAAAATTTAATTTTAAAATATTATATTTGGCATTTCTATCATACAAATTTATCGGTATTTATGAAATATACACATACACCAGGTGCATGCAATAATTTCCAATAGTGAGGGATCGTGGAGCACTCTCCCTTTGCTGACACATATATAGTCCATATACTCGGTGCACCCGGTACACCGTAATTCGTAAAAAATATTTTTTTTAATATATACATCTAAATTTTATTTTTAAAATATATAGACATTTAAAATACCATGAAATAAATTTTATTAATTAAATTTTATTTTTAAATTTATTTTTTTGGTTTTTCTATCGTACAAATTTATCGGTATTTACGAAATGTACACATACACCGGGTGCAGGCAATAATTTCTAATAGTGAGAGCCATTATTTGTGGACATGTGTCAATTTTATTAGAAAACCCGGTGCACTATGGATCCAGTAAAAAAAATATAATTTATTTTAGTGAATATGTTTAAAATTTATAAATATTCATATATAAATATTTTAAAAATATTATAAAATAAATTGAATTAATTAAAATTTAGTTTTGACATCTTTATTGTACAAATTTATTGGTGTGTATGAGATATATATATATATACACACACACTAGGTGCAGTCAATGAATTCGATTAAAAGTCATTTTGAATTAGACCCCCAACTATGTTAATTTAATTAATATCTCATCGACTTTTAATTATTTTGATTTGAGCTATTTTTCTAAATCGGTTGGAAGATTTATTAGATTAACAACCTCATTACCTACCAACTCTTAAACCAATTAGAGTATTTATATTTTTTAGAACTATTTAGTACTTAATTTTGTTAAAGTTATGAATTTCTTATAAAATTAAATGTATGTTTATAAATTTTAGAAAAAATTATAGAATCAATTAATTAAAAAATTATGAATCAACTAGCTACCTTTTATTTTATCATAATATTTTTAATTTTTGACATTATTTACATTGGTCGACAAAAATGACCTAAATAGAGTTAGAAGAATAAAAAGTAAAAAAAACACAAAAAAGAGAATATGTACTAGCTTTAAAAATAAGTATATTATGAATTTATCTTTTTTGCTTGAGAAAATTTTATATTTTGGAATCAAATATTGATACAAATATGTATTTAATAGTAATACATATGTACTATATTTTTACAAATATATAAAATTATACATATAATACATATATACTATATTTTACAAATATAATTAAAAACAAACCCATTGTACCCGCAACAAAGCGCGGGTACATCGCTAGGAAAAGTATATTTTGAGAAGGTTATCGACAATATTCAAGAAAATACAATAATCGCTTGCTTCAATAAATAATAAACCGTGGATAATTTTTATTTTTCTCATCTTTTCATGAAATTATTAATTAACTTTTATGGTTTTCTATCAAGCAAACTTAATTGTTGTTAATTTGCAATTGTTTGTTTGTTTTTTTTAATGATTTTAGCCAAATTGACTAATAAAATTTTATTCTAAATTGTATTTTGGTGATGTTACGCCAATAAGTACAAAATCTATTCTTAACGGAAATAAAAGTTATATATTCTATATACGAGATCTTTTCATTTATAATTATAGCGTCTTTTGTTTAATGGCCTAAAGTATTTTGTTGCTAATTCATTATTTTTTTTATTGTGTAAAAAATTCTGTAACGTGTCTCGTAAGTCCGTTTCATATAATTGACTTCTTTTAATAAACTTTGGTTCCATCATAAAGTAATGGTTAGTATATATTTATTTTTTTTCCTATCGTTCATTTTTAAATTACTCTAATTATTTAGTTACAAAAATTGGTTATAAAATTTATACACTTATTCATTACATTGAGAATATTTTGGGTATTTTTTGTTCAATACTTTTTGACTTCGAAATCGGAATCGGGATAGACAATTTCGATTATGGCTATTTGTTATGCAGGAGTTTTATTCTTTTATTCTTTTTTTTTTAGAGAAAGGTAGCACGCTACCCGCTTCATTCATTGAAGATATGAATTAGACTACAGGGGTGAGGCAACGAAGGCCTCGAAAGGTGAAGGTACACACACGCACAAAAAAAAAAGTAATAATAATAATAATAATAATAATAATAATAATAATAATAATAATAATAATAATAATAATAATGCCCGGTAGAAGAAAGAGTTTGCATTCAGAGATTGAACAACTGTTTGATCTTAGAAACAGCCAACTGGGGGTCTGGTTGGACCCGCCTGAAGATTGCACCATTTCTAACCTCCCAAATGACCCACCAATACCCTACCAATCCGATTAACCAGTTATTCTTTGTAGACGCACCTGGGCGATTCTTCCATCTATCTCAGACCATGGTCACCTCGTCACCCAGGTCACTGGGATGAACATTAACCAAAGTCATCACGTATAGGAATCTAGTGAAAACGCACCGTGCGAAAAGATGATCGATGGTTTCTGCTTCAACTCCACACAGCATACACGCCAAATTTTCAGTCCAGCCTCTCTTTAGTGGGTTATCCACTGTGAGAAGCCTCTTCTTAAGAACGAGCCAGCAAAAAAAATTTACTTTTAAGGGGATTCGAAGTTTCCACATTTTTCTAGCTCTAGCGTCCCTCATGCCCCCGTCACTGAGCACTGAGTAGGTTGATTTGACCGTGAATCTCCCGTGAGAGCTCCAGCGCTAATGCACGCTATCAGGTCTCTGTTCGATTTTGAAGTCGATAACCTGTGCCCTCAGTGCTTCAAAATTAGAGCTCAACCCCTGAACAGAAGTGAGGTCGTCGTCCATCAGCTTGCTCCAGGTCCAGCCGTCTCTTGACAGACAGTCGCAGATTCTTATATTTTTGTGGGATGCTATATCATAAGCCTTCGAAAATGCTGACCGTAAGCTAGATTCCCCGCACCATCGATCCGACCAAAAGCTAATAGTATTCCCTACGCCTAGCTTGTGGTAAGCTCCCCATTTGAATATATCGCTCTGATTGAGAATCCCTTTCCACCAAAAGAAATTTGGTCTAAAGGATTTACCCTTATACAAAGGTCTCCTATGTTTGTAATACAAAGAACGAATAATCTTATTCCACTGTAGTTGAGGGTTAGTGTGGAACTTCCACCACCATTTGACTAGGAGAGCGCGATTCATCAGTTCAAGATCTCGAATTCCAAGACCTCTCTCTTTCTTGCTCCTACATACGCTCTTCCATACTACTAGACAGCCCTTGCCTAGTGTATAGATTTCTCCTTTCCAGAAAAAATCTCTACACAGTGCCTCAATACGTCTAATTGTCCATTTAGGTGCCTTGAACACCGATAGTAGGTACAGAGGTAGGTTGGTTAAGACCGCATTCACCAAAATAAGTCTACCCCTCTAGATAAAAGTTTAGCTTGCCACCCTTCAATTTTACTGTTGATTTTTCGAATGACACCCATCCAATCCTCCTTAGTGGGAGCTTTTAGTGAGAGTGACATCCCTAGATACTTGGTAGGTAGGCTACCGACTCTACAATCAAGTAGGTTCGCTAATCTTGTCGCTTTACCTTGCACCTGCCCAGTGTAGTAGATTTTCGACTTTTCCCTGTTCACCTTCATCCCCGACGCCTATTCAAAAAGGTGCCACAGAAACCTGAGATTTCTTACGTACTTTGTCTTGGCCTCGCAGAAGAAAAACGTGTCATCCGTAAATTGGATAAGGGTAACTCTGGAGGTCGTTGAAGGGTCAAGGCCTTTAATGAGCTTATTGGCGAGAGCTTCATTCGTCATTCGGGCTAGGCATTCTGCCACCAAGAGAAAAAGGAATGGGGACAAGGGTCCCCCTGTCTTACCCCTCTCGTTGTCTTTATTCAATTGGTCGGCTCCCCGTTCACAAGAACTGCGACCTTGGCATGGTATACACAAAGTTTTATTCTGATTCAAATTTTTGAGTGGAATGAGAATCATTTAATCCCTTTTATTTTAATACGGCCTAAAAGAGAAGATTAAAAAATTGAATCTGAACGAAATCAAAATTTATTTCGAAAGTACCCCGCAAATCAATTTATATAAATTTCAATTTGTATTTTTTAATTTGGTACCCGAAATCTGTTTGGTGTTTTAAAGAGAAAATTTTTCTCACTGTGGTTGGGCCCACCCAACAGGGCTAGTCCAAAAGAGGCTTGGGTCGGGCCCATCGCTGGCCCAAACTGCCAAAAAAAAAGGGAAAAATACAAGAAAAGAAAAAAAAAAGAAAAAGGGTATTCAATACCGCCTTTCTGGTGAGGACCACTGCTTCGATATCAAAGTTTAAATAATATGAAACAATAATTTTTCTTTAATAGTTAAAGCTATAAAAGAATGATGTATTTATATTTTTATATTTAAGAACTTTTCGAAGCCGATCCCATCCAAACAGAGGAGAAAGGGGTGAGAAGGGCATTCCATTTTATGAATAATTAATATTGTACCTGAAACTTTATTGCCGTTCTAATAGAGTTGTTATACTATACTTTTGAGTGATTTTTCCCGTGTGCTTGAATAAAAGTTATTTATAACTATAAGGTGCTTAAAACTTTGGTCTCTAAATTTAATTTCTTGTAATTTTGATTGGAACTTCCAAAATTATTTCAATTAAGTCTCATAATCTAGCTACGTTGACTAAATATTGATATGTTGCTTAAACGAAAATAATATAGCAGTGTTGTCATTGATGACGCGATAATAATTAAGATGTCATATCATTTCTATATCAGCGACATATTAACACGTTAATATTTAGTCAACTAAGTTAGATTATTAAACTTGATTATAATAATTTACAAAATTCAAACTACAAATTACAACAACTAAAGTGTCACGCGACTCATAGTTAGAGAGCAAAAAGTGTAATTTAGCCTTTATAAAATGAGACTCCGTTCTTTCTTTTGATAAAAATATGCTAGTAACACGTATTCTAAAATATTTTAGAGCTTAGCTTATCTTTTAAAAAGATGACAAAACTGAAAACCATTTTTGTACATGTAAGCCTTTTCTTTTAAGGGTGAAGTATGTTTAAGTTCCTAAAATTTGCAGTTAGAGCCGTCAACAAGCCGAACACGAATGAGCTCGAGTCGGCTCGTGTTCGCTCGTTTATTAAACAAGCTGAATACCAACTGGCTTATTAAAATATCGAGCTGAAAAATTCAGCTCGTGTTTAGCTTATTTATTAATGAGCCAAACACGAGCAGGCTCACAAACAATAAGTTAGATTGTTATTCCTACCATTGAATGAAAAGTTGAAAAAAATAATAAAAAATTAGAATCTTAATCTAATAATTAAAATTCACAAAATATAGTTATCTTTAAATTTTGATTGGCCTAAAATTCAAATGGTAGAAATTTGTAACGAGTTATATCGAGCCGAACACGAGCAAGCCCACCACAGCTTGTGTTCGGCTCGTCAAGATTTCGAGCTGAAAAATTCTGTTAGTGTTCAGCTCGTTTATTAAACGAACGATCAATTTTAAGCTCATTTGAAGTCGAACACGAGCTAGCTCGCGAACAGCAAGCTAGATTGCCAGCCCTCCTTGCAGTATGTCTCGGGAGTCGGGAGGTCCTCGTGCATCCGATTAATCAGATACATCGTAAAAAAATTATTCTTCTGTTACAATTTTAAGCCATCTACGAAATTGTTGCAGTCAGAATTTTGATTTCGAGATAGACAAAAAAAAAAAAAAATCTAGGACTACTCGATTCTTAACCTAATCAATCAAAATGACTCCTTTCTTCAAATCATCACAATGCCTCACATGCCGGACCAGCTTCCCGGTGTCGGCATTCCTCTTCGTGCGGCAGTCGAAGTTTGGTGGGGAGTGGAAACACGGCTCGAGCGAAAAGGCCTGACGGCACGCGATGTCGGGGGCCTGCCGATTCTCAGGGGCCGATAAAACCCACGGCTTCAGGCCGGCGAGACCGTTGCTTACATATCCGAATGTCGACACCGAGGTCGTGATCAGCACATCGGAGAAGCTCAGCAGCCATATCTCTGCGAGCGCCTTTTGGTTGTGCGACTGCTTCTCTGTTTGTTGATGTCCTTCGTGCGTCGGTTGGTAAATGCCGACCGTCTCCCCCGTCACGGTCGAGTGCTCGTAGTACATGTTCTTCATCTTCTCGTAGTACTCGTAATGCAGCGAGACCACGAGAACTGCTTTCGATACGGTTGGTTCTCCGAGACTCGGAGACTGGGTTTCGTTCGGATTGATGGCGGGTAGTATGTTTTCGTCCTGAGAACATTTAATGACTTGATCAAAGAGAGCATCGGACGGAATCGGCGCCCACGAGAAAGTTCGAATTTGAACCCCGACTCTCTCCTTGGCCTTGGCTAGATATGATTCGTGATATCTCACGATCATTCCCCAAACCGTATTGCTCGGGTGGAAAAGGTACCGTCCCAGGTGGTGGAAAACGGTCTCTCTATTTGGAAACATTCGGCGGAGTTCGTCTTCGTAATCTGGAATCATAAACAGACCTGGAAGGAAGTAGTTGTCGGTCCGAATAAGTATCCAGTTCACCTTTCTGAGGACCGACTGATCATCGTTGCAGAAGAAGAGCCTGTCTAAATGCGTATCGTAATCGTGTTGTAGATGAGCGTAAACAAACGGCGGTAACGACTCCTTTGGAATCGTGGCATTGCTGCTGACCGAGTGTTTCCCTAACATCACGCCGTAGCTCTGCCAACTACCGAGGTGAAAATTTCGCAAGTCTTTGATCGGGAAATCTTTAGGTATAACCCAGGAGGTCCCGGGGAACGGCTCGCAGAAGAGATCGACTAAGTCATCGGTTTCGTGGATCAACAATACTTTGTTGCTTAGGAGCGCATAGAGAAATACAGAAGCAATGCTCAGGATTCTATTCCCTAGCCCTTCCATGGGGCTCCACAACGCGTAGTTGCACTCGAGCTCGGCGCTATGGTTGTGTTTTAGCTGTTCGAGGGATTTTTGGAAAAGCGGAGTTCCCGGACCGCATTTTTTGTGGAGAGCTTCGTATTTTCTCAGCTTGGAGATGAGGTAAGACGAGAGTATGTGGCGAGACGGATTACGGTAGAGGATGGACTGGTACCGGCTTAGACAAGATTGCTCGTCGATTTTGGGGGAAAGTAATCCGCCGAGAAGTTTATCGTTCGGCTCGGCAACAGTTGCAAATGAAGTTTCTCCTGCACCTTTGTCATGCACAAGCAACAGAGCATTATTTTTTGAGATAAAAAAGGGGAAAACACACACACACACACACACTCCCTAAGAAGAATTAAAAATGAAGCCAAATGATAACTATCTGGATCCAATCTAGTTATAGTTGTCACATGTGGTATGGTACCAAATTAATCTTCAAGTTTGGATCAAATTTCAAGAATTTAGAGGGTTCTAATTATCCCAAAAAAAGACTAACTCAAGCATGAATGCCTATGTATTTGGAGCCAATTAATTATATGGCGAAAAATATGTTAAAAACTTCAAAAACATGTCGAATTTGATATCAGCCATGAACAGTCAACAAAATTTACAGTTCCATAAAATGAGAAAGTTTTCGGAACATATGTATAAGTTTAAGAGGATTATCATAGACACCGACAAAATTTATAATTTTATTGATGTATAGACAAATTAAAACAAAAGAATTAAAAATTTAGTTAAAACATTTATGGTAAATGCTACTTGTACACCTATTTTTGTATGCAAATCTTATACCCTAATCATCCAATAGATGAGATATTTTTATTTGTTATATGATGTAACTAGTAAAAATATTTCACCATTAGATAAATAGAATGTAAGATCTGTACCTATTTTTGAATGTACTGTTAGCATAACTCAACATTTATTTCAAAATGGCTTGTAGTCCAAAAACCTTATGTCTATACCACACTTTAACCTTCACTAGTTAAGGCACCCGCGCGATACCGCGGAGAGATATTATTATAGTTAATTATCATAAAGTTTAGCATTTAAAATGATGATAGATTATTACAGTATAATTAAGATAGATCTGATCTACATATTTTATTATTTAATAAAATTTTACAATACCTAAGGTCTTTTCTTTTTTATAACAATTTAAATAAACATAACAAAACAAATAAATAACATTTCTAATTACGATAATATATTACTATACTATAGTTAAGATGGGCCTCTATATATATAAACATTTAATAAAATTTTACGTTTAATTTTTTTTTTCTAATAGATATAAAATATTATAAATTTATACACTTTTTTCTTATTAAAAAATATTTTTTTGACATTATTAATTATAAAATATTTGAAGCTTAACTGATAATTTTTTAATTAAATATTTTTATACATATTTTTTTTAAAAAAATATATAATATATTACATTTATCAAAATAATACTTTAATCTCATAAGAATTAAATATATTGTGCCCTCAACTATAGGTCATTTTGAAATAACTCCCTCAGCGTTAACCTTTGTTTATTAGTAAAGTTAAATTATTATAATAACTCTATTTCAAAATTCAATCAAATCTAATAGTTTTGGTAGCTATTACATGAGAGTGCCAAATAGATGAGGATGCCTTTATATTGCTAAAATTCATTAGAGAAAGAAGAGATTATTACATATGCCTAATGTATATTAACATTTCATACACGGCAACTTATATTAAATGAGTAATATTATAATCTAAAAATTAAATTAAATGTATCCGGTCTATAAAGGCTAATGATTTAAATTATATTCAAGAATTAGATTTTCAAATCTATATTAAAAAATTTTAAGTATGTGATGCATGTACACATATACACTTTATACAGAAAAAGCTAAATTAATAAGATGTACTCATAATTCCAAGAGAAAGAGAAAAAATATGTTTTGCACCTTGTGTACACCATGTTCTATACACCGTACAGTATTAATATTATAAAATAACATGATAAATATATATATAAATATTTAAAATAAATTATTATACTACGAAAATTTATCTTTTATCCATATTATAGAGTTAGTTTACGGTGCACTGGGCAAACGTCCAATATTTCTTTTGAATACATGGAATGCTACTATTGGCCATGCTTTGTTGTACTTAGTGTACACTAATACTTCATACATCGTAGAGTATATTAGATGATTAGTGAAATATGTGATTATTTTTTTTTTTTTTGAGAGAAAGGTAGCATGCTACCCGCTTCGTTTATTTATTTTAGAAATAAACTTAGCTGGAAATGTGAATCAACTAGGATTCAAACTCGGGACCTCGGGTACCAACCACCAAACCATTTGCCACTTGCGCTAGGGACGGTCGGTAATATGTGATTATTATTACTATAAAATAATATATGATATAATTATATAATATAAAATATTTAAATAAATTATTACACTACGAAAATTTATATTTTATGCATATTATAAAGTTAATTTACGGTGCATTGGGTGCGTCCAATTTTTTTTTTTTGCACACATAGAGTGCTACCATTGGCCACACCTTTAAGACTCATGGAGGGGGCTTTTTTTCTTGATGTGGGGGAAGAAAAATCTTTATTACACCTAGTCCACACTAATACTTCATACACCGTGCAGTATATTAGATTATTAGTACTGTAAAATAATATACAATATAATTATATAATATAAAATATTAAAATAAATTATTATACTGTGAAAATTTACTTTTTATGCAAATTATAGAGTTGGTTTACGATGCACTTGGTGCATCCAATATTTTTTGAAGACATTGGGCCATGCCTTAAATAAGGAGGTGGCTCACGGAGAGGCTTTTTCCTTGACGTGAGAGAGGAAAAATTTTTGTTGCACCTAGTGCATATCAATACTTCGTATACCGTACAGTATATTAAATAATTAGTAAAATATTTGATGTTTAGTACTGTAAAATAACATATAATATAATCTATGTAATATAAAATATTTAAATAAATTATTATACTATACAAATTTATTTTTTATGTATATTATATAGTTGATTTACGATGCACTGGGTGCGGCCAATATTTTCTTTGGACACATGGCATGCGACTATTGACCGTGTCTTAAATAGTGACATGGCTCACGGAAGAGGTAAGAGGCTTTTTTCTGATGTAACAGAATTGTCAATTCATAAATTGTATAAATTATAAGCCACTTATAGGGGTGTCAACGAGCCGAACACGAGTGAGCTGGGGCCAGTTCGTATTCGGCTCGTTTAATAAATGAGCCGAACACGAGTTGGCTCGTTTAAGTATCGAGCCAAAAATTTCAGCTCGTGTTCGGCTTGTTTATTTAACGAGCCGAACACGAGCTGACTCACAAATAACAAATTAAAAGGATTAAGAAGGATATGTATATATAGAAAATAAATTTATAAGTCTTACACATTAGACTTTGATTTAATAGTTAAAACTTTATATATAAATTGACTTTTTATAATTGAGTTGGGTTTTATATTTAGGTTGGACTAAAAATTAAATAATAAAAATTTATATTTATATATATATAATTTATTTATATATATAAATATAAATATATGTATTCGAGCTGTTATCTAGCAGAACACGAGCGACCTGACCCTAGCTCATGTTCAGCTCGTGTTCGGCTCGTTTTTTACACGAGCTGAAAAATTCAGCTCGTGTTCGGCTCGTTTTTTACACGAGCTGAAAAATTCAGCTCGTGTTCGGCTCGTTTACTAAACGAGCGATTCAATTTCGAGCTCATTTCGAGAACAACAAGCTGAATTGCCACCCCTAGCCACTTAGGGTATGTTTGGTTCTCTGTAAAAGTAGTCTAAAAGTTTATTTTCTATTGAAAAAATTACTTTTTGATGTTTGGTTGTGCGTAAAATTTTTTTTTGGAAAAGTTCTTTTTAGAATGCTACGAAAAAAATGGGTTTTCGTTTTCCGCTCCATGAGAGCGGAAAACGAAAACCTACAGTGAAAAAAATCGCGGCTCATGACTTTTTGCACGCGGTCCACGAGGTGGGCTTCACCTCGTGGACCACCCGAGAGAGAGAGAGCAATGGACCTCTCTCTCTCTCTCTCTCTCTTTGATTATATATATATAAATTTTTTATTTTTTTATTTTTTATATAAATATCTTATTTATAATATTTTATATTTATAAATATATAATAATTTATTTATAGCATTAAATATATATTATTATATATTATATTACATATTTAATTATTGTATAGTATATTTTTAATTTTTTTTTTAAATATAAATTATAATACTAATATATATAATATAATAATTATTATATATCAATAATATATAATATATATAATAAGAGAAAATATATATAATAATTTTTTATTTATAATTATTTTTCTTTTTTTGTTTTCTTTTCAACCAAACAACCGCAACGAAAAAGTATTTTTCTTTTCCTACAAACCAAACACTAAACACCGTAAAATTTATTATCCTCCGAAAAAAAAATTTCACGAAAAATTTTGTTTCCATATTTTTACGTGGAACCAAACACACCCCTAGTGAAAAAGCATAATTGAGACAGTTGTTTAATTACCTCCCCCTACTCTCACTGTAACTTCCGGCATCCAAACGGGTGACGCCGTCCAGCGGGGTCGAGAAACGACCATGACAAACAGTAGCATAGCCAGCAGCATCACGATGAGCACCACCGCAGGCCGCACCGCTGCGACATTCGCGCCTTTCTTCCCGAACCTCACCAGATGCGGCGCCACATCCATTTCTGGATCCATTGGTGGCTGCTGCATCCTAATCCTCTTCAAGTCCATGATATATGCTTAAACTCTTCAGCTGCAACTAGCCAAAACTGAAGCTGCTTCTATTAAACTACTTATTATATATTCTTACTAAAAATGTAACACGCCCTCAACTGTGGGCGCTTTTTGAAATGGCCCCCTCAACTTAAGCTGTTTTTGATTGAGATCCTCTTAACTTGCGGTTTTTTAAAATTTGTGATTCTCTCAGCTATTAAATATTTATTATTTTAATTTTATTTACTAAAAAGTAATCATATCGTTTAAGTTTCAAAATGGCCTGTACATTTTTACCTACCACTGTTTATACTCTGACTAATGCTTTAATTAGGTTGGTAGTGTAACAAGTGAGTAAGCTTTTGCAAGTTGTTTTTTTTTTTTTTTTTTTTTTTTTGAGAAAAGATAGCAAGCTACCTGCGCTTCATTCATTAAGCAAGATGAACTAAGCATACAAGATGGAAGCAGCCAAGACCTCCTAGGAAATATGGAAAGATAAGAAAAAGAACAGGAGGAAAAAATAGATAGTAATCAAAAATTTTAGCAGGGGTAAAGAAACTGTGCGGAGAAGAGTTGGTTACTTCGGGACAGAAAATCTACGGAGCGGTAGTCCGCAGAAAGCGATTAGCAGAACTCGTTCTACGTGCTAAGGAGGAATTTGACACGTTCTAGCGCATGGGAGGGGGTGGAGTAGTTCGCACGGAAGATGATGTTGTTCCTTTCGGTCCATACGACCCACCATATGGCCGACAAGAGGGTTAGGCCTTATAGCCTTTTTCTAGAGTCTGCACAGCTAATAACCTTGATCCATAGACCTCGGGCTTCATCTAAGGGTTCGGTGAGTGCATCCGCTCTATCCATTTGAAGGAGTAAGAATCTAATAAACACGCAATTACGAAAGAGATGGTCGCAGCTTTCGAAACCGAAGGCACAGAAGACACAATTTTGCTCCACCGACCATCCATATTTTAGAAGTCTATCGGCAGTTAGGATCCTCTTTCGTAGTAGCAACCAAAGGAAAATTTTAATTTTAGTTGGGATTTTCAGTCTCCATATGTACTGGTACGTCTGGTCTTTCACTCCAGTATCTGTAAGGAATAGGTAGAGGGATTTGACTGAGAACCTTTGGTTAGGGGTCCAGCGCCAGGTAAGCTTTTGCAAGTTAAGTGTTCTCTTAACAGGACTCTATATAGTTTACATTTATTCCAAATTAAACAAAGTTAAGAATAACATGACAATTTATAAAAGTTGGAAATATAACAAAATAAATTACATTTGTGTATTTTCTTCTAAGGGAAATGGAAAATTATGGCTAGATGGTGTCAATGCAACATAAACCTTTTGTTAGGTTATGTTTAGTTTCAAACTAAATTTTAGAAGATAACTTTTGTTATTCTCGAAAACAAAAGATATTTTGGTATAAGTTAGAATAATCGTAAATTTGAGTTTGGATGCACCAAGAATATTTTAAAAAATATCTTTAATAGCGTTTGGATAAGAAGTGCAGAACAATATTCAAATATATTTAAAAAATTAAAATATTAATATTTTTATAAAAAATTATACATAAAATTTCAAAAATTATGATATAATGAAAAGATTCCTATACAAATCCAATTTTTAGCATATTCATTTATAAATCAAGAAGTAAACATGAAACTTGGGAAATAATAGTTGACTTGGGATTTGTGGATGCACATGTGATTGCATGTGCGGATATTTGACCTCAGAGTAAGCTCAAGTCTCACGCAACTTGCCATATAATATTTCTTTACTTCAAGTGGTTTTTTTTTTTCCCTTTTTTGAAGGGGAACTGGGCAAGAGGATGATCACTAGAGTTTCTCATTAAGACCTATAAATTACATGGTTTAATAGTAAAGAATTAGATTAGATAATAAGAGTTAATCTAGAGTTCTCTAAAATTAAGTAGGACTATTTATTTTCGTGTCATCTGCGTCAACGAGGCATCTGAATCAATGATTGACACTATTAAGCACGATCTAAACTATTTGATCTTCATGAAATCAAAATTTTTAATTTTAAGATATTATTTATCTAGTGATTTAATAATTGCAAATTTTGGAAAGTACTAGAATGCTAGACTTTTTTTTTCTTTTTGTGAATGATTGAGAAATGTTAAACAAATAATATAAAAAATTATGAAATTTATTTTATGAAGAGTTCAAATAGCCTAAATAATATTTTTCGATGCCGATCGTCAATTCAGATGCTCCATTAATTCTTGAGAATGATATAGAAATAAACGACTCTGTGTACTTTCAGACGTATTCTAGCTCGCTCTACTCAGATAATACCTAGTAATCTAATATAATAGTAGAAATTTTGGAACAATTGGAATTAATGTTTTTAGTTGAGAAAAAGGTAGCATGCTTTTCACTCGCTTTTATTTCTTAGAAATAAATTTAACTGGAAATGTAAAATAATTAGAGTTTGAACTTGAAATCTTGGGTACCAAATATCAAGTTTTTTGCCACCTGTCAGTGAAACGGTCGGAATGCTAAGCAATTTTTTTTTGAATGCTAGACAAATAATATTAAAAATTTATGAAAGTTTGTTTCTAGCCAGTTCAAATAATCTTCTAGATAATACTATAAGGTGTCGATCGTTGACTCTGATCGCTAATTCTCTATGGCAGTGCAGAAGTAGATTACTCTATTTACTTCTAGAAATATTCTAGCTCTGCTCGAAGAATAAGTTAATAACTATTACTCTAGCATAGTAGCAAAAAATTTCATACGTGCATAAATCAGGTTGCGTGACGAGATAATCATGTTTTGAATCTTTTACAAGAGAAAATATTGTGAAAATCTTGAACTTTTTAGCACTCTATCGAGACATGCGAAGGGAGCTAGAGTTCAACTCATTGATTGCCTAAACTATAAGTTATGATCACCTTTGATAGGGGTTTATAGGACAAGGCGCCTTAGTTTTATATTAGATTTTCTTTGTGTTCTTTGATACATATTAATTGGCATTGATTCGTTTCATTCAAGCATCTTGTTTGGAGGGCTCTTGATCAGTGTTAAGTATCTAACTAATTAAATAACTTTGCGTAAACTAAAAGCCAAAACAGATCAGATCACACGCGTGCGATATAAAATGTACAGTAAAAGTGTGCAAATTTAAGTAGTTCAGGGTGCATGCATGTCTTTAATTATTAATTTTTAGCGATTCAGAAAGACTAGTATTCAAAAGGGATAATTGTTTATATACTTCTCAAAACTTCGAAAATATCTCATTTATTTTTATCTTTTTTCTTTCCAATATATTCTTCGTATGTTTCTCCGTTATGCAAAAATATCCATGCAGTTACCACCCGTTAAGTTAATTTGGATTAAACGTGAGTTGAATATTTACCAAAGTTAAAAAAAATCAAAATGCATTTTTTGCTCTTAACTTAAGGACAAATAAAAAGTGTTGGTGATGGTAGAAGGGTATATTTGAAAAGACTAAAAATCAAAATATTTTTTGCGCCCTTAACTTAAGGGCAATTAAGAAAAGTTGGTGATGATAGAAGGGTATATTTGAAAGGGCAAAATAGTAATTTCACAGAGATAACAGTTATTGCTAACAGTTCATTAACAGAATTTAACTCTAGGAGTATATTTTAAATAGGTTGGAACATAAAAATTATATTTTTAATAGGCTAAATTACACAAAACTCTCCTGTCAAAACCCGATTTTTCACTTTCCCCCCTGTCATTCAAAAACCTACACTTTGCCCCCTCGAAAAATAAAAGATGTTCACAGGGAGGTACGGTGTGACAAAATGACCAAATTACCCTCTTCTTTTTCGTCTTCTCCTCCAACCTACTGATCCCGCACCTTCGTCGACACCTTTCTCGACCCCAGCTGCAGCACCATTTCCTCACCTGCTCCCCTGCTCCTCCAGCATGCTCGCGGCTCCTTTATTTCGGCGACTCTAGGGAGGAGATCGTGGTGGGTATGGGCAGAGAGGTTGCCGAGGGCGAGGGTGAAGCGGCAGAGGAGGCCAAGGACGTGCATCTGGGCACGGATAGCGCGAAGGCAAGGGCGAGAGCGAGGCGGCGCGGCCGAGGATGTCGGTGAGGAAGGATGAGGAAGATGAGAATTTTCAAGGGTATTTTGGGTATAAAAAATATGATATAAACGGAACCCTAACGGAACGCTGACGGCGGGGGCCGAAGTGAATATTTTTTATTTTTCGAGGGGGCAAAGTGTAGGTTTTTGAATGACAGAGGGGAAAAGTAAAAAATCAGAATTTGACAGGAGAATTTTCTATAATTTAGCCATTTTAACATTAGCCTTCTAAAAGAGTTAAATCAGAAAGTCGAAAACTTTTCAGGGTTATATAAGCAATTGCCCCTATTCAGAAAGATATTGAACGCACAAAAATTATCTCTCTCCTTTTGTTGTAGTAACGAATTTCGTTTTTGGGGTTAACCGTAAAAATTCGCACCGCACTTTATTTCGTGCCTCAAATATTTTTCTCTATAAAAAATTTAAAAAATATCAATTGTGTACATACTTTAATTCTGCCTCAAAAAGGCCCTTCAGTTATGATATTTTGTTAATTTTACTGGTGGTATGTTGAGATAGCATATTTTTAAGCTCAGTTAAATTGTTTCAAGCACATCTTCGATTATTAAAATTTTAAAAAAATTATAAAAAGCATTCACTGTGAGAATTTAAGTATTTTTAATGTCAAACAATCTTATCATGTAATCATCGTTAACACTTTCATCAAAAATTTATGAAATCTCCAAATTATTGAATCTATTTGAAATAAGACTAAAGTACAAAATTAACATCATTTAAACTTTTATACAAAAAAATAATTGAAATAGGAAATAAAGCTGCAGAGGGGATTTTATAATAAAACCTTACTAATGGAGACTAATAGAAGCGTTCGAATGCGAAAGCAGTAGTACTGGTGCTGTTGCTCAAGAACATGAAACCTTTCCTACCCAAACAGAAAAAAAAAAATTGCATATGACAAATTTTCTTTTCGGAATTTCGAAAGGAATGTTCATCCAAGTTACAAGTGAACAGCATCATCCCAATTTGCGGCTTCACATGAAACCAAAAATTCCAAGAAATTTCTGTATCCTTTTCCCTAAGAATAACAAATTCTTCGTACACCTAATTTACCATATAAATGGAGAAAAAGAATCGGAGACGAACCAACCAATCTAATAAAACAGCTTAAGACCAACGCTAGCGGGTAGCGTGCTACCTTTTTCTCAAAAAAAAAAAAAAAAAGACCAACACTCACATCTTCGCAATGCCTGATCACATAAGGGACCAAAGTCGCGGCATCGACGACTCTCTTCACTTCGCAATCGAGATTGGGAGGTGCGTGCGAGCACGGTGGCTCCACCGACATTCGCATTCTTCTGCATCCAACCTGGTGTGAGTAGAATCCACGGCTTCAAACCGGCTATATAGAAGGCAAGTGTGTTACGACAAGCACACAAATAGAAATAAAAACGACGAACGTAAAGTAGACAAACCACAAGCAGAGAATAAAATGAATACAAAGATTTACGTGAAAAAACTCTTTGCAGGAAAAAAGAACTACAGACGGAGGAGGAGAGAGCTTCACTATGAAAAAGGGAGTATAATATTCTGGAGATTACAAACGCTACATCGTGTCTAAGGCAAAAGAGGGGAAAAAAAATTTCTTAACGGATTCTTCAAAAAATTTCTTAACGATTTCTTCATTATCGGATCAGATCTGTACCCTCCGCTACCCATCACAAATATTTATTTTTTCTTCACAATTTATTTTTTCAAAAATTAGTTGTACACAAAACTGTCGACGAATCGGGGTCCCAAAATCAAAGTCGATAACCAAATTTCGAGAGATCTCTAACACAGTGGGTGCAATCTCTCTCCCTTGCTTTACTTCAAAAAATAGAAATAAAAATTGAAAAAATTCGTGCAGTATCCACCTTGTAAAAGGGTTGTAAACTTGGCATCTATATGTAAAAATAGATATTTGCATATATGGCTATTTATATAGACATTTTGCTCGTCCAAATTAATTTAACCGATAAGGTTGAAACGAAAAATGAAATATTCATGGTCTAATTGTATAGAAGATTGAGAACTAAATAACTAATTGGAAATTACGTTAATAGGTTAAGGGCCCTGGTGCAGCCAATTTATCCTTTAAATATATATATCTAAAATGCATATTCCTGGAAATAATAACCTCTATGTAAAGAGATTTATATAAATGCGATCGATGAACTAATTTTAGGGAAATATGTAGATGTAAATAATTTAGAGAAAAGAAACATAATCACAGGAGAACTGTTGACAATTTTTTTTCCTTTTTTTTGAGTGAACATCCGTAGGGTGATTCCCTATAGGATAAAGAGTAAACTTCAATTTGCCCCATATAGTTTAGTTTGTTTTTACTTTGTTATTCTATAGTTTAAAAAATTACATTTTAATATTCTGTGGTTCAGTTTATTTTTGCTTTACCATCAATGTTTCAAAAATTACACTTCATTTTCTATTATTATCAAAAAAAATTATTTTAGATGTTTCAAAAATTGCACTTCATTTTCTATTATTATCACAAAAAAATTATTTTACTATCCTATTTGATGGTATATTTTTTTGGGTAAAAATAAAGATAAAATTATAGAATAATTAAGTGTAATTTTTGAACCACTAGATGGCAAAATAAAAATAAACTAAATAGGGCAAATTGAAATTTATCTTTTTATGAATTAATTAACGATAAAAACGTATAAAATTTACCTAAACTATGAAACATTTTATGTTGGATATCCTATTTTTTTAATATTTTGATTTTACTATCAAATCTTTCAATTTTTTGATTTAAGTTAGTCAACAGCAATTTGACTTTAAAATTTAAATACGTCGTTTATCTTTATAAATTTATTTTATATATTTTAAATAATTCTCACAACTATAAATTTATTAAATAAGTAATTAGTTTAAATTTTAAAGTCAAAGTGACTCAAATCTAATAAATTAAAAAAGATTAGACAGTACAATTAAAATTTTGAAAGGTCGGATAATTGATTCAGAATTATCCATACTTACATGCTAACTATAATGCGCAAACTAATCATTACACGTCAGACATAATATACGAGCACATTAGTTTCTTTGTGAGGGAAGCTCTTGAAAGGGATAATTGTCTATATACCTCTAAAAATTTCTAAAATATTTTATTTATTTTATTTTAATTTCAAATATACTCCTAGTATTTTTATTTTTTTTTAAAAATATCTCCGCTGTCAATGCTCGTTAAGTTATCTCGTGTGAGACCTGAGTTAAATTTCAACCATAGTTAAAAAATAGTTAAAATACCTATTTTGTTCTTAACTATAGGGCAAATAAGAAAAGTTGGTGACAATAAAAGAGTATATTTGAAAAGGCAAAATATCAAAATACTTTTTTTTATCCATACTTAAGGGCAAATAAGAAAAGTAGGTGATGGTAGAAGGGTATATTTGAAAGGATAAATAGTAATTTTACAGAAATAATAGTTGTTCCTAATAGTTCACTAACAAAATTTAACTCTGGCGATATATTTGAAACAACTTGGAACCTTAAAAAAGTATTTTTAATATTAATCTTCTAAGAGAGATAAATATGAAAATCGAAAATTTTTCAGGAGTATACAAGCAATTGCCCCTTATAGAAATTGTAACAATACTTTTATAAATTATAACTTTAAGTACCAGCATAAATCATAATGTATTCAGATTTTTTTTTTTTTTTTTTTACCCCTAGAATTTGAGGATCTTTTTCACAAGAAAGCCTAAAATGTAGAATATTTGTGCACTTAAATCAATGAATCAAACAGTTCCTCTTGTGCTGTGAGGCTTCATTCAAGCAGTATTGTATCTCACTTAAATCTGTAATAAATTTGATAATAAATTTAGATTATTTACTATATATGAATAATTCCAAATAAAAAGTAAGGAGCATAGTTTGGATAGAACCATCATAACTCAGTTTGTTAGTGCATTCCTCACTCATATAGATCGAACAGTAAATTAAAAAAAAAAAAAAATCTGTGTGCATGCCTTTAGCTCTTGCGGGAGACTTTGCTGCTCAATTCTCCAAGACGAGACGGAATGCACTCCACCAGGGAACACCAGAGAAGAACGCCAACAGAAGTAGCGTATTTGTTTCGTTGAAAATGAAGAAAAATAAAATTATTTTCGACTATAAATGGCCACTTTTGCTGTTTGGTTCACCGCAACTTCATTTTCGATAGAAACTCAAATTTCCCAACATAACATAGGCCAAAGTCAATTACAGGAATAAAAAAATATAAAAAAAAATATTAACTCATCTCTCCTATTTCTAGTATTTGGTTGGCAGAAAGTGAAGCATCGAAAGTGGCACTTTTAGAAAGTGACGTCTTATCGATTGTTTGGTTTGCGAAAAGAAATATAAATATCACTTTACAAAAGTGGGCTGATAAAGTGAGTTATAAATAAATCTCACTTTTTTAACTTCGGCTCAAAAAATTTGAAAGTCTCCGAAAGTGAAGATCTTAGCTAAGAGATTACATTTGACCTTAACTTTAATATTTGAATTTATTTTTAAAATTAAATTTCACTTTAAATTTAAATTAAAATCATAATCACATTCTGAATATTATTTGTAAATTAAAATTCAATATAAAAGTTTAAATTCAAATTTGTGATTTTATATTTAAATTTATTTTTTTAAATTTTTAATTTTATTTAAATTTGAATTCTAGAATTTAAATTTAAATTTTAATTTTAAAATTTAAATTTAAATTAAATTATTTTTAGCTAAGAACTTCAATTTGAACTTTGAATTCAAATTGTTCCAACTATAAATTCAAATTATTGACTAAAATTTGAATTTAAAATTTAAATTTTGCAACTTCAAATTCAAATTCAAATTTAAATTTGTTATTTTATATTTAATTCAATAAGGAGTTTCAGTTTGAATTTGAATTCGAATTATAAATTCAAATGTTCAACTAAAATTGTGATTTAAACTCAAATTTTAATTAAAATTTAAATATTAATTCAAATTATGAATTCAAATTTGAATTCAGAATTTAAAATTAAAGAGTAAATTAATATATGATTCAAATTATAAATTCAAATTATGAATTTAAATTTGAATAAATGTTATAATTTTTGTGTTGAATTTTTATTTTAAATTAATTTTAGTTATGAGTTGTAACTTGAATTTTAAATTGAAATTGTAAATTAAATTTATGTCTTAAATTTTAATTATAAATTCAACTCAAATTTAAGTTTAGATTTAAATTTTAAAATATTATTTTGAATTATAAATGTGAATTTAAATTTATTTTTAATTTGAATTGCGAGTATGAGTCACTTGTTTATATATTCACTTTTTTATATATAATTGAATAATCAAAATTATAAAATTATAGTTTTAATTTTTCACTTTATAGCCAACCAAACAATCGAAATTAAAAGTCACTTTTGTAAAAGTCACTTTTAGAAAAGTGACTTTTTTCACTTCACCCACTTTCGAGCAACCAAACATGCTCTAAGACAAACAGAAAAACTAAAAAAAACTCTAATTCCGAAGCTATACAAACAAACAACGAAAGTAAAAAAAAATTTCATCTCAACTTTAATTTATCCGAAAATTTATTTTAACCTGAACTTCTTCTCGATAAAACAAAGGCCTTTATCAACAAGCCAAGAGGACCACCTTTGGCGGCAGCGGCTCCCCCGGGAGATTTCTTCGTCTCCTCCTTCACGATCTCTTCATAAAGCCTTCAAAAAGGAAAAATACAAGCTAATCGCTTCGTTCATTTTTAGAAACGAGTTGAGTGCACGCTGCAAATACACGTAATAATTATTTTTAATTTATTTTAAATTAATATATATTTATTATCATGTTTATTCAAACTTTATAATAAAAATTATATTTTATATATATTGAATATTTGCAATATCCTATAGTGTTCATTTTTTATATATATTGAATATTTTTATATATTTTTAATTTCGGATGAATCTAAGATTTAAGTATGTGTTTAAACTAAAAGTATCAAAATTTAATTCATATTTATTTTAAAATTTAAAATTTAATTTTCGTCTACTATAATTAAAAAAATTAATTATTAATTCAAATTTAATATCAAAAATTAAATTTAATTCATGATTTAAATATAATTTTAATTTTAATATAAAATATATGGATAGGAATATTATTTTTTAACAGATTGATCATAACCTTTCATTTTTATTTAAAATTTTTTTAATAAATTGATCATAAATGTTCGTTGGATTGGATTTATAGATAGATATGAATGCTATTTTTTAACAGATTAATCATAACCATTTGTTCTTATTAATTTGAGATTTTTTTAACAAATCGATTATAACTGCTCGTAGGAAATATTCTTTTATTCTTTTTTGATTCCATCTGTCATTCTTATATACTTTTATATATACTAGTTGAGTATACGTGCAAATACACGTTACAATTATTTAATAGTTATCTCAAATAGCATCATATTTATTCAAATATTTAAATAAAAATTTAAATTTTGAAAAAGTAATTCATCTTTATCTTATTAGAAAATATCTATAATATCCTAACTCAAATTTCAATGATAACTGTCAACTATATTTATACAGTTCTATTATTTTTTAATATATATTTAATATTTTTTATATATTTTTTGAATTCTGACGAACCAAAATTTAAGTATGTGTTTTTAATTAAAAGTACCCAAATTATAATTCATATTTAATTTAAAATTAAAATAATCCACGACTTAAACTCAAATTTTAATTTTAATTAAAAAATTTATAAATTCAAATACAAATTATATAATTAAATTTCAACTTTAAATTTAAAATAGTTAGGTTATTTGTTTGTGTAAGAAAAAAGAGAAGCCAAAAAAAATTTCGCCAAAAAGTTGTTCTATCAATAGGCCAAAATTCAAAATACGTGTCATATTTACTAATAATATAAATTTTATCACATTTACTAATTAATTTAAATTTAAATATAAATTTTATATAAAATAAAATTTATTTTAAAATTTAAATAGTTATTGATGGCATGATTCTATTTTTAAATTAATTTATTTTATAAATTTGATTAGTTTCGATTTGTTTTTGGTTTGTTAATTATAATTATTTATTTATTTTTATAATATGTATGAAATATTCTTTTATTCCATCTCGAATTTCGTCTGTCAATTTCTATACTCTTTTATATATAGTATAGATGATAGATAAATTGAGTTAGAAAGATGGAAACATTTAGATTTTGCATTTAAAATTTTACTAGAAAGTTTAGATATTGGTGTGTCGAATTGGTTATGCAATTTAAAATTTTTCTTTGCTTTAGGATCGGGAGAATGGCCAGAGTTTTATTAGTGTAAGGGAAGTTCTTCTCAAAAATAAATATTACTAAGAGATTGTTTGGTTCAAAATTTGTAATATCGAAAAAGTATGAAATTTAGTTTCTAAATACTTTAAATGCTCTAAATCATGTTCAACGGTGCCGATCTTCAATTTGAAAGCTTCATCATCGAAAATAAATGGGTGGCAAAAGTGCTCGTTTGCTATCGATAATATTCTAGCTCAACTATATATATATATATATATATAGAGAGAGAGTCCGGCTATTATACTCTTATGAGTATAGACCCCTTTATACTTATAAATTTTCGACCGTTAGATCTACCCCTTTGACCATTCCCACCCGTTAGATTATACTATTCAACCAACCACTCATTCAACCCTAAAAAACCACTATCATCCTAATCGGGGACCACCATCATCCTAACCGCACATCCTTTCATCCAACGGACGAAAACTTATGAGTACAAAAAAATCTATACTCATAAGAATATAGTAGCCCTCGCATATATATATATATATATATATATATATATATATATATATATATATATATATATATATATATATATATATATATATATATATATATATCAAAGAAAATTAAAAAAAGAAAGCTTAACGACAATCCAATTCTTAACCTATTCAATCAAAGTGACTCCTTTCTTCCAATCATCACAATGCGTCACATGCCGGACCAAATTTCCGGTGTCGGCATCCCTCTTTGCGCGGCAGTCGAAGTTTGGCGGGGAGTGGAAGCAGGGTTCGAGCGAGAAGGCCCGACGGCAAGCGATGTCGGGGGCCTTCCCATTCTCAGGCGCCGACAAAACCCACGGTTTCACGCCAGCAAGATCGCTGCTTACGTATCCGAACGTCGACATCGCGGTCGTGATCAGCACATCGGAGAAGCTCAGCAACCATATCTCTGTGAGCGCCTTTTGGTTGTGCGACTGCTTATCTGTTTGCTGCTGCCCTTCGTGTGTCGGTTGGTAAACGCCGACCGTCTCCCCCATCACGGTCGAGTGCTCAAAGAACATGTTCTTCATCTTCTCGTAGTACTCGTAATGCAGCGACGCCACGAGAATTGCCTTCGATACAGTTGGTTCTTCGAGACTCGGAGACTCGGTTTCTTTTGGATTGATCGCGGGTAGTATGTTTTTGTCCTGCGCACATCTGATGATCTGATCAAAGAGAACGTCTGACGGAATCTGCGCCCACGAAAAAATTCGAATTTGAACCCCGACTCTCTCCTTGGCCTTGGCTAGATATGATTCGTGATATCTGATGATCATTCCCCACACCGTATTGCTCGGGTGGAAAAGGTACCGTCCCAGGTGGTGGAAAACGGTCTCTTTGTTCGGAAACATTCGGCGGAGTTCGTCTTCGTACTCCGGAATCATGAACAGAGCAGGAACGAAGTAGTTGTCGGTTCGAACAAGCATCCAGTTCACCTTTCTGAGCACCGACTGATCATCGCTGCAGTAGAAGAGTCCATCCAAATGCGTATAATCGTATTGCAGATGAGCGTAAACAAACGGCGGTAACGACTCCCTTGGAATCGTGGCGTTGTTGCTGATCGAGTGTTTCCCTAGCATCTCGCCGTAGCTTTGCTGGTTACCGAGGCGAAAATTTTGCAAGTCTTTGATAGGGAAATCTTTAGGTATGACCCAGGAGGTTCCGGGGAACGGCTCGCAGAAGATATCGACTAAGTCGTCGGTTTCGTGGATCAACAATACTTTGTTGTTCAGGAGCGCGTAGAGAAATACGGAAGCAATGCTTAGCATTCGATTCCCTAACCCTCCGTTGGGGGTCCACAATGCGTAGTTGCACTCGAGCTCGGCGCTGTGGTTGTGTTTCAGCTGCTCGAGGGATTTGCGGAAAAGCGGAGTTCCCGGACCGCATTTCTTGTGGAGGGATTCGTATTTTCTTAGCTTGGAGATGAGGTAAGAGGAGAGTGTGTGGCGAGACGGATTGCGGTAGAGGATGGACTGGTACCGACTCAGACACGATTGCTCGGCGATGTCGGGGGAAAGTAATCCGCCGAGAAGTTTATCGGTCGGCTCAGCGACGGTTACAAATAAAGTTTCTCCTGCACCTTTGTCATGCACAAGCAACAGAGCATTATCAGTATCTTCTAGTGTAGTGAAAAAAGTTATAACAAACGAGGTATGGTATCAAATTCATCTTAATTAAAGTTTAGAGGATATAAATAAAATTTCAAGATTATGGAGGGTTATTTATAAAAAATCAAACATCTAGCTCAAACAAGAATGCCTGTGGATTTGGGAGCCAACTAATCAATCATATGGCGAAAATTTAATGTGCACTAAGAACTTCAAAATCATGTGGGATTTGATATCAGCCATTAACGATTAACAAAATTTATATTTCTGTTAACTAATATACAAGTTTAAGTGGACAAGTATCATTGAATTTTGGAGAAATTTTTTTAATTTAATTGATGTATAGATAAATTAAAACAAAAGAATCATAAATTTAGAAGTGTTCTTAAATATATTAGTTGAAACATTAATTGTTTCAAAATTGCCTATAGTTCAGAAACTTTTTTTCTTTTTTCGAGAATAAAATAGCATGCTACTGTTTCATTCATTTGGAGAATGAACTGTGCTACAATCTGAGACAATTGGGCCTCAAAAAAAAAAAAAAAAAAAGCAAAAAAGATTTCAGGTGTCCCTAAGCGAACATATTTCAGTCGCTAAGAAATTCGCTGTCCGTTTAGTATTCTGAAAAATTCTTTTATTCCGCTCCAACCAAACAACTCACCACGTTGTGGCGATTGTCGCTAACTCCGTTCCTCCTAGCTCAGGAACCTTATTATCTACTTACCACACTTTAGCCTTCACTAAAAACTACTGTGCCAAAAAGCACAATTGAGATGGTTGTTTACCTGCGCGTACAGATCTCATTGTAAGTTCCGGGATGAAAACTTGCGACGCGGTCCAACGGGGTCGAGAAACGACTGTGACGAGCAGCAACATAGCTAGCATCGTCGCGACGAGCACCACCGCAGGCCGCACCGCTGCGACATCCCAACCCTTCTTCTCGAACCTCGTCGGACGCGGAGCTGCATCCATTTCTGGATCTGTACGTGGCTGCTGCATCCTACTACTACTCTTCGAGTCCATGATATATGCTTCAACTTTCCAATTGCAGCTATAGTTGAACTGTTTCTTATATATTCTTGGTAAAAATGTACCCTGACCCCATCAACTATAGGCACATTTGAAGTTGCTTCCTCAACTTTACCCCTGAGCTTTTGATTGTTTTTTTTTTTTTTTTAAAGAAAGGTAGCACGCTACCCGTTTCGTTTATTTCGTATAGAAATAAACTTGGCTGAAAATGTGAATCAACTAGGATTCGAACTCGGGACCTCGGGTACCAACCATCAAGCCTTTTGCCACTTGCGCTAGGTACGGTCGGTAGCTTTTGATTGTTGGAATTGAATTATGCTAGTTATTTAGTTAAAAAAATTTATTCAAATTTGTTAGCTATTATCATTAGTCATTCTGGTCTTCTTAACTAAAAAGTGAGTTAAAATTGCTAAATCTGATAAAATTATCGATGAATTTGATAAAATTTATAACATCTTAATTAAAATTACTTAATTTTAAAAGACTGAAAGTTAAGTAGTTATCAAACGAAAAGTTAAAGTTGAGGGGCTGATTTCAAACTGTCCTATAGTTGAGGGGTGTCCATGCATTTTTACCTATTTTTTACCTAATTAACCTAATTAAATAATCAGAAACGTGACTGGGTCCTTGACTGATTATACTCTGACTAATTGTTTAATTAGGTTGTTAATGTAATCCTCCATAGTGTAATAAATGAGTATCGCGTTTGCAAGCAAAGTGTTTACCTTAAGAGGTTACTGTATAATTTCTACTCCAAACCAATTTATTTTTATTTAATAAATATATAGTAATTAAGGATAACATGATACTAAATATATAGAAGTTGAAAATATAGCAAAATATTATTGTTTGTGAATTTGTTATAATGAAAATGGCAATTAATTTCGGTTAGATGATATTGATATGTAACGTAAAATCTTTCTTACAACAAAATATTTATATTATTAACCGCGCTAAAAAAACGACTTTTTGTTTTCACCCTTATAGCATATTCATATATAAATTAAGATCAAGTAAACGTTAGACGTGGAAAAATAATATATAGTTGACTTAGGGATTCGTGGGACGCACATGTGATTACATGTGCGTACACTTGACCCCGGATTTAGCTCAAGTCTCAAGCAACTTGCTATATAACGTTTCTTTAATTTGAGGGGGAAATTTTTGTTTCTTCTGTAGGGAACTTGCTATGACAACTAGCTAGGTTTCTTATTAAGACGTACGAATCACATTATTTATAATGGTAATAAATTAGATTAGATAATAAGAGTAATTATAGTTTAGTTTGGCGTCGTTTTTGACATTGAGATATTCATATTGATGATCAGCATTATTAAACACGGCCTAGGTTATTTGATATTCATGAAAGCGGAGTTTCTTATTTTACGACACCATTTATCTAGTTATCTAAGAGCTTTTAAATTTATATTTATATATATTAGACGTTAAAATTTCCCAATTTTGGAACTACTAAAATGCTAGAGTTTTTTTAAAATGCTAGATCAATGTTAAACGGATTATTTCGAAAAATTACGAACTTTGGTTTTAAAAAAATTCAAATAGTTTAGATAATATTTAATGATATCGATTATCCACTCGAAAGCTTCATTCCAGAAAATAATAAAGAAGCGGTACAGATCTGATACAATAATAAATAACCCGTTAAGAAATTTTTTTCTCCTCTTTTGTTCTAGACGCGATGCAGCGTTTTGTAATCTCCTAAACATTGTACTCTTTTTTTTTATAGTGAAGTTCTCTCCTCTTTCGTTCATGATTTTCTGTATGTTTATTTTATTTTCTGTTTGTGGTTTATTTATTTTACCTTCGCCGTTTTCGTTCCTATTTGTGCGCTCGTCGTTTACAGTGAGAAGTTGAACTTTTTAGAACTAGATCTATAGCGACCTGCGAAGGGAGCTAAAATTCAACTCATTGCTGATTGTGTAAACTGTAAGATCGATAACCATTGCTACAGTTGCAAAACGACAAGCCTTAGTTTTATATTTTATTGCCTTTGTATGCTTTGATCCGTATTGACATTGATTCTTTTCATTCAAGCACCTTTATTGGAGGGCTCTCGATCAGCGTTTAAGTCTCTAACTAAATTAACTTAGCGTAAACTTAAAGCCAAGACAAATCAGATCATATGCGTATGATATAAAATGTTTAGTGAAACTGTGCGTAACCAAAAGTCAATGCGTACAAATGGACCAGCTAGCGATCATGTATATAAAATAATGGAGATATGAACGCGATAACGATGTACAGCTATGTAATTATTTCAAAAAGACTTATGATTAGTATTATGTGGGATTTGCCTACAGGTATCTTAAATAAAACAAATAAATATGTAAAGATACTGTGTAGAACTAGAAGAGTACTGTGTATAGCAGGCTAAAAGCTCTTACAGGTGAAAGATCTGCATGAAGCTAAATTATCTCAATAGTCATGATACAAAAAATAGTCAAACAGTTTTACAAAATTACTTAAAAATATTTACTATTCTACCGAACTCAGGCAAACGATTTACAGCTTTTAATTAAAAGTAATTCTTCAAATCAGAATTGATTTAGCGTAAATCATTCTCAAATAACTTGGCCAACCAGGTCTTTAATTAGTTTTTACTATCAATAGCACTAAGAATTTGCTGCTATCAAATTTTTCGCCGTTATATATATATATATATATATATATATATATATATATATATATATATATATATATATATATATATATATATATATATATATATATATATATATATATATATAATTGGACTGGAATACTATTAATAGTATTTGGGCTCTCTTTTGCTATCGAGTTTTTAATTCTTGGATGAAAAATTATAAGGTTAGAATGATAGTGGTCCCCTAGGATTTAGTGGTGGTCCCCCTAGGATTGAGTGGGTGGTTGGTTGAATAGTATGATCTAAAGGGTGGAATTGATTAAAGTATAGATCTAACGGCTAAAAAATCAATAGCAAAAGAGCTCAAATACTATTAATAGTATTCCAGTTCAACTCTCTCTCTCTCTCTTCTCTCTCTCTCTTCTCTCTCTCTCTCTCTCTCTCTCTCTCTATATATATATATATATAACTAGCTATGTATCACGGACACTTTATAAGCATCGCGTGTCCGTATCGGACACTCGTGTGTCCGTGTCGGACACATATCCGATGTGGACACTCCTTGAACGCGCGTTCAATGCCGATCCATAGCGCAAATAATATATATATATATATATATATATATATATATATATATATATATATATATATATATATATATATATATATTATTTTTTTTTTTTTTTATACATATGTAATGTAAGATGATAAATATTTTAGCTTCTTGATGAATGCATATAATTTTTTTTGACAATATAAATAAAATATGTATGGTAGAGATTTTTTTTCTTAAAATATATGAACTATATATTAATGAAATTCGTATGAAAAATATAACAATATTTTACCAAAATTAATAGCTTGTATATAATAAATATATATTATTATATTAATAATATTATATTTTATTAGCGGTGTTCATGTCATTCTGTGTCCTAATTTTTTGAAAGCTGCCGAGTCGTCGTGTCCGAGTCGTGTCGTGTCCCGTGTCCCGTGTCCCGTGTCAGTATCCGTGATGCCTAGATAACTAGGTTACTATACAATTAATAATACCAAGTCATTTGTGCTATTAGGTTTTCGGCCCTTGGATGAAGGAATGTGCGGTTAGGATGATAGTGGTCATATAGGGTTGAATGGGTGGTTGATTGAATAGTACGATCTAATGGGTGAAAATGGTCAAGGAATAACTGCGAAAAACTTGGTAGCACCAAGTGCTTAGTGCTATTGATAGTATAGTAGCCGGAGTACTCTATGTATATATAGGCTACGGCTACTATTCTCTTCTGAGTATAGATATCTTTATACTCAAAAGTTTTCGGCCATTAGATCTACCCTTTTGACCATTTCCACCCGTTAGATCATACTATTCAACCAACCACCCATTCAATCCTAGGGGAGCCGGACTCTATACATATAGAGACAGAGAAGTTAGGCTGGTATGCTTTTAGAAGCACGAAGCCTTATGTACTTTCAAGTTATTTTTGATGTTGGGATTTTTGAATCGACGATCGGCTCCATTAGACTTGATCTAGAATATTTGAAGTACCTAGAAAAATAATTTTTTTGATTTTTTGATATCATTTGCATAGTGATCAAAGGGGCTCAAAATCAACAACTTTAATGGTCGTGGTGAGCCGTTTGCAAGTTTAACGGTGTAGAAATATTCAAATCACATGAAATTTTGATAGAAAATTTTTTATACTATATAAAACAAAATCAATATCTTTGGTCTAAAATTTTAGTATCATATCATCACATTTTGTAAGATTTATATTTTCAGCCTTGATTTTGAACCATTTTGATCACTAGGTAAATAATATCGAAAAATTATGAAATTTGTTTTTTAGATACTACAAATACTCTAAATCAAGTCTAACGGAGCCGATCGTCGATTCAAAAATTCCAATATCGAAAAGGACTTGGAAGCATGGAAGGCTCTGTGCTTCTAAAAGCATACCAACCTAACTCTATATATATATATTCGAACTATATCGAGCCGAATACAAATAAGTTGGTCTAAACTATGTTCTTTATTAAATGAACAATTGATTTCAAACTCATTTCGAACCGAACGCAAGTTGGTTCGCGAACAACGAGCTGGATTATCAGCCCTACCTATAGCTCGTGTGAAATAATTATTCTCCCTTCGGAAAAATGCAACTAATAGAGAATGAAGTTTTAGCATTATGTCCTAACACCATTTTTTGGGTCTATTTGGCCCTACATTGGATCAAAGCACACACGCCCATTAGGGCTGGCAAATAAGCGAGCCGGCTCGTGTTCCACTCGCGTTCGGCTCGATATTCGGCTCGCTCGAGCTCGACTCGAAATTAAATGAGCCGAGCTTGAGCAGAAAAAAAAAAGCTCGAAATTTATTTTAAATCGAGCTTGAGTATTACTGGGCTCGCTCGAATTAGGCTCGAAAAGCTCGAATATATATATATATATATAGAGAGAGAGAGAGAGTCCGACTATGGTGCTTATAAAAGCACCAAGCACTTGGTGCTTGAAAAATTTTTACCGTTAGATCTATAATTGAGCTCCTATGCTTTTAAAAGTAACAAGTTATTGGTGCTTGTAGATTTTTTGTTATTGGATTAAGGGATGTGCTGTTAGGATGATGTGGGCCCCCTAGGGTTGAGTGGGTGGTTGGTTGAATAGTATGATCTAACGGGTGAAAATGATCAAAGGATAGATCTAACGGTAAAAAATTTACAAGCACCACTGGTGCTTTTACAAGCACCATAGCCGGACCCTATATATATATGTATATATGTATATATGTATATATATATATATATATATATATATATATATATATATATATATATATATATATATATATATATATATATATATATATGCTAGGGCTACTATTTGAGTATAGACCACTTTGTACTCATAAATTTTCGACCGTTGGATGAAGAGATTTGTGGTTAGAATGATAGTGGTCCCCTAAGATTGAGTGGGTGGTTGGTTGAATAGTATAATCTAACGGGTGGAAATAGTCATATGGGTAGATCTAACGGACGAAAACTTATGAGTACAAAGAGGCCTATACTCATAAGAGTATAGTAGCCGGACTCTATATATATATATATATATATATATATATATATATATAGAGTCCGGCTACTATACTACCGATAATATCAAGCGTTTGGTGCTATCGAGTTTTTCACTGTTAGATCTATCCCGTTGACCATTTTCATCCGTTAGATTATATTATTCAACCAATCATCCGCTCAACTCTAGGAGACCATTATCATCCTAATTGCACATCCTTTCATTCAAGGACCGAAAACCTAATAGCACCAAGCGCTTGGTACTATTAATAGTATAGTAGCTTAATTCTATATATTTAATAGTATGATTTAACGGGTGAAAATGTTCAAAGGGGTAGATCTAAGGGTCGAAAACTTATGAATACAAAGAAGTCTATACTTATAAGAGTATAGTAGCCGGACTATATATATATATATATATATATATATATATATAATTAGAGTCCGGCTATGGTGCTTGTAAAAGCACCAAGCACTTGGTGCTTGTAAATTTTTTACCGTTAGATCTACCCTTTGATCATTTTCACCCGTTAGATTATACTATTTAACCAACCACCCACTCAACCGTAGGGGCCCACATCATTCTAACAGCACATCTCTTAATCCAATTGCCAAAAATCTACAAGCACCAATAACTTGGTACTTTTAAAAGCATAGGAGCTCAATTCTATATAATTATATATAATATATTTTTTAATTATATATAATAATATATATATTATGTAATATAATTATATGTATATAGAGTTTAGATTATTGGGCCCACAAAACCAAACTAGCAAAATCCTACTCTAATTGCTCTCTCTACTTTACTTGCTCGTATATTCGCTTCTCCTACATTATTTTTTTAATATTATAATATCGTATTCTATATATTTATTTTGTATGTTTAACTATTAGATATATTTTTATATCAAATTTTAAATAATATTTTATAAAAATTAAATTATAGATTGCATGATATTAAGAATTTCAATCGGCTCGTGTAGTGCTCGAGCTCGCTCGACTCGAAGTTAGGCTTGCTCGAGCTCGGCTCGAATTAATTTCAAGCCGAGCTTGAGCCTAAACTTAGGCTTGAAATTAATTTCAAGCGAAGCTTGAGCTGAGGTAAGCTCGGTTCGTTTCCACCCCTAGTCGCCCATAGCGTTTCTGCTCGAAGCAATTCTGAGCGAGCCCAAATTAGCGCTTCGCACGATACATGATTTGTGATTATCCTTGCAGCAAAAGCAGGGGGCTTTTGCGCTGTTTGAGCCCCCCACTTCCCTGGAAAGGAATAACAGCAGCACTACTTCATGGCCGAACAAAAATATGCACGAACATTTTTTTCACGATTTCTCTCTTATTTTCTCGAGGGTGCGCGACAAATGTTATTCACCATATCTCTTTTACAAGTATTCAGGAAACAATGGAGTAATTGACAGTAGTAAAATTCCCGATTCCCGCTCCTTTTACTGCTCGAAAACAAAGACTTTTCACTCAAAAGTGGAAGTTTTGCATATAATGAATTTGCTTATAGGAATTTCAAAAAGAATGTTCATTCAAGTTACAAATAGAAATCGAAGAAATTTCCGTATCCTTTCCCATAAGAATAAGAAATTTTTCATACATCTAATTTAACATATAAATGGAGGAAAAGAATAGGAGACCAACCAGCCAATCTAGCTAAAAAGCTTAAGACCAAAGCTCACATCTTCGCAATGCCTCACATAAGGGACCAAAGTCGCGGCATCGACGTCTCTCTTCACCTTGCAGTCGAGATTGGGAGGTGAATGCAAGCACGGCTCCACCGACATGGATCGGACACAGGCCGGATCCGCCTTCTTCTGCATCCAACCTGGCCTGAGTAGAATCCACGGCTTCAAACCAGCTAGACCGTGAGCCACATATCCGAATGTAGACCAAGCACTCATAACCACGTTGTCGCAGTAACTCAACAAGTACATTTCCGCTAACGCCTTCTGATTGTGATTCTGTGCTTCAGTGTGCTGGAGCTCTTCATGGCTAGGCTGATACATAGCTACTACTTCTCCTGTGGCGGTCGGGTTCACGTAGTACATGGATTTGAGCTTCTCATAGTAGCCCGGATACAGAGAAGTGATCAAAATCGCCTTGACCTTTGTTTTATTTGAAGTTGAATTGATGAAGGGCTGTGCAGTACCGATTTCGGGAAGCAACTTTTCTTTCCGTGAACATGCAAGGATTTGGTCATACATGTCTTCAAACGACATAGGCGCTTCCGGAAATATTCTAATCTGAAGACCTAGCTTTTCATCTGCCTTGGCAAGATAAGCTTCATAATACCTACTTATAATTCCCCAAACTGGGTTTGTCGGATGAAAGAGATAGCGCCCCAAATGATGGAAAACCGACTCCTTCACCGGAAATAGCCGACGCAGTTCTTCTTCATAGGAGGGCATCAGAAACAAAGCAGGCACGAAGTAACTATCCGATTTCAATACCATCCAGTTGAACTTTCCGAGAGTTAACTGGTCATCTTCACAGAAAATGTTGTTCTCCAACCGAAGACGAATTTGCTCTAAATGGAGATAGATATAAGCTGGTAATGACTCTGCTGAAACATTCACACTATTATCAATCACCTTGTTTCTTAACATATTCACGTAGCTCTGCGGAGCATCCTTGTGAAAGTTGTATGTATCTTGTATAGGGAAATCGGAGGGTAGCACCCACGAACTCCCCGGAAACGGCTCGCAAAAGAGGTTCTGCGATTCCTTCGTCACGTAAGTCAGAAGAACTCTGTTCGTGAGAAGAGCGTAGAGGAACGTAGAGGCGAGGGTTAACATCCTGTTGCCTAAGCCATTACACGGATACCATACAACATATTTGCACTCCATTTCTCGTATGTTGCGACCGGATTTGAGCTGCTTGATGGCTCTTCTATAGCGTCTGGTGTTTGGGCCACATCTTTTGTGGTAGGCTTCGTATTTTCTGAGCCTCTCTGTAAGGTAAGGGGAAAGCGGAAATGGTGATGGTTTACGATAGAGCGAGGATCTATAACGGCTCATGCAGGATTGTTCGTCAAAGATGGGAGAAAGTAATCCGCCAAGAAGTTTGTCCTCCGAAATGGGAGAGGTTGTAGATGATGTATTTTTGGAACCTAAAATTTAAGCAGCAGAGAGTAAGCTACACAATCGAAAGTATGTTTTGCCAAAGATATATGGAAAAAGAAGTAAGACGAGTAAGTGATATACAGCTAAAAAATCACATATAAGTTATGCTTGTATCAAAAGCAATAATTTGTAACAAACTTTAGGCCTATCGTTCGACAAACGGTGCAACTAAGGCCTATCGGTTATAATCTACAAAAACGCGGCTGGCTAGGGAAGCAACACTGTGTATTTTGCGCCATTGGCATGGAAGTCTGCAACCACCTATTTGGTAACTGCGTGTTCGTACAATACTTACTTCTTGGTACAGAAGGATCAAAAGTACTAGCAAAACTCTCAGAGGAGACCCAAGGTCTATAGAGAAGGACAATTAGCTTCGAAGACGCTGGAAAGGGACTAAATGGTTTAACCTTACTGTCGGCTATCTGGTGGGTTATCTGGACTGAGAGGAACAATATAATCTTCAGAGCGAAATCTGCCGTCCCCTCTCAGTCACTTGAACGTGTCAGACTACTGATGATCGCGTGGAAAGAATTCTACTGATTCTAGAATTACCCATCCCCTATATGTCTCTTTTTTTTTCGTTTTCTTGTTATTTTCCTTTCGGGGGCCTTGGCTGCTTCCATCTTAATTATTAAGTTTATTTTGTCTAATAAATGAAGTAGATAGCTTGCTACTTTTTTTTTAAACAAAAAAAAAAAACACTAAGGCCTATCGGGTTTCTTTTTTCTTTTCTTTTTTTTTTTTTGTGGTGTGAGTTTGGAATATCCAATAATTGAGCATGCACTATAGTTAATAGCCTCGTCTAATCAACGCACAGGATTAACTGTACAGTGGCGGCCCACAGGTAGCCGACGCTCGGCTTCTATCATGCACTGGTGGGACCCACCCACCGCAGAGGAATTACATCCCGCCGACGGTGTATTCACCCACCTCATACACCGAACTTTATTTCTAATAATTAATACGTGTTATTATCCATACATATTATTAACATACCGACACTACAGCGCAGATGGATTCGATTCCTTGATACACATTTTTCAAAAATAAGAAGGTATGAAAACCTAAAATTAACACATTAACTAGACTTAATTATCCAACTATTAAAAAAAAAAGGAGCATTGTATAATTTGCATGAATCATGTCTTCAACATTTAAATGTCATCTACCATATCCAACAAGTGAAATTTTGATACTTAGATCTTATATAATGAGATGAGCAATGTTATCTATATACCTATATATATATAAGGGGTATAAATATTATACTTTCGCCATCCGAAAACTAATATTTATTTGTCTTCTCAATCTTTTTTTCAATACTAAAAATCTAAATATAAAAATAAAAAATTAGACCTTAGATTGTTGGGATAAGATTACATCCTATATGGCAGCGTGTACAGGTCGCATTTTTTTTCTACGGATTTTTAGGGCACGGTGTACATGATTTAATTATACACCAAGCGCAGCAAAAAATTCACGCTGTCACCTACATTAGTGGGACCCACCTACCCCCGTGTCAAACTGTCAAAGCCCAACCCGAACTACCGGGCGGTGTCCCGATCTCGGACCTTCCTTCCTCAGGAATCCTCCTCCGGAAACAAACCCATGGCACAGTTTTTCGAGGGAAAAAAAAAAAAAGGAAAACTAAAAGAGCACTCAAACCCATCCCCATTTCAAATCAAAATCACAATAAAAAAACCAAAAAAAAAAGTTTAAAAAAAAAAAAGGAAAACTCACCTCTGGCTCCAATGGCTTCGTCCCCGTCCCTGCGAGACGCGAGCGAAGTCGCCACCGCCGACGACGACGACAACGAAGGCGAGGCGGAGGAGCTGCTGCTCCAGCGGCCGCCGAGGAGGTAGACGAGGAGGGGGAGGCTGAGGAGGAAGGCGACCACCATCGCCATCTCCCTCCGCGCCGCCCACCGCCACGCCGCCCGCTTCTTCTCCTCCTCCGCCGCCTCCGCCGCCTCCTCCGCCGCCGCCGCAGCGCGATCGATCGGCCCCCGCGGGCTCCGCATCCGCTTCACCTCCATCGCCGCCGCCTCCACGATCTCCTCCTCCTCCTCCTTCGCCCCTTCCCCCACTCGCGATCGCGGGATTGGCATCGATCGATCGACCCCACCGACCTATTTACGCGATCGAGCGGGTCTAGTCAACTATGGCGGTAGGGGGAGTAGTGATGTAAACGTGTAGCGGACTGAAAATAATGTTATTAGGTAGTGAGATGAGAGAGATGGAAAATCAATACCAGTTATGGGACTATTCGTTGATCTGTTCAAAAATAAATCAAATCAAATCAAATAAACTGTGTAAAGACCCCCCTCACATATTGCGCCCTCTCACAATGGCCCTTCTAACTTTTAATTTTGACGATTTAATTTTCTAAATTTTTTAAATAATTTAACAAACTCCTCCCTTCAATTAAAGTTACTAATAATATGAATATTTTAGTTGCACGTCTTGTATATAATTTATAAAGTTTTAAAATGCGACTATGAAACAAACTTATTCAAATATATATATAAAAAATTAAAGTTAGGTTGACTCGACTCTTCAATCACCATAATTAATTATTAAAATTAGAAAATAAAAATAATTTTTTTATATTTTGAAGTCTTACAAGATTATATGTGTAACATTCTATCAAAATAATTATATAATTAGTAAATTTAATTATGAAAAAGAGTTTATTGAACTGCTTAATAAAGTTTAGAGGATGGAATTTGCCAAAATTAAAAGCTCAAGTACTTGTTTACAAAAGTTTAGGGGACCTTTTACATTTTTTTTATTTTTTTATTTATAATATTTTTATTTTTTTACTTAAGTCGTAAATTTAGATTTCATTTGGCATTTTTATATTTTTTTTGTTTTTTAAATAAGTTTTTTAATAAAGTAGTTTAGGAGTGGATGATGAATTATTTGCAATTATGATATTCAAGATGTTTGTTTGCTCATAAAAATACCACACAAGGCAGAAGTTAGAAATTTTATCAAAATTAATAATTATAATTATTCTTTAGCAAATAAAAAAAACAATTAAAAGTGTTATTAAATTTAATAATATTTTTAAACTGACTAATTATGCAAAAACCTCAAATTAAAAAAAATTCAAATTAAAGTTTGAGGGGCGTTTTTCATATATTCTATAGTTGAGGGGTTCCCATACATTTTTATCTAAAAAAAAAAAAGGAAAATTCCTACAGACGTATGTATAACTAGCCACCTACTCCGGTACACCCCACTTTCGTGCGCGATTCTCCTTCAACCTCTTCTGCTTTACTATTCGTGAAAGTAAGGAACTGATGTAGATGTTTACATGCATGTGGTTTGATTCTTCGATGGTTGTTTTTCCAATTGTTTTTATTATTAGCTATTATCACTATTAATCACGGTTTTAAGTGCGTAGAGTTAGCACCAACTATAGATATTTGCAAAGAATCATTCTCTAATACATTGTTTTAGATAGGGGTTCGAGTTCCGTATGCATATATTTACGGAGTTTAATTTTTCTATCTTCTCTAATATTAATAATAATAAAAATTGACTGAGAGAGAAAAAAAAAAATAACAAACTATTATTTTATTTATTTATTTATTTTAAAAAATAAATTTAGATAAAAATATAAAGTAATTATACTTTAAATTTGGGACTTCTGAAATTAACTATCAGATTCTTAGCCAACGGTCAGTTAATATTTATAATAAGTTATTTTAGAATGAGCTAAAGGTTATTGATCAAAACAAAAACAAACAAAAAAAAAAAAAAGAGTACTTGTGAGCATACACCTAATCTTCTTAACACCCAAAATGTAGACCACTCTCAAGAGGTCTTTCTAGCACTCTTGTGCATTAATTTGATGGGTCATTTTTTAAGTAGGGTTAATTGCAGGGACATATCTGAATACATTAGAATTTTTACAGGAATAACTAATACAAATTAAATTTGGTAGGGATATATTCGTAATTTATCATGTTTACGGGGATCTGTATGTAATTAACCCTTTACGTAATACTAAGAGTGTGTTTGATTATTCGTTGTTGAACCCACTTAAAAATTTTATTTGATTTGCGACAGTTATATATAGTTAAACTAATAGTGAAGATTTAAGCTTAATATAATAGCTAAAGAGAGTAATTTGTAACAAAAAAATCTCACCTATCTACTTACCTTGTAAATCAAAAATTTGTAAGTTATTTTTTTTGAAATATTATTATTATGTCATATATAAATAATGTTTGTAAACAATGCTTTCAATTGCGAACAAATAAATTAAAAATTTATAGTCAAAGAACTCTCATCCACAAAGGTAAATAAAATAGACGAAAATATAATTATTGTATTACAAATTATCTGTATTTTTAATTTTATTCTATTTATAATTTCATTTTACCAATTACTCGGAACTTATTTAAAAGGAGAGAGAAGCAAAGAGGGTTGAGATAGAAAACTTTGAGCAATACTACCAATATACTTTAAAATTGGATTTATATCTTATATCCTCTTTATTCAATGGTCATCATTTTCTACTTATCATTTAACTTTTTTATACAAAAAATTATTTAATTTTTTGTAAATTATAAGATGGGAGCTATAAGATCTACATTTTTTTTGGAGTATAAAAGTAAAGTTTTTTGAAAATATTTTAGCAATGCTACTAGTAAAGTGGAGAATATATCTTATATTCTTTTTATTCAAAAGTTATTATTTTCTAATTGTCACATCAATTTTTTCAAAAACTAAACATTTTTTTTATTTTTATGAATCTTGGGATGGGCCTCCCTAGAGATGTCAACGGGTTGGATTCCGAGCGGATTTTCAAAAACTCGAATCCGAATCCAATTACCAAACCCGAACCCGAATCCAACGGATTTTAAAAATCCATATTCAAACCCCAACCTGACCAAAAAGTCGAAACCCAAACTCAAGCCCCAACCCGAAAATCTGAACCTAAAACTAAAACAATTATTTCTCTTTACAATATTTCAAAATATATTACATTAAATCTAAAACTTTAAAATACAAATTTAAAAATAACATCAAATATTTTTATATATATCATATATAATGTGAAATAATATCTGGTTCGGGTTGGGATCAGGTTCGGGTCGGGTTCGAGATTGAATTGAATGACTTCAGCTTAATAAATCATTTTTTATGAAATTAACTGATTGTTCTATCAAATTTAATAGTTTTAACTACCGACAGAGAATAAAGCTAAATTAGCTAACTGTCCATCGCTAATTGAGTCATAAAATTTAACAACAATTATTAACTCAGTCAACTCAACGATAAAAAATCCAAGAAAAAAAATTAGAAGTTAAAGATATGTCCACAAAAAAACATATTTGAAGTTGAGGGGGCTATATGAGAATATCCTACAGTTGAGGGAATCTCCGTACAATTTTTTATTTTATTATTTTTTTTTTTTACCAACCTATATTTTGACTAGTGAGGTCCGGGACCCGGAAAAATGGCTGCCGAATCACGCAGAGATCCAGCTAATAAAGCCAACTTATACGTTTTGCACGACATTTGGCATGTGCTTCTGATTTTTGGCGCAGCTGCTTTTAGGAGTTCTTAAATGTGCTTCTGATTTTGGCTGCAGCTCCCATTAGTAGGGGTTCTTAAATACGTCAGCTTGTTGTACTTTTAACTTATTTGAAGAACCACGTCTACAACATCATCCCTAAACCAGCATTCTATAAAAAAAAATTTCTAGAATAATGCTATCTGTAACTTAGGCATAAACTTTACATCTTTTAGTCACAAATTTTATTTATTCACACTAATTTATTATATTTTATTTTTTAATATTAAAAATTTTGAAGACTTATCTAAATCTGTCGATGGATTGAGTGTAAAATTTATTAGATGTATGAGTATCATTTTTCTTGTTCTTGGTAGTAGATCAGTTTCTCTACTATTAAAATACTGTTTGGGCCAACCAGTCTTTAGACCAGGTTTAGGGAACAATTTTTAACTTGAGACCCCCCAAATTTAAAAAAATTCATCAAATTTAATAATTCTAGTAGCTGTTAACCACTAATTGATGTAGCTCTATTTACTAAATTAATTGAATTATTAAAATTGATGAAATTAGTAATGAATTTGAGAGATTTGTTCTCACTTAAATCATTTAATTCTGAAAGATTAGAAGTTAAAGGTCTTAAACAAAAAATTAATAATAAAAGAATGTATCTCACAAGATCTCCCTACAGTTTTACCTAAGATTTAATAGTCCATTGAAAGAAGAACATAAAAAAGGTAAAATAAAGGTCGAGAACTGAAATTTTCGCTTTTTATGTGAAACAATCACTTAAATTAATGTATCCTTGATTACAGTTATTAAATGTGTATATACATATATAGTTGTAAATTCTAGTTAATTTAACTAAATTAAATTTTAAAGTTGTGGGAGGAACTTGTCCCATCATGGTTGGTGAGGCCAGATCTAATTATTCTCAAATTGCGTTGACTATCCACGTGAACTGTTCATGAAGAACTTTCACAATCTTTATTTTTTTATTTTTATTTTTTTTGCAAGTTGTTTCAAATAAAGTATGATGCAAATTGAATATTGTTATATTTAAATCAATTTCACCGAACAATAGTGTAACTAGCTGTAGATCGATCGAGTACTACAAGTATAAGTCTTTACCACATTTCTCTCCATAGATGGATATTTGATTAATTAATTATTCTCAATCTTCGTACATTTCAAATAGTTAATTGGCTTGGTGATTTTAATTAGATGACACTAAGGACCATTTGTCCCATTGCTTATAATATTCTGAAAATACATGCATGTCACAACAATCGCACAATCGAAGTGCCGTGATTAGACATATAACAAACCTACGATTTCAAATATAAAATATATTGATATTTTTGGAATACTATAAACTAGTAAACTGAAGAATCCCTAAATTCCCATATTAACTTATGCTCTATTTAGATGTCGAAATAAATTATTCGATGATAATTTGTTTGATATGAGATTTTTATAGTATGATTGTAACTAAGTAGTTTGATTTTTTTTTCTTTTCCAAACGTCTTACTATTTCTGATTTGCTCAGATAACATATTTCATCTATGAAATAATTTATTTTATTAAGAAAGGTCAAATATGATATTTTATTTTAAATATTTAATCATATTCTTTATATACTAAATGTACAAATTTATTAAGTAAATAAAAAATTTATACTGAATAAGATAATTAAATATTTATGCATACAAATATGGCCAAGAACCAAGCGAAAGATTTGTGGGAGAGGCCTTTAAAATAATTGTTTAACTGTATATGTAGTAAGATCTATATTGCGTATATATAGAAAGAACATCTTCATACATATCTTCTCATGAAACTAAACAAATTCATGAGACTTAATTATAAAGGAGTAAAAGGAGAAGTATAAGACAACCATCCAAACTAACTGAACAACTTCGCACCAGAGTTCACATCTTCACAATGCCTCACATAAGGAACCAGAGTCCCCGCGTCAACATCCTTCCTATCTTTGCAGTCCACTCCGGGCGCAAAATGCATGCAAGGCTCTACCGACATCGATCGAACGCAGGGCGGCTCCGCCGTCTCCTGCATCTGGCCCGGCCTCAACAAAATCCACGGCCGCAATCCGGCGAGACTGTAAGCTACGTATCCGAACGTAGACCACGCCGTCGTCACTATTTTGTCGCTAAAACTCAGTAGATATATCTCCGCCAACGCCTTCTGGTTGTGGTTCTGCGCATCGGACTGTTGTTTTTCTTCGTGGCTAGGTTGGTACACTGCGACGATCTCTCCGTTCACGGTCGGGCTCTCGTAGTACATGGTTTTGATATCCTCGTAGTATCCGGAGAACAAAGAAGTTACTAGAACTGCTACCAATCTCGTCGCATTCAAAGAAGAGTTTCGAAACTCTTCGGGGCTTGGCTTTGGTAACAAATTCTCGTTCCGAGTACATTTGAGGACTTGTTCGTAAGGGATCGGCACCTTGGAGAAAACCCTAATCTGAAGCCCTACCTTTTCGTCGGCCTTGGCGAGATAAGCTTTGTAATACCTTCTGATCATCCCCCACACGGGGTTCGTCGGGTGAAAGAGATACCATCCCAGGTGGTGGAATACTGACTCTTTCTCCGGAAACAACCTGCCGAGTTCGTCTTTGTACATCGGCATAAGAAAAAAAGGTGGAACGAAATAGTTACCCGACTTTATTATCATCCAGTTGAACTTCTCGAGGGCTATTTGATCGTTTCTGCAGAAAATATTGTTACGTCGAAAGATATAACTTAGTAGAGGGAGAAAGACGAAAGGAGGTAACGAATCCGCGGAAACATTTGTGGTGTTACCGATCACCATGTTGTCTCTTAAGTTCAAGTAACTTTGCGGAGCTCTCACTTTAATCCTGCTCATGTGTTTGATAGGGAAATTCGAAGGCAACACCCATGAACTCCCTGGAAAGGGCTCACAAAACAGGTTCTCCGATCCTTTAGTTACGTCGATGAGTAAAACTCGGTCGGTGAGGAGAGCGAAGAGGAATGTAGAAACAAGCGACAGCATACGATTGCCTAAACCATTCAAGGGTACCCACACCACGTATTTGCACTCCGTTTGTTCGCCGTTGCGACCGGATTTGAGCTGTTGGATGGCTTTTCGGTAGAGTTCAGTGCTCGTGCCGCATTTTTTGTGGTACGCTTCATATTTTCTCAGCTTTTGGATGAGGTAAGAGGACGGCGAGAAAGGTGATGGCCTACGAAATAGCGAGGATTCGTAGCGGCTCGAACATGATTGCTCGTCGAAGTTAGGGGAAAGTAATCCTCCGAGAAGTTTGTCTTGTGGTTCAGCAGAGGTTGCAGAGAGAACAATTTGTGAAGATACAAAGTTGTGCGAGATAAAGTTAAAATCACCATATATATGAATTTATATTTTTAACACCAAGTAAAATATTTTTTATTGCTAATTTAACTTCAAATTAAATATGTATTATGCAATGAAAAAATAAGGACATACTGATGGAGGAAAAAGTAGAGAAGAGAAAATTATGCAAAGCTCTACATAGTAGAAAATCGGGTTTCGGATATTATTCAATGTAACTTGATATAGAATGCTACCAAAAAAATTTAAGATCGATAATTTCCAATTTTTTAGCCTTATTAGATCCTGTTATGATGGTTTGTAACCAAGATATATATTTATATCACCCTGTGCTCTAAAAATTGAAGTAACAATGTTTCTATTTAAGAAGGAGGGCTAGGCATATTGGACATAGGGACTATGAACCGTGCCCTTCTGGCTAAATGGTGGTGGAAATTCTACACGGTGTCATACCTACAATGGAATAAGATTATCCGAGCTTTATATTACCGGAGAAGAAAACCACTGATGGAAGGAAATTCTTTCAGACCTTTATCATTCTGGTGGAAGGGAGTTCTTAGCCTGAGAGCCATCTTCAGATGGGGAATTTCCTATAAGCTAGGCTACGGTAATACAATTGATTTTTGGTTGGATCGCTGGTGTGGGGAGACCACCTTACAAACATCGTTCCCAGAGATTTATCATTGGTCGGAGTGCAAAAATTTAAAAGTCAGGGACTGTTTTGCGACGGACGACTGGAACTGGAATATGATCCTGGGAGCCAGTTTCGGTCCAACGCATCAGCTGTATTCCAGCCTTCTAGAGTTCAAGGAGAGGGTATCCGGGTCCAAAGTTGAGAACAGACCGGACAAGTTACTCTGGCAGTGGAATTCTGACGGGCGGTTCTCGGTCAGATCGGCCTACGTAGCGTTGACTGACGGGGGTACGAGGGACGCGCGTGCGAGCATGATTTGGAAACTCCGTGTACCCCTTAAAGTGAAGGTGTTCTGCTGGCTGGTCCTCAAGAAACGGCCCCTTACTGTTGACAATCTTATGAAGAGAGGGTGGGTCGGCGACACAACCTGTGTGTTGTGCGGGTCAGAAGAGGAAACGGTGGACCACTTATTTACACGATGCGTATTCAGCAAGTTTATTGTAGTGATGGGTGTGGAAGGGGTTCAGACTCGAGATCTGGGGGACGGTGTCACTTCAGTATGGGACAGGTGGATGAACAGAAAAGGATCGCATAATAAGGAGGATAGTTTAGCTGAATTAGTTGGCAGCTGGTGGGTAATTTGGAAGGTCAGAAACGAGGCGATTTTTAGGAGTATCCAGCCGGAGCCAATTCAAGCAGTCCATAAGCTCAAGTTGTTGATGAAGGATTGGGAAGTCCTCCGTCCACCAAGGCAGTCCTCTGATTGATGGGAGGGTTGCTTTTTTTTTTTTTTTTTTTTTTTTTCGCGCTCTTTGAGGCCTTTGTTGCCTCACCCCTGTAGCTTAATTCATCTCTCCATTGAATGAAGCGGGTAGCGTGCTACCTTTTTCTCAAAAAAAAAAAAAAACAATGTTTCTATTTAGGCCTTTGAGATCCAGTTGCAACCCTCTATGTCTCGAAGTAAACCGAATTTGTCGATTCACAATTATGATTCATGGCCCTGTTTATCTCGTTAATTGTGGGTTTTCCTGGTCATATGTGTTGTCTCTAGACCTGGTAAACGGACGGGTTGGGTAACCCGCGGGCGAATTATTCTACCCGCGGGTTATATGAGCATGGATAAAATTTATCCGTAAATTTTTGGGTAGCCAACGTGTTTACCCATACCCAACCGCGGGTGGGCGGGTGGGTATACGGGTTACCCGCAAAAAAAATTTCTTTTTTGCTTTTATACTTTCTAAATACAAAATACATATACATATAATTTTTAAAAGCGTAATATAACTTATTGTTTATAATATCACAACATAGAGTAAAAATATTTAAAGACTTAAATCGAATAAAATTTCATAATGTAAAAGACATGAGATAAGAAATTAGGGTTATAATTTTTAGGATGGATAAACAAAAAAATATGTATATTCTAATTAAATATATATATATTCTAATTAAAAAATATATATGTAGGTACCCACCCATTTTATCTATAATTTTTTTGGTAGGAAAAGTCCGTAACCATACCAGCAAATTTGCGGGTAACCCGTGGGTACCCGCGGGTATGGGTCGAGATTGTCAGATCTAGTTGTCTCCATCCCATCCCGTATTTTAATCATATCCACTTTTAAGGAAACATCTATTTCAATTTTTTAAAGAGACCAAATTTTTGTTTTTCTTTTATTTTGTTTTTTTAAGAAACATGTCTCCTAGTTAGTTATATGCACACGCATGCTTTCCATTCAAAACAGAATTCGTCCCGATACAATTACCAACTACTCAGAACAGCAGTGGTGTTATAAAAGACTAAGGTCACGTTTGGCCAAACAATATGGCTCGCTCACTGGAAAGCTCTTTTAAAAAAGCTTTGAAATCAGACCAAACGGCCACTAAATATATATATCGTGATCAGGTCTAAAAGATAAGTGGAATGCTAGCTCTACAATCTAAAGTTTGATAAATATTTTTCTTCTTTTACTTTTTACAATTAGTCCGTATCTCCACACAATCGGCATTTCTTTCTTAAAAACTTTTGTTATATATTGTTGTTGGTGTTTGTTGCAAGGATGCAAAAAGTGGTGAATAAATTGGCAGTTGAGGTACCTTTGCCTTCAATGACTGCAGCTCTTTCCGGCGGCGACAACGCGAGCGAGCTCCGCTGCCCGCCGAAGAGCAGCGCCACCAGAGGCAGGCTTACGAAGAAGCAGATCACCGCCAGCTCCAACCTCGCGGCTCGCCGCCACCACCACCCTGCCTTCTTCTTCTCCGCCGCCGCCTCCTCCGCACCATTCTCGATCTCCTTCTCCATCAGCAGCTGCCACCGCGGCGTCGTCGTCCTCGTCCCCCCTAGCTCTTCGCGTTCATTCCCTTCCTCGTTCTTCAGTTTCTCTAAGTATCCTTAACATATCTGAGAACTACTAGTGCCTAACGTTAGTTAGACGCAAGTGACTTCTTGTGTTACAAATTCTTTTTGGTTAGTTAGGTTGGCAGATTTGGAATGGAGTGTAAATTTTATTCTGGTGAAGGTGAACTCTGGTGATCGATAAAAAATTGGTCTAATAGGAAAAACTTTCATCCACGTGTATAATGTGAGGAGGAATACTTCAATACACCATAAATATTAAAATTTAACTCTTAATTAGTAAATGATATAATTGAGTTTTACATAAAGTAACCTGTTGAGCAGGTTATCGATTGGAATTAGTTAATATACCGATTTGAATTAGTTAATATGATAATATTAGAAAAAAAAAAATTAGTAGTATATACCAAATTTGTTAGCGTCCAATAAATATTAAATATCTTATTTACTTTTGTTAATTACCAAATTAGATAATATCCAATTTTGTTAAGTATCCAACTCAAAAAAATATTGAATTTAAATTTAATTTTTGAAGTTGGTATTGTCATGTAAAGTTTTAATTTTGAAATTTGTATTAAACTTTTAAATTTTGAATCTAAATTGTACTTTTATGCAAGGGTTTTATACTGAGGGTAACACACCGTAAAATTGTTCTTCTTTTTCATACTGAGCGTTTACAAATAGGACTTATCTTTTAATCTTAAAGCCATATTTTTATTTTTGATTTAAATTGAAATTTTGAATTTAAACTAAAAATTTTAATTTTAATTTTAATTTGTGTTTTATATTTAAAGAAAAATGAATTTGGTTTATAATTAAGTTTTTTATGTTGTTTTGAATTTAAATTTACAGTTTGGTTGTAATTTGAATTTCAACTATTGTTGTAGGTATTTGAGAAGGTTATAGTATTCTTAGTTGGAGAAAACCAGTCTTGTGGATCAAAATATTTTGTAAAGACCAAAATACCTTTTAGATAGGTACCTGGTGACTGGTACATATACCTCAATAGTATGTCACCTATAGAGTCATATTACATCTCAGCCATCTATTAAGAAAAATAAATGGTTAAGATTTATATGGTGTATTGAAGTATTACTCTAATGTGAGAACCAAATTTAGAACTTCTTACAACTAAGTAATTTGAGATTGACACTGGTGCCATATATGGAACTAATCCGAAACGGCTCAAGATTAATCTTATCACAGCCAATCTTTTGACACCGCAAAAACTCCTGACTTAGTGCACTCATTTCTCCAGAAATATTTACTAAATACAAGGTCCACCCTTCTAAAATTTATAATTAACTAATATATTCCTCTAAATTTTAAATAAAGTCAATTATCTCTCCAAACTTCTTATATTCTTACGGAAATATATATCCTTCTAGTCAAATTTTCCTCAGTTTTTATTAAAATTTCTATGGTTTTCTCTGTCCTCTTCTCTGACCACTCTCTAAACTGTCACCTTTGCTTTCAATCGCACCGACCAAAGAAAATAATCCCAATCAACAACTGAATCTTCTGCCAAATCACATCTCTCCTTCTCATCTAAGTCCAAATTATCCTTCATTCAGAAGAGTTTCAATGAGAAATTAACTTCTTTTCTATTAGAAAAATTAGTGTAATATATAAAGTGCTAAGGCTATTTTTTTTTAGAAAGGGATAGCACGCTATCCGCTTCATTCATTGGAAAAATAAACTAAGCAACAGGTGTGAGGCAACGAAGGCCTCGGAAAATGTGTTAAAAAAAAAAAAAAGTTTACGGATTACAGCTTGGCCGATTTACGGATAGAAGATGGCCCCACAACTTCATCAATTGTTTAGTCTTATAAACTGCTAGAAGGGGGTCTGTTTGAGTATTTCTAAAAATTACATCATTTCTGACCTCCCACAAAACCCACCAGCAGGCAACCAATCCGGTTAAGTTAGTATTCATAGACTGCGATCTATTCGTAGCTACCCATCGATCCCAGAATAAGTTCACATCATCACCCAAATCTTCAGACCGGATAATCTCCAAAGTCATCACCATCAGAAATCTTGAAAAAATGCATTGAGTGAATAGATGATCAGTAGTTTCCTCATTCATCCCACACATAACACAGGATGTGTTGCCGGTCCAGCCTCTCTTTAATAGATTGTCTGCTGTAAGATGCCTCTTCTTAAGAAGAAGCCAACATAACACTTTCACCTTAAGGGGAATACGAAGTCTCCAAATCAAGCTAGTTCGGGCGTCTCTCGTCCCCCCGTCGCTTAGTACTGAATAGGTCGATTTGACTGTAAAATGCCCGTCATTGCTCCATCGCCAATGTATACTGTCCGATCGTTGCTCAAGTCTGAACCCGGAGATCCTTGCCCTAAAGGCTGCAATGCTTGGGCTCGTGCCAGCGCCGAGATTGTTGTCCCTACGTAGAATCTTGCTCCAAATCCAGCCGTCGCTCCTCAGACACTCACTGATTCGCAAATTTTTGTGGTTCGATGTTAGAAACTCCTGGGGAAAGGACGATTGCAATGTGATATCCCCACACCATCGGTCCGTCCAGAAATCGATGGTACTCCCGTTACCCAGCTTATAGAAGGTTCCCCATTTGAAAATTTTATTTAGACTTAGAATTTCCTTCCACCAAAATGAGGATGGCCTAAAGGATCTTCCTTCCTTCAACGGTCTTCTTCTACGATAGTATAATGCGTGGATGATTTTGTTCCACCGGAGATGGGGCGCGGTATGAAAAGTAAAACAATCAGCTTGCTTGAAAAGAAAAAGGAAGAGACATTTTAGGTAAAGAAAAAAAAGGGAAGAGAGAGAAGAGAAAAAACTAAAAGAAAATTAACGGAAACTGATAAAAAATTTAACTGAAAGAATATTATTATAAGGCATTAGAAATTTAGAGGAATATGAAAGTTGACTCAATTTTTTTTTTTTTTTTTTTGAGAAAAGGTAGCAGCTGTCTCAAAATTTAGAGGACATATAAGTTAGTTTTAAACTTTAGAAAGTTATACCAGTATTTAACTCCTTTTCTATTTTATATTCTTTTTCAACTTTTTTATTTTTTTATTTTTAGGAAAAAAACATTTAGGTTTTTCTTTTAGTAAAACGTATAGAAGTTGAACTATAGACCATTTTGATTTGACTATCTAATCTTTCAAAGTTTTGATTTTACTATCTAACATTTCAATTTGTTTAATTTAAGTCAGCCAATGACAATTTGATTTCAAAATTTAAATATGTCGTTTATCTTTACATATTTAGTTAGTATGCGTCATTCAATTCTCGCAACTATAAATTTATTAAAGTAAGTAGCTCAAATGTTAAAGTTAAAGTATCGTTGACTAATCCAATTCAAACAAATTGAAAGGTTGGATAGTCCAATCAAAATTTTGATAGATTAGGTAGCCAAATCAAATGATCCATAGTTCAGATAATTAAGTCTTGTATGTTTTTATCTTCTTATTTTTTTAAAAAATAGCATATTTAAAAAAAAAATAGCTAAAAATATAAATAATTAAACTACAAACTTACAATCAGTTATTAAATTTTGTAGCACTTGTGCTAGAAACAACCGATACACGGGGTTGAGGGGCAACATCTTGAGGAACAACTTTCTATCAATCAGAGGAGGATAATAAGGATTATTTTTATCGCAGATTTAAGGAGCTCTTCACGCCAGAAGAGACGGCCCCACCTTCTTTCGGGGAATGGAGCGGGCTTTTTACCTCAAATCGGGTATCGGTCCATAAGCTTAGGCGGCTAACTGAACCATTCAGCCTCGGCGAAATAAAACAAGCGGTCTTCCAATTAGGGAGTGACAAAGCTTCGGGCCCGGATGGGTTCCCATTAAGATTTTACCAAACCTTTTGGGATACCATTAAGAGGGATATATTCAACCTTTTTCAGGAAATGTATGAGGGCATGCATGCTGTCTACTGCTCCCATCGACTACACATTCATCTGTCTAATTCCCAAGAAGGAAGGGGCTGAGAGAGCGAACGACTTTCGACCCATCAGCCTTCTAAACGGCATCCAGAAGATCTTATCGAGAGTCTTAGCCAATCGACTTGAAGCGGTTATGAACGATCTAATATCCCCCTCGCAATCAGCATTCATAAAGGGGAGGAACATCACCGACGCATTTGCTACTGTTTCGGAACTAATTGGGTGGGGTAGTAAGAAGGCTATTGAGGGGGTCGGCATAAAGGTGGACTTCGAAAAGGCCTACGATAAGATCCACTGGCCTTTTCTTTTTCGTATTCTCCAGTGGTGGGGATTCGACAAAAAATGATGTGGATGGATCGTACAATGTGTGTGTAACGCGAAAGTAGTTATAATTGGTCAACGGAGATGCGACCAATTGGATTAAGACTAAAAGAGGAGTACGGCAAGGGGACCCGTTATCGCCATTCCTGTTCTTGCTGGTGGCGGAGTGTCTCGCCAGAATGACTAACGAGGCTACTGCTCACAACCTCATCAATGGTATTGGTCCATCCGGCAAGAGCAGAACTACTCTCACACAGTTTGCGGATGATACTTTCTTCTTCTGTGAGGCTAGAAAAAGATATATGAGAAACCTCAGACTGCTGTGGCATCTCTACGAGTGGGCTTCTGTAATGAAAATCAACAGAGAGAAGTCCGAAATTTACTACATTGGACAGGTTGAGGGCAAAGCGGCAAGACTTGCAAACCTGCTCGAGTGCAGAGTTGGCACCCTCCCTACTACTTACCTAGGCTTCCCTCTCTCTCCTAGACCCCCCATAAAGGAGGCATGGAGAGGGATCATTCATAAAATTCAACATAAAATCGATGGATGGCAAGCCAAACTTCTCTCAAGAGAGGGTAGACTTATATTGGTCAACGCTGTTCTTTCCAACCTACCTCTTTACTTCATGTCGGTGTTTAAGGCACCCAAATGGGTGACCAAGCGTATTGAAACCTTACGTAGAGACTTTTTCTGGAACGGCGGAAGTAACTCCTCAGGCAAAGGCTGTTTGGTGGCCTGGAAGAACGTATGTTCGACCAAAAAAGAAGGCGGGCTGGGCATTCTGGACGTAGCCATCATGAATCGTGCACTTCTTGTCAAATGGTGGTGGAGATTCCACACAGCACCACATCTACAGTGGAACAAGATTATCCGAGCTTTATATTATCAAAGAAGACGACCTTTGAGGGAGGGAAAATTCTTCAGACCTCTCTCGTACTGGTGGAAGGGAGTTCTAAGCACCAATGTTATTTTCAAATGGAGAATCTTCTACAAGCTGGGCAATGGGAGCTCTATTGACTTTTGGTCGGACCGATGGTGTGGGGAAACCACCCTACAACTATCATTCCCAGAGATTTACGCGATGATGGATTACAAACAACTATTGGTCAGGGACTGTTTCGAAAGTGACGATTGGAATTGGACTAGGATTCTGGGTGTTGAGTCGACTATTACGAATGGGCTGAGATCCAACCTTTCGGCGCTCAGGGAAAGGGTCTGCGGTTATAAAGTAGTGCAAAGACCAGACACGATACAGTGGAGATGGTGTAGCAACGGACTATTTTCGGTCAAATCGGCTTATAGCATGTTGAGTGACGGGGGTACGAGGGACGGACGTGCTAACAAGATTTGAAGTCTCTGAATACCTCTCAAAGTCAAAGTGTTATATTGGCTAGTACTCAAGAAGAGGCCCCTTACAGCTGATAACCTCGTGAAGAGAGGTTGGACTGGAGACACAGCCTGCGTGCTGTGCAGGTCACACGAGGAGACAGTGGATCACCTGTTCACTCAGTGCGTCTTTATCAAGTTCATTATGGTGATGGGTATAGAGGGGAGCTGGGAGATGACGTAATTCAAGTCTGGGATAGGTGGATGGTCAAGAAAGGATTGCAAAATAGGAGTAATAGCCTACCTAAATTGGTCGCTTGTGGTGGACCATTTGGAAGGCCAGGAATGACTTGATTTTTCGAAACATCCAACCAGATCCAGTTTTGGTCATACACAGGCTTAAACAGCTACTGAAATCCTGCGAACTCCTCCATTGACCGAAATAGTAGCTCTTTTCCTGCACGAGAAGCAGCTGCTGATTTATTATTATTTTTTTCGTCTGTCGCGGTTTTTCTCGAGGCCCTGGGTGCCTTACCCATGTAGCCTAGTTCATTCTTTCAATGAATGAAGCAGATAGCGTGCTACCTTTTCCTAAAAAAAAAACATCTTGAGGAACGAGTAACGATTGTCGATTCAGCCTTGTGGGAATGGTGCAAGTGACGTTCCACAAAGGCACGAGCCCCCACATGGCGAAATCACTACTTAAAATATTATGCCACAAACAATGTATTATATTATTACGTAGTGATAGAATAGTATGATCTAAAGGATGGAATTGATAAACGGAATAGATTTAACAGTGAAAACTTTATAAGCATCAAATGCTTGGTGCTTTTGAAAGCACCATAGTCGGACTCTTTTTATTTTTTTATTTTTTATTTTTATTTTTTTGGCACCTTGTTTCAAATTAAGTATGATGCAATTAAATTGAATATTGTTATATATTTAAATCAATTTTACCGAATAATAGTGTAACTAGCTGTAGATCGATCAAGTACTACCAGTATAAGTCTTTATCACATTTCTTAACTCCATAGATGGATATTTGATCAATTGATTATTCTCAATCTTAATACATTTCAAATAGTTGGCAAGCTTGGTGTTTTTAATTAGATGACACTAAGGACCATTTGTCTCACGGTTTATAGTATTCTGAACATACATGTTATAACAATCGCACAATCGAAGTGGCGTGATTAAACTAGTCATACTATAAACTAGTAAATTAAAGAATCCCTAGATTCACATATTGATTTAGCCCTCTTTAGATGTGGAAATAAATTATTTAATGATAATTTATTTGGCATGAGATTTTTCTAGTAAGATTGAAATTGAGAAGTCTGATTTGTGCTTCTCCAAATATCTTGCTATCCATAATTTTCTAAGATAATATATTTCACCTACGAGATAATTTATCTAATTATAAAAAAATAACCCGAAGGTCGATATTCCATTTAAAATATTTGATCATATCTTTACATACTAAGTTTACATATTTTTAAGTAAATAAAAAATATATTGAATAAAATATTTTATTTATCCAAACAAGGCCTTAAGAACCAAGCGCCAAGTTTTATATCGGAAGATTTGTGGGGAGGCCTTAATTACTAGGGATTATGCACTCAATCCTTGATATAATCACAATTAATAAGAATCGAATGTCAAACAGCTTCTCTCAAAACAAAAAAAAATTTGTCAAACAGCTTATATATATTCATAGAGAAATGATTCGGTACTTTATTTTATAAAAAATAAAAAAGATCCTAAACGTTGATTGAGTAAGGATAAAATCGTAATTTTATTATGTTGCAGGTTAACAGATTTTTTAATATGAAGACATTTTAGTAATTAAACAAGAAAACATTATAAGAAAGTTTTCATGAATATTCCAATTAATTGATTATCTTAATTTTAGGCATTAATTGTGCATCAATTTAAGCATTAATGAAAGGAAATCTGAAATTCTTCCAATTTAGGCATTAATTTAAATTATAGATATTTAGAAATATTAATGTTTTTAAACATGTTGAGTTTAAAATTTGAAATTGAAATTTAAATAAGAAAAATTTTGCAAAATTATTTTAATTAATTTAATGATCATAATAATAACGAATTGAACGAATTTAATATGTTATAATATTTTGTATCACTTTAAATTCAACATATGTAATATTATAATTTTAATATTTTTTTTAATATTTTAGAATCAATTTTGTATCACTATTTAAAAAAACTTGTAATGTTAGTAATTGTTTAAATACAACTAGTTTTGACATTATTTTTGTATTATTAATTTAAACATATTTGAATGTGGGTGAATATTTGAGTTCAACATATTTAATATATTTAAAAAAAATTTAAATTTTTTCTAATTTAGACTTTAATTGATTAGGAATATTGGGTATAATTCAATTTATTCTTAGAATAGAATTGTATAGGCTAAAAATTTAAATTCAATGTTAATTTTGTATCACTATTTAAATTCAATGTTAATTTTGTATCACTATTTAAATGTAGATTATTTATATTTTTTATCAAGTTAGTCAATCTAGTTGATTTGATTTATTAAGATGATTTTGACTTTCACCTTTAAAATTTTTCAACTTTTAGTCGATTTTTAAAATGTCAATCCCTTACCTTTTGGTTTGCAATTAGCTTCTTAATTTTTGTTATTTATTTTATAAAAAATTAGTATCAATGATTTAAAAATTAAATAAAATAGTTGTTTCGACTGATCAAACTATAATCTATTCTATTAAGTTTCTCAGTTCAACCTACTGAGCTGAATAATAAGAATACTTTTGAACCATTAGATGTAATACAAGTTTTAAAAATTTTATCCCTTAGAGATAATAAAACTTTTACACAAAATTTTAAATGAAAATTTAAAAAAGATTAAGATTATTGGTCAAAAAAATAATTAAGGACTCGAATTCGAATCCAACTACCAATCGCAAAACCTATTTTCAAACTTAACATATTTCGAAAATTCATATCCATACCTACAACTGATCAAAATTTCGAAATTCAAAACTAAACCCAAACACATAGATCTGAACACGAAACAATAATTTATTTTTATCATATTACAAAATATATTATATTAATTCTAAAATTTTAAAATATAAATTTAAGTATAATATTAAATTTGATATATGATTCGGGTCGGGTTCAAGGTCGAAATAGGCCCAACCCATAATTGGTCTACAAAATATTTTCATATTCTTGTTGGAAATTAGTGTAGTCTGTTCAGGCGCAACCCGATCCAATAAAATAAATAACAATAAATTAATAAGTATTTAATATAATAAATGTAATGGTATACATATAATACTATATAATAAAAATATATAATATTTTGTAAATAAAAATATAAAAGATGTATAATAATTTCACGCTCTTTCTTATATATTTAGATATAGATATATGTGAGAGAGAGAGGGAATAGGTGAGTGGTCCAACGTGGACTGCTCATGCGGTCCACGAGCTTATGTGAGAGCTCGTGGACCGCGATGCTTCTAGCACCCTTGAGCCGCGATTTTTACAGTTTTCCTTTCCTGTTTATCTATGGCTAAACAGGATTTAATAATTTAAAATTTTATTTTTAGTTCAAAAAAAATTAAACTCATTTCATTAAAGTATTAGGTATGGAAATAAATTTTAATGCATTATAGTTTTCTAAAATTAAACTCGTTTGCACAATTTAAGTAATTAAACAAAGAAAAAGAAAAATTACCTTTTAAAGTCTCGTCAAATAATTTGAAAATATGTGAATATGTGAGTATGTATTTTAAAATTTTAAATTTAATTTAATATTTTGAGTTTAGGTTCTATTTCGATTTAACTTAATACAATTTAATTTAATACAATATATCTATGGCTAAACAGAATTTAATAATTTAATACAATTTAATTTAAAATAATTTAAAATTAATAATTTAAAACAGAGTTACTAATATTATTTAAATTAAACCTTTGTGGCACAATTTAATACAATTTATTAAATTTTCTCTCTTTATCTATGGCTAAAGATGAAAGGTAAAGAGAGAAAAAGGAAACACAAAAAGATAAAAAAATTAAAAAAATGATAAAGATAAAATTACTATATTATCCTTATATTAAAAGACTATAATGCCCCTCTGAGAGGTACCTGGTGACCGGTACCTCTCACAAAGTGACCTGCTATTGCAGGTCACAATTTATGAAAAATTAAATCGTATCCGTTGATTAGAAATGAATGAACGGTGAGAAAAAATTGCAAGTATAGAAGCACTACTCATATTCATATGTATGGAGAGAACTTCTGCATATATATTTTCTCATGAATCTAAACAATTTCAAGAGTCCTAATTATAAAGAAGCAAAAGGAGAAGTATAAAATAACCATCCAAACTAATTAAACAACTTAACACCAAAGTTCACATCTTCACAATGCCTCACATAAGGAACCAGAGTCCCCACATCAACATCCTTCCTATCTTCGCAGTCCACTCTCGGCGGAAAATGCATACAAGGCTCTACCGACGTCGATCGAACGCAGGGCGGCTCCGCCGTCTTCTGCATCCGCCCCGGCCTCAACAAAATCCACGGCCGCAATCCGGTGAGACCGTGAGCTATGTATCCAAACGTAGACCACGCCGTCGTGACTATCTTGTCGCTAAAACTCAGCAAATAAATCTCCGCCAATCAATGCTTTCTGATTGTGGTTCTGCGCCTCGGAGTGTTGTTCCTCTTCGTGGCTAGGTTGGTACACCGCGACGATCTCTCCGTTCACGGTCGGGGTCTCGTAGTACATGGTTTTGATCTTCTCGTAGTATCCGGAGAACAAAGAAGTTACTTGAACTGCTACGAATCTCGTCGCATTCGAAGAAGAGTTTCGCGACTCTTCGGGGCTTGTTTTCGGTAACAAATTCTCGTTCCGAGTACATTTGAGGACTTGTTCATACATGTTCTCGAAAGGGATCGGCGCTTTGGGGAAAACCCTAATTTGAATCCCTATCTTTTCGTCAGCCTTTGCGAGATAAGCTTTGTAATACCTTCTGATCATCCCCCACACGCGGTTCGTCGGGTGAAAGAGATACCGTCCCAAATGGTGAAATACTGACTCTTTCTCCGGGAACAACCGACCGAGTTCGTCTTCATAGATCGGCATAAGAAAAGTAGCCGGAACGAAATAGCTGTCCGACTTTACTATCATCCAGTTGAACTTCTCGAGGGCTACTTTATCGTATCCGCAGAAAATATTGTTATGTCGAAAGAGACCACTTCCTAGAGGGAGAAAGACGTAAGGAGGTAACGAATCCTCCGAAACGTTTGCAGTGTCACCGATCACCATGCTATCTCTAAAGTTCAAGTAACTTTGCGGAGCTCCCATGTTAATCTTGCTCATGTCTTTGATAGGGAAATTCGAAGGCACCACCCACGAACTCCCCGGAAAGGGCTCGCAAAACAGGTTCTCTGATCCTTTTGTTTCGTCGGTGAGTAAAACTCGGTCGGTGAGGAGAGCGTAGAGGAATGTAGAAACAAGCGACAGCATGCGGTTGCCTAAGCCATTGAAGGGTACCCACACCACGTATTTGCACTCTGTTTGTTCGATGTTGTGACCAGATTTGAGCTGTTGGATGGCTTTTCGGTAGAGTTCAGTGTTCGGGCCACATTTTTTGTGGTACACTTCGTATTTTCTAAGCTTTTGGACGAGGTAAGAGGATGGCGAGAAAGGTGACGGCCTACGATATAGCGAGGATTCATAGCGGCTCGAACATGATTGCTCGTCGAAGTCAGGGGAAAGTAATCCTCCGAGAAGTTTGTCTTGTGGTTCAGCAGAGGTTGCGGAGTGAACATTTTGTGAAGCTACAAAGATGTGAGAGTAAAGTTAAAATAAAAATATGTGTTATGCAATGAAAAGATAAAGATACACTGATGGAGGAAAAACTAGAGAAGAGATAATTATGCAAAGCTCTACATAGTAGAAAATACGGTTTCGGATATTATTCAGTGTAACTTGATATAGAATGCTATCAAAAAAATTTAAGATCGATATTTTTCAATTTTTTAGCATTATTAGATCTTGTTATGATGGTTCGTAACCAAGGTGTATTTATATCACCCAGTGGTTTAAAAATTGTAGTAACAATATTTCTATTTAGGCCTTTTGGGTCCAGTTGCAGCCCTCTATATCTCGAAGTAAACCGAATTTGTTGATTCACGATTATGATTCATGGCCCTGTTTATCGCGTTAATTGTGGGTCTTTCTGGTCATGTGTCTCCATTCCATCCCGTATTATAATCATATTCACTTTTAAGGAAACATCTATTTCAATTTTTTAAACAAATTATTTTTTTACCTGGCGCTCAAAGAATTTGAAAAACTTCTAGGAGAGACCAAATTTTTGTTTTTCTTTTATGATTTTTTGTAAAAAAAAAAACATGTCTTCGAGTTATATGCACACGCATGCTTTTCATTCAAAACATAATTCGTTCCGAATCACTTTGTATAAAAAAAATATTTACCAACTATTTAGAGCAGTGGTGATGTTATAGAAGACTAAGGTTATATTTGGCCAAACAATACGATTCGCTCACCGAAAAGCTCTTTTAAAAAAGCTTTGAAATCAAATCAAACGGCCACTAAATAGATATCGTGATCAGGTCTAAAAGATAAGAGGAATGCTAGCTCTATAATCAAAAGTTTGATAAATATTTGGCTAAATACAAAAAATCCTCTTGTAATTAAATACCCGTTTTTTCACTTTTCCTTCCTGATTTTTTAAAACCTACATTTTACTCCCTTAAAATTTTAAAAATATTTTTATTAGGTATACAGAGTTAACGGAGAGGGCAAAATTACAAAATTGTCCTTACTTTTTCTGTAAGAAACTTTTAATGTATTTCTGTCATTTTCAAGGACATTTTTCGTATAAATTATAAGAAATAGACGGAATAGTGATGGAACATTGACGGAGGGGGCCTAAATACAACAATTTGAAATGTTGAGGGGTAAAATATAGATTTTTAAAAGTTAGAAAAGAAAAGTAAATAAGCGAATATTTATAAAAAAAAATTTGTAATTTAGTCTAAATATTTTTTTTCTTTTACTTCTTAACAATTAGTCCCTATCTCCACACAATTGGTATTTCTTTCTTAAAAACTTTTGTTATTGTTGTTGTTGTTGTTTGTTATAAGTATACCAAAAGCCGCGAATAAATTGGCAGTTGAAGTACCTTTCCCTTCAACGACTGCAGCTCTTTCCGGCGGCGACAACGCGAGCGAGCTCCGCTGGCCGCCGAAGAGCAATGCCACCAGAGGCAGCAGGCTTATCAAGAAGCAGATCACCGCCAGCTCCAACCTCGCGGCTCGCCGCCACCACCACCCTGCCTTCTTCTTCTCAGCCGCCGCCTCCTCCGCACCATTCTCGATCTCCTTCTCCATCAGCAGCTAGCTGCCACCGCGGCGGCGGCGTCCTCGTCCCCCTAGCTCTTCGCGTTCATTCCCTTCCTCGTTCTTCAGTTTCTCTAAGTATCCTTAACATGTCCAGCTCGGATTAAACTGCATGCGAACGAGTTCTCCAGTACGTGCATTAATGGAAATAGAGATTGAGATTTTGCCTTTTGCAGTTAGTTGCTTTTTAAAGTTTGTGAAATGGCGAGGCATATTTAGCGCACGAAGAAGCATATCTGAGAACTACTAGTGCCTAACGTTGTTAGCCGCATGAGACTTCTTGTGTTACAAATTCTTTTTGGTTAGTTAGGTTGGCAGATTTGGAATGGGGTATAAATTTTATTCTGGTGAAGGTGCACTCTGGTGATCGATAAAAATTTGGTCTAATAGGAAAAACTTTCACCCACGTGTATAATGTGAGAACCGAATTTAGAACTTCTTACAACAAAGTAACTTGAGAATGACATTGGCGCCATGTTATATAGAATATGGATTTAATCTGAAACGGTTCAAAATTATTCTTAACACAACCAATCTTTTGACACCGTAAAAGCTCGTGACTTCTAGTGCACTCATTTCTCCAGAAATATTTACTAAATACAAGGTCCACCCTTCTAAAATTTACAATTGACTTATATATCCTGCTAATTTTTTTTTTGAGAAAAAGGTAGCATGCTACCCGCTTCATTCATTGAAAATATGAACTAGGCTACAGGAGTGAGGCAACAGGGGCCTCAGAGGGAGCGAAATCGACCAAAAAAAAAAAAAAACACATTAAGGCCTAGCCGAAGTAAGAGTCAGCTTCTAAAGGTTCAACAACTGTTTACACTTAAAAACTGTAAGGAAAGGATCAGGCTGTAACTTTCTAAAAATAGCCTCATTCCTAGCCTCCCAAATTACCCATCAGCACGCGGCAAGTCCAGTTATATCCTGCTAAATTTTAAACTAACTTAATTATCTCTCCAAACTTCTTATAATCTTAGGAAAATATCCTTCTAATCAAATTTTCCTCAGTTTTTATTATAATTTCTATGGTTTTCTCTATCCTCTTCTCTGACCATTCTCTAAACTATCACCTTTGCTTTCAATCCCACCGACCAAAGAAAATAATCCCAATCGACAACAGAATCTTCTATCTTCTTCTCATCTAATTCCAAATTATTCTTCATTTAGAAGAGAATCTTCAATGAGAATTTAACTTCTTCCCTAGTAGAAAAGTTTTTTTTTTTTTGAGAGAAAGGTAGCATGCTACCCGCTTCGTTTATTTTGTTTAGAAATAAACTTAGCTGAAAATATGAATCAACTAGGATTCGAACTTGGGACCTCAGGTACCAATCATCAAGTCCTTTGCCACTTGCGTTAGGGACAGTCGGTTCCCTAGTAGAAAAGTTAGTGTAATATATGAAGTGTTAAGGCTATTAATAAAGTAAAGCAATTAGCTTGCTTGAAAAGAAAAACGAAGAGATATTTTAGGTGAAGAAAAAAGGAAGAGAGAGAAGAGAAGAAACTAAAAGAAAATTAATAGAAACTGATAAAAATTTTAACTGAAAGAATATTATTATAAGGTATTAGAAATTTAGAGGAATATGAAAGTTGACTCAAAATTTAAAGGATATATAAGTTAGTTTTAACTTTAGAAAGTTATACCAGTATTAACTCCTTTTCCATTTTATATTCTTTTTCAACTTATTTATTTATTTATTTTTAGGAAAGAAACATCTAGATTTTTCTTAAAGTAAAACTTATAGAAGTTGAACAATAGACTATTTTGATTTAATTATCTAATTTTTCAAAATTTTGACTTTACTACCTAATATTTCAATTTGTTTGATTTTAGTCAGCCAACGACAATTTGATTTCAAAATTTAAATGTGACGTTTATCTTTACATGTTTAGTTAGTATACGTCATGCAATTCTCGCAACTATAAATTTATTAAAGCAAGTAGCTTAAATTTTATAGTTAAAGCATCGTTGACTAATTCAAACCAAACAAATTAAAAGGTTGAATAATCGAATAAAATTTTTGAAAGGTCAGATAGTCAAATCAAAATAATCCATAATTCAGATAAATCTTGTATATTTTTATCTTCTTATTTGCTGGGATAAAAAAGCATTTTATTAGAAATAAATTTAGTTAAAAAATATAAATAATTAAACTTCAAACTAAAAACCAGTCGTTAAATATTTTTATCATTTATGCTAGGAACGATCGGTACAAGAATATGGGGTTGAGGGGCAACATGTCGAGGAACGAGGACTGATTGACGATTCAGCAGCGCTCGTGGGAATGACAAGTGACGTTCCACAAGGGCATGAACCCCCACATGGCGAAAGCACTACTTAAAATATTATGCCGCAAATAATATATTATATTATTACATAATGGTGGAATAGTATGATCTAAAAAATAAAATTAATAAACAGAATAGATTTAATGGTGAAAACTTTATAAGCATCAAATGCTTGGTACTTTTGAAAGCACTATAGTTGTACTCTTCATATTTTTTTATTTTTTATTTTTTATTTTTTTGATACCTTGTTTCAAATTAAGTATGATGCAACTAAATTGAATATTGTTATATTTAAATCAATTTTACCGAATAATAGTGTAACTAGCTGTAGATCTATCAAGTACTACCAGTATAAGTCTTTATCACATTTCTTAACTCCATAGATGGATTTTTGATCAGTTGATTATTCTCAATCTTAGTACTTTTCAAATAGTTGGCAAGCTTGGTGTTTTTAATTAGATGACACTAAGGACCATCTGTCTCACGGCTTATAATATTCTGAAAATACATGTCACAACACTCGCACAATCAAAGTGGGCTTTTTTTTCTTCTACCCCGAGACAGACATCGGGAGTCCTACCAGCAGATATTCCTACTGATCAAGCTTTTAGTACTAGTGACTGATCGAGATAAGGGGATCGCGATAGTTAGCTATTTTACCCTCTTTGTGTGTGTAGTTGGACAACCTATCAGTGTATATAGCAGTCTATATAGTGTTTTGAGGTTTGGAGTGGTCAGAGATATTATATCATTTTGAAACTGGTGTAGTGATGATTGTATATTTACAATGCTGCTATAGTATATAGTTTTTATTTTACTCTCATACCTACTGTTGTTAGGTTTTAGTTAACTTTTTGGAAAGATTTTGTTGCCGCTTCGTATTTATAAATTAAGTGTATTCTTGTACATGCGTCAGGTCTATTGACGTAATCCGGACTTCCGCTGTAATCTGGAGCGTGACAGATTAAGTTGGTATTAGATGATAACAAACTTACGATTTCAAATATAAAATATATTGATATTTTTGGAATACTATAAACTAGTAAATTGAAGAATCCCTAGATTCACATATTGATTTAGCCCTGTTTAGATTTCGAAATAAATTATTTAATGATAATTTATTTGGCATGAGATTTTTCTAATATTATTATAACTGAGTTTAATTTGTGCTTCTCCAAACATCTGGCTATCCATAATTTTCTAAGATAATATATGTCACCTACGAGATAATTTATCTTATCATAAAAAAATAACCGAAAGGTCGATATTCCGTTTTAAATATTTCATCATACTTTTTATATACTAAATGTTCAAATTTTTAAGTAAAAAAAAAATATAGTGAACAAAATATTTTATGCATACAAACAAGGCCTTAAGAACCAAGCGCCAAGTTTTATATAGGAAAATTTGTGGGAGAGGCCTTAATTACTAGGGATTATGCACTCAATCCTTGATATAATCACAATTAATATCGAATGTCAAACAGCTTATATATATATCCATATGTATAGAGAGGAAGAGGAGATCCTCTGGAAAACGAGAGCCAAACAACGTTGGCTTAAGGAAGGCGATGGCAACACCAAATTCTTCCACGCGATGGCCAATGGCAGAAAGCGTGTCAACATGATTGAAGTTATAGAGGACGACGGAAGAAAAATCCACAATGAAGAGCACAAGAGAGCCTACTTCTTCAAGCATTTCAAACAGCAGTTTGGTCAAACTGACGACCGACATTGGTCTCACGGCGATTGGAGCAAGCTCTACCAAACGAACCGACTGTCAAACCCTGGACACCTCACGTCCTCTTTCACCTTGGAGGAAATAAAGATAGCTACCTTCCAACTAGCAGGTGACAAGGCACCAGGACCAGACGGATTCCCCCTAATCTTCTTCCAAACCTTTTGGGAAACTGTCAAAGATGATATCTTCAAACTCTTTACCGACTTAGAGGCGGACCGGCTATTCACGGATCCAATCGACTTTTCCCATGTCTGTCTTATTCCTAAAAAAGAAGGAGCCTGCCGGGTAAACGACTTCCGCCCGATTAGCCTCCTAAACGGGACGCAGAAAATTATATCTAAGGTCCTAGCCAACAGACTGGCATCGGTGATGCCATCCATCATCGCAACCTCCCAGTCGGCCTTTCTCAAAGATCGTCTTTTAGCGGACTCGTTTGTCACGGCCTGCGAACTAGTGGCTTGGTCGTCCAAAAGCGGACAAGAATGCGCATGCATAAAGGCAGATTTCGAAAAAGCTTTTGACAACGTCCGATGGCCTTTCCTGAAGAAAATTATGGAGTTGTTAGGATTTAGCAACAAATGGTGGAGATGGATCGAACAGTGCATCTGTAATGCGAAGGTTGCTATCTTGGTAAACGGGGCACAGACGAACTGGCTGAAAACCAGAAAGGGGCTAAGACAAGGTGACCCACTATCCCCTTTTCTCTTCTTGATAGTGGCAGACTGTCTCTCAAGGATGACTGAATTCGCCAAAACCAATAACCTTCTTAGTGGAATAGGCCCGTCGGAAGACTGTCAAACAGCCATCATTCAATTCGCCGACGATACTATATTCTTATGCAAGCCCAGGAAAAGCTCCGTTCGATCCATTCGTTTCATCTGGAAATTATTTGAGTGGGCCTCCGGACTTAAAATTAATCGGGACAAATCCGAGCTCTTCTATATAGGTAATAACCCTCACAGAGCAGACAGACTGGCAAACATCTTGGGATGCAAAGTCGGCAAACTCCCGGTGCGCTACCTGGGGTTACCTCTCTCTACCAAACGTTTGAGAAAGAAGGACTGGTCCATAATTATCAACCGTATTAACTCCAGAATAGAAGGATGGAAAGCTAAGCTACTCTCAATGGGAGGAAGACTCACCTTAGCTAACTCTGTCCTCACTAGCTTGCCACTCTTCTATCTCTCCATTTTTAAAGCGCCAAAATGGGTCCTCCATCGTATCGAAGCTTTGCGGAGAGCCTTTCTCTGGAACGGCAGCACTAATATCAAAGGAGGCGGTTGCCCTGTGAGTTGGAAAATAGTATGTAGAAGTAAGCTAGAAGGAGGGCTAGGAATTAAAGATTTGGAATCAATGAACTTGGCTCTCCTAACTAAATGGTGGTGGCGCCTGCTCAATGAACCGAACTTGCATTGGAATAAGATAGTCAGAACGCTATATTACAAGAGACGTAAACCGCTCCACGAAGGAAGAACCTTCACACCATTCTCACAATGGTGGAGAAGCGTGATATGCTGTCGGGATATCTTCAACTGCGGTACGGCATATGAACTAGGGGACGGTAGGGAGATCAGATTCTGGACTGATATCTGGCTAGGGGAGAGCCGCTTAAGTACGCAATTCCAAGATATTTTTGACCATACACGGAATAAGAATGCCACAGTTTTCCAATGCTGGAACTCCAAAGGTTGGAGATGGCGTTACATCTGCTACGGATTCATCACGTCACATTCACCCGGCAGACTAAGAAGACTTTCGGAGCTAAAGGAGGTCTTAGCATCAGCCCGACCAACCAACAGGACAGATCGAGCCAATTGGCGTTGGACTTCTAACCAAACGTTCTCAGTCAAATCTCTATACTTATTCTTAACGGACACTGGGGTGAGAGATTTGACGAGCAAGTCCATTTGGAGAGCAACAATCCCGATCAAAATCAAAGTATTCATCTGGCTCCTACTTAAAAAGAGAATTCGTACCGCTGACAGGTTGTATATCAGGGGTACGATCGAGGACCAACCCTGCGTCTTCTGTGCATACAGTGTAGAAAACAATGACCATCTCTTTAGCAACTGCGTCATGGTCAAATACCTATTACTAAATGTGTATGATCCCGATCTACAAACCCAGGCTGCGGAGGGGGCCCGAGAACTCTGGGAAAAATCTAGCCGACTCGAGGACGCAACTAAGAGAAATAAAAGTCTACAATTTCTTTCGGCTACCTGGTGGGTAGTCTGGAACGAGAGAAACAATTTCATTTTTAGAGGAATTAACCCCAACCCTTACCAGATGATCAAACGAATCAACCAACTTACGAAGGAATGGACAGAAAACTGCTGACGACATCGACGCCCGCCTTTCACGCTGCGTCCGCCACTCCAGTAACCCACTCCTTTGTACCTTCACTTTTCTTTCCTTTTTCTTAGCTTTTTTTTCTCGGCTTTCCCTGTTTCTCGGAAGCCCTGGCTGCTTCCACCCTGTATGTCAAATTCATTTCACTTAATGAATGAAGCGGGTAGTTCGCTACCTTTTTCTCAAAAAAAAAACTTCTGCATATATATATTTTCTCATGAACTTACACAATTTCAAGAGTCCAAATTATAAAGAAGCAAAAGGAGAAGCATAAAACAACCATCCAAATTAACTAGCTAACAACTTAACACCAAAGTTCACATCTTCACAATGCCTCACATAAGGAACCACAGTCCCCACATCAACATCCTTCCTATCTTTGCAGTCCACTCCCGGCGGTGAATGCAAACAAGGCTCTACCGACGTCGATCGAACGCAGGGCAGCTCCACCGTCTTCTGCATCCCCCCCGGCCTCGACAAAATCCATGGCCTCAATCCGGCGAGACCGTGAGCTATGTATCCAAACGTAGACCACGCTGTCGTGACTATCTTGTCGCTAAAGCTCAGCAAATAAATCTCTGCCAACGCTTTTCGGTTGTGGTTCTGCGCCTCGGAGTGTTGTTCCTGCTCATGGCTAGGTTGGTACACCGCGACAATCTCTCCATTTGCGGTCGGGTTCTCGTAGTACATGGTTTTGATTTTCTCGTAGTATCCGGAGAACAAAGAAGTTACTTGAACTGCTACCAATCTTGTCGCATTTGAAGAAGAGTTTCGCGACTCTTTGGGGCTTGTTTTCGGCAACAAATTCTCGTTCCGAGTACATTTGAGGACTTGTTCATACATGTTCTCGAAAGGGATCGGCGCTTCGGGGAAAACCCTAACTTGAAGCCCTATCTTTTCGTCGGACTTGGCGAGGTAAGCTTTGTAATACCTTCTGATCATCCCCCACACAGGGTTCGTCGGGTGAAAGAGATACCGTCCCAAATGGTGGAATACCGACTCTTTCTCTGGAAACAAGCGACTGAGTTCATCTTCGTACATCGGCATAAGAAAAATAGCAGGAACGAAATAGCTATCCGACTTTAGTATCATCCAGTTGAACTTTTCGAGGGCTATTTGATCGTATTCGCAGAAAATATTGTTATCTCGAAAGAGATAACTTACTAGAGGGAGAAAAACATAAGGAGGTAACGAATCGGCCGAAACGTTTGCGATGTTACCGATCACCATGCTGTCTCTCAAGTTCAAGTAACTTTGCGGTGCTCCCATGTTCATGTTGCTCATGTCTTTGATAGGGAAATTCGAAGGCAACGCCCACGAACTCCCCGGAAAGGGCTCGCAAAACAGGTTCTCCGATTCTTTAGTTACGTCGGTGAGTAAAACTCGGTCGGTGAGGAGAGCGTAGAGGAATGTAGAAACAAGCGACAGCATGCGGTTGCCTAAGCCGTTGAAGGGTACCCACACCACGTATTTGCACTCCGTTTGTTCGCCGTTGCGACCGGATTTGAGCTGTTGGATGGCTTTTCGGTAGAGTTCAGTTCTCGGGCCGCATTTTTTGTGGTATGCTTCGTATTTTCTGAGCTTTTGGATGAGGTAAGAGGATGGCGAGAAAGGCGATGGCCTACGATAGAGCGAGGATTCGTAGCGGCTCAAACATGATTGCTCGTCGAAGTTAGGGGAAAGTAATCCTCTGAGAAGTTTGTCTTCTGGTTCAGCAGAGGTTGCAGAGAGAACATTTTGTGAAGCTACAAAGTTGTGCGAGATAAAGTTAAAATCACCATATACACGAGTGTATTTTTTTTAACACAAAGTAAAATATTTCTTATTGGTAAATGTAACTTCAAAATATGTGTTATGCAATGAAAAGATAAGTTGATACTAGAGCTAATTATGTAAAGCTCTACTTATTAGAAAATACGGGTTCAGATATTATTCAATGTAGGTTGATTTTTAACATTGATAATCTTCAATTTTTTAGCATTGTTAGATTCTTTTATGATGGTTCGTAACAAAGGTATATTTATATCACACAGTGGCTTAAAAATTGTAAGTACCAATTATCTAATTATTCCGAAAGTGATATTTCTCCGTTTTTTGGTTTTCCTTTTCTTTATTTGAAGTATTATGCATGTAATTGTAACTGACATATTTTCTAATAAAACGTACCCCTAATACAGTTAACTGGCCCAAATCATTATCAAGCCATATTTTAGATTCGACCAGAATCTAGGGATGTAATGTGGGCCGGGCCGGAATGGCCCACACTTGCCGGGCCGAAACGGGCTAGAGGCCGGCCCAGCCCGGCCCGGCCTGACTTCAAATTCGGGGCGTGCCATGCCGGGCCCGAGCTGCCTAGCCTCCGGCCCAGCACGGCCCTTCAGCCCGGAAGTCACGAGCCATGCCAGGCCGGGCCGGCCCTTTAAAGTATTTATTTTTTAAAAAAATTTAAAAATTTATTATAAAATTTAAAAATAGAAACAATAAATTATTTTCATTTAAATTAATATTTTGACTAAATAATTAAAAAATTATAAAAATAATTATAATATAGTAAATATTTAATTTTAAAAAAAAATAAACAAATTTGTATTATTTTTCGGAAAAAAAAAAAAAAATGAGATGGGTTTTGGTCCAATGGACCAAAATGCTTTGGTCCCTCCCAGGGTCTGCCTAGGGAGGAGAGCTCCTGGGAAGGAGGGTTTGGCCCTCCTCCCAAGGAGTTCAGACCCCATGCCCATGCCTTGGGCCTTGGGGTCCGGGCCGAGCTGGCGCGGCTGGCACGGCCCAGGCCTGTTTCAGGCCATGCCGTGCTGGGCCGTTAGGCCCCAGGACGAGGCCCAGCACGGCCCCGAATCTCGGGCCGGGTCGGCAAGACAGCCCACGTGCCGCCCGGCCCGTTTTACATCCCTACATCAAATCAAATATTATACCTTGTGTGCACGCGCACGTGTGTGAGAACCATTTGGGCGCAGCCCACATGGGCCAATGTTTTTATCTGGACCTTTGGGGTCCAGTTGAGGCCCTCTATGTCTCAAAAGTAGACCGAACTTGTCGATTCACATTTATAATTCGTAGCCCGATCTACCGCTTTAGTTGTGGCTTTTCCCGTCATGTTTTCCATCCCATCCCGTATTTTATTCATATCCACTTTTAAGAAAATATTTTTTTAATTTTTTAAACAATTTTCTAAACAAATTGTTTTTTTACTAGGCGCTCAAAGAATTTGAAAAACTTCTAGGAGAGACCAAGTTTTTGTTTTTTTAATTAATTTTTTTAAAAAAAAAATATCTGCCAGCTATGTGCACACGGATGCTTTCCATTCAAAACAGAATTCGTTATGAATCATCTCGTACTAAAGAGACATTTACCAACGGCTTAGAGCAGTGACGGCGGTATAGAAGACCAAGGTCATGATTGGCCCAATAATACGGCTCGACCACCGCAGAGCTTTTTAAGAAAGCTTTGAAATCGAAGCTTTCTCAACAAACAAAAAAAAAAAAAAAAAAAAAAAATTCTTTTTTCCAATTGCGTGCTGCAAATGCAGACACAACCGCAAGGCCAAACGAACACTAAATGTATAGAGCTATCAGATTTAAAAGATAAAAGCAACGCTAGCTCTACAGTCAAAAGATTTCTTCTATTACGTTTTAACCACACAATGGTATTTCTTTCTAAAAAACTTTTGTTGTTGTTGGTGTTGTTGTAAGGATGCAAAAAGCGGTGAATAAATTGGATGGTGAAGCACCTTTCCCTTCAATGACTACAGCTCTTTCCAGCGGCGACAAGGCGAGCGAGCTCCACCGGCCGCCGAAGAGCAACGCCACCAGAGGCAGGCTTATCAAGAAGCAGATCAGCGCCAACTCCGACCTCGCGGCACGCTGCCTCCACCACCCTGCCTTCTTCTTCTCCGCCGCCTCCTCCTCCGCACCATTCTCAATCTCCTTCTCCAGCAGCAGCGGCCACCGCGGCGTCATCGTCCTCATCCCCTAGCTCTTCGCGTTCATTCCTTTCCTCATTCTTCAATTTCTCTAAGTATCCTGATCATGTCCAGCTGGGATCAAACAACATGCGAACGTGTTCTCCAGTACGTGCATTAGAAGAGATAGAGATGGATGTTGGCTTCCCCAGTTCGTTGCTAAAAAAAAAAAAAAAAAATGAAGAAGCATATCTGAGAAGTGAGAACTATGTACTGGTGCTTAACGGTAGATAGACGCGTGTGGTTTTTTTCGTTAAATTGTTTTTGGTACTGGTGCTTAATGGCCGGGCCGCACCCGGCCCGGCCCGCACCCGCCGCATGGGCCCGGCCTGGCCGCCGCGAGCGTGAGGGCCCTAAGGGAGAGTGGGCCCGGCCCGGCCACCGCTGGCGAGCAGGCCTGGCACGGCCACCGCTGGAGTGAGGGCCCGGCCCGGCCGCACCGGAAGCTTGGGTCCGGCCCGGCCGCACCGGACCAGTGGGCCCGGCCTGGCCCGCAGAGAGTGCGCGGGCCCTGCGCGACCAAGGCGGGCAAGCGGCCCGGCCCGACCGCACAGGCCGCTTGGGCCCGGTCCGGCCGGAGTGGCTGCGGGGGCCCGGCCCGGCCCGCACCGGGTGCGTGGGCCCCGCCAGGCCGCAGAGGGCAAGCCGGCCCGGCCCGTCCCGCACCGGCCGCCGCGAGCGTGAGGGCCCTAAGGGAGCGTGGGCCCGGCCCAGCCGCATTCGGCTCGTTGGCCCGGCCCGCCACTCAGCGGGCCCGGCCAGCGAGCCCGGTAGCTGCGGGCTTGTGGGCCAGGCCTAGCCGCAGGAGGGGTATGGCCCCGGCCTGGCCGCCGCGAGCTTGCGGAGCCCTGCCCGCACCGGGCAGGCCCGGCCCGTCTGGGCCCGCACCGGCGCGAGGGCCCGGCCCGGCCTCATCTGTCGCCCCGGCCCGGCCTGATTGCGGTGGGCTTGCTGTCCCGGCCTGGCCGCGACGGATGCTTGGGCCCGGCCTGGCCGTTGCAGGCTCGCGGGCTACCGATAGCGGCGGGCTTGCTTTGCCTAGCCGGCCCGGCCATAGCGGGCTCGCGGGCTCGCGGGCTCGCGGGCCCGGTGCGCTACGGCAGCGCGGGCCGGCCCGGCCTGCGCGGGGTCCCTCTTCCTTTTTGTTTCTTTTTTTGGTTTGTTTATTATTATTATATATATTTATTTATTTATTTATTTATTTATTTATTTATTTATTTATTTATTGCTAATTTTTTACCTGTTGGTAAAATTTTTTTGTAGGGTACCCAAAAAATAATTCTGTATTTTTTTATGTTCCTGTCCGGTACTCTTTTTTGTCCTTATACTTGTGTAGCATGCATGTGTCGTTTGTTTCATCTATTCTATGTGGCTGCTAATGCTTGTATTTTTTTGACACAAAAATCCTTAATTACAAAATAATTAAGTATAATTTTTTGAAACACGAAATGATAAAATAAAAATGAGTTAAACTACAGAAGGGCAAAAGGAGAAGTTCACCCGTAATTTTAACTTGACACTATATAATTCATTGTCCTGAATATTGAAAGTTAAGAAAATGTCACGCTAAGAACACCAATTGTCATCATGTAAGAGGAGCTTCCCATTTTAGCTATTTGCCTTTCCTTTTAACAGTATCAAGAAGGCGAGAATAGCTTTCACATCAAGCAATAAACTTTCTGATTCCTGTGCCTCCCGTAATTTTTGTCCCCCGTGAGCTGATTCATTTATGTCCTCTCTGTGTGCAGAGAAGGCTTTCTCTCTCACAATTGTTCTCAGACTAAGTTTGTGATTACTGAGACTTCGTTTGTGATTACTGAGGGATTACGACACACATGATTAAAAAGTACAACAAAACATTCTATTTATTTCTATAGATAATTTCATATTTCGCATACCGTAATAAATCGATTACATTATATTCTCTACGAACCAAACGAAAAATAAAAAAAATATTTTTATACACTTTCATCCTTACTCTGTTTTACCTACTATTATTAGATAAACTTCAATTTATAACATTTAAAAGTAATTACATATTTTTGTTTGGAATAACAAGTTTGCTACTTATTTTCCGTACTTTAGGTTGGATGGTTGCTGGAAACTTACACATTGTGATCAATGATCCTACCAGATATAGAGATGGCAAAATTTCATTAATTATGGCATTGTAATATATCTTCTAGTTAAAAATCTAGGATGATTCCACCACTACACCAACACGAATAACTTGCACAATGATAATTTAAATATCTTAAATAAAAAGTATAAAGGATTTTCAAAATATTGGATTTTGCTTAAGCCATACTATGTACTCAAGCTAGTAGAGGACAATTCTTCAGAAAAGAAAAAGGGAAAAAAAAAAAAAACTACTAAAAAACAGTGTTTAAAAATTGCTACTCAGAATGTCCGAACTTCAACTTTTTGATTTATCTAAAACTTGTACTTGAACCGAATAGAAGAACATAAACTAAAACTGAAGTCTGGTGGATTCCAAATTCAAAATTCAACACTCTAATAATAAACGACATTTTAAAATTTTATATTTAATATTTATCTTTTCCAAAGGTCCTGTACACCTATTCCTGAAGACCTCCAGAAATGGCCCTTCTGAATCTTCCATATGTGTTGGCGTTCGCATTTTATCAGTTCAGAAAATCTTTATGATGATGCTACAAGAGGTTCAAAGCAGGACACTAGATTACTACACCTTAGAAAATCTTCGTGCTCCCAAACATAAGAATTACCAAAGAGAGATAATCAAAGACAAAGAACACGTTTAATAAACTTACATAAAAAAGGAAAAAAAACAGATTAGGGTCCCTCATATTCTTATACCTGATCCGCAAGTATGAACTCTATATCTCGTCTCAACTGTGTGAGCTATCGCCAATGAACAACTCGAAATTTTCAGAAAAAACTCGTAACACTCGATCTTAATCTTGCTTTACAGCTTCAGTCAAAAAAAAAAAAAGGTGGATTTTTTTAAATATAGTTTGTTGACAACTGACCTGGTATACGAAGGAACCTTAGGAGAGTTGTTAGTCATTAGCCTGAAAGTCCTCGCAGCATCATGCAGCCACCTCATTAATGTGTTGGGTGTAGCTTCTTCCAGGTGGGATGAAGATCAAATCATCCCAACCAGAGTTTTTATCGTTAATCTGCAGATGGGTAATAGAATAAGAATTTTTTCTACTCAAAAATTTGTCCGGATATCAGAAATAACATGCTAGTTTCGACCCACCTCCATTTTTTTTAAGACGTCTTCCAAACTCCCAACCTAGAAAGAAGATAACATGACAGATCAGTTCTTCGAGAAAGAAAAGAAACAGAAGTGGGAGACGACAAGAAATACCATAATTTGTTGAGAAAAGCCAGATCCTCTGGAAGCTTTTGAGACCTTTAAAAGTTCTCTTTCTATATCTTCCTAAACAGAAAAGGAAAAAAATGCGCAACTATATTATTTTCTTCACATTTTTAGTCAAATCTCATGACATAAACCAAGTAGTGCCAGACCTTTTGGAAATATATGGGGCAGTACCGCTTGTTCTTCTTCTTAATAACCAAAAGATCTGACTGCACCAAGCAAAGACAGAGTTGTTGTAGCCAAGAAAAAGTGAATTTGGTTTTATATGTAGACCATAAGAAACAAAGGAATCACTTAAGTAAGAAGCCTCAAGCAGTTAGCACAAAGTGAACATGAAACAAAACTCATTCTTCACAATACATAAAAAGAAAGGAGGTCTAATTCAAATTTTCATCGAAATTTATCAATTACACTCGTACTTTAGACCTTTGTTCTCGATGCAGGAATAAAGTTCTCCATCATTCCGACAATTAAAAAAAATAATTTGGTAGTTTTCCATTTCTAAACAACCTCACACAGAAATACAGTATTCTGAAAATATAATAAAAGTTAGAACAAGGTGTACCTGAAACACCGGAACTCCATCAAAACCTTTTGACAGATCAGAGGATTTCAACTGAAAATCCAAGAAATGTATCAGGACAGTGGAAGAAAGGGCAGCAAGAAATAAATTGAGACAGTTGCAAATATATGGAAGTCGGTAATTAATTTATAGTTCGTAAAAGATCAAGAGCCTGTATAGTACCCAGAGCTTCTAACTGCCTAAGTCAAACATGCTTTGATAAGCAAAAGATAGAAACGATTAGGTGAGGAAAAATTATATCTACGAGGATTCTTTAAGTTCTAAAGTCAGCAGAAAAGTCGAGCATTAGAACCACTCAACAACTGGAATTAAAAGAAGCGCAAAAATCAATGAAATTGAGGGTTTGTCGGGATCCATGAACATCTTGGTCGGCATATCTCTTTTGTTTAGTTTAGAGTCATGTGGTAAATGGTTGATGGCAAGTATGAAAAGGTGTCCACAGCCATATAGTATATAATCTCTAAGTCATTTTTCTTGACATATGATAAATCATCTCATAAGTGGAATGCATTAAGAGAAATCATGATTATGAGGACCTTATAGTAAACTAAAATCAAACTCCCAGGTTGCCATCACAAACAACAATCATGGTTTTGCACAAGTTATAACCAGACAACTTATTCCGATATCCAAAAGGGCCTTAATCCTTTGCATAATCAAATCAATCAGAGAAACATAATTTTCAGCTATCGGCAGGCAGCAACTAAATTTAACTTGGTTATCCCACTGTCCTTATTTGTGTCTTAATACCTTTTCCTCAGTGGCGAGGTCTACAAGCCATAGCACTGTGTAAGAAATCTACTTGAAATTTGTCAAAGAAGATTAGCTCTAGATAAAACAAAATAATCCTGTAGATTAAATAACATCCGAAATTGGTGTCCGTAAAAAAATTCCGATTAGCAGATATTAATAATTCAATATATTATGCTGACATGATAGCGCACAATCTTAAGTTCTTTGCAACTCTTAGGACATGAGAAAAGATGATAGTTGGCAGTGCTTGTGCATCTTAACCAATCTAGCAAGAAATCAAGCAGCTATGGAGAAGCTTTTCTAATAAAATCATTAAATTGATTAAAGAAACTAAATGGTGTACACTCATCTAAGAGATTCAGAACTCTTTGAGGTATCCTTCAGCATAAAAATTTTAAGTGATACGGCATTCCTTGATGCATCATCGAGCATACAGATCGAAGCAACAAATGAATAATATAATAGGCAAATTATGCACCACCTGCTTTTACTTGATTTTGTTATGTAGTACTAGTGTGCTACCCTTTCTTCGGACCTTAGGTCTTCCTCATCTTCAGGATCCTAAACAAAAGCGCAAGCCCATGTAGGGGCCTCCTAAGAACTCCATTCAGCATGATAAGATCACTTTGACCATTTCACCTTGAAATTTCGGCACTTCTCCTAATAGACTTATTTCACACTCTTTCCCCAACGTTATTCATTTGCATCATTACAGTAGACTATTTGTCTTGTCCATATACATATAGTGTAGCATTATGTGTCATGCGACCTATAATCGTCAAGAGGGGAACAAATCTTTATCATCAATAAAGGAATAATTACTCATATCTCACCCAAAAACACTTATTTGTTATTTCCAGAGGCTCTTTCTGTCAGTTGGACCATTATCGATAGGAATACAAGATCTATGTGCCAGACAAATTCTAGTATCCATTCTCAAATCATCTCCTAATTTTTCTGATGACAATACACATCACAAGTAATACTGTAATAGATTTAACGTTTCAAATTTTCATTTAGCATTTCTATGCTTACAGTAATAATATTTTCATACTTCATGTAATCCATAATCCATTAATCCACTTAGATGATATCCAAACATGCACCATGGCGAATTTTTCTACCTACTAATTAGTACTTATAAATAAAAAATTTAGTAGTGAGAAGAGACATGTCACTAACAAAGTAACAAGTCACGATCCTCTAATTGCCCTAAGACACATTGACAAAGTACTTATTTAACTTTCTTACATGGAAGAACATATTTGCATTACATGGTGCCATTTCAAAGAGCAATAGCTTGCTGAAGCAACAAGTACGCACTGAATTAAATTTTGTGTACTCTGTAGGGCATGGTGAGGCCTCTTAAAAATGCATAATATTAGATTGATTAATATTCAAGTATTAGATGATATACATGTATATCCAACATTACTAAATTTGGAGCTAATGATACAAAATCAGCTAAAGAAGAAAACTTAAAGAGCATACCTCGAGAGCATTTTTTATCTGAAGAGGATCAGGCAAGAACCGGAAAGCAATACCTTCAACCTTCAGCATATAAACCTGCAAATTTAAAAATTACCAAAATAGGCATATTATACTAATAAAAAAAGGAGGGTTCATAAGGTCGTAAAAACAACCACGAAGTCTACTAGGATGGCATGCCTCACTGACCCATTTGCATACTTTGACGTAAAAAAGGCACAATGAACTAGTGACTGATCATATAAATAGCGGAAAGAGGAATAGAAGGGGAGCTATGGTCAGCTATATTGTCACTCATATCGTTATATTCCATTTAGCCGAAACAAACACAAGAAAGCTATACTATGTCTTTCTTACCACCTCTCAAGTCAATTTGATCTTACCCTTCCTCTTAAAGATCCCTCAAATTAATTCCCTCCTTACCAGCAAGCTTATTGATCATGTCCAAACCATTAACATACTGAGATCAATATTACCCCTAATATTTAAGATATTCATCGGACTGTGTCTTTTCGCTTATTCTATAATTCAGAAGATAGCATGTTACCGTCATCAAATGAATTGCCGCACAAAGATGCAAAATCGAAAGCTAAACATCCTTGATCAAGTTGATCTCCAATCCCAATACTACTTTAAAAACATGTGTAGTTGCCTAGGAATAAGAACCTAGAAAATACAGATCTACGCAATAAATAATTATCTTACGTTTCATAATGTGATCCATTAATAATGTCATCTTGTTATAGAATGTTTATCGACACTTTCAGACATCACAAAATGATTCTGCATTCCCCTTTCAAAATTTAGATACGAAAAAAGATTTCAACAAAGATTCCCTGATTGTCTGGAAAATGATGCTAAATACGACAAAAAGGCTCACTCTTCTTGTTAGCTCTTTCAAGATGTCTTTTAACATGAACAAAGTTTACCTTTCCAATCAACTCAGTTGAACATAATATAAAAATAGCAGGAACTTTAAGAATTAATACAATTCTCTTCTATTTCACATGAAATTGCAGTACCGAAAGGCATTTCTTTATCAAGCTACCATTGCTCTTCTAGCAAATTCATCATTTTTTTTTTCTTTTCACTCTTCGGGATATAAATACAATTCTCATCTATTTCGCATCTCTTCAAATAATATGAACCAATCATTGCAGACTCGTAGAGATTTACAAGATGAAATCAATGCAAGAAAGGAAAACAAACCTGGTCGAGGGTAATTGGCACCACTCTCGCCCCCTTTCCTAGCACCGGCTGTCGAAGCTGAACCTGTAAACAATCACAAAGGACCCAAATTTACAGCAAATCCCCACTCTCTCAAAGAATCCCACGAGAGAAGACACAAAGAAAAGGTAGGGCAAAAAAAATTAAAAAAGAGGACGGAGGGAAAGAAAGAGACCTGAGAGAGGAGCGATTGGGCGTCTTCTTGGCGAAAGCAAAGAAGCCCTAGGGATCTGAGGCCATTGTTGGGATCGGAGATGAGCACGAACTCGTTGTTGGAGTTGCTCACAGTGTACACCGCCGTCCCCGCGAGCGTCCTCGCCACGGCCTCGGGGCTCAGCGCGAGGTCGAACGCTCGCTTTTCCCGCGGCGGCGGCGCCGCCGCCGCGATGGCGGGGCGCGGCGCGGCGAGGGCTGCGGCGGCGGCGGCTCCGGCGATGCGGCGGCCCTCCTCGACGCGCGCGGAGAGGTCGGAGCCGAGGCGGGAGAGGTGGTGGTGGAGGAAGGACGAGAGCGACTCGATAGGGTTTGGGGAGGGAGAAGGAGAGGAGGAGGAGGAGGACGACGACGAGGACTTCATGGGAGCGGCGGAGAGGGGGAGAGAAGGAGCACTCGGCATTTCTTGGTGTTCTCTCTCGCGAGTTCTCTTTTTTTTTTCTTTTTTTTTTTTCCTTTTTTCCCTTCGTTTTTATTGTCGTGTCAGCTTTGTGTATTATGGCTTTGGATGCGGTTTCTTTCTTTCGGCGAGGTGTCCGTTTTGCTCGGGTGGGGAGTTTGGGTCGGGCGCGGCCGAGGGCGGATCCGGTGCGAAGCAGGATGTAGGAAATTAGTACAACCTGGACAAGTGGATGATTTTGGTTGGATACCATATTGATACAAAACTATCGGCACCGAATTATTTTTTTGAATTGGATTGAATATTGCAGGATGAAAAAAGCAATGTTGGAACAGAATGGTTGTTTTGCGTCTTATCAGCTCCAATTTAGTACGCTGCTACATTGCTAAAATATTTTCTCTTTCTTAAAATTACTTTTTTCTGTAATTTTTATCAATTCTTTCATTTCAGTAAATAATTTTAATTTTTTTACAACCAAGATTGAAGATTAAGACGCTAGATGTCCTCGTTTTCTTTTGCTCGTGATTTTTTTTAAGAGAAATTATTTTTCTCATGTTAAGTTTCTCCGCTTTGCGGTCCATTATGACCTTGCATTATTACAGGGAAGGAAATAATATCAACCAAAATTGATCCACATGTATCTCAACGTGTACGAGAAAGTGTTCTACTTGAAGATACATGTGTTGTGTAATTATATAATGCGCAGCTGATTTTACTTCAAAGGATCGTTTATTTCTCCTTAGATGAACAACATTGACATATCTGAACGCCTAACAAAAGTTTATTTTCTGGTGAATCACTTTTTTTTGGCCAAAAATTACTAACTGCAAATTATATGTTCTAACATCACAAGAAACAGGGTGGGGAAGTAATATTTAGTTTGAGGAAGCATCTAATTCGTGAAAGGCACTTGATATTCTTATTCTTTCTTCTGATCACTGATGACCACATAATCCATCTTTTCTTCCATTCTTTCATATCCTTAAGCTTAAAGGAAGAATGCTATTCCTTGGTCCAGAAAGTAACCTCAGAGAATTTGAAACCTCAAAATCTTTCTATAACTATCAGGAATCTCGGCAACATATATAACACAAAAGATATCTATATATTTGCTTGTTTCATAGAAAGTTTCTAGTTTTGTATTGGTTCTTGATTAGTTTCTACACCGAAAAAACTGAAACATGTCGCAGTTGAGAATCCTCAGTTTCAAGTACCATTTATCCAAGCTCCCGTTGAAGCCCGTGAAGCGGCTATCCTGCAAAGACCGGCAATTCTCCGACATGTTGCTTACCTTCGAGCCGGACGTTGACGACATGAAGAAAGTGTTCGGCAAGATGGCAGGCCAAGACGGGAAGATCAGCGCGAAGGATCTCAAGCGGCTGCTGCAGAAGCTGGGGAAGGCGCCCGATGAGGCGTGTCAGCTGGCGAAAGAGATGGTGTGGGCTGCGGATACAAACAAAGACGGGTTCATAGATTTCGGTGAGTTCATGGAGGTGCACAAGAAGGGGGTGCGGATGAGCGAGATCAAGCAGGCGTTCCTTATGTACGATCGCGACAGAGACGGACGGATCAGCGCGGAGGAGCTGAGGGACATGTTGCTGAAGCTCGGGGAGAGCTACTGCTTGGCGCAGTGCGAGATGATGGTGAAGAGGGTGGATAGAGACGGGGACGGCCTCGATATGCAGGACTTCATGGCCATGATGACCCGCCCGCGGAAGAAGCCATGAATATCAATCCCAGCAAAAGACTGCACCGAATCATGTTATGATATGTTCAGATTTTACATTAATTTTAGCGGAATTTATGGTTGTCGTGCAGCATCCTGCTTTACTCTTGTCACTCCAGAATCTCTTCGGACTCTCTATTATTATCATAAAGAAGCGCAAAACGCCTATTTCTTAGTTCAAAATCCCTCTTACTAACTAGAATAAAAGAACTAGTAGATCTGTTCGGTTCAAAATAGGGCTATGAACTTATAATCATGGATTCGACTTGACCATCAGATTATAAATCCATTCTATACCGGACCAGATCAGAATAAAACTATGTACATTCTTATTATGAGAAGGGGTTATTCAAGCCTTTGTAAATAAAGACTGTTTACATGTGGATCTTTACATCCTTATATTCTATTTAGAATTAGGAATAGGCATTATCAGACCCGCTTTCGACATATCTATCCTATCGTTATTTGGGTACCATATTCACTTTTTTGGGCTTCTATTGAATCGAGTTTGATTGTACATGGTTTTTATAAATATATATATAAAGTATCCTCCGGATAATTTAAATCAAAGCAATTTGATGTCTGACTCAGGCCTATATGACCGATCGATAGAAATAGTCCAACACTCCACCTTTGTCGTATATATTCCATATATCACATTGGATAGATGTCATATTCATGAAATACGATTCACTAAGTAATTCAGATTACCGACCATCCCTAGCGCAAGTGGCAAAGGGCTTGTGGTTGGTACCCGAGATCCCGAGTTCGAATCATAGTTGATTCACATTTCCAGCTAAGTTTATTTCTAAACGAAAACAAACGAATGCCGTATTTTCTGAAATAAAAGAAAAACTGCAGATCATAATGATTCAAATTTCCCGCGCATTGTATTAGTATGATAGTGGGAAGTAAAACAGAAAATACATAGTAACCATAGCTCCATAGATTCATCAATTAACGGCGAAAACATGATTTTGGACACTCTTTTCTCATCTGATCATGCCTCCTGGGATGGCTGGGGCTCCCATGACTGTGTTTCCCATTACGCCGCGCTTCTGCCGATCCATATTAGCATTCCAACCTTCACATACAATACGTACTAAATTACATTAAACGTCCTAATAATTTTGAGGAAAAAAAAAATGCTTATGTTAATGAAATGGCTTGAAAATGAATAGTTGGTATATTATCTAATTCACGGCGCTCATGTTGTTAATGATTTGGACCCTTTTTAAGAAAGGATGGTTTGTGCTTTCTAATCCAACCTATGTATAGGAAAAGAATTTCTTTTAGATTTGAAGAGAAAAAGAAATAAACACTAATTATATTTTTATTTTTTAACTGATTTAATCAAGTAGAATCAGGCCAATCTAAGAATAAATTCTGCAATTATCTGTTTGATCATGTGAATCGCATCATTTACATAATTTTCGTGATAAATTCGTCTTAGGCCATGTTCTGTATATTTTTGTTTTTTATATGATGTTTTTATATAAAAAAGATATATATAGAATTGGGCAGAGCATTGCTTGTAATTCTACCAATTAAGATGATTAATCGAAAACAAAAATAAAAACTTGAAGATGAAAATTTTCTTGCTTCTTGATCTTTATATATTTTTTAAAATTTTTTGGTAGGTTGTCGTCTCACATTTAACGGTGGTATACGACAATCAATCATAAGCCATGTCCAATTGTATAGAATTTTTGCTTAGAAAATTATCCAGCAATAACATATTCAGTACATAATTTTTCTTTTGTGATTAAAAGCTAAAATTTTAGTTTTTAACTACTGAAAAATCTTAACTTCCATAATTTGTTATATTTGGCATAATTGTATTTTAAGTACAAAATAATTTATCTTATTTCAGAGTTTTAGACATTTAATCAAACTTCTCAATTACGGAATACCTAAAAAACTGATAATGATATCAAACAAGGACTTAATGTATAAGTGTTCAGAGAGCTAGATGCAGATACTGACCGATTCCCATATCGAAGCCTCTGCTCTTGAGCTCTCTGTACTCCTGGCACAGCGCGCAGGTCTCGCAGCAGAAGTGAACGAGGCAGTCGGGGACGTGGCCGTCTTCCAAGTCGAACTGGCCGCGCATTTTCGACCGGTAGCAGCACGAGTACAAACATGCCAGCCCCGTCAAGCACAGCAGCCCATAAGTCATCCCAGCCCCTACACATGCTGCGTGTTGCCACGTAACAAAACTCATACATTGCGTAGCAAAGTGATACAATTTACAAAAAAAATTTAAGGCTTGTTTGGTTCATCTATTTTCGACTATAGAATCGGAACGAGATCTATTGATTTCGATAGTTGATATTTGTCTTATAGGAATCAAATTTAAATTCTCATTTCACTCTGAAATAAAAATGGTCCAATTTATTTATAACACAATCTGATTTTGAATTTCAGATTGATTTATTCTGGTCATCTCTCACAAATACCTCCTCTCTTCTCTTTTCATCACTTTCCTCTGTCATAATCAATATCTTTTCTCAAAATTCTAGATATATATTTTGCTTTTCATTTATATAATAAATCAAATATTTTTGAATGATCCGTCATTCCATTTTTTTATTTCTAGTCTAATCATGAACTAAACAAGCCTTTAGTTTTTTCCGTCTAGTTATTTTGTATTTACCTGCAGCCGCAACTAGTGAAGTGTTCAATAAATGAGAAAGAGCAATAAAATATTGTCAAAATAGTGTTATTTAGGGGTGTTAACAAGCCGAACACGAGCGAGCTAGGGCCGTCTCGTTTAATAAACGAGTCGACCACGAGCTGACTCGTTAAAGTATCAAGCCGAAAAATGCTCGTGCTCAGCTTGTTTATTAACGAGCCGAACACGAGCTAGCTCACAAACAATAAATTAAAAGCATTAGAAATGATATATATAGAAAATAAATTTATGAGATCTTATTATTCATTAGACTTTGATCTAATGGTTGAAATTTTATATATAAATGGGCCTATTTATAATCGAGTTAGGTTTATATTTAGGTTGGGCTAAAAATCAAACAACAAAAATCTGTATTTTAGAATATAATTATTTATTTACATATTTAAATATAAATTTTATAATTATATAAATATAAAAATATATGTATTCGACCTGTTATCGAGCTGAAGGCGAGCGAACTGATCCTAGCTCGTGTTCGGCTTGTTTATTAAACGAGCTGAACAATTCAGCTTGTGTTCGACTTGTTTAGTTACTAAACGAGCGATTCGACCTCGAGCTCAGTTTGAGCCGAATACGAGATGGCTCACGAACAGCGAGCTGGATTGCCACCCCTAGTGTTATTAGGTTAAAAAAAAATACTATATAAGTATACCTTTAACTTTTCTCCACTAATATTATCACTCCTTTTTTTAACTAAAACCCGAATTTTAAAACCTAGGAGCTTAAATGGAGAATTGTAATCCTACAATTTTTTTTGGGTCATAGCTTGTTTGGTTCGGCGTAAAACGAACGAAAAAATTATCTTCTGTATGAAAAATGCTTTTCTGCTTGTTTGGTTCGACGTAAAATTATTTTTCTGTAGAAGTTTTTTACGAATCTGGAAAAAAATTGAAATTTTCACTATTCGTTATTTTTTTCGCAAAAAATAAAAACTCAAACTGCGTAAAAAGAATTTCATTTATTTTTTTCAAACCAAACAAAAGTAAATTTTTTTCCATTCAACCAAACAAATATTGATGAAAAATTACTTTCTTTTCATACAAACCAAACATTATATGACGTAAAACCTTTTTTTTCTACGAAATATTATGTTTTTTTTTAATGATTTTACTTTGAACCAAATGGACTCTTAGCATTTCTCTTTCATTTTATTGTTTCCGCTACATCGGGCCAAATATATGCCTTAAAAAAACCAAAAAAAATAAAAAGACCAGAATATGAAGACTAATAAGAAGAAGGGAGATTCGGGTTAAGAAACGTTTCTTACAGCATGACCCTCTGTCGACTATGTCAGCGATCTGGCCGAACGTGATGCATGGGCATAAGCACGTTATCACACCTTCAACATCAACAAATCAACCATTAAAACAAAAACAAACAAAAAAAACAAAAAGATAAATTAAATCAAACTCGATCAACTTAACAAAGAACTAGTTCTCAGAGGAGTCTCAATGGTTTGCTATGAGCACTTGTTTAGAATTTTTTTTTTTTTTTTTGAGAGAAAGATAGCATGCTACCCGCTTCGTTTATTCTTTTTAGAAATAAACTTAGCTGGAAAGGTGAAGCGACTAGGCTTCGAATTTGGGACCTCGGGTATCAACCACCAAGCCCTTTGTCACTTGCGTTAGAGACGGTCGGTTGTTTAGAAATAATTAATCCTCACAGTTGCCGGGGTCGTCGAGACAGTGGCAAAGGCCGGTTGACCACCGCGTTAGGCCGCCGCGAGGTCGCGGATGCATCGGTTGACTGTTTGCGGGCGGCACCGTTGACGGAACCGCCGCGACGCCGTAGCTGTGATAGGCTTGTGGAGGAGGAGAAGGATACATTTGTTTTGGCCCAGTTTTTTTTTTTTTTTGTGTGTGTGTGTGTGTGAATGTGTTAGAGGTAAATGCTCCAATGTGGCTTATTTGTTAATTAACCACACTGGCTCCTAGAAGGCTCACATGGTGTGTCTCTTGTATTATCTTTCCAACTTGTATTATTTTTCCAACGTAGTTGTTGACCTAATCATCTACATTTAAATTTGAATTCAAACTACACAAGGGTTCTCTATTTCTCTCTTTTGTATAATATCTATACATTTGACAGCTATGATTGACTCTACCATGCCACAATTATTAATTCCGAACAGTTAAGTCATTTATAATTGTCATATGTATATTACTGATTCATTATTAAGGTACATCGAATTAGTAATTTATTGAGAATATTATATATATAACGAGCTCGCAAACTTAAGATATAGTAAACGACTTGACCTCACAAGTTTTGTACTGTACTCTTTCCAAAAAAAATTCTTTCCCTTGAATAATGTGCCTAGTGGCTGGCTACGAGATTCCACTGGTGTAGGCAACTTGCATGTACTTCCGCGAAGGTGATTAAGTTTAGTTTGATAACGTGGTGGGTAAAAATATTAATTATATATTAAAAAAGGTTCAAAATAAATATTTTTAAATTTTTATAATAAATATTGTGGAGAAGCATGTAGCTATGATCATTATTTTAAAGTATTGAAAGATGAAAGATAGTAAACGTTTTTAAATTTTATTAAATATTTTATAGTATAAAAAATAATATTTTTAACCACTATATTACCAAATTAGGTCTGTTGAAGCCGCCAGAGTTATGGACTCGAATTAAGTATATCTAAACGGGACGAGGGTCTGGCCATAGCGGTCCACTAACGGGGCTTAAGACATAACCAGTTTTTGTTGGGCCTATTACTAACGGTTAGGCCCAACTTTGTAGATGTGGGCCTAGATTAGGCCCGTAATATAAAGGCCTAACTCATTTCCAGCTCAGTCTAAGTCTACTTGAATGGCCATTTAAAGAATATTTTAAAAATCAGGTCGAATAGCAACTGAAAAATATTATTAGGTCAAAAGTTACTGGTTCAACCAGTGATGTTAGTACGCCGTCATAAATATTTAATTATTTTTTATATTTTATTATATAAAAAATTATATAATAGATATAAATTTTCAAGTTTCGCTTTTCATAATAGAAAATAAAGTTAGCAAAAATCAATCATAAATAAAATTTAAAATTACATCAATAAAAGAAATTTAAAATTTTTAAAAAAATCAGTGTTTAGAATGGGACCGATTCACCATAAATTTTCTCTAGCTTCCACAGGAAGGGTGGAAAAATTATTGCCTGAACCATGGTTTAAAATGAATTGGTCTTGCAAACTTTAATCATACATTTATTAAAAAGATAAGAAATATCAAATTAACAGATTTGATATACGACAATCAAAGAATTTCTGCATGAATAAATATGATTTATTTTAACACGGTGGGCCAGGTCCAGCAAACAATTTCACACGAGGATGAGAGTGCAAATATCCCAAAACACGAGGGCACTTTCGGAACTTCAACTCATTTGCTCACTCTGCCGCCAAAATTTCGCACCTCAGCACCGTCCCCAAAAGCGAAAATGAAAAATCCCCGCATAGTGCGAGGAAACGCGAGGGGGAGCACTCGCGCACCCCTCCCCTCACCTCATTTGAAGAGTCGAAATGGCCCCTCGGAGAAGGAGAGGACGCGACGAGGGCGAGGACGAGGACGAGAGCGAGGAGGAGTTCGAGATCGCCTCCTCCTCCTCCTCCTCCGACGACGACGACGACGAAGACGAAGGAGAAGAGGAGGAGGGGGGAGATCGAGAGGAGGATGTGAGCGAAGAGGGCGAGAGAGGAGGAGGAGAAGAAGAAGCGCGTCCCCTTCGCCCTCCGCCGTCCGATTGCGAGAGGAAGTCGCAGAACGTCGCCGATCTTGTGAGGTATGGCGTGGATCGTTACTTTGTTTTCCTTTAATCGGAGCGATTTGGGAGTTGGATTAGGGTTTTCGCTGTGGATCTGCTTGTAATGCTCTCTTGTTGGGAAAATTTTGGTGTCTGATGCTGATTTTAGATTCTAGGGTTGTTTCGGTGATCTGCATTTGTTGAAGTTGCAATTATCTTGTTGAACTCTTTACTGGCGCAAATCTGCTATCATCGATCCCTACTTATATGCTAGCTGTAGATGAAAATGATGATGAACTTCTTCATATCTTCCACCTGCCCCATGAACTTCTACCCTATCTTAATTCCTTACATTTCTATTTGCAAAAAATCACGAAAAGGATGCTGTTATATTCAGTGGAACTGAATTGCACATGTGCATAAATTGTCCAAAAATTGTCAATTTAGGTAGCACTAATAAAGAAGAAGATCTTTCTTTCGTGTCTTTTCTGTTTAGATCTTTTTATTACATTGCAACTTAGAGATAGAACCCATGGCATATGCCTACTCATTTTCGTGAATCTTTCTAGGCCTATTTGTGATGTAAATTGTTAGGCTGCTTTGTTGGGAATTTAAGATGCAGGGAGTAAATGAGAAAGAGGGGAAAGTAGAGGAGCGGTGTTTTGTAATTTAGTTACGTATATTTAACAATGTAGGCTAATTGGTATTAATACTTTCTTCTCTACTTCTGACAGAGGTAACCTTCTTGTGAGAAGGCAGCCACTTATTCCACGAATTCTCTCAGTTTCTGATGGAGTAGCAATGGTTAGAAAGCCATTCAAACCTCCGTTCAAGAACGAATACAGCAATTTTAATGAAGAACTTGCTCGGCGCCTTTTGGCGCGCAAAAGGTTTGTCCCCTGGGGTTCTCCTAGGCAGCCACTGGCTCCTATAAGCAACCTCTTACAAGTGCCTGTTGATGTCAGCGAAGAGTCCTCAAAGGATCAAGCTCTTCCGCCTGGAGTCGAGCCTCTAGTTTTGTGGCAACCTGAGGGACATGATGAAGAAAATGGCCAATGTGCTCCAATTGAAGTAGATTCCTCACTCGTTCGATATCTTCGACCTCATCAAAGGTAGAACTCTTCAATAAGATGCTGTTCTGTATTGTGTTTGCTGTTAGTTTCAGCTTCACCTCATTAAGAACTCTCTGTTATTCTGAGGGTCCTTTAAAATTAATACAACAGCTGCTATAGAGTTTTTACGATGTATGCCAGCGTGAGACACACATGTTACTTGTGCCATTAGCCCATAAGGCTATTGCCTTGTTGGATTATTTTGGATGGGAACAAAATAATTCATCCTCGTCACTTCAATAAGCTGACAAAAATATCCGCAGAATCAAGAGACACAATGATATTTACTTTCCGAATATTTGTAGAACATCCATTTATAATACTGAACATTTTACATCAGATGTTATAGTTCTGGATTCACTTGCTTCCACTTATCATGCCTTAACATTTTACTGCAGGGAAGGAGTTCAATTTATGTTTGATTGTGTTTCTGGTCTGTCCGGTGCTGAAGGTATTTCTGGGTGCATTCTAGCTGATGACATGGGGTAACTAATCTATCCACCTGCTTTTGACTTTGTTCAAACGTCCTGTTAGCTATTAATATTGTCATACACATGTTTCCTAGTGTTTATTGCTGCTCGGGCATGTCCTGTTAACTATCTTCTTTATATTTATGCAGATTGGGAAAGACTCTGCAATCAATTACATTACTCTATACCCTTCTTCGACAGGGATTTGATGGCAAGCCAATTGTCAAGAGGGCTCTGATCGTAACCCCTACAAGCCTAGTTAGTAATTGGGAGTCTGAGATCAATAAGTGGCTTGGAGGAAAAGTTCAGCTACTCTCGCTGTGTGAAAGCACACGTGCAGATGTTCTTTCTGGGATTGAAAGTTTCTTGAAACCCAGAAGTCCTTTTCAGGTTTTCTTATTGCCTCTTTTCAAGTTTCATACTAATTTATTCAGAATAATTGAAGTACATAGGAATATCTACCTGGAAATACAACCACTTTCAGGTGCTTATCATATCTTACGAGACATTTCGGATGCATTCCTCGAAATTCGAAAGAACAGGAAGCTGTGACCTCCTCATATGCGATGAGGCCCACAGGCTGAAAAATGATCAAACATTGACAAATAGGGTACGCAAAATTACTGCAAATTTGCTTTTAGCTAAGAAGGCACTATATATTTTTTTTCTTCAACTAGCTAGTTACCTATAAATATAGGCCTTTATGCATTTCTGTTAGAAATTTGGCTGTTAGCCCGTAACTGTGCTAATATTGGAAGTTGACCTACTTATGTTTTCTCCCAGATTCTTTTCTTTTGAACAATTAGACTGGCCTTATTAATCATTTACTTTTCTAGCTCTTACCTGATCATATTCTTGTGGTAGGCTTTGGCTGCCCTTCCGTGTAATCGACGCATTCTACTGTCAGGAACCCCAATGCAGGTAATTGGCATCTCACCTTTAGTTGCTTTGACTATCTAAATTTCTTTTACTTTTTTTTGTCTTTTATAATAATCCATCAATCTGTTCAAATTGTACAGAATGATCTAGAGGAATTCTTTTCCATGGTAAACTTCACGAATCCAGGAGTTTTAGGGGACATGGCTTATTTCCGTCGATACTATGAAGTAAGCCTACATCATTTTTACCTTGCTAATTATTGAATAGATGGACACCAAGTACATTACATGTGCTTTGTGGAGTATTTTCTGTTTCTGGTGATGTTTCTTCCTTTTAGCAATCACAAATTCACAATAAGCTTGCTGTCACATAGCAGATTCAAGATCCTCTATGCTTGCTTTATTGGCTAGCTCGTAGTTTGAAAGTACATGTAGATATCCACACAGCCTTCTCCTGATCTTTGATTTGCAATTTTTACAGTTCTGTTTTTACACTTTTGCACTTTTCAAATAAAAAAGGCATGCTTCAAAAGTACTATCCTGTTGTAAAAGTCATTTGTGATATCAATATCATTGAGCAAAGATCTTCATAGTAGCTAGAGCCTGGTTCATAACCCATTTCAAGTAACCAAAATGACTCTATAAGATCTTTACACAAGATACAGCTGTTATGTACATGTTTTAATGCATATATTCTGATATTGCATCTTTGTACTGTTTTACTTAGGTATCTTAATATAGAGTGTTGTGACGTTCGCGAATGATGAGTTTACTATCATAAACAGGAGCCAACTTATATCTTATCAATTTCTTAATTTAAGGCTGGTAACCATGATAAATTTCCTGTTCTTCTTAATACGGCCAGTCATTTAGGAGGCTATAATTTGGTAGGCTTGGATGCTAATTAAAAAAATGGAATTTTGAGCTATTGCAAATATATTGCAATCATTGCAGCTTGTTGCCAGAGTGTCTTACCATTGTTGTTAACTTTTCCAATTGTCTTAAACCAAGACACCGATAATTTGTGGAAGAGAGCCAATGGCTAGCGAAGACGAGAGAAAGTTGGGTGCTGAGAGATCCGCAGAGCTAAGTGCAAAAGTAAACCAGGTAAGGTTCTTTAAACTCGTCATCCAATGGTATTGTGCAGTACTCTCTCTGTTTTGGTGCCATGTACATGATCCAGTTTGATATTTATTAACTTTTTTCGACCATTCATCATTGAGAAACTCCAGCTTAATATGGAAAAGTTAATATAGTTTTAATTCTTCCCTAATGATATTTTTGATAATTTCAGTTTATTTTGAGGCGGACAAATGCCTTGTTGTCAAATCACCTACCGCCAAAGGTAAGCTCATCTTTTTTTTTTTTGCGATTTTCTAATTCTTATCTTCAGCAGAATTGCATTAGATAAGTGTCTTAGAGTAGATAACAAGTAGTGTTGATTTGTCTAGGTTCTATGCCGTTCTCACCTTTCCTTTTGAAAATTCACTCACTGAACTAAGTGATTTTGTATTGTAGATCATTGAGGTAGTCTGCTGCAAGTTGACTCCTTTGCAACTCGAATTGTACAACCACTTAATACATTCCAAAAATGTGAGAATCCATTCGTAGCTGCCACCTTCCTCAATAACGTGTTGAAGAAATAATAGCGCCTTCAACTATTTTATTAGGCTAGTATCATCTTATTGCTTTCATTCATTTTAGGTTAAGCGTCTCATATCTGAAGAAACAAAGCAAGCCAAAATTTTAGCATATATTACTGCTCTGAAGAAGTTATGCAATCATCCAAAGGTAAGTCGCTGACAAATATTATTCCGCTTAAATCTTAATCAACTTTTCATATTTTGCTTGCATGGAATTTGTAATTTTAGCTAAACTATCCGAAAGTTGTCAATATACAATTTAGATTTTACTATTTAAGTATCTTTTGAACATATTATACATAGTACATAACACTGTAAAGTTTCTAGTTGTATGAGTACTTAAGCTGCAGTAAACAAGGTCTATAATATTGTAGGCTCATGATTGTGGCTAATGCACTAGAGAATAAGCTCTGAGCCAAAATTAATAAAAGCCTGGTTGTAGTACTGGCGAAAGGGGCTTGACTTACAATGTAAAAATTTAGCTCCCTTTGACATGCGCACAACAGGAATAAACAAAGGGGCACACAGGGTAAGGAGAGGATAAATTCAAATAGCATGGAGACTGAAAATTTGCATTAAGATCTCGAATTCCGAAGCCCTCAAAACCAACTTGGGCTGCTATCTTAGCCTAGAAGGATTGACCTGTTAGGACAGGGTATGTGAACATAATTGTCATGTCTATTCTTACTTGCAGTATGGTATGATATTGCAGTTGTGGTGAGCAAAAGGTTAGAAGAAGGTAAGCTATAAAGAGTTAACATTGTTCAGGCATCTTTTTTAGGGAGTACTGTTGCACTCAGGTTTAATGGGACCCAATCATCTCATCATAGTTTAAGACAAATTTTATAACAATAATAAAACTACTAATTAATATGGGCTGCAAAAGTCCTCGTATTTTCTATTGTAACTTCATAAAGAAGTCAGATTACGCTCCAATATCTTCTTAGCAAATTTTTTTCTTTTTATCAATGATTTGTCATTTTAAGTTTAATTATTCTTGGAATTGATTGTTTTGTTCTTCTATTTAGTTTTCTCTTTCCTGTCTGGTGAAAACAATGACATTTTTTCCCTTGTTTATATCGTACGTTGCAGCTTATTTATGACAGTATAAAAAGTAGTAGCTCTGGAACAACTGGATTTGAGGACTGCATGCGCTTTTTTCCTCCAGAATTATTCTCTGGGAGGTAGTCATCATACTCCCACTAGTCTTTAGGATTAACATTTCTATTTTACAATATATCATCTTTTTTTTTGCAAGATCTGGATCATGGACTGGTGGAGGGGGAATGTGGGTGGAATTATCAGGTAAAATGCATGTCTTAGCTCGGCTACTGGGCCATCTTCGTCAAAGAACCAATGACCGTATTGTTCTTGTATCAAATTACACTCAGGTGAACGGGCAACTATTTTAGTTTCAGTATTTGTAATAGTTAGATTTGAGTGTGTATCCTTAATTGTTGTTGATTACAAATTGCAAACAATGCCTTGCAAACCAAGTGAAACTCAAATTCCATAAAACTTCTTTTTCTTTCTGGGTGCAAGGTTTTAGTATACTACATAATACTACTTCATGATCTTTGTACACATCTTGAGTGCTTAGCGTTCCAGTTAACTAATTGACTCGCCTTTTCTTTCTTCTTCTCAAAATTCTTCAGACGTTAGATCTTTTTGCACAATTATGCCGGGAGAGAAGATACCCATATGTCAGGCTTGATGGATCGACTTCGATTAGTAAGAGGCAAAAGTTGGTCAACCAATTTAATGATCAATCTAAAGTGGGTATAAACTTATAGGCTTCCCAAAGTAACATTTTATGATATTTTTGTTGGTAAATGAGAATGAAACACTTTTGGCAGGATGAATTTGTCTTTCTCTTAAGCAGCAAAGCTGGTGGTTGTGGGCTTAATTTGATTGGTGGAAATCGATTAGTCCTCTTTGATCCTGACTGGAATCCTGCTAATGACAAGCAGGTAATCATCTGCCTTTTGGGCCATCAATCCATTGTAATCGAAAGATAATGATAGTGTTTGATTCTTTCTCATCTATCTCTCTTCATGCATGTGAAAAAGGCTGCTGCAAGAGTTTGGAGAGATGGCCAAAAAAAGCGAGTTTATATCTATAGGTTTTTAACCACAGGAACTATTGAAGAAAAGGTTTGAAGCCCTGGATCCATAAACATTTCAGTAAATCATTGTTTTTACCTGTTAATTCAATCAGTAGTCTTTATTGTTTGTCAATTTTTCATTGACATTTTTGTACAAAATTATGATATTGAGACTCCTTTGTAGGTGTACAAGCGCCAAATGTCGAAAGAAGGGCTTCAGAAAATTATTCAGCAGGAGCATGTGGACAATCAGAAGCAGGTTAGAAAACTTCGAATATCTCTCTTTTCATTCCTCATCACCTTCAGGTATTTACAAATCTTTTTACAGGGAAGTTTTTTCTCAATGGAAGATCTACGTGATCTTTTCACTTTCCATGAGCATGTCAGGTTGGTATTTTGTATACTCGGCTATCGAACTCTAGGCACTGACCCTCCATGTATTACACGCCTTGTTTTGATGTTTCTCAGTATTATCCTGTCATTCGAAAGCTATATAGTTTAGACGTAATATATATATTAATGATAAGTGTACATGATCAACAACTGAATATTTGGCTTACTTTCAGAAGCAATGGTCTAGGATGTCTCGCAGTGATATAGGTGCTTCAGCACTCTGATTTATGTATTGCCTCATTAAAGGCATTTTTCCTTGGAGTATTGGGGTGCTCTTTTTGTGTTTCGCCTTGCCCATGTGCCCTGTCATGCCTGACGCACTTTATTGTATATGTCATTCTCTGATTTATATTCTGCGTTTTTGTTAAAGACAGCAGTTTAGGCCTGGAATTACCCGTTCCATGATAATGGTTTTTCTCATGTGGTATTAACTTAATCACAGGTCCGAGATACATGAAAACATGAAGTGCACACGCTGTGAAAGAGAGAATTTGATGGTCGCAGATGACATGGATGATCTTGAGGAAATTATTGGTGACAAAGATTCAATCACAGGAGAGCCTCACAATGATATTGGTGGATTTTCAGAAATTGCTGGATGCTTACAGAAGTTGAAAAACTCAGAGAAACAGGTAATTTCGCACATAATCGTATTCAAATGATGCCCATGCTTTTCGCTTTTGCAGCTGTTTTACTTTTTGATGCACTCCACTAAGTCCGTTTGGTTTCAGGTTGGAACGCCATCTGAAGAGGATTTAGTAAGTTGGGGTCATCATTCTGATCCATCAACAGTGCCTGATGCTTTACTTCAATCTTCAGCTGGTGATGAGGTGTGACAACATCTTAAATTTTCATTTTTCATCAAGTAGTTTTAATTATCGCAATTGCAGTTTTTTTTTTTTTTTTTTTTTTTTTTTTTTTGAAACGTGTGATTGCAGTTATTCTAACTAAATGGGAGATCAGAAGTTACTTGATTGTATAATTTCTTCTAATGCTGGCTAACAGATGACCAATAAATAACAGTTTTGACTGGACATGAATCATAATCCTCAATCAAGATGAGATTGCTTTCATTCAAAAAAAAAAAAAAAAAAAAAAATTCAAGATGAGAATGCTCACTTAGAAGTTAAAAGAATAAAATGAACACCTAGTGAAATAATGCTTAAATAACCACTTCAAAGTTCTTAAACACCACGAATAATAAGCACGTTATTAACCTCTCTGCTATCTCAGGTTACATTTGTTTTTACCAATCAAGTAGATGGGAAGTTAGTTCCAGTTGAATCAGGACGAGGATTAACAAGTCAGCAGTCGAATCAGCAGAAGGACTGCATGCAAAAGGATGAGACGGCAATTATTGTTCCTCAGCAAAGCAGGCTACTACCTTCATCGCCCAGTAAATTTTCAAATATTACGAGTCCTCAGTTACAAAGCTCAACCCTAAAAGAGCCTACCACATCTATAAAAACATCATTGAATAGCGTGCGTTCCTTGAGGAGATCCAATGCCGCTTGGGGCGATCAATTTTCGCTTAAAAGGATTCATGTTGCTACGGATATATCTGATGATGATTTTCTGTAGTAATGTTTCTTTTACTGGAGGAAATTCAAAGGTAAGAGATGGTAAAATGGTCAGACAAGTGTTCCTTGAAAAGTGTTATGAGCTGGAGGCCAGAGTCAATTTATATCTCCAAGACACAATTTACTGCTGGGATGTTGCTTCAGGAACAAAAGTGTTGGGATCGGCAAGTCCTATGAATGACTGCTGCATCTCTGGGGGATTAAAGTATGCAGCATGATCTGCATACTGAACTACAAATGGTGTTATACTTTCTCTCCCTGCTGTTTTTTTTTTTTTTTTTTTTTTTTTGTGTTATCATAGGTGTGCGATTAACTGGCTAAAATAGACCTCGTGATCGTGATGCTTAAGATAATATAGAGTACCACAATGAATACACAACAAATGCATCTCGCTTTGGTGGGACTAATTACAACTGAAAAAAGGAAGCCACATGGGCATATCTACTCAGTAAGTTTTCAGAACCATTGGGTGCCGATAGATCCTAATCTTCAGGTACATTACTAGTCATCCATACATCTGAAAATTGTTCACCTTTTTTGTTCTTTTTTTACTTTTTGATAGCAAACAAAAGAATCCTTACAGTTACAGAGCTTGTTAGCATACTGTTTGTTCATTTGTATTACCGGCCATATGAACTGTCAGCTCTTTGTCTTGTAGCTTCCTTACGCATGAAGATTCTAGCTAAATCAAAGTTTTTCCAGCAAAATGAAGCAATTGAAGCGAAACTTCAAGAAATCCACTGGAGTAAAGGATGGCCAAGTGTTTTGTTTTTTAAAAAAAGAAAAGAAAAGAAGAGAGAGAGAGAGAGAGAGAGAGAGAGAGCATGGCCAAGGGTAACTTAACTTTCAAAGTGCCGAGCGATTTTCCCGAAGCTCTTCCTGTTGTTTTCCACTGTATGTCTGTTTCGTCGCAATGTTTCTGCATATTTACAGTGCTATTGCAGGGATATTTTGTGCATGAGCTCTGTGGCATGATTTTTAATGTATGGTAGAGAACATTTTGCGTTGATTTTTCAAGCTGGCATGGATCCTTGTATTCAGTTCACTGCTCGACGAAAAACAACAAAAAAGGTCAAGTAAACGAACACGACATTGTTGATGATAAACCCGAAGGACCAATATATTCGAAGGCAAAAAATGCGTGTACCCCCTATAGTATAAGCAGATAGGAAAGTATGATATGATCATCCTACATGGTTTCAAATTGGTTCTTTCTATAAGTACCTTCAATTTATTTATTTGTTTTTTTCAACATATCTGCGGATTGAATACAAGGCCTATTGCTTGAGGAAGATATAGCTTAACGGTCAATTCCGTATTTGGTTATTGTGCAATGCTATCTATCTCTACATATATAATATAGGTGTTGGTGAACACCCAAGTTTTCTATGATTAGAATTTATTTACTAGTCTTATCAAAAAAAATTTCCAACTAAAAATCTACAAGTAAATTTTTTCAATCTTTTAATACAGGCGTAAGATGTACACACTTAAGTTTACAGCAAAAAAAAAATTTCTCAGCCTGTTTACATGGTAATTACCAATTTACTGAGGTTAAGCTTTTTCTGTTTTTGGCCTCTCTTTTGGCTTTCCCATTTCCACAAAAAAGACAAGCAGAGCACTGCTACCCATCTAAAAAGGCCCAATCAGCATTGAAGCCACAAAAGTGGCGTATCTGAACCCAGAATCATGGCATCATTGATTACCCAGCTAGCTACAAGCATCTGTACTACCCAAAGAAATAAAAAACAAAAGACTAGCTTGACAGCTACAGTCCACCCTGGTGGACGACTACAAATTAATTACTCTTCTTCAATGCACAGAGCTAGAAAAAAGAGATAGAGAAAGAGAGTTAATACCACTCAACCAACTCATCTCAAAAAACTCCAAAAAGAAAAACTAAACCATCTCAAAGACAACACAGAGCGCTGTCCAATGGGCATTTGAATTAGCAATAAACAAAAAAGAAAAAGAAGAGTTGCCTTTTTGAGTTCAGATTCCTACAAACCTATCCCCTCTTCCTCTAACTTACAACAATTACATCATCATCATCAAGCTTTCAAAAAAACCGGAGCAAAAGAAAAAGAAAAAGAAAAACATCACCATCATCATCATCTTCTTCATGTAGATGAGGAAAAATAAAGAGAAACGTATTGCTACCACCCTCTCAGCTTCCTTTGCTAGTCCAGTACCATGCATTTTACCAACATCACCGATCTTTCCGGTACTTAGCTCCTGTGGAACTGTATTGCACAAAAAGTAAAGCAGATGAACCAGCCATACAAAAAGCCGTATGATTAATGTATAAAACTATATATATATATATATATATATATATATATATATATATATATATTTGTTAGGCTCAAGCCACAAAGATCTAAAGATCTCCGGATATTCTAACCAAAAGAGAAAGGAAAACAAAAAAAAGAAAGTATAAACCCTACTTAGGGCATGTGTCCACCAAATACAGGTGCTTTCATATTTTAGAGCCCTAAAAAAGTTTAAAAATTTATTAATTAGCTCGGTCAATCAAATGCTATTAGAGGCGCATTTCGTTGGATTTTTTTTTTTTTCACTAAAAATTTTAACAACCATTTTACAGCACTAGAAGAGTTTGCTCTAACAGGATGCCTTTTCAAATTTTTTTTTTTTTTTCCAACCCCTAAAACATGGAGGCAGGTCTGAGACTGCATTTCCAAATAAAACTTAGACCTAATGTGGTAATGCGATAACCAGATAACCAAAAACATCATTTTTTTATTTTCCAAAAAAATAAAAATTTAAAAACAGTTTCAATTTTTTCTTCTTCTAATAACATAAAATTGTGGTGACAATCGTCGTATACTGAGACCTAGTTAGGGAATGCATTTTGAAAAGTACCTGATCAAAAAGAAATCTTTTTAACTGTTCAACATTTTAGACCTTTGAAAGTATATATATATATATATATATATATATATATAAATTGAGTGTCTTTGAAAACACATTACCAAACTAGCTAGGCTGCGGCATTTGAATTTCATTTAAATATCTTTTCCAGACTTGTGAGGTATAGATAAAAGTGGCGCTCTTTAGTCACTCGCTGAGTAATTATATTTCATTACTTCAGCAGGAGGAAAGAAAATAATAATAATAATAATAATAATAACAATAATGTATACGAACCTGCGGGGAGTCCGCCGCGGCCTCGGCCCCCGACGTTCCCCCTCCGCCGCCGCCGGCGTTCTTCTTGCGGAGGCCGAGGAGCTCCTTCCAGCGGGCGGAACCGCCCTTGCCGGGCCGCTCGCCGCCGTCGTGGGCCCGCAGCTCGTCGCGCAGGGTGGTGACCCTGCTGCCCGCGGTGGGGGCCCCACCACACCCACACTGGTGGTGGTGGTGGGACCCGCCGCAGGGGGTGTCCTTGAAGGGGAGGAAGCGGCCCTTGAAGAAGAGCTGGTCGGCCGCCATCATCGGCCGGCTGCCCACCCCGGCGAATTCGAAGTCGGCAGCCGCGGCCGGCGGCGGCCGAGGAGGAGGCTGGTCGAGGGCGAAGTCCGTCGAGAAGGAGATGCGCCCCGGCGCGAACGGAGGAGGCGGCGGCCGCTGATTCATCACATGCACTACTTGATCGCCTACGTATACCCACTCATCTATCTCTCTCTCTCTCTCTCTCTCTCTCTCTCTCTCTCTCTCTCTCTCTCCCCCCCCTTTTATCTTCAAATTAATCAATGTTACAAGTTACAACAAGAACTAGCTAGTCCCGACTCCGGAGAGTATTTTAAGTACAAACAAGAGAAAAAGCTGGTGCTGCTTTGATGTGTGTGAGAGAGAGAGAGAAAAAAAAAAAGGGGTGCGAGTTTAGCATTACATGGAGGTTATGCGATTGGGCTTGGGTATATATACAGATACAGATATATAAAGTAAAGAAAAGTAGCTTCGTTATATAGGCTAGGGCTACTATACTCTTATGAGTATAGATCTCTTTCTATTCATAAATTTTTGACCGTTAGATGAAGGGATGTGCGGTTAGAATGATAGTGATTTTCGGTTAGAATGACAGTGATCTTCTATGGTTGAGTGAGTGGTTGGTTGAATAGTATGACCTAACAGTTGGAAATGATCAAGAGGGTAGATCTAACGGCTGAAAATTTATGAGTACAAAGGGTTCTATATTCATAAGAGTATAGTAGCCGGACTCTGGCTATATATATATGTGCATCAGAAAATAATATTGTACTAATTCATGACTATAAATGTGAAGCAATAAGTCTTTGAGATTTTGAATATCAATTATTAAATTATTTTTACTACTTTGCTGTGGTAGGCTAGAATACTATTAATAGTAAAAAAATAATGTTTGCTTTCAAGTTTTGATTTTTTGGATGTTTTTAGAATTTACTGTTGGTTGGCTGGACTAATATTTATCTAAAGCATAAAAAGTTGATAGTAAATACTATTTCTTTACTATCAATATTATATACTATCGTTCTGATCAACTCTGTTAACATATTAGTATATACAAATCAATATTTATATTCTGCAGTCTATAATGTCAGAGTTTGCCTTTAGTGAAAGACCTGCTTACAAACTATACCTTCAAAACTCTTTTTTTATCGGGCATCTTTTTTTTTCATTATTATTGTGATTTATCTAAAATCATGATTAAATCATTTAAAAGATTCCATTTACAAGAAAGGTACACGACCATAATAAAATCTTTACAAATAACTTGTTAATACGCCCCTTAATTCGCTGAGTTAAACTCATGTGAGGAGAGAAAATTGGTAAGTCTACCATTCAAAATGGAATGTAATTTTCTTACCCTCCATCCTAGAATATTCACAATTTTTTTTTGGATTTTGGAATCAAATATAGAAAGCGATAAGACTAATGTGAAAGAACTACTAATATGTGTTTGTCAATTTTTTTTATATATATATTTTTTTAAGAGATAGATAGCAAGTTACTTACTTCATTCATTTTTTTAAAAAAACAAACTCAGCTACAAATATGAAGCAACGTAATTTGAACTTGAAATTTTTTGTATCAATTATTAAATTTTTAGCCGACTGCATAGTTGTGTCAACACATTATTAATATATATAAAATAAAAGTAGCATCCTCGAAGACACGGAGCGTTTCCCAATGCATGACATGGAGTGGTTGGATTTGGGGATCTAGGGTAGCATCTAGATCCGTTGTATGTAGCTACTAGCTACGGATACGTATGTTTGGAGTTAAAAAAGGAAAAGAGAGTTCAAATTGACTATTATTTTGGTTGTTTGTGTGCCAAATGAAGGTCTCGGTGATACTTCATAAATATTAAATAATAAATAATTACTCCTACACACATATGTAGAACACATGTATGTGCACACCATTTGTAAAAACTTAATTAAACACCTCCTACCTTGGTCAAAATTGCAAATTTACTCAAAAAGAGTTTAAAAATCATACTTATTATGTGAATATTCTATTTATTTTAGTTAATCACCTGCAACAAACTCTCTTGAACTTTCGCTAAATTGCAAGTCATTATTCAATTTTAAAAGTTTAGAACAGCTTTAATTGGCATATTTTCCTCATCACGTGATAATTTGGTGCAAACAATATATAATTATTGATAGAATTAACGTTATTTCTAGAATGAGTGGTCAATTGAAGCGTCATAGTGAACTTTGTTCTTTTAAGTTTTGTGATTGGTACGTAATTTGTAATAGTGCTACAATTCAAGTGTCCCAAGTTACAAGATTACTCAAACTCATATCCAAAATAAGTTTAAGACTTTGCTTGAATGCCAAAATATATTATTCAGTAATACTTATACACTATGAAGATTTTTTTTGTTATAATTGCATATTAGAAGTTCAATTATATTCTGAATTTTTTTTACCGTCATAATTTAGTAACATATATAGTATATTTTTCTTATGAGATAATTTATCTTATTCCAAAAAATGACTTGAATCCTATTGTTCGTCTTTCCAAGCATTTGATCATATATATATAGAGTCCGGCTGAGATACTATCGATAGCACCAAGGATTTGGTACTATCGAGTTTTCCACCGTTAGATTTAACCCTTTGATTATTTTTACCCGTTAGATTATACTATTCAACCAACCACCCACTCAACCCTAGGGGGCCTACATCATCCTAACCGCACATTTCTCAATCCAAGGGCTAAAAAACTAATAGCACAAATAGCTTGGTGCTATTGATAGTATTCCAGCCTAGTTCTATATATATATATATATATATATATATATATATATATATATATATATTTATGAAGTACTATAAATTTTTTGAATAAGTAAAAGAATACACATGCGGAATTAAATATTCGTGCATTTAGACAACCCCAAAGGTTTTTGGAAAAAAACTCTTCTCAAGATGGTTTTTATATAGAATTTACATTAACGTGATATTAACTACTCAATCTCTCATTGACTGAAGCGTAATTATTCATTTCGAAAAAAGAAAAAAAATGAAGCAGTAGCATGCTCTCCGTGTTCTAATTGGTTGAGCCATACATTTTGGACAAAACTGGGGAATCATAATCTTTTTCTCAATCCGCAATTAATCCATCCGTGTGTGCAAAGCCACCGAGTTGACTTTTCTCACCAAAAAGTCAAGAGTTTGACTTTCGATAAGGCACTGGACACGAGCACGACGGGCTTATGAGACCCGCGTATACAGGATTGACACGTGTCACGTTACTATTGGCCTCTGGAGCTATTATTTGCGCAAGTCGGAGCAGCCAATACACAGTGTTCGATGGAGAATTAATATTATACGAAAAAGCTTAAAATGAAGGTTCTTTCTAAATTTATCATTTAATACAGCGTTGAGATTTGGAAAAAAAAAATTATAAATTGAAACAAATCTTTAAAATTCGGGTGCGGGATAAATTACACATGTTGTCTCACCAAAGTTGTGCTTTCGATTGGTTATTTGTTGCATATATAATGGCTATATATATAGTGCATGCATGTCTCTTCGTAGAGTTGGGACCGCAACGTAGGTTGCTACATACGTTCTTTTAATATATTGCATGCGTGGTTCATGTAAGAGACAAGTAGACGTGCCATTCGACTAATAAAATCTTCCTTAAAGTGAAAAAGTCTACATTATGCACGTACATGTTATATAACAATTTTGATGGACATAGTATGGTTCAGCTACGACACCACTTTGGCGTGTTTGGTAAGCACGAAGTTGCCTAAGGAATTCGCTTCTTAGCAGATTGACGAAGAGCTGAGTAAATCAGAAGCATAAACTTATCACTTACATACAGATTGTGAGTAATGTTTACGAGTTACATAATTATTTACTTGCATAGGATCTCAAACTTACCAAACATGCCATAATTGAAGCACGGAACTTAGAAACTATGCCTCTGATACATGTTGCCCCCTTTCTTATATATATGCAAATTTTAGAGTTATTTTTAATTAAAAAGATGTAGAAGAGCTAATAAAAGAATATGCTGGAGAAAGGAAAAGCGCGCAGTTTCTTAACATATACTAGTTGTCAATCCTCTTGATAAAAAAAAGAACTCTTATGGGCACCAATAAAAAGATTATCTTTTAGATAATATATGGGAATATTAGTAATTAAAGTTGAAAAAGTTAAAAAATATTAATAGGTTATTGTATCATGCAGTAGTGATGCTTATCTGCGAAGGTGCTAAAAAAAAGGCCTTTCTCTATCTAAAGGAATTCATAATAATATCAATTATTAGTACTTGGCACGTGTGACGAATTTAATTAAAGGATCTACCTGGGTGCTAGGATAGAATAAAAAATAATTTTATTGAGTTGTATTTAATTTGACTTTTAAGGTGTTTATATTTTATTTATTATTGAGTTACATCTGACCTTTACAAATGCTTATATATATATATATGTTTGTTTAATTATTGAACTGCATTTGACTTTTAAATATGCTCAAATTAATTTAGTATAGTGTAAACATGCAAGTATTTATAGTTTTTGCTTCAACTACAAGGTCAACCGAATAGATTTAAATATTTCTGAATTAAAACAATTAATTTGTTGAGTTGAGCGTAAACAGTGCCTAAATTTCTGGGAGAAGTCGCGTGCAAAATTATGATCATCTATTCTTTTTTTCTTGTTTTTTTTTGTTTTTTTTTTGTTTTGCTCTTTTGGGTTGCATCTTAATTATGTGGATTTGATGATTTGGTAGAGCTTTTAATAAGTCTTAGTTGACTTTTTTTCACTAATTTTTTCAGCGGCTTTTAATTAGAGTCAAAAGACAAAAGTTTCAAATAGAAATTCGTTTTATCCTTTCGCTCAACGAAAGGTCCAAACTTTTCTCATTTACTTAATAGAGAAGTTGTTCAAAATGCCCGCTTTTCATTGTGTTTTCTTGATTTTGGGGCGCTTGGTGCGAATATTAACCAAATGTTTAAAAATGTTGTTCGTCTACCGAAAATTCAAAGTTGAATCCTACTAGACTCTTAATATTATAATATAATTTCCTCCTATAATGTCTCATCCTTTATATGAAAAAGAATAATTTTGAATCTTATTCTTATATAATTCTCAATCATAAATTAAGTTTCAAAATCGAAAACTCATTTCTAAGACAACTCATACATATATATATATATATATATATATATATATATATATATATATATATAAGTCATTTGTAAGCGGCTAGAGATCAAATTAGAAGTAAATACCCTGTCTCAAGCTCCATTCAATTGTAAACAAGCTTTTGAGTTAGTTCGAGTCCTAAGTGTAAAAATGTATAAAACTTGCCTCAATTGTCATCCATTTGAATTTTACTATCTATACTTTAAATTTATTTGATTTGAGTCAATTAGTTACTCTTTAACTTTAATTTTTGAATTTGTCGTTTATCTTTACGGATTTAGCTAGCATATTTTATACCATTTATATAACTATAAGTTCATTAAAATAAGCAATTAGTCTAAATTTTATATTCGAAAAGTCATCGAACCACTTAAATCAAACAAATTGACAGATTGGATACTAAAATTAAAATTTGAATGAAGTTGAATCAAAATAGTCTATAATTCAGATAAATTGTTATTTTTACTTTACTAAATATTTTAAAAAAATATTTAAATTTTAAAATATAAAAAAGTGTAAGATGTACACAGTATATATGAATAGCATTTTTCTCATTTATATATCGCATAAGAGTGCTGCAGAGGGTACAGGGCATGCTTAAAATGTTGATGCGAAAGAGGGAGCATGTTTGACTAGTCGTTGACCGGTCTCGGATTGGCAAAACATGAGCTGGCGACGTTGACAGCTGTACAGCAGCACGTGACACCCGAGAGATCACGTGATATATCCCAGAGATCACCGTAACATGACAAGTAAGTAACTAGATGGGTTTTTTTTTTGGATAACTTCAAATATCACCCATGTGGTTTCGTGCTTTCTCACTTTAGTGCCCTGTGGTTTAAAATGTATCACTTTAGTACCCTTGATTTTAGTTATTCTCTTTTTGTTATTTTTTTATTAATTTTTTCGTTAAATTAATGAGAAAGTTAAAACTATAGGATAGTAAAGTTAATATTCGATAAATCATAGGTGGGATATTTGAAGTTTTTCTGTATAATTTAACGAACAAATTAACGAAAAGATAACAAAAAAAAAGAATAACCAAACCACAGGGTACTGAAGTGATACGTTTTAAACCACAGGGCACTAAAGTGAGAAAGCACGAAACCACATGGGTGGTATTTGAAGTTATCCCTTTTTTTTTTGCATTTAGTTTCCTCAAATTTTTTTTCTTCATAAATAGCCCTATAAAATTTATATTTATAAGATTGATTATATTTCTGCCACGTAAGCGCCACGTGAGCGTGAGTCTAGATTAAGTTGAATACGGCGAATCATTCACCGTATTTGGAGACGATGAATGATTCACTGTATCCTTCCTAAATCCTAAAACTCTAAATATTATTTAATACCGTAGTAGAAAAATAATGAAACGCGGTGAATCATTCACCGTGTTCAAATACGGTGAATGGTTCACCGTATTTCATATAATCTACACCTTCATCCACGCTCGCGTGACGAATATAAGATCAATCTTACAAATATAAATTTTATAGATCTATTTATAGATTTTTTTTTTTAACGGGACTAAAGCAAAAAAAAAGCCCTAACTAGATACTCATGTAGAACACGAAGCTCTCGCTGGGGTCGCAAGCTTTTCGGGTTCTGCTCATTTTCGGCTCGATTTTGAAATTAGTTTGCTAGATTTGCATCAATCAACAATATTTTAACTTTAAAATATAAGTTAATTATTAAACTTTAATGAATGTATGACTGTGAGAGCTGCATAAAATATATATAATTAAATCTGTAAAGATAAACGATATGTTTAAATTTTAAAGTTAAAGTGCTATTAACTGATTCAAATCAAACAGATTGAAAGCTTGAATATTAAAATTAAAATTTTAAAAAATTAAATAATCAACTTAAAATAGTTTATAATTCAGATAAATTTTATATAATTCTTATCTAAAAAAAATTAAAAAACTACAAATTTCTAAAGAGGCTCTTACTACTGGAACTATGGCCTTGAGATTCGCGTCCGGTATTCAATTGTGTGCTAGGCTGGAGCCAGTGTTACTTTGACTACTGGAGTGGGAGGGAAAATTTAACAGTTTCTATGCAAAGTTTTTATTTTTTATTTTTAAAATTCCAACTTGAAAGTACTACTGTCCTCTCTCAGGGGGGAAAAAATAAAAAAAGAAAATAAACTAAAATAAAAAATAGAAAGGTTCTCGATCACAAGGCCGAGACTAAATGTATGGGACACGTGGCAGGAGGGGGAATCATCCAGGTGGGGATTAAGGAGTGGTCAAAATGCCCCCCAAATAAAACCTGCATGGATAGGGATTTTTTGAGTCATGGGCTCTCTCACTTGGTCTCCTCTCTTGGTAACAAAACTTACTCTGCTTGAGGATTTTATATTTCATTTTTTATAATATAAAAAAAATGTATGGCGACACCCTCAACTATAGTCGATTTTGAAATTGCCCTCTCGAACTTTTAATCTTTTACTATTGTGTTATTCCTGTCATATATATTGAAAATTTTGTTAAATTTCATGACAGTGTTTGTAACACCTGTTAGTGGTTACTTAATCACTTTAATTTTATTTTACTAAAAAATAATTTTATAAAAATATTAAATTTAGTAAAATTATCAATTAACTTGAGAGTTAAGGGGGTCAGGGGGCTATCTCAGAGTGGCCTATAGTTGAAGGGTCTCCATGCATTTTTAATATTATTTATATTGAGGAGGGGCTACATAATTCAATGTCATGGGGTGAACATTGGGGGACTAGATACATTGGTTTTTGTTCAAAATAATATGGAGAGCCATAACATATGTTTGTGGTCCATAGTCTAGTGTAGTAGATAATTGATAGAGTAGAGTTTTGCAATATTAAATTAATGCTATGTTTGAAAAAAATAATAATAATGATAATATGGTCATACACAAATATAGTACATAGCATCAAAGAGTTATTAAATTTTGGAGCTCGTGGGTAAGGACAAAAGGTCCTTGTAACACTTGTCCTATATAAGAATGTGTAAAACACCAATCATATAATGATATGCATGTTTTCACAACTTTGTTTTTTGGTGTGCATGTTAATTGCGTTTTGGTGATCATAAGAAGGAAGGATATTTTTGTTGAATTTTATTTAGGCTTTAGTGTGATTTAAAATTTATTTGTCTCTTGAGGAGTCCAATCCGTTATGGGCCTCACTTGGGAGCCCACACTTTGGTTTTCACATATGAAGTTTAGTCCCACATTGAAAACCAATGATTTGTTGTTACCATTTAGATACTTCTTCTTTCTCAAGTTGGTTGTTTGGGAGAAAGTGAGAGTTATGCTCTCGACTAAACACGAGCACGAGCAGAGCCGGGCCGGGTCGGGCGGGCAGCGCTTGTGGTCCTTGCACCCGGTTTGTTTTATTTTATCTCTTTTTTTATTTTTATTTCTTTTTTTATTTTAGGAAGCCTTAACCCGATTATCACGGGCACGTAAGGCTTACCTTACGGAGCAAAAAATTGTGCCGTTGGAGCACGATCTTTCCCGAGATCTTTTAAGGGGAGGTTTTGGACCTAACCGTACATCGCTGTGATTTGAGCTAGAACCACCCCTCTTCTCCTCTTCCTCTCTGTATTACCCGAAACCCTAACCTGAGATTTTTTCGGTGCTTCTTCTCCCCGTCGTTCTGTTTTCGAGTTTTGCTGGATCTTTGAAAGCTTGCCGGGTTCATCTTGCGCTACCTTGAAAGCGTGCCGACGGGGTGGAACGTGGACGTTGTATCGCTGGAAGTGATTGCCGGAAAGCCTCACACGTAGAAGGGCAATCTCGCTTCTAGGACAGTGCTCTGCACGCCTCGATCCACAGGCTTTTTCTAATCCTTTTCATTTACTGTTTTTATCATTTAATTTCTATTCGGATTTTTACAAAACTGCAACTGCAACTTTTCAAATTCTTTAAAAAGATAAACCTTGCTAAAAGATTCGAAAGATTTTTCCAACAATTTTGATGTGGCATTGTTTTGAGTTGGTTTGTTACGTATCTTATGTAAATGTGTTATGGAGAATAAAAAAACATGATATGAGAGTTCTGATTCTTCTTCTAAATACCTCATATCTGATTCTTCTTCTAAATACATTCAATTTTGTAGATGAAAAGGACATGACAAGAATGTGTAAAAGACCAATTTTGTAGATTAAAACTAAAATATACATAGATGAGGGGAACCGCGCGCGTTTCTATCAAACCCATGTTATATGTCTGTATTATTATCTAAAAAATCAATCTAATGAAAAATGCCACATGAATAGTTCTAAACACTTGCATTTACGTGTACTGTTGGTCAAGTAAACTATGCCATGTGCACCAACATAAAAGATAATGAAAAAAAGCATAGAATAACATACTAGAATTTATCCTTTAAGTAGAAAACCCAGAAAGTTTGAAACCGGGTGATTAGAACTGCCTCATCTCACCGGTGCAAATGGCAAAATACTTGATGGTTAGTATTACAGATTCCAAGTTTGAATCAAGTTCGAATCTTAGCTGTTTTACATTTTCAGTTAAATTCACTATTTTTTAAAAATAAACAAAATGAACGAAGCGGATATCATGTTGTTATTCTCTCTCTCTCTCTCTCTTAAAAAAAAAACTGCCTCGCCTCTCTAATAATCACCATCAACTTTTTCTTTCACAAAAAACCATTTTCAAGTGTAACCAAGCACATGAAAACGCAACAATTCCACCGTTATTAATAGGCTACTGACGTAAATGGGCCGCCCAAAATCCACGGGCCTGAATCCACTTTGGGCCAAGGCCGGGTCTGATACAAGAAACCCATTTGATCGGAACCGTCCATTTTTGGACGGACGAGATTGCAACCAACGTCGAACGGCCTAATCCGACCCGCGGAAATCATATAATGATCCGCCCCGCGCGAAATATCCAATTATTGTTTTTCCCGATTTATTGCAGTGACCGGCGCTGAATAGAAAAATTGCCTAGTGTTTCTCTCTCTCACGCTTTCACACTCTCGTCGCTTCGCACATGGCGAAATAGAGCATATACGCCCATGTCGTCGTCTTCTTCGTGATCGCCTCAACAAAACCCTTTTCCCCTCCCCCAACCCTCTTCGCCTCCCCCTTTTGCTGGGTATCAAGAATCTCTTTTCTCGGTCCAAAGATGGAGCTCAAACCCGGCATGTCCGCTCTCGTCACCGGCGGTGCCTCCGGGATCGGTAAACCCTAATTCTTTGTTCTCTTCCTCGTCGAATTTGATGAGAATTTTGATCGTCTTTGGTTCTGGAATCGGGAAAATTTTAATAGGAAGGGCGGTTCGTGATCGATGCAAAACGCGTCGAATCTTGGATTTGTAGTGGGAATTTGTATTTGGATTGCTTTGGGGTTTGATGTTGTAACGAGTGATGTGTGATACTAATTTGGAAGTTGAAAGAATTTGTGTTTTTCAGGGTTTCATGTTGAAAGTAGTGATGTATGATAAGAACTTGGGATTTGGAATTTGGTTGTTGAACGAATTTGGGTTATTTCAGGGTTTTATGTCATAAACAAGTGATCCTGATTGCAATTTTCTAGAAACCTTATAGCTATGAGGAATAATAGGCCCAGGGGTAATTGGCGAAGAGTCGGCTTCGTTGATGAATGTATGCGTGGGATCATTTTATTAGAAGGATGTAGATTGCTGTAATTCGTTCCTACGATTTTTCTAAAACTTTTATGCACGAAATGATATATCTGAAATTATATTTCTTGTAAACTTATTGCCTCACCTGTTCTTTGAATGTTAATTTCTTTGTTAGTGTTAGTTGTTTTGAGTTTCACCACTAGTCCCTTTGGTGGTGGTTGTTTTGGGTGCGGATTTTTGTTGTGTATGGTTTTTGTTAAGACAAACTGACAAATAAACTATCAAATCACCGTGTTTTAGATAAATATGAATTCTTTGCTGAAGAATACTATTGGAAGGGGAGTGCAGGTCCTGTTTATAGCTGTAGCTGTTAGTTGTTAGATTATGAATACCTCTCCTAGATGCCAAGGGTGGAGGTTTGGTGGTTGAGTGTTACATAATTTGAGAACAAGGGGGAGGGTGTTCAAGTTCTGCATTTTCATGCAGGTTACCATCGGTTATGGTAGGTTCGATGTTGCTTCGCACTAAAGAGAACTTAAAGTCCGAACTTCATTACTTTAGAGCAGTATACAAGATGAAGGCATTTTGCAGAGTGGCTTTGATTATCTCTGTAATAATGTTGGCTATAGATATTAACCGATAAACTCCGCAACAAAACTTTACCTTTTTTTTGGCATTTCATTTTTATAATGTATCTGCAATTTTCTCATAGCTTTGTCCATTAATGTAGGTAGAGCACTTAGCTTGGCTCTCGCACGCAAAGGTCTATTTGTGACAATTGTTGACTACTCTGAAGAGAATGGAAAGGAAGTTGCTTGCTTGGTTGAGAAGGAGAATATGAACTTCCATGCAAATCTTAACTTCCCATCAGCTTTATTTGTTAAGTGTGATGTCACTAATTCAGGTAAAATACTCTTAATACTTTTTGCATTACTTATAAATATAACCAAATTTACATATTCTGAGTTTATCTTTCTATTCTCTCAGTTGTAACTTGAACACATTCAAATAAACTTGGCGTTACTCTCCTTTAGTATGGGATATCTAACTTATGATGATTAGGAGTGCTAGTGTGAATTTTGAAGTTGGATGATTTATAAGTCCCTTGGATTTATGATTTGTTGTTTGTAATGTTGCATGCTGTTACATTTTTTTATGAAATCAGAAGCTTGGAGTGGTTTGTATCAGCCAAGTAAGAAAAGGGTAGGAACCTGTCACTAATGCTCCTTCTGTAATGTACGAATCCCTTTTCTTGCCAGTCTCCCTTTTCTTTTAGCATGCATATCCAATTATCTAACTCTTGTATAAATCAAGTTTCCAGTCAAGAATGGCATCTCGTTAGTTCCATCTTCTCATGTTCGAAAGATTGATTACTGGCAAAACATGTTGAATAATTATCATTTAGTTCAGGTAAATCAGCTCTAACTTGAAATTTGATGTAACATCGCACATTTACTGATGCTTCATCTGTGGTTATGTAAGAAACCATATACGGTACTGCTTCACTAATATATTTATGATTCATATTTGTATCCAGAGATTATGCTTTTCCGGGCAAGTGGGCTGATTTGATATTCCTGTGCATTACTATGGTTGTTTTTGCCTTTAATATGGTCGCTAATGATGATGACAATATTGCCTCAAATAATGTAAACTAGTAGCCTCGTACTTTGTATGGTTAATTGTGTGATTCCAAATATCCCTTAGCAAATGTTTAGGCTTAATCAATGCGTGCTACGTGGTAAAGCTAGTTCACTGTTAGCTGATGTGCATTTAATGTGAACAGTTCTGAATAGTTGATATCAGTGCTCTAGAATGTAATTTGCTAGAGAGCATAATAAGTCCTCTATGCCTCATGAAGCATTGGAAAATTCCTCCTGCTTGATTTCTGGATAGCATGAATATAAAGAGAATTTTATGTGTTAATTCATACGAACAGTTGCGTTTTATGCTGATGCATGCAATTTGCTATTTACATGATTGAAAGTCTTTGTTTTTATGCAAGTCTCCTTTGCTTTATATATTAGACACTTCATTGAGCTAATGGGTTTAGGTGATGTCGCTGCTGCTTTTGAGAAGCATATGGAGACTTATGGCGGACTAGATATCTGCATTAATAGTGCTGGAATTGGTAATACAACATTGTTTTATGAAGACAGATCTGATGGGACCGCCACGTGGAGACACACAGTGAATGTAAACCTAGTTGCAGTTATTGATTGCACCCGGATTGCGGTACGAGTCACGGTCATTCATATCTGAAATGTTAGATCTGAAGTAAATTATTATTCAGCTCCGCTAGACATAATTTTTGTGATATTTAAGTGGTCTAATTCATTAAGTAACCAAATTATGGAACTTTTACTTTATTTTTTTTTTCCTACTGAATTATCTTATTCACGCTATAGAAAGAAAGTTAGAAATTTTGTTTGGAGACTGGTTCTTCTGAAAGGCTATGTATGGCAGGTGGTAAGTAGTTGTTCCGATTCTATTTAGTTTTATAGATCTACAGACTCTTTTAAGTACTAATTATTATGCTAATTATTATGTTGGTGTAATCCATATAATTGAACTCCTTTTCTTCTTGCAATTCTGCGAAATGTACAATTTGTGTTTTTTTTCTTCCCAGATTTCCCCATCTTATATGGAAATTATATTTGTTTTTTGCCCCCTTTTTTAAGTTATCTGCTTATTGATTTTGGAACAGTGAGAAAATAGCAGTATGGCATATGTCAGTAACATTGCCAAGTTATGTTTCTCCCTTTCCTTTAGGTTTATGACTAATCTTGTAAAATTTACTAAATATATATATATGTGTGTATATATATATATACATATATATGTATACACATATATATGTATACATACATATGTATGTATACATACATATATATATATATATATATATATATATATATGTATACATATATATATATATATATATATATATATATATATATATATATATTTTACTACATATATATATATATACATACATATATATACATACATTATATGTATATATGTATATATATATGTATGTAAATGTATGTATATATATACAAAGCAGGACTACTGTGCTATTAAGAGCACATCAGTCGTTATGCTCCTAAGTTTCTAATTAGGATGAGAGAGAGAAGAGATATTGGAGAGAAATTTAAGAAGAGGAGAAATTGAGACACCCAATTTCTCCTCAATTTCTCTTCTCTCTCTCTTCCTAACCACCCATCAAACTTGATGGATGGTTAGGAACTTAGGAGCACAGGGGCTGCTGTGCTCTTAATAGCATAGTAGCCCTGCTTTATATATACATATATATGTATATATATGTATAGTTACTTTATAATATTGAACTCCCTTTTCTCAACTTTTTGTTGCAATAATGTTTCACAGATTCAAATAATGCGATCTAAAAAGAAGGCTGGTGTCATAGTAAATCTTGGCTCTGCCTCAGGTCTTTATCCCATGTATAATGACCCCATCTACTCTGGTACAAAAGGTATTTTTTTTACTTCAAGTTCGTGGTGATGGCTTAGTGGCTGCAGCCCCAACTCATTAGCGAACAATAACCTTTATGTACTTACATGCTCTTTTCTAGCCTCTCTTGCTTAATTTGTCTGTATCCTGAACTTTTGTACTGGATATCCGAGATGCTAATGGTTGCTAGCAATCCTACAAATTGTAAGACCATCTGGTAGCACTGTGCAAGTCAAGCCACTTTTCAAAATCAGTGTATGTGCATATGATTCATGATCAAAATATTAGGCAAAACCGTCTACTCTCTCTCTCTCTCTCTCTCTCTCTCTCTCTCACATCGCCTTAGTCAGGGATATGAAGGCTTTTGCATGACCTAGAGAGACTGAATCTACACCAGTAGATGCGCATATTCGATTTCCTTTTAAAACTATACAAATTATGTTAGATCTTTTTATAAAAGACTCTGACATTTCCGTAGTCAATACAATTTTGACAATGGATTGTAACGTGAAAATCAAGTCTTTTCATGTTGATCTAAGTTTATCAAATAGTGGATATTTATAATAGACAGATGAATACAGGAATTGTTAGGCTTTATGTTCTGGAAATATTTAAAATTTACCAAATCCATACCTCAGATTTCACTTCATGTCACCTGGACTTGGTTGTTTATTTGGTAATATGCAGTATTTTATAACAATGTTTATCCAAAATATTTGAGTATTATTTGTTATGGAGATAAATTGGTTCTAGCATTACCTTAAAAAGGAACGAAATGCTCATTCAGTAATTTTGGTTCTTATAAAACTTTACTAGTTAGCTGATTTTGAAAGCCAAGATTTTTTTTTTCTTTTAATGCTACTGAATGACTTTTGTCTCCTTTAATTGCTATAAAATAAGACCTATTCATTTTTCCATGCAATATCTATATTGCAGGTGGTGTGGTTTTATTCACCAGATCTCTTGCACCATTGAAACGTGTGGGAATTCGTGTTAATGTGCTTTGCCCCGAGGTATTAAGTAGTTCGTAACATCAAGTGAATTATATTTTTTTTGGTCAAGATAAACTTTCTGTTGAGTTTTAAGCTTACTTTGAAGTATCAGATTTTTGACATGAATAATTCAACTACATAGGACTGTAAATACTTGGTAGTCGTTATGTCTTGCCGGTAACTTTACAGAGTATCATTTTCATCTGGTGGTTATCCTAGGATGGCGAGGGCCTTACTACATGAGTATCATGTTGCTCTCAAGGTGTATTGTATCGCCTCTGTAAAATGTTATCTCCATTTTAGTTGTTCTTTGACGTAGTTTGAAAAGCATGGCTGTTGATTTTATCAGAGGTTACTTTTTGCTGACCCATCTAATTCTCGGTGTGAGCTGGTATATGTATAGTCATTAGTCATTTACTTGTTTATTACATGCACAGCCTTTTCTTTAGTGTTTTGTCTATCAAATGTACTACACAAAATTAGTTCATTTTTTCTATTTTATCCTTTGTGCATATGCAATGTCTTTCTAGGCCTTTTTTTAATATATATTGAGTAATACTGCACATTGATATCTATTAGTAATTTGAATACAACAACATCACTTTGTGTTTCTTTTTCTTTGGAGGAAAAAACTTTGTTTCTTTCTGATAATCATCTTTGCTTGAGCCACTTAGCTATTCATTTCCTTGGTGCTAAATAATGCAACAGAGATCAGTTAGTTTAATACATTATTAAAATGTTGATTAGTTACTTCTCACTATTGCTTAATGTTATAATGCAGTTCGTTCAAACTGAATTGGCATCAAAAATAAATCCCAAATTAATTGATGCAGTAGGTGGATTTCTGTCCATGGAGGAGGTTGTCCAAGGTATGCAATTGTGAGTTTGCACAAGTCATATAGAAGCTATACAACAAGATTCAAATTATTGATCTTTAATATCATCATTGGTTTATCTTTTGATTTATATTGGTTGTACTTGGGTCATTACTTGTTCTTGTAGCTCTTTATGTAACTAAACTCTTGAGAAACTATCCGGATTCATTCTATTTCAATGCATATTTATTGCCTAGTCTATGACAATTCGTTATATAGAGTAGTGCAATTTCAATGCATAGCCCTAAAAAAGGGTCTATGTTCAGTTTAACTATTTTGGCCACCAAATATGTATGTGCTGGATCATTTGGTTGACCAACTTTGGCGTAAGATGCGTGGGGTGCAGCCGCACATGTTTTCTCCTTGCAGTCTCCGTCGGTAAAAGTAAAAAAGTTAAAAAAATGAATGAAATGGATGCCGCATACGGACAAGCTGCAGGCGAACAACGCTGGAGTTTGGAGGAAGAAGGCGTCCAACGCTGGAGTTTGGACTCGAAAGGGAAAGCGAAGGTGACCGAGTCTGCCGAGGCGAAGGTTACTGGTGCTTCTGTGAGGGGACAGTTAGAACGGGGACACTCATGGAGTAAGAAGGCGTCCAACGCTGGAGTTTGGATGGGCTCACCCCGCAGCGACCCTGAGTCATGCAACCGCTACTCACGCCAATCTGTGGGCAACAACGTTAAGGAGGTCAACCGCCACAGTTATTCTACATCCCCTACGAAGAAAGTACGCTGGGCGGACTTCGTTGGCCTAGCATTAACTCGGACAACCCACTTCAAACTTAATGACCCCTGCCCTGTCTCCGGGTCATTAACTCCCCCCATCTCTGGAATGTTAGTAAATGGCAGTCAGCCAAGGTTAAATTGCCCCACCACCACTGATCGACCGAAATCTTTCAAGGAGGCAATACTCTCTCGACCCCAGTTGCCCCGACCCCGCAACTCCTGGGAGTTCCCCCCCCCTCCTGTCGCAAAGCCCGGCCGCTTCTCTTTCAGAGGCAGGTGTTTTAGGTGTCTGGGAAGGGATCATCGGGTTGCCCGCTGTCGCGACCCCCTTCGGTGTACCCGCTGCTTCAAGTCCGGACATATAGCCAAGCGCTGCATGAATCGCCTGCCAATGGCTGTTTACCGAGCTATGCGTGCTCGCCCGGCGTATCTCAGCGCTTTTGTCCCCATCTCCGAGGACTTCTTCGCTCGCCAAAATCGGCGTCGCAACACCATCCTTGCAGACGTCCTCCCGCCGGCTAATCTTGGGCACTTCCCACAAGACACCATCGCTATCGGGCTCGCTAATCGTTTTGGCGGGTACTCCTCTGACTTTCTCGTCGCTAAGTACAGCGAACGGGATTTCGTTATCTTCCTCCCGGAATGGGTGCCGAGCGAGCAGCTTATTAGAAGGGATGTCATTAGTCTGGGGGATATCCGACTACAGTGTTTCTCTTGGGAGCCGTATAGTGGTGCTCGTCGGCCACCATTGACATACAAAGCTTGGATTCGGATTGTCGGACTCCCCTACGAGTGCTGGTCCTCCAAATCGGTGGCAGCTATCGTCGGGGGTTTTGGTCGGTTCATTCGGGCGGACGACTTCAGCACTCGTATGGCGGATCTCTCCGGCTACCGCTGCCTCATGGTCGTAAATCATCTACACGACATTCCAGAAAATCTGGAAATCACTTTTGGAGATAAGTCGATCTCGGTGGTAATTCAGCTTGAAAGATGGGGACGAGAGGCGGATGATGGACGCCAAAATCAACAGAACGAGCACACCGACCAGCACATCCCCAACGGGAGCTCCCCTCCTCCCCCCCCTCGACGCAACGCTGGATCCGACAGAGGAAGGCTCTCATCCAACGGAGGCTCCTCCAACTCAGACGCCTCCTGGAACTCCTCAGAGATCCGCGACAGAAGGCGGGGCGCTCAACAGCTCGGAAGTCCTGATCGCCGCACTCCACCCGGCCCCTTGGATACACCGGTAACCCAGGTCGCCCCGTTATTACGGCGGGGAAAAACGGTCGCCGGAGGTGGCTCCGCGACTACTGGTGTTCCCGCCTTTTTTTCAAATTTCAAATCCCCCTCGGCCAGGCCCTCCTTCCTCGCGCTACCCGCCACTGGAAGCTATCGCCGTACCAGCCCATCTGATCCATGCCCGTTTCCCATCTGTTCCCCTTCCAACATTAATGCCATCCCTTCCGACATTAATGCCATCCCTCCCAAAGATGGTAGCACTCGGACTTTGTGCTTGTTGCCTCTTTCCAAGGTTTCACTCGGAGTTGAATTTTGGGGTTCTTTCAACCCCCTGGCGTCCAGTTGGATCACTTACTCCACCCCGCTGTTATCTCCCTCGTATCCTTTGCGATCGGCTTCGGGGTTGCGGCCTGCAATGACGGCCCTGACAGCACGTGGTTTCGTTCCTGGGCCCTCTGACGCGAGCCTGAGTCAGCCGATCCACCAGGGATACGCCCTCCTTCAACTCTGCGGCGGTTCAAGGGATGCGGGCCTGCCCCGGCTGATCCACTTAGGGCCCACCCGCCCGACGGCCGCACATAGGGCCGCCTCAAGGGGCCCCACCCGTGGGCTTCCGGATGAAAGCCTGCTCCTGACAATCCACGCGGGGGCCGCCCGCCTGTTGGTTGCATTTGGGCCCGCCCCAAGGGACTCCACCCTACACGGGCCCGCGCTAATGGATTTCTACTTAGGGCTCCCGGGTGTGGGCCTGCCCCTGTCGATCCACCTCCCGGATGCCTGCCCGCGGGCTGACGCGGACTTTAGCCCAGTCTCGGAGTCCAAGACGCTCGATGGGTCGATCCAGAGGGATGAGCCTACTATCTGCCTATCAATTGCTCGCAACGGGATAGCCCCTCGCGACCAACCTGCTGCGGTGCTGTTAGCTGATTCCACCGAACTACCGGCCACACCAAGGAGCAGCGCGCGCCTCCAAAAGCTGCAACCGGTTCCTACTCTTCGCAGGGCGATGATTAGAAAAGCTCGAATGCTCGAGGGAGGGGAGGCTGTCTCCGGGCCGTCGGCACGCAAATGGTCCAAGAAGAAGATCAAGGAGAAGAACCTTCGCTGCGGGGTGAATCTCACCCTTGCTGAAGCTTCGGAGCTCCAGAAGCTCCTGTATTTGGACGTCTAGTGACGGGGTCTGTTTCGAGTCTACTTAGTAGCGCATGTCGCCTTTTTATTTTAGATGCTGAGCATTTTGAGTTGGAATGTTAGGGGTCTTAATGACCCTGCTAAGCGTCGAAGCGTCAAGTCTGTTATCTCCAAATCTTCCAGTACTGTAGTATGTCTTCAAGAATCAAAAGTTGATTCCGTGTCACGTTCTTTCCTCCGTTCGTGCTGTGGATCTAACTTTGACAAATGCAACTTTATTCCTGCAACTGGCGCGTCCGGCGGCTTGATAACGTGTTGGAGTTCAAATTTCTACTCGTGCTCCGAGGTTCTTGTGAGAAAGCATTCGCTGACTCTTCTCCTGACACACCTGCCGAGTGGACAGACTTTTTCCCTCACTAACGTTTACGGGCCTCCATCGTGGGATGGGAAAGACGATTTCTGCTCCGAACTTCTGTCACTCAACGGTTTGTGCTCCCCTACATGGGCCATCTGCGGAGACTTCAATTTCACTAAAAACCAATCTGAAAGGAAAGGAAACCCTTGGAGTACCAAAGCAATGGCCATGTTCACCGATCTCATCAATAATTTGGCGGCTATTGATTTACCCCTTTCCAACCAAAATTTTACTTGGTCAAACATGCAACAGAGCCCATCCCTCGCCAGGCTGGACAGATTTCTGGTCTCAACGGAGTGGGACCTCGCCTTCCCTCACAGCAGGGTCAAAGCTCTCCCTAGAACTACCTCTGACCATAATCCCATCTTACTTTCTACAAGGCGTTACCCCGCAGTGAAGAGATTCCGGTTCGAAAGAGTTTGGCTAACAAAGGAAGATTTCTCTTCTTCAGTACCACTCTGGTGGAATGAAATCGCACCCAAGGACTCAGCCATTCTCACATTTGCAGCCAAGCTGAGACACTGTCGGGCTAGGATTAAGGAATGGTGCAAGACAAGCTTCCATAGCATCTCTCTAGTCAAGAAAACCCTCCAGGAGGAAATACTAGCAATTGATCAACTCGAAGAGATCCAAACCGTACCGCATTCAACCTCTGCCAGACGAGCGCATCTGATAGCCCAACTTCATTCAATTCTAAAGGAGGAAGAAATTCTCTGGAAATCTAGAGCTAAGCAGCTATGGCTAAAAGAAGGAGACGCCAACACCAAATTCTTCCACGCCATAGCCAATGGAAGGAAACGCATAAATCTGATCGACATCATTGAGGATGACACAGGGCAGCAGATTAGACATGAAGAACATAAAAGATCACATTTCTATCAAGCTTTCAAGCGACTGTATGATCAGACAGATATTAATCATTCACCTTTTGGCGACTGGAGTGATTTATACCGCTCGAACAGGTTCACCAACCCAGAAACGTTAACCTCTCCGTTCTCTCTCGAAGAAGTCAAGGCGGCTACCTTCCAACTAGGAAGCGACAAGGCCCCGGGACCCGACGGCTTTCCTCTCTCTTTCTTTCAAACTTTTTGGGAAACGGTCAAAGAGGATCTCTTCAAAGTCTTCTTAGACCTCCAAGAGGGCAATCTAATTACCAGCCCCATTGATTACTCATTCGTGTGCCTTATCCCCAAGAAGGAGGGAGCGCGCAAGGTTAAGGACTTTCGCCCGATTAGTCTTATTAACGGAATTCAGAAGATTATTTCCAAAGTCCTAGCCAACAGACTCGCCGATGCCTTACCATCCTTAATCTCTTCTTCGCAATCAGCTTTCCTCAAAGATAGACTGCTTGCAGACTCGTTTGTCACAGCAAGCGAATTAATAAACTGGTGCTCCAAATCCGGAAAAGAATGTGTGAGCATTAAAGTTGACTTCGAAAAAGCCTTTGATAACGTTAACTGGAGCTTCCTGAAAAGCATCCTTCTGTGGATGGGTTGCAGCGAGAGATGGTGGTCCTGGATCGAACAGTGCATCTGCAACGCGAAGATAGCTATCCTAGTAAACGACACCCCGACGAACTGGATAAAGACTAAAAAGGGCCTGAGACAGGGAGATCCACTTTCCCCTTATCTCTTTCTTATTGTAGCGGACTGCCTAGCCAGAATGTCTGAACGTGCCAAGGCAAACAACCTGCTCAAAGGCATAGGACCTACTGACGAATGCAAGACGGTGATCATTCAATACGCCGATGACACGATTTTCTTCTGCGAGGCTAAATCAAAAACCTTGCGGAATATGCTGCTACTCTGGAAAACCTTTGAAAAAGCGTCAGGCCTCAAGATCAACAAAGCGAAATCGGAATTGTATTACCTAGGAACTGACTACGATAAAGCGGAAAGACTCGCCAACATCATTGGGTGCAACGTAGGCTGTCTACCTTTTCGATACTTGGGCTTACCACTTTGTGTCAAACGCCTGCGTAAGGAGCATTGGGCCCTCGTCATCAACCGTATAACCGACAGAATTGAAGGGTGGAAAAGCTACTTTCCCAAGGGGGGAGACTCACTCTCGTCAATTCGGTGCTTACTAACTTACCGCTTTTCTATCTGTCCATTTTCAAAGCCCCTAAATGGGTACTTTGTCGCATCGAGGCTCTGCGGCGTGCCTTCTTTTGGAAAGGGTGTTCCAAAATTAGCGGGGGAGCATGTCTGGTCAACTGGAAATCAGTTTGTAAACATAAAGACGATGGAGGCTTAGGGATCCTTGATACGAACGCTATGAACCTAGCCCTCTTAACAAAATGGTGGTGGCGATTCTTCAATGAGCCACATCTGCTCTGGTGCAAAATTCTTCGATCTCTTTACTACACCAGGCGAAAGCCTCTACATGAGGGCATAGGCTTTGCACCTTTCTCACAATGGTGGAAAAGTGTGCTTAGCTGCCGAGATGTGTTCACCTGTGGAGTCTCCTACGTGCTAGGCGAGGGTACCCAAATCAGGATGTGGAAGGATATATGGATAGGAGAAACGCCATTACGCACGCTGCTACCAGATATTTATCATAGTTTATCTGATAAGGAGGTCAGGGTTTCGCAATGCTGGAACACGAATGGATGGAGATGGCGTTTCATCTGCCGTGGTTTCGAGATACTCCGGTCACCTCAGAGAAGAAGGCAACGGACAGCCCTCAAAGAGCTACTTCGACACAGCAGGCCAGCAGATGGTCATGACACCATCAAATGGCGGTGGACATCCAACCATCAGTTCACTGTAAAATCGCTCTATCGTTTTCTCACCGACGGTGGACAAAGAGACCTAACAAACCAACACATTTGGATCCTAAAAATGCCGCTTAAAATAAAAGTATTCATTTGGTTGCTTCTGCGCAATAGGCTGCCTACTGTTGATAGACTGCTACGGCACGGCATACCTGTCGAACAACATTGTGTTCTCTGTGCGTCCGAACTGGAAAGTTGCGACCACCTCTTCAGGAATTGCGTCTTCACCAGGTTCCTCCTCTTCCATGAGGAGAATTTGACCGCACTAGACGACTTCCCAGGCAATGCCCGCGATTTGTGGTTGAGCATCGCCAACACCCCATCCTCTAAGATGCGGTTGAGCAAATTATCTAAGCTGTCAGCAATCTGGTGGATCGTTTGGAAAGATCGAAACAACTATATCTTCGGGAAAAATCCACCAGATGCTTTAAGGGCTTTGGGTAGTGCTAAACTACTAGCGACTGCATGGATTGAGCTCGTTTGAGTTTGAATTGAATTTTTTTTTTTTTTTTTTTTTTCCCTCTTCCGGAAGCCCTGGCTGCTTCCACCTTTGTATGCTTAGTTCATCTCTCTTTATGAATGAAGCAGGTAGCACGCTACCTTTTCCTCAAAAAAAACTTTACTGGACAGGGTCCTGTTCTATTATCTTCTTCTTCTTCTTTTTTTCAATTTTAGTACATCACTGTTGATTCTTACTTTATTGTTTAAATTAATTTTTGGTTATCTATTTATGCATCTTTGGTGGTTGTACTGTTAATATCTCTTTTATCTTCATTTATTTGTATTGAGAAACTTGATTTTGAATCACTTGTAAATTATTGTGCATATATATAAGCATATATTGATTTATATCCACAAATATTACTTGTTTGTTTTGTCTCAGTATATTGATATGTATGTTTTGTGCCGACAATGCAACTATGCGATGCCACTAATGTATATGGAGGATAGGTTTGAGCCCATGACTCCTGATTAGAAATTATGTACATATATGAAGTTGCTGCCCTATTACTGAACTTGAATATATATGAATAGTAATTGATGTTCATTTAGAAACCCTTGCATGTTGGGATTATCTATCTGTAAATGATGGTGCATATTGTCAGTTGCTCTGTGTTTCGTATTTTGTGAAACATAACCTTTATTAATGTTCTTCTAGGTGCATTTGAGCTTATAAGGGATGAAAGCAAGGCTGGTGCCTGTCTATGGATAAGTAGACGTAGAGGGATGGAGTACTGGCCTACTCCAACGGAAGAAAGAAAGTACTTGGCAGATCCATTCAAGTCAAAAAGAAAATTCACACACTCTAATTTTTCAAATATCGAGATTCCTCATTCTTTTGAAAAAATGTGAGTTATGCTGTATCTCTGTTGACAAAAATTTTAGGGTGCCATCTTTTTAGGTCCAATCACTTCTAGGTCCTTGCTGTTCAGTTGTCAAATAAGAGTTTTCTGTAAAACAACGCACCGCTGGTTGCAGTGCCATAATCTCTCTCTCTCTCCCCCTCTCTCTCTCTCTCTCTCTCTCTCTCTCTCTCTCTCTCTCTCTCTCTCTCTCTCCTTCCAGTTGCCTTCATAAATTTGATGTTGTATTACTTCTTGATAGTTATTTCCTGTTTTGATTATGTAGAGTTGTTCACACTCTCACACATGATTTCCGAAGTGCCACAAGAATTGTTCGTACACAGTTGAGATTGCCCATTGAACCACAGCATGCCCTTGTTAAAATTATATATGCTGGTGTAAATGCCAGTGATGTGAGTTCCCAAAACAGCAATTTCTATTTTTTAGTTGCTGTCGTTTACTTGCTTCGTGCTCGCTCAGTGTGAATCACGTGCATGGCAGGTAAACTTTAGCTCTGGACGTTACTTCAGTGGCAATGCAAAGGAAGTTGCTTCACGCCTTCCTTTTGATGCTGGTTTTGAGGTTTCCAGAAATCTCAAACTTTTAACTTCAAATTTGATTTGTATTTATCTCAAGGATTTAAGTGCCGTGGCACGGGATCGTGCCGTAAATTTGCTGGCACGGTACGGCACGGTGCGTGCTGGGCCGTACCAGAATGCGTGCCGGTCACAAAAAATACATGTGTGCCGACACATAATGATATGAAAAATTTATTTTCTTTAGCAACAAAATTTTCTAGTTGCTTATTATGTATCTTTATCAAATCTTTTGAACTTTATTGAAAAAATTATTTACTAATTTAAAGTAAAAAGGGTTTTGAACTGTGCCATCGGCACGGAGGCTGTATCGTGCCGGTATCTTATTGGCATGATACAATACGGTGGATATGGCCCGTGCCGATGGGTACTTAAATCCTTGATTTATCTGTTTTTACTATAAATTATGAAGTTCATTTGCTGTCAGATTGCTTGATTCAGTAGAAAATGCTACAGTGTGGCATGATATTTTATGACTAGTTAGAGAAATCATGCCAATTTTGATTATGTACTGTTGGGTAGCAGCTCATTCATTCCTTAACATCTTTTCTATGCAGGCTGTGGGCATAGTTGCTGCTGTAGGTGACTCAGTCACTCATGTGAAAGTTGGCACCCCTGTCGCTCTTATGACTTTTGGCAGCTATGCTGAATTCACACTGGTATCTCTGTCCAGTTTGCGATTTGACCTTTATTATTTCTTGTCAATAATGCCTACTCTGGTATATTTTAAGTGTATGAATTGCTATTGCCTATTACCTGTTTGCTTTAAGTCTCCACTTTTAATCGTAGGCTCCAGTAAAACATCTTCTTCCTGTGCCAAGGCCAGATCCTGAGGTCGTAGCAATGCTAACATCAGGCTTGACTGCTTCCATTGCTTTAGAAAGGGTATGAAATGTGATTAAAAGTTTAGGCAAGTTGTGTTGCTGCTTCACATTTTATCTTTTATTTTCAGCAACTTCAGGCCTTGTTTGGTTACACTTTTTTTTTTTTTTTTTCCTTCTGTTTTTTAAACTCAACTTCTGTGCAACTGAATGAGCTGATGGATAGGCTTCTCTATTCTTGTTTTGTTTGGTTAGCTTGCTAACTCACATGTTCTTAGAATATACAAAGAAGTGAAAAAAGATTCTAATGAGGTTTATTTTTTTTCCCAGGCCAAACAAATCCCATAAACATATAGATTGCATACAATTCCACATCCATTGCTGCATTTGACATAGAATTTGACTTAAATAAGCAAAAAAAACAGAAGTGTAACCAACTGAGTCTTTAGTTATTCCATGGTTTAAGAATAGTCTAAAATTTGCTACGATACCCAGGAGATGTAATGTCTCTCTAGTGTGTAGTATGTAAATATATCTTCTGTATTCCTAGGCAGGACAGATGGCATCTGGCCAAGTAGTTTTAGCGACAGCAGCAGCTGGTGGTACTGGTCAATTTGCAGTTCAGGTCAGTAACTGTTTTGTGCTCATCTTTATTCAGAAACCAGAATTCCTTGCTTTGCTACAAACTGTTTTCTTCTCTTAATTCATGGTTCTTGTTGTCTACTAAGTGGCTTACTTTGTGATAAATGTAAGCTTACATAACTAAAAGAACATTAGTAGTTACATAAACGTTAAAAAAAAAAACCTAAAAGGAAATACATTTCTGAATCCTTAGTAAAGATATATATGAAGGGAACAGATGATGTATTCTAGATTTATAGAAACCAAGAATGAAAGTCGACTAGCAGAGCTCAACTCAGCCTTTTACGCAGTAGATGTGGTTAGCTATCTGAGTCCTCAAAAGAAACCTAATCAAAATATCATATTTATTTATCATCTAATTCTGTTTCTACTTTCTCGTCATAGTATACTTTCCATATTCCCCATACGGTAAATATTTTGGATAATTCTAGCAATTTGTTGATTCAGGCAATTACAACGGTAATATAGGTGCATGATGCTAAACTCATAACTTTGCTGCTGGGAATGATTCCACTTAATATGCTTAAATTTCTCTTTCTTGGGCTTCTGTTCTCTCTCTGTTGTGCAATAGCTTCTTGATTTCTGTGCCGTTGATGTATCCAAATGCTTTGTTTTAGTTAGCAAAATTGGCTGGAAACAAGGTCGTTGCAACATGTGGAGGTGAAAGAAAAGCTGCATTATTGAAGTCCTTGGGAGTGGATCGTGTGATAGACTACAGAAAGGAAAAAATAAAAGATGTATGCCTACCAGCTATCTTCCTTTTTCCTTCATGGTTATACCATCACAAATTATAGTAGTCAATATGTGAATTTTATTATCTGTTGGTTTCTCTTAACTATTTGCTTGTTGATGATGGTACTTTATTCTACCAATTTCACTTTCACAATTGGTTAAAATACTCTTGAGTAGAAGATTCGTTTAGGATGGAATAAGATTTGCTTTTGTTCAAACTCGGTCGATAGAAATCATTTTATCAGTCTGTCTTTTTCTTTTTGAATACAAAATGTATAAATAACTTTAGCACTAAATCCGCCATTAAAATATTTGTCAGTTAAATGTCAGAGTATGATCATTCTTGTTGCAAGAAGTAGAAACAGTTAATCCATCACATGGCTTTTTGTTTCGCCATGCAAGCAACAGCCCGTTTTATTGTCAGCCTCAGGTAGAAATATGTATGCAACATAACAAGATTCTATTTGCGAAATTAAAGTTGTTACTCATTGATTGTAAGTTGGCTATGTTCCATAATTCAAGTAACTATAACTAGCACCCTCTCCATAAATCGTTCTGTTCAACTTAAGTGTGACAGTGAAAGTCGCATTATTTTTTATTTACACTTAAAGTGATATCGAGGGAAACTTAGTTACTGTAAAATTCATGAATAAGGAATCTCATTCTTCTCTTAAGCTCATTTGTGTTTGCTCTAGCAAAAAAAGAAAAAAAGAAAAAAGGAAAAAGAAAAAAATCAAAGTTCTTGGCTATTTGTATAGGTTTTTTTATTTTTCCGGCACCCTGCGATTTGACCGCTTTTCACATCTTGCGATTTGAGCGCTTTCCACAATGTACAGCATCAGTAAAATCTAATTTACTCGGCATCTTTACTGGGTTTTTTTGAGCTATTTTCTTTCCATTTCTTTTTCTTTGAATTAAAGCACAAGTATGTTTCTACATTTTATATACACTTTCCTTTAATTTTTCTATGGCATGTTATTTTCATTCTTTGAGAGGATTTCTTAATAAACGTTCTAAGCACTGTATATCTCATATAATTCATTTGCTTGTTTGCTATGTTATTTGGGATGGCAAATTTGTGATTGTCTCCTGTATATTCTTCAGGTTTTGAAGAAAGAATATCCAAAAGGTGTTGATATCATCTATGAATCTGTAGGTGGAGAAATGTTTGATATCTGCTTAAACGCTCTTGCGGTTCATGGACGGCTCATTGTGATAGGCATGATCTCTCAGGTAGTTTCGGCAATTGGTCAATCAAATTGATTTGGCAAACTTGTCAAAATTATTAAGATTACTCATGACAGGAAAAATAAATAATATTCGGTGCATCTCATTTTTGGTTGAGTTATCGAGTATGTAGTATCCCTCTCACATCCCTGTCACATAAAAGCCTTAGCATTAATCTGGATATCGCTTTATCGCTAAAACTTGTGCATGATTTTGTTCTCAAATTCACGAGCCGCTTTCGTTTATCTTTTGTCACTACTCATATTTAGAGAGATTTGGGAGAAAGAAAGGTTAGACGAGTAATGGGATTACACATCTTGTATACAATTATTCTTTGGATGCACTTTTTCGCTGATGAACCAACTCTATGGATTTTCAGTATCAAGGAGAGCATGGGTGGAAGCCTTTGAACTACACCGGGCTGTGTGAAAAGATCCTCGCAAAAAGCCAAACTGTGGTATGATTTACGCTGTAAACTCTGAAAATTTGGAACTTTGAATTGTCTTTTAATGCTGTGAGATTAAAATTTGGTTTTTTTATCGATTCCATTGACTTGATAATTCTTTCTTTTTACTAGTCAAATACTCAAATGTATTATTTGGGAATATGGTTCATGTATAACGATTGTTATTTTGCAATTTATTTCAGGCTGGGTTTTTCCTTGTACAATATGCCCACTTGTGGCAAGAGCATCTGGATAGACTTTTTGATCTTTTCAACTCCGGAAAGCTTAAGGTACTCTATTCTCTTCCTGACACTTAGCACCATTTTTCTTTTTTTGGTGATTGATTGAAATAATTGAAAAACGTCAGACATTCTTTACTCACATGAACGAATATTATTCTGGGTATAGCTCACTAAACATTTAAGAATATGTAGATTGAAAGGAAAACTTCAAATACTGGACAATTGGTTTTATTAGAAGCCTAGCTTCTTGTTTCTGTTTTTCTCTTCTTTTTTTTCCCATTAACTAAGGAATGTAGTCCTCTGGCATGTGATTCTTGCAAGTCTTGCTGTTCTTTCAGATACTAAGTCCCATTCACAGTTACAGTCACTGGCTTTTAGAACTCTTTTGCCCCTCTTTTTTGTTACCAGTTTTAGTGCCTCTAGATTGGCAATAAATAATAATATTACCTTCTATAGTAATTCTTCGGTTTTGTTGTGAGCAAACTTTTTTTGTAAGATGTCACTATTGCTATTTTAATTTTTGGCCGCTAGTATGCCAACAGGTGCACTCATGTAAACCCTTTTCCATATTTAAGTCGTTCATTGCATGAGTTCCAAATAAAATGCTCTTAATGTATATGAAATGTTGCAGCTATTGCCATCAACTATTTGAACTATAGAATCCCTAAGGAACTGACAGTAGCCTGGTAAGCTGTGAGCACAATGATGAATGATGAATCATTCGTTGTACTTTTCCATGGTTTTTTACATGGTTTCATAGAGTTCTTTCGTTTTGATTCTTGCTAGTGTGAATGAACTAAACATGATAAGAATTTTTTATTATTTTCTCTCTTCACCATAATCCATTACGGAGGTTATATATTTTGCTGGGTTTATATTTTGGATCTGCAGACACTTTCTTGATGACCATACGTCTGTTGCATGCAATAGGTTGCTGTTGATCCCAAGAAATTCTTGGGCGTTGCTTCTGTTGCTGATGCGGTTGAATATCTTCATTCTGGCAAAAGCCTTGGCAAGGTATTTTTATCTCTATGAGAAATTGCAAAAGAAATAATAAAATATAACTGTTTCCCATTCTGTCGATTTTAATTTTTCAGAACTAACAGTTGATTGACGCCGCTGTCCTACAAATTTCACAGGTCGTAGTGTGCATTGATCCTACGTTTAGTCAGAAACCATCTAAACTATAATTTCCTGATTTCCATTTGGATGTTGGAGGAAATTATATTGGGACGAGTCGGCATACTTGCATGTGGACCGGGAAATAGTCCGGAAGTGGCTTTGTTGTTCATCTTCATCTATCAGGTCGGATTTAGTATATTTTATTCGAGTGACTTTGGGAGTTCGTCGTACAAGTAGCTCAATAATTTAACTAGTTCACAAAAGATGGTGCACGAACTATAAAGTGATGTTATGTCTTTTCGTGTAGCAATAAATGTTGTAAATCAGAGGTACGATTATAATGAAGCAAAGGGGAAGTTGGCTATTTGTGTTATGATCAAAACAATTCTAATTAAGAGCTTGATTTCCTGCAAAGCATAGCTGTTATATTGTCAAACTGCTCTCCCAGTGAGCAGGGCTTTTAAGTGCCCATCTGCGTGGGTTGTGCCCACAATTCCATATTGTGCATATAAGATATCGGCACAATACGACTTTTATGCTAGTAATACAATTCAAAATATATTTTAAAAAAAGTAATTAGTAGTTATCTCAATAAAATACAAAAAATTTATAAAAATATGTAATAAACAATGAAAATCTATTGATGTACAAAAATAAATATTTTATGCTTGTGTAGGCATGTATATATATATATAGGGCATATACTATTGCAATAGGATATACATCGTGCTGTACCCTGCCTTTCTGGCTCATAACCGTGGGACAGCTCTTAACCTCTTACCAGAAAGGTTAAAAGTGGAAGCAACTATGGATTGTACATGCGCTATCCCTGCAGCGGCAGCTTAGTTCCTGAAAATATTACGTGCACAGTTTGGTTCCTGAACGCTTGCATTTACAGTTCATCCTAGGCTACTAGTAAAACGTAGGGTGTATGAATGTTGATCGATTCCCCAATGTGCGAGGTAATGTAGAAATACCAATCAGAAATATGTTCTATAGCAATATTATTCCCAAAAAAGTCCAAGAATTTACATCATATAATGTACAGCTTTAAGAAAAAGGTTAGCATCGTATATAGAAAGCTAAAAGTAACTCGCAGCTGTCAAACAGAATTTCTTCCTGTTTCCACTCCATATTTACAGAATATCCAGTAAGGCCAAAAGTTTCTATAGTCTCGATCGTCGTAGATATCTGATAGGATTTAAAGAACTGTTTCTCCGGCCAGTCACGAATGTCTGTCGGCCTTTCGGAGCCATTCCAGGCTTAATGTCCCAATCTTCAATTCTCTTTGGAATGCAAACGTCGAAAAGGATTTGGCTGAGAACACCCTGGGGATTAATGCTAGGTAGATCAAAAAGTTCACCCTGTTGCTTGTTGAGCGATGGAGCTGCTTCTTTCGTTTCGTTGGATTCCATTGAGCTCGGTAGGAAGAAATGGTCACTGGGCCCATTTGCTACCCTTTTTAGACTCTCATTCGAGCTCGCGGCTGCTTCATGAAGATTGCATACCGATTGTGATATCTTGTAGCAGGGGCCACTAATGCTGGTTGTTTTGCTATTCAGTTGGCTTCTGCGGCAAGAGGTTATGAGAGCTTTGGCCAGCAACTCGGCTACGGCAGTTTGATACTCAGCAGGATGCAACTTGTAATGGCCTGCAAATGATCGAGAAGATTTGTACAGTTAGTGAAATAATAAACCGAGTCATAATTCGACACCAAGTGAACAAGGAACAAGAAGAAATAAAATACAAATGCAGCTCATCTTGTAAAATGATTTCATAATTATTTCATCTTCGGAAACTCCTTTACATAGCTCGAAGTCCGACTAATTATCATGATAGCTGCCTCAATAATAATTGCAAATCGGACGGTTTATTGGACTCGTCACTTTTTCGGAAGTCAGTTTGTCTAGAAAGAGAAAAAGTGAAAGGATACTAGTTTGTCCAGCTCAAGCAAGATAACTGCATTTTACATGTTTACCATATTGACAATATATAAAGCTCCTCATGTTGTAAAGCTTTGCCTCCATTAAATGGAACGTAACAAATAATTTGGATAATTCATCCAGCATAGAGTTTAATTCATGCATCTCTGCTGCAATTTTTTGTTATCAGATATGATGCTACTTGTAGATTCCATTAAACAATGTGGTAACCACAGATATGGACAGCAACCTAAAGTTCATTAGCATAAATGTACTGTTTTTTCGGGTGGTGTCAACTCCAGCCTTTAACAGCATATCTTCTAGACATAACAGTTAACTGATAAGCTGTTTTAAAAAAGCAATTCTATCAAGCAAAAAACAGAGTAATTCACACAGCTGTGCCAAGTGAATTTGCAACACTTCACAATATATTTTTCATGAGAAACAGATTAATTTTTTAGCATGCCTTACAATCAAGACAATAGCTCAAAAAATTAATAAAAAGGAGTTAAGAGCGCACCTAAATGAGGTGAATTTCTCCAATTTACTAGTTTAACATCTCCACCATTATCTAGTAGATGTTGCGTAAAACTGGAGACAATTTGGTAGGGGGCTAAGTCATCGTCTTCTGAACAAAATATAAGAAATGGACCTATGCCCTGCATAATTAGGATAGAGAAATCAAATATTAAAAAACAGTATAAAGAAACTATTTAGGAGAAGGGGAGCAGCAAACTATGGTTCAGCCTAAAGGAAGTCTTACAATTGATGAGTATAGAATCTGCCAGTATTCAGCACGTTGTGCTTCAAGTCTGTTTAAGAAGAGAGTATCCAAACCAGATGCAAAGGCTTTTCCCATCCATGATGTTATCTTTGGTGGCTGAGACATCATAGGAACAGCGGGATGGAGGAATAATTGGGTGCCCACATCGCTGGTAAAATCGACTGGACTGGAATCGAAAATTTGTCCACAAATAGAGTCTCTTACTAGTCGATACTCATCCTTCACAGGGAAACAAAAACTTGTAACAATTTATCTTTAACATAGTTACTTCAATAATGTAAAACCCAGAAAAGGATTTAAATTTCTGCTGTTACTAATATTCAAAACCTGAAAGTGTAACAAGAACCAGTCCCAATTAATTCTAGTAGTTGCTATAGCCACATAACATGAATGCCGTGTCTTTGATGCACAACAATGACAGATTGAACTACAATTAATGAAAGCTGGTGTAAGTGAATTAATCTACACCATACATCTTCGGAGAGTTTTGTCACATGCTAGATGTCCACCTAATTTTCCATGGAGAATATTATGATAACAAATGCCCGAAATGATATAAAACAAAATAAACTTACCAGACTGAACCCTCCACATCTTCCATCAAGTAACTGCAAAGACCAAAGAATAGACCATTTTCTTAGTTCTCAGGAAACAGAAGGTTAATGATTCCCTAACAAAATTCAAACTCGAATAATGAATAAAAAACAGGCAAATTGCAATAGGTTATGCATTTTCCGGCTAGCTCTGATGTTCTCACCTGAAGAAACTTGTACATGCATCCTTTTGATCCAGCAGAAAAGGTAGCCAGCACAATAGGTGATGGTCTAATCTTTAGTTCCTGGTACATCAAACTTGTCACTTTAGCTGTTAATAGAGGTAGATGGCACTAGCATTTGAATTGCACTAAGTAAGATGAGTGAGTCAACTGGCCAGCCAAACACAAATGATGCAAAGCCCATTGCAGTAGCTAATTGGAGCTAATATTTGGCACGGCCATCTAATTAATGGACTGCTAAGTAACACAACATTGAGTAAGAAGGATGATTCAACTACCGTTGATGGCATATGAAAATCACAAGTTTGATTGTAGCATAACTAGTGATGCAAATTTGGTGCAAGGTATAAAGTAGGCCAATTGCACATGGAAAAGAGTTTCTAACCTTAGCAAGCTCATCAAGAACACCACAGGCGAGTGATGTGGCCTTCTCGGGGAAGAATCTGCAAAGAGTGCTAATTAATATTCATAAACATTTAACAATAACAGTAAACAGAAACATTCCTTATGAGATAAACAAAAATTCAATACTATATGTATGTTTCCAAACATAACATAGCCGAATAACAGCACAATCAGCAACTTCTCAAAATTCGCAATTTAACAGGAATAGGATCAAATTAAAACTAGTCCAAATATTACAATTTGAGGGAAGTTATAAGAACCGATACATGTTATCCTCCTCTTCAAATTACAATATGCTCAAGCAGTACATAATCCAACAATTTTACTACCAATATTTTTATCAGTAAATGACCCTAATAAAGCAGGATTTCCACACTAATAGAAAATCAACAAAATATATAATATCTAACAGAAACTAAAACCCTAAACAAGTAATTCGGTAACTATGAGAGAGAGAAAGAGAGAGATTACAGGGTGAGAAATTCGGTGTGGCAAATGAGGCAACGCCATCCAAGAGACCAATAGAGATCTATATACGGCCTCAGATGCTTCTCCTCGCTCCATAACCACGCGAAAACCACAACAATCCCCTTCACCTCCCTCGTCCCCGCTCCCTCCGCTCTCCCCCAGTAGAATCGCCCCCCATTCCCCCACATTTCTCGCGCAATCCCCGACCCAATCTCGACCGCGAAACCCTAATTCTCGTCTCGTAGAGCCAATCGAAGAGCTCGAGGATCGGATCGAGAAACCCTAATCTCGTAGCAAAATGGGGGGAGAGAAGGGGTTGAGAAAAAAAAAAACAAAATGCAGGAAAAGGCTCCGCGAATGGGGTTCTCGTGGCTTTAAATTAATGGATAGTGTCGACTCTATCGTGCGCACGCACGCTAACGTGCGCGCCTGCGCAGGATAAGCTAAAATGCGCGGAGAGGTGTGGATTTAACCATGGATTTGGATTTGGATTTGGATTTGGATAAGAATTTGTTATGGAAAGGTCAGGTTTGGTGTACTAAATTTGGTAATATAAGTAGAGGATAATTACTTATATTGGCAAATAATGTGTATTCAACAATCTGGTCAAATCTATTATTTACGTTAATTATTTCTGATCTTGTAGCTAAGATTTTTAATTTAACATTTCACATTCTAAACTTATGAATTTAAATAACACTTGCTGAATTTATACGTTAAGGCACTATTCATTCATCGACACTTGATAGAATGGTTAGTGTGAATATATGAGATGGATTAGAACTAAAGTGAAACACTTTTAAAAATTCAGATCAGTGAATCAGTATAAGATTTAAATATTCGAAATCAAAATGAAAAAGTGAGGAAATTTAATGGACTAACAGTGAAATTTATCCTGACCTGCTTTAGCATCTTATTCCGTGATTTAGGAAGCAATTAAAAGAGACAAGGACACGTGGTAAATTTTAGAAAAGAGGGTATATTATAACTTTGTAAGGAAGGAATTGAGTGTGTCCATGAGCTTATCCGCGAAGATAACGCTTTGTCATTGGATGTGTCCTGCTGTCCGCTTTAAGTTTCGTGTTTGAAAAAACGGACAAAGTAGAATATATATATATATGTATATATGTATATATATGTATATATATATATATATATATATATATATATATATATATGAGTGAGGCTGGTATGTTTTTAGAAGCACGGAGTCCTCAGTGCTTTCAACTCGTTTTCGCTATTGAGACATTCGAATCGACGATCGGCTCTGTTAGACTTGATCTAGAGTATTTGAAGTACCTAAAAAATAAATATAAATTTTGTGATTTTTCAATATCATTTGCCTAGTGATCAAAGGGGCTCAAAATCAAAAATTTTAATGATCGTGGTTAGCCGTTTGCAAGTTTAACGGTGTAGAAATATCCAAATAACGTAAAATTTTGATAGAAAATTTTTTATACTATATAAAACAAGATCAATATTTTTGATCTAAAATTTTAATATCATATGATCACATTTTGTAAGATTTTTATTTTCGGCCGTTGATTTTGAGCCCTTTCGATCACTAGGCAAATGATATCGAAAATTTATGAAATTTATATTCTAAATACTTCAAATACTCTAGATCAAGTCTAACGGAGCCGATCGTCGATTTGAAAGTCCCAATAGCGAAAACGAGTTGGAAGCACGAAGGGCTCCGTACTTCCAGAAGCATACCAACCTCACTCTATATATATATGGCTAAATTGTACCATCGGTCCTCAAATTACGAGGTGCATAATATTTTGATCTTTAAAACTTTTCTAAATTATGGGTAATTTTGAATCAGCTATATATTCAATATTTTGAAATTTTAATTTTACTATCCAATTTTTAATTTATTTGATATGAGTCGGTTAACGATATTTTGACTTTAAAATTTAAGTTAATTACTTACTGTACTGAATCTATAGTTATGAGAATTGTATGAAATATACTATCTAAATCTATAAAGATAAGCATTTAAATTTTAAAGTCAAAGTATTACTAACTGACTAAAATCAAACAAATTGAGATATTAGATACTAATATAAAAAATTTAAAATTAAAGTTGGATAGGCAACTCAAAATGGTTCATAGTTAGGTAAATTTTGTATGTCTTAACCTTAACATATTATAATTTTTGACTTGAATTTGTCAAAATGTTGTAATCAAGTCTCACAGTATAATTTAATTGACTAAATAATAATAATTAAAATGCCACACCAATGGCACATTAGTGACATATTATTATTTAACCAACAAAATTGCACAGTGAGATTTGACTGCAACAAGATAGAAAACTCCGGCAAAAAATTACAACAAATTAAAGTTCGAAAACGAAAGTGTCACGTGACTTATAGTTTAAGGACCAAAAGTGCAATTTAGCCTATATATTTTGGATTTGAATATCTCATCAAAGTAGGCTTGTAAGATAACCTTCTAGCCAACATATCCCCGTCTAAGTTAAGGCATGCATGTTGTGTTTACTGTAGGATGTAATATTATGCTGAATAAAATCTAAGTATTACTTTTAGAGACAAATATTACATTAAAATGGTATTTGGTAATCTTTTTATGTAGTAAAAGTAAAAAATTTCAAATTTTATCTTCTATTTTTTTGCCTCGGAATTTTATTTTTTGATTCCTGTTATTACAAAAGCATTAAATTTTTCTATTTGTCAAATGTTCTATCGAAGATAACTATTTTTATAAGCCGACACTTTATATGATGTTAAACAGACATTATGTTTAATTTTCCATCGAAAAGGGATCTAACTGTGGTGTGTACTTAATTCATACTAACTTTTTATTAGAAGAAAGTGGCAAAGGACTTGGTGATTGATACCCGAGGTCCCGAGTTCGAATCTTAGTTGATTCACATTTCTAGCTAAGTTTATTTCTAAAAAAAATAAACGAAGCGGATAGCGTGCTATTTTTCTCTCAAATTTTTTTTATTTTTATTAACAGCTAGAAGAAAAGTAAGTGATGAATTGTAATTCATTAATATAAGAGTAATGCTTCTCATATTCAAACCCATAGGCCATAGGGTCCTTGTGTTCATATTTTCTCACTTGTTTTGTCTTTTTTTCTTTAATTAAGACCAAGAAAAGTTTTATCAACTTTTGAATTTATGAGCGTAAAATTTACATCCCTATAAGGAGTGTACCATTAGCAAATATACCACTAGCATTTTTCTCAATACAAATATGGGATTCAACCTCACATATATGAAGAGTTCGGAAAATGCTATCCGTATATATTCTATATAGATATGAATCTTACATCTTTGCCATTTTAGAATTCACAAACACTTTTTTAATTATTAAGAAAATTAACAATACTAGTAGAAAATTATGGTTCTTTAAATGGAAGGGGTATAAATCTTACACCTGTTACAATATATATTATATACTATATATATATATATATATATATATATATATATATATATATATATATATATATATATTACCATGCATATATATATATATATAGTTGAGCTAGAATACTATTAATAGTATTTGAGTTCTTTTGCTATCTATTTTTTAGTCGTTAGATCTACACTTTAATCAATTCCGTCTTTTAGATCATACTATTCAACCAACTACTTACTCAACCTTAGAGACTAAATTCGGGACCACTATCATTCTAACCGTATAATTTTTTTCAAGAGTTAAAAACTCAATAACAAAAGAGCCCAAATATTATCAATAGTATCTCAACCCAATTCTCTCTCTCTATATATAATATATATGGTATATAATATATATGGTAACAACACCTACTATATAGGTGTAAAGGCAGCATTGCACGAAGAGTTTTAAGACATCTAACCTGATTTCATTTTATCCAATAGATCAATATGATAGAAGTGACAAAAAATGTTCTTAAAAACTTATACCCTTTAAAAAAGAGCTTACAAATATTAGAAGCAAGCAACATATTCTCAATTCTTTATCTTATAAAGCAGGTGATATTTAACAAGCATATCCTAAATTGTCATCTCATTGAGGCACGTTAATTACTAATGGAGCAAGTCAACTAATTAGGGCATAATTTGCTCCCTCTCGACCACAAGTTTTATTTGTCTATCACCTTCTTACTCTTGTAGGCTTATAATATAAGACAATATCCCTTGTACCATTCAATAATGATTCAATAATTGCTTTTGTTTCCTTTCAATTTACAAGCAAAATGATGAGTGAAAAATAATATTGAGAAAAAGGAATCTTTGGCCTCATTCTTAATAGGGTATATTGCGCTAATAGTCCCTGAAGTTTCACTCAAATTTATCTTATATTTATTACTTGCATTTAATTTATCTTATATTTTTATGACATAAATTTTGCCGAATCTACATTCAATTAATGCTTTTAATCTTACATTTCAATTTATAGACAATTTTAAAAGTGTTACTTAATGTGATGAAATAAAGAATCGATAAGTGTATATTACATAAAATAGTTATCCTCAACAGTAAATACGCACAGAAACTAAAATAGAACTCTTTTAAAGCATTAGATTGCAAACGTCGAAAGGTTCGGAAATGCTTTGTAGAATAGCTTGTAGAATATATGTTTTCTTTTCCATTATTTTGTCTACGAACTAAGAGAAACTATAATCTGATGCAACATTTTCCATATATATATGTTCCGTATTTTAGAAAGTTTATTTTTTGATACAAGAAGTTGACAAACTGGAGTAATCCATTGATAATTTCCTTATAAACAAAATAACTATTATACCCATCCCTGAAGGACTATAAACTCTAATTAAAGGACCCTTTGATTCAAGGTTTGTAATATTCTAGATATATTGTATATTTTATATTTAAAATGACAAGTTTTTTGGTTGGAAGGTTGTTAAAAAAGGTATATTTTTATTAATAGATTACTAATAATTTCCATCAAGCATTAAAGTAAGAATACCTCTTAATCAGGATTATCTAGTATTTCTACGATCCAAAGATCTACAATAATTTTACTATTTTACTAACGACTTTTACAAATATCTAATTTGAGTTAAATGATAATAATTTAAATATTTTCGATAGAAAATACAGAGAATTATGAGAATATTACGGACTGTGAACCAAATGTACCTTAAATGGTAAAAATTTGCCCAAGGAATCAGTGCTCTCCTTCAGAAAACTAGTTTCTTCCCCTAATAAGAAACAAAGGGAATCACTTTGCTCTCCCTGGTCCAACAATGTTATGAGAAATCTCTAACTACTTAAACAATGACCAACACTGACAGTGTCTCAAAGCATATGATAAAACAATAAGCAAGCACTTAATTAACTACTTAAACAACACTCAAGAGCAATATATAATCTTACCGAACACTCGAAATGAAAGATTAACGTCGTGTATGTTATCATAAATAAATATTTTTCATTATATCTTTACTTTTATACAATAATAAATATTTATTTATGGCAACAGTGTGTATCTCCCAATGCATTCCAAGGAGTGATTAATGTGTTTCTCTCTCCCAACGCATGCCACAATTTTGCATGTTAATTAGGGATGATCTTCTGGGGATCCAAAAACCATTGTCAAAAAAAGCCACACCACTAAACGCCTTTTTAAACTGACTCTCCCTTACGGAATGTTACTCGCCTAGGGATCGCCCAAAGCTTTCCCCCACTTTCCCAACGCTTTTTTACACCCCACCCCCAAAATTAATTAATAATAAACTTTTCCCCACCAATTCCCCACAAACCTTCCAAAATTTTTTAAAAATATTAAAAATTAAAGAAAGTCCACCAACCCTCCAATCACATTCACATCCCCATACGCGCTCTCCACCACAAACCACGGATCTGAGACTGGCTCCCAGGTAACTCGTATTTTATTCTATGCGAACGTGGGTGCCTCCCCCTCCACCGTACACGCCCTCATTATTCTAATTTCTCTTATTGTCAGGACATTTTGAAATGAACCCCTTAACTACCGATCAATAGTTTTAAATTAAAATTAAGTAAAAGATAATTTCGATAAAAGATAGTTAAAGGATCAATTTTTAAAATGGGGCCAATGGGCTATAGTTGAGGGGTTCTTCGTACGCTTTTATCCCCCACCCCAAAAAAAAGAAAAAGAAAAAAAAAACTATCCGAATACGAATCCCACTCTCTCCCTCGATCACAAACCCTCGCACCAGATCCCAAAATAGCAACATTCCGTCCTTCTTCGTTACCCCCCAAAATATAAACCCTCTCTCTCTCTCTCTCTCTCTCTCTCTCTCTCCCCTCTCACTGCGAGTGCGAGTGCGAGTGCGAGTGCGAGAGCTTAATCTTAATCTCCACACACTCCCATATACCATGTGCACCAGATCCAAAGCAATCTAAAAGGAGTAACTAATTAATTAAACAAATTAGGAACTAAATTCACTTACCAGTATCCTTTTATTCAGTTATTTTCTCGGGAAATTACGGGAAACTTTTGAATCGATTTTGGGCTCCGCTCCGCCACGTGAAGCTCCCTCTCTTTCCACCGCACACGCCGCGCTTCTTCGTTCCCTCCGCCACACCGCCCCCCTCGATCGCCGTCGAATCCCGATCGAACGGCTCTCAGCGAGAGCGAAACGGGGAAAAGGAGATGCACACTCGATCCACTCTCCCATTTTTGTTTCTTTTTAGAAGCTATTTAATTCCCGTACAAATAAAAAGAGAGAGAGAGTGAGAGAGAGAGAGAGAGAGAGAGAGAAGGAAAAGGAAAGGCGGTGGTTAACTTACAGCGCTGCTGTACATTAATTCCGTCCGTAAAAGGGCCCAAAAAAAAAAAGAGGAAAAGAAAACAAATAAAAATAAAAATAAAACGCCAAAAATAAGTAGAACGTTGTGAACCCTTTTTAATTTCTTTCGAGTATCTTTCTCCCCCCACCCTTTTCACTTTTTTTTTTTTTTTTTAAATTTGTGGGTTGTGGCTTCAGCTGCTTAGCCGGGCCCACTCGTAGCGGCCGTCCAAGGGAACTTCGTTGACGACGTCGAAATTGTACCTGCGAATAAAAAGCGCGGAGGGGGGGAGCGGCGCACGTTAAGGTGCTTCTCGCTAACGTACGCTATAGCAAGTAGTGGTAGTGGAGACTGGAGAGCTAAATGTGATGCTTACTTTGTGGCGAATCGCTCCGCTTCGGCTCTCTCCGCCGCGGCGAAGAACCCCTCGATCTCCGCCTCCGATGGCGCCTTCGCCTCCCCGGATCTCCGACGCTTCCTACGCTCCTCGGATTCGGCGTCTCGGAGCTCGCTTAATGGCGTCGTCTCCCTCCTGTGATGTACGAGATGAAGTAGAATTTTAGCTCAATTTGGTTAAGAATCGATTTAGGAATGATACTGGGGGAGAGAGGGGAGTTGAGGAGGAGCGGACCTTTCTCTGCTGCACTCGGTGTAGCTCACGGAGCTCTCGAGATCGTCGCAACCCTAATACGTACAAGGATCAAAAGTTAAAGGAACGGATAATTCAGCAAGGAAAGGGAGTAGACCTAGCTCGAATTTCGCAGCAATTTAGGGTTTCGTCTCACCTCGGGCTCGCCCGATCCGGCGTTTCGAGCGTCGTCCTTGTTCTCCTCCTCCTCCTCCGCCGCCGCCGCCGCCGCCTCGAGAGCCGCTATGGCGGCGCACGAGGCGTTGCTCGAGCACCGCGAGATCGTCCCCCTCGAGGCGCGGCTAGGGCATCCTCCTCCTCCTCCTCCTCCTCCTCCGCCGCCGCCGCTTCCGGAATTCGCCGTCGACCTCGGAGTTCGCGTCGCCATGGCCAATCTCCGGCTCCTAAGCTCCAGGTAACCCTCGACCCCCCCCTCCGCCGCCGCCTCCTTCGTCTTCTTCTCCTCCTCCTCCTCCGCCGCCGCCGCCGCCGCCGCCGCCGCACGTGACCTCGTCCTCACCCCCACCACCTGCGTCACCTCCATCGCCGCCACTTCCCCGACCCCTCTGCACTTCTTCATGTACTTCCCCATCTCCCTCTCTCTCTCTCTCTCTCTCTCTCTCTCTCTGACGAAGAAAAGAGAAAAAAAAAGCACTCTCTTACGAATAAATGTGGAAAAGAAAAAAATAAAAACGAGGGTGAGGCGATTAGATTAGATCCGAAATGGACGGCTGGGATTTAATCCCACGGCGTAATCCATTTGCTTTTCCCGTTATGACGGCGCCCTCGGATCCGTAACGGCACCGTCAAGCGGATCTGGCCGTTGGGATATGGGAGGGAGCCCGAGCGCGACGTGGCGCCGGTTGCACCCCGTTTGCTCCACCGGCTGATCCGGTCAAAATTTCAAACCCCGGCAGCCGAAGCAGCTCCACGGGCAAAACAGGCGACCGGCTATTTCCGGTGGAATGGGCGGGGGTTAGTTGCTTTGGGTGACCACTCGGTCCGGAGCGTAATAATTGTGCACGATACGAAATTACACAAATACCCCTCCCAGAGCTACGTATTTACGGAAACGCCACTAACCGTATTGGATTCCCTTTTTCCACAGTTGCACACGGCGACACGTATAAGGGGTGCGAGGAGGGGACGTAATGGTGGAGGAATAGAGGACCACGTGAAGCTTCGTGGGGGCACGATTTACGACCGTCCGATCCGAATCGGACGGTTATACATTTTCTCGTGCTATGGTGAGAGATTTAAAATTTCAAATTTTCCGTAACGGTAGTTTTAAATAAATAATAACGGCTATAATTTAATTTAATTGGGGTAATAAAATAAATGCGTGTGGTTAGTGTTGCAAAGAGGAGATCAGTTTGTCGAGCCTGGCATCGGATGCAAGTTTGGACGCCCTAAATTTTAAAAATCAGCTATTGGCTGTTTTGAATGGGCCCCACATGGGTCTAAATTTTAAAAAATAAAAATAAAAATAAAAATAAGGGCCCCAACATGATAAAATAAAATAAAAATTATAATTATAGCTGTTTTTCCATAATCTGATGTACATTGAAAAAGTTTATTTAGCGAATTGATAGATCCTCTATTTTATGCATACAGTAAATTTTCCACCAAAACATCTTATCACCAACTCAACCATGCGTATTAATAAAGAGAACAATGGGTAGTTCTATATACTTTAGTGTTAGTTGCATAATAATGATTCGAAACTTCGATCTTAATTAATGAATTAATTAGGAGCGTCCAAAACTACCATGTTGATACTTGATAGCGCAACGCTGCATGTAGAAAAGTGTTAATTAGTTGAAGCGATACTTCGTTTTCTAGTTAGACTTATTTTGCTCGTTCAATAATAGATGCATATTAAATGAAGTTTGTTTATAAGATCATAAAAGGATCACGTATCATTTAATGAATGGTGTGCACGTGAGTTATATGTGTTTATATCTAGCATTGTGGATGCTTGGTGATACATGTACCATCACCTGTGTGATGCCGTATCATGCAACTCGAGGAATAGTATCCATAAATTTATTTTTTAAATCTTTTTTGAATTTAGGAAATGGTCCCTTACCTGTACTTTTTTTCTTTATTTTTTATTTCTTTTTACATTTTATATACTTACTTATTTATGTTTTTAATGCGCGCACATTGCACTAGTAGATGTCGATTTTTCTTCATAGTAACTCGAGCTCAGGTGCGGCTCAAGTACAATTAGCTTATAAGAAATTAGAAGGGTGTATTGTATAGGTTAGAAACTTAGAATAGATGATAATTTTTTAATTTTTTTGTTTTACTTGTTGTAAATATATGAATAATAAGTAAATTAAAGTAGAGACAAATTAAAAGAGTACAAAGAATCTTCTTGTTATTTATTCCAATAATTAGGCTCCTATCTTTGGGTGCAACGCCTACAGTGGGGACCAGCAACCTGGTTCACGGATCGGACGGCTACGACCGTAGGGATCACATGAGCCGAAAAGATCGTGGTCCTTCCGATAGGATGGGCCCACCCACCCACCCACACACAATTTTCTAGGTAAATTGGTATGGAGATTCCTTCCCTGTGAAATACATCTCTGATCAACCTTATTATTATTATTATTATTTGGGTAAAAATGTATATAACTTGTCTAAATTTTGGTCCGTTTCAATTTGATTATTTAGTCCTTTTTTTAATTTATTTAATTTAAATTATTTAATAATTTTTTGATATAAAATTTAGATTTTTTATTTTAATCAATTTACTGTCATATGAATGACATAAAATATACTAACCAAATATGTAAAATGCAATAAAATATTGACATTTTAAAATATAAGAGTCATTAATGTTTTAAACAAATGAATGAAATGGTTTAGTTGCAAAATCTAGCTTTTTAAATATAATTATTAGCTCAAAATGGGTCGTAGAAGTTTAGGTAGGTTTCATATATTTTTACCTTTTATTTTATTAACATCTAGTCAGCTGATTTTTGTGAAATTGAACTATTCTAATTATTTAAATTAAAATTTCTATTAAATGTAATAATTTTATTAATTATTATGCCTTAAGTATTTCAATTTTGTTTATTAAAAAATATTAAAATTATTATAAAGTACGTCATGCTGCCGGTACATCTATAATATAAGTATTGTAAATATTATATTTTAGATTAATCTTATTTATATATTAAAAATTTTGAAGAAACTTTTGAACTCCTAAATGATGTGGTGTAAGATATACTCCCTATAATGAGCTATAGGAATAGCATATATTTTTTAAATTTTTTTCAACACAACTACACATATACCACAATATTGTCTATATATGTTACTTATATGCTGGTAAATTTATATGACAATATTTTCAAACTTGCGTGCATAATCTAACCACGATATGAACATATCAGTGTAAAACAATCGTTGTACTCTAAAAGCTTAAGCTGTTAGAGAACGGTGTCTATATATTTTTATATTTAACACCCCCCCTCACGTCTGGGCTCGAGACTTTTTTCAAGGCCCACGACGTGAACTTAAATTAAATGGGAGAAAATTAATAATGCTAGGAGCCTGGCATGACTCGAACTCAGGACCTCCTGCTCTGATACCATGTGAAATAGATGAAACAACCGTTATTCTCTAAAAACTTAAGCTTTTAAAGTACAACGGTTGTTTGTAAAGGCAACATAATGGAGGAAGCGTGATATCTGGGTCCGTATTATGATGGTCCAATCTCGACGAGACGTGTGAGTCGGGGGCCGTACGATGCCCAATCAACGGAAGGTGATTCGTTTCAAGAAGCAGTGAGCGGCCAAGTGGACCGAAGATTCGTACGAGGGAGCGAGGGGGGGTAGAGAAACCCTGAAGAAGTCGGTGCAGAGTCTGGGTTTCCCCCCGACTTCTGCTACTGCAAATGCAGTATACCATGCACAAGTGTTGTTTGTTGTCTTCGGTAAATGACGAGAAATATATACGGCGTCCGTAAAACGCAAGCGTTACTTTAATCGAAAACGTAGGGGGCTGCGTTTGCATGCTAGGGACAAAAAGAAACACATGCTCCCAAATTTGTGGTTTAGATGCTTGTGTTATTTTGGTATTATGTAGTACGTACGCGTGTTGTGTATGTATTGTCGTTTATTTATTTATCTTTTTTTTTCTTCTGTGTTGCCTTTACCATGTGACAACAAGGCTAAAGGAATCCTAAGCTAAGGGAAAGGATATATTGTATATGTAGATTACATTTTGATGAACAAGAAATTTAAGCTTGTTTCTCTTTGGTGAAAAAGCAAAAGTTTTTTCTTTTTATTTCTCCTTTTTTTTTTCTAACTGGATGTAGTATTCTGCCATGATAGAGATTATGCAGAAATTTTTTGTTTTTGTTTTTTTTTTAGAGAAAGGTAGCACGCTACCCGCTTCGTTTATTTCTTCTAGAAATAAACTTAGCTGAAAATGTGAATCAACTAGGATTCGAACTCGAAACCTCGGGTACCAACCATCAAGCCCTTTGCCACTTGCGCTAGGGACAGTCGGTGATTATGCAAAAATGTTGATAAGTAGAGATGTTCCATAAAGCTATAAAAAAAAGGCAACAGCTCAATAAAATGAGCATTAACAATTTTTTCACTTAAACTTTCTCTGTAACTTCTTGCTCACCCTATAAAGTATTTAATTTATTTTATTAGCGACTTATCCAAATAACCACAAAAAATTGCAACCAAACATGTGTAAAAGAAAATTTTTTAATTGGATAAAGTGATACGAGACTCATATCATTCATTCTTATTCTTGTGAATCTTACGACAGTGCGTTATTTTATGCGAAATGTGCATGAACGTAGTAAAATTGAATTGTGACATACGGAAAAAAAAAAAAAAAAAAAAAAAAAAAAAAACCAGTACGTGGGCACACACTCTTCAATCAAGGCAATTAATTACGGCGCAACCATGCCGAAATTGCCCCGCTGTACGCGCCCGAGCGCTACTGAGCCGCATCTGACTCTGACTCTGACTCTGACTCTGACTCAAACGGTTGGTACATTCGAGTGGGTCCCGCCACATAGGCGTGCCCCGGAAAGTGGTGGACCCGAGCCTAAAAAGGGATATGGCTCGAGCCAGAACGGGACGGGCTCGGGTCGGGTCCACACTGGTGAATGGTGATCCCTAACAAACCATGTACGCAACGAATGGGGACGCAATGTGACTCCACGTACCACACTCTATAGCTACCACTAGGGGTGGCAATCCAGCTCGCTGTTCGGGAGCTAGCTCGCTGTTCAGCTCGAAATGAGCTCGAGATCGACTCGCTCGTTTAGTAAACAAGCCGAATATGAGCTGAATTTTTCAGCTCGTTTAATAAACGAGCCGAACACGAGTTGGGATCAGCTCGCTCGTGTTCGGCTCGATAACAGCTCGAATATATATATATATATTTAATATTTATATTATTTATATAATTTATATATATATAAAATAAATAATTATATATAAATATAATTTTTTATTATTTGATTTTTTACTCCAACCTAAATTAAAGTCCGACTCAATTATAAAAAGCCAATTTATACGTAAAGTTTCAACCATTAGATCAAAATCTAATGAATAAGATCTCATAAATTTATTTTCTATATATATATATATCCATTCTAATTATTTTAATTTATTATTTCTGAGTCAGCTCGCGTTCGGCTCGTGTTCGGCTCGTTAATAAACTGAGCCGAACACGAGCCGAATTTTTTGGCTCGATACTTAAATAAGCCAGCTCGTGTTCGGCTCGTTGACACTCCTAGCTACCACCAGGAGGAAATAGAGAGAGAGAGAAAAAAAAAATAAATAAATAAAGAAAAATATATATAAAAGAGAGAAGGAAAGGGCTCAGATTCCATGCAAATTTTTTTTCCCTTCCCAGGAATAGAGGAGGCTCAGATTGTGGAGACAAGACGCAGAAATAAATGCATACATGGACGTGATGTAACAAGCCACCTACTTAGTTTTTGCAAATTATTTTATTTTGTTTTTGTTTTTTTTGGGAGAGTAGTGTAGATCAGTAGGACTCGGATTCTCGAATTATTGTTCTGAAAAGAGGGTACCAGCCAATCGGATTATAGTTGGTGGTGAATTTTATTCTGGATCAACTTATTCAAATTAATTTAAACCATTTTTAATATTGACACTAATTCAGTTCAAAATTTAGGTATCGAAACTATCAGAAATCTCAAGCTCTGATATGAGAGAGGAAACATACGTACAAAATATTTGAACTGTTTTACACCCAATTCACCATATTAGTTATGAAACTCAGTAATAATTTGTAATCTGCCATCTATCCTATCACTTTTTTGAATTCGCACTAGTCTGAAAGAACATAATTGTAAATTTTTAAGAAAGGAGTGACATTCCTTGCATGATAATGATTTGAAAAAGTGATATATATAGATGAAGGAGAGATGGTTGGGCGATCCACGACTGATGTGGCATACTACGTCCAGTAAGTAACCTCTCAAGCAAGGAAAGAGTCTATAATGTGGCTGTTGTCACATGACTGATCTGATATATCCAACCAATCAAATTACTTTTCTGAAATTCACACATCCCATCATAGTTATTAGAAAAATATTTTTATTATATTTTTTTCTTAAAAAAATATTGCGATTGGCTGAGTATAGATAATGTACTGTATCTGCTACGCAATGACTTCCTCCTCAAATAAGAGAGGGGAGGCACATGGGGTTACATAGGTTAGAAACAAGCCCCCACATAGGCTCTTACTGAGATTGAAGGGAGAGAGAGAGAGAGAGAGAGAGTTCAATTAGGAGGAGGCATAGACTTACAGGAAAGGGGCATTGCAGGCTTTAATGCAGGGAAAAGGGTACTTCACCTTGCTCATCACTTCATGCAAAGGATTTGTATATAGCCTTGTGAGGAAAGTAATGTAGCCTTTGTTGTTTTCTTCCCCCATTTTACTTTTGCTATTTTTGCCCTTTAAAGATGGTCCATGAAATGGGGGAAGTGTTTTTCTTTTTAACCATGTGAATCACTGTTTTGAGGGGAAAATGTGTAGAGACTCCCTCAACTATAGGCCACTTTGAGATGACTTTATAGTCTGTTAGTGACACTTTTTTAGCTTTCAGTTTAATAGTATAATAAGTCTTTATCAAAATGAAATTTTAAGAACTAATGATGAATAGCTAATAAAGTTATCAAATTTAGCCATCCTTAAGTTTAACTAACAAGAATCTAACCTAATTGCTTCTGATTTTTAGCTGAGTTTATTTATAAGTGTGAACGAAACAGGTTACATACTACCCTTGTCTCTCTCAAAAAAAAAAAGGAAAAGGAAAAGTGAATAAAATTGATGGGTGTATTTCAAATGGTCTATAGTTGAGAGGTTAAATTGACAAATAAGATATATATATATATATATATATATATATATACCTGACCAAATGTATGACTAGAAGACAAGGAGTTGGGCCTTGATTGGACCACTAACATAGCCTAGTGGTTCATTCTGTTCAATGTGAAAAGTTTAGGGTCCAAATTAAAATCAAATGGCCATACAACATCACCTATCTGTGAAAGGATGAAATTGAAGGTGGCCCATTGCTGTGCCTATGAGCTATTTACTATCTCCACCATCCCACATATTTGTATATATTTACATATAAACTCACCAAAGCTTCTTTCAGAAAGAAGTATGCAATACGTGTGGTAAAAAAAATTACGATAGAAAAGTATTTTATTTTCGTAAAATTAGCATGTCATCTATATCAGGTTGAAAAATAAAAAAAATATATCTTTATAGATTTTCATCTAACTCTGTTTGTTCGGTATATTAGACAGCTCTCAATGCCAAACGTACCCACTGGTGGCTTTATCATCATTTATACGTGCGGAAGAAAAATGTAAACTCGTAAATAAACTCCTGTAATTTCGATGTACTTTGAATGAGTATTTGTTAAGTTAAAAACTAATGCCAGAATAGCATGATTGCCTCATTAATTGTATTTAACCTTCTTTTCTTCGATCTAAAAATCCGTATTAACTATTTTTAGAAAACTTTAATTAATCTTTTTGTAGTTTAGCATATTTTTATCTTATCATTCTATGATTTGCAAAATATAATTTTACTGCTCTGCAGTTATAATTTTACTACTCTGCAGTTATAATTTTACTTTATTGTAGAAAATTTACCGTCAAATTGGAAAACAAAATGATACACATGATAGATATTTAGTATAAATCATAGGATAGTAGTAATATGTGTAGCACTTTATTAGTTTCTTATAGTTTGTGAGTTGTGTTATTCTGTTATACTATTTAACGACAGATACAAATAAATTCAAACTAATAGAATTACAAAATGACATTTTTCCACATGGGCCCTTAATTGAAGCATTTTCCTTGTTTTTTTAAACAAATTAAGAAGGTTTTTGAAAATAGTCATAAAAAATTACGGGTTATTTGTTAAAAAAAAAATCAAAGAAATATATATAAAAAAAAAGGGTTAATTGGAACCTTATAAGCAATTGCCCCTATAAAAAAAATCCTTATGCTTTTAATGCACGTGCATGTCACGTGCACAACCCCCCTTTTACTGGAGTTCCTTCTTTCCACAGAACTTATCGAAACAATACTGTCAACTACATAAGAGGAGTTACTCGGCGCTTAAGGCTAAACCCCTCTTCGTCCCCAAGTCCCAAACCCTAAAATCCACCCACCACACCGCACCAAAATGGCGTCGCCCACTCCTCCTCCCTACGGCGTCGGCGAGGGTTTCGGAGGAGCGCAGGGGCCGCGGCGGAGGCCGCTAGGGCTCGTGGCGAACGCGATGAAGCGGAAGCACGGGTTCGTGCAGCTGTTCCTGATGACGGGGATCCTGATGATGAGCCTACGATCCCTAGGGCAAAAGCACCGCATCCACGACCTCTCCGGCGACAACGCCGAGCTCCGGGGCGAGCGCGACGCCCTCGCCCGCCGGATGGCCCACCTCAAGGACGCCCTCCGCCGCGAGGCCGACCTCGACACCTCCGGCGCCCTCGCCTCCCACATCCGCACCCTCTTCAACGAATCCGAATAGAAAGGTTTCGTTTTTTTTTTTTCCTAGGGTTTTTGGGTCGCTCCTCGTATGCGAATTTCGAAGGAAACTGTGTTTTCGTACAAGGTTTTGTAACTGATCGTGCGAATTTGGTTGTGCTTTATGCATTCGGTTTTGCACGCAATGTGTTTGTTAAAATGTCCCAAAGAATAACAAGCTGTGTTTTTGTAGCTCAAAATAAGCATCTCAGAGTAGTTTCTTTTTTCTTTTTTTCTTTGGATAGAGCTGCATAAATTATACCATTAACGGATTAATACGATCTATGCTTGTCACATTTAAGACATTTTGTTCGCAATTCCAAATGGAGCTCCTTAGTACGGTAAATTCATAGGGATATAAGTTTGGGAACTGCAAAATGACATGCATTAACGTGGATCTTAAACGCCTGCACTAAAATTACTACCTTTTAATCCGAACCATGTTCCCTCCCAGGCTCCCACAGGCCACCAGTCTCTTTGCAATTGCACAGCTGTAACATGCTACAGCTACAAGAAATTTTTAATATAACAATAACAAGGAGGGTTTAATCTAAATTAAACATGTAATAAATTTTCAATCAAAATCTTTGACATGTCAACGAAGCAGACACAAAAATCATTATTGTAGTAACATTCCAGACATTAGACCCTAAATTCAAGTCTCCTTCTAAATAGAGTAAAGATAATTTCCTTCTAAATAGAGTAAAGATAATTTCCGCGAGGCGGAGATGTTTGGTGAATTGAGCACTCTATGCCATAAAAACAATTTCCTGTATGTAGTTTGTCAAACTCTGGATGCAGCAAGTTATCTTAATTGTATAAATTAAACTGAAAGCAATGCACAAAACTGACATCACAAATGAAGCTTGTCAAAGCATCAAAAATGATACATTCCCTCTCAATTACGCTTTCGGATCACATATTCTTTCCTGCAAACTGCATAAATTACTCGTCGAAATTACTGCAGCCCCAAGCGGCAGAGAGGATTGCTCTTTATTAGATTGAAATCAATCTGCAAAATATGGGGATGCCAAGTTTAGTTCCAGCTAATTCTAATGTTTGATGTTCAAATATATATCATACCTTCGGTCCAAAGAGATCTCTAATGTTGTCGATCCCATATAAAATCATTGTCGGTCTGGTCAAAGAAACACAATATATATCAGCATTTCCGCCTTATCATACAGTTAATAATAGTTATCTCTCAGACAGGTGTTCGCAAATATCACTATCGAAATCCAGCATTTGAAAGCCTTTTTTTTAATAGAAAAGTGAATCTTCAAGCAGTGATGTATATGGCAGCCGGTTGCTTTTCAGCATGGCCAACATGTATTGTGACAGCATAGTATCAGCATGCTGCACCATGCCGAAGGCACGACTGACAATTCAAATTTTTTTTCCAACTTGAAAGTTCCAAGCACTTTAGTTTCTCTGTTTATGCATTTCAATTGTTTAATTTGATAAAATGAGGCTTGACTTAGGAGAAAATTAATTTTTCATAATTAAAAATCCGAATATCATTAATTAAATTACTTCAAAAAGAATGCAACAGTAAATCTAGGAAAAGTCAATTTACATTAATCGAATCTGATGTATATTAGTTTCCCTAAATTTACAAAGTGATAGTACTTTCAGATTTACCAATAGCATCATTCATGCATTTGCATAAATAACCATGAAGGAGTTTGCTGATTCAATTGTTAAAAGATAATTGACAGTTCTTTTAGATCTGCTTAAGGAATTAAGACAGAATTGAGAGTCAGATTAGAAAATTAGTTTCTATTCCAGCTTTGCAAAAGAGAGTAAGATTTGCTCTAAGAGACCAGTTTGCATTATATTTGCCTTCTATGTTCTCAATGCAGTATAAATGAAATAAACAAAGACTAAAATACCTCTCGAGGGAAAGACCCCATGCAATAACGTTGACATCTTCTGGAAGCCCCATTGGGAGCAACATTTCAGGTCTAAACATGCCAGAATTACCCACCTCCACCCATTTCTTCAACCCTTCGTGATAACTGAAACAATAATAGATCAGAATATGGGCTTCGAAAGGAGAACAAAGCACAGAAGTTTCCACTACAAAGTTATCCACCTGAATATTTCCATGCTTGGTTCAGTATAAGGATTGTAAGCGGGCTTGAATCGCAGCTTAGACATGCCTAAAAACAGGAAAAAGCCAGTGGAATATTTAAATGAAGTTTTTGATGTGAAAAAATAGAATAATACAACCAAGCTGTGAACGTAGGGCATATCTTTGTGGGTGTTTTATGCAACTAAAATAGCAGCAGTCAGACAAAAACAGTAGAAAATTAAATGACAGCAATTTTGTAATCAGGATATAGTGGGATAATAAGATGAACACTTAATGACCATTTATTTTGGGAAAAAGTTGAAAGGGACAGTAACAGGTAGACTTAAGAAAAGTGTTCAATAGTTATGATATATAAACGCCTTGGATGCGCCTTTTCTCCAAACCAAGCTTAAAATAAAAGGAAATAAGCCTTTTATGATGCTGACAAAATGTAATAGCAAAAAAACTAATAGGATGTTAAAGTTGAGAATAATAAACATTGGACATTGAGCTCCTAGTGCTCAGAAAAAGACAATAATGCCCATTGTTAAGCATCTAGTTATCGCAGAAGAGATAGACACACAAGCATCCTTGCCTGGACAATAATGTACATATACTGCATTCTGTTATGGGTACTTAAAGAGGTCAACAGTTCAATGGTCTCATAACTTACATGAAAGAAAAACGTGAACTTCTCCATGAAGGAGTCTATGCAAATCCAATCTCTTCTTGGTCATGAATAGAAGGATAAAGGGGGTCTTATTTGGATTCTGAACTAATGGAAGGTGTCAATTTAGTATGATGTCTGAACTCTGTTACCACAACTTAGATACTCTCCTTATGGACCGCTATACTAAACCGAGAAATTATTGTACTCTGCATACAAAGTAAACTGAGTGCTATTGAATTACCTAAACAATTTAATTGTTCATATAGTAAGTATAAAACTATTTTAATCAAGAAAAGTTATGGCACAATGTTGTACAAAGAGAAAAAAAAATGTCATATTACCAAGGCGAGAAAAGAAGTCCTCCAACACTCCAATCAGATCTCCAAGGGTCAGCCCACGATCACAGATAAGGCCTGTCTCAATAGAGCAGAAAGTGCAAGCGGCTCACATATACTAGTTGAAAATTTCTAGGTTTCTGAGAGAATCAGAGATATCATGGTTTCTTATATAATCTGAAACCGGAGATAATCTTGCTAACAAAACCGCATTTACCCTCTATTTGATGAAACTCCGCAAGATGAGTTCGGTCCACTGCTTCGTTACGGAAAACACGGTCTATAGAGTAGTATCTCTTGGGGCTAAAAGTTTTCTGAGTACAAATAACAAAAAATTTGAAAAAAATTACGAGTGTAAAAGCAAAATAACAATGTAATCTGTAAAATGACAACTTCATCTGTTTATTTCCGGGTAAAACCTTATACACAGGACAGACTCTCTTACCTATCTCTCTAGTCCCTGCCTCAATTCTAAGTAAAACAAGATATAACTGGCTAGTTGAGAAATAGCACAACTCATAGACCCTACCTCCCTCACTCACTAAAAGTGGTAATCATGAGCAGAAGAGCCATTATCTTCTTTTCCTACTTTCATGCAGTGATGCAGGTCAGAAAATCTGCAATATGACGGTGGCTATTTTGTTATTTTACCTGTTGAGCAAGCATATAAAGCATTCTTGTAGAAACAGCAGTAGTGTGAGTGCGAAGCAGGTTTTTTTCCGCTTCATCCCTCTTCCAGTCGTATCCGTATCTGTAGTGTACATGGCTTAAGTAGGACTCTTTACATCTGCATCATCATTTTAAATACCAATATAACAGAACATACCCTTTGGACCCATAACCACCAGATTCGTGAACCCGCTTCACCTTCTCAACATAATCTTCAGGCAATTGTCTTGTAGTAGCAGGAACTGCCGAGTATTTAATAATCATATAATTCGTATTCGCAAAATCCATTTCAACATGCACAATTAAATAGGAAAAAACAGAAGTAGCATACCTTTGAGGAAAAAGGTATCATGTGAATCGCGAGCAGGGTGCTGCTGGGGCTGGAACAATGCATCAAAGTTCCAAAAGCTATAGAAAGAAAAAACAATTACCAGAAAGACCATTATAAGTCTGTACTGATAAGAACTCAAAACAGAATTACAGTTTGTCAAGAAAGTTTTATTTCACTCTTCATTGCAGCTTCACTAGATGAGAAACAACTTAAGTATCGGTAATTAGGGCATTAGACATAAATAAGAAGGTCAAACTCCAAATTATTAGATAACGGGAATCAGAAATAACAGGAACACGTGAGTTGTAAAATTATAGGGGCTTGCTTCTCTTCTGCTTAGTATTACAAAGAGAAACATGTGAGTGGTAAGAACACAAGAAGAGAAAGAAGCAAGTCATTTACTAAATTATTTTGGTCACCTCCGAAGCAAAAGCTGCTTGAACTAATTCTAATAATATTCCCTAATTATTTAGGTCTCCACCAATGCAAAAGTATGTTTAAAATAACTCCGATAGAACAATCTTTGCCCACATGCACGCATGTGCAAATGTGGAAGGTGATGACAAGTAATTTTCCGAAGAGGTTAAAAAGCTTAAGTGGATGAGAGCTGTCCAAAGAGCAATATTTCATCAGCTTAATTTTGGATGCAGTATTCAAGTCAAACTTGAATGATGAAGTTTCAATCAAACTAATAGAAGCAAAAGACAAAACCTCAGAACAGGAAGGAACTAATTACCTGCTTTCAACAAAGTTGTTAGTTGGCATCTCCTCAAAGCTGCATCAAGTAAGTGATGTAAGTAATACATAACAGAAGTTCTAATAGAAGAAACCAACAAGACATGTTTCATTATCATTTACCCCATTTGGAGGAAGATATTCTGGATTTCCTCACGAACCTGAAACATAGTAGTAGAAGCTTTCAATAATCTTCCCAAAATTGCTGTCAAGGGCGTCGAACCCTCGACTGGCCGGTCCGCGGCTACGTAGCTCGTAGCCGTCGGCCGTCTTCTTCGGTGAGGTTATTCCCCTCGACCGGAGGCTTAACAGAAAGAGAGATAGATTAGAGATATAATTCTTGCTTAATTCATTGTTCAGCGATTACAAGTATATATGGCCAATGGCCCAACCTAAATGGAGAAGGTTCTCCTTGATTCTAGGGATTTCCAAAACAACCTACCTAAATGGAGAAGGCTCTCCTTGATTCTAGGAATTTCCAAAACAACTAACTAATTTCCAAAACAACTAACTAATTTCCAAAACAACTAACTAATTTCCAAAACAACTAACTAATCTAAGTTTACTAATCTAAGTTAGGCTAACCCATGCAGCGCCTGGCATATGTGCGTCCGCACATGACATCTCTCCCCGCCTCGAAGGCCAGCTCGTCCTCGAGCTGAAAGGAGGGGAACCGACCTCTGTTGTTGCGCCCAGGGCCGGCACGGAGGGGCTGGCCACGCCGGTCCAGGAGACGGAGCGCCCCCGGCGCTGGAAGGACATGCGCCGGCGGCCGGGGTCCCAAACAATGAGCCCCAACTCGCCGAGCCACCGGGTGCCGAGGACGACGTCGTACCCGGCCAGTGGCATGACGTAGAGGTCGGCCGGGAACGAATCGCCGTCGATGAGCAGGGGCGCGTCGCGGATGACGCCGGCGCAGGTGACCCGCTCGCCATTGGCGAGCAAGGCTGTGAGGCGGGGGCATTTGCGGAGGGGCAGACCGGAGCGCCGCGCCGCCTCCGCCGAGATGAAGCTGTGCGTGCTGCCGGAGTCGAGGAGGGCGACGAGGGACGCGGAGCCGAGTGCCACGGCGATCTGCATGGTGCCCGCCATGGGAACCCCAGCCACGGCCTGCAGGGAAAAACAGGGCGCCTCGGCGTCGTGCTCCGCGTCGCCCGCGGCGTCCGTGGCGTCCCCGATCTCCACGCCTTCAAGGAAGAAGATGCGCCGGCAAAATCTGTTATGGCCACGGGTATATTTTTCATTGCAATTAAAACAGAGGCCCAGACGGCGCCGTTCCGCCATCTCGTCCGGGGTGAGGTGCCTCTGGTTGCCCTCGTCGCGACCCTGCTGGGCGGCCACCGGAGGAGCAGGGAGCGCCAGCGGCTGCTGTGGCACCGGAAGCGCTGGCCGGGGCGCGGGGGGCGGAAAGGAGGCCGCGCGGGGGCGCCCGAGGGGGAGGCTGCACCGGGCGGTCGATCGCCATCAACTCCACTTGTCGCGCCAGGCTCATGGCGGCTGCGAGTGTCTCCGGGTTGTGGATGCGGACGGCGTGGCTGAGCGGCGGCAGGAGTCCGCCGGTGAAGAGCTGGACGCGCTGAGCCTCATCAAGGCGGCCCGCGCGAGGCAGGAGGGCCTGGAAGCGATCGGAGTACTCCTCCACGGTCCCTGTACGCCGGCACTCGGCGAGCTCGAACAGCGGAGCCGAGCGGAGGGGAGGCCCAAACCGCAAGGTCAGGAGCTCCGTGAATCGCCCCCACGATGGCGTGCCCTCGTCCTCCTGGAGTTGGATGTACCAGAGTTGCGCGACGTCCTCCAAATTGAACGAGGCCATCCACACGCGCTCCTCCGCCATGGTGCGCTGTTGGCGAAAATAGGATGCGCACTTGTTGATGAAGAGCATCGGATCGGTCTTGCCGTCGTAGCGGGGAAAATCCAGTTTGTGGAATTTTGGGGGGCGATCAAGATCGCGCGGCCCCTCCGAGCGGCCGCCGGCGCCGCTGTCCGACGACGAGGCCGACTTCTCCTTCATAGCCGTCATGTCGGCCTTCATGGATGTCATCTCCGTGGTGAGGGATTTCAACATCTCCATCACATCGGCGATGGTGGGATTGCTCATGGCTGGTGGCTGCGGAGCGGCAGTGGTGGAGGACTGCGGTGATGGTGGAGGGCTAGGCTGGTGGGCGGCGGATGTGGAAGAATGGGTGGAGCGGGTGGTAGAGGATCGACGTGGCTCTGATACCAGGTTGTCAAGGGCGTCGAACCCTCGACTGGCCGGTCCGCGGCTACGTAGCTCGTAGCCGTCGGCCGTCTTCTTCGGTGAGGTTATTCCCCTCGACCGGAGGCTTAACAGAAAGAGAGATAGATTAGAGATATAATTCTTGCTTAATTCATTGTTCAGCGATTACAAGTATATATGGCCAATGGCCCAACCTAAATGGAGAAGGTTCTCCTTGATTCTAGGGATTTCCAAAACAACCTACCTAAATGGAGAAGGCTCTCCTTGATTCTAGGAATTTCCAAAACAACTAACTAATTTCCAAAACAACTAACTAATTTCCAAAACAACTAACTAATTTCCAAAACAACTAACTAATCTAAGTTTACTAATCTAAGTTAGGCTAACCCATGCAGCGCCTGGCATATGTGCGTCCGCACATGACAATTGCTAACAATTAAAAAAGTGCTGAAGATTTAATGTCCCCCCTGATTTTAAGCAACCAACTGATTCATCTTGTTTTTGGAAGCCAACAGTTACTCTTTGAAGTGAAATATAAAACAAAAGAACTCACAAGAAATTTTTTAAAAAAGAAGAGATTATGATGTACAAGGTGTTTTACAGAACATTATAGCATCTCAAATATTTTTTCAAGCTAGTTGGGTTCAAAAAATTTGAAATCCTATTGAACTGTGATGTTTGTTATAACCTAGAAAAGCATCATCCAAAGAACTCAGAAAACATTAACATAGAAAATGCACCATAAAATTTAATAACAATGAAACACACAAAAGATGTTTATTCGATTAATAGCTCAGCGCTCACGAAAAGGCAAAATATGAGGTTAGACATGCCTCAAGTAATGGTTGCAAATAGCCGATTTGGATAGGTTGTCCTTGAGCGTTGAGGTTATACTCCTTAAACTCAAGATCCTTCCAGTCACCCCTTCAAAATACAAAAATAAATTCAAAATTACTCAAGAAACAACACCTTAGTAATATCAAATGTCCTCTAGCCAAGTAATTAAAGCATTTGTTATGTGATAGAAGATTTATGCTAAAAAAGCATAAAAGATAACCTAAATCACTTATTCTGTAATACCAGTTCCAGATCAAAGGTAGCAAGTAACACCATAGAAAGTTCTTCCAAACTTCAAGAAACAAAGAAGCTAGGAAAAACAGAATAAAGATGCTCGAAGGCAGCATAACAGGAACAAATTAAACAAAATATATTATATGCTTTTCTCTTCGATAAAAGTTGATCAGTTATGGTTTCCGATCAGATGCAAACTAGTAAAATATCATAAAATGAGTCAAATTCATGAAACTGAATGAGGTTGGTATGCCTCCAAAATCCTTCTTTTCCATCACCATATGAAACAGAAATAACTTCTATGGTTAAAAAAACAAACTGCAGTATAGAAAACACCAAGCAACAAATATTTATTGGTATTCTATCCCTGGTGGGAAGGCCAACTGTTCTTCCTCACACTAAACAAAGCACAACTCATTCTGACAAAGTCCAAATATTGAAATGTGAGGTTTCAACAGAATCTTGTTGGAGGATAAAACTTGCTAAGAATTTCCTTCAGAAAAGACAAATTAGCTGAAACTAGAGTTTAAATTGATAATCATGGCACACTACTAATAAGAAGATGGATTGTCAAATTGGAAATAAAGACCAAATCATTTACAAGCAATATTTATTTCTCAGTAAATATTAATGGATTAATAGTCGAAGCAAGTTATTTGAGTTGCAGAACAAGAACATAATTGTAAATATATTTATTTGATTGCCAACAGTAGAAGATACAGTGGAAAGAAAGAACGGAATATCAGTTTCTAGCTGATAACAATATAGTTAAAAGCTCAGGTATCATTGCGTTAAAAACCTTTGAAGATGTTCACGAGTCAAATCAGTTGCAGCCTTTTTCCTCTTTGAAACATACTTGGGGCCTTTCCATAATGAATAACCCCTCCATGTGCTGTAAAAGAATTAGAAAAATCTGAGATGATTGTAAGTATAATCAAGGGTTTGCAGTATGAGGAAGACATGAAGAAAAGAACTAGGTGAGACGCATAGTTTGGTATGAAGAAGATGGTCTAACCAATTAGGTGATACTAAGAATGCTTTCCCGCTAACAATATATATCCCAAACATTGATAAAATACTATGAAGAATAAAAGTATATTTGAAGAGAAATTTTCCAAATAAACGATATCTGCTTTCTCATAAAAGAATAGCTTACTGTTTGGTAATAAGTTTTCTTCTCTTAAGATCATTAACAACCTTATCGTCGAGACCCTGTGAAAAAAAGTATTAAAATCAACACGAAGTACAGTATAAACATTGAATAATTTAAACATATCATGGTCCATCTCACAGTATAAGGTTTTTAAAGCTTAACAGTTCATGCTGTTGATGATTATGCACAAAAACTATAACCAAGAATTTGAACATATTTATGATCAGGTAAAAGTAGAAAGATATAATTCCAATATATGGATAAAACCTTTTGGCTACAGATCTTCTTATTTACCATTCCATGAATATTCAATGCAGAAAAATGTGAACAGTCGTAACCAGAATAGTAAAAACTGCACCCAGATTATATGTTACAGCAAGTGATAGCATTTCCAGACACAATTTAACTCACTACTGAGATATTTTGGATTGCACAATAGCCAAATTCCACAGTTAACCAGAGGTGCCATCTTAGAGTTTATTTGCAAACCGTCATATACTGTCCGAAGTAAAATATTGATAAAAATATATAAAGAGAAATGTCAAGAGGGTGGCATAATTTCAGCTATCTAGATAGTCAGAGCAGTATTGTACAATGAAATGAATACTCACGTTCAAAACAAAAAGGCAACATCACAACCATATAGATTAGACATGCATTAGATTTCAATATAGAGTCAAAACAGGAATGATGAATGATAGAGCAAATACCTCCCCATTGTCTATTCTTTTAAGTAGATCTTTGATGTCATCCTTTACACTTTCAACCTACACAGAAGAATAGACATTGAAAATAATGTTGGTAAAAAATGATATAACGACAGTTCAGACCCATCAAGCCATAACTACCTATAAATGCACCAGTATTCAAACCCGGGAAAAAAGGAAAACTCTATATCAAGGGAAACAAGCATAGTACAAAATTAAAGTACAATATTCAAATCTTTAATGGAGATATCTCAGATATGGCCCCCATAAAAAAGGTCCATCAAACCTTCCTCCAGGAGTGAAGTTGTTTTCCTTGGGTCAGAAAATTCTACATCAAGGAAAACAAGCATATGACTGCTTGACTGCTCAAATTGATATTCAAACATCACCCAGAAGTAGAGAACTGAATTTTCACAAGATCAAAGATATTTTGATGCATATGGTAATATACACATTTTGACGCATATTTTATAATTTTAAACATAATGCAAATGTGCACCATTCACTGTTTCTTTTCTTAACAAGCTTGCGTTTATACTGTTTCTTTCGGATGTGCATCATGCACTGTTTCTTTCGTAAGGTTTTAAAGTGTGTAGGCTTATCATCTGATGAAAACAAACAGAACATATACGGGATGTACAGAAGCAAATAATTGATGTGGTATAAAACCCAACAATTACATATGGGACATCGAGAGAAAATACATTACCTTTCTAGTGATTTGCTCTTTGTCGAAACCCACCCATCGATTTTTCGCCGCCGACTTGCTCCCTACATCGTAAATATCAGCACCCAACTTCTCCTGAGCCAAAGTACAACAAATTCAAATCGATCTTATGCAATATTCGATCAACAATCACATGCATTGCGAAGATAGATTAATAATCCCTCACCCTGAGAGCCGCCTTGGAGATGCCCTCGGGAGGTATAGCCAAGAACAACTGCACCTCCGGCGACCCATTCACGACATACGATTTCCCCTCCTCGGTGAGCACCCAGCTATCCCTCGTTATCTCCTGCGCAAAATTTCCCAAAAATGCTTGGATCTTGGAGCGGAATTAGGGTTCTAGTTATGGTTTTACAGGAAGAGAGAGCGGGGGGTGGGGGGGAGGACTAGGGTTTTAGACCTTGGCGTCGACGATCTCGAAGCCCTTGAGGCTCTTGATGAGGTTCTCGAGGTCGGCGTGGGCGACGCCGAGGGAGGCGGCGAAGTCGTGGGAGTCGGAGATCTCGTCGTGGTTTTGGAGAAACCCTAGGAGGGCGTCCTCCGCCATTGTTGTGGGTGTGTTGTTGGTGTTTGACCACAGCGTCGTCGTTCTCCTCCGCTGGAAGAGGAGGAACGGCGGCGTTTGTTGAGAGCGCTTACGAAGGCTTCTATGCCGAGCACGTGCGATGAGGAGGAGGAGGGGTGCTTGTAACGGGCGGATGTGATTTAGTCGAGGGATCCAACGGTCAACAAGCGCGGGCGCACGAAGGAGGGAAGGAAATGGAGATCCGATCGTCCGATGTCTCTCATGTGTACACGGTACACTCTTCCAAATCGTCAAAACCATGAAAATTCTAGAATGCACCGGGTATATTTGATGACGCGGCGTCTCAAACCAATTAAATATTTTTTTTTCGAAATATATGTCACATCATGATTATAAAAAAAAATTATTATATTTTTTATTAAAAAGAAGAGATGTGATTGGCTTGTTATTGATGACGTGGTGCAAGCGTGACACAGTAGACTTCCTCTTTGATGAGACAGTTATATGAGTCACGGATGCAAGCAACATCCGGGTTGGTGGAGCTCCGCTCTGATCAACTCCGCGATAGATGGGGCAAAAAATAAAAAAATAAAAATAAAAATCAGTTGAGACCCACTAAAAAATTATAAAGAGAGGCGAAAAAGCCATCCCTTTTTTTTTATCTATCCAAATTCGTTAAAAATTTATCAAAATCTACTCTCATCTCGAATAAAGTAATAAATAAAAATAAAATAAAAAATAGTATAAAAGCTAACTTATTTTGCTGCCAAAGAAACGGTGTAGGAGATGGGAGATCCCTCCGGCTTCTATATTTGTCTCGTTGGCGTTGCTATATGAGTCTTATGTATGATAGAAGTATTATGTTAAGTTTTAATTTACGGGCTTCTTTTGGGATTGTCGACCATTTCTGTCATATACGGTGAGAAAATATATTTTAAAAAAATTTCTATATATCATAATGAGTTAGAAAATAATAAATATATCTTTCTATATTTTTACCTCAATTTTATTTTGAATTTTTTAAAAAATATTTATAAAATCTATAAATCTATAAACTACTATTAAATCCCATAGCCTTCAGTCCACGTGGCAGCATTTGATTAATTTAAGCAATGTGTAGGACCCATCTGTCATGTTAAACTTATTTGGACCTGTGTGAGACTCACCTATCAACTTAAACTTATATTTAGCATTTAATTGGAGGCCCGTGGAACCACATGTCACTATTATCTTCTCACTTCATGTCCTACATTGAAATTGGTTATAGTCAAAGGTTAAGAAAGTTGGAAGGTCACTGAAGTTGAAAGGATGGGTAACTTAATATATCTAAGAATTTAAAAAGCTGGGAATATGAACAGCCATATATATTAATAGAAGAAATGAAAAGTCATCTTAGAATATGAAAGGTCATTTTAGAGTTTATATAAAGAGTTGTACTCATACTCATTTTGGATGAATAAGAAATGATATACTAAATACTATTTACTTTGTCTCAAGAAAATTGACCGTAACGATTAACCATATTTGATAGGTACTTCTTTGATTTGAATTTGATGCTCTATTTGTTTACTCGGATTTTTCTACCGTATAGTGTATTTTAAATTACGTAGGATTCGACTCTTCCAATTTGAGGTAAATTTTTTTTAGAATTTCTATATTTTTTTTAATATTTGTTTTCAGTATTTTGGTTACTATGTTATAAATTTTTATGTTTATTTTTGTTTACAAATTATATTATCTCCATTGTATAATGATTTGATTGTGTTGGGAAATTTGATGGATTTGTTTAAATTAGGGTTTAGAATTTTTGAAATGATTAATTATTACGCAGCCTAACGCCATACTTAACGCAATCTAATGGATATGTTGAAATTTATTTGCCAAATATATTTTCTATTGTTTCTGATTAAACCTACACGTCATTACCTATATAATAAGACATCTATATAAAGTTGTCGGAAACAGATGTGGTTTGATACCTATCGTAATACTTCAGTGTTAAAAATTGGAATGTTCAAAAAAATATATATTCTTCGTACTTTTCAATATACTTTAAAATTACTAAAAGTAAATGTGTTCTACCCTCTACAAAATAACTTATAAAAATATAAGGATTTAAAATTTAGAATTTAAATTTTAAAAAATTATAATATATCTATCCGTCGCATCGTGTGGGTCACTACACTAGTAAAACTGATACTTTTAAACTAGACCTATGTTTCCTAACTCGTACAATTCGGTTCGTCAATAACGTTAGGTAAGCTTTCAATGCCAAACAAATGGGTCCTAACCACAAAGGAACCCAGAATCCGACCCGCTAAGTTTGGGGGTTTTGGCGGGTTCGGATTGAACATGGTCTGACCGCATCGCGTGGGTCACTACACTAGTAAAAATGATACTTTTAACTAGACCCATATTTTCTAACTCGTACAATTCGGTTCGTCTATAACATTAGGTGAGCTTTCAATGCCAAACAAATGGGTCCTTAACCACAAAGGAACCCAGAATCCGACCCTCTAACACGGGGTGGGGGTTTGGGGGTTTTGGCGGGTTCGGATTGCACATGATCTGACCGCATCGGGTGGGTCACTATACTAGTAAAAATGATACACTTTTAAACTAGACCCATGTTTCCTAACTCGTACAATTCGGTTCGTCTACAATGTTAGGTGAGCTTTCAATGCCAAACAAATGGGTCCTTAACCCCAAAGGAACCCAGAATCCGACCCGCTAACACGGGTCGGGGTTTTGGGGGCTTTGGTGGGTTCGGATTGAACATGGTCTGACCGGATAAACGATGAAGGGTCTCCTCCGCTCTTCGACCGCGAGTGTACTGTTTCCGTCCGAAAACCACTCCCTCGCCGATGGCGTGCTCACCCTCTCTGCGGCCCCGCCTCCTCTCTTCCTTCTTCGGAGACCGCATCCTCTACTCCGCGGCGCCGCTCCGCTCCTTTCTCCACCTTCACGCAGGTCCTTTCTCCCCACTTCTCTTCCACTTATTAGCAATACATTCGTATTCATCTTTAAAAGTTTAAACTGTCAGAGGACCGTGTTTCAGTATTTCATACTGATAAAAACGTACAAAACTTATCTGTACTATGGATCATTTTGAATCGGCTATTCAAACTTACAAAATTTTAATTCTACTGCTAAATCTTTTAATTTGTTTGATTTGAGTCGGTATTCTACACTTCAACTTCAAAATTTAAAGTAATTACTTATTTTAATAAAGTTATTTAATTTGCATGAAGAATACTAATTAAATCCGTAAAGATGAATAACAAATTTTAAAGTCAAAGCATCGTCGACCGACTCAAATCAATGGATCAAATTGAAAGGTTGGATAGTTCAATCAAAATGGTCCATAGTTTAAGTAAGTTCTGCATGTTTTTTTACTTTTTATATTCAACACTCCCCCTCGCATCTAGCTCGAAGAGCCTGATGCGTACTCGAGACATCGTATTCTTATATCATGTTAAATAGTGTGAAATAAAGTCACAGAAATTTTTTTTTTTTTGAAAAAAGCCTAAATTGGTCTTCAAAATTAGGCAAGAGCTATGTTCATTTGCTACTGAGATTCTATAGAAAGAGACATAGATGTTTCTCATGGTAGGCTTAATAAGTGTCAATTTAATCTTTGCCAAAAGAAATTTCGGCGGTAGATAATTAGCTGCTAAAATGAATCTGTATATTTGGCCCTCTTTTCTTTTGGCAGGAAATAAGCAAGCATCAGTGCAGTTGTCCAGAACTCTGTGCAATTTAGCTGATCTTCTCTTTAACAGAAGGTACGCATTCTGCATCTAAAGCAACGAAAATATTTACTTCTGGTCCAGATGTTGATTTGTGCATAGTAATAGTGGTAGTTATTAGGGTATCGATTCTCCTTGTTTTAGGTGTTTATATATGGAGATAAAAAAAGATTACCTAATCGTTATCGCACGGTCGATCTGAATTACAAGAATGAGTTTCTTACTATCTTAAGAATCGCCATTCTCATTGCTGTCTTCTAAAAAGAATAAAGCAGTTAAATTTGCAATCTTTGTGGTTTGCTTTTTAACCTTTTCCTAAGTTTTTTAGTTGTTGATTTTGCAGAGATAAGGATGACTTGTTAAATAATAAGCGCAAACGTCTGCGACCTGGAAAAGTTTCTCCTTGTCTAGAAGTTCCTGATCATATACCTCGGCCTCCATATGTAAATTCTCGTCAATCACCTGGAATCGCTTCCGGACCTGAAATTCATGACGAAAGGGGAATAGAATGCATGCGAGCTTCTGGACGGCTTGCTGCTCAAGTTTTGGAGTATGCTGGGAATCTTGTTAAGGTAATGTTGATTACTACGTAGTTGTAAACCTGATGTTTTGTGTTTTTCTTGGCTCTTTTCATTCATTTGGCCATAGTTGTTTGTCTACTTAATGGATGATAGACTTTTATGTTATGTAATTAAAAAAAAAAAAATGCAAGTGTGGTTTGAAGAGACGAATGAACATTTTGTGATATTACGTTGCCATTACAGAATACAATCTTGCCATTCTCTTTCTATAGGCATATACTCTCCTGGTAATATATCTGATATAGTATTCATGCTGAATGCGACAATGCAAACCACGTCATAAAACTCACATAGGGTAGAGTCAAATAGATTCTAAAAGCTTTTGTGAAGTGTGGAATTAGGAATTCCATGTTTGGAGCCTAAAATTTGGTTGCTAGGTTAATAGTTGCTTGTTTTTCCGATAGAAGTGGCAGCCGACCAGTTAATGGGAACAAGTCGGCCTGTCTGCAGTATAGATTTTTTTGAACTTTTAATTTGTGTTTATTTTCTTTAAAATCAACTGATTACTTGGGGACTAAGGATTGCTCTTGATGCCAAAAGAATCTTCCAAAGAGTTGAAGAAAAACAAAAGAGAATTTAGAGAAGGGAAGATTTTGGTTTCATATGAAATAAACGAAATTAGGCAGGGGGAGAGGGAGAGGAACAACTAGCTCATTTTATTCTGATTATTATAATTACCACTTTTAAATGTCAAATATAAATATTTTCTCTATCGGCAGCCAGGCACAACGACTGACGAGATTGACAGAGCAGTACACCAAATGATCATCGATAATGGAGCATATCCTTCACCTCTTGGCTATGGTGGCTTCCCAAAGAGTGTTTGCACATCAGTAAATGAATGTATTTGTCATGGAATACCAGATTCACGCGCACTTGAGGTTTGTTCTATCTTGCTTTTTTTAACTTAATGTCACTTTCATACTGACATGATCTAGTGGGCAGGATGGTGACATTATCAACATTGATGTTACTGTCTATCTCAATGTAAGTCCAGAATAATGTTCGTTCATACTTTTCTTTTACATCTTCGTATGCTCGGCCAATACTTGAGAGTATATCAGCACCATTTTGCAGTTCTAATTTTAATTCTAGTCCCTTAATATGACATCATCTTGCTCAAAGTGAGAATAGGAGGAAAATCTGGCACTTATCTTTTAGTACTCCAAGTTGCTCCTTAATATCTTGCTGCTGCATGGAACTGGTCATTAGATATTTGGGACAGCATTCTTAGCTCCTATCTGTTCTTGTAGGGTTATCATGGTGATACATCTGCCACATTTCTCTGCGGTCATGTCGAGGAGGGAGCTAAGAAATTAGTACAGGTCAAGATGTGAATTATATAATTTTCTTCCATATTTTTTTTAACCGCATGCTTTTTCAGACAAATTTATCCTTAAACAATCACCAACAATTGCATAACATATTAACATCAGAACAAGTGAATCACAAAACATATTGTTTTGCTTTTTTACCCCTGTTTGTTTGGAATTTCTTAGGTGCTTCTGGGTGAATTATAGCTGAGGAGGATACTATCTTTATGATTTTGAATTTTGCATTTGATAAATGTTGTTTTGTTGTCTTTAGGAACCCATAGTTGTTAAAATAAATTAGAGCATCAGAAATGTCCTGACTCTCCATAGATAATATTTGATGATGTGACCTTTTTCATTTTATACTTATTCCAAAAAAGAATTCCTCTTCTTGGTTCTAGTGTACTGCAGTCAAGTAAGAATGAAAGATGACTTGTAAATTCACCACAAAGAAATAACGGTATTGTTCTGATATTCTCGATGCTTCCTACTGTAAGGTAGAATCCTTAAAACAGCTCCCATCGCTATTGTTCATATTCTATTTCTGTGCAATTGTTTAATTTGTCTAGCATCTTTTAGGAAATTCTGACTTCTTTCTTGCATCAAGAGTGACCTTAATTATCTCTCTCCTCTGTTCATATTTTCCCAATTTCTTGTTGTATTTTTACATGTTGTCATTCATATTCCTAACAGTGTTAATGGAATATTACCATAGTTATAATTGCTATGTAAACCGGCCAATTAGTATTTTGACTCTGAATTTGGATTATAATCTTGCAATTAAGAGACAGTCTCTGAGCTCATTATTTATCTTTTCTGGAGCAAATAATGACATCGGTATAGTTCAGGTAACAAAAGAATGTCTTGACAAGGCAATATCGATATGTGCTCCAGGAGTGGAGGTCAACCGCATTGGGAAAACCATACAGTATGTACTTTGAGCATGAACTATTAGTTAAATACTTTCTCAATTTCAATATGTGCTCTTTATGTATTGATTACGTTCTTAATGTCCACATTTCTGGGAACAATCAATATGTGCTCTTTATGTATTGACTATATTCTTAATGTCCACATTTCTGGGAACAAAGTAATCGTAAGATTAACAAATCAAGTGTTTTCTAGTGATCATGCAGATAAATTTCGGTTTGGTGTAGTTCGACAATTTGTTGGTCATGGAGTTGGACGAGTGTTCCATTCTGATCCTGTTGTCCTTCATTACAGTAAGTTCTGAAAGCAACAAAGATGCCCTTTCTCTTGTTTTAAAGCCCATAAACAGATCAAGTAAATATAATAATCTATTTTATGCGAAAATAAGAATAAACTTTATTCTCTTCTGTTTTTAATTCAAGAAAAAAAAAGAAATCTCTTCTGTTTGGTATATGTTTAGCTTATCCGGTAACTACATATTCCCGGTTTGCGTCATTATGATTGTTCTGGATGTATCTGATTCTGGAATGATATTGGTTGGTTACTTTGGATAACATATTTTATATTAGAGAAATTGGAAAGGGCGTTATATATGTTGAATTATGTTTGATAGCTACAAAAGTTATGCTCAACCGATGCACGTAGCCTGGCCAGAGCAGGGACCAGCAAGCAGCAGTTCAATTTTGAAAATGATACCATAACTTGTGAGGGACCGGAAGTGCTTCTTTTCCTAGGAGAACATATGTCAATCTCTGTGTTGAATCATCTTTTGGTTTTAAAGCTTATGCTGTTCTCTCTCTTTTGCAGGAAATAATGAACGTGGACGCATGGTATTGGGTCAAACATTTACAATAGGTACTCCTATTAACTCTTTTTGTATTTGCTATTTATCAAATCATGCAATCAGTCCTTTGATCAAATCGTAGTATCAGTCCTTTTTAAAGTTTCATTACATTTAAGGAAGAAGAATTCATAAAGATCACTTAAAAAGATGTTAATCCCTCACTATCATCCAAGCACTTGAGAGAAGCCGCTTCATAAGAAGATGCTTAGATTAGAGTTATCTCCAAATTCTGCCTCCTAATAGCTCATAAAGATGCTCTAGTTTTAGTTTATTGATGTCTGCCGCTCTGTCAAATTTAGTTCTTGGGAATATTCTGGTGTTTTTGGTGGGTAGATTCGTATGATCCACATCATTCACAATGTTTCACTTTCACTTTCATGTACCTTAAATAAAGACAATGTTGTTTCGACGCAGCATCTATCAATTAGTTTGCAACTTTGAAAACTTCGAGCGATGTTTACACAGGTTTACTGTTTGATTGATTGCAAATCGGGAGGAAACTTGAATAGCTAACTTTTATGTAAGACAATAGGAATTCACATATTTTGTTCTGATTTACAATGCAGAGCCCATGCTAACAATGGGGAGCACAAATCTTAAGATATGGGCCGATAACTGGACCGCAGTCACCGAAGATGGGAGCTTGTCGGCGCAGTTTGAGCACACGATATTGATTACAGAAAATGGGGCAGAAATACTCACAAAATGCTAAGATTTGTGAACCCTCAACAATTTATCCTGCTTCTATTCTTCTTTTAATTATCGAACAAATTATATTCATTGCAAAAGCAATTGCTACGCCCTGGTGGGTCATTTATTTGTAATTTGAAATTTGAAATTTTAGGAGACTCAATGCGAACTCATTTTTGTATCGAAGATCCCGTCTTGTTAATGTATTTCGTATTTAATCTTCTTCTCATTGGTCTTGATTCTTCTTTATCTTTTCCAAGTTCTTACGGTGAAATCAAATCAAAGGGCATTACAGGTAATCTACACTGTCTAATTAGTTGCAATATTAATTAAAAAAAGTGTTCTTATGTAATCTTGGAACTGAGAAGTTGAACGAACTCAAACCTAATACAACAACTCCATTCATATTATTTATTTAGTGACAAAAAATAGTGATTGGTGCAACAAAACATTTGTACATATTTATGTATATATTTAAAAGCAAGCGTACCTTTTGCTCTCGCGAATCACTAAAACAATTTAATAAAATCACCAACATCCTCTGATGACCCGTGTCGGCGCCACTTTAGCCAAACCACATTAATTAATCCACAATCAAAGTGTTGGCCCCACGTGGGACCCACAATCCCCCGGGGTCACGTCGCATGCGACTTTGCTACAACCCTTCTTAAATTTATCCACGTGTCCAGCTCTGCTTGGGCCCTACACGATTCTGAGGCTCGTGATTGGTCGTCGCGTTCACACGAGATCTCCAGTAGATTCGAACCGTGTATTTTTTCAATTGCCAAAATAAGCGAGTTCAATACGACTCGGTCCCACGCGGTTGAATCAGAGCCGTCGGATGAACTTGATCGCACGTGATTACGCTGTTCCTGCGGAGCAGTGTAAGGGACGAGTGCGCACACCGCAGGTGAGCGGAGCTACATAACTCTCTCTGATGAAGGATAAACTGCAAACTAATACCTAAAGTTAAAGTAAGCTTCACTTTAGTCCTTTAATTTTTAAGTTTACTTCCGAAATTTATGAAAAGAATTCACATATCTTTGCCATTGGTTCATAACTATCTGTAATTGATTAATTCACATATATATATCTATTCATTATAAATCTGCATACCCTCTATTTTGTACATTTAATCCATTGAATAAATTTCTAGATTCTCAATAGATGATTGAATTAAAAGAAGAAGAGCTAAACTATAATAATTTCAAAAAGTGAAGAATCTGAGCACCCTATTTAAAAGTCTGAGGACCAAAATGAATCTAAATGAAAAGGCTAGGGACTGAAGTGTAATTTACTCTCCCGGAATGATAGATCCTCTTCCCAAATACTCGCCCCCACCCCCACTCTCTTTTCCCGTTGCGGAAACCCCAAGAAAGGCTCAAAAGGGGAGCACCAAATCCCGACCCCAATTCCGCGATTCCGATCCCCTCATCTCTTCTCGACGCGGGGTTGGTCGCATCGGCGGCGGCGATGTCATGAAGGCGGCGGCGGCGGCGGCGGCGGCGGCGGAGGAGGAGGTGGCGGAGGAGGTGGTGGCGGAATGGCGAGGGGAGTGGTAGAGTGGGGGAGGAGAGGAGCGAAATGGTGCTCCTATAGGAGGATCACCATTACGGTGTGCTCCGTGAACCTCTTCGTCGCTCTCTTCGTCCTACGCTCGCTTTACTCCTCCCTCTACGTCGGCGATCCCTTTCCAGGTTAAAAAAGAGCGAATCTAATTTGTTCTCCTCTTTTTTTTTGAATTTTTCGCTTGTTTTTGGCTCGCATTTGCTCTTTTTCTGACGATTTTTTGGGGGTAATTTCAGAAAATAAGCATTCGGATGATCAGATTAAGAGGATAGAGGAGTCGATTCGGATTCGTAAAGCAGCGGAGCCTCTTGAGCTCGTTAAAGTGGTAAGATCTCACTTAGTTTTTCTCGTTTTTTTTTCTCTATTTTTGTCAATTTCTTTGTTATTTTTAGATCTTTCGTATTTAGATTGTGGCCTATTTTGGTTTATTGGATGGTAAAAGGTGAGGAAGCTGAGAAAAGAAGCTTATAGAGAAGAGAAGAGGAAGGGAAATTTGCTACCACTACCTGTGAAGCAGAAGCTGACCAATGAGATTCTGCAGAGGTTGAGGAGTTTGAAGGATAGAGATAATGCTACTGAACAAAGAGGTGGATACAATTTTTTCTTTTTTACTATTATTTTTTTGTGTCCTTATTGTATAATTGATTCGATTTCTTCGGTTAGCTGATGCATATTCTGATTAGAGTGAGGAAAAAATTGAGTGGGTAAATTATTGGAGAAGTTTGAAAAAAGGATTTTTTTTTTCTCCTTTTTTTGTAGCAGCTTGAAATGAATTACAGGAGGACTGAAAGAAGATTTTTGTGGAAGTTGGTTATCTTTCACATCTAAGCATTTAAAGAGATGTTGGGCCATCTTTGTCGAAAAGAAGAAAAAAGTCACTTTTGAGTTTTTCCTTTCTACATTGTAGGGTGACTAAATATCTGTACATCTTATCCGTAGAAAGATTCTTAATTTTCTCTGATATAACTAGGGGCCCCGGAGAAATGATTGTGTTGTTTGGTGTCAATGTTTATTCGACTGCAGAATTTGTATGTTAGTATCCTAAAAGGAGATGGATTACCAATTTCCTCTGATATGATTTTTTCAGAATTTCTGGTTAGATTGCTTAATTTCATGGGTAGTTCTTTTTTCCTTTTTAATTTACATTTTTTTTGCTGTCACATTTCATGAAAATTTTGGTTTATCTTTGTGTTGCCAGTTGCCACCTGATAGGATGGTGGCTTTGACAAGTTGTAACTTACAGATGAGTTGTAAAGTCATATCATGTTTTCCTGATGACGATTCCAAGATTCGGAATTGACCAAAACTTGTTGGCAAATGGCATTGCGGTAGGTAATGGAGCATTATGAATACATATATTGAGATAATGCTCCATTACTTTCTTGCTGTAGGTAACTGATGTGATTTCTGATTTTAATTCTCCATCTTTCTCCAACTTTGCATCTGCTCATTTCTCAATACATATCTTCAGACAGAGACTCCATTTTATTTGTAGTTGTTATCAAATATCTATACCTATACATTATTCTCCCTAAATTTGCCACATGGCGATGCTCCCTTCATTGTTGGGTGTGGGCTTCACCCCGAACCGGCTCAAGTCCTCTACATATTTTTCTCTTTCTTTGCTTGAATCGAACCAGATTTTTCTCTTTTTTTGCTTGAACCGAACCAATCATTGTTGAGTGTGGGCTCCCCCAAACCGGCTCAAGTCCTCCACATGTTTTCTTCTTTTTTTGCTTGAACCAAATCGGATTTTTCTCTTTTTTTGCTTGAACTGAACCTGGTCACACCTCTGCATTGGGCCGAATTGTTCCTCTTCCACTTTCTTTGGCTGTTACCTTCCTTCACTGGCAAGATGAATCCTACCCTTTATCGTTGCTTCTTCCATCACTGTTTTCTCTTTCTTTGTCGATATTCTTTATTTTTTCTCTAATTATCTATCCGTCGCATCGCACGGATTACTACACTAGTAAAACATGAAATTAGATGGCTTCATTCTGTTCATCAAATTATTTGGCTGAAAGTTAGTATGCTGGAATTTTTTAGCAGAAGCAGTAGAATTGTGGCGTGCTGAGAAACTAAGAGATATTAAGATGGCATCAAGGAAAAGGTCATCAAATTCCAGCATTCCTGCCCAGGAAGCAAGTACGTGGCACTTTACTAGATTTTTATTTTTTACCCCCTCTGCTGCAGTTTAATGAGTTGTTAACCTGGCTTTTATGATCTCTGGTCAGAGCCTGAACTACCTTTCCCGATTGTTAATTTTTAATACATAAGAAGCGTGACTTTTTTGTAGAAATGTTGAAACGTGCGTTGGGGTCCAACTGGCTTATGCTTATGGAGGACATTGGTCTTTGGCTACCAGCTGGTGTTACAAATACTGAACATGATGACAAGCCTGCAAATGAGCCTGATGGTAATGTCCATTATGTGGTGTTGTGCATAATGTATTGTGTTTTTGCCCTCATTTCTCTCGACAACCTTGTATCTTATCTGCATTGGTACTTGTTTGGTGTAGCTCCTAGAATAGCTTCTTATATTCTGAAATCATAAGCTTTCAATCACCAGGCAAAGGGCAAACAAAAAAAGTTTGGAGGTTGTGCCCCTGGCATGAAGCTCTAAATGGTCTTTTGGGCCGCAAAAACAAAAGCTCCAATCTGAAGCTGCTTCTGCTGTAGCACTAAGCTGTTTTGGTGATTATAATTAAAAAGATAAGGCTATTAAGTGCTTCCTTTAACAGCTCTAGTCAGACAACACTTGTCCAAATGCTCTGGTTGGGGCAAACATGCTCTTATTGCCCTACTGCAAAAGTTAACTCATGCTCTACAGCTCTAGTAAAGTCCATTTAAAATGGTATTGCAAAACTTTTTACTGCGGTCCCTTTGGATGTACAGAAGAGGAGATTATACCTGGTCGACCGCTGGCTCCCGAATGCCATCCCGAGCTCCATACTGATTATGATGGTGCTGCTGTTAAATGGGGCTTGACACACCACAAGGAAAGTGCTGCTGACTGTTGTCAGGCTTGCCTAGATCACGCTAAGCATGCTAAGCCAGGCGAGATGAAGTGCAATATTTGGGTGTATTGCCCTTCGGAATTCGGATGTTATTCACCGGATATTTATGAACACAAACATCAGGAGTGCTGGCTGAAACAGGTATTCTCACGTGTTTTTGTTGAATCAATATATACAGGCTCTACTATTACAAGCACATTTAGCTTTTCAACTGCAATGCTAGCCAATGTTTCCGATTTCTGAAAACTGTGAGGTAGATTACGATCTCTCAATGATTTTTCAGTTGCTTTAACTTGCTTATTTGGTACTAAATATTGAATATAATTATATGAAGTGTGGAGCTTTTCTTGTGCGATTACAATTTGTCGATTATCTGTTAGTTTCGGTGAAATCCTCTCTTTATCATGCAGATTTTCATCCGAAATTTCTTCAATAGTGGATTATTCTTCTCTTGTAAGTTTGTGAAAAATTGTTGCACGTGGTGCTTCACTTGTTCTCGACAAAATTTAAACTTCTACATGAAACTGCCACTCCAAGTTTTATTTACTTTCTCTATCACGGTCAATTATCAAACCACGATACTTGGTTCTTTTAGTGTTAATCGAAATACAAACGAACGAACTACTGAAACACTTTTCATACTAACTAGCGAACTATTTTTGTTGTCGTTTCCAGGCCGAGAAGCCCCGATTGAACTTCAAAGACAAGTATTCCGAGTCATACAGAAGCTCTCACCCCACAGCTCCTGTCGTCGTACCATGGATCTCAGGCGTTGTTAGCTGAGTTCCGCCTCAATTTTTTTTTTCTTTCATTCTTAGTTGCAAAGTGCCCGATCCTCGTCCGAGGCATTAGTTTTGCATTATGTTGCAATATTATCACGTCGAGCTACCAAATTGCCATTCTCACGAGCAGCGCCGCCGCCCGATCCTTGCACCGCTTTTTTGGTCACCATATGCCATTGATGTCAATTTTTTTTTTTTTTTTTTTCTTGCCCTTGTATATTTTAGCATCGACATTAATATTCTTCTCATAACTGGTTAAATGTTTGTTCGAGGGAGGCTTGTTAAGCTGCAGAGCATGTTGAGATACTGATGGTGATGCATTTATCATTGTCAAATTTCGTATTGGCTGTTTTGAATGGCTGAGATTTGCTAATCACAACCTTGTTACAGAGATTGATGTAGCTGATTTTATTAGCTTTAATTTGGTAGACTAGTAGGAAAAAAAGAAAAGACCCCTCAAATTCTCTTTTTCAATTGATACTTCTTTAGCTTCTAACTTTTTGAATTGATTTTTTAAAATTAAATAATTTAATTAGTAATTTATTAATCTCATTTTATTCGCTACAAAAGTAATTTAAACTAGTAAATTCATTAGAATTGCCAATCAATTCGGTAAAATTTTTAATTTACTTGACTAAAATGCTTGATTTCTAAAAACAGAAAGTTAAAAAGTCTCAATCAAATTATCCGGTTTCAATTATTCTCTGTCTCAATTATCCTCCGCAACGAAAAGCGTGGAAATTATACTCCTGCATTTTTCGATTGTTTCAAATGTTTCTAAAAATTTAGGACAAATGTTTAATAATCTACCAATTTTAATATAAATTTATAAAATGATGTGGAATAAAATTATTTATAAAATGATGTTTTATTTAATTTTTAAACTATTTTTTTAAAATTATAAATTAAATAGATGTTAAGATATGAGACAACACTATATACCAACAGATTTTAATAAAATTTTAGGATTAAATAAGAAGGGTTTTGAGATGCTCTCCATACATTTCCACGTATATAATGTAACCGGTTACTTCCGAACGAACTTGGCGACGGTAGGGTTAAAGTGCGAAGAAGCCCACGCGACACCCCTCCACCGCCGCTTCGCTCAGATCGTCTGAGGTAATGATCTCTCTCTCTCTCTCTCTCTCTCTCTCTCTCTCTCTCTCTCTCTCTCTCTGTGAATTTTGGGAATTTTTGACGAAAATTCTAGGTCTTCGTAAGATCTTAAATCGGTTCTTACCCTTTACTCTCGTTGGGGTTAATAAGCGATCTAATTAAAGGTTCGATCTGTGGAAGCTCTTTAAAACGAATTCCAAATCCTAAAGCGATCGTCGGAGAAAGAAATTTGTGTTCAATTAGATATGGTCCTGTTATCTTAGTAGAGTGAGCAATCCTAATTGAAACTGCTGCTGTATTAAACCCTAGAGAAGTTGTGTGGGCTCTGTGAAGAGCGGCGAAGGACCACTTATAGAATCCATTTTAAAAACGCTGGTTATGAATTTTTTATTATTTTTTTTTCCGATCGAGGTGACAAATTGATTGCATCAGATGAGGCTGAAGAAGGATGTTGAAAGTTAGAAGAAGCTGGATTTTAGGTGAAAATGTATAAAGTTTACCTCAACTATCACCCGTTTGGATTTGATTATTTAATGTTTAAAAAATTTGATGACCTTTTAGTTTATTCAATTGGAGCTAATTAGTGACTCTTTAATTTCAAAATTTGAATGTACGGGTCTAGTTAGTATATTTTATGCGATTACGTAACTATAAATTCATTAAAATAACCAATTAGCTTAAATTTATATCCGAAGAGCCATCAGATCACTTAAATCAAACAAATTGAAAGGTTGGATGCTAAACTCAAAATTTTGAAAGGTTGGCTAGTTGAATCAAAATGGTCTATAGTTCAGATAAGTTTTATACATTTTTACCTAGATTGTATGCAAGGATTTGCCTTTCTGTAGTGAAAATCAAACAATGCTTCTTTTTGGAGACAGATTCGACGCCGGAGTTCAACTTAAGCATTGTTCCTTAACATCATTGCTTAGTATGAATATCTCGCCATTTTGAGAATATAGCTGTCCTCTTTATTGTGCTTCATTCGGTTTGGCTGTGAGAGAAAATGATTTGTCACTATCTTTCTGTTACTGGGGATTCCTATTATTGCTGTATGTATGAGAATTATCTCTATTTTTTTTTTTTTTTGGTTGGTAGATTCATTGCCACTGCTGTTATCAATGTTACTATTTTCAACTGTAGTGATATTGACTGAGCTAAAATTGTGTCAATACTCAATAGAATATATTCAGAATCTGTTCATGTCTCTCATTTGAGCACGTACCAGGTTTGATGAAACTGTTCCGTCACTAACGATTTCAGCTCTATCAATGATTCCACTGTTTTGCTAGAACTCCTATTCGGACGGCGAAGCCCTTGAGTTTTCTGACTATGCCTTGTTATCACTATCCTTTCTGAGCATGCCTCGTTATCTCTAGCAGCATTTTGGGATTAGTGTAATTCTTGATCCTGACAGAACATTAGCTTTGTTGTTTGTCTGTCTTGATTGAATGTCAGACATCAATCTTTTTACAATTTTTTTACGTGGGTTAAACATATTCCAAGTGCCATCTGGGATGCGAAACTGCATGTTCAGCAATCTTTATTCATTAATGACCTTCCCATGCCCTATGCAACATTCCTTTTTTTACTGAGTTTTTTGTTATGTATCGTCAGTTTTTAAATGAAAAAAAATGATGTCTACATCACTCTCTTACCAATTTATCATCTCTCCTTTTAAAATTCAGTGAAAAGGCAAGTAGGTTTGCCCATGCTTCGTGCTCTTGATATTTCCACTCATCGGACGCATTATGAAGTTCTATCAGTAAAGGAAGATGCCGGCTATGAGGAAATTCGGGCAGCCTACAGGTCAGCCGTGCTGAATACTCATCCTGATAAAGCTCAGAAGGTTTCCGTTCCATCGCGGGCTCACTTTCAAGAACAAGAATTTCTGGATGTCCAAAAAGCATGGGAAGTTCTCTCTGATCCCAAATCCAAAGAAGAGTATGACAATGAACTGCGGGCGCTAAGACAGGAGTTGGAGGTTGTTGCTGATGAGGTTGAATTGGGTGATATGACTGTAGAGAATACTGGTGAAGTTCAAGAGCTTTTGTATTTATGCAGGTGTGGTGACTATTATTCCGTAAATTCGTTGGAGCTCAGGGAAATGGGGATTATATTGGGTGAGGATGGAAGAACAGAAAAAATACGGGGCTGTATTGATCTTCAACCTGTCTCTGTTCTTCTACCTTGTGGTTCTTGTTCACTTAAGATTCGTTTGACAATAGATGCGGCTTGTTGATCATGTTGTTAACTGTTTTGGTTTTTTCTTTTCTTTTTTTGTGCTTGAATAATAGAATCCAGGGCTTTTTGCATTTAGCCCCATCAAAAAAATATTTTCACAAATAGTTCAATAAAATTTATATTTACAAGATTGGTCCTATCTCTGCCACGCAAGCGTCACGCGAGCGCCATATAAGGAGCGGCCTAGATAAAGTTGAGCACGGTCATTTATCGTATTTGGACATGGTGAATGGTTCACCGTATTCTTCCTAATCTCTAAACCCTAAATATTACGTAGTTCTTCCTAAATTTTAAATTTCAAATTTTAAATATTACGTAGTTCTTCCTAAATTCTAAATTTCAAATATTACGTAATACTCTAAATCCTAAATATGACGTAGTTCTTTCTAAACCCTAAACCTCGAATATTACGTAATATTCTAAATCTCAAATATAATGTAGTTCTTCGTAAACCCTAAACTCCAAATATTACGTAGTTCTTCCTAAACTCTAAACCCAAATATTCAAAGTAGAAAAATAATGGACCACGGTGAATCATTCACCGTGTCCAACTTAACAACCGCGCTCGCGTGGCGGGAATAGGGCCAACCTTACAAATATAAATTTTGTAGGGCCATTTGTAAAAAAAATTTCTTAACGAAGCTAAATGCAAAAAAAGCCCTAGAATCCATTCATTTTGATTTTGTTTCATTCATGTAGGTAATTAGAATGGGTTTTATGAATTTTGATCCTTGAGGATTTAGATTAACCTGTGTCTGACGTTTCGTGATAGTGGAATGTAGTACTGTTCGTCATGAAACCCTTAATTTCAACAGACGGATGTGGAAGTTTGCCTTCCGCGCGAATTGACTTCTCTGAGCTTCTGATTGAGAACTCGACTTGCAAATTTATACTGCTTATCTGGGGTTTATCTTCAATCTTTTGATTTAGAGAATGTTATTGAATTGAACTGACCGCTTTCGGAATCACTTGGACGGTCTCGAAGCTGATCCAATGTAGGCGAAAGCAGAACCATTGGTAGGTCGGCTCTTCTAAAGCATTCTGGTTCAGTTCGTAACATTTCTGCACACTTTTAACCTGAAATACTTGGTTGTAACAGCTCGTAACACTCGCGTGCTATCATAAACATTTTTATATAGCATCACCTATCAACATACCTAACAGAATTTAAACATCGAATACAGTAAGATGCTTTTATAAGAATATAATGTTACAATTTCTCTCTGATTGTACAATTTTGCTTAGAATTATGAATAAAAAAGGAGGTGTTGTCTCCACCCTAAGGAAGATCTAACTTTTGTCAGCCTTAAATTATGTATTAACGGCAAAGAAAGTTGAAGACCATTAAAACGTAAATAACGTCGATTGGATTTCAGCTTGCAAAATCCAAATAAAACTGCTATATGCTCCAGAACTTCAAAGGGCTTTCTTAACTTCGAAAAATCCAGGTCTCTCCTCGTTCGCTGAAGCAACATCTTCAGGAGATGCAACAGCAACCGCCACCCCGTTGTTCTTGACCGACTCAACCGCATCTGCAAACTCCTTGAAATCCTTCAAACTGTTCCACGAATCAGAAGGGGAGCCGTTAAAAGAAGCGAATATTGAATTTACTGGATATGGGGTGGTTCAGTAATTAAAGTCTTAACACGCTATTCAATTGATGATCATAGTTTAAAACAAATACCCAAGAAAAAGCAGGACATATTGAACTAAAGCCGCTTACCTGGTTGATAGAATTTCTTCACGCCTCTTTTCACGTTCCTCCTCAGTGATACCCAGCAAATATCGCAGTAGACTGATGACAGAGAAAAGGCATTGGTATTAAACACCACCATTCAAATTACAAAAAAATAATGTTAGTTACAAACACACGGCCACTCGGGTATAGAGTATAATAAGAACGAAATGAGCATATCAGCGGCCAAGGGATGTAACAAAAGACGAAACTTCATATAAAAAATTGATGGAATTGCCGCCCCATACCTGCTATAACCCTTAGCATCTGGCAGCTGATATGTATCGACATCTCCTATTGTGCCGATAATGGCTTTCGTGAGAGTATCATCGTCCATTTCTAGTTTCCTCAGAAAGTTGGCCGTCCCATCATAGATGTCTAATGTCTTCAATAAGTTTGGATCACGATAGGACAAGTAGGAGAACACTCCTGCCAAAAGAACGGAATTGGTAATCGGACTTTAGTAAATGCACCAACAGTATTGGATTGCCGAACACTTGAATAGGATGTAGATTCTTATAATACATGTAATTTCAATTGAATCCAGCTATCCAAGGCAAATAGATAAGTTAACATTAGAGTGAGTTGGTATGCACCTGAATGGGTATCAAAATCACAAAACCCTCCATAAGCACCACCACTAACTCGGACCCGGTCCCATAACCATGTGTTACCAATGTACTTGGAAATGACATAAGCACTTCCACTGAGCTGATATCCTGTTTCATATATATTAGCAGCTTTCCCAACATAGTTAACCTGCAAACATGAAAGGAACATTATGATGCTTGAATGGAATCAATGGAAGCTATGATTTGACGCAATTTAACATCAAAGATCTGATTAGCACCTGAGTAGGGATAACTATGGCCTCATTTACTGGAGAGAGTAGGGCTGGCCAGGAGTCACTACCAGCTGCTGAAGCATTGGGGAGTGAATCAAGAAAATTTTCAATATACTTAGTTGATTTAGTCAGATTTTTTGCATCGGTTGTGATGTTGATTAAGCAGCCTTCCTTTGAGAGCAGGGACTTTCTTATCTCCTCGAGTGCAGAAGAAATTTTGTCCCAATCTTGATCTACTTTCTTTTCAAGATCTTGTAAAAATTCCAAATAACTAGCAAAATACCAAAAAAGAAAAGCGACTGTTAACATAATAACAATGGCTGAAAAGTAAATAATGTTAATTGATAACACCTAAAGGTATTCCAATATTCTAGCAGCTATGCACTAAATAGTGTATTAATGCATATTTTCCACACATATCAATGAAAGGGTAGCATTAAAATTCTATATTTTGATTTTACTTCATCTCAACGATTGCCTGTGCCGCTCGTGGCACCCGGTGCCACCATGCTGCCGTGCCACGCCGTGCCATACCATACCGAGGCTGTGTTGGCATGTAGAAGGGGCCATGCCGACACCATATCAACAATTTTTTTTTGCCATTTTTCGAATCTTTTCGAGTTTTTTTTATGTAAAAGTTTTACAAAGGTTATTTCATACTTAAATACTATGGATCTTATAAATGAGTCCGGCTACTATACTATTGGTAGCACGGAAACCTCCGTGCTACCAAGTTGTTTTCAATGATGCGGCTTCCAAATCGACGATCGGTTCCGTTAGACTTGATCTACACTATTGAAAGTATTTGAAAACTAAATTTCATAATTTTTCGACATCATTTACCTATCAAACGAGTAGTCTAAAAATGAACGGCTGAAAATAAAAATCTCATAAAAAATAATGATGAAAGACTTGAATTTAAGATTATAAGTACTGATCTTACTCTAAAAAGTGAAAAGGATTTTTATAAAAATTTCATTAGATTTGGATTGTTTTATACCGTTAAATTCACAAAAGCATCACATCGAGAATTAAAATTGTCAATTTTGAAACCTTTTGATCACTAGCCAAATAATGTTGAAAAATTATAAAATTTAGTTTACAAATACTTTCAATAGTGTAGATCAAGCCTAACGGAGTCGATTGTTGATTTGGAAGCCGCATCATTGAAAACAACTTAGTAGCATGGAGGCCTCCGTACTACCGATAGTATAGCAGCCTAGCTCCTTATAAATCTACTAACATTTGGAGCAATTAATAAGTTCCATCGCATAATAAGACCAACTTCTACTGAAAAAAAAAGAGAAGATTTTCTCCAATTTCTTTTATCATTTTATATCTAGTGAATTTACCCATGACAGTGTTTTTTATAAAATTTTATCCAATTATGACTTGGGTTTTGGTTTCATGCATGTACTTACTAAATCGTGTAAGATATAATACATAAAATATTATTATATCCCTTAGAGATATTAAAACACTCTAAAAAGCTATTTTTTTCTTAAACATTTATTAAAAAATCCTGAGCCAATGTGTGCCAACGTGCTACCAGTGTACCGCTGGCATGAGGAGCATGCCGAAATTGGCAAGCCTCGTGCCGCTTTGCTGTGCTGTACCGCTTTGCTGTGCTGTACCGCTTTGCTGTGCTGTACCGCTTTGCTGTGCTGTACCAACGGTAAAGGACAGGCCAGTGGCATGACAATCCTTGCTTCATCTTTTTTGACACAACAAAATTTGAATCACAAGATACGCTAAGAAAATGGAAATGTCAGGCAAAAGGTTTGGAAGATTCTGTTGATTAAGATTAGATTAACATAAAAGTCTATATGAGAGTATATTAATCTAAAGTTCTATTAAACTAAAATAAAAAAAAGGTGGAGAATGGATTCCGAATAAACACGCACACTTGTCACCTTACAAGTGCATCCAGGAAAACTGGCTTGCTAAGCACAGATTCGAAAGAATGATGTGGAGTTGGGCACTAAAATCAAAAGGTGGAGATTGGGTGGAGATTGGATTCCGAATAAACCCGCACGCTTGTCACCTTATAAGATCATCCAGGAAAACTGGCTTGCTAAGCACAGATTTGAAAGAATGATGTGGAGTTAGGCACGTGCAAAAACGTTAAGCTAGCATCTCAACTTTATACATAATACAGAACGTCAATATTTTTGGGTCAGAATCATCTTATGTAGCTTATGTTAACTTTTAACATGTCAAAAAAGAAGAAGAAAAAACAATCGACCTATATTGCAGCAATGAAAAACAGTTCCTGACAAATCAGGGTACTTCCAAGGACCAGAACAAATTAAATAATTTTACCTGAGGCCACCCATCTGTTCGGAGATCCATCCTGCTACATTTAACTTGGCATCCATTCTAGCAGCTGCAATTCCATGGCCACTGCCTCTTAATCGACTCTGCAAACATAAATATATTTTTTAGAACATTACAATAATAAGTTTCCCCACATTCAAAAGGTTAATGGTTTCTTACCTCCATTCTTGCTTTGCTCTGAGAAACAAACTGCTTAAATCGTTGCTGATCAGTAAACTGAACTTCTTGAAGAACACAGTTTATCTGCAGCCAACAGGATCAGCAGTTTCGTTAAAATGTAACTCATGAGAAACTGCTAACTAAAGCTAAGTATACATCAGAACAAGTAATAACTCGAATAAGGTCTCATATACAATATAGCATCATAATCAACCATTTACGATTTAAATTTTGTAATGGTTGAGTATGTACAACAATAGAGAACATTACTAGCTGTTATTTCACAGAACATTTACAAAGGGCCTGTACATGAAAAAGTATAGAGGCATAAAAGGAAAATATGTTATACCAATTAGTTAATTAAGCCTGCTACAATAGATGAAAGCAATGTGAATATTTGACTGCAGAACTAAATATAATGGTAAATACCAGGTTAAACAGGTCCTCCACTCGTGCCGCCATTGCCTTTCCTCGAGCAATAATACGAGTGCATGGTTCTACTTTTCCTCGTACTGAAGATGCAAAGGGATAAACTGAAATACCTCCAGTTTTTCTCCCAATTAGTTGATTAAGCTGCACAAAATCCATATCTTTTGTACCCATCTCCAGCAAAGACTGACTGGAATTAAGTCTCCAGTGTTAGTTCAAATTAGAACTTTCTTACAAAATTTAACAAAACAACCGGAATTTTACAGTCAGCTAAGGCAAAAACATATTACAACATTTCTCTTACCAGAACAAAGGCACCAACTTAAGAAGTTCTTTCCTCAGCGAACTCATATCAAATACAACTTCCGAGTAGATGACATCATTGGTGAAGAGGTCGTGCTGCAAAATCTTCACTCCATTGACTTCCCCTATCTGCAAAAAGAAGCAATACTAATTTACTACTATTCTCTAAACCAAATGATAAGCAAGCTTAGAATATACACTTACAGAAAAATCTAATTAACAATTCCACATACATTGTTTATATCGCCACCATTACTGAATTGAAATATTAGCTAATAATCAAGAGTGAAATCACTATCTTTGGGACCACTTTATAAGGCTATTCAATTATCCTACTAAAAAGTGAATGCCAGGGTGGCTAGAGTGTAGTCACCTAATCCAAATAAAAATTGTGATATTCATGGAATCTATGATATGACTGGGAGGGGCCAGAACATACTTCTATGGGGACATGAATAGGTTTTTTGGGGATGTCTTGTAGTGAAAGGCTGGGAACAGATTTCAAGGCTTCAGGCGGATCAGGAGTTTCTTGCTTTAAACGGAGTTCCTGTGTAGCACGTGCCAGCTCAGCAAGATCCTCTTGTGTCATACTAGTCTTAACTTTTTGAAGGATTTCTTTCTCAGCTGCCTCATCTTGCGATGCTTTATCTGGATCAGGCTGCAGACTAAAAATTCTTAGAGACTATCCAAAAACAAAGGTAATTTTCTTTTGAGTAAAATTCTAAAGCCAAAAAAGACTTTTTTGCATACCTGCATTTCTACTGTGACACGATGAGGGTTGTTTAAAATGAATTTCTCAATGAGAGGCGAGAATACAGCTTTGGAACCTTCTTCAGCAATGCGCGCTTTCAGCTTTTGCAAAGGTTGTTCGTATCTTAGAGGCTCGAAAGGGTCCATATCATAAATCCATTTGCCCTGCCAGAACGAGGAGAATATATGACTAAGTTTGGTTGGGCCCAAAAACTAAAAATTCAGCATATTTCATCACAAATAAGAAGAAATGAGACTTTTTACATATATAACCCCAAAATTATGCAAAATTGCATAAATTCCCGGTTAGTATTTGTGTGCCATGTCAGCGAAAAGTGTACATACTTGCATTTATCCCCTTCCCAATGGTATATATGCTGTTTTTACACATAAACCCCCTGCAGGGGCCTGTGCACAAGTAATCAAGGTTTTCAGTGCACGAACACAAATGTCAACTTCGCAGGGTGTTTGAGCTTTTTGCTCATTTATAGGGGTGTATATATGCCACAAAAACAAAAAGTAGGAATGAAAAGTGACCCTACGATGGAACGCAGCATCAAAGATAGGCCACGGGGGAATGATCCTGTGTTATTCTCCCTAAGGGAAAATTCGATAGTGTTCATGGATGCCTCCACAGCTTCAGAAGAAAAGCCTTCTTCTGCCAAATTCTTCAATGTTTCCATCACCAATTCCTCCACCTTGTTAATATCCTCTTCAGAGACACCTTTCAGCCCAATACTAAATTGGGGTTGAAGGAGTTCGTCCTCAACTCCACCACCAACTATAGCATCTCCTAGACCACTTTCCAGAATAATTCTTCTTAATGGAGAAGCAGGTGTACCCAGCAGTAAATGATCCAGAAAACCTAGTGTAAGTTCAGTTTCCATGTCTAGGGGCTCTTCTGACAGCAGCCAATTAAGGCACACCATGTGTTTCTTTTTCACGTCGCCACCGTCACCAGCAGGATATTTCTCAATAATTCTCAATGGTTCCTTAAACAGCTTTTGCGATTGAACCTTCGATTCATTACGGGCAGGACTCGCTTCGAACTGGTCAAGGTATTCTGCATGACACAACTAAGATGATAATGAAAACTCAAAAACCCAAATTATCTTGTACTATCTCTTAATCTAGACAGGTCATTTTTAGCAATATAAACTATTCATCTATTAACACAAATTTTCATTGATGCTGATGTCATTGTTGTCCACAGACAGTAGCTGTGTTTCTCACAGTAGGAAACCAGACAAAGTGAAGCATGAAAAGAGACATTTATTCACATCAGTGATCTAAAGAATCAAGCTTGAGAAGAGAGATTACAGTCAAAAAATTTGCAGCAGGGAGTCTGATACTTCACTCTTGACTTTGTGGTTTACAAGGAGAAAAACTGAATTAGAACATTTTTAGTAGGCCTCGTGTCCGAAAGCATATCAAAAGACTGCCTCTCACATTACCTAGGCACATTCCCAAGATAATATTCTCCGATCATGCATAGCTATTTTGACAGAGATACATAAATACTTCATTCTCCAACTCCCGTTTAGATTTTTGTACTAGCTTTTAATGATGAAATAAATGCTTGATGTGTCTTCAGAAATTCAATTAAGTTGGCAGAACATCATAAAGATTAGGAATGATAATAATTAAGTCATTAGTCATTACCACTTAAGATACGTAGCCGCTCTTTTGGGTCATCATCTCCATAGAACCATATCCTGGCATTGCTTGGATGATAATACTTACGGTGGAACTCCTAAAACAAATTTGCAGGATAGACATGTCACTACAAATACAACCATATCAAGCTAGTGAATGCTACTGGATTAGGTCAAAGAAGCAGCATCTTCATGTATATTAACACATATATAAAAGATATGACAAATATTAGAAAAAGTATATCGACAGATTCACAGAAAATAATGTTGTTGAAGCAGATTGAGGCATTTGTTATGAAAGCTGATAAGTCTACTTATCTGTTTCAGTAGACAACAATGTTGTTTAAACAGGCTGATATTAGAGAAAGACTATGTTGGTACATTTATTAATCAAAATAAGACATCATTGGCGAATGACTCAAATGTTTGCTCAAAGGCCTACAACTCTGTGCACAGGCCTTGAAACAGTCATTTTATCCATGGAAACTAAAGGTATGCTTTTTCTGATGGTTTCTCATCAAAGCTTCCAACCATTGTACACAAAATTTAATTTGTTCAAGAGCTTTCCAACAGGCTTAGGCATAAAATGTATCATGCATTTTTTAATATTTGTAATCAAAGAATCACGCATTTGACGATGGGAAGACCAAATGCTGAAAATAACAACAATAATAATAATAATAATAATCAATGACATATTGGAGACCTTGAATTCTTCGAATGTAAGCTTTGGGATTTCTTTTGGGTCACCACCACTGTCGACGCCGTAAGTATTTTCTGGAAAAAGGGCCTGCAAGAAATAGAGGGAACACATAAATAATGTGAACTAAATATCTGATTACAATAGAAAGGCTAGAAAGAGATTATTTTATACAGGCACTACATTGACAACATATGAGCAATATGGCAGCAAATGTTAGAAGCGAACAGGTGCTAAGAATGTCAACTGGCAAGTACCTGACAAGAACATCCGTCACATTTATACTATTGGATTACTAAAAAAGATAAAAAAGGATTTAAACATCAATACAATTATTCAAATTTCGAACTTCAACATGCTTCTTCAGTTAGCATGTACATGATATTGTACGGCACTACTAAAATTGAATATAAAAAGATTTGCTAGATCTGCTGAAAATAGGTCAGCATGAAAGTGGAATCATCTATTCAGAAAATTATATCCAGGGAAGAAAGGATATTATTACTATGTCTGTTGCATGTTGAATGTGACCCGGTAACAATAGTAATAATGAGTTAATAACATCTAATAATCATGACTGTGGCAGAAGTGCTTAATATCATTTATACACATGATGTAACAAGGAACTTGCCTGCTGGGCAACCCTTCCCAGTATGTTATCAGGTTGGGAGTACACTCCTTTCATCTCATTGAATACAACACCTGGAATGATTGGAAAAGCATGAAGAATTCGTTCAGAAAGATCTATTCCAGACAACAACTGGGGCAAAGCATAATGGGTAATAGCAAATTCAGGAATCTCCTACAGAGAGGGTATGAATCTGCTTTGGCTTAGCGAGATGGCCTGACCTTTGTAAGATATATCTTCAGCAGGGTCATTAAGCTCATAATGCCAACCCTCTTGTTGAAATGTTTGGAAATCCTCAACACATCTTGGAAAGAAGACAGCATCCAAATATACATCGACCAAGTTGTAGAAATCCTGAAAATTGAAGCACAAACTCATAAGATGTTTGCAATATCATATGGCAAACAACTGTAGCAACAGCAACGATTTCCCATGGCTTTACCTTGGTATTCGTTGAAGCAACAGGATAGCAGGTCCTATCTGGATAAGTAAATGCATTTAGAAAAGTATGTAAACTGCCTTTTAACAGCTCAACAAATGGTTCTTTCAAGGGATATTTTCTTGATCCACACAATACACTATGTTCAAGAATGTGAGGTATGCCGGTTGAATTTTTCCTGCAACACAACAAAATTCAACAGGGAAAAGGCATTCATGTGACCATATGGAGACTAACGGAGTATAATCTTTTGCAAAATCATAAGCAAGCGCATACAACAGGAGTAGCATTCTCTCATTTATTTTTTCTACGAATTCTAATGACACAACAGACCCTGTAAAAATACTTGCAGTACAACAAACCATAGATTCCTAGAAGTATAAAAAGAAAGACTTATCAAGTATACTGTGCAAGTGCTGACGCATGGCTGTTCGAGCATGCAATGCCATGCTGTATCTTTTAAAAATTTGCATATATGACCAAATAATTCGGCATTCTCTCATTTAATTTTTTTCTACGAATTCTAATGAAACAACAGGACCTGTAAAAATACTTGTGGTATAACAAACCATAGATTCCTAGTAGTACAATAAGAAAGGCTTATTAAGTAATTATGCAAGTGCTGACGCATGGCTATTTGAGCATGCAATGTCATGCTGTATCTTTTAACAATCTGCACAAACAACCAAAAACACAAAGTTACTTCCTTTATATTCAGAATACGCCAACTAATAATCCATTACTTCTATATGCTTCATACAGTAACTTTTTCAAAAAAATCAGCAATGTAGGGTAAACAAGGTGGTCTGAACATCATATGGCAAGTCAAAATCAATTCCTAGACACATCCAAAAAAGAATAAAATTAGTTGAATTGAGAAAAGCAATGCAGAAAGCAACAAAGGGGAGAAAATATTTATGTACTTACGGAGGAGTACGGAAGACGATCCCAAAAACTTTATTCTCGTCATCATTGGATACAGACATTACTTCTGCTCCAGTCTTTTTATGCTTATAGAGCACAGCAGTTGATTTGCACTCATCTATTGTTTGTTCAGATATTTTTTCGAACCCAAGCTTCTCAGCAAATTCAGGGCTAACATCTTGATCTGCTTATATCAAAAAAAAAAAAAAAACAGATACACAGGCAGCAAAATCAGCATTTAGTTAGAAAAGGTTGACTGAGAAAATAGAAGATTCAGATCATTTGTGCTTATATGATGAAAAATAACAAATAATAACAGTCTATTGCCCTCTATAGCAGAAAAAAAAAGCAAAATTTATTAGATTCATAACACAACTCTGCGAGGTATATAAGTCTATCGGAGCCAGCTACTATACGAACTTAACTAAAAGGTCATGTGATAATGATACCCATAATACTAATGATAGTTACAATGATATAGTAACTATTCCAACAAATATAGCTAGGTGATTCACATCATCAATTTTAAACCCATTTAAGTTTTTGAATTCTTGGACAGAATGCAAGACGGTCTGGATATGTAGCCAAATGAGCTCAGTTTGCAACAAAAGTATAGATTGCAGAATGATGGAGATAGCCTGATTTTCCCATATCGTATAAGCTAAGGTCAAAACGAGATTAAGCTCAAGGGCTCAAGTACTTGGAAAGCTAAATCCCCAATATATGGAACATGTATATCGCCTAATAAATATACAGACATACTGCTTATTGCTTGTCTCCTGATTTGCCAAAATTTCATTTTGTGTCTAGCTTAAGTCCTGCAGTAGGGCTAAACATTGAGCGTCACCGAATTGCCCAAGTGCTAATTAACGTAAATGGCGATATAGTAATCACCAACTATAAGGATGTGGCAATCGGGTGTATGATACAATTTCTCCTCTTCTATGAACACTGTCCCACAAGCCATTGTTGATAAACAACCCAATACTGGATGCTTGCAGAATTGTTACATATATAGCAAACTAATATCCCACCATTCCACCATTTCATCACTAATCTCATTACCCATAAGCTCATAACAGCAGAGCTGCAGAAGCCACTTACTCACTAAATCACATAAACAGCTATAACGATCAAAAATTCACAAACAATAGCATCAAAGCACAACTTCTAGGAGAAGCGATTCGTCCTAAAACCTAATCTAATCGAATCTGTACCACGAGACACGGGCGAGGGCGAGGCGGACACGGCTTGGGGCGCCACGGAGAAGGATCTTCTTGTTCGACCATAAGGGACGGAGACGAAGGGGAAACAACGCAGCGCGGCGGCCGCGGCGGCTACGGAGGAGGAGGAGGAGGAGGAGGATAAGGGGCGGAGATGGTGGGGGCGACGCCCATGGGGATAGGAGGAGAAGAGGCGGAGCTTCGCGGTGGGGCGGGGGAGGAGGCGGCGACACGCCGAGGAGGAGCACGACAAGGAGCGGAGGAGCGCGACCCTCTCCATTGGAGGCGCCCCCGAGCTTCGGGGGAGTGTTGGAGACGAGGGATAGAGCTCCAGAGGTTTATCGGGTAGGTAACGGAGGAGGAGGGAGAATGTGTAGTGGTCTCAGCCGCACCTCGCAGTAGAGTCCTTGTACAAGAGTCTATATAACGTGCACAACAAGAAGAGAGGGCCACAACTCACAAGGGCGCTTGATATTTTCGTTTGTTGTTAACGGGCCGGGTTGCTAATATACGTGCGTTAGATGGATCGTCTAGGCCCATTTAGCAATGGAGCCTAGGCAGTGTAAACATTAGCATCTGGAACATGAGATTATGAGATTAGGGCCTGTTTATTTTTGTGGGTTTCGGAGGTTCAACTCATGAGTCAGAAAAAGTCGTACGCATCGATGTTTACTTTGACACCAAAATTGTGAGATCATCTAAACTCTTACTTATAATTGTACGAAGATCGACCTTTCAACTTTAGTGGGGATGAGAGCAAAGTCGAATTTGCAAAGCTCACAAGTTTTTTGCTTTCTCACTTCCCGCTTTCAAACATCCTCTAAAAAACCCAGTTTGGCCCAACTTACGCAATTCTGTAATTGGAATTGGGCGCTAATGACGTCTCCTACAATTGGAACTCACTGTTAAACCATATAAGTGCAGAAATTCTACTTGTATACCTGCTATCGAGATTTACATAAATAAAACTTATGTCCAAAATATTTTAAAAAAAATAAAGTTGGACATTGTTGGCATTGTTGGCATTTTTTATTTTTCAAAATATATTTTTTACATAGAAGAGTGTAAGAGAGAATAGTGGATAGCTTGCAATTCCTATGTCCAAAATATTTGTTTCGCAACAATAAATAAGAACTTGATTTTTTTTTTTTCTTTTACTCTCAATATTTTTTTATAAAAAAAATTGCTATTCGTTGCTTAATCAGAGTATGTATTGCAAGCTAATCAATAATAATAATAATAAATTTCGATCAATATAATAAGCATCCTAAACAAGACTTCTCACACGCTTTATAGAATGATAAGTATTTGTGTGCGAGAAAGTCTACTGTGTCACACTTACAACACATCACCAGTAACAAGTCAATCATAATTTTCTATCTGAGAAAAAAGTATAATAAAAATATTTTTTTATTGACCATGATGAGACATATCAATTCAAAAAAAATAATTTTATTAATTAAAAATATCACGTCAGCGATATACTCGGTGCATTCTAAATTTTTTTTCTTTGCGTACAGGCCGTCCAACGTCTCACTTGACTTTCTCGGCAGCCAGTTTGCTTGGAAGGACCGGCAGCCGAGCTCGATTGCTAGTAAGAAAAGACAAAAAAAAAAAAAAATCTACATCTTATCTTGGTATGGTACAGCGCTGCTAACTGAGATTCTCGTAATACTTTTCGTCCAAAAAATTTATTGAATAATAAATAATTTATAATTAGTCTTAAAAAGAAAAAAGAAAATTTGTGGGACCTGTTCCATAGAATGGCCCGACTATCTACCGTCAAATAGCCCTCGAGATTCGCACCAAGTGCTTAGATATCTGAATGGTGGATTGCCTAGCCATCGCATGGATAGGCATGTCTCGGATTCGGAGCATATTGTTAAAAATTCGAATTTGAATCTGACTATCAAATTCAAAAATTAAATCCGATAAATTTTAAAAATTCATATTCAAAAATAAATACGACCAAAACCGAAAATCCGAATCCAAAATAATTATTTTTTTTACTATATTTCAAAATATATTATATTAAAATCTAAAATTTTAAAATATAAATTTAAATAAACATCAAATATTTATATATATTATATAACATAAAATCAATCCAGGTTCGGTCGGGTATAGATAAAATTCATATCCGAATTCAAATTTATTGAAGTTTTATTTTTTTTATCCGTGTTCAAAAACATATATGTTTAGTATTAAATAACTCCACTATGTTCGAATTCGGATTCAGATAAAATTTTGAGTATCGTTACTGTCTTCCATGGAATTTTTTCACGTGCGGCAGTCAGGCAGGGTACTACTTCAAAAGGGAGTTCAAGGCTGACTGTAATTCCATATTAACGGCATGGGATTGAGGGAAGCCGCCCTCTCCTGTCAAAGGGCACTCCGGACTTGGTGAGCCTTTTCGGCTCTTAACAATTCTGGAAAATCAGAAATGGTGTGATCTTTACAAAAAAATCTAGCTGACCCACTAAATACAGTCTACAGGATTAAACAGTTGGTAAATTTTTGGGAGTGTTGTATCGCCGCTGATTGAACCCTCTTTTTTTTTTCTTTTTTTTGGTTCTCACTGAGGCCTAGCTGCCTCACTTCTGTAGCCTAATTCAATTTTTTATTGAATGAAGCGTGTAGCATGCTACATTTTCCTCAACAAAAAAAAAACAATTCTGACTCTCAAAAATACTCATAACTTAATTAAATTTGAAACCAAATGAGAGAAAATGTTCAATCTTCGACTGTGTGATTCCACGTTAATCCTGGTTGATTTGAAAACTTAATTAATCAGAGAACACAAATTAATGTTTAGCATGGTAAAAATCATTGGCCATGCATATTTAAATTTCCATCTTTTTTTTTTTTTTTTTCCGGCCCGAGTTTTATCCAATCCGCTACTCTCTAGTCCACGCACATGCGAAGACACTACTCACATCTCCACATCAAGCAAGGTCGAAAGTTTTGCAAACCCAGGAAAGATAAGCCAAAAAAGGAAAACGAAAAAAAAGCACATTTACTTGATAAAAAGTTTTGCATTATAAATAATTAAGCTCTATACATCGTTAGCATCCAACCATTTTACTAACAAACAAGCTTCCTCCATGGATCCGGACTCCGAGATCCATGTCGACTTCACCCCGTACCTGCGCATCTACAAGAGCGGCCGCCTCGAGCGCCTCGTCGGCACCGACACCGTCCCAGCAGGATTAGACTCAGCAACAGGAGTCAATTCTAAGGACGTCGTCATCGACGCCGCGACCGGCGTCTCCGTCCGGCTATACCTCCCCGATCTGACCGCCGATAAGACGGAGGAGGAGAAGAAGAAGATGCCCGTCCTCGTTTACTACCACGGCGGCGCCTTCCTCCTCGAGTCGGCCGCCTCCCCGACCTACCATAGCTACCTCAACTCCCTCGTCGCCAAGGCCCGGGTGCTCGCCGTCTCCGTCGACTACCGCCTCGCGCCCGTGCACCCGCTCCCCGCCGCCTATGACGACTCCTGGGACGCGCTCAAATGGGTCGCGTCCAACAACAGCAAAGGTGCCTACGTATAAAGTTGTAGTTCAGACAGTTTGATGCGCCATATAATTTACTCAAGTATTGAATTTTAAAAACGTATTCTAATCTAAATATTTTCTGTTCAAATTTTAATATTATATTAAATGGCATGTTTAGAAGGAACTCAACAATATATGTGGAACTGGTTTACACTATAATCCTGTTCTACTGGATTTGTTCGCTCAAAGTTATTTGATGTTAGTAACTTACGTACGGAAATTCGGGTGCTTTCATTGGCTAGACCTGCAAACTACACAAAATATTTTAATTAATTAAGTCTACTGAAATTTCTAATAATCCAACAAATCAAGCAAATGAAACGTACATATTAAAAAATTCAGGAGACGCAAAGTTAAGAATTTCAACGAATATTGAATATTCCTCTTTGTTGTTATCAGAGAATGGTATTTTAATATTTTATATATTCAGCGTTGTGACTAGATTTTTTTTTTTGTTTCTGCGCTAAATAATTTTGTAAACATTGAAATTTGGCAGGTGACGGCGCTGAGCCATGGCTCGCGGAGCACGGCGACCTGGGCCGCATATTCCTGGCGGGCGACAGCGCGGGCGGGAACATCGTCCACAACACGGCGGTGACCGCCGCGCTGCGGGGCCTCGGCGACTGCCCGGGGGCGCAAATCGAAGGAATAATACTGATCCACGCCTACTTCTGGGGGAAGGAGCCGGTCGGATCGGAGCCGACGGACGCGGAGCTCCGGGGGAAGATGGAGAAGGCGTGGGAGTACGTGTGCGTGGGGACGGCGACGACGGAGGGCGCAGACGACCCGAGGATCAATCCGGTGGCGGCGGCGAATGCGGGGAGGCTGAGGGAGCTGCCGTGCAAGAACCTACACTTTGTCCCCTCAAAAAATGAAAAATGTTCACTTCGACCCCCGCCGTCAGCGTTCCGTTAGGGTTCCGTTTATATCCAAAATACTCCTGAAAACCCTCATCTTCCTCCTTCCTCACTGACATCCTCGGCCGCGCCGTCTCGCCCTACTCCGCCTCGCCCGACTCCGCCGCCTCGCTCTCGCCCTCGCCTTCGCGCTATCCGTGCCCAGATGCACGTCCTTGGCCTTCTCTGCCGCCTCACCCTCGCCCTCACCCTCGCCCACCTCTCCGCCCATACCCACCACGATCTCCTCCCTAGAGTCGCCAAAATAAAGGGGCCGCGAGCATGCTGGAGGAGCATTGGAGCAGGTGAGAAAATGGTGCCGCAGCTGGGGTCGAGAAAGGTGCCGGCGAAGGTGCGGGATCAGTAGGTTGGGGGAGAAGACGAAGAAGAAGAGGGTAATTTTGTCATTTTGTCACACCGTACCCCCTGTGAACATTTTTTGTTTTTCGAGGGGGCAAAGTATAGGTTTTTGAATGACAGGGGGGAAAGTGAAAAATCGGATTTTGACAGGAAAGTTTTGTGTAATTTAGCCTAAAAATTATTTTCAAATCTTCAAATTGTCGGATCGTTGGCGCTAACCATTAATCCCAAAAGCTCGAGCTGTTAGAAATACGCAACCAATTCACTTAAAGCGTACAAATACAGCGCCCACGGGTCTCGATTGTGACTCGGCCCCACCAGCCTCACGCCACTTCGAACATGACTTGGCCCACCCAGCCTCACGCCATTTCGAACATGACTCGGCCCAACATGGCCTCCAGCCACATGGCAGGATGCTGACCTATTTAAGCCAACACAAATGACAAAGAATTACCTGCACCAGGTGCACCAACACATTTCATAGACCACACCTCTAAGATCGAAAAAATGAGGCTTCAAAATCAGCATAGAATTTAATTAATGCATTTTCCAACATTCAAATAGCATGTATGTCAAAAATAATAAATGTAAGATATTTGTTTATCATACATTGAATAATATCTCTTTCGACAGCATTGAGTTTTTTTCTAAGTTTTCTTCTTTTCTTTTTAAGTATCTATTTTAGATATGAATGTCGAAATAAGTTATCAAGTAACAAGTAATAACTTGTTTGGTATGATAATTTTTTTTTATTGTGAATAAGAAGCTAGAGATTTGATTTAAGATTTTTAAAAACGTTTTGACACTAATTTATAATTTGCTAGAATAGTATATTTTATCATTTATAAGATAATTTATTTTACTTTAAAAAATGACTTAATGTTGAATATGATATGTCATTCTAAATATTTAATCACATTACTTATCTAGTAAATACTATAAAATTTTATGTAAATTAAAAGCAAAATATATATAAAAAGTTCATACAATCAAATAGAACATTAGATATTTATTTTAGGTAAAAACATACAATTTTTTTTTTAATTCTAGATCATTTTGATTTTAGTCTTTCAAAATTTTGATTTTACTATCCAGTCTTTCAATTTGTTTGATTTGAGCTAGTCAACAGTACTTTGACTTTAAAATTTAAACTAATTACTTTAATAAATTTATAGTTACGAGAATTATAGTAAGTGCACAAATTTTACCTGTAAAAATAAGCGATGCATTCAAATTTGAAAGTCAAAGTATCGTTGACTGATTCAAATTAAACAAATTAAAAGGTTTGATAGTAAAATTAAAATTTTAAAAAACTTCAAAACCAAATTAAAATGATCCTAAATTCAGAGGAGTTCGGTATATTTTTGTACTTTTAATTTAAAACATTAATTGTGGAATATTAAGTACATTTTCTTAAATGCAAGAAGGTACCTGGTGTAGCGAATAAGTTCCCAATGCTAGCCTCACCATCCGGTACACGTACGAACTCGACGTGGAGCGATCACCGCTAACGGTCAAACCCCCTTGCTCAGCCGTTGACTTTTCGTCACCTCCCTCCTCCCCCGCACATCCAAAGCGAGCACTCCCGAACAACAAACAAATCAATCAAACGCCGACTTTTCCAATGGCCTCCTCCGCCGCTTCGCTCGCGAAGCGCTCCTTCCCCTTCATCGCGCTCTTCTCCCTGGTTTACCTCCTCCTCACCAAGCGCCGCATCGTCCCTTCGTCCCCATCGTCGTCGCTCTCCTCCGAACCCTCGTCGTCGCCTCCCACCATTGACGACCTCGATTACCAGGTCGAATTCGACTTCGCCCCCTTCCTCCGCCTCTACAAGAGCGGCCGCGTCGAGCGCCGCACCGGCACCGCCGTCGTCCCCGCCTCGCCCTCCGCCGCCCCCGGCGGCGCCGCCTCCTTCGACGTCGTCCTCGACCCCCTCACCGGCCTCGCCGCGCGCCTCTACTTCCCCGTCCTCCCCGACGCCGCCGCCGCCGCCGCCGACGATGGGGATCCGGAGCCGAAGAAGCTCCCGATCCTCGTCTACTTCCACGGCGGGGCCTTCGTGATCGAGTCGGCGTTCTCCCCGACCTACCACCGCTACCTCGAGCTCCTCGTCGCCCGGGCGCGGATCGTCGCCGTGTCCGTGGAGTACCGCCTCGCCCCGGAGCACCCGCTCCCGGCCGCGTACGACGACGCGTGGGCGGCGCTCCGGTGGGCCGCGGCGAACGCCCGCCCGGGGAAGTTCCTCGCGCGGTACGGCGACCCGGGGCGGATCTTCCTGGCCGGGGACAGCGCCGGGGGGAACATCGCCCACAACGCGGCGCTCCGCGCGGGGGACGAAGGGGGGGTGAGGGTCGCGGGGCTGGTGCTCCAAAACCCTTACTTTTGGGGGAAGGAGCCCGTGGCGGGGGAGACGCGGGACGCGGGGGAGCGGGGGAGGTTGGAGAGCACGTGGGGGTTCGTGTGCGGCGGCGCGTACGGGATCGACCACCCCTACGTGAACCCCATGGGGGGAAGTGGGGAGTGGGGGAAGAGGATGGGGTGCGGGCGCGTGATGGTGACGGTGGCGGAGGACGACGTGTTCCGGGCGCGCGGGGTGGCGTACGCGGAGGGGCTGCGGCGGAGCGGGTTCGCCGGGGAGGTCGAGCTCTACGAGACCCGTGGGGAGTGGCACGCCTACTTCCTCGCCAAGCTCGACTCCGCCAAGGCCATGAAGGAGATCGACGCCGTGATCGCCTTCATCAACCGCCCTTGATAGTGTAGGTGCGTTTCTTTTTGGCATTTCGTCGAGCACTTTGAATCCATTCCGATACGTTGTATATTTTATTAAAGGAAGAGTGTATTAACCGGTAACTTCAGTTTTGGAGCTTCAACTTCCGGATCTTGGGAGAGAAAACTTTTTACAATGTTTCAGTGCTTTGGCACAAGCATTGTGTTGTAATATCTAAGAATTGTTAGGATTATATTGAAAAAGTAGTTATAATTTTACAATTACTGTTTAAGAATTACTTTTTTCACAATAATCTTATTTTTTTTTCAATATTAAAAATATAAATAGAAATAATCCAAACTCTATAATAAAAGATTGTAAGATCACAATCATCTTTTAGCTGTAGAGTTAGCATTTTTCATGTTTTGAATTGTTATACATGTCCTTTAGATCCTAAGTCACATTAACATCTATGTACTTTGTTCGGGGATAAGCAAAAAGTGACTATTCCAGGGATAGGTATAAATTGAGGTATAAGCGGGGATTAAATCAATTTTGCGTTTGGATGAAAAGTAGATTTTTCTCGGGAATAAGAAAAATAGTGTTTGGATGGTTTGATTGGAATTGCGAGGATAAGCATAATTATAATTTTAAACAATAATATTTTATCTAATTAATTAAGACGAAATATTAATTAAGTAATAATTTAACTTATTTAATCTACTAAATAATTATGAATATTGCTAAAAACCCTTAATATTAATAAATAAATAAATTGGTAATTAATAATTTAATTAATTACAAATAATTTAATAAATTAATAAATTAATAAATAAATTAGTTAATAATAGTCAGATGATTAATTAAAAAAATAATTAAATTACTCAAAATATTAATTAAATTAAACAATATAATTAATTATTTAATTAGTAAATTAATTAAAATAATGAATTAATTACTCAAAAAATTAATTAATATTTATTAAAGTAATAAATTAAATAGTTAATTAATTATCTAGTTAATTAGTAAATAAATTAATATATAAATTATTAATTAAATAATATTTATTATAAATCTAGCTTGGATATTTTATTCTTTTATTATTAATTAAATATATTATGTTTATATAATTTATGTTTAAATAAATTTATAATCTTAATTAAATTTAGAATTAAGCTTGGAATAACGCTATTCCGTCAAAACGATGGAATAGTTTATCCCAGCTATTCCGGAATAACCGAGAATAACGAAGTTTGACCGGGATAAAATATCCCGGCCAAACTTCGTTTCGTTTGGCGGAATAGCGGGGATAACTTCGTTATCCCCGCTTTAACCCCCGAACCAAACGGTGCCTAAAACATCATTCATTCAGATACCAATTTTCTCCTTTAAACTTGATGATTAGTGTAGCCTTTGTATACAACTATACTTTCCAGATATAATTGTGGAAGTTAAGATCTTGCACGAATTTAGATGTATACAACTCATTTTTGAGAGACATGTCTTTTCCCAACAATGGGGTAGATCATAGATGGCCCGTAGCATTGCAGATAGATAGGTAGAGCACAGTAAATTTCTTTTTTATTTTGGTGTATATATATAAAATAAAAGAACTTACTCAGTACATCTATTATACCATTTAAAACATCATTTAATTTTTACTACACGCAAACTGACCGTCCCTAACGCAAGCGGCAAAAGGCTTGATGGTTCATACCCGAGGTCCCAAGTTCGATGCCTAGTTGCTTCACATTTCCAACTAAATTTATTTCTAAAAAAAATAAATAAAATTATTAGTATGCTATATTTCTCTCCAAAAAAAAAATTACTATACGCAAGGATTCATTTCTTCTTTCTTTTCCTGGATCTTTTTTTCTACAAGCTGTCATTTTCACCACCCCCGTTTTTCTTCCTAGTTTGGAGTTCGCACCTATGAAATGTGGACTTTATGAACTAATGCCTAATTTATTTTATTTTATTGTGTATTGATTGATGTAAGGAATATTTTACTAAATAATTAACTTATTATCGAATAAATAAAAAAAAATTATTGCAAAGGATGAGATCAATTCAGAATCACCTTTTATCTTTTTCTAGCATGCAAGCAATACAAAAAATAAAGTTTTGCTCGAAATATAAGATTCTAGTAAGGACTGTTGGGTTAATACTGAATATCCGGAAAAATGCAGAAAAGTAAAGATGTAAAAAAAAAAAAAAGAGAGCCTAGATTCTTTAATTTTTATTTTTTATTAGGTACTATTTTAATTTTAAAAAATGATAAAAGAAGTGATAGCATGTTATCATTCTCTCTTAATTTTTTTTTTCAAGTTGTGGTTTAGTGTATTGTGCGTCTGTTATGGCCCCTAACTCTCTGTAGAAACTCATATATAAAATTTTACAATATTATATATACTGTTCTGACATTTTTTATTTTTTAAAATTTAATATGATTGTTATTTTGCTTATAAACTAAATTACTGTTATAGTAAGTTCTAAGCTCTGTGTCGCTTGTTTTTGTCCTCAAATTTTAAGTTATTATAAATTATAACTTAAACTTTCTAAAATTTGATGTTGTGCTACAGTGAAAGGATGTGATCAGGGACGGAGTGGCCCACAGTAGCCATGGCCCCCTAAGTTTTTTTTAATTATATATGTCCCTAATAAGAAAGCATAGCAAAACTTAAAATATTTTTTTTTGAGAGAAAGGTAGCAGGGTATCCGCTTCGTTTATTTCGTTTAGAAATAAACTTAGCTGAAAATATGAATCAACTAGAATTCAAACTCGGGAACTCGGGTACCAATCACCAAGCCCTTTGCCACTTGCGCTAGAGACGATCGGTAAAAAAAACTTGTGGGCCAATATGAAATGTTATAAATTCTAGTCCAAGGGGACAATATGAAAATTTTTATTAAAAAAACTTGTGGGCCCTCTATGTATTTTTTGCGGGCCAAGAAGTTCTCTGCAATCGGGCATATTGAAAAAGTATTATAAAAAAAAAATTATTTATTCATCCAATCACTGACAAATTTTGTGACTTTAAAGAACATCAAGCACAATTTCGACTTTTAATCCGAAAAATAATTTTTTATTATCTTTTTGTATTTTCTTTTATTACTTAATCTTCAGTCCTCCTTAAATTAAATCTTGTCTTCATCCTTGAATGTGACGGTATTATAAGATGACATAATAATAATTGTTAAGATGTCACATTAACTTTATCAATAATACGTCAATATCAATATTTAATTAATTAAATTATATTGTGAGAGTTAATTACGATAGATTAGAAAATTCGAGTTAAAAATTATAAAAAGCTAAATTTTGAAGACGAAAATATCACATCTCTTATAGTTTAAGAACCGAACGTACAGTTTAGCATAAATGAAATAGTTTAGATCACAAAAATAGATATCTATAAAAATTTGCAGCTGCTTAAAGATATTTGAAAAACACAATTTATACGCTCTCTATAGGAGAATATATCTTACACCATTAGTTTTAGAAAATTTTGAATTAAAAAAATTAATAAGATTAGCAAATTAATTAGGAATAACTTCAAATACCACTCCTGTTGTTTTATGCTTTCTCATTTTAGTGCCATGTGGTTTAAAATGTATCACTTTAGTACCCTGTGGTTTGGTTATTCTCTTTTTGTTATTTTTTCGTTAATTTTTTCGTTAAATTAATGAGAAAGTTAAAACTACAGGATAGTAAAGTGAATATTCGATAAACCATAGGTGGGATATTTGAAATTTTTCTGTATAATTTAACAAAAAAATTAACGAAAAAATAACAAAAAAAGAGAATAACCAAACCACAGGGTACTAAAGTGATACGTTTTAAACCACATGAGACTAAAATGAAAAAGCACGAAATCACAGAAGTGATATTTGAAGTTATCCCAATTAATTATAGCAGTTAAAAATTATAGAATGTAAGATTTATACTAAAGCTTTGGGTGCACAGATAAAGTAATGCTCTTTAATGATTGATCTTCGCTCTTTCATGATTGATCTTCGCACGTCATGCTCCAAAAAGCCCATAAACGTGGCTGAAGCAAATCATTACAGCACCAATGCGATGCGAACCCCACTTCAAACATTTCAATTGAATTGAAAGGGCGATTGTTTTACTTTGTGTTTTAGCATCACAAGACAATGATTGGACTGCTAAATATGGATAGAAAAGTGAGATTAAGAGAGTCAAGTTTTGCTATAAACATGCTCAGTTTCTTTCTTTAGATTGTTGATGCGTTAGCCGATTTATTTGAAATATAGCAGATCCATATAGTCTTGAACTATTTGTATAAATTGATAAGAAAATACGCATATTATGTATCCTAATATATTAACAATTTAGAAAAATAAGGGACCGTTCTAGTACAAGTGATAAAGAATTTGATAATTGATACTCAAAATTTTAAGTTCGAAATTTAGTTGCATCGTATTTTCATCTAACTTTATTTCTAAAAAATGAACAATTTTTTTTACTATAAATAAATGAGATTCATGAATTTTGGTTAAATCCAATAAGTATCCATCATTTAATATGTCAATTACAGTATAAGCTATTAATAATAACCCCCTCATTACTGTGCTAAATTAATTTCAGATTGCTAGAATAGTTGTAATTACTCCATGAACAACTAGGGATATATGAATTGACAGCACAATTTGAGTGACAAGTTGGAACTAATTAAGGTAGTTCTTATATTATCTCAGATTTACTTAATTTTAGTCAGAAAGATCAAAATTAAGCTTTAATTATTCTCTACATTTATTAACAGAAAAACCAAGAGCTAAGCATTTTATCTTTTGTATTCTGTCAAACATTGTTAAACTTAACACTGATAATTTATTTGATCAAAGTGGATTATTCCAATTTATTTTAAAATAAACCTACCATTTTGCCTTATTCTTTGAGAAGTATTTTTTTTACTATTCCGAAAGAAAATAACTAAATATAATTTTAACTATCCTAGAAAATAAAAAAATATCAAATCATGGATAAATTTTTTTTTATTGGGTTAATTGCATACATCTCTCTGTAAACATATCGAGTAGCAGATATATCCCTACAAAATTCAACTTTTTATTTTTATCCCTACAAAAGTCCTACCGTTTTCAAATATACCCCTACTGTTAGGATCCGTTAGAAAAATATAGTTAATCATGAGTAAAATATTTAATCCCAATTAGTGAATGAGTTAAATTGACCTTTTTACCCTCTTATATTATTAGATAAAATATTTTTTGGAAGGACATTTCTATATAATTCTAACAGTTCAAGCTTTTGGAGGATATATTTGTAAGGACAAAAATATCATTTCACTTAACTGCTGTTAAAAAATAAATCGTACTCTAACGGTAACAAACGAGAGGGGCAAATATGAATATCACTGAACTTTTACAGTGATAAAAATAAAAAGTTGAACTTTTTAGCGATATATTTACTATTCAATATGTTTACAGGAAGTGTATGTATCAACCCTTTTTTATTCATCTCTATCCTAAGATATTGAATTATTTCAAAAATAAAAATATTTATTCTTTCAAATATTATCATATTACCAAACGTTCTTGAGTTTGGTAAGAAGGACGACTTTTTCTCTACCCCCAACCAAAGGCACCTGTTGGTAGGTTAACGAATTGTATGGTTGCATGCGCACCAAAGTCAGTTAAGTTTGAAAAATTAGGACTTTCGCGTAGTTGTTTGGATGCTCGAAGTCAGCAAAACCATTGTAAATCGTAAAGAGTGTGAAAGAGAATTTTACTTCGCGCCCACCGAGTGCAAAGTTGAATAGATTCGACTTGTGACTTTTATGCAATAGGTATCTAAAAATCCGTAAGTATCACTAATTCGCTACACAAAACACCCCCTAATCCTCCATAAACGTGCCATTAGTAGCTAATTCACCTAGTAATTCGCTCCACAAAACCCCCCCTAATCCCTCCATCAACGTGCCACTAGTAGCTAATTCACCTAGCTGTTTACCGTACAAAACTTCTTGACCTGAACCCAGTTTATCAATGAGGTTGAATTCAGATTGAGCTAAACAAATTAGCCGGTCCAAGCCTATGCCAACAGTAGAAAACATGTGCAAACTAAAATAATAGGTAAAAACATACATTTTAAATTTGAACTATGAACTATTTTAAATTAACTATCTAATTTTTTTAAAAATTTTTATTTTATAATCCAATCTTTCAATATATTTAATTTGAGTCAATCAACAGTATTTTGACTTCAAAATTTGAATGCGCCGCATATTTTAATTAGTATACTTTATGTAATTCTTACAACTATAAATTTATTAAAGTAAATAATTAGATGAAATTTTGAAGGGAGAATAACGTTGACTAACTTAAATTAAATAAATTAAAATAATAAATAATAAAATTAAATTGCTAATAATGATACATTAGTTTAGAATAATTAACAACCAATTCCGTTTACCTCACTCTGGAGATTCCCTCCCATTGGATGAGCATCACATCTACGTCAGGTGTTTGACCTGTGTTCACACCATAGAAGACCATAGAAATTGCCCCTAAATTGAAAAAAAGAATCCAACTAATTTAAAATTTTCAAAATGCACAAGAAACAATAATATCTTGCACGTTCACCTGTACCTTCTCGGCGCACCATTTTCCGCATCAGTCCCATGTTCTCCACCTCAAAGGAGAGACCAAAAGCGTCGCCATTAACGCCGACGCTTGTGTTAGAACGCATGGAGAAGCGCTCTCTCCCTCCCATGGCGAGGTGCTCGCTAGTCCCCTTCGTGCTCTTCTTCTGCTTCTCCCTTCTCTACCTGTTCACTAAGGAGTGGATCCCACCCTCGTCCCGGCCTTCGTTTTCTCCCCAAACCCAAACCCTAACCCTAACCCCAACCCCGCCCTCGGATCCATCGCGAAGCGCGAAGGATCTCGACGCCGAGGTCGAGTTCGACTTCACCCCCTTCGTGCGCGTCTACAAGAGCGGCCGCGTCGAGCGCCTCCACGGCACCGCCACGGTCCCCGCGGGGCTCGACCCCTCCACCGGGGTCGCGTCCCGGGACGTCACGATCGACCCCGCCACGGGCCTCTCCGCGCGCCTCTTCCTCCCCGCCGACCTCGTCCCCGGCGGCGGCGAAGATGGGGGTGCGCGGGTGCCGATCGTCGTGTACTTCCACGGCGGGGCGTTCGTGATCGAGTCGGCGTTCTCCCCCTTCTACCACAACTACCTCAACGCGCTCGCGTCGAGGGCGCGCGCCCTCGCCGTGTCCGTCGAGTACCGCCTCGCCCCGGAGCACCCGCTCCCGGCGGCGTACTCCGACGCGTCGGCGGCGCTGCGGTGGGCCGTCTCCGGCGGCGGCGGCGACCCGTGGGTGGCGGCGCGCGGGGACCCGGCGCGGGTGTTCCTGGCCGGGGACAGCGCCGGCGCGAACATCGCGCACAACGCGGCGGCGCGCGCGGGGAAGGTGAGGATCGAGGGTTTGGTGCTGCAGAACCCGTACTTCTGGGGGAGGGAGGCGGTGGGGAGGGAGCCGAGGGAGCGGCGGATCCGGGAGGGGATGGAGAGGTCGTGGGGGTTCGTGTGCGCGGGGGCGATGGGGATCGACGACCCCGCTGTGAACCCGATGATGGGAACGGGTATGGGGATGGGGATGGGGATGAGGACATTGAGGAGGGCGCTGGTGACGGTGGCGGGGAGGGACGTGTTCAGGGAGAGGGGGGTGGCGTACGCGGAGGGGCTGAGGCGGAGCGGGTGGGGAGGGGCGGAGGAGGTGGAGGTCTACGAGGCCGAGGGGGAGCCGCACGTCTACTTCGTCTCCAACCCGCGGAGCCCCGCCGCGGCCAAGGAGATCGACGTCGTCGCCTCCTTCATCCACCGCCGTTAGATTTGGGGGGAAGGAGTCGGCGGCGACACTTTGGGCGTCGCCGGTTTTAATGATGTGCTCGGTCGCGTGGTGTAACGGTGTGGTGTGCGTTTGGGTTTTTTTGGAAAAAAAATCTCAAAGAGAAGTTTTCGTTTTCTGGCTGAAAATTTATTTTTTTTATTTTTTTAAATTCTCAGGAACAGTAGTACTCTTTATAATTTTTAAAATAAACTTTATAAAAAAAAAAGAACTCCTTTTTTTTTTTGTTTGAGAATTTTCTATTTGGAAAATAAAAATTATGAAAAGATGTTTTTGATAGAAATTTTTTTTTTCCTCAGCAGATAGTTTTAGATTTTTTTTCATATTTTATAAAAAAAACTTCGTTTTTTTATTTTTTTAACCAAATTTGTAGGTGAGTAGGAGAATACTTTAATTATTATTATTAGTATTATTATTATTAGTATTTAAAGTAGTAGTAGTTTTTATCAAAAGAAGATAAGGACATGATAAAGGCATTCAAGAACAGAATAATAAGTTTCATTTTGCATTTCTCTATTTTTCTTGTTATTTAATGTCCTAATCAATAATGCGATATTTGTAATTTATAACTAAATGCAACATATGACAGAAGTAAATTTTCTCAACGCGCATCATGCAAATGGATTAGGACATGAATCCAAAATAAATTTAAGTGAACAAAAATTTTATTGAGTACCGTCCAAAAGGTGAGATCACCAAATTAAAACCCCACGATTTCATGGTGTGGATGGACCCCATAAAATTTTTGTTCAATTTAAACAAAGCAAAACCAGAGATTTTGGAGCACTGGGCTCAATCAGAAACGGCATTGTCTTAAAACTGTTATATACAGGAATTACATTGAAGAAACAACTGTGACATGCCCTTAAATTCAACATTAATCACCCCGTTCACTAAATAAGGGATCCCAAATGAACTCCAAGATCAATAATAGCAAACATTGTTCTTGTTCTGGGAGTATTGAAGCATACACTGTGACATGAAGGGCACAACACCGCCACCGAGAAGCAACAACATTTGATCCTCTCAAGCTACCTCATCAAGCTACATGATATACTAACATAATCCTCTAGTTCCGAAAATCTAAGCTTCAAAAACGAAAAATTTGAAGCAATACAATAATAGAAACTAGTATTAGTCGACATTTTTGTACAGGTCCAGCTCCTTTACTGTATGTTGCTTGCCCTTTCCATTTCTGTGCTTCCTCTTTGAACTGGTTCGTTGGTTTATAAATCGCCATAGTTGGCTTCTTCAAACTCTCAAAGAAAATGTGCTTGCAATTTCTGGAGCTCGATAAACTTTTCGACTGATTCTTCTCCGCTTTCGAGAGCGTCCCACAACAACTTTCTCGATTCCTCGTGCCACTGGCTCCTCATTACAAGATTATAAGCGTATCGCATCGCATGGTAACAAAAAGCAAGCTCAGCTTCTTTGCACTCTTCTTGCAATGGCTCATCTTCGTTGATAGGCTTATACAACCCTTTCTTAGCTTCTTTGGTCCACCGCTTCAAAATGTATCTTTCAGGAATCCTGTCCGCATTCTTGAGGCTAAGGGCTTTTAGCGCATGAGAACAAAGTACGCCCATCGTCTCAAACTTTTTACAGCTACAATTAACAAGCATGGTAGATGTGTCAAGTACCACGATACAGACTTTTGAACTCCTCCCCTGCATCTTTAACTCAAACCTGTATAACGTGCCACCGCATGGAGTTTCTTCAACCGATGTTGCTCCACATCCATCGAGAAACTCATTCTCAAATACTTTGTAGAGTTTGTGTGTGTAAACTTGTCCAGCGTGCCTCAAAATATCGCTATGCTTGATTGCACGCAAAGGTTCCCGACGATTAGAACGATAGTCCTCCTCAGCTTCATTTTTACGCCAATCTTCTACTAACTTCTCAAATGCGAGAATGAACTCCGTAAGAGAAGCTGATTTGTCTGCAATACCATTCAACACATTGTCCAGGCTCTCACCCCGCTGTGGAAGTTCAATGCCACCGTCAAAAGCATCTTTGTTAAAAGCCGAGCTCCACTCATGTCGGATTTTGTGTAGGCTATTAATCCATGTGTGATCTTGTAAATTGTACTTGCGAAGCATTTTAGCCCATGCCTCCTCAAACTCTGTTTCTGAATTACATTCCTGAATACATCTCATAAACAGGTTTTGAAATGTTCGAGAAGAATTCAGAGTGCCCAAATGAGCAAGTGCTTTCTTTTGAATAGTCCACAAACAAAGGCGATGAGATGTATTAGGAAATACTACTTTAATTGCTTCCGAGATTGCTTGATCCTGATCGGTTGTGAAGATCGATTTAGGAGCCCGATCACCCATCGATTCCAAGAATGACTTGAACAGCCACACAAACGACGCTTTCGTCTCATCTAACAAGAATGCGCATCCAAACATAACGTTCTGCCAATGGTGGTTAACCCCAAGAAATGATGCGCATATCATGTTATATGTGCTCGTGCGATAAGAGGTATCCAACACCACAACATCACCAAAGCAGTCATAATCATCTCTGCTCCGACCATCCCTCCAGAAAAAGTTAGTCATTCGACCTCTCAGATCCACTTGCACGTCCCAATAAAACATGCCCTCCTCATTGGCTCTACGCTTGAAATGCCCTACAAGGCTCTCAGAGTCTTCCATCGCAATTAACGTCATCTTTGGCACGCCAGCATAACCCCTTTTTACATCAACTTTTTTAGCTCCACTACCTTCTTCACCCTCACGGGACTGCACATTACTTGTTGGGGTTTCAGCATTCGCCGTTGGATCTCCTACCCCTGCCTTAGCTGTGCCGACCGACCTTGCAGATCTCAACAAGTGCCTTTCTTCCGGTTTGGCCAACTCATGGTTATGCTCGGGCACGAACCGAATCACCTTCCACCGCCCCTCCTCATCAACTCTAAATCGGACCATGGCTTTGCAATTAGTTCTATAATCCGGCCGGCAAGTGTTCACCTCAGAAGGCAGCTCGTCGTATCTAACACCTTCCTTTGAGCAATAGTAGTCTTTTGTACGGATATTTCTGGTCCCCACAAAGTAGTTCTGCTTACCCTTCCGAACGCTAAAACCCATGCGATGGCCGTAGTCGCAATACAACCGGTACGCCTCTTCCTCACTATTCACAACTTGCCCCAACAAGTTGTTGATTCCGGCCCGACGGATCAAAACAAGGGAAGTCTCTATTTCCTTTTCCGCCTCTTCTCCATTGTCTTCCTTTTTTCGCTCTTCTCGACGATTTTTGTCCTCTTTCTCCACCTCTTGTCGGTTATCTCCGCTACCGTCAAGCTGCATACCCTCTCCAGCATCTTCAATGACATCACTAGAACTTTCCATCACTGCAATATTCATCGTTTGGTTGAGGCGGTATGTTAAGACAAAAATCAACACAAATGAGCATAATAAGTCAATGCAACTATGGGCTGTTTGGTTCCTCGGAAAAGTATCGAATAAAGTTCTCTGGAAAAACGTTTTTCATGGAGAACCACTTTTTCAGTTTTCCGCGCCGTTTGGTTTCAAGAAAAATAGTAAAATTGTGGATTCTAAATTGCAAGGTCCAACATATCTTTCCAACATTAGTACTTTACTGTCTCTCTCTCTCTCTCTTTTTTTTTTTTTAACATACTTGATGCAACTTCAAACAGTAAAATTGTTGTTATATAATTGTAGATAGATTCTGCTGTGTAAATATAGAATAGTTTCTCTAATAAGGTTCTAGAGCTTCTGATAAAAAGCCACAATGAGATTTTAGGCACCTAAAAAACAAGCTCAAATTTGAGGTTCTGGTGCCAAACAAGCCCTACACAGTACTCAAACCCTACCTACACAAATGCAAGAAATAAAGAAAAAGAAAAAACACAAAAAAAAAACTACTTTTTCACGAATTTTTCAACAAAGCAATCATCAAGAAGGGAAATATCAAGCCAATTTAAACAAAACCTAATTTGTTAAAAAAAAACATCAAAAAGCTCACCAATTTAGGGAAGAAGATGAAACCGAATCAGCTATAAAACGAGCAGAATCTCCTCTAAGAACCCAAAAAACCCTTAAAAAAGCTCCGATTTTTTTGACCGAGTGGGTTGAAGAGGTGAAGGTGATGAAGCGAGGGAGCGAAGGAGGAGGAGGCGAGGAGGGAGAGAACGGAGTCCGACTCTAACCACGGTTAGAGTGGGGAGTTAAAGAAACCATGGTTCGGGTACGCCGTGCACGTAGAACGTGCTAATAAATGGATGACGTGGCATGATTTGGTTGGACGGGTCTACAGTTTGAAATGATAGAACCGGTCTACCGGACCGGGACTTAGTCGAGATGGGCCTCACTCTCGACCCAAATACGTTTTCATAAATAATTTAATTTATAAACAAATGATAATTTATAATGGATTTAATAAAATTAATGAGAATTTGTGGTTATAACTAAAATATTATAAAAATGGCGTTGTGTATAAAGAACTAAACCACAAAGTATTTTTTTTTTTTGGCACTAACTAGTTCGTCTATAGAATATGCGATAAATAAGTCGTTAATATCTTTCTTGAAATTAGAGCATCTAAATAGATAAGAGACTGTTTAGAATGAAAAAATAGTGAAAATTGGTGCTTCAAGTGAACTTGCGATGCCCTTTTAAGATTCAGTATTTGGCAAGATAAAGTAAGAAGAAGAAAACACCATGAAGTGTTATAGCATCTAAATAGACAAGAGGCTGTTTAGAATGAAAAAGTAGTAAAAATTGATGCTTTAAGCGAATTCGCGATGCGTTAAGATTCAGCATTTGACAAGATAAAGTAAGAAACATAAAACTCCATGAACTGTTGCTACTTCATACAGACTTGGGGTTGAGTTTGTGAGCTTTGATATGTTTGGTTATCCAATCAAATGCAAGCTAGAGTCTTGTTACCTTTCTCTACCTACAAAAAAAAAAAAATAATAAATAAATAAATAAAATCTGTGTAGACACAATTATACCTTATAAGATATACTTTGAACCACTTATTTCATGTCAAATAAGATGGTATATCCACTCAAATTATAATATCTAAATATTCAAAAATATATATTTTTTATTATTACTTTATATAAAATTAAGATAAAAATGTACAAAACACACCTAAATTATTATCCATTTTGATCAACTATCTAATCTTTGAAAATTTTGATTTTACTATCTGATTTCTAAATTCATTTGATTTGAGCCAGTTAGTACCTCCTTAACCTCAAAATTTAAATTTATTTACATATTTAGTTGGTATATTTTATACAATTCATGTAACTATATATCTAAAAAATAATTAAATAATTTAAATTAAGTAAGTTAAAAACAGTCAAATCAAAATAGTATATAACTCAAATAAATTTTACATAAATTAACCTAAAATTAATAATACCTAATTAAATATGTTGGTATCCGATACGAGGAGTTATTAACTCCAATGGGGTTCATTCCATTTATTTCACACACTATTTCACGTTTTTTTTTTTTTTTTTTTTTTTTAACTTTTTCTTTTTTGTTGTTGTTGTTGTTAGAACCGCTCAACCACCAAACTTTAAGATAAAGAAACACAATAAAACCTCCCACCGTACTAATCGTGAACTACCTTCGCCCTTTATGTTAGGGACCTGCATTTGCTTTTGCTTTCGCTTTTGAGCTCCAAACTCCTCCATTTCCTCTCCTCTCTCCTCTCTCCTCTTCCATGGATCCCGACTCCGAAATCCAGTGCGAATTTTTCTCCGTAATCCGCCGATACAAGAGCGGGCGCGTCGAGCGCCTCTACGCGCCCGAATCTGTCCCCGCCTCCACCGACCCCGAGACCCTCGTCGCCTCCAAGGACGTCCCCGTCGACCCCCTCGCCTCCACCTTCTCCGTGCGTCTCTACCTACCCCCCGCACCCCGAAACCCTAACCCTAACCCTGAAAAGCTCCCCGTCGTCGTCTACTTCCACGGCGGGGCCTTCGTGATCGGCTCCGCCTCCGACCCCTTCAGCCACCGCTACCTCAACCGCATCGCCGCCGACGCCGGCGCCGTCGCCGTCTCCGTCGACTACCGCCTCGCCCCCGAGCACCCGCTCCCGACCGCGCACGACGACGCGTGGGCGGCGCTCGAGTGGGTCGCGTCGCACGCCCCCGGGGGCCCCGGGGCCGAGCCGTGGCTCGCGGAGCGCGGGGACTTCTCGCGCGTGTTCCTGATCGGGTGCAGCGCCGGGGCCAACATCGCCCACAGCGTCGCGCTCCGCGCCGGATCCGAGGGCGGTTTGGGGCGGCGCGGGGTGCGGATCAGGGGGATGATGCTCATCCACCCCTACTTCGACGGGAGCTCGCCCGTGGGGGAGGAGGCGCGCGCCGACCCCTCGCTCAGGGCGAGGGCGGAGGAGTTTTGGAGGTTCGTTTAAAAATAATAATATAATAATAATATTTATATTCAAGTAAAGCTATTTGTATATATATATATATATATAGAGTTGAGCTAGAATACTTTTAGAAATATTATGGGGGTGGTGCTTGTGGATTTATAGTCATTGGATGGAGATTTGGAGGGTTGAGATGATGGTGGTAGATGGTGATAGGTGGAATAGTGTTTGATCTAAAGGTTATAAGTAATTAAAAAATAGATCCAAAGGCTAGAAATGTGGAAGCACCAAGGGGTTGGTGCTTCCAAAAGTATTCTAGCTCAACTCTATATATATATATATATGAACACGAGCATACATATAATTTATTTTAAAATTAATCTTTTATACTAATTTATCGCTAATATTTGATCGAGAGAGCATTAGATTTGTACCTAAAATTTAGTTGAACAAGTCATTGGTGCTATTAACTTTTTGAGTCTTATTAGATTAAAATTTATGTGGTTAGGATGATAGTGATTTTTTTAAAATTTATGGATGATTGGTAGAATAATATAATTTAAAAAATAAAAATGATCAAAATGATAAATCTAATGTGAAAATTTTGATAGTACCAAATGGTTGGTACTATTAGAATCACGTTTAAATTTTTAGAAAACGGTATTCTTAATATTTGTAGTATTCAACAGTTTCGTGTACCCGGGGACGAAGGGGGGGCTCGACGATCCTCTGGCGAACCCGTTCGCGGAGGGAGCGTCGAGCGTGGAGAAGCTGGGGTGCGAGCGCGTGGCGGTGGCGGTGGCGGAGATGGACCATCTCAGGGACAGGGGGAGGTGGTACTACGAGGGGCTCCGGGCGAGCGCGTGGCGCGGCGCGGCGGAGCTCGTGGAGTCGGAGGGCGAGGACCACGCCTTCCACGTGCTGCGCCCCGCGTGCGCCGCGGCCCGGGAGCTCAATGCGCGCACCGTGGCTTTTATTAACAGCGATTGAGAATCAAAATTGATAAAGGGCTTGTTATGATGCTCTTGGTATCCCCCACCTTGCCACCTTTGTTGGAGTGGGGGGAGTTTTCATTTCGTGTGATGATTTAGCTTTTGGAGTTGGATGTGTAGCTCCATTTGGTTTTCCTAATTAAGTCTTTTTCGTTTAATAAAACATTTGTTAAAGTTGTGCTGAAATTAAGATCGTGCTTGTCGTGTCACCATCAAGTTTTGTCACTGCATGCAAGTAAATTTCGTTTATGTAAACTAAGTTAGACTTTGAATTTGAAATCTCGTATAATAATTATTAATTTTTTTTTATAGGAAATGCAAATAAATTCACACACACAAGCATCATACGTTTCGCCCGTCGAACTACTCTGTACACGAGTGGATCCCACGCGTATTGACTCTTGCCATCTGATAGATAAATAAATAAATTTCCGCGGTCTGATCACGTGAATAGAATAACCACCGCAGTGAATGCGCGCCCGAAAATGTAGCTGTACCGAATCTGGCAGTTGGTATTATTAACAACGGCCCGAACAGCTCACCAAAGATAGCTACAGTCCCCTATGCCCAAGCCTCACTCTTCTTCTTGATCATCCCCACCGTCGTCGTCTTCGCCGTCGCCATCGTCGTTAATTGTTATAATCCATGGATACCGACGCCGACGCTGAAATCGTATATGAGTTTTTGCCCTTCATCCGCCAATACAAGAGCGGCCGTGTCGAGCGCCTCTTCGCCACCGACCGCGTCCCCGCCGCCGCCGACCCCGACACGGGCGTCGCCTCTAAGGATGTGGTGATCGATTCTACATCTGGCCTCTCTGCGCGTCTCTACCTCCCCAACCTCGTCGGCGGTGATGACGGCCCCGCCGCCCAAACCAAGCTCCCGGTTCTTGTTTACTTCCACGGCGGAGGCTTTGCCGTCGGCTCCGCCTTCAGCTCTCACTGCCACGACTACCTCAACCTACTCGTCGCCCACGCACGCGTCGTCGGTGTCTCCGTCGAGTACCGCCTCGCGCCGGAGCACCCTGTTCCTGTTGCTTACGATGACGCGTGGGCCGCTCTCCAGTGGGTGGTGTGAACTAACCATTTTTCTCTCAAAATTTGAAATATCGTAAAACAAATTTTTTTTTTTTATCTACCTACTTAAAGATTTATTTTCACGTCTCGAATCGGAATTTTCTTGATAGATTCAATTTTAATAGTTTTTTTTTTATTTTTTTATTTACTGAGTGGTTCAAATGTTTAGAATGATGTTTTAATATTTTATATTTACCAGGTTGCATCCCACGCGTGGAGGGCGGGGGGCCGGAGTCCTGGCTCTCGGAGCACGGCGACTTCACCCGGCTCTTCCTGGCGGGGTGCAGCGCCGGCGCGAACATCGCGCACAACGCGGCGATGCGCGCGGGGGCCGAGCCGCTGCCCCACGGCGCGGCGATCGAAGGCGCGGTCCTCAACCACCCCTACTTCCTCGGCGAGGCCCCACTGGGGCGCGAGCGCGACGAGCCGCGCATTAAGGCCGAGATGGGCGCGACGTGGGCGTTCGCGTGCGCCGGGAAATGGGGCTTGGACGACCCCCGGGCGAACCCGACCGCGGCGGCGGCTGCGGCGGCGAGCGCGCCGAGCCTGAAGGGGCTGGGGTGCGCGCGCGCGCTCGTGTGCGCACGTGGCGGGGCGCGACGAGATGCTGCTGAGGGACCGAGGGGTCGCGTACTACGAGAGCCTGAAGCGGAGTGGGTGGGGAGGGAGCGCGGAGCTGCTGGAGACGGAGGGGGAGGGGCACGCGTTCCACATCAAGAACCGCACGTGCCAGAAGGCGCGGGAGATGATGGAGCGCGTGGCCGGGTTCATCAACGGCGGTAAGTGAACGTCCCTCGAGTTGTCTCACGGACGATGGTATTTCTGAATCGATGATCAATATTTATATGTTATTCATATTTTAATTTATTAATTTTGATATTACTTAAATAATAAATTTATAATGTTAAAAATTATAAATTTTTATTTTTGAGCTGTTTATGAGACATAAATCATATTTAACGGTGTCATGCATGAAGCAAGCTCATCTTTATATTTATGTGTTATGTATGAATTTTCTTTGTACTTGTCCAATGTAGAATTAAAAAATAGGGTTAATTTTATACAGGTCCCCACAAATATGGTGAATTACGGATATATCCCTACAAAGTCCAACTTGCATTAGTTATCCCTGCAAAAGTCCTAATGTATTCAAATATGTCCCTACCGTCAATCACCGTTAGAGAATTTTAGTTAACCACAGTTAAAATGCTTAACCATGGTTAATTAATAAGTTGAAATGACATTTTTGCCCCTCTCCATCTTCCTCACCCATCTTCCTCACCCTCTCCCCGCCACCCTCGTCCCCGCCGCCCCCCCCCCCCCCCCCCCCCCGGCCCCCCCCCGCCGCCGCCCCCCCCCCCGCCGCCCTCGTCCGCCGCCAGCCGCCGCCGCCGCCGCCGCCGCCGCCGCCGCCGCCATCTTCCTCACCCTCTCCATCTTCCTCTTCCTCATCCCCCCCCCGGCCCCTCCTCCGCCGCCGCCGCCTCCTCCCCCGCCGCCCTCCCCTCCCCCCGGGCCCCCTCGCCGCCGCCGCCCCCCCGCCGCCCTCGTCCGCCGCCAGCCGCCAGCCGCCGCCGCCGCCTCCTCCCCGCCGCCCTCGTTCGCCCACTCCGCCTCCTCGCCTCCTCCCCGCCACCCTCGTTCGCCCCCTCCGCCTCCCCGCCGCCCCCTCGTCCCCGCCGCCCGCCCCCCCCCCCCCCCCCCCCCCCGCCCCCCCCCCCCGCCGCCTCCCTGCCGCCCTCGTCCGCCGCCAGCCGCCGCCGCTGCCGCCGCCGCCGCCTCCTCCTCCTCTTTCCTCTTCCTCCTATCCTTCTTTTGGAGGGACATATTTGTGAGGGCAAAACTGTCATTTCACATCCCTACTGTTAAAAAATAAACAGATCTCAAACAGCAGCAAACCAGAGGGACATATCTGCATACATTAGGACTTTTGCAGGGATAACTAATGCAAGTTGGACTTTGCAGGGATATATCCGTAATTCACCATGTTTGTGGGGACCCGTATATAATTAACCCTAAAAAATAATGTCATCGTCATTCATAAATTTTTTTTATATAGCTTTACTAAAAAGATGATTCAGAACGATTTTATTGGATGATTGTTACAATTTAACAATTAATACATGCATAAAATAATAATTATAATAGATAAAGAGAAAAAATAAAAGTTCTATATCAACATAAAGTTGTTGAAGTTTACACATGCGTGACGTATTTTACATAATTATTCATTTAGAAATGCCGTGTACTTCCTACTGATGGACGTAATATATTTTAAGAAATTAAAAAAAATAATCCAAGACCATATGATGTATTTGGTCCGCTGCATCAACCATGGATTGTTTTATAAAAGTAGAGATTATATGAGAAAAAGTCGGTATAACAATTAATAACATTAGTTAAACATCTCCATTATGCATTAAAAGCTTTTGGGTTAGTTTGAATGCGTTAAAATCAAAATTTTAGGCAGCTATATCAAAATGCCGTATAGCTTAGGTAAGGTTTCTATGTTTTTACTCCATTTTTATTTATTAGATCATACCTTGTTTAGACTTAGTTTTCTTTTAATGTGCTTGCTCTTTGATTTTCATTTGTTGTAACTTTATTAATAAATATATATATATATTTTTTGTCATTGAATATATCCTACAAATCTCTTGGAGTTGCACTCTTAGGTAGCGTTTGGTTCGGGGTTAAAGGGGGGGTTAAGGGGGTTAACCCCCCTTTAACCCCAAACAAGAAATTGGGGGGGTGGGGTTTGTTAACCCCACCCCAAATGGGCTATCCCGGGATAGCCCATTTGGGGTGGGGTTAACAAACCCCAACCCCTCCCCAGAATTAGGGTGGGATTAAAGTTAATTCCACCCCAATTTCATTTTTAATTTAAATATAAAATTTTAATTATAATTTTTTAATTTTTAAAATTTAAAATTTGTAATCTTAAAATTAATATTTTAAAATTTAAAATTTCAAATTTAAAATTTCAAATTTAAAATTTTAAATTTAATATTTCAAATTTAATATTTCAAATTTTAAATTTTAAATTCTAAAATTTAAATTTCAAATTCCAAATTTCAAATTTTAAAGTTCAAATTTCATTTAAAATTTTAAATTTAAAATTTAGAATTTCAAATTTTAAATTTAAAATTTAAAATTTGAAATTTAAAATTTGAAATTTGAAATTTTAAATTTTAAATTTAAAATTTGAAATTCTAAATTTTAAATTTAAAATTTAAAATTTCAAATTCTAAATTTTAAATTTAAAATTTAAAATTTCAAATTCTAAATTTAAAATTTAAAATTTAAAATTTCAAATTATTAATTATTAATTTTAATTATTTAATTTTAAATTTAATATTTTATATTTGAAATTTCAAAATTTATAATTTGTAATCTTAGAATATATATTTATATTTTTAAATTTTAAATTTGAAATTTGAAATTGTTATTTTTAATTATTTAAATTTTAAATTTGAAATTTTAAATTTAAAATTTTATACTTGAATTTTTTAATTTTATAAAAGTTATCTATTTAAATTTGAAAATTTTAAATATAAAATAAAAAAATTTAAATTCAAATATAATAATTAGGGTCAAATCATTATTTTCTATTTATAATTACCCACTATTCTTCTTATTCCATCTAATCTATCCAAACACTATTTTTCTTAACCCCGGGAACAACTTAATTTTCATCCAAACGCAAAATTGGTCTATTCCAGGCTTAACCCTGAACTTAACCCTATCCCTGGAATAACCAATTCTTACTTAACCCCGAACCAAACGAAGCCTTATGGTTTGTGAAAATTCATAGTGATTTCATAACCTACCTGCCTTGAATACCTACATGCCTTGAATTTCTGTAACTCACAACTTATGGTTTGTGAAACCTAAACTTTAACCTATATTCTGAATACTCGTAACTCCTACGCCTATGGTGCCTATAAATTGAGAGCTTCTCTACATCGAGATAAAAAAAAGTCAACAACACAACTAACCTATATTCTACTATTCTTATTCTACTTGAGAGAGATAAAAAAAAAGTGTTTTTTATGAAGTTTTGAGTTCATCTACTTGTATAGAGTTGTTAAAGTAGCGAGAGTTGAGCCGTTGTATTAAGGAGGGGACAAGTCAGTATTTTGCTACATTAATTCAAGAGCTTTGCCAACGGCAGAAGGCTTGAATCTTCTTAAACAGAGCGAGTTTTTCATGCCTCAGCTTGTTCAACTCATCGACATTTTTTATAATTTTTTTTGTAGTCTAATCTTTATCTTTGTGTATTTACATCAACACATTTCTCTCGATAGATAGAGCATCCGAGTTCACCACTGATCCAGTACTTGAGTAGTGGTTGGTTCACGATATGAGATACTATTGTGTACTTCATTATTCTCCTTCATTTACTAAATTGCACGAGAAGTCACGCCGTGTCTTACGATTCCTTAAGAAAAAGGAAAAATATGTACCATATCTTCATGCATCCTCGCCAACTGGAAGATGATCGCACTAGTTAAACTTGATCATATACTAAGATTATCATCCTTGGCAAAATCTTAGCAGAGCAATGTTATGTCGTATACAAAGAAAATCTAATGTTGATACAACAAATTTGAAGATTCATAAAGTTGGCCTTTTAGTTATAGACACAAACAATCACGTAGTCAGAGTTAAGAGTGTTTGTTATGCAATTCAGAAGTTGAAAATTATACACATATAGCCTAGTCTATACAGAGCTACAATCTTTGCAGCAGAAATTGTAGGAGTAATGTGAAATTTCAATCCTATTATGCAAAATTGAAGTACAATGTCTCAAAATAATCAAAATACTTGCCTTCTGAACGGTTGTTAAATTTTAGTTTGTGTGAAGTAAGCATTCATGATTCGTCAGAACTTTATGCATAGTTCTATCATGTCGTTACCGGTAAAAGAAAAGTCCTAAGAATTAGCCTCTATATTTCTAACCTGGAAACTGCGTTTGTTTTGACAGCGGAGGGTTCCGTAATGGCACTTCTAGTTTATTTCATTTTAGACCAATAATGCGGTCTCACCATTTGGATGTGGAACCTGCATATATGGATTAGATGTGCGCGTTAGCCATAGTGATGTATTATGCATCCTAGTGTAAAAGCAACAGCATTGCGGAGATTGACAGTTTTGTTGAGCCTTTTAACCTTTCCTTTGACTCGTTAAATTCTCTCCCGTGTTAGTATGTATCATCTGATAATTCTACGTCAAGTTTGACTTGTTATATCAAATGTTCAAACGAAGATTCGCTGAAACCTCAAAAGCATTTGGATGAGAGCCATTTAACCCAGTTTCCTCCTATAATCTCGGTAAAGTGATTGTAGTTGATATCATCTCACGAGTCGAGGACAAAATTGTTTTATCGCAAATTTTACTTACTCCCTGTTATCAGCTACTTTGCTAGGAGAGAGCAGCAGGCAATGCTTTTGCACAGCAAGGAACAGATCATTGTGTTTTCCTTACGACTAGAAGTTAAATAAGATCTTTCTGATGGTTAATGTAGAAGGTTTCTGTAGCAGATGAAATAGGCGAAGGAAAGAAAACTGCAGATGCTGCTGCAGTAATACAAGAGTGCGTGTTTAAACTTTAAAGAGATCAAATAGGTTGGCATAATTTTCAATAGTTGGTTCACTTTCACACAGTAACAGCTTCTTGGAAGAAAAATCATAATTAAGAAACAGCAGTAGGATCTATTACAAACCTTGAAAGAAAAGTATGTTATAATTAATCTCTAAAAATTCTTATTTTCACATTTAACCAACAATATCACTTAAATTTCGCCCCCGCAAAAAAAAAAAGAAAAAAGAAGAAGAAGAAGTTATGTTGGGAAAAATATACTTGGAACAAAAAGAAATCAAGAGAATAGACCTGATTTGTAAGCAAAACAAGAAATTTACAAGTCATTTCCCTTGATTTTTTTTTTAAGGGATAATATCTTATATGCCTTTCAAAATTTTAAAAATATTTAATTTACTTCTGGAGGACAAAAATATTCTTATAGATTTTAAAAAACTCTTTCAAATATCCTCTTTTTTTTTTTCAGGGTTTACTAGTGGGATTGGGTTTTAGAAGAGTATTTTGATAATTTCAGGATATATTTAAAATTTTTGAATAATACTAAAGGGTAAATAAGCAAAAACCTTTTTTTAAATATTTTATACCCTTCTACTTGTCATTTTTGTAGCTTTTAGGCGTAAATAGTTGGATTAAACTTGCCAAATCAATTTGATTAAATTGATTAAGAAAGAACCACTCTTGAACAATTCTACAACTAAGACTTCTCGATCCCTGTTCGCTTTTCGTTCGTTTTTATTTACAAAAACATGCCTGTTTGAGCCAATGTTACATGTTGAATTATTCAAAGTCGGCGGTTTGTCGCAACAATTAACAATGAAAACATGATATTTGTATAATTGCATTGATAAGATTCATGTCTAAAATAGCACCAATGAGAGGAATAGAACAATTTGGACTTTTTCTTGTTGCAGCCCCACTAGAATTTTGTTTTGTCCCATGTAGTCCTCATGAAAATGAAGTGTATTACCTTGTGGTAATATGTAAAAGATCAAAGTTCATATTCTTTCAAGGAACATTTAAGAGTGGTCATTGTCAACAAATTCTCAATTATTTTAACTAGATCAACGTTATAGCTGGTGCTAAATCACGGTATTCGCATTTTTTGGCATATTTTTTTGCTTGTTAGTTCATTGTGTTCTGTAATGATTATGAGCAACTAGGCTAAAATATAAAAACTTTCTCGGTAAAAAAAAAATATTTACCCATTCGAAACTTCAAGTTAATGTACTTAACCCTCTACCGCAGAATTTTGTCACAATTCCGTTCATTAATTAAAATTTATAATTGAATATACCGAACATTTACATTTTTTTTTCTTTAGAATAAATAAGGACAATTTGATTATTTCACCATCTCCGTTAACGCCGTGATCCCTTAAAAATAATTTTAAAATTTTAAAGAGACAAAAATTTTTTTTTAATAGTCAGAAAGAAAAGGCAAAAGAATAAATATTTATAGGAGAGTTTTTTTTTTTGTATTTTGGCTTATATTATTATTTTTTGAGTAGGAAATGGTGCCGACTATTACTAAACAATGAAATCGGCGAGGTGGGACCCGTGGATGCCGACATCAACGCGGATACGGTCAACCCTCCTCCTCTCCCACCACCTCGACCCCCCATCAACGGCTATTACATCCCCCCGTGCCCTCGATCCAACGGTTCAAATCGCGTCTCCTCGCCAAAGCCCTCTCCCCTATACATCTCCTCACGAGCGCTCTGTTACGCGCTCTCTCTCTCTCTCTCCCCCTCGTCTCTTCTCCTTCATTGGCGGCGGCGAATCCTCCGCCGCACCGGAACCCTAAGATGCAGCACACGGCAGCGAAGGTCGGCGGCGGAGGCGGTGAGCCCCGGCACCGTCCGCAGTGGGCGGCGGCGCCGTATTCGCCGGCGCCGGCGATGGCGATGCCGCACCAGATGATGGCGGCGCCACCGCCGCAGTTCCCGCAGCATTTCGTGCCGTACCGCCACCCGCCGCCGCCGCCGTCTCCGCAGCGCTACCAGGGGGGGGCGGCGGCGCCGGGGGGTGGGGAGGAGAATAGGGCGATCTGGGTGGGCGATCTCCATTACTGGATGGATGAGAACTACCTACACAGCTGCTTCGCCCACACCGGCGAGGTAATTATTAGGGTTTCCGATTCTCTTACCTTCTTGATGACAATGTCTTATAGTAAACCTTCATTGGAGTTTAAGGAATCATATTTTTTTTATTTTGAAGTAAAAGTGTTAAAACTTTCGTTTATTTGTTTGGTTATGAAATTGGTGATCAAGAAAGATTAATCCTTTCTAGGTTTGGTGCAATTTTGGGACTAATTTTAGGTCTCAAGGTGTTGCTATATATCATTTCTTCCTTTTTTCGAATTAAAGTGTCTCCTAGATTATAAATAGAAGTTGACATTTATGTAAACTATGTTGGAAGAAAATGTGTTGCAGTTTCCATTATTGGATAGAATTATAACCGATGAACCTGTCTGGGAAAAAAAAAGGAATATACCCATTGAGCTTCGGTTGTTGCGAAAGAGCTAAGACTAGTTGCAATCAAGGAATGAAACTTGCAATGTCAGGGCATTTTTTGGAACTTCTGTTCTAGATCTGATGAATTCCTATTTAGAAAATCAACTTCTATCCATTTAAGATGCTTTTGAATGTTTGGGTGGCGGCTGTTATGATGCTCATCAAGAATGATTAGTTTGGATTTTCAAGAACGTAATTTCTAAAAAATGTTCGTTTGGATTTTCATGACAAAATTATTTTGGGTTTGAGCCTCAGTGGGGATGTGCATTTTATAATGAGTATTAAATTTTTATGGTAAAAGTGTATGAAGATTACCCGTACTATGGACCATTTTGATTCTGTTACCCAGCCTTTAAAAATTTTGATTTAGCTACCTAACTTTTTGTATCTTTTGATTTGAGCAATTTAATGCCTCTTCTATTACAACATTTGGGCGGCGCATCACTCGCTTTAATGGTCACATTAATTATGTGTTATGCTCTAATCAAGCCCATTAAAACAAATATCGCGCCAAAATCCTGAAGTGAAAGGACAATTAAATGGCTCAAGTGCTCAACTCAAAGGAATTAAAAGATTGGATAGCAAAATCAAAATTTTAAAGGTCGGGTAGTAGAATCAAATTGCATCATAGTTCAGGTAAGTTCCATAACATTTTTACCAACTTTTATCTATAATTTTATATCAATCATTGTATACAAATTTGTGCCTAACTTAGTAATAATACTATGTCACTTTCTCGTAGTTCTTTTTACATAATCCATTATTTCGCTTCTTCATCAGATGTATAGATGCTTTCTTGGTAATGAATCTACCGAACAAATAGTAGAATTTCTCAATCATGAAAATGCTGATGTTGCTCATTTATTTATTTATATATTTATTTCTTTGAGAGTTAAAAGTATTACATGGCAATGAATGATGCACTTCTAGTTGTATAGCTACTGGTTGTTGGATGGCAACCTTTAATCTAAATTTTCTTTATGAACTAACCAATGAACTTTTCAAAACATGTTCTTATTGAAAAAACCGATAACATATGCTCTTTCTCTCATATATGTTTGAGTGTGCATCACTGTACTGGAATTTTTTGCTATTACTGTAATTAAACACCTTCCCCTCAATTATGTTTGCTGACATTCTCATCTCACTTGGAGATGCCTATTCAGTTTCTCTTTGTAATCACTTCTTTTAGCATTTTGTAGGTGATATCCATCAAGGTTATTCGCAATAAACAAACTGGAATGTCAGAGGGATATGGCTTCGTAGAGTTCTATACACATGAAGCAGCTGAAAAAGCACTCCAAAGCTTTGCTGGTCATATAATGCCTAACACTGATCAGCCTTTTAGGCTGAACTGGGCATCTTTCAGCATGGGAGATAGGCGCTCTAATATTGCTTCTGATCACTCCATTTTTGTGGGGGATTTAGCTTCTGATGTCACTGATGAAACACTGCAGGAAGTTTTTGCTAGCAAGTATGCATCAGTGAAAGGTGCAAAAGTTGTCATGGATGCAAACACAGGACGTTCCAAGGGTTACGGTTTTGTTAGGTTTGGAAACGCTGATGAGAAGGCACTCGCGATGAATGAAATGAATGGTGTGTATTGCTCTAGTAGGCCTATGCGGATCGGTCCTGCAACCCCCAGAAAGTTTTCAGGTACATTTTAGAGTTGTACAAAAATATTGCATGCACTTCATGTAAATTATTTATGCTTGTGAACTTCTGAATAGCTTGGTGTAGCTGTTTTTTCTTTTTTAGGTCTTGACCTGGCCTCTTTTTTTTTTTTTTTTGGTCTGAAATGGTGTTTCATTGTGTTATATTATGCTTTATTATGCATTTTAATGTATAATCAACTACCTAATTACAATTTATAGTTTCACGTTTTGGGTCATTGTCTTTGCTATTTGGTATTATACGGTGGTTAGCACGTTAGTAGAGACTATTATGTGCCTGTGCTTTGATGAAATGAGCGTCTGGCCATTGCATTTGCACTTGGTAATGTTTCTCTTTGTTTACTTTTTGATAAGTCCCCTCGTAGCTCATATGAATCAGAAATGCTATTTATTAATGGAGAAGTGAACTGACCTTCTTCCCTTGGCTTTTTATAGATATGACATGTCTTAATGTAACTGAACTCTCAATTGTGAATTTAGCACTAGTGGAATCATTGTGGCAGACTAAATGTGGCAGCCAGATGTAAGTTTCATGGAAATATGTTGCAACTTTGTATTATGGATTACGACATACGTCAACTTATTTAGGATACCTTTGTTCGTAGGACTCATTTACAAGTTTTAAGGTGCTCAAATTAATCGAAGAAAACAAACAAACTAGGTTCTTCTTTGTGTCAGCCTCATATCTGCTATGAAATCTTTCTATTGATACCACACCTAGCTGTAGTAGGTATCTAAGCTGATTAATGCTATATGTATGGTTCTGCCTCTAGCCTAATGTGAGAATGATGACTGATTTACTGGTCTACTATTTTCTGATATTGGATCTTAGTGATTGTAAGTGGCTATATATATCATTAGTTGGTCGAACAAATCATTTTGCTTATAACGTAAGATTATTTTCTCTGAATTGATTTAACTGGTGGTTGTTTGTTAAGTTTTTTAACCAGTCTTTGATCCTAGGTGGTTCTGCACCCAATGGTGCATCAGCACAATCTGATGGAGATTCAACAAACACAACAGTGAGTGATGGTTCTTCCTCTGGAGCTGTTTGTGTAGTGCTTTACCTTTTCTGTAATTTATCTTATTGCTGGTCTAGGTATTCGTTGGAGGGCTCGACCCAAATGTCAGCGAAGAGGATCTCAGGGAAGCCTTTTCTCAGTATGGTGAGGTAGCTTCAATAAAAATCCCAGTTGGAAAACAATGTGGGTTCGTGCACTTTGTTGAGAGGTGAACCCTAATAAATCCTTGATTTTGTAAGCCTCATGCTTTTAAGTTACCAAAAATAATCTTGCACATTTTATAAATGCAACATCTTTTCCCTTTGGCAGAAAGAATGCGGAAGAAGCATTACAAGGGCTGAATGGGAAAGTTATTGGGAACCAAACGGTTCGTCTTTCATGGGGTCGTCACCCATCGAGTAAACAGGTAAGTCTTGGTAGCATTACTTGGTTCTTATTATAGGCTTAAATCTCTATATAACGATACTTGCTCCTAATAGATTATCTGGTGCGAGCATTTGCAGTTTTCTTCCTTCTAATAGATTATCCAAGTAGATTTATGAAGCTTTGATGGATGTGTTAATTCTATGATTATTTGATTTTAACTCAAAAAAAATAACTGGTGTAACAGTCACTGATAAACCAAGGAGTTTGCGAATATTAAAAGTGAGTCAAAAAAAGCACGATTTGTCTTTTGATGGAATTAATTGAATTTTATGTCCAGAACCTTCGTAGCTAATGAATTCATGCCAGATTTCGATTCAGATTAGTAGCTTACAGTTAAAGTTGATTATTGTGCTATACAATTATTTCGCAAACCCTGTAGGAAGATGAAATAAAAGCACCTTTTCTTTTCCCCTAATTCATTATCTGGCACTGTTTTCTGTAGCCGAGGGCAGATGCTGGTACTCAGTGGAACGGTATGTACTACGGAACACCATTTTACAACGGATATGGTTACGCCACACCTCCTATGCATCCGAGCATGTATCCTGCCGCATATGGGGCTTATTCCATATACGGAAGTCAGCAACAGGTGAACTGAAGAGCGCCTTTTCCGAACCGGCTTAAATGAGCAGCAACAAGTAGATGGGTATTAGGTGAGTTAAATGTAGTAACTAGCTATTTATAGTAGATTATTCTTAAAACCAGCGTAAGTCTCTGTTCGTGACTTCTTTAAGTTTTCTGTCAAATTCTTTAAAAAATTTTGATTGGATTTTGGAAGTAAGCACGGTAATTGTAAACCTGTTTACGCGTGAGCTTTTAAGTCCAACATTTGTAACGACGGTCATTAATAATGTTAGCCTCCTATGATTCAAATACTAAGTTATGTATGTTAAGTTGTGCTGCAATGTACAAATGATGGCTTGCTTCTGCTATGGTTAATCTCCTCTCTTCAAAGACATAATACTAAGAAGGTACTTCTTATGTGGCATCTTTGTCCTTTCACCTTAATATGTGTTGGGATAAAGTGGAAAAATGGACACCTTTTGTCACATGAATGGAAAGAGAGCAAGCTTCTGTGGGGATGCCCCTATTTGCTTCTTTTTATGGAATCACTCCAAAGAGAAAGGCAAATATCACTTTTTTAAGTTTGGATGAAAACATCAATTCATCCAGCATGGTGTGGACTGTGGACACTGGTTGATGTTGTTCCACCGGTAATGCCGGAAAATTTAGAGCACAATTTAGTTTTCACTTGAGCAAGTACAATTTATGTAATGCAGTGTTTGGTTATTAGAGAATTGTTATTTGTGGAATAAGGATGCTAGATAGGAGTATTTAATTCAAGTGGATATAACCATGCCATTTGGTTTGAGAGATTGCACATTTCATTATCTCATACTTGTTCATAGAATTGCTATCCTTATAAATTGGGCAGTGTGCTATTCCTCTCTTATCCCTCATTCAAGTACTATCTAATCATCGACCGTCCCTAGCGCAAGTGGCAAAGGGCTTGGTGGTTGGTACCTGAGGTTCTAAGTTCGAATCCTAGTTGATTCACATGTGCAGCTAAGTTTATTTCTAAGAAAAATAAACGAAGCGGGTAGCATGCTACCTTTCTCTCAAAAAAGAAAAAGAAAAAAAGTACTATCTAATCTAAATTGCTCTTTTTATGAAGCTAATTTACTTTCGCACTATACTAGATTGTCTCTAACACTCTCTGGAGCTTCCTAAGAAGTTTTCATAGGTTATATGGATATTACTAAAAAAAAATAAAAATAAATCATATTCTTTTATTCTATATCCAGTGTTCCACTTCCCTTGCTTTCTCTGTATTAGTTTGCTTTGTGTTACAAATAGAAATTTTTTTTAAAAAAACCTGAATCACTGACATGTATGTAAACTCATTGCATGCGACACGGTTTAGTGGCATGCAAAGAGTTAGAAAATTCATAGAGAGAGAGTGAGAGTACAACATCATCATCATGTTGAGTTTCACTTTCACTTGTTCAGATTTTAAACTACTTGCAAAAGAAAGTTTTGCAGGATGTTCAGAAATATGCGTACTTTCCTTGTCATGTAGATCGAGAATTATGACAATGAACCAAGACCATGCTATTCGAAAAATTACTCTTGCTTTTAGTATCTACCATGTTGAAGTAAGGGGGAAAAAAAAAACCAAGGAAAAGGAATCAACTATTGAGATAATTTTCTCAAAAAAAAAAAAAAAACTATTGAGATAATTTTCTCCACAGACAAGTAAAAAACATACCAAATAAACTGAGCACAAAAAAATGCTTAGAAAAAACTTTTTGGTTATTTTTTGCATGACATAGGTGAATGAGGTCCTAATCTGCAAACTATTTGACTATCAATGCTTCATCTACTCGGGCACGCGATGTCGCATTAGTGGTCCAGATCAATCATTCGTGTCCGAACCCAATCTCACTGGTGTATGTGGCTCCCAAATTTGCGATTGTGTCCTAGACCCATCTAAAAAACAATACCAACTATGATCATGGCTCAATTTGCTTCATTCCTTTGTACAATTACTAACTCATATTGGATTCAGATCCGATCGCTATTGATGTGCTTGCAGTGTCTCTTACATATAAAATTAGCAAATCAAATTGTTTCACATTTATTTCTTATTTTTTTCTTTTTAAGCTAGAATTATGCCTAGTTTATAATTTGAGAGCTTTTTTTCCGCGTATCAGCTTAAGAATCAATGAGTCATAAAGATTAAAGCTTAATTATAATTTAAATAATAAAGTTATGCTCATGAATCCTATGATAATAAAAGAATGTCACGTGGAAAGCACATGTGCACTCACTCATGCACATGCGAATGAGAGAGAGAGAGAGAGAGAGAGAGGAGCCAAAATGTTTGGTAGGTTTGGTAGCCTTGGTTTGGATTTTGCCCAGTACCATTCACTCATCCTTCACGTGATACTAACAACACTTTTTTTTTCTCTTTTTTTTTTTCTTCTCCTTTTTATCCCCCAAGAATACACCTTTTTCTTTTTTAACTTTTGATTTTGTTTCTTTTTCTTCTTTTATTTCCTTTCCATTCTTTTAATTACTACAGTTGTTAAGTGAATAAGGATGTTAATTGTTCTGTATTTCTATTTTGGAGAAAAAACCTTTGTCGCTTCATTTTTGCCTTTTCTGTCTTTCAAAAAAAACCCTGCGAAAATATAAGAATGTTTTTCACTTCTGATATTAATTATAGTCATTTATATAACTGGACGGTTGATAAAAAAAAGAAAATTTAAAAGTTTTCGCCATGAAAAGTAAAATAAGATGTTGAGTCTCAAAAATATTTCTTAGTCCAGCTTTTTGTTTCTTGTAAAGGGAAGCTATCGTGAGGAAACCTTTAATAGAAGTTTGCAAAACAAGCACTTAATTTTATTATTTTTTTGAGAGAAAGATAGCACGTTACCCGCTTCGTTTATTTTTTTAAAAATAAACTTAGCTAGAAATGTGAATCAATTAGGATTCGAACTCGGGACCTCGTGTACCAACCACCAAGCCCTTTACCACTTGCGCTAGGGACGGTCGGTAGCACTTAATTATTAACATCGCACAAAAAAAGTGAAAAAAAGAAAAAAAGAAGAAGCATGCATCATACTCTTTGGCTAAACATGTCTTTGTAAACAAATGTATCCAATACTGTTTACATAGCCACCAGAATTTTGTAAACCTTAGTCGGCTGTTTGGTTTCTTGAAAAAAAAAATAATAATAATTCAAGCACAAATTTTTTTTGTGGAATTTTTTTTTTTTCAATTTTCACATATTTGGTTATTCTTTTTTTATGAAAAATTAGTTTTTTTGTTTTTCTAGAAAAATTTGAAAACGAAAATAATTGTTTTTCATAAGATATAGAAAAAATATATTTTTAAAAATGCTTATTTTTTCGGAACCAAACAAGCCAACAATTGAAAAAGGGGTTTCCAAGGAAATATTTTTTTTTTCTGAATTTTTTTTCACTCTTTTTCGAGGAACCAAACAGCCGCTTAGCTTCTATTAATAAAGATTTTGCTTATGGGTTTTACCTCAAACAAATCAATCAGTCTTGAATTTCAGGATCTTACTTTAAATTTGATCATTTGTCTATTAATAAATTAAAATAATGAGTATAGAACTTATATGAACTATGGATTATTTTAAATTTCTATCTAACTTTTCAAAATTTTAATTTTACTATCTAATCCTTCAATATGTGTGCTTTGAGTCACTAAAGGATACTTTGACTTCTAAATTTAAGCTAATTACTTTTATAAATTTACAGTTGTGAGAATTGTATAAAATATACTAACTAAATTTGTAATGATAAATAAGTCATTCAAATCTTGAAGTCGAAGTATCATTGACTGACTCAAATTTAACGAATTGAAAGTTGAATAGTAAAATAAAATTTGCGAAGGTCGGGCAGCCGATTAAGGCTTTGTTTGGGATTACGGGAAGATTGCGTTACGTGCTGTGAGAAAGTACGATGGAAAAAGTTTGTTTCCTTACATAATATTGCGTTCCGCATAGTCGGTTACAATATATTTTTTGCGGTTCGATCGGAGAACGCAGAAGCATATTCTTATATACTTTTACCCTAACTTTATTTTATTTAATAGCGTCAGATGGACCTCAATATCAAACTAAACCTAAGAATAGTCTATAATTCAAATAAATTTATATTTTTACCATTTAAAATTATAGTTCTCTAAAAAAAAAAAAAAGAGAAAGAGATAAGATAAAGAGCCAATGGATGAGACAACGCATGCATGTTTTATAGTAGAGATAATTGCTTTTTTACCCTTATAAACTTGTGATATTTTTTTTTTACCCCTTAATTTTTAATATATTTTTGAAAAAATTTTCTTTCTTTTTTATATACCCCTATTTTGAGGGTGTATTGAAAAAAATTTGAATTTTTTTCAAAATATATTAGAAAACAGACTGTATGAGGGGTATATATGAAAAATAAAAATTTTGTTGGGGTATATAAAAAATTGCCCCTTTATAGTAATGTACTGGGATGTAGAGGGTGCGGCAATATTTTCTCTCCAAATACAACCCATAGAGAGGGACAGAAGAAGAGTGATAAAACATTTTTGGGTGAACAATGCTAGCCCTACAGTTCAAAGTTGATTATAACTCTATCATCGAATACTCTATATTTCTCTACTAATTTAATTATTATTTTTATTACTAAAATCTATTTTTTTTTAAAAAAATCCTAGAGGTAGAGTTACAGTATAAAAACGTAAGTAGAATGTTAAATATAAAAAAATATTGTTCTTTCCCAACTTAAGCTTTTATTATATATAATTTAATATAGCATCAGAATAGAAAATTATGAATTTGAGCTTGAGGAATCAGAGCAGGAGGTCCTGATTATTAGACTCCTAGTATTATTTAATTTTCTCGCATTTAATTCAAGCCCACGTATTAAATCTATTAAAAATATAATTATTAAAAATACTGTATTTTGATAGTTTAAGTTTTTGAAGAATAACGATTGTTGTATATAAATTTAACAGTAAGAGGGGAGAAAAGTTTTGGATTTTCCGTGTCGCCCAAAAAATCTATCTAATTTGAAACAGTGGAGGATCGTTGTAGTAAAAAATAGCCTAGGATTAAGCTTTCAGAATTGAATTTAACATGTCGGCTTACATGCAATACGAATATAAAAAATATATATAATTCACAAATAGAATAAATCACGCAGCTGACCAAATTGTCGCGGTCGTGCTCCGCGATCACCCCTATTCAAATTTCCCGCCCCTATAAATGGCAAAAAAATTATCTAATGTTTCAATGTGTAAGCAGCTCATCATTATTTCTTTTTTTTTATTAGCTTCTCCTTGTTCTCTTCTCCCGCATTCTGTTATTCCTGTGTGCCATTTCATTCTACACCGCTGCATGTTTTTTAGGTTCGGGCGGTTGGTGTTTATTGAGTTGTTAAGTTTTGCAGCCTTTTCTCTCTCTCTCTGCTTTGTCTTTTTCAGAGACACAGAAGATTGTGATACAGCCATGCAGGGCATGCCTGTTTTACCCTAAACGGGTCCATTTGGTTCAACATAAAATTGTGAAAAATAATTTTTCGTAAAAAATTTTTTTTGATGATTTTTTTTTATTTTATATTTTGTAGTGTTTAGTTTGTTGGAAAAAAAAATATTTTTTTATAAATATTTATTTGGTTGAAAGAAAAAAGAATTATATTTGTTTAGTTTGATGTAAAAAAATAAATGAAAATTTTTTACACAGCTTGAGTTTTTATTTTTCGCCAAAATAGAGCAGAAAACGAAAACTTCAATTTTACGTCGAACCAAATAAATATTTTTATACCGAAAATAATTTTTCGGTTCGTTTTATGCCGAACCAAATGCCTAGAGTTAAAGGGGTAAAATTATTTTTGATTGTAAATATTCACTTGCTTTATTTGGTTCATCATAAATTAAATTCATTAGTAATTTTATTTTTAAATTTTTTTTAAAAAAAATAACATGCTACCTGCTTCGTTTATTTTTTTTAAAGTAAATTTAGCTAAAAATATAAAGCAACTAGATTTCGAATTTGGAACTTCGGATACTAATTATCAAGCCCTTAACGATCTGCACTAGGAATAGTCGATCACTTTCGAAAAACGTTATAATTCACTTCGTCATGAATAGTGCCGAAGTTGATTACGGGAGAGATAGAAATAGGAAAAATTATATATATAATTGATGTACTATTTTTTTATCTCTTATATATTTATATAAATTTTTAATAAAATAAATAAAAAAATGAGATAATTACAGTTTTAAAATTATTAACTTTTTATTAAACAAAGAGCGGTAGCAAATAAATTTTTATTTGAACTTTTAGTTCAGTTCTTTTTATTTTGAAAATCACTAATAGGCAAACAAAGAGGCCTTGAAAAAGAGAGAGAGAGATAAGAACTAAGATACGGGTCATTTTTCCCTTTGAGTTGTTTTATTGCCTTTGCAAAGTTGATTCCTATCTTGAAACTGAAGGTGGTCACAACAGGAGAAAATCATTTGCTGGGTTTTGTGGATCCAAGTCATTTTTGGTCATACACACTACATTCTCTAAGTACGAAGCTCGGAGAATCCAAGTTTTTGTTTTCAAGTGGGTAATTGGCATCTTTCACTGCTCTAAACCATGATGCTCACCTGTTTCTTTTCTTTTAAATTCTTTTTGTTTGTTCAGGAGATGGAGAAGAAGACGAAGAATACTACACAACAAGTATCTGGAAGAGGAAAAAAGATTGCTTTACAACAAGATGTATCTTCCCCTCCTCTTAAAACCAATGCATATTTCTCATACTAAGAGTTTTATTCTATGTTTTTTTTTTTTTTTTTTTTTCACTCATCTCATTGTATCTGCAGATTGATAAGCTCAAGACGAGGCTAAGGCATGAAGAGAATGTTCACAGAGCATTGCAGAGGGCTTTTACTAGACCTTTGGGCGCTCTCCCTCGGCTTCCTCCCTATCTCCCTTCTCATGTAGAAACCAATTTCATTTACTCGAATGTTTCTTCTACAACTGTTGCAAGAGGTTTTGTTTCTGAATTTAGTGTTGTTGTTTTTTTTTCAATGATTGAAGACGCTGGAGCTTCTCGCCGAAGTTGCCATTTTGGAGGAGGAGGTGGTCCGGCTCGAAGAGCAGGTGCTGAGTTTCCGGCAGGGCCTTTATGAAGAGGCCATCTTCATGTCACCTTTTAGTAGAATTCAGGGAGGTTTCTCCGATTCGCGCAGTGATCGGCGTCCGTGTTCGGATGCCGAATCTGTTCGGGGATCGAAACCGAGTGCGGTTTCGGTCATTTCTCGCTGTTCTGCGGTCGCGAAGATCGCGAGGGGCAAAGCAGCAATAAAGAAGCAAAATTCCTGCTCGTCGATGCGCGAAGATCGGGGTGGGAAAGATAACCAGTTGGATACCAACTCTGCTAGAATTTACAAGCAATTAGCAGTAAGGAGAGTGTCAGATGCTGATGTGAATTGGTTGGTAACACTCTTATCCCCTCTTCAGTTTAGATGCAATATTTATTCTGAATCGGGTTTTGATAGTGTGTGCTCCTATTTCAGTCAGATTTCGTCGCGGCGGATAGTAGGAGAGCTGAAAAATGCGTTTGGATGAAGTGCTTTGTGAACATTTTCTCACAGATTCTTGTGAGAGTTCATTAATGACGGACTCTTGAAAGTTGAAACCCCTTTCGTATGCCGAAGCAAGTTTGATTCATGCAAATTTTATCACTGATTCTTCAGCGTTTGCTTGCGGACTAAAGTGAGTTCTTCGTTGAGTTTGATTTATCTGCAATCACTCGTCCGAACGATCTTTCTGTTTCTCGAATTGTTCTGCGGTTACCTTCAGATATCTGATAGTCGTATCCTAACGGAATGTACAGTGATCATTTGACACCGCGAGGAATATTTGGATTCAGATTATTATGAACCCTTCGTCGCATTCGCACTCTTCTTTGAAAGTTGCTCTTCCCCTGCTGTAAGTTCTTTAGAATACTGTTACAGCATGTCTTGCTTTTGTCCGTGCATTTTTACGATCTTCAGTTTCTTTCCAATTTTTATTGTAACGTTGCTCATAAGAATTGTTTTTCCTATCGTCGATAACATGTCGTTTTGTTACAAATGCTTTCAACTAAATATTCTTGATACGCCGATATCGTATACAGGTTCTCCTGATTCTCTAAGTTATTTTATTTTCTCTGTATCTGAATCTTGACCTCTTCATACACCCTTGCTTCATAAGTGAACTATGTAACACTATTAAAACTTGTGTTATTGTCTTAATGAAGGTTAGAGACTACTTACAAGAAGGGTTAGGTGTGTCAGTTTCTGAGCTGTTGGATTGGTAGCAAATTGATTTGGGAAAGGATTTGGATCATTGATTGAGTGGATCTGTTTGCAACTGCTCGGCGAGTCTAGGACAGATGCATTTAAATGCCTTGAGATGGCTCATAGGAATGTGGTTTCACAGCTATTCGAGTTCTGCGTTGTAGCTTCATATTTAGATACATTTTTCGCCATGTAAAAAGTTATGTGCGGTCCATAAATTCATAGAATTGAAGGGTTTCGCACACATCTTGTAGGAAAAGTTCGTCGAAGTTACATTTAAATGTGTTGATTATTTGATTCTTGGAAATGAGTTTGCTAATTATGTTTATACATGCCCATTATTCTTGTTGAATTAAAATATTGAAATATTATTTTTTAGTAACTTAAGCTATTAGAGATAAATGATTGTTTTATATTATTTGAATATTGGACTAAAGTAGGAGGTCCTGATTGGAAACCGATCTGAGGTAGGCTAAAAACATTTAGGCATGTTTTGGTTCATAATTGGAATGGAAACGAAAAATAAAATTGAATGGAATGAAAAATGGGATAATGAATCATCAAAAAATATTTGATTCATTATTGGAATGAAAATTAAAATGAATAATTCAGACGCTTAGGATTTTGAGAGAGGAGAGTGATGAATGAAGCGGAGTGGGAGGTGTTTGTGAGAGAGACATTCAAGGGCTTGTTTGGTTCATCTATTTTAGACTATGAAATTAAAATGAGATTCATCAATTCCAATAATTATTGTTTGTTTTTTACTATTCTATGCCGGAATGTGTATGGCCCAATTTATTTATGGTCCAATCCGACTTTGAATTCTAGATTGACCTATTCCAAAGTAAACCACTTAGCCTCTCTTACAAACACCACCCTCTCCTCTCCCTTCATCATTCTCCTCTCTCGTAACCAAAACCTTCTCTCAAAATTCTATACGTCCATTACAATAATAATAAAAATATTTTTGAATAATTCGTCATTCTATTTTTCATTCTAATACAATCCAATTTCATTTTCCATTCTTATTCCAATCGTGAGCCAAACATGCCTTAAATGATTTACTCTGGAATGGACAAATCCAAAATTTAAAGTCAGATTGAGTCATAAATGGATCGGGTCATTCCTATTCTACAGTAAAATGGGAGTCAAGTTTGATTTTTATAAAACAAATAATAACTATTGAAATTAGTGAATCCTACTCCAATTCTAGAGTCTATAATAGATGAACCAAACAATCCTGGCCCAATATTTACCAGATCTGGTGCCCAAAAACTAGGCTAAGGCCGGTTTTGCAATTAGTCTACACCCTTCTGATCTAGCCAGTCTATTTGATACTCACTGTGGATAGTGATGTCCACTGGTTGGATTCGGGCGGATTTTCAAAAATCAGAACCCGAATTCGGCAACCAAATCCGAAATCTGAATTCGACGGATTTTGAAAATTCATATTCAAAACCGAACTTGGCCAAAAATTCGAAATTCGAATCCGAACCTAAAAATCTAAACTCGAAACAATCATTTCTCTTTACCGTATTTCATAATATGTTATATTAAAATTTAAATTTCTAAAATACAAATTCAAATATAACATTAAATATTTATATATTTTATATAATATAAAATATATTCGGGTTCATGTTGGGTACAGATAAAATTCATTTCCCAATCTGAAGCCGTCGGATTTTCGTTTTCTAAACCCATAGTAGCATCGGACAAACCCGTGGCGTATGAGTTTAGGCTCAGATGAAATTTCAGACATCCGTAACATGGAGGTGCATAACTTGCAAGAATTTGACTTCACTAGTACTCCAGGCGAAGTCACAGTTTCGCTCCGTACCGTTAATATAAAATACAAAATCCATCTCATCTCCCTTACACCATTTAATTACATATCTAATTTCTAATGGTTTAAGCAAATGCAAAATGACTGATCTATTGATAATATTAAAATATTTTATTCAGTGAGGTAAATGATAAATCCTGTACAGATTCCAGATGGGCTTTTGAGTGGGTTGAGCCCAACTTAAGATTCGCCTCCACAAAGAGTTTGTGATAGGTTTAAATCTTGTACTTCCACTCTAACCTATACCATTCCCTTTAGTAGGGATGCAAACGAGGCGGATCTAGAGGCGGGAGACCCGCCCCGCCTTTCGCACTGCCTCCCACCCCCACCTTCGTGGTGGGATGACATATATGTCCTGTAGCCAACCCAGCTTAAAAATCTGCTTCTCGCTGGTGCTCCGAATAAGTCTTACCAATCAAAATTTTTTTTTCAAATTTAAATTGAATATAATTAAATATTTATTATTTTAAGTAAAATAATATCTAGAATATAACAAAAATAAAATTTAAAAATATCATAAAAGCAACTATCTTTTAAATCACATTTACTTTAAAATAAGTAATATTTAAAATTCAAATAATATTATAAAAAAATAAAATTGTCTTATAATTTAAACACTTATTCAGGATGAACTCGGGGTGTGTCGAGACAGACTAGCGGAATGGATTTGGGGCAGATTTGGAACGATTTACAGTAGTATTTTTCAACGTAATTTAACATAAACAACTCATTTTGAGGGTTGTAATTTTGCACTCATCCTGCTAAGAAGCAAAATCCAAGCTCTCCACTTTGTGAGACCGTGATTTTCGGACCCCTTGGGCCCCACATTCATCAATCTTATTGCGTATTTAATCAACATTAAAAGGGCTCGCTTAATTAATTACTGGACCAACGTGTGTAACACACCGATATGGCTCAATGGCTACAAATTTTCCAACGCTACATATTTAATTTTTCAATACAACTAAAATAATTTTATGTCATGGTCGTGGTGTCTTGTATTTCTCTTACTGGTCCTCACGAACCTAACAAGAAATAGTTAGTATTTTACCAAGAGAATAGTCTTAGGGTGTTTAAGAACACAAATTAATGGTATTGACGAATAAGCTCTCGAATCCAATTGAGGTCGACGAAAAGACCAGTGAAATGTTAGCGATTTCAACACCACTGGTTAAAGCAATTGATTAAGATATTTTTCATGGCGCAAGAAAAAAGAGAAAGTATAAGGTTATGGGCTCTCATAGATAAAATGACGGAATAAGATATTATCGGCGTGTAAGGCATTAAAGTGGGTCATATTTATTATATTTGTATTCAAACCTAATACACGAATGTCGTATATGAGAGGAATGTTCAAACATTTGGCTCGCTATATGTTCACACGAGCACATTTAGGAGCGCACCATTTGATTTTAAAAAATAATCCGATATAATAGTTCTTTATATAATTTAGGATGGGGCATAGATTGCAATAAAAAAAAAAGTGCGCAAATAGAATAAGAGGATACGCTTCTTCTACTTACATATTTTCCTAGTTTTCTTTCGGCATGCGATGAAATATCTTATATTTTATGACTAAGTTCCGAGAAATTGATCCTTAGTGATGCAATTATGTCTCCATAAGTCCTTGTACGCTGAACTTTTCGACACTCGGAAGTTAAGTATGTCGGTAAAATTCATTACATTATGTAAGGGTTGTTGACTTAAAAGGATCAGCATCCTTACTCTATGACGGGAGGATGGGTTGTATCGAGTCACGTTCGAAATAGCGGAAGGTTGGGTCGGACTGAATCATGTTCGAAATGACGTGAGGCTGATTAGGTCGAGTTATAATCGAGATCCGTATACACTTTAAGTGAATTGATTGTATATTTTTAACAATTTGAGTTTTTAAAATTAATGATTAGTGCCAACGATCCGACAAAAGTACGCTTGTTTCGTTGAATGGATCGAGCACCCGAAGTGAAACTGGGATGGAACTCGCAAGTTCCGTTATTTCGCTCATTTAAAGCTCATGAGATCACGCTGGTATGCATTACTTCTCTACTTTTGATCTCCTTTGATATTATCCCTAAGTTGTGAGTTCGCTTAAACTCCCGCCACACGAAAGTATCACTTCACGAAGCTTGTGTTTCGAGAGTGCCAAACATGCCATAAATTCGAGCTATTATTGCAATTGCAGTTACAAGCTACTTCTTAATGATCTTCCACTGTAGTTAGAACTTGGAATTGAAATTTTAATTTTAATTTTGTGTTAATTAACAACATTCAAATATTTGCATATTTTCAATAAAATATTTATCAAATAATTCGAGAGATAGACTCAGCTGGTAAGCCACGAAAGCGAATGTGAATCCGCGTGCTTAGAGAAAAGAAGAACTCTAATGCGGTTAGATCGAATCTTTAAGCGAACTTATTCTGATCCTCGAAACGGTGTCTCGAATCAGCCTCCTCAGGTGACGAAGGACGAACTTATTAATTATACGTATGACCATTTCGCTAATAGGTAATTAGCTTAAATCAGATGAACTAAGAAAGCAGTTGCAACCTACTACTTAATTAACCAAGGCATCATAGTGACTCATTAGGAGATATTTTATGGTCAGCTTAATGCAAAAATATTTGCAACTATATATATATATACATAGTTTCATATATAAATATATGGAACTATATAACAACTAGCTAGTTGGGTAGAACAGAGATTAGTCTTAATTAGGCTCAGGGAAGAACAAAATAGTTAAATAGTATTTTGATATAAATAATTTTAATTTACTGCTCAAATTTTTTTGCGAAGCTATGTTAATCAGACCTGGGGAAGAACAAAATGGTGAAATTAATGATTCAAAATAAATATTTGTGACCTAAAACCTATTATTAGAAGATGAGGCTTGATTAGCTCGCTTACTAGTCCGTACTAATACTATATTTATCTTGATATACACAAATGGAGTAAATTGCACCACTAGTTTCTGAACTTTCAGATAAGTTTTATTTTAATCCTTAAACTTTAAAATTCAATATTAGTAATTTCTAAGCTCTTAAAAAAGTTTTTATATATTGCGATTCTTGCATATATATTTACTATTAGAGGATAATGTAACACTCACGCTCAAGGCATCAGTGCATATATTTGCTCTTAAAAAAGTTTTACTTCGATTCTTGCACATATATTTACTATTAGAAGATAAAGTATTACTCACACTCAGGGCATCTATACATTTATATACAGTGCATTTATCAAATTTATTGCATATATCAATTGTAGCACTGATCAAGTTATACTTATTTTCTCTATATAAAAATTAGATATCTAAACTAAAAGTAGTATGAGATGAATAAAAAAATAATAAATTCAAAGCATATTAACAAATAAATAAGGTAGTCCAAGCATTAATTTTTAATCTAAGAATAGGACCAAAATAAAACACAATTAAAACTAAAGTTGCTGAACTGGGATCTTATTAAAGTTCAGAGTCTTAAGGTGAAAATCAGAAGTTTGAGGATCCAGATGAAACTTGACTTAAAGTTCAGGGACCGATAGTGCAATTTACCCGACACAAATACGTATAACAGTGATAATTTGATTATTCTAGCAATGATAATTTGATAATTTAATAAAAGTAATAACTTGAGACAGGCGTTATTTGGAACCTTCCAACCCCGCTTATTCTAACGAGATTATTCAATTATTTTATTAACTCATCTTAATACTGACACGTGGCCCCACAATTTAACGGTCACATCAACACCCGGCCCGCCAAATTTTTACATCCTTGTGCATACTATTTTAGCCTGGTCAAATTAAGGGTAAAATTGTACGTAGGCCCCCTCCACTAAATACAGTTTTAAAATCACCCCTCAACTTTATTTAACTTTATTAATCTTTTTTTTTTCCAGCTATATGTTTTCAGTCAGTAAAATTAGAAATTTTATTAAATTTAATAAAATTGAACAAAAATTTTAGGTTATCGTACTAGAACTATGCAACTCGAAAAATTAGAAATATATGAATGTTTTAATAACGAATATAAAATTATTAAATTGCATTATAGTTGAGGGGTCACTGTTCAACTTTAGTACTATTTCTAGCACGTACCATTTCGTTTTGAAATAGACTTTTCAACTTTTTTTTTTATTAGGACTTCCTCAACTTTTGAGTTTTTAATTTAAATTTTTATACTTGATTACAGCAAAAGAGTTTCAAATATTTATTTACTAAAAATAATTAAAGTTATTAATTGTGAGAGAATTTATAATTTTATGTAACTAAAATAACTTAATTTTGAAAAGTTTGAAGATGAGAGGATCCCAAAAGTAAAAGCAAAAGGACTTGTTTCAAAACCGTACGTAGTTGAGGGGGTCTTCATATATTTTGGTCCTAATTAGATCAGTTTCTTCTTCCTATTTCGTCCCACCCTCCTCCCTCCTTCCTCCTTCCTCTAATTATCCAATTGCTTCCATTTTAGACCCTGCTTCTCTCACCCAAATTCTCCCCATCAAAATATATATAACAAAGCGAGAGAGTGAGAGAATCTATAGAGAGAGAGAGAGAGAGAGAATTATAGAGAGAGAGAGAGTAATGGAGATGGTCGTACCCGTGCACGAGTTCCAGTTGGAGAGCGAGACGACGAGCCCCTACGTGAGCGCGCCCTCGAGCCCCCGCCTCTTCGCGAGCGCCGCGCCCGACGACGACGACGACGACAGCAACAACCCCTTCGACCTCCGATTCCACTACTGCAGCGCCCCCTCCTCCCCCACCCGCGCCGCCGCCCTCTTCGCCCACTTCTCCGCCCATGGCGGAGGCGGAGGGGAGGGCATCGTCCCCCGCCCCTCCTCCTCCTTCTCCGCCGCGTCCATGGTGCCCTTCGACTGGGAGGAGAAGCCCGGCACCCCCAAGCCCCGCTTCTCCTCCGCCGCCGACGACGACGACTTCGCCTTCGACTTCGACCCCCGGGGGCCGCCGCCGGAGCTCGCCGCAGCCGACGAGCTCTTCGACCGGGGCCGCATCCGCCCCCTGAAGCCCCCGCCGCGGCTGCAGCACCTCGCCGCGGCGGACGATCGGAGCAGCGCCGCCTCCTCGCCCCGATCCCCGCGGATCAGGGCCCTGCTGTCGCCGCGCCGCCGCCGCCGCGGGGGCCGCGGGAGCGGCGGGGAGGAGTTCGACCCCTTCGTCGCCGCCATGGCCGAGGCCACCAAGGAGCGGAGGAGGGACCCCTCCTTCGCCCCTTCTAGAAGCCGGAGTCGGAAGGGGTCGCGATCGCTCTCCCCTCTAAGAGTCGGAGTCGTCGGCGGCCGCACCGATCCCTTCGAACCAAACCCTAATTCGAACCCCTCCCCCTCTCCTCCTCCTCCTCCTCCTCCTCCTCCTCTCCCTCTCCCCAACACCTCCTCCTCCTCCTCTTCCACCTCCTCCTCCTCCTCCTCCTCCTCCACCACCACCAAAAAAGTGGGAAAGAGGTGGCGCCTAAGCGATCTCCTCCTCTTCCGAAGCGCCTCCGAGGGTCGAATCACCTGTAACCGAAGCAAGGACCCCATCTTCAAGCACTCGCCCATGTCCCTCTTCACCTCCTCCACCGTATCCCCATCTCCGGGGGTGAACCATTCGATCTCAAAGTCAACGAACGGCGACGACGGGTCAACGAACGGGGGGGGGGAGCAGGAGATGATGAAGAAGAAGAGGGCGTCGTTGGCCGCTCCGGTTCATTTCTTTAGCTGCTTCCGGTTCAACCCGGTCGTGAACCGGTTCGCTCGCGGGTTCAGCAACTCCGCCTACACGCGGGGCCACTCAGGCTATTAAATTTGGTTTTAAATTTTTAATAATGTTCTACAGCTATAAATAATTTAAAATTGTGTGCTTTCTTTTTTTCAACTTTTTTTCGACATTTTGAGTTGGGGTAATTTGTAACTATTTATAAATTAAAGGATTTCAAAGACAGGTAAAGTCGTCTGTTTCTGATAGTATGTCGGTGATTATTTTTGAGTTTATTCTCTGGTTTTGAATTAATCTAATCACAAGTCAAAAGAAGGGAATCATTATTCATTAGGTTGGAGTGATTATTATAACTAAATATACAAGTGGTATAATTAGAATGGAGTGATCATGACTAATATAGATTTTAGTTAAGGTCTCATTTGGTATGCTCATAAAATCTGTATTTTATTTCCTTTTGTGATGATTATACGTAGAATATCAAAAATGTGTATGTATATATGTATGCTTTTGTGATCTTGTATTCCAAAACTAAAGCCCTTGATCATCGTGCGACATTTCAGCATGGTGGTCACTTTCGATGAACGGCTTGACTGAATCTGAGTTTTTTCTAGAATAACACTTTCCATGAAAAGCTTGATTGAATCTCGAGTATTTTTCTAAATGAAACTTATTTTCTTGAGAGATTTTCGTACCTCTTATGTTAGTAGAAGACGATTTTAGTTGGAAAAGAAAACTATGATCATGACTTCTTTGAATGACCTTTCCTTAGACTCCTGATGTGGAGAGAAGCACTCACCTCCTTTTAACTGTCAAAAGGCTTTTTCTTCTTTAAGATCTTCTAGAGTGTGCTGTTTGATTGAAGTTTCTATACACGTGCATCTTGATTAGAACTATTTTGAATCAATTACGCAGTGTATTATGACATGTACATAGGTTCAGTATTCAATCAATTCTTCCTTATCGACCAATATTAATTTTCTGCTTGGATAAAAGAAAAAAAGATCATCTATTCTTTTGAATAAAATATGAGAGGAGAAAGATAAACGAAGAGAAATTAAGTCCCGAAAAATATAAATGAAGGAAAAATAAGTCTCAGTAAGAGTTACATAATAAAAGAAGAAAATAATATTATCATTTTTCCTTTTTGTTTTTTGTCTACCTCGAAGAGTAAGCAGTTTATGATTAAACAGTATAGAAATTAATCATTTGGGCTTTATTTTATTTTTTTTCCCCTCAGGGATTATCCTCTAAAAACAAAAGCAATTTGTGCTATTAAAATCATCCATTAGGTCATCTAAGTACAATGTCCCAGAAGTGCTTTTGAGCTTTCCCACCTGTAGATGCTCTATGTACAGGTAGAATCGTACAAATGCTTAACTGTGTAGAGACTTATAGACCATATGCCTACTGCGGACAACCGGTTAGCTATTTAGGAAAGTAGCTACCGACCGTACCTAGCGCTGTGTTAAAATTTTAGTAGGAGCTTCGCAATGACACCTCATTAGAAAACGTCCGACCGATTTACTGTTATGTGTTAGTTTTATCTCCATTCAATAATTCGGTTGATATTTTTTAATATTAAAATTTAAAAATAATTTTTAAGCTATAGAACAAAGGATTACAATAATTGAATAGATATAAAAATAACACGCAGCGACGGATTGAGACTCCTTAATGAGGCGTCGTTATGAAGCTTTTTACTGAAGTTTTTTTTTCCAAATTCTATATAAAGATTCTTATAGAATAAGGAGAGGTTAGGTTCTCTTTTATCTTTTAACAGAGATTTCAATTAAACCAATTAGGCACCCAATCTGAGAGAAAAAAGAGTAAGTTGATATACATGTACCTTGTTTTACAATTAAGGAAGCAGTTTTCTTTAATTTTACACGTTAAAGAGTGATTAGTGATAGCAATCGTTCACTACTTTTCTTTTCTTTTTTTGAGAGAAAGGTAGCATGTTATCCGCTTCGTTTATTTTTTTTAGAAATAAACTTAGTTGGAAATATGAATCAACTAGGATTCGAATTTGAAACCTCGGGTACCAACCACCAAATTCTTTGCCACTTGCGCTAGGAACGATCGGTAATCGTTCACTACTTTAAGAGCAGAATAGTCACTATAACGTCAACTTGCTTTGCCCCTCATAGAAGTATTTTGATTACTGTGAATATCACCGCCCCCAAAATATAATTGTCTTTTTCTAATCAGGACGGCAGGAATAATATAAAAAAAAACAAAGAAACTTTGCCAACATATAAATTATATATATTTTTTTACATAAACTAATGTGATACTTTTTTATTAGTGCTCATTCTATCCATAAACCAAGCCTCTTTTCTTGTGAATTGTAACTGCTATTTAATTAAAGGGGCTTTTTCTTGTTTATCCCCGACTACTATTAAAAAATTTCAAATATATTCACAAATCATCAAAATATCCTTCTATACCCAAAATCCCATTATTAAATTCTAGAGATTTGGAAATATTTCAAGGGATTTTTGAAAATCAAGAAGGATATATCGATCAACCAGAAATATATTAAATATTTTTAAGATTTTAAAAAATATATTAGATATTATCCCTTAATTTAAAATACTTCATATCACTATATAAAATAGCGTTAAAAATCCCTCACAGTGAAGAAACTGCTATCTAAAGAGTTTAAGTTCATATCTTCAGGAAATACCGACCATCCCTAACGCAAGTGGCAAAGGACTTGGTGGTTGGTACCCAAGGTCCCGAGTTCGAATCCTAGTTGATTCACATTTTTAGCTAAGTTTATTTCTATAAAAATAAACGAAGCGGATAGCGTGCTATCTTTTTCTCAAAAAAAAAAAAAAAAAAATATATATATATATATATATATATATATATATATATATATATATATATATATATATATATATATATATATATATATAATCCAGCTACTATCCTTTTAGGAGGATGGGAGCCTTCGTCCTCCTAAATTTTCTACCGTTCGGATGAAAAGATGTGCGGCAAGGATGAGAGTGGTTACGGTTAGGTTGATAGTGGGCCCCCTAGGGTTGAGTGGGTGGTTGGTTGAATAGTATAATCTAACAGTTGAAAATGATTAAAAATTAGATCTAACGGCCAAAAATTTGATAGGACAAAGGCTTATATCCTCTTAAGAGGATAGTAGCCGTACTCTATATATATATATATATATATATATATATATATATATATATATATATATATATATATATCTTCAGGAAATCCAATGATGCGAATTTATAAGTGTCCGTGCGTTCCCATGAGTCCAAGCATATGTAAACTTGTGTAGGGACGTAGCATGGTCCATGAGCCCTACATGCATGATAACATTACTGGGGAGGAGAATATATATATATTCTTTTATTAAAGAAAAAGCAAGTATTGAATTAACAAAAAGCTTTTGAATCCTTGTCTTTCTCATGATTAGTTTCCGCTTTGTTTTGGGTATCAACTATGATTATATTAAATAAACAAAACATAGTTAACATTAGATTTATATTAACGGGAATTTTACAGTTAAAAAAAAAATCTGTTTGATAAAGTGCTGTTAGAAGCTCGGAACTTGAAATCTCTCAATAATGTTTCTCTACATATTTTATTTTCGAGTCTTGATTTTTATTTCTCAAGGCCGCATAAGTTTAGACTTTTCTATGATTATGGTAATCAAAAGTAAAATTAAAATTAAGACCAAAAAGCATCATATAACCAAAAATTCTTTAACCAAGTCAAAAATAACACTGCAACAAGCATTTCCATAATACTTTCATAGTATACATCCAGAATGTGTACTAACATATTGATATATTACACCGATCGTCCCTAGCACAAGTGTTAAAGAGTTTGGTGGTTGGTAATCGAGGTCCTAAGGTCGAAACCTAGTTGCTTCATATTTTCAGCTAAATTTATTTCTTAGAGAAATAAACGAAGCGGCTAGCATGCTATCTTTCTTTAAAAACAAAAAAACATATTGATATATTACATGCGGATTTTCTTGTTCAATATAAAATAATTATTGCTATAGGTCTTCCACAGCGTTGATCTTATCTATATTATTAATATGTTGAAAAACTCATGTAACACATATAATACATACTAGTATGTGAATGAGCTAATAAAAAACTTTTATATTGTAAATGTTAATATATTAGCAATATATAAAGATAACAGTAAGAAAGATTCAAAATATTTTTCATATAAAGAATAGAGAAAATTATTTCTGTATTCTTATAGATTTGCTAAATATTTTATTTACCTTTTATTTCAAATACACCTCTCAAAGTTTTACTTTTTTTTATATATATACTGCTATTTAAGACTTTATTTGAAAGAATTTGAAAAATATATTTGAGGACAATTTTTTTCGATGACAGATATAAAAGTTAAAAATTTTATAGGGGTATACAGGTAATTGCATTTAAAAAATACACAGGAATAATAAGTAGGGCTAAAGCCAACACCAAGGGGGGAAAAAAAAAGGTGGGCTCAAAGCAAAGCATAAAATATTGAGTGGTTATGAAGCATCGCGATACAAGTCAACAAAGGCGTCAGAGCAGAGTAACACCAACCAAACTCTTTTCATCTTCAAAAGGAAATCAACCAGAACGAATCACTACAAAAGGCTTAATAAAAGAAGAGCATGCAAATCATGTGGAAAAATGTTTTAAGAGAGATTTTAAGTAGTGGTTACATAAGAGGGTCAATACAACGATCCTTGTGTAGAAAATCAGTGTTTCTAGTTGCAAGAAACTGCAGCTAAATAAATCTTTTTTTCCCCCTTTTTTTGACTAAAATATAAACTTAAAGTTCTTATTTTATTGAGGTAGTCACTCTATTGGTCGAAAATTCATCTAGAAAAATTCCTTAAAAATTTACAGAATGTGTTGGAAATGCAAATCATATCTTAGACCGAATTGACTCATTAATTAACCCCATTTGACTCACTTATCGAGCAATATAAATTTTTTAAAAAATTTTGTGTACTCCGAAAAAAAAAAATTACCACACAGGAATAATTTTTTTTTATAAATAAAAAAACAAAAAAAGAGAGGAAAAAAAAAAGACTGGGGTCCCGCGCACCCGCAGCGTAGCGGGCCGGACCGGGCCCGTTCGGCCGCAACTGGCCAGGCCGAGCTCGCGCCCGGGCAAAGCGCTGGGCCGGGGCTGGTCCGTGCGCTACTGCGGGCCGGGCCGGGCTGGCCCGTGCGCCACCTGCAGGCCAAGCCGGGCCTGGCCCGTGCGACAGCTGCGGGCCGGGCCTGCCCGCGCGCCCATTGCGGGCCGAGCCGGGCCGGGCCACTGCGCCAGCTGCGGGCCGGGCCAGGCCCGTGCACCAGCTGCGGGCCAGGCCGGGCCTGCCAGCTAGCCAGCTGCGGGCCGGGCTGGGCACGCACATCAACAACGGGCCGGGGCCAACCGGGCCTGCCCTCCCACTGCGGGCCGGGCCGGACCCGCATGCTCCCAGGTCGGTACTGCTCTCCCGATGTGGGGCGGGCCGGGCCTGCTCTATCGCTGCCGGACGGACCGGACCGGGCCTGCCCTCCCGGCGGGTCGTCCCGCACGCCAGCAACGGGCCGGACCATGCCTGCCCCGCGCGCCCGCTGCGGGCCGAGCCGGACCCGCGCACCAACAACGGGCCGGGACGAAACGGGCCTGCAACCCGCAGCGGGCTGGTCCGGGCTGGGCCCGTATGCACCCAGGCCGGACTGGGCCTGCAATCCCGCTGTAGGCCGGGCCGGGCCCTCGCGCCCCGGGGACCGGCAGGGTCCGCTCGCCATCAACGGGACAGGACGGGCCGGGCCGGGGCCGGAAGCGCGCTGCGGGCCGGTTCGGGCCTGTCCTCCCTCTGCGGGACGGGCCGGAGCCCTGACCTCCCGTTGCGGGCCGGCCCTGGCCCTCGCGCCCTTTGCAGGCCGATTTGATCCCGCTGCAGGCCTGCCCGCCCCCTGCGGGGCGGGCCGGGCCGGGCGTACTCTATCGCTGAATGACTGGATTGGTCGGGGGCCGGACGCCCGCTGCGGGATGGGCCGGCACGCGCGCCTCCGTTGGCCGGCCTGGCCCGCAAACCATCAACAGGCCGGGCCGGGCTCGTTGGGTAATATCTTAGACGAATTGACTCATTAATTAACCCCATTTGACTCACTTATCGAGCAAAATGCTACAAAAACATAAAAAAATGTACCGAACAGGAATATAATTTTTTTTTTTTACATTTTGTGTACCCCACAAGAAAATAATACCACACAGTAATAATTTTTTCTGTTTATAAATACAAAGCAAAAGAAGGGGAAAAAAAAAAAAAAGAGGGGCCCCGCGGCGCCGCAGAGCAGCGGGTCGGGCCGGGCCAGCACGCCCGCGGGCCGGGTCGGGCCCGGCCCGTGCGCCCGCTGCTGGGCGGGCCGGTTCTGCGCTCCCGCTGCGGGGCTGGCCGTGCCCGTGCGACCGCAGCGGGCCGGGCCTAGCCGGGCCTGGCATGCGTGACAACAAAGTGACAGGCCGGGCCTGCCCCTTGCGGCAAATACGGACCGGGCCGGGCCTGGCCCTTGCGCCAAATACGGACCGGGCCGGGCCTGGCTCGTGCGCTCGCTGCTGGGCGGGCCGGGCCAGTTCGGCTTCAGCAGGCCGGGATTGGCCAGCACGCCCGTTGTGGGCCGGAACGAGGCTCTCCCGCTCGCAAGCTGCAGGGCGGGGCGGGCCGAGCCGGCCCCGCAAGCCAACAAAGGGCCGGGCCGAGCCTGGCCCGTGCGCCAACTACGGGCCGGCCAGACCTCGCACGTGCGCCCAATGATGGGCGGGCCGGGCCCGTTCGGCCTTAGCAGGCCAGGCCGGCCCCGCACGCCAATAACGGGCCGGGCTCGGCACGGCCCGCGCGCCCGCTGTGGAGCGGGCATGGCCCATACGGCCGAAGCGGGCCGAGCCGGCCCCGCAAGCCAACAAAGGGCGGGGCCGGGCCTAGCCCGTGCGCCAACTACGGGCCGGGCCGGACCTCGCACGTGCGGCCAATGATGGGCTGGTCTGGCCCGTTCGGCCTTACGGGGCCGGGCCGGCCCCGCACGCCAACAACGGGCCGGGCTCGGCACGGCCCGCGCGCCTGCTGCGTGGCGGGCATGGCCCATGCGGCCGAAGCGGGCCGAGCCGGCCCCGCACTCCAACAGAGGGCGGGGCCGGGCCTGGCCCGTGCGCCAACTACGAGCCGGGCCTGGCACGTGCGCCAACTACAGTCGGAGCCGGGCCTGGCTCGTGCGCCCGCTGCTGGACAGGCCGGGTCCGCTTGTCCGCAGTAGGCCGGGCCGGCCCCGAACGCCAACAACGGCCGGGCGGTGCGCCCGCTACTGGGCGGGCCGGGCCCGTTCGGCCGCAGCAGGCCGGGCCGGCCCCGAACGCCAACAACGGCCGGGCCGTGCGCCCGCTACTGGCCGTGCGCCCGCTACTCTGCAGGCCGGGCCATTCGGCCGAACCAGGCCGGGCCGGCCCCGCAAGCCGGCCGGCCTGCGCCCCCGCTTCAGGGCGGGCCGGTTCTGGGCTGCGCTCTCGCTGCGGGGCGGGCCGGGTCCGCACGCCAGAAACGGGCCGGACCTGTTCTGGCCTGTTCGCCCGCTACGGGTCGTTCTGGGCCCGCCCGCCTGCGGGCCAGCCGAGGCCGCACGCCAGCAACGGGACAGGCCGGGCCGGGCCTGGCCCTTGCGCCCGCTGCGGGCCGGGCCCGTGCGCCGCTATCGCGCCCGCAGCGCGCTGGGCCGGACCTTCTCTCCCACAGCTCGGGGGGCCGGGCCTGGCCCGTTCGCCCGCTGCGTTCCTTGCCGGGCCCGTACGCTAGCAATGGGACGGGCCGGGCCGGGCCTGGCCAGTGCGCCTACTGCGGGCCGGGGCCTGTGCGCCGCTATCGCGCCCGCAGCGGGCTGGGCCGGACCTGCTCGCCCGCAGCTCGTCGGGCCGGGCCTGGCCTGTTCGCCCGCTACGTTCCGGGCCGGGCCGGGCCGGGCCGGGCCCGCACGCCTTTTTTTTGACAGAAATATCAGCTTAAAAATTCTTATTTTATTGAGGTAGTCACTCCATTGGCCGAAAATTCATCTAGAAAATTTCCTTAAAATTTTACAAAATGTGTCGTGAATGCAAATCATATCTTAGACCGAATTGACTCATTAATTAACCCTGCTGACTCACTTTATCGAGCAAAATGCTGAGCGGATTATATCCTAACCTAGTTACACTCCATTTAATAAGCAAATTTGAGAGTCACTTTGACACACCAAATAATCATAAGCAACACAAAACTAAGATAATGCTCTAGTACCGACCGTCCCTAGAGCAAGTGGCAAAAGGCTTAATAGTTGGTACCCGAGGTCCCGAGTTCGAATTCTAGTTGATTCACATTTCCAGCTAAGTTTATTTCTAAAAAATAAACGAAGCGGGTAGCGTGCTACCTTTGTCTCAAAAAAGAAAAAAAAGATAATGCTCTAATATTTTCTATCAATGATCATGGCAAAGTGCGAAAACCCCTCCCTTCATTTGGTCTTTGTATATATACATGTAATTTAACTTCTTCTTACACAACCCCATATTTGCTTCGTATAACATCTAACACGTCAACTTAAACATAGGTAAAACAAATATATTGAAGAAATATGCTAACAGATATGATCATTGAGAATACATGACTTTTTCATTTTACAACAACTCTTTTTTTCATCATTTCAGAACTACTGGCGAAGAATGTTACATTCATCAAACATGTTTGCTCACATTTTTATTATCAGATTTAGACAACAATGATGGTTATGCTTATTAAAGCATACCTTTGATATATCCAAAGAAGTTTTCACGCATTTACTCTAACCAAGTTGATACGACTTGTAGAGCCCCAATAGCGGCTTCTCTCTCTCTTCCACACGTTTTCGTGCAGCCTCTCGTGCTTTGAGAGCGGTTTCTTCCTCTTTCGACATCACCTTGGGCTTCCCATTGTCTCTTTTCCTCTTATTAACAGCAATCGATGACGGAGCAGCACCTTTAATGGATCTTGCAGGGTTCAATGATGTTGAAACGACCCTCCCTGGGGCTGGACATCCTCTTCCTTTGGAACCCGCTCCATCTTCTACTTTAGCTTTACTTTGCGAAGAAGATTTAAATGCCTCTTCTTGGGTAACCCATTCTCCTGTTTTGCCAGATTATTTCAATAATAATTGAAGTCAGGGAAAAAGCAATCCTCAAATTCAACTATAAACTAGACACACAAATAAGAGAATGTTTGGTAAGTGAAACAAGTTTTAAAGAAAGTACCTAGATCATTGGAGTAGTATAAACCAGAGTTTGCATCATAATAGAACCCATTAGACTTGTTATAGTAGTATCCTGAACCCGCATCAAATTCATAACCTATACAAACAATACGTTCGATGGTGTCGTGACCAAGAAAACGAAGTCGGAAAGCATTAATATGCCAATGCTTATGCCATAAGTTTGATATTGTAAATCAATATTGTATATGCTAGTAAGCCGATATAACCTGTTTTGTAAATTTACATAATAAACCGACTGGAAATTCATATGGCCCAGTTGGTTAAAACGACTACTTGCTAAATGCACCGAGTAACATTTTTTGTACGTCCAGAACGTGACATAAACCGCCTAGCAATGTTTCTTATCTCCGAAAAGGGGTTAATTTGAGCCTTATAGTTGCATTCAAAAGAAAGAGCATCACAGAAGGTATGCTCCGATGCGGTTTAACGTAATGTGGAACAAACAACTCTTTAAACTTGAAAAAGAATGATAAAAGAAGTCCAAGTGACAGATCGTGCTCCTTCAGAGTTTTTCAAGTATAGCGAATCTAAATGCTCTTCTAGAGTACTCAAGTAACAATGACACTAAATGCTCTGCTAGAGTACGAAAAACTGATTCATTACCATCTCCCGGTGCTGCCGAATTAGCACCACTGCCAGATTTCGAAGCCTCTTGGAAGGATGCTACGTCCTTTTGATAGCTACGCTTAGCTTTCTGATAAGAAAAAAGGGATACAAAACTGTTATACATCAAGAAACCTTCTAAGCAAAGTGCTGCAAAATAGATTATCTGCTCAAGAAAAGAGCTATAGAAAAACTCAAAATCATTAACTATTATTCAGTCAAAGCTTACAGTTTCTATTTGCTCAAGGGCTCGAGCTGCTTCCTTCTGCTCTTTCTCCCTCGCGGCACTTTCCTTCCGCATATTAGCCAGCCTCTTAGCAACATTGTCCTTGTGGCGCTGACCGAGTTCATGAGTTCTGATGCTTAAGGGATTGTTAGCAATGTAAATCTTGCAGAACTCGCACCATTTATTTCCCTGACTAACCCAATACTGCAAAATATGCAAAAAAGAAGGGTTATCAACAGAACTAATGCAATTTTGAGATAGAAATATGTAAATCAATAGTTACAAGCATTATACTTGATAACTTGTAGTAACCAAGCTATAATAGTTGTGAAAAGGATAGTCAGCAAAACGCATAAACTCCTAAAACATATATCAAAACAGAGTTCTATAGTCACCGTTATCTTATGTTTTAAAAAGTACTTGAACTTAACTGAAATATCATATGACATGACCCAATTATGAGTTGCTTGTGGGCAAGGATTTAAGTGCCGTGGCAAGGGGGCCGTGCCGAGCACTTGCTGGTACGATACGGGACTGTCCGTGCCGTGCCATGTGGTGCCGTGCCGACATGTGCTATTCAGAAACATATCTATGTACCGACACACAAAGGCATGAAATATTTATTTTCTTTAGCATCAGTATATTCTAACTGCTTATTATATATCTTAATCAAAGATTTTGCACTTTATTGATGCAACTACTTGCTAATTTCAAAGAAACGAAGGCTTTTAAATCTTGCCATCAGTACGGGAGTTGTATCGTGCCGATATTTTATCAACACGGTACGGTACGGCACGGTGGACACGGGCACAGCCACGGTCCATGCCGATGGGCACTTATATCCTTGCTTGTACTTATTAATAAGTGTTTCCCTAAAAAACAATTGGCCATATAATTAAGAAACTCCATTGTATTCTCTGGAAAACACGATACTCCAAAATCAGTAAAACAATTCGAGTTGTCGGTTCTACGGTATGAAAATCCTTATGAAGCTATGATACACTATGAGAACCAATTCCTGAATTAATTAATGAGCTACTTATGGATGATCACCTGGTCTTTACCATAAAAATGTCCAAAATATACACGCAAAAGAAGTTTACAAGTATATTCCCTAGATTTTATTAAAAGGTACTCAATTTAATGCTCTATAATTGGTATGTACCAATGAAATTAACATAAGTTCGCTGTAACTATTATAACCTGCTGATTGGATAGTTAACATACTATCTTGTGTAGTATGATTTTTTTTTTTTTTTCCTCTCCACAAGTTATCTTTTTTTCTTAGTACAAAATCAAGAACAAACGAGAATCTCCGCGTTCATTCGCTAAAAAACTAACCAAATAATAGAAAACAGAACATTTTAAGTAGGGTTTGAGATCAAAATTTTCGTAAACATGGAGATCAACCACGGAATCGCCTTAAAATATTTCAAAAAATAAGTAAAATACTACGAGTCAAGTACATAGAAACAAGCAAAATAAGCCTCAAAATCGGATCTTTGCATACATTATACACCAAAAAAGTATATGGAGAGAGAGAGAGGGATCACCTCCGTCATGTTGAAAAGGATCGATCAAACCGAGATTTATTTCGCGTAATTAGGAAATTGTTGGGTTCAATCTTCAGGATTAGCGAAAGAGTTCGCCCCAAGCGATCGAAGAAGAAACCCTAACAGGATTTTAGCGGAATCCCCCAAATTAGCTAGATTCTCCGATTCGAGGACGAAAATTGGGAATCACGTGCTTTCCACGTGAGCTAGACGTTTTAAATCGAAGAGTAAGGGGGCCTATATAGGCGTGGGCAAAATGTGCGGAGATACCTCAAGTTTAGTTCTGTTTTTAATGTGACCATAATTTTTTGAGTAAAAAATTTAGTTAGCCCCTTTTTGGTTTTACACATTTTTAGTTAGCTACTGTCTAGTTTAAAAATTAATACTTTACCATCCTGTCCTTTTATCACATTACAAAGATCTATAGTAACAAAATAATATAATTTACTAACTACATATAGTAAATTAAAAATTATAGGCCTTAATGTATCGTATTTTATTTCCCCCTAGGTCCTGCAAAATATAACTTTACTATCTTATGATCTTTAAATTTCATTATTATTTTGGTATCATGTTCAATAACAAGTTTTCGCAATAAATTAAAACAAAACTATAGTAAAATGATTTCAACGACAAAGTGGTAAAGAAAAAAAAATGCACTAAACCACCAAAAGACTAGTTATTATATATATTAATTTAGATGCTTTTTTAACATATAAATTAAAATCTTTGTCAAATGTAATTATGATTCAACTAAAAGTTCAACAGGTATATTTGCTTTTTAGAACTGCGAATCTTAACAAAACATCTAATTCCACTAACAGCAATATCTAGCATCTATTTGACTAATTTTGATGCCCCAACCAAATATAAAAAAACAACAAGAAAACAAAACCTATACCAGATAATATTTTATCTAGAGTCATACAAAGGTGTAATAAATTCCAGCAGCAGTGTAGGTAAAAGCTTCAAATCCCAATTTATTTGTTCTCCAAATCTAATTTGTTCTCTGTTCCTCAACAATATATTTCTCTTGCATGAGGTCAAGAGGATCATCATCAATTAATCAGAGCTATTTAATAGATTATACAAAGTTTTTTTTATCCTCGCATAAGATAAAAGATTCAACAATTTATCACCGCGAACCAGATACCAATTACACAATCAAATGATACAGCAAGTAGCCAAGAGTTTAATCAAAGTTATCAATTTTGATAGGAGTGATATCATCAGCCACTTCGAATCGCCCCACTAACCGAGCGAAGAACATCATCGCCTGCTCCAGAGTAAACTTGATGTTCTCAGCCTGTTAAGAAATGAATGCATTAGGAATGTCAAGCAAAAGGGGAAAAATAATCCAAATTATTAACAATAACAAGGTCTTTTCCCGGAACCTTGCGGAACCCATGTTGCTCCCCTTCATATTCAACCAAAGCAACAGGCAAGCCTTTTTCTTTCAAGGCGTTATAAATCTTACGCGCTTGATCCGGTGGCACAATCTGTGAGAAATATAAACAATAGGAATTAAAAAAATCTTATTCATGAGATTAAAAACAAAAAAAATGCCGCAAGAGTGCAACAACGGCATAAGCAGATAATACCATCGAGACCTTTCGGGAAAATTATTGCTCATAGTTATACCTTGTCATCTAATCCTTGAAATAAAATCACTGGGCAGGTAAATTTATCTACGAAGTTAATTGGCGATTTCTCAAAGTAATCCCTTTCATTTCCTGAAAGAACATGCGGAGAACTTCAGTAAGTCAAGAAACAATAAACGAGACTTTCTAAATGGTGTTACATTGTTGACATGGAAATATGTCCATTTGCTCACCGACAAGATTATCAATATAGTGGGATTCGAACTTGTGAGTCTCTGCTTTCAGTAAAGACAAATCAGCTACCTGCAAAATTATTGTCCAATGCAAGCAACCATAAACTTAGCAATGCATAGTGAGTGGTGAGAGTTGTATGAAGAGAAAATAGAACAAATATCCAAGTACAATGCAATCTTGTTACTTCAAACGCACCTTTATAGTTGTAAAAACCAAAGGAAATACCATGTGAAAATTGCTATTAAAATATATATATATATATTTCCATGTATAACTAAGATGAATTTAGTGAAATAGGAACTTACACCATACAAAGAAGCACCAGCTTTAAATGTGTCTCTGAAAGCAAGGCACGCTAATGTTGTGTAACCACCTGCAGATCTGCCTGTTATGCAAAGTCGTTGCCCATCTACTTTTCCACTTTCCACCTTTTGAAACCAGATTAATGATAAGTGTATGAGGTTCAGATATGCAATGTGGAATGCTTTAACGCTTTGAGAAGATAATAAAAAAGCTGCAGAAGATGGTACCAGATATCTAGCACAGCTGCAACAGTCATTAACATCAACAACACCCCATTGCCCCAACAATCTTTCTCGATATTCTCTCCCATAACCTACAAAATATATCCTTGGATACTTATTTGTACTGATAATGCATGCTATGAGCATGAAGATGGTTAGTCAAAAACTAGGAGAAAGCATGGATTAGCTGCTCGTCTATCTTTGGATGATAAACTAAGTTAAGCAGTGAATAGCCTGCAGAATGCATTAAGGAGAAGTTCAGAACAAACCAGTGCTTCCTCCATAATTAACATCAACGAAAGCCCATCCTCGACTTGTCCAATACTGAATGTTAAGATCAAGAATTCCACGTGTCTCAGCCGTAGGCCCTCCTGCAAAGATAGTTAAAAAAATTCAACAGAAGTATAGTAAAATCACATATCAAAAGCTTCTCTAATTAACTTTGCAACTGAACGTTTGAAGGAGGCGTAAAAGCTAGCTTAAATTTGCTATCTTACACTGACTTTGTTAAAGGATTTCAAGATTCTCAGCTCAATCCAGGGAGCTCCCTTTGGCTCAGGCGTGTAATATAGATCTGACTAGAAACATCTAGGTTTATATCTAGCCTAAATCTACTAAAAAATGTGAAAACATATACACGAATTAACAACTAGATTAACAAACAATTCTAGTAACTTGTGCAATAAATAAACAGCAGAGAATGAACATTTCTAGGTGAACCTAATAGATGTAGCACTTTCTCAGCTGATTCATGGCTCCATGTCTGTCTACCTTTGTATTGTAATTTACATGATAATCTAATCACTTTTAGATCCTTTTTGCAACCAAAATTATGAGATAATCGGAAGAAATGCTACAAGAGAATAAAATGAGTACTAGGAGAATCTAGTGAAGGCTTTTTCTCCTTTAAATTAACAAGTCGCAAGTTACCATGTGTTTTGACCAACAACGGGGGCTTCTCATCAGGTGAACCTTGAAAATTGGGATTTGTAGGTGGGTAGAAATAAGCATAAGCACTCTGACCAGGAACCTCTGTAGGAAATTCGATAAGTTCTGGCAGGCTAAAGTACGTTTTGTATTTAGTAACATCTGGAGAAGAAGACCAAACTATTGAGAATGCTGTTGCCTTCGATAGCGTTTCATTCAAGGTCACCTAACAACAAACGGATGTTATATGTTCATCCATAACTACTAATGATATAGTGTTACTTCTTAAAAAATGAATATTGTAGTTTAGCAACCTTAGCAACTGACAATGGGTGAGTTGCCGATGCTCCTTCCACGTAAAAGTAATCTGATCTAGCAACCTGCCAAATCAAGTGCATTGAAGTATTTTGAACATTATCATCATCAGCTAAAGTTTCTTAGATCTTAAAATTAAGTGAGTTAATGTGAAAAATATGTTATAACTTAAAACAACAACTACCCTAATTTGTTAACCGCTCCAAACAGTGATACAAGATTTTGGAACATACAACATTAGTAACATCAGAGAAGGGAATATCAAGCAATGAAAAGGATCCAGAAACATAGTCCAAAATTCCAAGGTATGACCTTCCGCTCTGCCTGCATGAGATAAATCACAGATTCAACTTTGCTATATATAAAGAAGAAAAGAATGAATGGTAAAGAAAATAAAATATTGTCGAAACCTGTAACTGCAGATGATACTATTATTTTCACCGTTTCTTCCAACAAAATCATAAGAGCTGGTACCGAAAACCCATAGTGGTCTTGCGAATTCAGCATTCATGGAATACACAGGCACAACCTCATTTTTGTCTTCAATCTGCAACCAAACGAAGCAAAAAGTGGATAACATGAAATCCCAATTCCTCAGGTGGCTAAAAATGAAAGGGGGGGGGAAATGATATAACAAAGATAACATAAAATGTGATTTAATAGTTTGGGAGACTAAATTCATCACGCTACCTATTACTTTGGATATATATATATATATATATATATATATATATATATATATATATATATATATATATATATATATTACACCTGAGCTTAATGTTGTGACTGTTGTCAATACCTTCTAATGATAAATAATTAGCATGGTCTAGCCAGTAATTTTCCTAAGTCAAACTCAACCTGAAATGTTTATAAATAAATAAGCAATAATAGTATAGTAGACAGATGGAAATAGAACTGAGCAAATTACGAGCTACTGTAAGAAGAATAAACTGTAGAATAGCAGTACCCATTTGTATATATTCCAGAACCCCGTCCTTCTATCGGTCATGAAAAACAGCTCCCCTACATATTTAAAGTAAAGAAAAAGAAAATCCCAATAAGGAAATTAATTTCTTCAGTTGATTAAGAAGCCTGGAGAAAAACTGAGAAAGATATACCTTTCGAAGACCATTTGGGCTCAGTTGGAGATTCCACCAACAAAGGGTCACCACCAGCGACACGTACTCGCTTATATAAGTCTCTGTACAGAAGCAATATAAGCCAGTGCTGCATTAAGAGGTTGCAGTGGCTCTAAAGGGGTAAATAGAGAAAACAAAGACTAGAACATATATATCACATGAAAAATAGAATGATAACTTCTAATGATAGATATACTAAAGAAAACGCATATCACTGTTCTGACTAGGAGGACAGCTTGTCTGAAAGGTAGAGAACCTTCAACCTTGGACTTGGAGAATTTACACTTTTTTTAAAACCTGGTTATTTTGAGTATTATGCAAGCCATAGCAGTAAAAAAAGCTAGAGTGTTTTTCACTCAACAAGCTGTTTCGACAACAATCTTTATACTAAAAAAAAAAAAAAAAAAAATCAAATTCTGAACTCTTCGCTATGGTTTTAGATCTCCCTTGATGTACGTTCCCAGTTTCGAGCAAAGGAAAAAAACTAACTTCCATGCAATATATGATGTGATTGGATGCTCGTAGCGTAATATATCATGGAACCATAATATAGTTTGCACAAGTAGACAGCATCAAACACATTAATACATAGCTTGCTAAGAAGCATCAAAGATATCCCTTGAAATACGAATGATTCTGCTAAAAAACTTTGGCACTAGATTATTTACCTTTCTTGCATCTCAAGTTATTCAAATAAATGTGGAAATTCTGACATTCAGCTCAAGAAACATCAGTGCTTACCCACTTTCAGAGACGTATCCAACCCAAAGCTCTGCCTTGTCCCAGTGCATGTTTGGGTGACTCCACTCAACCCATGCCATCCGTTTTCCACTTGGATCAAGACGTGGAAAGGCATAGAAGTCATTGCCGCTAAGTAGCACTTTTGGTTCTTCAATAATATTCAAAAAGAAAAGAAAATAAACAAAAAAAAAAGATAGTTGGTAAATAAAAAAGCATGTTTACTCAGAACTAGTAAAAATCAAATAACCAAACATGAAGCTGCATACCATGAATATCTCCATTACTCAAGTGTATTGCAACAATGGTTGTAGTTGGATTTAAGCTACTCGTACGATGATCTATCAAAATATTAAAAGAGAACTTCATTAAACAAATTAAGACTAGAATCAGTTGAAAGTTAAACTGGTACAATATTAACAACCTTCCATTACGGTAATAAAACGATGGAAGAGAGGATCAAAGACACCATCGGCATAACGGAAAACAGGTTCCCCATAATCTGGTGTTAGAGGTATTGGCGCGTGATTCCCTGACAGAAAAGAGAGAATAGGAAGCAAATAATTCAATCTTACAGGACTTAACTGGTTTTTAAGTTGAAAACAATTAATGGAGCACGCGAGATTCAGTAATATTGAAATAACAGATATCAACAGGAGATTTTGACAAAGTTTATCAAACAGCAAAAATAGGTTAAAAAAGATAAATATCAAACCACCAGATAACCAGCACCAGAGAACTTAATTGTTGTCTACAACTCCCAACAGAGAAATAATAGAACTGCAACACAGTGATTGGTGAACCATACAGGTCATGTCAACAGGAAAGTAACCCTATTGTACTTCTCTGCAATTGATAACTTGGGCGTAGTGGAGAGAAAAGGAAAAGTAAAAGTTACAACTTGAACTCAACATCATTACATCAATGAAAGCATTTTAGCGATAAATGATAAATATCACTTTTTAAAAGAAACAAATGGCCAGTTGTTGACTAGAGAATCGAGTAGAATGATAATTGAGAGCTTCACCTCCAACTGTTTGTTTGTATAAACGTTGATCTTTATAATTGGAGAATATAATGACATTATCTCTAACTGCAAATGCACCCCCTCCATACTCTTGGGCCAAAGTCCGAGCCGAAAACTCTGAAGGTATAACATCCAGTGGCTTATCTTCCAGTTTTTCAGGCTCCTTCACTATAACTGCACGCCTAAACAATACCTACTTGAGTTAAAACGTGACATATTATAAAATCCAATATTAGGAAGAGATAAATGAAGAGGACAAGTCAATTGCATAGCAGATTAACCAGTTATAAGATGTACTTAAACTAAATTTCATAACAGAAATGAACTCCTATTGAGCAAAAAGAATCACGGTATGAAAGGACAATTTAAAATACCAAATACACCGTGTCTTAAAGAAAATTTGTTTTACATGCTACCATATGGTACTCATGATTATAAATTGCAAAGTAGACTGCTAACAATCAGGATAGGTGAGCCGGTCCAACAAAGAAAATTGTATCATCCACTATGTTCTTGAGAGAGACGAGAAATAAACGTCATAAAAATCCATTAATCATATTGTCATCCTGTCATATGAGGGTTTTCAGGGTAAATAGAATAAATTTGAAGAAAAGAAGCAAACAAAATTGACAAATTTCTCCCTGCTGACTTATTAGACCAAGAATTACAAGCCTTTTCCTACCAGATTCAGATTACTTAGAATCTTACCGTATGAAGTGATTCTTTTATGTACTAACTGTAATAAAACAAAAGTCATTGTACATTTTTTAGATTCTTGTTCACGTGATGCAACATATCCGACCCAAACTGCATGCTCAATCTTGTTCTAATTTCCATTTTATCCAAACAATTCAAATAGTTTACATATTTCAAAAAAATTTGAACCTAAAACATGAAAATTGCATTCAACTTTATCATTTGCTCCATTTCAAGAACACCGATAGGGTTTTTGCATCCCCGCGCTAGGGTTCTAGGATCCATACAATTCGAATTAAGATTTAAACTAAACCGTAGAGCGACCGCGGCGTACCCTCCTTCGCCGGGGCGTGTCTCGATCCAAAGGAGGCGCCCGTCGCCGCCAAGGGCGACGCCGCCGAGTCGCTTCTCGGCGCCGGCGACGACGTCGGCGGTGATCGGCGACTTCCATGAGCCGTACGGCCCCGATGTCTTCTCCACGGCGACGGCCTCCGACGCCATGGACGACGACAACGAGGTTAGGGACGAGCTCGGGAGGAGGGAGGAGGAGGAGACACGCGGGAGCTGTGCGTTGAAGATCGTGCGGCGGAGATGGGGGCGAGGGAGAGGGAAAAGGAGAGTGGAGGTGAGAGTGGCCAATCGAGCCGTTATCAACGTCGCGGCCATTAAAGGAGTGGGTTTTAGATGGGGTTTGGTCAAAAGATCTTCGTTAAAATAATAAAATAAAATAAGTTTTAAATTTTAAATAAATAAACGTTTCGCTAGGAAAGCAACGGGGCCGGGCCGTAACCGTTATAATATTTTGGTCGTAAGTTGACGGTATGTGGGCATGGAAACGTCTAATACTTGAACTTTTATACAAAATAAAGTTTGAATTAATGGTTTGAGACGAAATACTTCAAAAAAAAAACAAAAAAGGCAATTATTTATATATTTCTAAAAATTTCAGACTTTTTTATTTATCTCTCTTAGAAAACTAATATTAAAAATATTTTTTTAACATTCCAAATTTTTTTAAATATACCGTAGAGTTAAATTTTATTAGTGAACGGTTAGAAACAATCGTTATTTTTATAAAATTATTATTTTATTATTTTATCCTCTCAAATATATACTTCTACGGTCACCAATTTTTTTTTATTTGCCCTTAAGTTAGAGACAGAAGAAGGTATTTTGACTTCTTTCTTTCTAAATATACTCTTCCACCGTCACTCATTTTTCTTATTTGTCCTTAAGCCAGGAACAAAATAGATATTTTGACTTTTTTTTAACTCTAATAGAAATTTAATTTCGATTTTAGCCGAGATAACTTAACGGATACTAATAGCAAGAATATTTTTGAATAACGAAGAAATATACGAGGGGTATGTTTGGAACCAAAATAAATATATCAGATATTTCAAAAGTTTTGAGAGGTATATAGGTAATTATTCTAAAAAAAAGGGTAAGACAAAACTTAGTATATATGGATTGTTTTGATAAGTTTGGTCCAAACTTAGCATGGATGATGAGAAATAAATTTATACTTTAGCGGGTTTGGTTTCAATTAACTGAATTCGAATTTAAAATCAAGCTCGTGAAAAAAGAACAAAAAAAAACAGTACTTGGGGGAACAAGAAATCTGCGTTGTAGGCTTGTTTTATAACTTATCTTGTCGCTCATAATACGACAGCTATGAAGAAAAGTCTAAGGATTCTCCTTTCATTGCATTTAAATTTCCTAGTATTATGACTAAAATAATTGGAGATAATGCTTGTTTTGTATTCTACGTTTTATTAAACTAAGATATAACAATGACCTAAAGATTCAATTGACTTAGAACCAAAATACTTGATTTCACTTGAACACTTAAACCTGGGATACAAAAGTATCTCCTCTGTTATTTTGGAGCCATACTTGTAAAGCATTCTTATTACATTCTAAGAACAGCACAAAAAAAAAAAAAAAACAAGGAGCTTAATACTTCAAAGAGGTTTAGGCCTCGCAAGGTCGTTTAGGAAGCACAAGGAACTTCATGAGCCCGATTTTGCAATGGATGCCGTTTCTCTCCCCGCACGCGAAGTAGTGAGGCTTCCTCTTCTCCAGCACAAACTCGAACCCCTGACCGCCTCCCTGCATCACGTTCCCGACGAGTTTGGCTTTGCTGAGATCGCATGCCGAAAAGCTACGGAGATTTTTCATCAAGTACACACTGTGTGGGAACGTAGTGCTATTCGGAGGGTCATACTTGAACACTGCAGTTATTATTGAATAAATATTATATTTTTAACAAATAATCTTTAGACAAAACTAGAGTTTCTCTTCTTTTTTTTGTCTTTCCCTTTTCGGCTTCAAACTTGTCCCAACAGATGAACTTTGGATATATCGAAATGAAGCCACTTACTAATAACTTATATAAAGCAGGGAAATTGGAAATCACAGTTTAAACATTAAAAAGTTCAAACAATTCTAATTTTACTTAAATTTTGTTAATATCCATTAATCATGTATACGTCAAATGACTCAAATGCTGTCAAGCTCATCAGCATTTTCACAAGAAGAAGAGTAGAGGAATAAACAGTTCAGGTCATGTCATAATGGTAGTTACAGAAATCAATAAAAATTAAAACTGAGTGATTCATTGAAATACATAGAATATTTATATATTTTTTTTCTTTTAACGTTTTTAAATTTTGTTTTGAAGACTTCGATAGCTATCATACCAAAACACTATCCAGTTAGAGAGAGTGACAGAGAGATTACCCAATGTGTCATTTTGAAAGAAGGGGGCATTTTTAATAGCCCAATCAGTATAGTTGTAACCAAAGGTCCAGCGCGCAGAATCACCAACAATGAATCTTGCTTCAAGTGATCCCTCCGAAATACTCAAAATTACGACCAAGAAAATGGCCACTCCTACGATACCAACACCACTTCTTAACGCCATCTCAAACTCAAAACAAACGCGCGCGCGCGCACACACAGACACACAAAGAGCTAGAAATTAATAGAACAAATGAAGCTGAGATGGTGACAATAAGAGCAAATGAGAGAGGTTTATATAGTGGAGATTAAGGTATGTAACCATAGTGTAAAAATGGCTTAAGTTGAGGGTTGGTGGGGAGTCGGTTTTCAGTTAAAGTTCCACGCTCAATTTGGACCGAGAAGCGTCGATTTGGTGCGCCATTAAGGACTAAGCACGAGTTAGTGGGTCGGCAATTTGGGTTGTTGCATGATGGTCTCGTGGACTTTAAAACTTCGTGTTCGTTGACCTGGGCAATTTCTCCGTTTCAACTGGATCTCGCTTTTGAAAAATGTTCGGTGGTCGAAGACTCACTGGTCCATCCCTTTAAACTTTCTCAATTATCATTTATTTTGGTCTAACTATCTGATTCTACTATCCAATCTTTTAAATTATTTGATTTGAGCTAGTTAGTGATACTTTTTACATTAAAATTTGAACGTGTCGTTTATCTTTATAAATTTAGTTAATATATTTTATGCAATTCATGTAACTACAAATTTATTAAAGTACGCAATTGTTTAAATTTTATATCCGAAAAATTATCAAATTACTTGAATCTAACAAATTTAAAGATTGAGTACTAAAATCCAAATTTTGAAAGGTCGAATAGTTAAATTAAAATGATCTATAATTCAGTTATGTTTTATATATTTTTACCAATATTTTACTTGAACTATAAAAGAAGAAAGAAAGAAAAAAAAAAAAAAAAAAAAAAAAAAAAAGTAGTGCGAGAAGGTCTAGACCATGTTGTTTTCGGGTTGGGAATACTCTGCCTGGTCCGGCTCGGCCGACCCGTTCACAAATTTGAACTAAGCCAGGCTCTGTGGATTTCAGAAAATTGGACTAGACGAGCAGGATTGATCGAGTCTGATGAGATAAAAATTTGAGCAATACTATTCGTACACCTCTAGACAAGATGTGCATCTTACGTCTTACTCATCCGAGGGCTCTTATATTTTACTGGTCTTATTAAATTTTTTCTAACTAAACACGCAATAGGTTCTATGAATCTTTAGGATATATGTCAGGTGTAAATTTTATATCTATATACAAGTGTACAGATAGCAATTTTAATAAAATCTTCTACTCTATTATAAGAAGAACTGTAGAAGAGCTTTTATATATTCCCATTATCCCTTCACTTTCTAAAACCTTATCAAAGATTGGCTGTTGTAAGTTACTGAAATTCAGAGGTATACACAAGCTATTTTAAATTTTGCAAAGATGATTCAGTAATGTTTACAGTTTGATTAATACAATTGAATTGACCTAGTCTAATTTTAAAATTTAAAATGAAGGCTTCGTTTGGCATCATTGCTGCTTTTTGCTTTTTTGAATAAAGTTTCTACATAAAATAGTATGGAAGAGAATGGTAAATTATTTACAATTATTATATTTAAAATATTTATTTAATAATAAAAGATTAAAAATATTCAAGAACAATATTTTTTTTACTTTTAAAATATTTTGTAAACAAGTTACTAACCGTTACTTTGCTGGATTGCACTGCAAATCAACCGGCCATACCAACAAAGCAGAAATCTTTTCGTCTATGTTTATAATTATATAAATTACTGTTTAAAATTTTTAAAAAAAGACAACAAAATCAAACAAGATGTAAATTTTTATTTTGTACTATAAAAGAAAGCTCAAACTACTATACTTATCAAACAGTTAATTTGAGTTTAACGCTTGGTTGGAAGCACAATTAGAACCAAGGCCCAAAAACACCTCAAGATCAGAAGCAAATTTATTACAATCTTGTGCGTACAGAATCCTACACATGGAATTCATTCAACTGCTAGTGTCCCATATTAGACGATACAAATTAATTTAACCGGCGTGATCATCCCCATGCATAGAGATTGTTTGGTGTGGAGTGAGCAGAGAGGTGAAACTAAAGTTTCATCACTTTCAGTATTTATTGTGATATAAGTTAAAAAAATACTATATCTCAAGTTACATAAAATTTTCACTTAATATACTCTTAATTTTCTTCTCTAAAGTTCCAAACTCAAATTCCACCACATGCAACTCTTTCTAAAAAAATATTAAATATTAAAATTTAAGCTCTACTTTCTTTATGATAGGTTAGAATTACTTTATTTACAATAAATTAGTATTATCTCTAAATAATCATAAAAAATTTAATTATTAATAGATTGAATTATAGACTGCTATATTTAGGAGGTAACAAAAACTTCTAATTTACATCAAAACAAACAATAGAGCATAAAAAAATAAATTACATCGGCATCAAATTATAATAATTAAATTTAACTTTCAAATCATATAAATTGTATACAATAAGCAACGAAAAATTAATTACCCTTAAATACCACTATGCTTAAATTACGTTGCATCTAGAGGTTCGTAAATCCAAAGGCCCCAAGCGAATCGTGTGCACGGGCTTGGTACTCAACTCTAACCTCTCAAAATCTTAACATCTTTGAAACATTCTTGGCCAAGTTTCAAACATTACGAAACAAATAGTCCGAGAGCGGCATAGTAGATCCCTCCACTCTTCACTGGTGACGAGCTCAAAAACTGCGTCGCCGAACCAGAGAGAGAGAGAGAGACGCATCGCGCGGCGGCGGAAGCGATAATGGCGCCCACCGCCGCCACCGCCGCCTCCGCCGTGCGCGGCATCTCGCAGGAGGCCTTCGAGGCATTGGTGAGGGAGAACATGGAAGATCTCGGCATGGACCCCGAAGAGGCCCTCGACGACGCCCTCCAAACCCTAACTCTCCAGGGCGTCGACCTCTCCGGTGACCCCTCTCTCTCTCTTGATCTCGATCTTTTGATCTCTATCTCGGTTTCGCGATCTCTCGATCGTGATTTCTTTTTGTTCGTTTGGATTCGATCTGTAGCAGTAGGAGCCGATTCCAGTTCGTTGATAATTTGGATCTGAAATCTCCGTGGAGAGTAGCCTAAGTGTTTTTTTTTTCCCCTTTCCTTTTGCTTTATCCAACATTTGAAATGGCTAATGTAGAAGGAGCTAATGATAGATCTTTAATGTATCATATGATGGTACTGATCTTGAGAAAAGAATGTGTGTTCTTAGTGTTTCGATATGAATTCGCCATTTGTAATCTGGATTTGTATTTTAAGCAGAAAAAAAATTCAGAAGAAAAATGAAGGATAATCGTGAGTTTTCAATTATACCGAAAGTAGTTTAGTGCTGCTTTTGATTCGAAAGGGGATATGTTAGTAATAAAACCAAGAGTTTACTTTTTGGCTATATGCTTGTAGTACACTTTAACTTGAATTTCTTTAATACATGTTGATTCCTTACCTTATAATTTTTTTGCCATACTGTGGACTATAGAGAGAATCTGTTCCTCTGATTGATCTTTTCATATGCAATGAATCTGTTTTAGGAATCGTCAAGTGCATTCCTGGGGAGACTAGCGTGAAAGATAATCCTGTGATCCAGACGATTGATAGATTAAAGAGCATTACTACTTCTTTGGTGTCTTCTGAATCGAGCGATTCGCCAGATGAGAAAGTTGACGAAATGGTTGAGCTTCTTGACAAGCTATGCGAGCTATGCTCTGCAGAAGGATCGGATGGTGCATCCATTGCGACAAGGAATGGAGGAGTAGAACTCCTCACCAAACTATGCTCTTCACTTGATGTTAAATCTGAGAGAGCACTTGTTTCAACCTTGAAGTCATTGAATTCCATCATCCGTGGTATGATTGTCGTAATTATGGCTGTTTACTTCAACCGAAGAATGTCTTTGTTCTGTTTTTTTTCATATCATAGTTTATTGTCTATAGATTCCTGTTCTTAAATGAGCTGGGTAAATTTCTGTTCTTAACTGCGCTGTAAACACTCACTGCATGCATGTGTATAATGGAAACACTGTTATAGTACTTATTTCAGAGAAAACAACAGCAAGATTTTCTTATTCTAATGCCTCACAAAAAAAATTGTCCACTTTAACACAATTAACTGCAAATACTGGTGGGTCAAGTAGTATTTAGTTGTACAAAGAAAAAACATGAATGTAGGAGCTTTCATTATCTATTAGCTAGAGATCCCAGCAGCAAAAAAGTGATAACAAAAGAGGGGTTGAACCTGAATTAATTAAGATGTCGAAGATTCACATTCCTCACTCTTATAAAACCTACTAGTTTTGTGACTTCTGTATCTGGATTATACAAGTTATGTTTTCCAGGAAAAGGCATGTTGTGTTCAATCTTGATCCCGTATTTATGTAACTTATGAAGGGTGGAGAGTACTGTAGCTACATTTCTGTGTATATTGACATAAGATCAATAGTCTAGTTTGTGGTAACTATTTTGTTTAAAGGTTTAGGGAAGTTTACTTTTTCTTAAGTGTATGCAGACATAAAAAGAGAAAATCTCTTCTTTGGAATAAACTGGAGCTCAATCAAGGAATCAAGTGCCGGCCCGTGCCGGGCCGGCACGTACCGTGGCCCCAAGAAGGGGGCACGGTACAGAGGGGGTCTCGGACGCCCCCAAGTGCCGCGGCACGCAGGAGCGTGCCGCGCGAGACAACGCGGCACGCTCCTGCGTGCCAGCATGCCGTGCTGGCACTGTTTTTTTTTTTTGCCTTTTGCTTTTTTTTTCTCCTTTGTTTTGTTCTTTGGGATACCCGAAGCATTCTGGATACCCCACACCCCCTCAAAGATATTGCAAATCGAAGATCTACTTGTCAGGCAAGTCAAAAAAATTATAATTTAAATTTTTTTGTTTATCAATATGCGGGCAAATTATTAATTTATATATCCGATCCATACTGCGGGGGGCGAAGCCCCCCGAGCCCGAGCCCGCAGCCCATCACTGACATCCATTTTTCCTTCACAAATTAATTTTTGAAAATTTGTCGCACCGCAAAACTTTTGGCGAATTAGGGGAACAAAATCGAACTCAGTAAACAAATTTTGAGGCACATCAAACATAAAATTTTATTTTTGCGTTACAAGATTGAAAATACTGATAAAATTAAAAGCTAAATTAAATTAATTGATACTTAAATTTATTTAATTTATTTGTCTTATAATTTATTGCTTAAGTTTTTTGATAGATCTACTAATTTTAAAAAAAAATTAATTAAAAAATATTTGTTTCAAATACTTCTAAAAATTATTTTAAAAATTATTTTTTTGTATTTTATAAAAGAAAGACTGTAATACGGTCAAAAGAAAGAAAGAAATATGTCTTTGTAAATTTTTTTATTCTGCATCAGGTATAGTTGTACTTTACATACAAAAAAGTTTACAAGTATGTTAATTGATGAGTATAATAAGTTATACATAGCAAATATTCATAATTATTTGATTAAATCTTTCAAAATAATATTATAAGAGCTTATTGGAACAAAAAAAATTGAAATAAGTCCGTGCCAAAGCGTGTCAGTAGGAGGTCATGCGTATCCATCGGCATGCAAGCGTACCACGTGTCGGCACGGAAGCGTGCCCATGTCGTACCGTGCCAGGGACAGAGCGGCACGCCCCCGTGCCACGGCACTTTAAACCTTGAGCTCAACCATGCAACATGGATTTGACTTTTCCATTATCCAAGTAATTACTTCCAAGAATAACTCCTTTTCCTGGACATGAATAAGGTAAGTTCTGGTGTCTAGTTGATTGAATGATGTTTTAATATTTGATTTCATCTAACAGATGTTCAAAGTACGGAAACATTCCGGCAATGTGGTGGGCCCAAAATTGTCATGGATATTCTACATGGGAGCCGTGAATATCCAAACCTCTTGGATAGCGGTTTTGCTGTTGTTGCTGCAGCCTCAAGTGGTAATGAAGTTGTCAAAGAATCATTGATGAACTTGAAAGTGGATGAACTTATTCTAGAGATTCTGAGGGAGCCATCCAAAAATGAACTACACAGCTTGTACGATGCCATACGTATCCTTTTAACACCTGATGATAGCCGTGTTGCAGCATCTCAAGTAAGTTAACACATGCATCACCGCAATTTTGCATGCCCCTTAGTTTTACATTTTCCTTGAAGTCTTGTGCTACCTCGAAAGTCAATGAGCTTAGCATGCTACCAAGAGTGACATCTCCAAGTTATGCATCTTTCAAACAATTTGGAACTATATTAGTATTTTGTGTTATCTGCTGTCTCATGATGTGACCGAGTCAGAACTTATGAATAAATGCATTCTTGGATAGATTATTTTCTTAGCTGCTGCTTGTTAGAGTTACCAGTAATTTTTGGAGAACTAAAGATCATTGAATTATTCATAGTGCCTGGAAGGCTTGACAATGGTCTACAGGACCTGTTTGTTGCTTCAACCTCTGCATCACAGAACTTGATATCGGTGCGTGGGGGGGGGGGTGGGGGGTTGGGGGGGGGGGGGGGGGGGGGGGGGTGGGGGTGTGGTGTGGGTGGGGGGGTGTGGGTGTGTGTGTGTGTGTGTGGGGGTTTTTTTTTTTTTTTTTTTTTTGGGCGGTCATTTCATATTCAGGTGTATGGATATGCTCGAAGATTTGCAAAAATTGGAATTCCAGATGTTCTTGTCAATGCACTGCACAAGGGAGTCAGTTCTTCTAGTTTGCCCTCCGCATGTGCTGCTTTAAGGGCTATTGCTGTCAATGTAAGCTTGTAGAATAAAGAACTGGATAGTCAATTTTATATTTCCAAGTATATTATTACATATCCCCAATCCTTATTACAGTAAGCATGCAAAGAAAGCAACATCTAGCAGATGGAGAGTCAGATTTGTCTGTGCTTATGATCTCCTCAATGGAAACTTCTATAATCGTCTTTCTTTTCTACAGGATGAGATTTGCCTGTCTATATCTGAAAATGGTGGGATTGAGGTCACTCTCCAGTTCCTTGACAAAAGTGGTGAACAAAACAGCAAAGTTGTAGCGAGAGCTTGCTGCTCTCTGTTGTCTAAGGTCTGGTGCTTTACTAAATTATTAATTGTGGCATCAAAGGGATTCGTGCTTTTCATTACTTTTGTAACTGACAAGAAGTTTTCCTCTGTTTAAAGCTAGCAGGAAGTGATACAAACAAGACTGCTATTGTCCAACAGGATGGTCTAAATAGACTAATTAAGTTATCATCCAGATTTTCTGAAGATCCGTCTGTCATACAAGAGGTTTTATTCAATAAGCATGACTAGTTATAATCCTCAATGGAACAATTTCAGCTTTGAAACAACTCTTTATGATGCAGGTTATGAATGTTATTACTGTCCTTTCACTGAGGTTGCCAGAAAATGCAGCTCGTGCTATTGAAGCAGGTGCCGGAGATCTTGCAGTACAAGCGATGCAAAAGTTCCCTGCTTCACATCAGATGCAGAGGCAAGCTTGTCTCATGATCCGCAATCTTGTGGTTAGAAACCCAGAAAACAGGTGTGCTTTTTCAGACATTAGGAAAATAGTTCGTTAGGCATGCATGAGAAAGTTTTCCTAAAGTCATTCATTCGTAGTTCTTAATTTTACCGAGACTGTGTATAGTCCTGATGATTATTATAACTGAGGCAAGTAGTTGTCATTTAACAAGTCACCAATCCTAAGCTAACTTTTAAAAGATTTTCCCAACTGCTCAACGGTTTGAAACCTATAGCTTAGCAGGTGTCAGAATCTTCTTATAGGACCACCCAAGTGCTCTGTTGCTCCTTCCAATGGCTTTCCATTTTACTGTGTCTTTACATTAGAAGCTGCAGAAACAAGTCGTCTAAAGATATACGTGATGCCTGCCTATTAGTTCCCTCCGTGGTGGCGACAATGTTACGACTAGGATTGCATTTAGCTCCTCCTTTTCAAGTCAGGTTAGATAATCAACTAGGGAGATTCAAAATAAATGGATGAAACCCTTTTAATGGTTCCACAGAGATATCTGGAACATGCACCTGAACACCGCAGTTGTGGATGTAAGTACAGTATAAAGTAAAGGATCCTTCTCTGCGGTTCTTACGAATTCATCTTCATCATGGGTAGTTTTTGACAGTTTTATAGTTGTAACTAAAGCAATCTAGCTTTGGCCGCAAAGCTGAAATTTCCAACACAAACAATGCTCGTGTACTCAATTTTCTTTCAATTTCCACATAATCCTCTCTTAATTTGGTTACAAGACGGTGGGATTTGCTACACTGGCAGCACAATAATCAGTTTATAATTCTCTGAATAGTATAGTTGCAGGTTTATCTTGATTCATTAGCAACACTCGCCTAAACTTCACTTCTTCGATATTTTCTTTTTGACCTTTTTTTCTTGTTACCGCAGGACGATCCTTCTAAATAATGGCATTGAGAAGCTCATAAGGAAAGCGAAGGGAACCCATCAGAGTTGCAAGGATGCTGCAACTGCTGCACTGAGGGATCTAGGTTTGGACGACTACAATGCGTAGTCAATGTCTTATGTGAAGCTAGATTGTTTGTAACTCGTCGTTTTTGTCAAGCTGTCTCGTTGGTATGTTTTTCGCAGTTTTTTAATGCAGGTTTTATTTACTGAATGATCCCTAAAACACCCTTGCAGGGCCATAGATCTATTCTCCTATTGAGATGGAACTTAAATCTTCAAAAGGGGTTATTAGTGTAACTAAAATCGTCATTACTAAAATCATTTCAAAGCACTTTCAAGTTAGAAAGACATTAGTCAGAAGAACATACATATTTACAAAAGAGGAGCAGTTACAATTCACTCAAATAGAAGAACGAACAAATCGAAGCTTGAAATAAATAGCGACAAATTAATTCCCATATTTCCAAAAATAAGCAGCGCATCAATTAAGGCACGTTAAGATAGAGAAGTTTCCTTGTAAATGTGTTAATTTAAGAAGAGTCATTGGTATAGTTCATCTATGTGACGACATTTTCAGATTCGAGCTTGGTATTGTGGCAACAGCACTGCGATGGTAATCACCGATCACAAGAGCCTAAAGTATCTTTTCACTCAGAAAGATTTGAACTTAAGGCAACGACGATGGTTGGAACTACTTAAGGATTATGATTTAACGATTCTCTATCACCTGGGAAAAGCAAACGTGGTGACGGATGCTTTAAGTCGCAAATCAACGGAGAATTTGGCTATACTACTTGTTACTCAACCATTATTGTTGGCGGAATTAAGACGGATGAATTTGGAATGAGCATCCCCGGGGCACAGCGACCTAAAGTTCTCCGCGGTGGTCGGAACCACCGAGGCGAAGAGCTCCGCCACGATCCTCCTAGGGATGCAAACAGATCTGGCTTGGTGGAGCTCCCGCCCTGAATGGGGTAGTAAACGAAAAAAAAAAAAAAATGAATTTGTGATAGAAAACGGAATAATTTTTATAATCCGAGACGGATTCGGAGCGGGAAACGAGAAAAGTCCGCACCGCCATGATCCGCTCCGGATCCGTCCCGAAAATTGTTTATATTTTAAAAAATTATTCCTAAAAAATAATATATTTATAAAAAAATTTAAAATATAAATTAGTTGGTGCTCTCATTTCTCATGTATTTAAAATTTTTAAATTTTGTTTCGAATTGTGATCGATATTTTTAATTTTATAATTGATATTAATTATATAATATTATTCATTATTATTAAAAAATTATTAATTTATATTTTACAAAATAATAATAATATTTTTTAAAAAATATTAATTGACGGGGGACGGATTCGGAGTGCCGGCGGGAGGTGGGTTATGAGGCAAGATGGATTATGGAATATATTTTTCAACCCGTCACGAATTCGGGGCCGGAGGCGGAGCCAGATTTTGGTAGTCGGGGCCGGTGGCGGGGCGGGGCTCCCGCCCCCAGATCCGCCCGTTTGCATCCCTAGATCATCCTCCCCTCCATCTCCCCGCCGATGCCCACGTCTATGTAGGTTGCACACCGCCCCGGTCCCGTCACCTCCCTCCATTGCTCCCTCCCTCTCTCCCTCTCTCTCTCTCTCTCTTTCTCTTTTTATTGAATTCAAATAAAGGAGAACGGAGCTACCGTCCTAATGGCAATAAAGTGGTCGGTAAGGAGTGGTGTGGGTTTATTAATTTCGGGTATTATCTATTAAAGATTTTTATAGGATATGAGACTTTTATTTGTGCTGTGGTAGGTGGACCCCATTTGAGACTGGGTATTTTAAACATTCACTACACAGTAACTAATGATGGAGGCTTTTGTATTATCTATATAGAATAATTTAAATGGATAATTAACACAATCCAAAAAATTTTGGAAACTAACGCACGAAAAATTAGAAAAAAAAAATTCTGTTAAAAAAAAATTCACACTTTTTTGAGGAGCCAAACGTGAAATAATTCGTTTTTTTGTAAATATATACTGTGGATCCAAATGGTGTCCATCTCTCCATCTTTTGTATATATATTTTTATATTTTTTGTTTTCTAGCCTTCTCTTTTACGCTTAGATATACTGTGTTCGGGTAATGGGGTTGGAGCAGTGTATCATTGAAAACTGCTCAAAAATGGTCAATTGCATCTTCGCTATGTGTTTGGTTTCATGTAAAATTACTTCTAAATTTTTTTTTCGGTTGAAAAGTGGAATTCGGATGTTTGTTTACTCGTAAAAAAAAAATTCGAAAAATTATTTTTACGAATCCTGTGAAAAAGCGAAGTAAGTTTTCGTTTTCCGCTCTCACCGAGCGGAAAACAAAAACTTTGCGGAAAAATCGCAGCGTTAGGGGCTGAAGCGGGCACGCGGTCCACGAGGCTGCACCTCCTGGACCGCGAGAGAGAGGTCCACTCTCTCCTCCATTCTTCTCTTATATATATATATATATATAGAGTTTTGCTAGAATACTATCGGTAGTAAACCGAGCGGTTTACTACCGATTTGTTTTCAATGCTGGAGCTTCCAAATCGACGATCGGCACCGTTGAACATGATCTAGACCATTCAAACTATCTGAAAATCAAATTTCACGCTTTTTCGATATTGTTTTCTTGTCCATCAAGTGAACAGAAAATGAATGGCTGAAAATGAATATCCTATAAAAAGTGATGATAGAAATCTTGTAATCAAGATCAAGAGTACAGATCTTATTTTAAATAGTTCAAAGAATTTTCTAACAAAAATTTAGTTGATTTGGATTCTTCTATACCGTTAAACGAGCAAACACACCATATCGGCCATTAAAATTACAGATTTTGTAACCCTTTGATCGTTCGGTTAATGATATCAAAAAAGCATAGAATTTGATTTCTAGATAGTTTAAATGGTCTAGATCATGTTCAACGGTGCCGATCGTCAATTTGGAAGCTCCAGCATCGAAAACAAATCGGTAGTAAACGGGGCGGTTTACTACCGATAGTAGCCCAGTCAAGCTCTATATATATATACTCTTATGAGTATAGGACCCTTCGTACTCATAAGTCGTTTTCGATGATGGAGCTTCCGAATCGACGATCCACACCGTTAAATATGATCTAGAGTATTTAAAACTTCTAGAAAATAAATTTCGTAATTTTTCGAAATCGTTATAAAGTCCATCAAGTGGGCATAAAATGAACGGTCAAAATTGAACGATGTCCTAAAAATGGATGATCGGATTCTTCAATTTAAGATCCGAGTTATTGATCTTTATCTACATAGTAAATAGAATTTTCTATCAAAAATTCAACAGATTTCGATTCTTTTACACCGTTAAACGAGCAAGTATCCCATACCGGCCGTTAAAAATTGTCTACTTTGAGATCTTTTGATCATAGGGCAAATGATGTCAAAAAATTATGAAATTTAATTTCTAGAAGTTTTAAATGCTCTAGATAATATTTAACGGTATGGATCGTCGATTCGAAAGCTCCATCATCGAGAAAAACTTATAAGTACGAATGCGATCATACTCATAAGAGTATAGTAGCCGGACCCTATATATATATATATATATATATATATATATATATATATATATATATATATATATATATAGTATTTTATTTTTAATAAAAGTACATTATTATATAATATTTTATTTATAAATATTATTTATAGATATATAATAATTTATTTTATAGTATTAAATATATATTATTATATAGAGTAGGACTACTATACTCTTATGAGTATAGAGCTCTTCGTACTCATAAGTTGTTTTCAATGATGGAGCTTCCAAATCGATGATCCGCATCGTTAAATATGATCTAGAGTATTTGAAACTTCTAGAAATAAATTTCGTAATTTTTCGAAATTATAATAAAGTCCATCAAGCGGGTTTTAGGATGATCGGATACTTCAATTTAAAATCGGAGTTATTGATCTTTATCTAAATATTGAATAGAATTTTCTATCAAAAACTCAACAGATTTCGATTATTTTACACCGTTAAACTAGCAAGCATTCTATACCGACCGTTAAAAATTATCAATTTTGAGATCTTTCGATCATAAGGTAAATAATGTCAAAAAATTATGAAATTTAATTTCTAGAAGTTTTAAATGCTCTAAATAATGTTTAACGGTATGGATCGTCGATTAGGAAGCTCTATCATCGAAAACGACTTATGAGTACGAAGGCGATCGTATTCATAAGAATATAGTAGCCGGACTCCTATTATATATTATATTACATACTTAATTATTGTATAATATATATTAAATATATTTTATTTATAAATATAAATTATAATACTAATATATGTAATATGATAATTATTATATATTAATAATATATATAATATATAAGACAAAATATATATATATAATAATTTTTTATTTATAATTTTTTCTTTCTTTTTTTCCTCTCAACCAAACAACCGTAATGAAATTTTTTTTTTTTCCTACAAACCAAACACTAGAGAATGTAATACTTATTTTCCTCGAAAAAAAAATTTTCCACTGAAATTTTTTTCCACAGTTTTACGTGGAACCAAACACACCCTAAGTTAAACAGTGTATATTATAATGAAAAATATAATGCGTTTTGAGTAGCATATTAACTAGCACAGCTTTTGCTTTTATTAAATGGTATATAACTAGTCCCAAAAAATTTAAGCGAGTTTTTAGCCCCACCAATCTTTCTGCTTTTGCTAAAAAGAGATATTAAAAACAATTTTAATATTACCTCATTTATATAAGTATTACTCAAACAATTGTACTACATCCTACAATAAAATGAGAATAGGATGAGACCGCGTTCCCAGAACAAAGTAAAATAAGGTCGCATAAATTATTCAGGAGTTTAAGGTGTTGAATTAAAGTAAAACTTTGGCTTAAAAGTCCAGCAACTAATAGTACAATTTTCTTAAAAATCATAGCCTTGACCCCAAAAAAAAAAAGAAAAAGGCTAACATAAAATTCTTAGAAAAAGGAGGATATTAATGATGAAAAGCAAAAAACGTCAAGTACTAGCAGAGTGTACAAAGGACATGAGTTACAATACTCACATGTTCTAAAGTATCTTCAATAAAAAGAACCAGCATTTGTTAATGTGCATATATAGTTTGGCAATACAAAGGATGAAGCATCATAATTGTTAAGCCATTGGCCTCAGCTAACCTCTCTGGCTTCTCAATTTTTTCTGCATTATTTGTAGTCCTCATTTCTTCTCAAACTTAGTCCACATCATTTCCAGCTGCGACAAGGCAACCTGAACAAGGTAGAGACAATCAAAAGCTGGTTTTTTTTTTATAAAAAAACCACATTTAAGATGGGTTAAAATTTATAAAACAAGAAACATATTTAAGATCATGGACAAGGACACTCTGTTGAGTTAATCTCAACTAAAATGATATTCACCGGCTCGAATTGTACCATCAAACCATCTGCAGAACTAAGATTATACTTCGGCCACAAATCGTAGACACATCGAAGATCAACAAATTACAGACCTTGACAATTGGCAACTTGTGTTGCGCAGATCGTATATCGATCTTAGGTGAAATTGGCATGAAATGGCATGTCTTACGGAGATCGTTAATTCCAGTAATTCGGTGAATGACAAGCTTTAGCATTTCCATAAGTTTCAGAGACAAGTCGGTGAACAAACATAGAAAGGACCTTGTTAGTTTGTAGGTGATGTCCCTATCGAGAGAGCGATTGGCTAATCTTACACTAATGTGAAATAGCATGTGGATTTTGTCTAGTTATGAGAAGAAGCATTAGGTTTTGCGAACCCCAAGATCCATGAAGATCAAGTCTAATAGAACAATGGATATCTGCAAATATAAACTTACCCTAACTTGAGAGAAGTGTCGGAACTGTCATCATAATCCAACGAGCCCCCCGACTGTGATGCAGTCATCACTGATTCAGCGGACAGCCCATCTTCAGCGAGAGCATTTTCAGAATGATTTATCCCAAACCCAGGTATCTGGAGCATCTGCATATTTTGAATGTGCTCATTTGATGCAACCATATAGGTTGAGAAGAAGACAGAGGAAATAAATTCGGATGAACGAAGAGCATAAATGAAATCTTACTTGGTGTCTCAGCCGCGTATTTTCTTCCACTAAATCCAACCCCTGTAACCACAGTTTAAAAAAAGAAAAGGAATTGAAAGTAATTTAGGCTATTTAATTTCAATGTTTATCTCTATGATTTTGTCGCATTTTCCCGTGTTGCTAATTTGTTGTACTGCTCAGTTTTGTGCTAAAATCTCTTCCAATCTTGCAAAAACAGTTATTCTAGCTCTACACCTCGGAGCACTTAACAATCCTTCGGCAAAAATATAACAAGTAGCAGGTTTACTTGTTTTCGTCTTCATCTTTTTAGTTATCAAAAGATTGTTTATATATTTCTGGAGGCTTAAATGTGCACCCTCCTGCTCTAAAAGTGAAGCATTTGCAAACGAAAAGTGAAGCACGAAAAGCGCTACGTCATTCCCAACCTTTTTCCGGAGATCACTGATCTGTTCCATGATTTTTGCATCCTGAAATTTATTGACACAATACGCGCATTAAAACTAAAGGAATTTCAAGTGGAAATAAGGAAAGTAAGAGACTTGATTATTCTACCTTCTTGTCAAGGATGCGGTGCAGACCTGCTTCAAGCTTCTTCTCTAGCAGCTGCAGCTCTTCAACACTCAACCCCTCAAGATCCTCTCCTCTCATTTGTCTGAAAATAAATCAAAGATTTGTTTATTTTTTCTCTTTTTCGATATATGCATTGTGTAAACACATGTAGCTCCAACATAAGATTTAGCAAGCACAGTGTATGACAGACCTCAGTTGAAGGCTTGTTTCTGCAACTTGTTTGCTCAAACTAGCATGCTTGCTATCCTCTATCTATAAAAAGATGAAAATACTCAAATTTATCTTGTACATATATTCATCAAATTTAGCAAATAATAACAGCAAACTTTGTCTTCCCCAATCTGCAACAAGAATCTAACTTACGACAACTCTGCTTAGAAAAATCGAGCTAGCTAATATAGCAGTTAAATGTAGTTGACTATCAGTTAATAAAAGAGTACGAAGTAAGTTAATTATGTGTAGAAGTATAGAAGAAATTTGAGCCTGTGTGATCAAGTTGAGTTGAATATGTCTGCAGATAAGCCTTCAAGGACAATGCTATTTGAAACTTCGTAACAAACCATGTAGTTAGAATATAACTATTAAAAAAACACATAGACTTTGTCTTAAATGAAGGTGAAAAATCTCCCAGTCTCCCATAGTATTCTTGGTTTACCTAGTATTGCCAACAGCTTGATTGGCACACAAAAGGTACACTTTAAGAGAAAACTTTATTTTTTTCCTGTTCCATATTGAAATCAATCAGTGAAAGTTCAAATTGAACTATACAAATAAAACAGACTAGAACAAACAAAATTCTCATATATCCTAATTTGAGATTGTCCTCCTGCAATATGCCAAGGTCAAATCAATACATATAATGGGGCTAGAATACTATCAATAGTAGGAAAACAGTTGCTACTATCAACTTTTTGACCCTTGGATGCCAAGGGTTTAGGCTTTGGTGGTGGTACTATTATGGATCCAAGGGCTAGAAAGTTGATAGTAACCACTGCTTTACTACTAACAATAGCATTCTAATTGAACTCTCTATCTCTCTCTCCCTCTATATATATAGATAGAGAGAGAGGGGCTAGAAAACTTCTAGAAGTATTATAGAAGACTAGAATATTGTGTCCCTTTTACCTCTAGAAGTACTCTAGCTAGCTCTATATGAGTAAGGCTATAATACTTTTAGAAATAAATTATATTGTTTTCTTACTCGTCGTTTTCGACCGTGGGATATCCGAATAGATAATCAGTACTATTAAATATGATCTAAACTATTTGAATATTCTAAAAACTAAATTTCATAATTTTAAAACATTATTTATGTATAGTGATCAAATGGTCTTAAATTCACTCTATATTGATTCTTAACAGTTGTCAATATTGAGACCGTTTGAATACAAGACAAACGATGTCATAAAATTATCAAATTCAGAAGCTAAGAAGTTTAAATAATGTAGATCAAGTTTAACGGTTTCGTTCATCGATTCGGATGCCTCATCGTCGGAAACAATGCGAAAATAAACAGAATCATTTACTACTAGAATACTTAAGCCTAGCTCTCTCTCTCTCTCTCTCTCTCTAGATATATATATATATATATATATATATATATATATATATATATATATATATATATATATATATATAGGATAAGTTGGAAGGTCTTACATTCAGGTCAAGAGTGGGCTGATCTGTTTTCTGTAGATTCTTCGAATGCATACCGTGCCTTTCGATGATCTCCTTCATACTTGACAATGAAAAGAGAACAGTTGTTTTAACAAAGAAAAAGATAAAGAAAATAAAGCATCACAAATAAAAGGAGCCAAGCTCGAGAGAACATACAGTACACACAGCTGTATTTTCAAATGAACTATAAAGTTACTCATAATGGTAATTCCTTAAATTTTATATAATAGTATTTTATTTTTGACAATTATTTCTAAAGCCCTGGTAAAGCACGATGCTACATGACTCGCAAATATATGTTTGTGGTAGAATATGTTGGACTACACACGTTGGACTACGTCCTTTACAGTGAAACCTCCAAAAGAAGATGCACAACTCTTGTAATTAATAAGAAGTAAACTATAAACTTGCTAAAATGGATCAGCACTATTAACTATGATCCAAAGCATTTAATCCAGCTATGAACAAGAAATCATTTGATTTGAAGGTCTTTTCGATCTGTGTTTATAACCTGGACTTAGCTGCCCAGTTGAGCAGGTTGAACCATCAAATGGTCATATATCTCCGAATTATCATGTCATGGTACATTACAAAACTTCTTTAAATCGTCCAACCTGCTGGTTGAACTTAGAATCCATCAGACTGATCACATTATTCCCGAACCGCCAGGTCTATGTAATTCGACGAGCCATCAGCTGCCATTGCCCGTTCGATAGCCAAGAACCATCCAAATCTCAACAAGCTACCCAATAAAACGTCTACATCTAATTAATTTTGACTACCTTTTACAGTTCTATGAAATCTTATAAACTTTAGATATTGTTCTCATAATTTGCAGTGTATTGTAAATATGTTATATTTATTACATTATGATGATGTTATCGATCAATCGCGTGTTGCCCGAGTCAAAGCAATAATCATTAAACCGATATGACATTTTCAGGTCGCCAAAAGGTTTGGTAACTTTAAAAAACATTGATTTTGGCAATGCTTCAAGTAGTAAAAAATAAAATGGATGTAATGGTTTGCAAGAGTTTGCTAAATTTATGCTCTACAAATATCAAAGCTTTACAAAATTTTGTTAGCAAGATTGTTTAACTAGCAGCTTAATGCCTAAATAGTATAATTCATAGTTAATGCTATCTGGATAACAACATATATGTGTAAGGCTATTGTGTGTATGTGTATTCGTGCATGAATGTACATGTGCATGCGCGTGTGTTCATGCAAATATATTTATGTACTTGTATGCTATTACTTTGTGGAACATGGCCTTACAACTCTATATCTTAAGATTAAGTCTTGATAGCAATCCACTTTATGTAAAATAGGACAATCTTTAAATACTACCGCGCACACACATGCATATACTATAACCCTTATAATACACAAACTAGGTACTGAATTTTCTTGAGTTCCTCACCGACTTATTTTTATTTTGCTGCTTTCATTTTTATCCAAATTGGTTCATTTTACGTATCAATTGCTGTGTCATACTATAGGCAGAGATAGCAATGAATCAGGTGGCCCAAAAGCTAATTTTGATGCACTATTTTAAGTCTATTTATTAGACTATAACTGTATAAATGAAGGTATCTTTTGTTCCTACCAAACCCTTAACTTTGAGGTAATATTTTAGTATTTACTTTTTTTATGATCTTCTTTGGCTTTGTGTTGAATAGTTAAAGCCAAATACAGTGTGATGCCCCAGACTTCCCAGGAGGTCACCCATCCTAGGACTACTCCCGTCCTAGCACGCTCAACTCTCTCAATCTCTTGGGCCTAGCCACCACCCAAAATGCTTAAGTCAGGTTAAGAGGTTAGCCCTATTATATCTTTTATATAGGACTACCTGGGATGTCACATACAGAATAAGGTCTTTGCCCAAGTGATGCTGCTGCTAGAGCAAATGTAATGGTTAGCAAATGGGTTGTGATTTAGTTTGTATTGGTTTCTTGAGGGAGAGAACTGAGTTCCCTAAGCTTTTTTAATTATTACATTTGAATCCCTAATCTTAATATTTTGTTATAGTTCTGCACTTAAAATTAATTTCCATCATCAAGTTGGACAGAATTATCAATGCAATCACCAATTGAACTACACTGCAGGTTCTCTTGTACTTCCGTATGGTGAATTTTGTAGATTTTTTAAGCCAATACAACAAAAGAGGGTATGGATGCTCTACAAATAAAATTTCTTAACATGAACCTGAGTTGATTCGGATTTATAAAAATAACGCAAAAATTCTGCTCATTTTGAGAGCATAGAGTAAAAAGATATTTTAGCTCATATTTTGCATAAGAATAATCTGGTACAAGCTAATGAATTACAGGAAAGTATGAAAATAATTGCGCATCATTAAGTTAAAATGATCCAAAAGATTGCATCATAAAAGGAATAAGCATTACTACAATTAAACGTTTTGACGGTGAGTTTTTTGGGTCGCATTCAACCTTTGTCACCTTACAAGGATTAAAGGTCAACACAATCTTTATTTCCAAAGTAATCACTAGGGAAAAAAAGTAAGGAGGTGATTAATTAAAGGGTAGCATATGTTTATGCACTTGCTCAACTTATGAGGGACCTTAAGCATCCACAATCTGATTCCTTGAGTCATCATTATCAGGTCTGCACAAAGGAGACGTTCAAACCAATCGATACGTTTCACCATATTCTGCAGTCCAACTATGCCTTTATTTACAACTATCACATTGACGACGGTACAGACTGTCAGATCGTTGGCGCTAACTATTAATGTCAAAAGCTCGAGCTATTAAAAATACAGAACCAATTCATTTAAAGTGTACAGATACAGTGCCGACGGGTACATTCATTCTAAAGACTCTTTGATACTTTCTAATGCTTGCTTAATAATGACCGTGCCTAACGCTTCTTGCAGTGATAGATTCTCAGATGTGTATCTTGCAAGACATTAAGGAAAACGAATATTTCAAACTGGGCCAATATATCTACTGAGTTCGAACAGCTTACCAGTATACTATATATATATATATATATATATATATATATATATATATATATATATATATATATATATGCTGAAACTAATAGAGGGACTCAACTTCTTTATTTTCCAAGGAAGAGAAATCTAAACTAACAAGAAACACGATCTGCTGCATATTCAAAGTTAAGAATAACTACTGTAACTCGATATCTTGATAGTTATACGAGTTCACTATACATGCGTAGCAAAAGATAATCATTTTCATATTGTGGAAAGAATAACTACGAATGAATTGAATCTCTTCATTTGTATAGATCATTTCAGATCGTTTCCTACACTACAACCGATACAAGAAATAATTAACGACAATACGAATTCATATTCATAATTGATATTATTTCTTGTACTTTTTTTTAAAATTTCATCTATTTAATTAGCGGCATTCTTCGAGTACAAGAACTATCCCCAATAAAAGGCTTCAAAACCCATTTATTCTCCGCAGTGATCAAACAAACTCTGATATTCCCACAATTATTTTACGAAACATCCGTCCTAAACAAAACCCTAATCACACCAACGCCAATAAAAAAAAAAAAAAACGAATCTATAGTACATCCGGTCGCTCACAAACATTAAAAAAAAAAGAAAAAAAAATCAATCTCAGAAACAGAAACCAAATCTGCACGTACTAATATGATAATATCAACATATAAAATTAATGTACGCAATGAGAATCGAGAATACTTTTAGAGTCTTGAGATTTTTTTGTATGTTTGGAATTAAATGAGAGCGAAAACTTACAAACTGGATAGTCAACGTATGCAGAAATCGAAATCGGATCATAGCAACACAAGCAATATTGTAGTAGCAGTAGTAGTAGTACCTGGAGCTGGAGACCTGGAAGAGTCTGCCGGTGGAGGAGAAGACGATGAGAGCGACCTCGGCATCGCAGAGGATGGAGAGCTCCTCCGCCTTCTTGAACAGCCCCCGCCGCCGCTTCGAGAACGTCACCTGCCGCGCCGTCGTGTTGTCGATCTTCCGAATCTGAATCTTCTCCCTCGCCATAATAATAATAATCTCCTCTCCTCTCCTCCTGCAGTTCCTCCTCAACTTCAAAACCCCCCATTTTATTTTTTTTCCAAAAATTTAAAAAAAAATAAAAAAAACATACGAAAATAGAGAGAGAGAGAGAGAGAGAGAGAGAGGCTCCGCTACTATAAATGAACGGAAAGAATAGGGAGCACGCAAATAGATGCAGCTCCTTTGGGGGGTTGTTTCCAAATTAAGCAGGGGCCTATCGCAAGCCCTAGGTTATTCTAGGGTGAGAGAAAAGGAAAAGGCCACCAATCGAAATGGAAAGTGGGTTTGGAACTCGAGGCCACAACAAGAGAGAGAGAGAGAGAGAGAGAGAGAGAGAGAGAGATGATTAGAATAATATTATTTTATTTATTTAGTACTATTTATTTATTGGCTCACCTGGTGCTTCTTCGATCCAATGGGTTTCTGAGGAAGTGGAGGAGGAGGAGAACAATGGGGGGTGGTGGGAGAGAGAAAAGGCGTGTGTGTGTGGGGGTTGAAGAAGAGTCCTTTTTATGGCAAGGCCCAGGAGGGAGCGTCGCCCTCTCTCTCACACACTCGATCACTATTCCCTCTCTCTCCTTTCACGAACAAATTTTCGGTGCGCCGAGTTTATAGACCGCGTCAGAAGATTTTTGTTTTTTGTTTTTTTCCGGCAGGCAAGTCACCGGCCCTTATTATTATTCATTTTAATTGTGCTACGGTAACAGACTTTTTTATTTATTTATGATGACATCACAATGAAAATTGAAATTAAATATTAGAGATCTTTGATTGTAAAAATTAATAGGACAGGAAATTAAAAAAAAAATTTGAATAAAGGTTAATAAGAGCTAATAATGCAATATAATTGTCGAACTTCTTTTTTAATTTGAGTTTTTCAAATAAGTTAAGCCAAAAAATTTATTAAATTTGATTACTCTATTTGTCACTAATTACTTATTTTTTTAATCTTTACATACTAAAAAAGTTATTAAAATAATAAATTATTTATAAATTAAAAAAATCAGATAATAAGCATAGGAATGCTATTTGTACACTCAAAAAATTGGTGTAGATCAAATACCGACCCTTTCATCCAATGTCTATTATTTTTTCTTATAAGACTAGTGCCAATAGAGTGGACGCTGGACAGGAGGGTGCAAGATTTATAAACAATATTATATGTATATTTCTGTAATAACCGTAAGATTTACCGTGTACTAATTTAAGAATTATTATTTTGTTTTTACTGGATTTATCAATTTTTTTAAAATACTATAAATCTAAAAAAAATTGTAAACTCTTGAATGAAAGAGGAATAATATGTATATACTTACATATAAAATGCAAATATAATAAACTTTTAAGATTTATCGACTATATCAAGTACAGTTGGTTAAAGACTCTGATGGTTTGTATAGATGTTTAATATTTTTAGCTGAATTTAACTATTCGGATTCACGTATGACATGGTAGATAGAGATGGTCTACGTAAGAAATACTCTCACTCTCTCTCTCTCTCTCATGACTTACCCATCCCGTTGAGCCGCTTGTACAGCAGTAGAGACGGCTGTGCGATAAATAAGCGGCATCCACGGCAGGTGGACGGAAAAGGGACGGTTTCCGTTTCGGGAAAGCAAGCGTCGCCGCCTCGCGATGTATGTTTTTTTTTAAAAAAATAATAATTTTTCTCGCCATTGATTCGGCGTTTCAACTCACTCTTTCCGCATGAAGAAAGTTGTGAGGTTGGTTTTGAGACCCTCTTCTCGCTTTACGGCAACAAAAAAAATGTAATAGTAACCGGCGGGTCAGAGCTGTAATGTGGGTGGCAATTCAGCTTGCTGTTCGCGAATCAGCTCATATTCGGTTCGAAATAAATTTAAGATCGAATCGCTCGTTTAGTAAACGAGCTGGAGTCAGCTTATTTGTGCTCAGCTCACACGAGCTAAATTTTTCGGCTCGATACTTTAATGAGCCGGCTCGAGTTCGGCTCGCGAGCCGCCCCGGCTTGCTTGTGTTCGGATCATTGACACCCCTACCGTTACAAATAATAGAAGGTTAATGGAGGCATTAGGCCTCGTTGGATATTAAAGCCTGTCTCCAAGCAAAACAAATTTGGATAAAATTATCGAAAATTATATTTTTTTCCTTACCGTGGAGGCATACAGATTAGAATAAATTACCCATTTAGTACTGTAAGGCGCGTCATACTTTGCATCTCAAAATTTAATTTATTATAATTTTTAACTTAAATTTTATAAATTATTATTTAAATAAAATTATATAATTTAATTTAGTTGATTAAATATTGATGTGTCGTTAATATAATAGTAATGTAATATAATTGTGATTGATAATGTATTAAAATATTATATTATTTATATATAAATAATGTGTTAATATTTAGTTAATTTTCAAAAAATGAGTAAACGCTAATTAGCTCGATCTTGATCAAGGGTCCGTAAGATTACAATCCTTTTCTTATCATAGACTTAGCATTTCTTTTCAATTGTATAATGTTCATCCCACATCAGTATATTAGTAATAAATATTCTGATTGTGCAATATACATAATATATAAAACTATATTTTTTATTTAGGACATCATTTAGCTAGTATCGTGTTAATTTTTTATTTTTTTAAATAGAACTATGTATATCAAAAATAGGAGTGAACAGTAAATTACTCAATTTTTTTATTTAAGGTGTTTACTTAATGACAAAAAAAATATAAAATTAAATTTTTTTTCTTTCAAATATTTTTTTCAAATAAATTATTATCTGCCACTTAACCAGATGTATTACAGGTTAACCAACTATAACAACAAAAAAATAAAAATTTTCCAACAAATCAAATAATATAGAATTAATATTAAAAAAAAGATAATGATACCAAACAATGCATAAACTTTTGATTATTGAAAATATTATGCACACATATTTTTATACCACGTATTTTATAATTTTCATGTTTAGTAGCCCAATGTTTGTCCAAACTTTCAAAATTAGTTTCAAATTAATTTCATATAATTTTCGTACCGTACTTTTGTCGTGCATTGTTCTACATGAACAAAGATATCTTGCTCTTCCATGCTGCTAAGGGCATGTTTGATCTAGAGCTGGATATGCTATAAATAGTTGTGGAATAATGCGTTCAATAAATCTTTTAAGCTTTGGGATGCTTAGAATTTACTATTTGATAATGATAGTGATATGGATCCAAAAACTAAAAAGTGTATAAAACACACTATTCTTTTTCTATTTATAATATAGTAGTTCAATTGAGATATTCTATATGGAATTAGCAAATACTCAGCAGAATATTCTCATCTTGCATAATGGTGTATAAATAATATTTTAGTACACTTATATTTAGTTTAAAGTTAATTATTATTCTTTGTTAGATCTACATAAATTTATATGACTTAATAGGATCAACCAGGTACAACACACCTAAATTACTAATAATAATAAAGAATTCTATGCCCCTTCGCATTATCGTATCTTGACAAATATTATGTGAAAAGTTTTAATTAATTTATAAATGCAGTGAAAAGTGCAGCCTATGTTTGATGATGCTCAATAATTCATGAAAATTCATTATGGTTTCAAAAAAATAGGCCAAGATATTTTATCCCGTTGAATGTTTTTTTGAATTTCTCACAAACTGTCAAATATATTGGCAAAATCATACAATATTTTAGATAACATACATAAGTTGTTTAGCTCTCCCTTTATATCATGTTTGTTGATTCATTGGCAAATTGTGATTGTTGGCTATTTATTATTGGACTAAAATAGGTCCAGTTGTCCGTAACAATAGACTTAGGATACTAATAAATTAAGTTGGATGAGCTTAATAAGTTGAATAGGATTGCGCTCCACAAGAGACCCAATAATAGACCTAACGTTCAGGTGGATTGAGTCAGGTCGAAATCCGTGAGCATTGTAGTTGAGCTCTTAAGTGCGATGAGTGCGCCCTTCCTATTAGTACATGCTTTTCGGATAGTTGGTTAGTTAGCCTCCTACACGTCTTCCATAACATTTTTCATATAAGTTGTTAATATATTGGCACTATGATATAAAAAATTAATTAATTAATTCATACGCGTAAAAAATCACATAAAACAAGTAATACATCAGCCTCATTTTTGCTTATTGGATCTTTTTAATTCTATGGTCTAATACAGTGTTGAAATTTGGACCATAAATTTTTGTATGTGAATAGAGCGATACGATTTACTATAAGGGCATGTTTGGTTAATGATTGGAATTGAAAAAAAAAATAGAATTAAATTATTTTGGAATGAAAAATAGAATGACGAATCACCCAAAAATATTTGGTTTATTATCGGAATGAAAATCGAAATGAGCCTTTACGATTTTGATTGGGGGTTTTGATTAAGAGAGATGAAGGGAGAGAAGGGAGGTGTTTATAAAAGAAGATTTTGGATAATTTACTTTGGAATGAGTCAATCCGAAATTTAAAGTCGGATTGGGCCATAAATGGATTTGACCATTTTCATTCCAGAGTGAAATGGAAATCGGAATCCGATTCCGATTTCTGTGAAACAAACAACAACAATCGAAATCGACGAATCTCATTCCGATTCCATAGTCTAAAATAGGTGAACCAAACATGCCCTAAAATTAATCATACTCTATCAACCTGTCTCAGTAATTTTTTTAGAAAAGAACTAACAAACTATCTATTTATTTATTTTTTAAAAATATAAAGTAATTGAAATTATTGTTTGCCACTCCATAAACTTTTGTTAAGAAGTTTCTCAACAAATCCGCACTCTAAGTGCTAGTAGTATTCATCTCAACAGCCCATCAAAAATATTTTTAAATTTTATTTTAATCTAACAAAAATAATATTTTTACTGCACGGTTAGTGTGAGTGCTTTTGTGGTATGACGTTCATCCGGACAATTTTATTTCACCCTGTCGCAGGAAAAGACGGCACCGCTAGTTAGTCCCTCTCTCGTCACGCTCCAATATTCAGGCGATACACTACAGTACACGCCACTCATCATCCCCACTCGCCATGAGCGGGAGCGGCAGAGGCGGCGCGGGGCGGCGGGAGGAGGCGGAGCGGTGCCTGGCGATCGCGGAGCGGCTGCTGGTGGTGCGCGACCTCGTGGGGAGCAAGCGGTTCGCGGAGCAGGCGGTGGAGGCGGACCCGCTCGTGGCGGGCGCCGACGAGGTCCTGGCCGCCGCCGAGGTCCTCCTCGCCGCCTCCTCCTCCTCCCGCCCCGACTTCTACGCCCTCCTCGGCCTCCCCCCCTCCGCCCGCGACGACCCCTCCTCCCTCTGCCTCCACTACCGCCGCCTCGCCCTCCCCCTCCGCTCCCCCCGCTCCCCCCCCGCCGCCGAGGCCTCCCGCCTCGTCGCCCGCGCCTGGTCCGTCCTCTCCGACCCCCACCAGAAGTCCCTCTTCGACGCCGACCTCCACCTCTCCTCCCCCCCCGCCCCTCCCTCTCCTCCTCAGAATCCCCAGCTCTCCTCCGCCACCGCGTTCTGGGCCGCGTGCCCCTCCTGCTGCCACGTGCACCAGTACCACCGCTCCTTCGAGAACCGCAGCCTCCGCTGCCCCAACTGCCGCGCCCCCTTCCTCGCCGCCGCGCTCGAGGCCGACCCCCCCGTCGTCCCCGGCACCGACATGTACTACTGCGCCTGGGGCTTCTTCCCTCTCGGCTTCCCCGGCGGCCCCACCTTCCCCGCTCCCCCCCCTTCCGCTTCCCACCCCTTCCCCCCTACCCCACCGGATAAGCCCCCCCATACCACTACCACTGCCGCGCCCTACAGCACCACGCCGATAAAGGCGACTCCTTTGTCGTCCCACAAGAAGGGCTCAGGCAGGGGCAAATCCGTGGCCGTTGTCGGAAGCGAACAAGAACATGATTGAGCGCGCTCAAAGTGTGGTTAAATAGTTGTGGAACATACGCCGCCGCCCGACACTCTAGTTTTGGGCTTTTGGCTAGAGATGGATTCTCGCCTATGTGTCGGTCGGTTTAGGGTAGTAGATAGACGCTGGCCCTGATTTTGTTGTAGAATTTTGCATGATGTGCATATTTCAGCTGCTGTACAGTTACTGGGTCGGCGGTTGTGCGGAGGGTGATAACTAACTCGTTGTCTGACTATAAGATGCTTGATGAATTGTCGTTGTGGAAATCTTTTCATGACGAGAACGTCCCTCGCGTTTGTTCGGATGATGAAGTTGGAACGCATGTTTCACGTGGATGTGGATATTGTTGTAGAAAGAAAGAGTTTGTTTACAAATTGGTATGCTTTGGCCGTATAGTTTTAGGCTTTTGGTTAGAGATAGACTCTCGCTTTTTAAAGAGTTGTCGGCTTTGTCTAGTTTAGGGTAGATGGACTCTAGCCTTGATTTTACTGTAGAATTTTGCAGATAAGTATTCGACTTGCTTTAGTTGTTGGTTTGGGGCAGCGCGGAGGCTGATACTTAGCTCTCATTTCTGGTTGTGAGTAAGTCGATGTTTGATTAGTTTGCGTCGCGGAAACCTTTTCATGACAAGAATGGCTCTCACAGACATTTGGACGGTAAGTTGGAATTATATGCTTTGTGCTGCAGTTGCTCCTGGATTGGCAAGGTTACTTTGATTCCGATGATTTCATAAGTATTTACCTGTGTTGCCCATTCATGTTAATCTTCTGTGTTATCTTGATCTTATTCGATGTTCTACACTTTAACGATACACGTGCTGCACTTGATTTAGAGCTATGATCTGTTGATTTATTAATTAACCAAATGGAATTCTGGTGAACTGTAGTAACCGAGGGAGCCTTTGGCTATTATCCTAAGCTTCTTTAGTTTGCTTGTAGTAGTTATGGGTTAATTATAACCACTATTCATTCCTATTTTTAGTTGATTCTAAGGGATTACAGTCAGTATCGGCATAAGTTTTATGGAAAAGAAGATAGCATCATTGCTTCTCAGTTCAAGAATCTCTAGAGGGCAGTTTTAACATGATTGTTCCAATTCCAGGTCTTGGCTTGACTAGATGAACTCTAAACAGATAAAGCATGGTCAGGAACCTCCGAATCTGAAAGGCTTGTGAAGATTTAGGCTATCGTTTTGGGCATACACCCGACAAAATGCTCTTGGAGCTTTCCTGTCGGTGAATAATCATGGAGTTGTAGCTGTAAGTATCTCTTGGAAGGGGCTGTGCTCCGAGGGAACAAATCTGGTTTAGTTAAAGTAGATGTAACCTCAGAGAGACTAAACTTGATTGGGCATAGTTAGAGCAGTTTCAGTATCATCCCTTTGCGTAGTACCCTTTTATCTTCTTCTCTACTCTCATCTTTTTGCTTTTCTGTGCTCTGTCGTCTCTCAATGCGTAGATTGAGCTTGGTCATCTAATGAGCCCACCAATATATTGCGGCAATTGCTGTGCTTGGCTACTGAATGAGAAGACTTTTATGCTCCCATACTCACTATATTTGTGCCCGTTTAATTCGCTAAAGAACTATTTTTACAATTGTTTAATATTATGGTGTAATGCTCCCATACTTTTTCTAGAATTGTTCTGTCATGCTTCTCTCTCCAGAAAGAAACTCGTCTTCTCATACAAAGTTCTGATGTTGTGTGAACCTCTTGGGCAATACCTTGGTTAAATATTTCTATAAGAAGGTAATGATGGATTGCTCTATGAATATGCCACACATCTAATATGTAATCTTCTGAGCCACATACTTGTAAATTTCTTTTATTTCTGGTTAAAACTTGTATCTTTATGTAAGATGTGGTCCATTTCTGTTAATGTTCATCTATCGCAGTTCGTTCTTGGAATGTATTGCCTGATTGGTGTTGCACTATGTGTAGAACTCTGTTGAAATTTTCGTGAATGATAGGCAAGCTAATGCAGTCGGATTACAAAAACTCACCAACTGGGTTAAAAAGTGATTAGGTTATAATGTACTTCAGCTGCTTCATTGGTAACATTAAATAATCCACTCCAGCATTGTGGGTGTCATCGGTGTTGGATCCTTATCACATGATATATTAACTTTTTAATTATGTATCTTTTCGGCTCAGAAAGTTTCGATGTTGACCTGATACGGTTACCGCTTTACATAAATTTGTGGGATCTTCGTAACGACCGGGACGGTGTGCAATGTGTGACTTGGTGAATGTTGTTATTTCCTTCACTCCTTGTTCTATGAGTACTTGGTATCATTTACCTCCCTATTGTTGTCTCCCTGTTGCTCTTTCCCTTGCTTCTGCAGTAGTGTTGATTATGTTCTGTTGTTAGAGAAGAGTAGGAAATTTTTCTCTAAAATCTTGTTAAAATCTTTCTGCTTAAGTTCCTGGGAGCTCTATTTTTTTCTTTTTTCTTTTTTTCTTTTTTAGATCAAGAAACTTTAGATTTCCTTTTGGTTTGCGTAACACGCACAGTGATCTGTATACTATTTGTTTTGTTTTATTTTATTTTTTATTTTTCTTGATCCCAGTGGATTAAGTTGAACTAGTTGCTAGCTCAGTATGACGTTTGGATTCTAGTGATGCATTTCTCAATTTAGCTATTTAACCGAAACAACTAGAGTAAATTCCTTTTTTTTTTTTTTAATATCTTTAGAGTTCGAATCTAATTCCGTACGATCTTAATAATCCCTACCATTATGATCTATCGTGTAGTCATAACTGTAGGTTAGTATCGATCGTTTTTAAGATAAAAAATTTGATAATTAATGTTTAAAATTTTAAATTCAAAGTTTTTAACTAATTTTTTTTTTTTTTTAAAGAATGAATGAAGTGAATAGTATGATATAAACTGTCGGAGTATAAATTATAATGGCTTCACCAAACTCGAAGCTTGAGGACCAAAACTGTTGGTTTCTTCTATTAATAATCTAATTGCGTTCCGGCGAAGTCGGAACCCGTCCCTCGCCTCAGCAACCCTTAGATTTCGTTCTTCTCCGGCATCGGCGACGGCGATGGCGGCGACCCCCGCCCCTCCGACGGGGCAAAACCCTAGCCTGGACGCGGCGGCGGCGGCGGCGGCGGCGCTTCCGCCCCCGCCGGGGACGGACATGACGGGGATCTGCTTCCGCGACCAGCTGTGGCTCAACACCTACCCCCTCGACCGCAACCTCGTCTTCGACTACTTCGCCCTCTCCCCCTTCTACGACTTCTCCTGCAACAACGAGACCCTCCGCGCCCGCTCCATCCACCCCCTCGACCTCTCCCACCTCTCGTACGACGCCGATCCCTCTCTCTCTCCCCTTTTCTAGGGTTTCTTCTCTTAGGGTTTCTTGTGGCGGCGGTGCAGGAAGATGACGGGGAACGAGTACATGCTGAGCGAGGTGATGGAGCCCCACCTGTTCGTGATCCGCAAGCAGAAGAGGGATGGCCCGGAGAAGGTGACGCCGATGCTCGCGTATTACATTCTCGACGGATCGATCTACCAGGCGCCTCAGCTTTGTAACGTTTTCGCAGCGCGCATTGTGAGTTCCCCTTCCTCAAGAGATTTTCTAAGATGAATGTGTAGTTGTTACATGTGTAAATTAATTCTATTGTGTCAATCAGATGTGTATTTAGTTTCATGATCGGGGAACGTTCAATGCTGAGAAACTCAATAATTAGGGTAAATGATGAGGATAGAGTATAGGGATTTTATTTACAGCAGAAAATGGCTTAATCGGCTAGTGGATTACTTGATTGATGCTAGAATGAATTTTGATTCAAGAAGCTAATAACCTCGTTTTCGGGAGATCTTTAGTACAAAAGCTTTTCTAATAAGTTTGCTAGTTAACAATACTGTCATTTTTTAGAACTCCGGAGGTAAAGCAGTTATCTTTTTCCAGTCTGAAAGATGATTAAAGGAAACTTGGGAATGAGCTTGACTTGACAGTGTTTGAACTTTGATGATCTACTTACTATTGGAATTGCTACTAATAGTTGGGAATCAACATGATTATGCTTCGATTTTTGTTTCATTGCTTTTAACTATCACATTATCTAAACTCGAAATAATTGTGCAAATCTTTGAGTAAAGTGATGCGATCACGTGTGTGAGTGTGAGTTGTGCTAGAGTAACAGACTTATTATGGTGCTCGGAATATTATTTCTTTATTTGTTTGAGCTCACTCTCTAAAATCCTTCTTATTTTTTTATGATCAACAATTGCATGTTGCAGGGTAGGGCTCTCTATCACATATCAAAGGCTTTTAACATAGCATCCACCAAGTTGGAAAAGATTGGACATGGTAATTGTTTTCTGAAGCTCTTTTACTTGCGTAGCGAATCTTTTGGGTAATATGGATTTTTTTAGTTAAAATGCCTTATGCAGAAAATGGTTTGCTATCTATTCACAAGGAGGTTAACTGGCTTTTATGTATAGAAATCTTTTTACAGATCAAGATGAGTGCCCAGTGAACGCTTTAGTGGGAACCTGAAATAAGAGATCGAGAGAGAGATCTAACAAACTATATTATTACTTTGAACTTCATCTGACATTACTTATTTCAGAGGCTTATACCTGATATATTCTAGGCTAATTTTGTTTTATTGTTGCAACTGTACGGCATTAGTGTTGTTAAGATTCATTATTTCTCTGTGACCCGCTGGTAATTCGAAACTTCAAAATCCAGTTTTTATGGCTGGGGCGCTTTTAGAAGCACTAAGCCCCTGATATATCCTACTTCATATTGATGCTAGGATTTTTGAATCCCATTAGACTAGTTATTTCCTGTCTCCACAACAAACTTGTTTGACTGGTAAAGTTACAAAACTATTCCCACAGTAGCCGAAAATTTACACTTTGTGTGTCGCAGCTGAAGCTGAAAGTGAAGCAGCCAGCTCGGAACCAAAGACAGTGAAGGAGACAATCAACATAAAGGAAGTAAAGCGAGTTGATCATATTCTGGCTTCGTTGCAAAGGAAGGTATAATTTATTTGTGTGGCGAAGATATCTTCAGTTGTGCACAGTTAGTTCGGTTGATGTAGGATGATAAGAAAATAGAGGTCTGTATATTCAAAATTTATTGCGGCTCTTGAATCTTACGAAGAAATCCTTTTTACCAAAGAAAAACATTTTCATATGTATACCATGGTAGCTATCGGCGAGTATATGAACTTATTATATTGTCGAAACGTTTTTCAATCATCTTGTACTTTACCTAAAGTTTCTATTGTGGGCAAGCGAGGTTTTTAGTTCCATTTTTTTTTCCCATCGTTGCAGCTACCTCCAGCCCCTGCGCCGCCGCCATTTCCGGACGGCTACATGCCTCCACCAACGTCCGAACCCGAGAAAGGCCCTGAAGATCAACAATCCTCGGAGACGCATCTTCCGCCACTGGATCCAATCATCGATCAAGGCCCGGCCAAAAGGCTCAGGATTCAGTAACACATTGTACATGAAGCGGAGGTCCATGTCCGAAATCGATTTACCTTGTCTAAGTAATTTCCCTATAACAAGGCTCATAATTCATACAAGATAACTTGATATTATCTTAGTGGGCCACATATTTGTATATATGTTAGGGTAGCCCTCATACATGTATTCATATTAGGATGCTGAGTTAAGTTCTATTTTTTGATTTTCAGTTTTGCTGCGAGTAGTTTCTGAATTGTTACTGACGTCCCTTAGCAAGTGGAGAAAGATAAACACCGCAATCAAGTGAGAACTAAACTATAGCTGGTTGTGACCAGTTGCTTTTCCCTTTTTTTTTTGCTTTTCTTTTTCTAAAAAAAAAAAATTGTGCATGCGCTCGTGTAAAAGCTTTACTATGGCTGATATGATAGCTTGATTGAAATCAGTTGACCACCTTCCTTTACCAAGTTATGTTGTAGCCTGTCAGCCTAATCGGATGGCAAACGTTTTAATTGAGCTTTGATCATTTCCGTTTGGTTTTCTTTTCACCAAGAAATCTGACGAAGTATATTATGCGACCAGGCTGTTTAGATGAAGAGAAATGGATAGAGAAGCGAGATAATTATTTACATTGTAATTGACTAGAGTTTTAAAAGAGAATAAAGAGAATCGCGGAACGTGGTAGAGTTACTCCATAACTAACTCGCTATTTGATAACAGTTGAAACGTACTATAGGAAAAAAAAAAAAGAAAAAATGCGAGAATATCCTAGGTTGATTGAAAGAGAAATAGTCCGAACACACTTACAAGGATTCACATAAATAAACAGGATTACAACACGCAGAATACAATTGCAAAGGGGATGCTTTAATTTAAACCACACGCAGAATACAATTGCAAAGGGGATGCTTTAATTTAAACCACAGAATTATACCCAGAACAAATTTTAGGAAGAAGGTATAACTATTGCCCAGATCTGGCTGATAGCGATCCCTACTCCCGGCAATGATAGAGACGGATGAAGATAGGCTGGACAGGTTGGTCAACAGGCGAAGCGCCGGACCAAGTTCTGGTGGCAAGTTCTACCATTTTTAGGACCACAAGCATCGGTCCTTAATGGCATACTTGCTACCCCCTTCTAATCCTTCCCGGTACACGAGCGTCCACTTCTCGAAGTTGCAATTGACAAAGTCGTAGTAGCCCCCATGCAGCGCGAGCACTCCCTCGGTCACCCTTTTCTCAATCCACGGGTATGTTAGCAAGTTCAGCAATGACCCATTGATTGATTCCTGCATAAAGAATAACATTTTCCTGCTATTGGCACTGAACAGCAAAACATAGTGGGTATTGCATGCGTAGGCCTAGTTTGGTTAAAAGCATCAAAAAAAGCATTCAGCATAGATGCTAAATATTCATAGGAAGTTCCCTGTTTCTCAAATCACAAGAAACATGGACGTTGGCCAACAAACCTAACCATCAAATGCTTTTATTTGCAAAGGCAACTTGACAAAAAATAAGCTAGCATGTGCAACTCTTCTATAGAATATATATATATATATATATATATATATATATATATAGAGAGAGAGAGAGAGAGAGAGAGAATTAGATCTACCCCTTTGACCATTTTCACTCGCTAGATCATACTATTCAACCAACCACCACTCAAGCCCAGGGGACCACTATCATCCTAACCACTCATCCCTTCATCCAAGGGCCGAAAACCCAATAGCACCAAGCGCTTAGTGCTATTAATAGTATAGTAACCTAGTTTTATATATATATATATCGTTCACCTAGTATATTATTGATAGTATATGAATAATGTTTACTATCAACTTTTTGACCATTGGATGCCTAAGATTTAATGGGAGTTGGTGGAACAGTAATAATCCAAGGGTGAAAAAGTTAATAGTAAACACTATTCATATACTATCAATAGTATTCCAGGTGAACTATATGTATATATATACTGTAAGAGATAAAATATGTGTAGGCAACTATGTTGGTGTTCCGCCTTGTTGAAATCTAAACAAATTTAGAACCAAATCTTTATAATACCTATATCCTAGACGAAATAATAAATGAAGAGAAAATTAATACAAGTAACTTGCACCTTTGTGTCGTCATGTTCATACAAAGCTATGTCTTTGTAAAGGAAGAGAGACAATACCTTTTCACAATGCCTGCATTGCATTTCAAAGCTCAGACCCCCTGCTGCAGCTTTGGTGCTTAATCTTGCACTCTTCCCAACTGAAACCCAATCTCTGATGAAGCTCCTACTGAAATTAAACCACAAAAGCAAACTATGATAATAGCTATAAAAGAAACCAGACAAGGAAAAGCAACGCAAGTGGAACCAAACTTCAGAGAAATATGTGTAGGCTTGTAGTTCTTAGTTACCTCGACTCAGCATTATCTTTCATACTCATGAGAGCCTGAATGCCCCCACAACGACTATGACCAACGACTAAGATATTTGGAACCTACATATAGCAACAACCATTCCTTCTTCAGAATAAATATAGCCATATCGTGCAAATCCATAACAATTCAAGTGATGCTATTATCATAAATTACTTGCCTCAAGAGAATTTACAGCAAATTCAAGTGCCGCATTAGTTTCTGAGGCCCCATGCTGCAATGTGATATGAGTTCATTATTCAGTGAAATTACACATGCATGATTCTATTGCATACAAGTTCCACCAGCATACACAGAGTACCTGAAACGGTGGAACCAAGTTTGCTACATTCCGAACTGTAAATGCTTCTCCGGGTTGAAACCCCAAAATACTGGTAGGACAGACCCTAGAGTCTGCACATGCAACTACCATGAACTGCACTTAAAAACAGTTAGTCGGGAAAGAATAATTTATCACTCTAAAGATGGATGCTCAACAACTTGTGAAATTTAAAAAGCATAGGAATGGCAACAGATTTTCGCAGTCTTCACTAATCTTGTTTTGAACGGGCATTAAATTTTCGATACTTGAAATCACAAACAGCATAACATCTTGTCTGGTTTTTTATAACCAATATTTATATTATGGTTGACTACTGATAATTTTACTCAAAAATTATAGGTTTGGGTCAAGGTATTAAGCTCAATTGCTACTGATTAAGTTTCAGATCACTAATTGATTACAGACCTCTTAAGTGTATTTATAAAAGTAACAGAAATGAAAAAGTCAATACGATGGTTGGAAATGAGCACCAGGTATACAATCAAAATAAAATAAAATAAAATGTTAATGGAAGATCCGCTGAGGATACATATTAATGACAAAAATACCAAAACAAGCAAATATGGCTATCTTTGGGACAAATGATTTTAGTTTGCTATATTACCTTTGGTGCTTGCTGCTGAGCAAGATTTTGATAATTATCCAGATTTTCCCTGTTCATGATACAATCTCGATTAATCAGAGAACTCGTATTTTCTTTTCAAGCAAAATAGATAGCATGAGACTCGTCTTACACATAGTTTCGCCTTTTGAAATCCAGGAACCTGTACTCCAACTCTTTGAATGGATCAAGCACTGTACCTCTCTCAGAAAATCTTTGTTCACTATTTATGATTTCTTGGCTCAAGCCAGAAGGCTCTTTTGAAGCCTCTGTTACATAAACTCTCTTCCTGCAAATAGATATAAATCTTCATCTTGTACAGAATGTTCATAATATAATTGAGGAAACAGAATCTCATAACTGCGATTCATAATTGCTTCCACATAAATGATGCATCACAGTGTGACAAACTTATTTGAAATCCACTGAATTCATAGATCCAGCAATTGAGAAATTTATACCATCCAATTCCATCTTTGTACACCAAATTGAATTATTTGTATTTAAAAACAGGAGAGGACAAGCTTACTCATTGGATCTCAGGATCCTGAGATATGCATTTCGTGGTCTCCGCAGAATCAACGGCGAATCGGAGATCTAATATCAAAAGGGAACGAAATTGAGTCCCCAAAAGAATCGCACCTTCCAAACAAGAAAGAGCGCGAGAACGAATCGATCAGAGGAGCTCACCTTGAGAGCTCTCACGGAGCTCGCGGAGAGCCCGGCGAGTGCTTCGTGATCGGAGGTCGAAGCGGTGAGGTTGAGGCCACAGGGCAAAGGAGATCGGAGCAAAGACGCCATGGGAGGAGCACGAGGTAAAATTTAGGGTTTGAATCGGATTTGAGATCTAGGGTTTCGGATCCGTACATTTGAGAACGGGGACGAGGAAGAAGGGGAGAAGAGCTTAAAGACATTTACGGCGTCACAAGAGACGGCGATTTTGACGGAGATTACGAGGCGAGCGACGTGCCTTGCAAACGCTCTAATGGCGGAGTCTACAAGGGTGGAAGGGGTTCCATTTTGCTCGCATACGAGTTTCTATGCGGGAAGGAGATCTTCCGTCCATTCTCTTCTCGAGTTCATCACAACCGTCGATCGTGTCTACTCGTAGTTTATGATGGTGGGACGGTCCTGATGATCTCCGTTCACATCAGACACGTGGCTTCCGCTAGCGAGGCCAAGTAAATTGGGAGCTGGACAAGTACAATAGATTGATCAGATGTTTTTGCCGAACAGGAAACAGTATTTTAGACCAATAAAGAAGAGCCACGTGTGGGTTCTTTGTACGGATTATTATATACGGGTTTAATGCCAGGATAATGGGAGTGCGTTGTCGATTAATTGTCACCTACTAAGCTCGATGTTTAGTCAGAAGCTGCTCCCACATCCGACACGTGTACAGCAAATTTGTCATTTTTTAAGATTTAACTTGTTTTTTTTTTTTAAAGTACGTATTTCTGTCAATTTTTTTTACTTAAAATAAATTTTAATAGAAATATGATGCAATTAAATTTCGAATTTAAACTTAAGATACAATCATTATTTCTTTTTTTGTTACTTACTATAGGAATAGTTAGTTTTGATTTTTTGTTATGATTATATTTTTAATATTTGGTATTTATTTTGATTAAATTTTTATCGTTTAAAATACTATTGACTCTAACACACATTATTACTTATTATAATTTGATAATGATGTGATGTTAAAACGGTTTTTATTAGATTATAATATACTTAATGATAAAAATTGAATGTAGCTTCGATTATTCTCGTACACAAGATTATTTGTGCCCGCTACTCTTCAAATACAATCATATAATATACTTAATTTATGTAGAAATAACATATAAGATTGAGCTAGAGATAGTTTCATATAGAGAACGTGAGCTTTACATAGGAACATCTAAAATACTTTATAAAAGTAGTTTCAAACGATCTTGTACACACAATATTTGTTGTCCACTATTCTTAAGATAGAATCATATATATCTATTCTCATGAGTCCGGCTACTATGCTATTAATAGCACTAAGCACTTGGTGCTACCAAGTTTTCTGCCGTTAGATCTATCTCTTTGACTATTTTCATCCGTTAGATCATACTATTCAACCAACCACTCACTCAATCCTAAAGAGCTCACATCATCCTAACCGCATATTTCTTAATCCAATGGCCGAAAACCTAATAGCACCAATAATTTAGTGCTATTAATAGTATAGTAACCTAGTTCCTATTCTCATATGATGATTCTTAAATAGTTTTATTGAAATTTTTTTGAGCCATCAGTCTCTAATTGTTCACGACTCTTACGAAAATATATTAAAATTAATATTATAAATAACTAGATAAATATGAAGAAATATAACATTTGCTAATAATTGAAATTTTAAATTAATAAAGTAAATGTTCGGACACCATTGGTGCTTGGCAACCCACGTTTGAACGGGGCCAAGTTGTTTGAAATGTATTGTCATAGAGAGTTGATGATATCTCTTATATAAAATGAAGAGAAAAAGCCTATGATCACTGTACTGCAGCAGGTAAGCATATGTACAAAGCTGGCTTGAGAATGTTATTTTGGACACCCTGGGAAGTGGATTCAGCATTACAAGTTTGCAACTAGTGGATTGTTAAGGGGAAAGAACTTGAGCGCAAGCTCCCAAAAACGCTTTGTTGAGGAGCCTAAATTCGTCGTCACATATTATTTTTATCTTTATTTAAGAGTTATAAATTTTTTTTCTAGAGTTTAAATTTTTTTAAAATGTTTAGTATTAAAAAATACCAAATAAATTATTAGATGAAAGTAAAATTAACACGTAACAGTGAATCAAAGACTTCTCTACGAGGCGCCTTTGGAGAATTTCGCACTAAAGTTTTATCCTGTTAAGACTGTCTTACCGCTCCCTGCAATGAAAATAAGAAAGCACAGGATTAGATGCATGGATGGAATACAAAATTTTCGACCGTGCCATCGCCATATATACTTCACGTACGTCATAGGCCCCATTTTAAAAATCTAAAAGAGCAATGCTATTCATACATCTTAAGTATTTATGTGGTCTTTATTGGTTTACTTACTTTATTAAAACACATCGTTTCCGGAAAATTTCTAAAAAGTATTCTCAATGTGAAATCTCCAAATTATTACGTACATACACCTGAGAATTGAAAGACTAAGTTATTTTTTAAATTTTGGGTTGCGGGTGAACTAATATAATAACATCCAACTGTTCTAGACTAGGATAGTGCACCAAACTATTTTGTAAATTGAATAAGATCCTATTGAATAATTGTAAGAGGCGTGTCTTATCAAGATGCATCTTAAGTACAACTACTTTGTTTATGGCATGGTCCAAAAGGATAGCCACGCTTTCTCTCGGGCAAAGGCACTATTAATTGTCTTGTATTGTCTTGCTCTTCGAATCCTGCTTCAGCTCCTTTGAGATTTCTGACGTTGCTTCTCCAATTCGTCCGAAAAAAATTCTTAAATGTGGTGGCGTCTCCGTTCAATTAAATTTATTTCTAATTTTTTTTTATTTTATTGATCGTTCCTAGCACAGGTGGCAAAGGGCTTGGTGGTTGGTACCCGAGGTCCCGAGTTCGAATCCTAGTTGATTCACATTTCAAACTAAGTTTATTTCTAAAAAAATTAGACGAAGCGGATAGCTTGCTACCTTTCTCTCAAAAAAAAAAAAATTTATTTCATCACAATTTTTTTAAAAATATTTAGCACCGCAGGGAAAAAAAAAGCCTAAAATACGATAGTCATGTAGGTGATGTATTATCTCTGATCAATTAAATTGTTTTTTTTTTAAGTTCACCTGTTTTATCATAATGTTTTAAAAACTATTTTTATTATATTTTTAAAAAATATATATAATTAATTAAATATAAATAATATAATATAACTGCTAGACAATAAACTTTCTCTACTGCAGGTAGACCTGGCAAACGGATGAATTGAGTAATCCATGGGCGGATCATTCTACCTGCAGGTTATATGGGTATGAGTAAAATTAATCCATAAATTTTTGGGTAGCCAACATGTTTACCCATACCCGCCCACGGGTGGGCGGGTGGGTCTGCGGGTTACCCGCAAATTTTTTTTTTCTTTTTTGCTCCTATAATTTTTAAATACAAAACATATATATATAATTTTTAAAAGTGTAATATAACTAATTATTTAAAATATCACAACATACAATAAAAATATTTAAAGTCTTAAAATAAATAAATTTCATAATATAAAAGACACGCGGTAAGAAATTAGGATTATAATTTTTAGGATGGATAAACAAAAAATTATATTTTTTTAGTTAAAAATATATATTTTTTAATTAAAAAATTTATATATGGGTATCCGTGGGTACCCGCGGGTTACCCAAATTGCCACTATTTAATGAATACCCATCCGTTTTATCTATTATTTTTTGAGTAAAAAAATCTCTTATTTATATTCGTAAATTTACGGATAACTCGTGGGTACATGCAGGTGTGGATTGAGATTGCCTGGTCTAACTGCAGGACCACCTCCTCCGTCTGATCCTGATTTGGCACAATCCCCGCTAACGCACCCTCCAAAACTTTCCATAAAGCTGCTTTAATTTTGCTTGCACGAACGAAGCAGATGCACGAGAAACGGAGAAAGAGAAAAGATTGCTAGATCAGGGCGCGCAGGTGGGGCTCGCGTGGTCTCGCTTTGCTGTACTTTCTCTGCCACCGTACCCATCTTATCTCTCTGACCCATAAACCCTAGCCATTAATTAGCAGAAATTATTGCATGGACCCGGCCGCACTGGAATGTGTTATGTGTGCTCTACTAAATCTCGATTGCAGTAGGAGATTTTAGTATAATAGGCTTGTTCAAAATTTTTATTTTAAAATTAGGTCCATCAAAATTTTATTTATAAATATAGTCTCTATTTTATCATGTGGATGTCAACATGGTGAAAATAGAAGAAAATATGTAGAAGCGGTGAATATTTTACCGCATTCGTCAAATTTTTTATGGACTTATAAAAATGGTGAATGATTCACCGTTTTTAAAAAGGGTAAAAGAAAACGCAGGAATAACGATGAAAGAATGAGAGAGAGAAGGAGAGAAAGTAAGAAGAGTTATGAAAACGGTGAGGATTCACCGCATTTAAATTCCGTGATTCATTCACCGCTTATATTATTTATTTTTTTCAAAATTTAATATGACATATTAGAGATCTATTTTTATAATTATTTTTTTGAAAAGACTATTTTTGTAATTGTAAAAATAGGTAGGATTATTTATAAAATTTTTTTGCAGTACATACACATCTCTTAAAATTAGAAATGTTTGAGGCTATAGTTTTGTTCAGAAAAGTCCAGCTACATCTTTACTATAAATAAATCTATAATTTTAACAAAATTTGATACAATCATAAAATTTACTAATTTTCTTGTACACACACTTTGTTGACTAGAAAACAATTTAGCCATCTTTTTCCATGCACCCATGCAGTAGGTAGCATGAATGAAATCATAGCCCACTGGGGTTGAATGCGATCAACCATTTATATCCACATGTGGACCCTTTTATAAAAAAAAAAAGAAAAAAAGAAGAACATGCATGGACCATTAGTAAACGTATCCGTCTATGGAGCCATCAATTGCATAAATATGATGGACCTGGATAACGTATCTCGAATCCCAGTATAAATAGATTCATACTCTAATTTTAGGTGTTATTATTTTAAATTACATCAACTCTATAATCTATATTTATAATTATAGATTATTTTTTCTAAATTTACCACATGAGTCATGACAACATTCCTTTCATTATTGAGTGCGGGGCTCCATACCGAACCGGCTCAAGTCCTTCATATATTTTTTTCTTTTCTTTGCTTGAATCTAACCGAATTTTTCTTTTTCTTTACTTAAACCGAACTGATCATTATTGAATGTGGGCTCTCCCGAACTAGCTCGAGTTTTTCATATATTTTTATTTTTCTTTGCTTGAACCGAATTTGATTTTTCTTTTTCTTTGCTTGACCGAATCGGGTCGAGTATGGGCTCCATCCCGAACTGGCTCAAATTTTTTTTTCTTTCTTTGCTTAAACCGAATCGGATCATACCTCTGCATTGGGCTGAACTCTTACTCTTTCCTTCAACTGATATCTTTCTTCATTAGCAAAATAAATCTCACCTCTCATCGTTGCTTATTCTATCGCTGTTTCCTTTTCCTTTGTCGTCTTTTTTTTTTTCAATTATTTATCTGTCGCATCGCACGAGTTACTACACTAGTCTAACATTATCATAGAAGTATAATACTACTATTAAAATACTATCTAAAAAATATTATATGAAATAAAACTCTCCCAATAGTTTATTTTAATTTCTTTTTTAACATAATTAATTAATCAAAAGTAGTAAACTGAAGCCTGGAAAATGATTCCTACAATTTGTGATTTCTCAAATGTAAGCCTTTTTTTTTTTGTTCTCTGTCTAAGTAAACATATGGTAACCTTTTAGATGTCGTAAATTGCATCTATTTTTTCAAAAAATTGAATTTGTTCTGGATAAGTTAGTGGATCCAGCATGGTCAATAAATAATCTCTCAACCATTTGTTTTGATGCTTCGGTAATTTCGTAACTTGAGCAAAAGTGAAACAACTAAAACAAACATACACAGTGGGAAGCGCTGGAAGAGATTAGCTTTGGCGATCAGTAATGCGGCGGCGGCGGCGGCGGCGGGCGCGCGGTGGGCGCCCAAGCGATCTCCGGAGGGAAGTGGGCGCCGTAAACGGACTCCCCCGCCGCCCCCAGAGACGTCACCGGCGCCGCCGCGCGCGGCGGAGCGGGGCCTCGGCGCTGGTGGTGGCGATCCTCCTCCGGCGCGGCGGCGGCGGCGTCGTCGTCGTCATCGTCGTCCTCGGCGGGGACGCGGTGGACGGCGGGGTTGGAGAACGCGGCGGCCACCACCACCACCGCCTCCGCCGCCACCATCGGCCCCGCCACCGTGCCCCCCAGGACCTGCCCCTGCGGCCCCGAGAGCGACACCGTGAGCCCCGCCGCCGACGCCGACGCCGACGCGGACGACGGGGGGAGGAGCGCGCCCGACACCGACAGGATCTCGAGCCGCCCGAGCAGCCGCACCGCCGCGCCGCCCTCCGCCGCCGGAGGCACGCCGCCGCTGCGGATGGTCACGTCGGAGACGGCGCCGGCGGCGGAGAGGACGCAGATCCCGATGCCGCGGCGGCGGACGAAGCGCGCGAGGGCGTCGGCCACGTCGTGCCCGGCCCTGATCTCGAGCACGTGCGGCCGCATCGGCGGAGCCGTCGCCGGCGCCGGCGCCGGCTCCGCTGCGTCGGCCGCCGGAGTCTTCGGCTTGTTCTTGGAGCCCGGCGGGCGCCCGCGCGGCCGCTTCCCCGCCGCCGCCGCCGCCGCCGCATCGCCGCCGCTTCCACTACCTCCTTCTACTTCCTCGTCTCCTCCCTTCGACACGTCGTCGGAGAGGCTCTCCCTCTCTTGGCGGTGGAATCGGTGGGCGAAGCTTCTAGAGAACATGGAGATTCGATTTAAATGGGGTTTTGGAGGAGTAATATATATATATATAAATTGGCCTGGATCTGAAGAGGATGCTGCAGCAGGGTGGTGGGGAATGGAATGTGTGGGGAAGGGGGGGATGGAAATATGGAATGGAGAGTGGGAAGCTCTGCGCTTAATTTGTGGCCCCACCGCTACGAAGCTAAGAGCCTAAGACAACACTACTTTCCTTTCCCAGCTTCAACTTGTTTGAAAGTTGAAACCGTCGAGTACTTTGAAAATGAGCACCAAACCACTGATGTCCTGTGTGGTGTAACGTACCCTATAACGATTTGGAATGCGTTACCTGTAAACTCCATATTACATTTAAAATTTTAATATTTTTTATAAAAATTTAGTTTAAAAATATTAAATAAATTACACTTTTGGTTCCCAAACTATTGAAAGCATGATATTTTAGTACTCAAATTTTAATTTCATATAATTTTTTATTTAAACTTTTTATATTATTACTATTAGAACTTATAATTTATTTTTTTAACTAAATAATGATAAATTACTAATATATAAGTGATGTACTATTTTACTTATTATTGCGTCATCAATTACCATATTTTTGCTATTTACTTTTATACTAGTAATTCATCAATATTTAATCAAAAAATTAAATTGTAAGATTTAATTATAATAATTTAAAAATTTTAAGCAATTAAAATTTGAGAATTACAATATCACGCGTTTGAGGACAAAAGGAAAGTGTAATTTATTCAAAAAAAATTTGATAACCAAAGTGAGTAACTTTAGTCACATAAAAGTCTTGGATATAAAATTTAAATTTTGATTATAATAAATGTACGACGAGCATTACTCTATCAATTTTAGTGCAGGAGTTTAAACATCGGCCCTAATTTTAAGATTAATATAAATACGTATTACAAAGTGAAGTATTTTGTCTGCTACTTTTAAATCATGAGGTGGGGAATGCATTTTTCTGTTGATTTGACGGTAGGATGTTACAGTGTGCAGGAGAGGTGTGGTGAATAAAAAAAAAAAAAAAAAAAAAAAGCTACAGCAAATGAGTCTTTCTTTTTCTGTTTCGTCTTTTCACATCACACTCGTATCTGTTATTTAATGGGCATGTCGCGGGAAATTATTTCCTACACCCCGTGTATCAACATGGCTCGTACACCTCGCACGACTTTTGATAATTAATTTATTAAAATTTTGATTTAATTCGATAAGTACGGCTAGAATCATCTAAAAAATGATGCGCATCTGCAATCAAAATTTAAAGTTTTTTTTTTCTCTGTACACATATTTAATTTGAAAATATATATCTATTTAGTTAGATTTTGATTATAATATTTTATTTAAAATTATTATAAGTTTTTAATTAATAGTGCGGTGCAGGGGATGTACTTATACACTCCGTGAAGGTGATAATTTTCTCTTATGTGGGACTGTGCAAAATTAGTAATGTTTATTTTGTGAGAAAGTCTATTATATAACAGCTACATTACATCATCCATATTTAGTTTATTATATATTTTTTTTAAGAAAAGTATAATAAATATTTTTTTTTACTAATATGACTGTTATATTTTATGCTTTGCGTGGACAGAAGTCCTTCGTCCGCCTGCATTCTTTGACGGCAAGTAGAAGCTGCTGGCGGTGGTGGGGGCTGCCCTTTGCACTAAGATCTTCACTCTCACAATTACTTTTTTGTCAAAATATAATCACAATATTCAATCTAATCCATAAAAATATAATAATAAATATTTTTAAATATCATATTAGCATACAATTAGTGTAATTTTTAATTTTGTTTTGTATTATTTCATATGACGTAATATAATTTGCTCCAAATATATTCCTTATAGTATATTTGTAACAAATTATATATTTTTATATTTTTTATTCTCACTTACTGTCTTATTTAGAACGGGAGCTCAGCAAACCTGAATACATTTGCATCCCTATATTTTGCATAGAAAATTCTGGACACTGGATAAAAAACAACACCATCAATGCATTCGTACATCTGTGCAGCAACACACCCACCCACCAAAGCTCTATAACATGTCTGTCTTTTAACTCAGGTCTATTTGGCTCCGAGTTTGCACGCTCTTCAAGTAACGTAGAGGATAGAAGAAACAATTGTAGTCAAATAAGCAAATTAGTTACAATACAAGAAAGCACTGCAGGACAAATTTTTAGGGTAGTGTTTATTTTCCCAAAAGTGAGGAGGGATGAATTGAGTTTCAGCCATAAATACCCGCTTTTATCGTTTGATTCGCTGAAACTTCACCTTCTGTTGAAACTCAAAACTCTTCAAAATATCATAGTTGATTTCGACCCACTCAAGACAGAAGTGGCTTGAAGAAAAAAAGGGGTGAACAAATTAATAAAATATAAACTCATCTCTCACACTTTCAGTTTTTATTTTTTTTGCTTTCTGCCAAACAAACAATAGAACTGGAGAAACTTTTGTTTCACAGCTATACAAACAAATAGCAGAAGAAAAATAATTTTTACCTAAACTGTAGTTCACGTTCAATCCGAATTTCATCTTTGGTGAAAGAAACAGTCCATATAATGCAATGCCAAACTAAACCCTTAACAGTAAGCATGCAATGCAGTCTAAGATGTGGAGGAGGGTGGATGACTGAATGCGACTCAGCTAAAAAGTTGATAAAAATATGTCAAAATTAAACAATATGTATGCCGAATTTCCATAAACAAGGCAAGTGAGGCAACATTACAACTTTCTAAATTACCTCGACCTTCACTATGTTTCTATTTGATCAGATTTACCGGTGACGAAGCGAGCTCTTACCTGTTACTAACATAGAACTAAATGAGACAACAAGAAATGCTTCTATTACAGGTTAAAACAAAAAATTAGTGCCTGGAGCGTCCTTCTATCGTGTTCACAGATATATACACCAAGCCAAACAAAATCTTTATACATCTCAACAGAGTTGCCCTCGATCGAAATCTTTTCCTGAAGCTCGGCACCTGGTAAGAGATTAATGCCATTTAATAAAAGCATCAGTGTGGCTATAATCAAAACAAAATCGAGTCGTGAAGTTACCAGCATCAAAAGAAGATAGTCGATCATAGCATCTGAAAGGTAGGGGGTGGTGGAACTTGAGGAAATCCCAGCTGTGGAGCCTGAAAAATGCCAGGACGGGGCATCTGAATCAGACCAGGTTGAGGCATTTGAATGGTGGCAGGTTGCGACATTTGACTCGAGCAAGAATGGAGCATTGGGTTGCATCGCGGTTGCAGCATTTGAGTATCAGCAGAGCCTTTCACCTTCTTTTTACTCTTCTTTTCCAATTGGTTTTTCTTTCTCCCACGTGTGGGATCGAATACTTGCATATTCTCATCAGACCATTGCATCTCATTGTCAATGCTGGCTATATTGCTTTGAATCAATTTCCCATTAACACCGTCAACCATGTTTAAGTTTTCTAAATCATTTTCGATTAATTCCAATGCCTCCATCAACTTCTCTTTAACAATTTTAGCTGCTCTGGCTGTTGATGACCCTTTCTCGAAAACAAAACGCCCAAAATGGAACAAATCACTAAGCCGAGAAGCGTGAGAAGACTTACTAGCATAGTTCGATGATTCAGTAGGATAACATATAACCTCTTTTCTCGCATCGTTAGTCCATCTACGCAATATATACTGAGCCGGTATCTCATTAACATTATTCACAAGAAACACCCTCAAAGCATGGCAACATAACAATCCCAAAGTCTCAAACAACTTACAACTACAAGAGATGGTATAATCAGATTTATCGAATTTCACGGTGAACACCTTTTTCTCACCATGCTTATAAAGCTCATAGGTGGCTACTCCTTCGCCATTGACCTCAATGCAACTCATCTCTAAGCCTTCAAGAAACTCCTCTCTAAACATTTCAAATAGCCTAATTGTGTAGACATTAGCTGCATGTTGAAGAATTCCGCCATGAGGAACAACATTTGAAAAGGCACTGTTCTTGCAATTTAGATCATCATCCCGCTCCCCTTTACGCATATCTTCTGCCTTTCTCTCATAATGTTCGATAACTTGAATAAGAGATAATGATGCGCCTAAAAGTTGACGGAAAACACTATACGTACTCTCACTTCTTAGGGTTGTTTTCATTTTAGCTGAAAAAATATCTACTTCAAAAGCAGTACACCATTTTGCTCGAGTCTCGTAAAGTCGATTAAGCCACACATTGTCCTCAAGATTGAATGTCTTGATCATGTCTTCCCATGCTGATTGGAATTCCATTTCATCCAAACATCCATTAAGGCACTTACTGAATTTCGCGCCGAAGCTTGGATTGTTGTAAATTTCAGCAAGATGTTTCTTAGAGTTATTAGGAATATGCCAGAAGCATAGTCGATGACGTGACTCGGAAAACACAATCTCAATGGCATTTTCCATTGCCTGATCTTGCTCGGTAAAGATAATTTTGGGTTGCCGGCCTCCCATAGAATCTAAAAAAGTCCGAAATAACCAAATATATGACTCTGTGGTCTCATCCAATAGTAAAGCACAACCAAATAATATATTCTTCCAATGATGATTGATCCCGAGAAATGGAGCACAAATCAAATTGTACTTGTTAGTTCTATATGTAGTATCGAAAATCACAACATCCCCAAACATATCGTAATCTAGCTTTGATTTTCCGTCCCTCCAAAAGAAGTTTGTCATCCGGTTTTCTTGGTCGACTTGAACCGAATAGAAAAAGAGGGGATCCTCTACTTGCCTATGACTAAAATGATTGATAATACCTTGTCCATCCCCAGGTTCAATTGCCACTTTATTCACACTGTGCAAGTAACTGGGCGAATCTTTTTTAACAACATTTTTTGCATCACCAAATTGCTTGTCTGAATGCCGAGTAGATCTTGTATGGGCAACTAGTATTCTCCTTCCGGATCTTAACCTATGCCTCTTCTCTTGGCTCGCAAACTCGTGATTGTGCACGTCATTAAAATAAGTGACTTCCCAAGTATCATCAGTTATAGTGAACCGGATTCGAGCTGTGCAACCAGTTCTAGTTTCTAAACGATTAACTTTTTTAGGGTTGCATCGCTCGTATTCACGAAACCCGGCTTTTGAACAAACATATTCTCGTTGTCGGAGAGCCCCATCAATAAACCGCCTATTCCCTTTTCTAATGCTAAAGCCCTTTCGTAAAGCATGCAGGTTGTAGAGATCATATGCTTCATCTTCTGAACCCACCTTTATACCAACTTCGAGCTTCTCATCACAATCATCTAGATTTACAACCTCGGCATCATCTCCGTTATTGATTTTGTCAGCAAAAACCGGGTTGCCAGTTGATTGAGCCATTCAACCTGCTACAGGAGCAAGGACATGCTTATTCCAGAAGAATGTACAAATACTTCGCAAACCAAAATAATCAATACACGGGAGCGGGACGAAAATTGATCAGACTTAAGTCCATTACCTTAGGCCCAGACATTCAATTATAACTAACACAGTATCAAAGTTCAGGACAAACAATAATTTAAGGATTTTGTATGCTGAGAAAAAGAAAAAGAAATCAAAATACATCAAATCAAATAATAGCAAACTACGGGAAATCAAATGTACACTCATTATCTAATAAAAGATCAGTTTCCAAAGCTGTAGCTTCATTTTAGATCATTCAGGTTCAGTTTGTTAGAAATAGGAGCTTCAGACAATAAAGTTACCATTTTAAGAGTTTAGAACATTCTCACCTAGGAAAGTTTTAGGAAAGCACCATGTTTCTTCCTCATGAAGTACTTTACAAGGCCAATCTGGTGCTGAATTCTGAGGACAGCGATGGATTAACTCGACAAATGTTTAGCAGGTTTGATGAAGCATAAGGTACCCAAATAATGGCCAGCTGCAGAAGCAAAATAAATTATCATTAGCGCTGGAGAAGGGAGAAAAGAGTCAAAGCAGTATCTAAGGCGTAATCTGGGAATGTTTGCCCAAATGCACCTACTTTGATGCTTTACAAGATATGAAAATTCCAAAAGCACGTTAGAACATTCCTTCTCCAATGTTGTGGCAGTTCCTACCACCATTTTATAGAAAGTTTAAAACATTCGGGACTTTTTAGACCCTCTAAAGCATCAAAGCGGATGTGTTTGGGCAATACATTTCCAAATTAACTAGTCCTGAATGGTAAAAAAGAAGGAGAAAAGGGGAGAGACAGAAAGAACAGTGAGACAATAACGAACAAAATTAGCTGAGTGTAAAATGGGAATGTGTAAGCAAAAAAGCAAGAATGGGAAAAGGTGGCAGGTGTCCAAAAGAAACACTTGAACCTATTGATCTTTGGTCATATAGAGAGAAAAGGACACTCAGAAAAAGTTTCTTATCGTAAGATCTCAGCCAACATCAATATGAATTCATCTAGCCCTCTTTGGAGTCTTGACTTAGACGGATATATAAACTTGTAATTCCTATCAATTCCGGCCCCTAACTTCAAAAGAAATAGTGGTAAATATGCCATCTGAAAACACGATTCCTGGGAATTTATTCAGAGAATCATGTAACAATTAATTCAAACCAAACTAGTGCCTTAATATGGAGTCAAATTCAAATCATTGCTTCATAAATAATCGGAATATTAGTTTCCCAGGTTCTTTTTTTTCCCAATAATTATTAGCAGCTTTACATTATTGAGATTGACATTATCGTCACATTGCCCGAATCAGAGAGGGAGAAGTAACAAAGCACCCGAAGGGGTCATTTTGCATATAAGAAAAGGAAAAATATTTGTCCACATATCAATTTATATAATTTTTTACATATGTTGATATGGTATTTGTTTGTTGTATTAGTTTCTTTTGGTTATTAAATAAACTCACCATTTTATCTTTGAATTGAATCACTATTCTTGTAAATTATATTGGTCATCCAATTAAAATGCTCTTGTTACTATGTGACTAAAATGGTATGGGAGGTATAGGTATAATATTACATTCAGAATGGGTGTAACTAACTTTTATAGTCTCTGCATTTTTTATTCTTCACGGAGAAATTCGGAAACCGCCGTGTTATTGTACGGCAAAATTTCACCCTACCCAGCTGTGTGTTTCAGAATGTAGCACTTTGCTACCTTGTAGCAACTAATTCTAATTCCGTGAGGATTTGCCATCAAATGCAATAGGCGACTCGTTCATTCCCTAATATGTTAAATACCTAATTAATCGAGTTATGATAAGTAATGTTCTTATCATGTGCTCACTTGTAACGAAAAAATGGAGGCGAAATCATAATAAAACATCAAAAATTTCTTCTCGTCAACTGTAGTTCTGATGATAAAGTTAATTCTTACAACACTAAACAAACAAAGAGGCCTTGAAGGCCTTTCACTCGGATCCTGATTAAATCTGAATGAAAAAACATGTCTTACGCGCTAAAAAAGCCATTAATCGTAAAAAAAAAGAAGAAGTAAATTGAGTGTTGAATCATAAACTCTACTGATAAAAGATGGAATAATCGAGTAGAATAGCTATTAACTGCAAATTGCCCATACCATAAAATACAAAATCCTCGCAATTAAAACATCAAAACAACATGGAGGTGCGCTTAATTCACAAACACACAAATTTCCTCAAAAAAATCACAAAAATGTGCGGAAAAATCCCAAAAAAAAACACATACCGCGACAGAGAACGAACAGGATCGGAGCTCCGTTTGGATTCCTCTACGCGGCGGCGGAGGGATTGAGGATGGGGGCGGAGCTCGTGATGGGGAACGATCGCGCTCCGCGCCGGAGAGGGCGAGAGGGGGCGAACGTCCCGGTTCCTCCTTAGGGTGTCTCCGCTCGTAGCTTCGCCGCTACAAAAAAAAACTCGGGGCGTTTATTGTGACGACTACGCTCGACCGTTGGATCTACGATCTGATGGTGTATACATGTGATGATCATCGTACTGGTGGATCAAAAGGAACATGCTAAGATTTACACCACTTTATCCTAAAAATTTTTTAAAAAATTCAAATTTTTAGTATTAAAAAAAATTTGCAAGATAAAAATCTAATATGAACCACCTGTAATTTACACTTATTTTACGTGTACGATCAGCATTGCTCGAATAAAAAACGATATTGTTTCAAACTCGATGAGTCACTCAGAATAACGGTCACTATGTTACAAAATAATCTTTTAAAATAACTTTTTTGTGTCCATTATAGAATATTATGCAATTTTTGATAAATAATTGATTTATTTCTACAGAATAAGTGGCATATTTTTTAGTCTAATAATTCTTTTCCAATTTTATTCCAAAAGAGTAAAAATCAATTTTTTCAACATTTAGTGACACATTATCCTATTAGTAAAATACGACTAGATTTAGATGTTCTTTCCAATGATTTGGAAGGGTTTCACAGTCAAAATCAAGATTATAATCTTTTAAATAAATTAGATATATTTTAAGGCATAATTTGGAAAGAGTTCGTACTTTCTCTGATACTAGACATATTTAGGAAAGAAAATTGGATCAGTTAAGGATTTTTCCACAACTTTAATAAAATCACGACCATTCATTCAATTATACTCCGTTAAATTTTTATTAATTCATTATCTTTTAAATAACCAGAACTGAAATAAGTTTATCATTAGGCGGTCCACGGATCCACGTGGTGGACTCGGGTGCAAGCAACACTTTCCCCGAACTAGCCGGCGCGTTGCGACGCTCGGCTATTAAAGTGCTTTCCCGAGAAGCCGCGATGCAAAAAAAACTAAAAACAGAAAAAAAATCAAAATCAAAAAATCAAAAAAATCAAAACAGAAAGATCAGGCGATGGGCGTGGAGAAGCGGATTCTGAAGGCCGGCGACGGCCCCAAAATCGTGAAGGGCCAACTCGTCACCGTCCACTGCACCGGCTTCAGTTTGTTCAAATTTTCTTCCTATTTATGCCCTCTTTTTTTTTTTCTATCTAATTTGTGCTATTTTTTAAAAAGCATAGTTGTTAGCACACAAGATAAAAGGGATTAATGTAATGGTTTTTGTTAAAGTTTTTCTCTAGGGTTTGTAATATAGGCAAGAATTTAAGTGCCCATCTATCTGCGTGATACAGCCTCCTTGCCGTGCCGATGACGCAGTTCAAAATTCTCTATTTTTTAAATTAGTAAATATTTTTTTTACTAAAGTTCAAAAGATTTGATATAGATATATATAATAAATATTTCATGTCATTATGGTACATATGTTATTTTTGTGTCCGGCACGTACTGTGTCGTATCATACTGGCTAGTATTCGGTATTTAAATCCTTGAATATAGGTTTGGTTGTAATTGAAACCCTAGTCTTATTCATTAGAAATAATTTGTAGAGGGAATCAACAAATACCTACGAAAGCTATATAATGCACTATCTTTGTTTTTTTTGTTCGTTTGTTTTTAAGGATAAATCCAGTTGCTTCTGCCTTCTGATTAATAGTTAAAATTTTTATGTTTTAATTCGTTTTGGTTTTGTATTTCGAGAGATTTCGTGCTAGCAGTGGATGTATTTTTGCTGCTGTTTTTAAGTCTTCATCTGAAGCCAATATTTGTAAATTGCATGCCAAATTCAATTTTGCTAACGCGATTGTGGTTTTCAGGAGGAAAGAAGGGTGAGTGCTTAAAAAGGTTTTGGAGGTAAATGTTCTTCTCTGCACGGAAAAACAAAAAAAAAAAAAGAGAAAAAAAATGCAGTAAGACACTTTGAACTTAAGTACTTCCGCAAACAGACGCCTGACCTTAAGACACTATGACACTTTGAAGTTACTATTAAACAACTGTTTTGGTCGCATCTCTTGCACATAATTTTGTGTGATTTCAAGACACATAGAAATCTATTTTTTTCCTTTTCTAGTCACGATAATTAAACATCGGGATTGAAGAACAAAGTGAATATATCGTTACTTTTAGTTTCTTTTCTTCATGTGTCAGAATAAAACCAAATATATTTCTGTGTTTTGAAATTTTACAAGATTACGGAATACAAGCAATCGTAACCGCTGTATTAGTAACTTCGATTGAGGAGAGGGCCTATTGAACTATTTGGTAAAGTTTAGGGGGATCTAATTGTCATAACTTAAAAGTTGAAGCGTCTGTTTGCAAAAGCGGTAAAGTTCAGGGGGTATTTGTACATTTCTCTCAAAAGAAAATCTACCAAGTGCATGAATATGACATTAGTTCCCTCAATTTCACTTTTCAGCACTAGAGACACTGGGCAGCAGCCATTCAGGTTTAGAGTCGGTTTTGGTTCAGTAATAAAAGGTAATCTTTCTCATAGTTCGAATATTGAGGAGTGATTTTCTTGTGACTTTGCATGGTAAAATTTGTCAGTGTTCAATTTCTTAAGACTTCTTAGTGTGTTAGCTAATTTTGCACACAAGTACGTAGTGTTCTCCACAAGGTTTCCCCCCCCCCCCCTATTTACATGTTCCACCACTTATTAATGTCGTATCATAATAATGAGATGTATATGTTCTCTAAAATTGCCTTTTGTTTTCAGTTAGTAGAATGTAACTGTAAATTCCAGCCGCCACATTATCAAACGCTTTAACAGCATTCTGTGAATCTTGAATCTGAATCTGAATTTTTGTTTCATATACAAGATTAGCTCTTCAAAATGATTTTTTAGGTCTTCGATGATCAAATCTCAGTTTTAAAGTGAGCTTGAAATATAGCAAGAACAAAAGATGAAAATAGTGACATATCGTCCCTAGAGCAGGTGGTAAAGGGCTTTATGGTCGGGTATCCAAGATCCCAAGTTCGAAGTCTAGTTGCTTCATATTTTAAGCTAGGTTCATTTCTAGAAAAAATGAACGAAGCGGGTAGAATGGTACCTTTTTCTCTCTCAAAGAAAAGAAAAGAAAAAAAGATGAAAACCCTGTATTGCACAACTTAGGTTCAACGCCTAAGCATCTACCGCCTATACATGATCTAACCAGAATTGCTATTCAAAATGATATTTTGCCTACATATCATATTTTTCATTAGCTAAGGATCTAACTTATCATGGTAGTATTTACAATATTCTTTTGATAGACTTTAGAATGTAAGTTGTGCTTCACAGTACCCTTGAAGTCTTTATATTCTTGGATGCTTTGTTCATCTTCTCTGTTGACAAGCAGATGAACTAAACTATTCTTTGAAATACTGTATGATGTTTAAATAGCTACTGTTTTCGATGTATATAAGGATGTCAACAGCTCTTGGCATTTTTAGATTAGGTAAGCTTGAACTTTGTAGTAGATTAATGTCATCCAGCTCTTTTGATTTAGGTATTTAGCAGAAGATTGTGTTCTGTATCCTTTAAAAGATTCTTACTCAAGAACATCAACTAAACTGATACTTTCTCTCTGTAGGATGGGACGAGGGAGTGATTGGCATGCAGTTGGGAGAAATTGCATTTCTTTGGGTAGCGTTCTCAAATACTGTAAAAGTTCTTCCATTTTTATGCCGCTTTGCATAGGCTTGCTAACAATGTCAATCCATCATCAACCTTTAGCATTTCGCAAGTGAGCCTGTTTGATTAACATAATTTGCGAAACGCTCGTCAACTTTCTGACTATCTTAGTGCTTGTTACTCTTCTTAATTTGCAACGGAACTGCCCCATGTTTTACTCCTGTGGCTCTTTCTGGCCTTGTTTCTTTCCAATTGTCTAGTTGATTTTAAATCAAGTATTGACTTATTATTCTGATTTTACAGTGCACTCCAGATTACGGCTACGGAGCTAATGGATTTCCATTCTGGGAAATTCCACCCAACTCTGATCTGGCATTCCAGTTTGAAGTCCTTCGAATTCTTAATATTCGTTCTTGAAGTAGTATGCAATTTGATAGGTGGACCTGTAAGTTAATCAATAATTTTGGCGAGAATATAGATGATTTTGGCCATCTTATTTTACCATATCATCTTTTTTTTTTTCCGACATAATATGTGAACAGATAGGCAAATTTTATGCATTGCAATTTAGCTGCTTTTCTACGGTTAATTATTCTCTAGTTTTCCTCTTGAAAATTCAATAGTTCACAGGCTTTTATTGAATTGTATTGCTGGTAAGATTCAGGTAAAAGCTGAAGCAAATAAATGATGTGATGTAAATGCTTGTTTTTTAAGTTGCTCTGTGAACTCCAAAAAGGCATCTGAAATGGACAAATAAGGCAATATTAAATAATTTTATAATGTTTGGAACTGTAAATCTTAGTGAGTTTTTTTTTGTATAATAGTATAAACACATAATTCCAATCATCCTCATAATCTCAGGTTCTTTTTAGATTTACTTTTGGTGGTACCAGTTGTTTATTGATGAATGTGATACCTTTTTAACTTAAAATTGCACCAAATTCATTAGATGGGCCGATCAATTTTTCAATAACAAAACTCTTTTGGGCCAGGATCAGGCCGGCCAATCTTTGCTCGACTCAAATGTGGCCCAGTCCGAATGGTTATGTGTAATATGTAACGATCCGACCAGCTAGCAATAATAACTCGTTGGGCTCAAATCATCAGTCCAAAATGCTTATGCCCAGTTACTATTTATAGTGTATCCGTCAACTTATAAAGTCATCATACTCTCTCACATTATGCAAAGTTTAGGTCCTGACGTCCTCGTCAGTCCCGACCCAATCAACACATAGTCCCAAAGTCACCAGGCAATGTGAGATCCATCTTACACTTTCGGCTAGTTATCAGGCTCTGATACCAATTGTAACGATCCGACCCGCTAGCAATAATAATTTGTTGGGCTCAAACCACCGGCTCAAAATGCTTTAGTCCAATTATTATTACTAGTTTGTCCATCACTTATAAACTCATGACACTTTCTCACATTATCCGATATGGGATTATTGGAATATCACATAATAAATCATACCATCCACCATTTATTTATATTTATTTATTTATTTGCCCGTTAGCTACTTGTATGCAATCTTCCGCTGGAGGTAGAATTCGATTTTAGGTATATTAAAAATTATATATATATTTTTTGTAATTCATAAAACCTAAGAAAATATAATCAGTTAGGGCCGTTTGGTTGGGGGTTAAAGGGGGATAAGGAGTTATCCCCACCTTAACCCCTAAACACTATTTTTTTGGGGTGGAATTTGTTAACCCCACCCCAGATAACCCTTTTGGGGTGGGTGGATAACCCTTTTGGGGTGGGGTTAACAAACCCCACCCCACCCATGGAATTGGGTTGGGATTAACTAATCTCACCCCAATTTTATTTTTAAATTTAAATTTATAATTTAATTTTTAAATTTATATTTATATTTGAAATATTAAATTTTAAATTTTAAATTTAAAAATTTGTAATCTTAAAATTAATATTTATAATTTTAAATTTTAAATTTTAAATTTTAAATTTTAAATTTTTAAATTTTAAATTTTAATTTTTAAATTTTAAATTTTAAATTTTAAATTTTAAATTTTAAAATTATTTTTTTTAATTTTTTAAATTTAAATTTTGATATTTGTTATTTTTAAATTTAAATTTAATCTTTTAAATTTAAAATTTAGAAGTTCTAATTTTTGAATTTGAGATTTAAAACTTAAATTTTATTTTGAATTTTTTAATTTTTAAAGTTATATATTTAAAATTTAAATTTTAAATATAAAATTTAAAAATTTAAATTCAAATATAAGGGGCAATATCATTATTTTCTATTTATAACTACCCACTATTCTTCTTATTCCATCTTATCTATCCAAACGATATTTTTCTTATTCCCGGAAACAACTCAATTTTCATCCAAACGCAAAATTAGTCTATTTCAGGCTTAACCACAAACTTAACACTATCCCTGGAATAACTAGTTCTTACTTAACCCCGAACCAAACGAAGCTTAATAAATGTTATGTCTTTCATGTTTGTCTTGAAAGATAACTAACAATCCAAGAAAGCGAGCACAAAGAAGGATCCGATATTGTTAAATTTTATGAAATATATCCGTTATTTTCTAAATACTTAAGCTATTTGATAACGGTATTTTTATATTTTTATATTTAACATTCTTTCTCACGTGTGTGCTCGAAATTTTTTGATAGACTCAAGATCCAAGATGTGAATTTAATTAAATATGAATAAGTTAAATAATATTAGAAATCAGACGGGACTGTTTTGATACCATATTAAACAATGTGAAATAATCGTTTAGACTTTCTAACTTCAGCCAAGTATTGGTTTATTCTGTCCCAATAGCGCTTGAGATTTTCTATTTTGATATCATGTTAAATTATTTAGATCAATCGTCATTATTCAAAAACTTAAATAACTAGAGAATAATAATTTTATATTCGACTGATATCCCTTGTTAAGATCAAAATCTCCAATACTTCTGGAAGAAAGGGTCTTGGTCACAATTTTAGAACCAGTCAACAGGTTGGATTTGGACTTGACCAACTTTATACTAATTGGTTGGTTTGGTATGAATTAATTCCTACCAAAACCCATTTCATTTCTATTCCTTTGCACTTCAAAGAATTCTTTTTCTTTTTTTTTTGTTTCACCGATTCTTATAATGCCACTTGGATTGAAAAGATGTAAGACACTTGCTCATTAATATTATCGCTCTGTGAGCTGCTTCTACTACTACATCAAAATGTCTTTCCCCTGTTCAATTTTGAGAGTTGTATGATATTAATTTGAACATTTTAATTAAAAAAATACATAAAAAATTCTCTTTTTTTGAGAATTTTTTTAAAAAACAATTAGAAAATTCTGTGCCCCCGTGGATTGTGGAGTCGCACAAATTCTAGATGCCTTGTGCGCGGCGTGGACTCGCGGCATGGTGGAGCCCACACGGAACTCCCCCGCGCGGCGACGCGGCGTATTCTAGCGATGTGCGCCGGTGGTGATGCTGAAGCCAGGAGGTTCCCTTTGGCCTTTTCGCGCGCGCGCGTTTTCTTTTGCCAACAGAGCACGTGGCGAACGATTGGAAGGTCCAATGACATGCGGGGCCCACATAAGATTTTGGGGGGGCGTCGGTGATGTGGCACGCAATGGCGTCGCTCTCACCGCTGATTTGTCGATCGTAAGGTCACCGAACTGAATGGACGGCCCTAGTTGATTCGCGCGACGCTCCACCATCTCCCCACGTGTGACGCGTGGAGATCACCCGTCTTTAAATATTTCTACAAAAAATTAAATATATTGTAATTGTAATAAAAATTTGGGGGCCTCACCCTTAGCCCGTGTAACATCGACACGTCATCGTAGTGGGGCCCCACAAGGGTCAATCCCTAGTGGACAGGGATTCGAATAGATTCCGTGGGGGGGGCAGAGCCACTGAGCCACCCACGCCTTGTGGACTTAGGGTCCGGCCGCGGCGCATCATAAGCCGTCCGATCATCCGAATAAACCAACTCTCACGATCCGACGCTCCAAAAGCACCGGACCCAGTTATTCGAAACCCTAGTTATCGTTCCTGGAATAATCGCTAGGGCATCCAAAGAGCCGCGTCGTGGTTAAGCCAGTAGGGGAGGTCCTCAAAAAGAAAAAGGAAAGTGCGAATAATGAATGAATAATAATAATAAATAAATAATTAAATACTACCTTCACCAGGAAAAACCCTCCCTCGTGCCCGACTCTATTTCGACTCCCTTTCCTATTAGGATCGATGGACCTATAAATACGGCTCTCTCCCCCTCCTCTCGAACTCGCCTTCCACACAGAGGAAAACCCTAGCATATGTCTCAGCGAGCAAGCGTCCCACACTCCGCCTCTATAGCCTTCGCTCGCCATTCCCATCTCCTGGTCTCCAGTGAGATGAACCCTAACTCCAACTGGTAGAAACGCGAAGAAGTTTCGCTCTTTGATCTAAGATTTCTCTCTCGATCCTCTTCGAGAGTTCGAGATCTCCCCTCTTTCGAAAAAGTGAGATGGGTCTGAAGGGGTTCGTCGAGGGGGGCATCGCCTCGATCGTGGCGGGGTGCTCGACCCACCCGCTCGATCTCATCAAGGTGCGGATGCAGCTCCAGGGGGAGACGCTCTCCCCAGCCGTGGCCGCCGCGCAACTCCGCCCCGCGCTCGCCTTCCCGAGCGGCGGCGCCGTGGCGCTCCCCCACCACCACCATCACCACCTCCTCCCGCCTCCGCCGCCGCCGCCGCCGCGGAAGCCGGGGCCGATCGCGGTGGGGGCGCAGATCCTCCGGTCGGAGGGCCCCGCCGCCCTCTTCTCCGGCGTCTCGGCCGCGGTGCTCCGCCAGACGCTCTACTCGACGACGCGGATGGGGCTCTACGACGTGCTGAAGAAGAAGTGGTCCCCCGGGGGCGACGGCGCAGCGCTCCCGCTCCACCGCAAGTTGGCGGCGGGGCTGGTGGCGGGCGCCGTGGGCGCGGCGGTGGGCAACCCGGCGGACGTGGCCATGGTCCGGATGCAGGCCGACGGGCGCCTCCCCGCCGCGGAGCGCCGCAACTACCGCGGCGTCGGCGACGCGATCGCGCGCATGGCGCGCTCCGAGGGCGTGGCGAGCCTGTGGCGCGGGTCGGCGCTGACGGTGAACCGCGCGATGATCGTGACCGCGTCGCAGCTCGCGACCTACGACCAGGCCAAGGAGGCGATCCTCGCGCGGCGCGGCCCCGGCGCCGACGGGCTGGGGACGCACGTCGCGGCGAGCTTCGCGGCGGGGCTGGTGGCGGCGGCGGCGTCGAACCCGGTGGACGTGGTGAAGACGCGGGTCATGAACATGCGGGTCGAGAAGGGCGCCGCCCCGCCCTACGCCGGCGCCCTCGACTGCGCCCTCAAGACCGTGCGCGCCGAGGGCGTCACCGCCCTCTACAAGGGCTTCATCCCTACCGTCTCGCGCCAGGGCCCCTTCACCGTCGTCCTCTTCGTCACCCTCGAGCAGGTCCGCAACCTCCTCAAGGACTTTTAATGGCCGCAATCCGATTCCATCCGATCCGATCCAATGTTTTGATGATGATGACGATAAAATAAATCTTTCATTAAAAATATATTTTATATATTTAATTCGTATTAGTATATTCTAATTATTATTATTGGTTTAGTGTCATTGTTACCATATGTTTCCCGTGATCTTGGGGCTCTAAAGTGACAGTGGTGGCTTAGCTGTCATGCTCTTTCAATGTTTCTTTATGTCAGTTCTAAAAAAGCAAAAAAAATATTAAACAATTGATTGGTGGGTTCTGTATTAAATTTCAAATTGTCATTTGGAAAATTATTATTGTTGTCACTATGTATGCTGTACGTTTGACTAATTCAATTGGCTCGCAGTTTGTGGAGCACGTTGGAATTGAACGACAATTTGGCCTTCTCTCTTTTATGCTTTTTCTAGAAAGTTTTTAACTTTCAAGTTGTGTTGGTCCAAATCATGTGTTTTTTTTTTTGATTGTTATTGTTAGAAAGTGTGAAAAGGTGAATTGATTACCAATTGAATGGCATTGTAAGCATACATCGTAGATGTGCGAGTGTGGCACTGAGATTCTCTCCTTTGAATGTTTGGGACCAATTGGTAGCTTGAATTGATAAAATTTATATGCATTTATTATGTATATCTTTCGTTGATGAATTTGTCACAAAGTTTTTAGTTATGTAAATTAAAAAAATAATTATTTTTTTATCCTGGTAAACTTATGATATTTTTTTTATCCTTTTTAGAGACCCGCGCGATGCAGCGGGTAGATAAATAGAAGCAAAATTTTAAGATTTTAATAAAATTTATATTTACAGCTTATTGATGTGTAGAAAATTATATCATTTTAAGCACAGCCAATATGCATGACTAAACTCAATTGTTAAAAAATAAAATTATAGCTAGAAGATTATATAATTTTATTTAAATCATCAAAATACAGTAAGAAACATATAATTTTATCGCATTATGTGCCTCTTGAATATTCCGTTGTGAAAGATTAAAAAAAGTTAGCTCCAACTGAATAGCTGAATCAAGCATCTCTGTCCAAGCATCAAATCAGATTAAGAATATGAAACATATAAATAAGATCTCAGGCTTCATGTCATACTTTTTAATTTACGAAATGGACTTTGCCCACAATAGTGCCTACTAAAAAAAAACAGTCATAGATGAAAATAAAACAAAAATATAAATTAAAAAAAAATTATACTTTTTTGAAGCACTTCTTTAGCTACGCGAGCTTGCTCTTCCAAACCTCATACATCTTCTTGATCTTCAGTTAATAGTTGCTCCCCTGCTGAGCCGTTTCTGAATTTCTATTGCGACCTATGAACAAACACCTCATTGGCATCACGAAATTGCAATATTTAAGTCGACACAGCCTTGTCATCACATCAACCAGAGAAACCCTAATTCTCAAACAATTTGGGTTCACTAAGAAGTTCTTGCGATCCTCGAGAAGCAAGCTCCGGTGCGGCGTCCGCGTGTGAGCGCACGCGAGCCGCGCGAGGAGGCGGCCGAGGCGGCGGCGGTTCACTGCGAGCGGGGACCTCAGCGCGAACCGGCCCGTTGTAGCTTATCATTCAAACGTGACCTCGGGTGCTTATATGGGCCGCGACTCGACTTCACGGGATGATACTTCTCGAAGGAGACGACGTTCTTCGCATGCTCTTCTTCTTCTTCTTCATCATCCTCATCATCTTCATTAACACAATGAGAGAGAGAGAGAGAGAGAAATGAGTGTGGGGTAGGAGATTAAATGATAATATTTTTTTTGCATTGCAAAGTAAAATGCCATGAAGAGAGGGGGTGGGGGGATTAATTGAGGAGGGGAGTGGATTAGAGTTACAAAGTCTACTTATTGATACAATATGGTACATGTAATTAAATGTTGTATGGATTAATTAATTTAAAAACGGTCACTTGCACGTACTCTATCATCTCTTTTCCTTGTGGTTTCAAAGGACCGGGGGATGTGAAGGATTAGATGTTGAGAAGAGGTAATTAAATGTTGTATGAATTAATTAATTTAAAAACGGTCACTTGCACGTACTCTATCATCTCTTTTCCTTGTGGTTTTAAAGGACCGGAGGATGTGAAGGGTTAGAAGTTGAGAAGAGGAGAAAGAAGGAAAACATGCCACGTGGCAAATATATTGAGAATTCATATATGTTTATAGATATACTCTTAAAAAATTTCTTTCTTTTTTTCTTATATATTCCTATTTTGAGGGTGTATTAAAAAAAATTGAATTTTTTTAAGATATATTAGAAAATAGGTTGTATGAGGGGTATATATGAAAGAGGGAACTTTGTAGGGGTATATCGAAAATTGTCCCTAAATTAAATTAATGTATTAAATTGAAGATTGATGATCAAAATTAAATCTACTGATGAATTTAGTGGCGAATGATGCAATACGCATGTTGAATGCGTCTAGCGATGAAATTTACCAGCATAAAAAGACATAGTTATTCCATAGTTAAAGTAAACACGAAATCGCAGAATAAGATCCATTTGGTTCAGCCATTAGATTCTTGGATGTCTACTTGTATTGCTACGAGAAGCATCTGGAGAAGTTGATTTCTCGTAGTTCCAGTACCAAAGATCGCAATCATATTCAGAAATGTGAACTCTGTCTTATGTTTAGTCCCTAAACGAAATATCTCATTTTTGCCCTTTTGGTTATAAGAAAAACTAGATTTTTTTTTAGATTTCATGAAATACTATTATTTTTGTTTTTTGAATTCTTTTTGCGAAAACAAAACTATAAACTTTTTATAAAATCTGATTTTTTTTTTTTTTTGATAAAGCTAGTTTTGGGACACATGGTGGCTACATTAGCTGCCACTTTATTATTTTTGTTGGCGGAATAATTTGACATCAAAATTTCTATATCAACAGTTGACTATTTTAAATCTCTGATTTTGTAGCAGTTTTTTATATTATTTTTTTAACAAAATATATGTCATTTGGTGGCAATGTTTTGTTTTTGGCATCATAATTTACAACATGGAGCGACAATTGCCCTGATGCTACATTACATCATCAAAATATTAGTGGGTGTCTCCCATACCAACACGTTTTGTTGGTGTACTATTAATTTTTCACAAGTAACCATGATAAATAATGATATAACTAATTTTAATCCAGTTCACAAATTGTATCATGTTTTTTTTTTTTTAAGAGAAAGAAGGTAGCATGCTATCCCACTTAGTTTGTTTTTTTAAAAAAAATTAGTTAGAAATATAAAATATCTAAATTTCAAACTTAATTGGGATCTTGAATACTATCTATTAATTTTTTACCGCTTACGCTAGGAATGATGGATATGTTGTATCATATTATAATGTACTGCAAAACTGCCTTTAGACATATTTAACTTAGAACAGATCTATTTAATTCCATTCATATAAAAATGATTGTAAACATTTTTAATTTATTTAGATACTTTTATAGTACAAAAATAATCCTTTCAGTCATTACAATACCAAACTAGGCTTTACAAGTTAGAGCTTTAGTAAAGTGCTTTTAAGATCATTCGCGAATTTTATTATTACACCTATTTGTATTATAACATGTTATTAGATTCGAGTTTAAGCCTGCTTCTTTATGGTGGTAAATTGTATTCAATCGGTTCACCACAGTTGATATTTAACGGATTATTCCACCATAAATTATCTCTATTATTGAAAGATATCAATATGTGTGGAGCTAGCTCCAAAATGTTTTCGAATATATTTGAGCTGAACAGGTATTCTCGATGCGAGATCTGATCGTCTCAAACGAATATTCGAATGAATTAAAAAGTCTCACCATCAATTATGTCCACTATTCGAAGTTTATAAAATGCAAGTTTAAATGGTAAGGGATAAGTAGTTATCCAGCAAGGTCAGATGGATAGCCGGAGAAAAATCAAAAATAAATTAAGGATTATTGCATTGAATTTAATAGAAAATTATAGATAATTTGGGTGCTGACCCTTAATCTTCCGAAGAGAAATAGTCACAAAACATACCTTAGAGGATCTCAAAGAGCATTTGGTACAAATTAATGTTTAGGAAACAACTTGGGATCTGACCCTTTGCCACTACAAAGAGAACAGGTCACGTAACTTAGAAGGTTGAGTGACTCTTCCATATATTTGGAGCTCTCTCTCTTGAGCACGTAAACGTACGTGCATGAATGAGAGAGAGAGAGAGAGAGAGAGAGAGAGAGAGAGAGAGAGTCCAATAAGTAATTAATAAATTTTCTGGGTTTGCAAAGGGTAGAAGCTTAGGGGAATGGCTAGCCTCCTCACAAAAAGATGATCTAATGATGGCTTATTACACTTATTAATATATTTCTCTACGGAAAGATTTTTTTTTATAATTTTTGTCACTAACAATAGATGCGTAAGTTGTAATTTACGTGTATATATTAAAAATATATAAAATAATCATTGTTTTTAAAAAAATTTAAGCTAATAATAGGTAGAGAATAGTTGACATGAACTTAAGTTAGACGAATTCAAAATCAATATCATATAAAATATAAAATTATTATTTTTTTAAATATTTTTGGATTAGGAAATGACCAAAATTAAAGAGTGGACTTCTTCAATGCGGTATGCTTGCATCAGCAATCCCAAGACAGGACGCCATTAAACTTGAGTCATAAGAAGCTCCTTGTTTTTTCCTATTATTTTTACAGTTGACCAATTTTTTTTTTAAAAAGAGAATGTTCCATCTATTTATTTTTTGTTATGGAGAATAAAATGTTTAATTATGTGGTAGGTCCACCTGGCTCTTAAACAAATACGGTAAAAACGTATAGAATTTTGATGAACTATAGACCCTTTTGGGTATTAACTATTTAACCTTTAAAAATTTTAATTTTTTTTTATTCAATCATTCAATTTGTTTGATTTGAGTCAACAAAGATACTTTAATTTTTAAATATGAGCTAATTATTTATTTTAATAAATTTATAGTTGGGAGAATTGTATAAAGTATTATTATATATTAACTCCAAAAATTGAGGGCCGATTAGCTACCTAGCTCACTTCAAGGAGAAAGTTCCTGTTTGGAATTGAACGTTGGCTAATATTAGGGGTTAATTACACCATTGGTCCCCAACCTTTGCATCAATTTTCAATTGAGTTCTTAATTTTTTTTTTTTGCAATCAAGTCCTTAATCTCTTAATTTCATTACAATTAAGTCCCAATCGTTAAAATGTGTTAAAATTGACGAAAAAATACCACGTCAGCGCCACGGAGGCGCCGTGTCAGCGCCACGGAGGCGCTGTGTCAGCGGATTGCAAAAAAATAATAATTGGGGACCAAATTAAAAAACAGTACAAAGGCTGGGGGCCAATGGTGTAATTAACCCATTAATTTATAAATTTAAAGCAAGATTTTTATTTTAAGATTTAAATTTTAAATTTTGGATTCAAATTTAAATTCGAATTCAAATTCTGATTTTGTATTTAATTTTAAATTCAAATTCACATTTTGAATTCTAAATTCTAATTTAATTTCAAACTTTGATTTGAAATTTTAAATTCAAAATGTGAATTTGAATTCGAAGTTTAAATTCAAATTTAGAATTGAAATCAAATCTTAAATTCAAATTTAAATTTTGAATTCAAATTTAAAATTTAAAATGAAAATTTTGAATATGATTTTAAATTTAAATTCATATTTTAAATTTAAATTTCAGTTTCAAAATTTTCATTGTAAATGCAAATTGAAATATCAAAATCAAAATCAAAATTTTAAGTTTGAATTCAAAATTTAGATTCAATTTAAAATTAAAATTTAAAAATTAAATTTTAATTCAAAATTTTAATTTAGCTTTAAATCAAAATTGTAGTTTAAATTCAAATTCAAAATTTTAATTTTTGGTTAGTTCAAAGTTTTAATTTTAATATTAATTTCGAATTTAAATTTAAAATTTTGAATTTTTATTTTTGGGGACTAAAGTGAAAAAATGTGAAAATTTAGGGATCAAAATTGAAATACAAAAGGAAGCCAAGTAGGCGCTGACGTAATTGTAATTGTAATGAAATCAAAAGATTAGGGACTTGATTGTATAAAAAAAAGGTTGGGAACTCAACTAAAATTTGATGCAAAGGTTGGAGACCAATGGTGTAATTAACCCCTAATATTAGTATAAAAGGTATGTGGAGGAATATTTTATCGTTTTTCAATGAAATTTACAAACTGTATACTAAACAAAGTAGTAGTGCGGACCTATACGACGTGTCATCCTTTGTAAAGATGACAAAATAATTTTTAACACAATTTTTTTAAGCATGTACTGCACAAGCATATAGTGAGAACATACAATAGGAAAATTTATATTTGTTTGCATAAAAAATACCACGTTGTATATATCACAGTAATATAATTATAATATAATATTTGTGGTTCTACTAGAAAATACAAAAATATATATGTATAATTTTTTTTCTAATTGTTCTTTCTGTCACCCTCAAAAATTGGAATATTCAAGGCATAGTAGAATTGAACTTCTTAACCTAACTATAATATTAAATGTGGCGACTAGATCCAAAATATTAAAAGGAATGAGCGGGTTTAGAAGTAGAGTAGTTTTAGGATAAGTGACTCATCGAGAAGTGGGTCGTCGCACATTTTACCTGGTAACACTAAATATCCCTCAATTTGGACCGGGCCAAGTTTTAGAGCAGGTTCCTTGAATTTTCTGGGCCAGGCTGAATTTTGGACTAATCTTGAAACCTTCGACCCAAGCCCACCAATTTAGCCTCAGACTTAACTTAGCCTGCTTAGCCCATGAACAGATGTAATCATCAGTAGTGGTTTGCGCTAATGCATTGCTTATATTCTCTTACTTTTCTACAATGTTTTAAAACCCGAAACCGTTAATGACCCGAAAATATTATTGGGTCTCGGGTCATTAATTTAACCGGTGATTCAAACAATAGGATAAACCACACAAGCATAACATCATAAATATTTAATTATTATTTTTATATTATATATATAATAAAAAAAATATTTAAGTTTAATATTATATGTTACTTTAAAATATTACTATATTATATATAATTAAAAATATACCAAAAGTGCAAATTGTTAAAAGATTAATACTTATTTTAAATTAACTACTGAAATACAAAATAGGTAAAAACGTATGGAACTTACTTGAGCTGTAAACCATTTTGAATCGGCTATCTAATCTTTCACACTTTTGATTTTGCTATCCAACCTTTCAATTTGTTTGATTTGAATCAATTTACTGTTGATTAATTTAAATTAAACAAATTAAAAGATTGGATAGTAAAATCAAAAGTGTGAAACGTTAGATACCCGATTCAAAATAGTTTATAGTTTAGATTAATTTTAAACGTTTTTGCCTACAATATAAAAATAAATTTGGCGGGCTCTTTCAAAATCAGGTCGGTTCACCGATTCGCTGTTGAACTACCGGTCTAAATGAGTTAAAACAGGTTTTAAGCCAGTCCAATTTTATAAGTAGAATCTAACTGACTTGGACACCGTTATGGTCCGATCAGTCGGTTCAATTCGAATTTTAAAACATAGAACTTTATTTTTGCTTCCCGCTGCATTGAATATTATATGTTTTCCTTTATGTCTAACTATTTACAAAAGATGCTTTATAAGAAAGTTCTCAAACCCAGATTACTATGTGAACCGACTCCCACTATAAGGAATGAGTCCCTTTGTTCTCCACTTATATCCGAATCAAAACATTGCCTTAAAACTGACAGTTCCTCGCGCAACTGGCAAAAAACTTGAGGCATTCGAGGTTCTAAATTTGAAGCCTAATTTCTTTATATTTTTAAACAAAGCGGATAGCATTTTATTTTTTTCTCTAAAAAAATACTGCCTTCAATAACTTTTCAGTATAAAATAAAAAAAAAATTGGCTTAATAATCACTCCGTGCCATCATCATCATTAATTAATCATTTATATATCCAGAGTACCTATATCACGTGTTTTAGAAATTTGACACGAAAAAGCTGTTGAAAGAAACGTTATGTTTTAAAAAAAAATAATATTTTATAAAAGGAGTCATAATTTCATCGAATGTGACATTATTTAAGCCGACCAATTTGCCTTGTTGGACTTACCACAGTGATAATATTGTTTGCGTGGAATTGCTCGAAACATCATTAGTAATTTTTTAAAAAACTAATTTTTATTTTTAAAAAATTAAAGTATTTAAGTTGGAATGTTTTTAGGATTTGAAGTTTTCTTAACTTTGACAAAATTTATAATTTTCTTACACTTTAGTTTGTATCTTAATCACGCTCTTGCATAATAACTGTAAGAAAAATACTAAAATAACTTGAATATTTCGCTTTAAATTTTTTAAATATTATTGATGTTTTTTGCCACAGTAAAAATTTTAATTTATTTTTTTATCAATAAAGAGCATAAAAATAAGGGAAGGCCAAGGTACTTAAACATCCAGATATTGTATTTATTTTGTAAATCAAATTAAGCATATCAACTCCAATGCATCTAAACATTCATTAAACAAGTTTTTTAAGAATCTTTTTGTTGTGGGAATCATTAGCACACTCTAAAATAATGTAAATATATTATATATATTATATCATATTTATTTCTTTATATTAATTTGTTATATATATTATCTGAAAAGAAAAGAACAAAAAAAAAAAGAAAAAAAAAAAGATTGAAGTGCGTGAGGACTCGGAGAAGAGGCGAATACGAAACAGCTTACGCCGCTCCATCTTTACGTTTTAGCTACGAACTCCCCGAATTCTTTTTTTAATACGATATTGTGTCTTCTTTCCTTGTCCCATCGTTCGCACCCTCTTCCTCCTAGGGTTAGGGTTTCATGGACGCCGATGCGACCGCGTCTCCCGTCTCCGTCGGCGGCGACGGCGGCGGCGCTCGGAGCCCCGCCGCGGCGTCAGAGGAGGACCAGGTGCGGGTGCGGCGGCGGACGCTCGAGGCGGTGCTCGAGCAGTGCCAGAGAGCGCTCGAGCTTCTCCGGGACGCCGATCTGAAGGGCGATACGACCATGGCGGAGGAGGAGGCGGAGGAGGAGGAGGGGATGGTGGAGGGGGAAGGCCCCTCGACGAGCTCCCCGACGGATGTTGATTGTGAGATCGTTGAGGTAAGGGATGGTTTTCTTCAAGAATTTGCGCTTCTTGAAGGGTTATGCTGATCTTGCGATTAGGGTTCAAGCTTCTGATTCTCGACTATTTGATGTTCACGTAGTTTTTTTACTTGTGGCTATATAGTTCGTTTTCATTTATGCAACGCAAATAGGAAATTATTGCTCAGCTGGGATGGAGAAATCTTGTGAATATCAGATAAATCTTGCTTAATATAGATATAGATATGTAAAGCGATTGCTTGTTTCTGAATGCTTAAGATTGTCCCGAAGAATTGAAAAAGACTGTGACCCTAGTTTATTGTATCAAATTACTTGCGTTGAGCCCGCGATTCTAGATAAGCATATGTGGCTGCATCTGTTCTTCTTGCAGATATATCTTGGGCATCTTTTTCACTATGCTTTTTATGAAGATGTTATTTCGTCCTTGACGGGAGAAAGTAGAGGTAACTACGTGTAGATATTTATAGTAACATGAGAAATCTAGGAACCAAAATCTATATTCATTCATAGGATAAATGTTGTTGGTCCACTTCAGAAGCTGCACGACGAAAGCACCTATTCTTGCACTTTCCGGATTTCTCATAGTTATCAGCATATTGTGTACTAGAGGAACAAGAAGTCGATAAAATAAAATTAGGCCTATGGCCAGCTCTTTTAGTGCAGTTATACGAATTCTATTATTTCATTTGGCTATCTTTCAGACATTATGTACGTAACCTAGGTGCTATCATGTTCTTTTCTGCTGCTTTATCCCTTGTCGATCTTGATCTTTCTCTCCCTCTCAAGGCACCTTATCTTTATCAGTTTTAACAATGTATCTTTGGTTTCTGCTGGAAATGTTCAACCCATCTCAGTCAATTTTCACACAATTTATCGTCAATTTGGTGCTGTTCAAGTTTTGGACATGTTCAATCCATCTCAGTCAAATTGCACACAGCTTATCCTCTATTTGGTGCTACACCTTAGTTATGCGAAGACAGTCTGTTTTCCCCCTTGGTGACCACACTTAGCCTCATGTCATATCATGCCTCTTTTCTTTTCTCTTCTTAGTTATTACAGTAGGATAATGGTAATTTTGCATTGGATGCAGCATATAATTTAGTTAGAGTTTCGGTTTCCAGTTTGTTTTTGATTTAGGGTTTAGGCTTGAGTGAGAGTTCCTATTTTGAGGCTAGGTCTCAGTTTCAGGTTTTGATTTAGCCCTAAATCCTTAGCATACATGAGAAATAATGATATATCAAATCATTCTTTAATTATTGTTAGATACTTGTGTAGAAAAGCTTGGTGTTCTATATTACAAATATGATAAGAAGCAAAGATGGCATACTTTCCTCCAAAAATGTTGTTAGTTAGGTTGCTAAATGATATCTTTACATCATAATATTTCTTCAGAATTGTGCATCTTTTATCTTAAATGTCCTCCTTTTTGCAGCTGTGTGATCTTCTTAAGTCCAAAGTCGAATCACCTAGCTTTCTTGAAAAGCTTGGCAGCAATCACCAGTCAGTCTTGCACAATGCTGCTGGTATGGATAATGCTAAACCAACTCCATTCTTTTACTGTGCTATGTGTTTGTTATTCCAAAATTTCCCATCTGTAAACCACTAGTTAGATTGAGCAGATTATCGAGTGACTTCCTCATCTAATGTTGAAATATCTGCAGCATCCACAAGTAATGATGATTACAGTGCCTATTTATTCATAACCTGTTTTGTGTCATCTTATGTTAAAGTATTTGCAGCAATGTACGATGCTAGATACGTATGTTTACTTTTAATTTATGCAAACCTTTTGCACTAATAGTTCTGGCAGTTTGCTGATTGGTATCTATATGTGGTAGCTGATGACAATGCATCTTGGGATATGGTCACCCAGATGGACCTCTGGGATGATAGACATAATAATGCAGATGATGGATCGGATCAAGATGAATACGTTCTTGTTCGTCAAGAGGATATCGTGGACGGGATCGCATGCTTCATGGCAACGTACTTACTGTCACTGAAAGAAACCAAGGTCGGTGTCTTTCTTTTGCTACTAATATCTACATTTCTCTTTATTGAACTTTAATCATAGTAATTTGCAGAATCATCTGGCAACATATTTAACTTGGAAAATAACTATGCAAAGTCTAGTCTTATTATGTCTCATCTAATGAAACTGTGGCCGAGTATAGATTTGGAGATACATATATCACTTTGGTGGTGTGCCAACATTTAGTTTTAGATACATATTACTCTGTTATTCACTTTGGTATTATGCCAAATTTTGTTATCATGGAGCTTCATTTAAGCTCTTATTCTATGAATTTTAAAGTGGGTATTTAGGACTTATTTGGTTACACTTTTGATTTCCATGCAATATGTCAGCCTTTTTATACTTAATTTCCATGCAATTGAATGTGTCAGCGGATGGACTTTGTCATTCGTGTTGTTAGCTTTCATATTCGTCTTAATAAAGAAACAAAGCAGCAAAGAAGGAAAAGAAAAAGAGTTACTACTAAGTTTGTGCGTTTTTCACTACATTTATTTTCATCATTGCTGGTTTTACCCCTTACGACCCATGGCGTCTTTTTTAACTCATAAATTGCAAAAGATAAATATGTAGCTTGCTGAAATATTCAGTTTGTGCAGGAAATGAATCCTGATCAACTACAAAAAGGTAAGTTCTTTTAAATTATTTCTCGACTTTGTCACTCGAGTTCTTTTTGTGATGTCTCAACTTATTCTGAATCACTAAAATAAAGTTGCATTCTAATTGTAAAACTTGTTAACCATGTGTTCTACAGCCCTTAGCAAGACGTTTTCCTTAAAAAAGAACAAAAGTAAGCTACGCAAGGCTTGGGATGGAAGCAAAGTTATATATAACGTTGTTTCCTGGGGCGCAACTGCTATTGGGTGAGCTGCCTTCCTAATCATTCTGAATATAGGTTTTTGTTATTTGTTTCACAACATTTAGGCCTAGTTTGCTAATGTGGTGGCTAGCTAAAAGCACCATTTTTAAGGCCCAAAAAAATTCGAAAGCGTTTGCAATATTTCCTTCTCTAATGCTTTAAAATTGCAGTTGCAACCGCTCTAAGGGGCCGTTTGGTTAGTTGTAATTACAAATGCAGTGTAGTTGGAGACATGCAGTTAGAAACATAGTTAGTTAATTCGGATTCGGCAAAAATTCGGTACGGGTATAATACGGATAAAATTCGTCTCCTAATTTTTAAATTCGTTGAAAATTTCGGCTTAAAAAACGAATTCAATAATTATTATACAATATGGCATATAAACAATCAAATAAGAAATAGATTAAAATAGCCCATAATTAATTATAAAATATATAACTTTTTTTTTAGGGCGAATGAAAAAAAACTCATATTTAAATATAAAATATAAAACAATCTATATTTAAACATAGAAATTATAAGTTTTTTATTCAAATTTTCAATAATTCGGGAATAATTTGCGAATAGTTCGCGAATAATTCCGTATTTTTGCAAAAACTTCGTAAACGGACCGTTTAATTCGGATTTTCAATAATTCGCGAATTAACTAACTATGGTTAGAAATGCAGCAGTTACAACTACATGCATCCTGTTTGGTTGGATGTAGTAGAAAAAGCTGCAACTACAAATAATTTGTTTGGTTGCATGCAGTTGAGAAATGATTTTTAAAATTTTATCATTTTATATATATGATGGTGAGATTACTTCCAATGTAAAAAAAAAAAAAAAAAAAATTGTTTGAAAAATAATTAAGGAGGTAAGCTTATCTTTTGCTTAAAGTTACTCTCACCAACTGCTGCAGTTGGAACTGCGGCCAATTTGGGCGTAGTTCCAACTGCTGCAATTAGAACTGCGGCAAATTTGGGCGTAGTTCCAACTGCTGCATTTGGAACTCCTCCTGCAGTTTCTACTGCAGCAGTTGGGGTTAAATATATCAAACCAAACACCGAATTTGCATTTGCATGCAGTTACAACTGCAGTGCAGTTGCAACTACATGCAACCAAACGGCCCCTAAGTGCTAGTGAAGCAAGCATGCAACCAATAACATTCAAGCTAGCATTATCTAAATTGAAATAGTTATTTCTTTATATAAAACTATCTAGCATTGAATATAGACACGAAGCAAGAAGCAATTAAGCATTAAAAAGACGCAAGCGGAAGATAGAAATAATATGGAAAATCCAAAAATGGTATCAAGCATCAAGTTAGTAATTAAGCAAGTTGGAAACCGGTGAGTTGGGAGGTCAAAGGGGATTCCAGTTTTGACTTGAACCCGCTTTCCCCAGCTCCGACGCCAAGCTGTAAGCATAGCGAGCTCATTAGGGACCCTAAAATACAAATGGAGTCGCCACCTAAAAAAATCAGTGAATTGTTATTATAAAACCAGTGGCTATCTTCCTTCCGGTGACAGAGAGGATCGAGAAAGTATCACCCAACGGTGCTTTCACGAAAGCCGGTCTCCGGTGGTAAAGAACCTTTCTTCACTCTACAAGCCTTCCAAACCATCCACTGGATTTTCTTGTTCGTTAGGGAGGAATATGTGTGTGTTGTTATACAATAAAGGACTTTTGATGACGTGTTGTTATTTTGACAAGGTTTTAGATAATTCAATTGGAGAAGCATGTAGCTACATGTTTCTCCGGTGGCGGTGTTGCAATCGTAATTTTATAGTATAAAAGAAGAGAAGATTGAAAGCGCTTTGGATTATTTGGACCTTGTATAGTATAAAAATAGGTTTTTTAGCCACAACATTATCAAACCAGGCCTTAGTAGCGCACTAAGCAAATAAACATCAGTTTCTCGTGGTACTTCTGAACTTGTCAGTAAGGCATCATTTTACAAAGTATGGCAAAATTTTATTTTATTTTGTTTAACCTAGTAATGAATGCATTAGACAAAATCGTGTAGCACCAAAAAACACACACAACAATGGACAGGTTCACTGGCTTAACTGTTGGATCAATTTTAGTCGAGCTGTGACATCACGAGGTTATGTAGTATTATTCATCATTTCAAAGAATAAAATCGTGTATTACAATAACATCTTTGCTCTATTTGGTCATCAAGTTCTGTTAGAAAAAACATGTACTAATCGCTAAGCAGAAATCAATAACACTATATCAAGACTAAATCGGTGAGACTTTGTAACTACTAGTTAAATCAGCCAAATATGTGCCCTTATATTTATCTAGTTATAGTAGATGTTTTGTTCCTGATTCATATTGCTCTGTTCTTTTTTCCTCCCTTCCGCAGCATCTACCAGAATCCAGCGCTTCTCAGAGCAGCATCTGCAGCCTTTTGGACATCCTGCCGCGTTATATCGAAGTTAATATGAACTATTCCCCCTCTATTGAACTCCCAGTGATTCAGGTGCAAACTTGTTGGCTCACAAACTTTGCTGAGCCCCCCCTTAATTTGTGCTTTAGATGATTTGAGAGACTCCACTGGATTCCGTCTTTTGGAGCTTATAGAGTTGTCTGTGCATAGTATTGTATTTATTCTTTCAAAGTTCCTGTTGTATCATAATCTTTCTTTCAAAGTTCCTGTTGTATCATAATCTTTCAACCTCTCTCTAAGTGTATATATTTCGCTCTTTCGGTTGCATTTTCAAAGTATCTTCGCTGACGTGATGTGTTCTTCCAAAATAACACAAAGTTGTGCTCTTTAGATGTAATGTTTGCCATTTTCTTGTGCCAAAGATTACTTATCCTACTCCATGATTTTCAACACGGTAAGAAAAGACATGCAATGGACTGAAATTTAACCAACAAAATAAATTGATAAACTCATAGGTGCCTTCACATATCATGCCACATAACGCCCAGTAAGAAAAGTTCATTAAAACAACAAATGCTCATTAAAACAACAATAATCAGACACCGAGTACCATATCAATCTGCTAATTCTGATTTCTTCATCTACACAAGTCCATGACACATTACTTTGGCAATGATAATAAACTACTATAATTATTGCGTTACATTCTTTGACATATTTATAAGGTAACAACATTGAAGAGTCCCATAACTTCCATTATACTTATATTTCCTATAGTACAAAAAAAAAGAAAAGAGAAAAAGGCGACCTTCCAAGAGGAACTGGAATATGGAGTAAAACCGAAATCTTCGCAAAACCCAAAAGCAAAAGGCTCAAAATGTGGTCTTTCTCAGCCTTACCCTAGCAATTCTTGCTTTTGCATAGAGCAGGTTCAGTTGTGTATATTATAGTTATTATATATTTCTCACCTTGCCGCTGCATTTCAAGATTCTGATTCATGCCAAAAACTCATTATATACATTTGCCCATTCTTAATAGTAGAAATTGGAATCCTTCTTAACTGCCGCATCCTTGCAAAGCATCGAACGCACTTCCATGCTTGATCTAGGAGGTTCCAGATCTTTCTCTTGCAGTGCATTGCCAAGCAGCTGTTGCATCTGGGATGCAAATGTATCATCCAATACCTGTACATGAAAACCTCTAGTTAGATCAGTCTAGACGAAATAAAAAATGAGAGTGGCTTATCTACGGATATGAGTAACTAATCAACTAGCAGTTGAAAGCTATAAAGAACACTTCTCGTCATCTACAATGACTAAGGTACTTACAGCAACCGCAACTCTTGCACCTTTATACCAAGAGCGATTCTCTTTCCGGTTCTCCAAGAAACTTAGAACATCCTGTAATTGGAGGTTGATTTAAAATACATCATAAAAACAACAGCAAGAAGCTAGCAAAATAGAAGGAAATCCACATACTTGACCGAGTCTATCCCAGAACCCTCGGCATACGGCCACAAATACATGAACCTCAAATACAGTACGGACATGATTAATAGTTTCTACAAGCTGATCCTTTAACGGTTGCATTCTGCTCCGAATGTCTGATTCCATAATCACGTCCTTTGAGTCCTGAATAATCTTCTTAAGCTTTGTGTTGCTCTGCAAACGAGTCTGCATTCGACAAAATTAAAAGACAGTCATTACAGATATCATGCTATCATTTGTCTTCTAATAATGAAACATTTTCCACTTTTAGACATCTCCCACCCCCCTGCTGTACAAATTATAAATATAACTGTCAAAGAGATAATTTAACATGAAAGAACTTTCCAAATATACTCACATTTTCTGCAAGTTTCTCCACAACAGCTTGCAAGTAATTTCTGAACTTAGCTCTCAGAGTTACTGTTACTTCATTGAGGCAATCTCCAGCAACTGCATTTCCACCATCAGGCATACAAGATCCCCAAGATTTTAATTGGGCTTCTATTTTAGGCCGCAGCACATCAAGCAGTCTTTTCATCGTATTCAAAAGAACACCTAGCTGAAAAGGGGGGGAAAAAAAGAAGAAGATATAAGGGTCACTTCTACGAACTGCAAAGAAGTAAAATTTGTAGTAGTTAGATTAAACTGCTTACTTCGTCAGGCACAGTATAAGGGGATATTGAATTGCGTTTGGCAAGTTTATGAACATATTTGAGGCCAAATTTTTTAGGTGTCATACTATCCTTCAGAGGAGCCAGAACATCTGCATACTGTTTCTCCAGAGTTTCAATCACTGCCTTCTCAACATCTGCAATAGCCTTTTAAATTTGAAAGGCAACAAAGGAAAATCAACCAAGTCAAGTGTTTATTATGGGCATCCACAAACAGTAAGGACAATAGATTGACATATAAACATACATTCTCCAGAGCGAAAATGTACTCTGGCCAACGGCAAATGATGACTTCATATTCCAGCAATGTATTCTTTAGTTGCTCGTACATATCATCAACAAATGGTGTTGTCATGTGCTGTGTCCTAACTCCTGACCATTTCACCTGCTAATTGAAAAAAAAAAAGGTCACTAACGAAATCCAAATTAAGAAATGCTAATTAGTATAATAAATCCGGAGTTTCATCTATTTCTTTATGGAGAAAAAAAGGTAAGAGGAGAAACTCGGCGGATTTTATTGAAAATTCAGGAAATAACTAGTAATCACTCAACAAAACTGCAATAAAACTTACCTTATCTAACTTGCAAGACTCAAGTAAACTGAGGCGCTTATCCTGAATCCATAATATAATATACAAGTGGAACAACTCCTTAGCATCAACACCTCCTTTAATGGGACTGTCAAGATATTACGAAAAATATAAATAAAAGGAAAGTGGCTTCAAGGAAATGGGACATTAGAAGAAAAACTATACAAGAATGTACCATATGTTCCAACTAGCGAGATCCTTCTGAAACTCAGCAGTTGCAATCACAAGATCAGCCACTGGTGACGAAGGGCCAGTTGGAGGACATGCAACTAGGAATGCGCGCAGTCTACTAGAAAGCTCGACACTGTAAATGGATGCAGCTAAATTTGGAAGGTCGACAAAACTGTAATAAGAATAAAATGTGTCAACAATAAGTTGAATAACAATAACATAAACTCCTTTGCATAGTTCTTACAATAAATTTATTTATGACAGAGCTCTATCTACAATATCATTTCAGGTTTACAAGTATAAAAGATAGATATCATAGTACTTGTGTAATTCTTTTTCTGGCTTCTTGACTATAGATAGGGATAAACAAAAAACTACATGCCACAAAATGCTTTAGATCAGTCATAAAAGACTACTGGTTCTTTTAGAGATAAACTTCTAAAGTTTGTCGCAAATATATCTAAGTGCAGAACATTCAGCAACTATGAGGAAAAAAGATGGGTAAAACAAAGGAACTACAAAATGATCTTACCTAGGAAGTACATGCTGATTATGAATTTCAATGTCAGTAGATATCTCATTTCGAATATTGAAGCATAACGCTCTCATTTTCTGGTAAGCAGTAGAATAAGTCACAACATCCATCAGATTGCATTCGGTGTTCCCTGCAACGTACTCATCAGTCTCAAGCAAGTGCCTCCTAGCTCTCTTCTTAGCAGCAGCCTGAGCATATATGGTGTGTTAAATATCACATTAAAGACCCAAATTTAAGTACCAAAAGCAAAATCATTAATAGATGAACCTGGAAATATTTGCACAGCTTTAGTTGGGCTTCAGGAGATAAAATGTCATAGAGAAGATTATACAACTTCACTGCCGGTGCTAGTGCTGGTGCTGGCAATCCGGTAGCAGGCCTAAAACCTTCCACCATTCCCGAAGGTAAAGACTCATCTAATGACTTGTAATTCTCGAAAAGCATCTCCAAATTATGTTCAATCTGCTCCTTGATTTCTCCAAGAATACGGTTCTAATAAAGAAGCATAGTTTTACATGTTACTTTAGATAGTGTTTCCAAAACAACAGCTGAGAAAGAACTTGTATAAGGAAAAAAGACAAACACAAAAAGTTAAACCTAAAAAAAGAATCAGCAATATGCAGCTTGACATTACAAGCTGAAAATCATCTTTGAAGAACTACAAGAAAGTAATAAAAAAAATCAAGGTGTCAAAAAGTACCAAATTGTTTTGTAGTATATTTTGTCATTTACATAGGATTGTAGTGTGTCTTCAGAACCACACTAATCCCAAAGCAGTGCATCAGTTAATAAGAGCAACAGAATGATTACACCAGCTAGAACTTGATATTAAATATATATATATATATATATATATATATATATATATATATATATATATATATATATATATATGAAAAACACCAACAGGTATTGTTAATTGAAATACGGACAAAGAATAACTAAATAGAATAGGAATATTTCTGAATATGCTAAATAAGTACCTCTTGATGACTCAATGTATTGTTACTACGGCTCTTCATAACTACCGGAAGCAGCAGATCATGAACCAGAGTAAGACAGTCCGCTGTGGGGGTTGACACATCCATAACATATGAAAGGTACCTGAGAAGTATTAAACACCACTAGTGACAAGGTTATTTTGATAAATTTAACATGCAACACCCAATAAGAGAAGACCATTAAACTTTTATAGTAATGGTAAACTTTAGATTCAGAGCAAGCCATAAATTGTTCTACGTCCAATTCTATATTAATTGGGAAGGTCATGTTGATTTAGAATAGCAGCAAGCAAATAATATAATATCTTTTTTAACAAAATATTATGACAAGAACGTACCTTAATTTGGTATAAGCATCTGAAACTCCATAATAAGATGCAAATTCTGTCAATAACCATTTCCAAGATCCATGCAACAACAAGTTTCTTTGTTGAAAATGCTGGGTTTTCATGGCTACTTCAAGAACGATATCATATGCCACAGTTTCTGCAACAGAGCCATACTGTAAAGGTAAAAGATATTAGAAAAGCAATTATGGCATATACAACTATCCGGACAAATAGAAGGAAACCTCTAGACAACTACATGACCTCAAGCAAACAGCAACTGATAGAAAGATCTAAGCCAGAGAATACAACAATTTGTAGAAAAAAAATTATACAAGATTAACACAACAGTTAACGAATGTAGAGATAAAGACTACACAACAAACACAAGTAAACTCTTCCTGAAATCTGTGACATCTAAATCTGCTTGACTTTTTCTTGGTATTGTATAGTTTCCCCTGCTCACACAATCTGCTCCCAACTTGAAATAAGCAAGGCAACAGTAGGATAGTCAAGGCTTTCCATGAACTTATTGACTCATGACAAACAGGTCCCAACGAGGCTTATTTTAACTTGAGGATAGGATCCAAAATTAAGCAAAACACACTTTTCTTTTCTTTTCTTTTTATTTCAGAGAGAGGTAGCAAGCTACTCCATTTGTTCATTTTTTTTAAGAACTGAAATCAGCTAGAAATGTGAAGCAACCAGACTTCGAACTTGGGACCTCAGGTACCAAACATCAAGCCCTTAACGAATTGTGCTAGGTACGGTCGGTTAAGCAAAACACACTTTATTACTAAATTATTAGGCAAATGCATTAGAATTTCAAATTTTATTATAGGATAGTCCTCTCATGACAAAAAAAATATGAAGAATTCGGAATTGTGGGCTCAAGAGTAAGTGCAAGATATTGATGCCATTGCCACTGAAAGCATTGGACCTTAAACATGAACAAGATGCAATGAACATCTTAACAGCTTACTATCAGAATGGCTCCCATACCTTCAAGTTGCTGTTCTCATCAAGAGTAGTTGTATAATTTGCATACAGTTGTATTCGGCCCACAAGTTCATGTTCTGGTTCACGATATATCGACCACCAGCGAAGTTTGTTTGTCTGCATGGAAGAAATTTTGAGATCACAACAGAAAATAAAACCTTTCAGTTCGAATGAATACCAAGGGCTTGGAAACTCTTACCGGATCCTCAGCAATGCTAGCCACTTGACCTACGACACGACCACAAGACTTTCCTTTGGAATCATAGATGTCAATAATTAGATCATCTCCTAAGCTGTCAGGGAAGCTGCAATATCCAGGCAAGTGTGTTAATGCACACCTCAATTATTGCATCAAACTAGTTGAACTACTTGATTTTAGAGAAAATGATTAATTTCTTCTGCAATGAATACATGTAGAGAAATTTAAGCATCAACTTTAAGTAACAACTATTTGGAGAAAGGTAGTTTATACATACAAAACATGTGTTTCACCAGATCCAGGTTGCATTCGAACACAGCTATCTTCAGCTGAACTTTTGAGCCTCAACTGGCAAGAGTATGTTTCTGAGAAAACCAGTAATTCATCAGAGAAGATTGCTAATGCTAAACGTTCTAAAAGAATGTAATATACAATACCTTGTACAATTTCATACGATGAACTGCTGCGCAGAGTAGTGACTCCAACTTTAAGAAGCCCAGATACTTGTTTAATGTACTGAGCACTCGCATGCATATATGCCAAGCTATGCCTTGAGAAGGAACTGTTAGCGGGGAGGTGCGGTAAAGCACGAACTTTCCGAAGTGACTCCCATCCTGATGAGAGAGTTGACTGTACATTGGACCAACGATACCGAAGTGTCTCAATTTTTACCACTGGGCTTCTCAATGATGAGAAACTGCATCCAGAAGGCATATCCAGGGACATTCTAACTTTACGAACTGATTATGAGCAGAAAATCTTGTTAGAGTCCATTATCTGTTTAGATTATAATAAATAAATAAAAAGACACTGGAAGGGGGAAAAAGTTCTCAGTGCCCCATTAACTGTATGAAAATATGAGCTGGCCTTATCAGAATTCCAAACATCTCATAGAATTACTAGTTTTCACTAATAAGAACTTAAGAAAGCAAAATATACTGTTAGTGAAATAAGCTGCACACCTTGGACCTTCATCTTGCCAATTGTTTTCTTGGGCTTTGGTGCAGCTCCTTCACTGCTGAGCTCTGATGTCCGCTTGGCCAGCAGCTCCTCCTCTGATTGTAGCAAGATTTGCTGCAAGCTACAACATGAAGTAGGAAAGACTGAGATTTAGTTTATACTTAATAAGGCAAAGGTCCAACATGTATATGCAGCATATGCTTATATCTAACTATAAAACCTACCGACAGCAGCAGCAAAAACTGATATACCACTAATAGGAGTGCAACATAAATTTTGGCTTCTAATTTTACTTTTTAAAGAGAAAGCTGAAAGATATGTCTGCATATCCAGTATCTCCAGCAGTGGAATTTGTATCCAGTGGAAAGAATAGCTAGCACATTGAAAATATTGCTATTAATAGCATAGAATTTCAATAATCTAGGAGACTAGGACTAAAGCTAAAATACATGTCAGCAGCATCATAAAACAAAACAATAACAGCTGAGCACTAAACATTTATTACACTCTTCTCAAAAATTAAATGAGCAGGATGATTTAACTAACAAGAATAATGAGTTCCAACTGAATAGACTCACTTACCCAAAGGTACTTCGCAACAGTGCACATTCATTTTCCAGAAAAATGGGAGCTTCCATGCAGCCTCTAGACCATGAATGAAGGCATAATCGAACACATGCATCATATGCAATCACAGAGTGCCAAGGTCCTTGCCCACTAAAATCCAAGGAAACAAATGAGTTACAAAGAAATAAGATATGTGAATACAAGTTCTTAATGAATATCTAACAATTATACCTGGCATGAAAAGTGGGAACTTTAACAGGTAACGAACTAGAGGATGCACCAACTTCTGCACCACCTAGTGTAGTCCTATAAAGCGGGAGGAATGGTTTAAATTAAAAAATATATAACAGTGTAAATGTACATACTTTGCATAATGCCATAATGTGTAACACAACAGTCATTACTATATTAAGAACCTCGAATTTTGGTCAGGTATATTGCTTCCTTCATTAACATGAGAACTTGGCTCCTTTCCTATAGTCGAACTATTAGATCCAATAGTTCGACAACCGCAAGATCTGGCAGCTGATATTTGATCAGTAGCTTGGGAAATTTCTTCATCACAGCCATGTATAGGCGGTGCACTGGGAACATCAGTACCATTCTGCAAACAAATTTACGCAGGTATGAGCACAAGTAAAATGGACTTCCTTTGTTGACACAGCAAAAAAATTTCAAATTGTGCAAACTAGCTGAATTAGTGAAAGATTGATTCAATGTCCAATAACAGCTGAAACATAAGTTCACCATAGATTAAAGAATTAGCATCCCCTCTCGTCACCATATTGTTCAATCTCAACTGGTCAAATAAATTATGTAAAGGACAGCAAATTGAGCACAGAAGCAAGAATTTTATTGCATCTGATATAATTGCCATAAACCTTCAGTCAATCGAAAGAACAGGCGCCCTTTATAAGTTTCAAGGATAGCCCATAATACTATATCTAAACATTTTAACCCAATAAGAACATTCTTGTTGTTTGGTATCTGATGTGAGGTCATGTAGTGTATATGCCCGGTGACATTCCGCAAGTGAAATTCATGGTGAACTGCTCTCTGTACATGAGAAAGATCCAAGTAAAAGAGAAATAAGGATTTATCTGTCAGGCTATATCAACTAAAACCTGCAGTATCCAGCTAAAATCACTAGAATTTTGACATTGAAAGCAAAGCCTTGACTTGTAAAAAACTAGCCCTGCAAAGATTAGCGTAATATGTAAAGAAATAACCATCTATTCTAAACAGAAGACCTGCAAACAGACAATGAGATGAAAGGGACACTGTATCTGCAGTTAGAAGAAAATTTTATTGCGAATGCGGCACATTTCAGGTATAAATAACATATGTAGAGGTTTGCGATCAAACCCTCACACAATTTATCAGACTCGAAGTTCCTTATCGCACCATAACTCAAACCTGGCTTTCATATTCTAGTCCAACATTATTTTTCTTAAAAGCAATTTAACATTACCTGACTCGTAAAACAGTTTACATCATTCTTCTATTATCTGTTCTCAATTTCTTCAAACTAAAAGACTACCTGCAGTATCTAAGTTTGGTAGACAATATGATCAATAAAATGTCAACTTCAAAGGTACATCAGTTGAACAATTCAAAAGATAAGACACAACAATTATTACCTATCAATCAACTTGGATATAATAAATAAACTTCAAAGAACATTTAAGGAACATGGAATTTTGAGGAACAAACCATGTTAGAGGGAACTTTCACATTATCTCTCAAGGGAACACGGTGAGAGTAGCTATCTGACTGGTAATTCCCTTGTGAAGTAACACTTGCTTTATCAGCTGCAACATTTGCAGCTTCTCTGAAGGGCACATTACGGTTGTAGTTCTCCGCAGGATAGCTTCCTCGCGAAGCCCCATTTACGCCTCCACGGATCGGACGATCACGAGAGTAAGTCTCCCCGACATAACTGCCCCCATTAGGCCCCCTTGCCTGACTCGAAAATTCCGAGCTACCACCTGAATCCGAGAGCTCCTCCTCCTCCTCCTCCTCCTCGACATACTCATTCACCCGAACCGGCTTCTTGAACTGCTGTGGCTGCTGCTGCTGCTGCTGCTGCAGCCGGGGAGCAGTGTCCCTCGACGAACTGATATCGGAGTACCCGTCGCTCGAATAGTATCGCGGCGCTGAAACTGGCCGCACATACCGGTTACCAATTCCTGATCTCCTTGCAGACCCATTAGGGTTATCATCGTCTCGCGGGGATGAGTCAATGGAATACCTCCCAACGTAATTCTCCGCCTCGGTGTCGGAGAACTCATCCATGTCGGATCCGGAGCCGCTCTCGTCGTCCTCCGTGCGGATGGCGTGGGAAACGGGCATCGCAGCTTTTGGCAGGTGGCCGCTCCGAAACTTCTCTGGCGGCGGCACGCCGAGCCCTCGCCCGCCTCCACCGCCATTCCGGATGCTGCGAAGGGGGTCGATCCGGTTCTGCTGCCTCGAAACCGAACCCTGGCCCCATACATTGTCTCTCAATTAGATCAAAATACCAAAAAATAGAGAAATAGAGAGTGAAAGGGTGCAATGCTCACCTCGCGAACCCATCGAAGCGCGTTTGGATCGAGCCCTTCAGTGAACATGGCGACCTTCGCCGAGGGTTTCGTTCATAAACCCTCCCCCACCAAAATTCCCAACGTAAACCTGAGATCATTCAAATTCCAAAAAAAAGAAGAAGAAGATTTAAGCACAATTACAATATTCTAATCAGATCCATTAGGTATACGAGGGTTTACTCCGAACCAAGAGATCAAGAACACAATGCTCCCACTAAATCGCCACCAAAGAATCCAAAAAAAATTCAAAAAACAAAGGGGGTTTATCCCTCCGACAGCGACTCAAATTTACCCAAAACAAGCATGAAAAATCCAAAGAAAATGTTAGGAAAAAAATGCTTTACTTGAAGAAAAGTGCTCCGGATTGGAAATTTAGGAGATTATCTCCACCGATTAAATCAACAGAAATGTGGGCGCGGAACTCACACTGAACTCGCTCCTCTCCTCTCTTTTTTCTTTTTATTTTTCAAAAAAATTCAAACAATTCGAGGGAACCTGATGGTGTGAAGAAGAGAGCGACGGGGAGAGAAAGAGACAAGAGACAGAGTCGCGGACGTATGCGGAGAATTATTATTAGTATTAATAAAATTTAAAAAGAAAAAAGAAATTTTCTGATTCCTTACAATGTTAACGGAAAGGACGGAAAGGGCCAACCACGTTCTCGACGCCGTTAGATGTCCTGAGCGAGGGTGACGTGGCGGCGCGGCACCGTTGGGCTCCGTAACGGTCGAACGTTAGTGGGGAGTAAAAGGACGCGGTCGCCCACCGCGGCACCGCCCCACTCCCAAGGATAAGCACGTTCTAGACGCCGTTAGATTCCCAACGGGAGGATGACGTGGCGGGGCGTCGTAACGGTCGAACGTTAGTCGGGGGGGAGAGGAGGAGGTGGGAGCGCCCCACACTACACTCAAGCCACTACATATACTCGGATTAATTAATTAATAATGTATTTGAGTCGCTTCAAATCGCGCGGATGGGCGACGCGTGTCCGAACAGACGATTGAGCTCGAGCGAAGATATATGCTAATTTAATTAGCCATATTTGCCTAGATTTCATTTTTTTATTTTTATTTTTATTTTTATTTTTTTAGGTGCGTTTGACCGTTGGATTTGACACTTGTCGAGCATCCGCGGGATATCAGAATATTTTACATAATTGACGTGTGCGATTGGAGTGATGTAGCGAATTCCTCATCGTACGACAGGGACCACCACGTTCGAAATTCTACACAGTCAACAATCTACAGCAGCGGTGTGAACCAGCACATGATGTTTCAGTGTATCAGCGTTCCGACTCTTCTTACCACAAATACTAACAGATTTGATGATTAATATTTAAAATTTTAAATTTAATATCTAGTTAATTTATATTTTTAATTAAGTTCATCTATAAAAAAAAATAACGAATAAGATAGAATTCTACCTTTCTCTCAGAAAAAATAATAATTTACTCTTCTTAATATTCAGGAATAAGAAATGCATTCAGGGACTATTTGATTATATGTGATTTTAACTATAATATAGTTATAATTGAATACAGGTTCAAATATAATATCTAATTTGAAAAATGTACAAAAAACTCAACTGCAACAATTTAGAATTATACTGAAATTGATCGGTTCCAACAACAATTAGAGAAAATAATTTAAGGTAAAAGGCATGTTTACTTTCCTAGTCGTCTTTTAAATGAAAACAAAAACTTCCACATTGAGAGATAATCTCACCGTCCTATATATCAAATACTAAAATTTGTCAATACAATTCCCGATTACATGTAAACAAACAAATTATTTATAGCTACAATATTTTCTTAATATACCCAACCAAATATGATGCATGTAGTTATAAACTATTGAATTTTTAACTGGATTCATCTCTACATATTATATTTATGGGGTTAATTTCATACAGCTCCCTGTAAACATATCGAATAATAAATATATCACTACAAAGTTCAACCTTTTATATTTATTTCTATAAAAATTCAGTGATATTCATATTTGCCGCTCTGATTTTTTACCGTTAGAGTACTATTTATTTTTTAACAAAAGATAAATAAAATAATATTTTTACCATCATAAATATGTCCTTTTAAAAATTTAATTGTTAGAATTATATAAAAATGTTCTTTCAAAAATTTTCAACAGTCACCACCAAATCACCAAAACAAAGCAATTTTACATCGGTAAAAATTCCGGCTTGCAATATTCTGCCATGATTGTTTAATTTCTCGAGACGCGTGCAGTGAACTACGCACGTATTGACGTACAGGAGCAATTGATAAGGGAAATAATTTGAGTTTTCTCTTATAAAAATTATTTATAAATAAATAAATAAATTTTAGGTGAATTTCCGCAGAGTTGAAGCATTTTCAGCGTTACCCCTCTAATTGCAGACTTTGTTTAATTTATCATAAAAAAAGGGACAAATGTTGCATACTAGTAAAGAATTTATACATCGACTGTAATTATTAGCATAGCATGAGAAAGCGCAAAATACATCACCTTTCTATAACCAATTAAGATTTGATTGGAAAGTGAAAAGCAATAAAGCGCGAAATACATCACCTCTCTATAAACCAATCAAGGGTAGATCGGAAAGTGAAAAATTGCTTGATCATACTGTCAATGCTTTAGTTGTGGTCATTGACATAGTAATTTAGTGTTGATTACTTAAATTACGCATAAAGCATGAACGGAGTAATTAGTAAAAGTATATTTATGTCCTTTCAATTGAAGCTAGAACAGTTAAATTGTTTTACTTTCACATTCCAAAAATTTATTTCAGCTTAATTCTAGCTTTCGTTCTTAAACAGAACAAAAAAAAAAAAACTATTTTGAAGCCGAGCCTGCTGAGGCAGTTTGATCATGTCATGGTACCATCGGTCATTCAATTAGCATGATCCATGCCAAGTCCTGCTGCTGCTGAACAAAACAACTATGCCAAAGAGCTTGGTGGTAGGTACCCGAGGTTCCGAGTTCGAATTCTAATTGATTCATATTTCTAACTAAGTTTATTTTTAAAAAAAATAAACGAAGCGGGTAGCGTGCTATCTTTCTCTTAAAAAAAAAAAAAAACAACTATGACTACATCCATGTCAAATATGTGATCCAATGTGATTTCTACTCATATAAAAACAGCAATGTAGCACCCCAAAATAACTGCAGTTGCCGAAAGATCAAATTTAAGCTGATATGGTTTTTAAAAATAATATAAGATTAACATCTGCACAATTAATTCATGTAAATGATTACGGGACAGAGAAATTTATACTGTAAACAATTGCATTTGCATGGAAAGATGGATTGATTTAGTGCTTAAGACTAGTGTTTTGTATCCAATCCAAGTGAAACAAAGAAATGCCTTTCTAAATTTCTAATTTCGGCGAGAATTAATCTTTTAGAAAAGTTTCTATAAAATAACCGGTAGTGTTATGCATCTAATCGTATATTTCGGAGAATAAAAAGCACTTGTGGGGCCGAATAAGCCCTCAATCGTCTGTGCGTATACCATAAAAACACACAGATGTATACATTAAACATATACGAGATATTATATCCGTCGCCTTACAAAGGTAGTTCATGTGTGATCCACTACTGAACAAAGCCCACGATCAAGCAAAAGGAGCATCAACATACTCTACTATTGTTTTTTTGTAATAGTATAGTGCGCCGAACGCTTTGCACTCTATTTTTTTATGAATTTGCCTACGGATTTTGTCAAATTTTTTTTTAAAAAAAAATCTACGTCATATCTATAGTTGTGCACATGCATTTACTTCCAATGGGGGCTTCGCTTCATTGTATGCACATGTTTGACAAAATATAACAGCATAAATTAATACGGACCGTCCCTAGCACAAGTGGTAAATAATTTAATTATTGATACTCAAGGTTCCAAGTTCGATTGTTTTATATTTCCAGCTAAATTTATTTTTAAAAAAATAAAAAAAATAAATAATATGCTATCTTTCTCTCTAAAAAAAAAATAGAAATTAATTTTCACACGCAGCGCACTAAATCAGCTTGTGCACTGCACCTTTCGAACCATAACAAATATCTTGTCCTTTTAATTCCAACTATCCCATCAGCATAGTATTTGATTTGAAATCAAAAGTAAGGTTTGGACGGTGAGATTGATGTGTGGGATGAAATGAATGGTTCCTATAGCGTGGTACAAAAGCCGATCTTGTGAATCAAGTTTAGGCAATAACTTTTGCATGGCCCAGCAACAAAATCCAACGGATCAGTGTACAAACGTACGGAAATTTTTATTGATAAGAAATTTTGATTTGTAGCACATGAATGTGCAGTGAATAATACTATTCAACTTTTTAATATCTTAAATTTAAATAACAATCTAATGAAAAATGAAAAGAAGACGTTTAAAAATTACTTGTGACGTTTCGGACTTTCTAGGGGGTTATTCATTCTAGGACTACTCCCGTCCTAACACGCTCAACTCTCTCAACCTCTTGGACCTAGCTACCATCCAAAATATTTAAGCCGGGTTGAGAGGTTGGTCCTATTATATCTTTTATATATGACTACATGGGGTGTCACATTACCGATCAACATAAATAAAACTAGCGTATCTCAATTTCGTTAGCTAAATACTCGATACATCTGTTCTATCAATAATGAGAAAAAAAATCTACCTCTACTAATATTCTTAAAGTAACTTACAATTGAGATGAACCTAAATTAATTATTCTAAGATTAGAATAAACCAAGCTCCAATGGCCATGCATGCATGTGCTTTTATATGGAGTAACATGCTTAATTTGCGGATAACATGAAAGGTAAAGGGCGCATAACCTTCGTGTTTAAGAGATTAATGGGAGGATTATGAATTGGAAATTAGCTGGAAAGCTCCTCTAAAGTCTCCTGTGAACTCTTATTTATTCCCACCTATATATATGTCTATGTCTATATACTTTAATTTGAACATAAAACGTGGGAATGGGCCCTACATGTTTGTATGCTCTGATCACTTTTTGATAGCTACAAGTTAGAATTAGCTTGCTCCCAACTCCAATCTCCCGGACAAACAGCTAAGTAGTACAGTTAAGTAAGGGTGATTTTTTTAGATAAAAACAGCGAGCTACGTACCTATTTTAACTCCATACAAATATTGTGAAAGAGGTCAGCATTTTTGTGTGGCAGCTTAATTTAAAAACCGAATCACGAATTTACTTCCAAAGGACAATCAACCTCATCACCAATATTCGTAGTGTTGGAATAGTAATCCAAACTTAATCTAAAATTTAGTTAGAGATAGAGTTTATCCAAATTCTACATTGATTATATTTAAAAGTTTATGTAATTAGAGTAGAATCTGTAATTATCCAAAATAAAAGTTGGATTTATCATTTGTTCTCAATAGCTATATATAGTTAGGCATAAGTTAATTAGATGAATCAGCCACAGTAGACATGACTGCATAAGGCTGATCGAAAGTGTCGCCTAGGGTGTAATTAAATATTTTTTATTAATAAAGTACTAGTTTAGTTATTTTCTCCGTCCTTCAATATCTCTTCTCCATATTATTTTATTCTATTTTAAATCTTGTGTTACATAATCGGTATCAGCACAAATACCGGTTCCAATAATTGGTATCAAAGAAAAATCACCCTTCCAACAAGTAGCTCAAAAGAAACTTTGTGTGTATATTTAGCAATCATACTTCCCTAAGAATAAATTGTTTGTATCTTAACATCCATCTACTGCTCACCTAATCAAATTTAGGTACTGCTTGAGCCATATATACATGGCCCCGTGGCAAAATTTAAATTCTTAATATGTATCTTAGCAATTAAAGTTTTTGCATATATATAAAAAAATTTAGATTTTTTTTTTTTTTTAGTGGTTGAGAATGAACAATTAGAAATTATTCTTGGCAACTCTACCGTGCAAAATTTCATGAAAAGCTTCACCTATTAACACCAACCACTTCTATGCTATGTTAAAAAACTTAATTTCTCACGTGAAAGTGTAGAGCTATTATGCTATCGGAAGTATAAAGGAGTTGGTGCTTCCGATTTTTTAGCCTTTGGATTAAAAATTCTACAGTTATGATGATAACGGTTCCCTAGAGATGAGTGGTTCTCCTAGGGTAATAGTTTTAATCCAAATGCCAAAAATAGGGTTTTTTTTGCAAATGGTCCACTGAAAAAAAATTATTTTAAAAATAGTCCCAAAAAATTTATAATTGCAAAAATGACCCTACTCCTGCCACGTAGGTGCCACACAGGCACCACGCGAGCTGGCTGGGAGGTGGGGTGGCAAGTTGAACACGGTGAACCATTAACCGTGTTCAAACACGGTGAATGATTCACCGTATTTCTTTTATTATTCACACGGATTGATCTATACTATCTTTCCGGGGCAGTATAAGTAACTGAACACGGTGAATGGTTCACCGTGTTTGAACACGGTGAATGGTTCACCGTATTCAACTTGCCAACCCGGCGCCCATCCGCTCGCGTGGCGCTGACGTGGCGCCTGCGTGGCAAGAGTAGAACTATTTTTACAATTATAAATTTGTCAGAGCTATTATTAAAATAAATTTTTTTTAGGGGACCAATTGCAAAAAAAACCTCCAAAAATAATCAAGTGGTTGATTCAATAGTTAAAAAATCGGAAGCACCGTCCTCATTATGCTTTTAATAGTATTGTAACTCTACTCCGCCTGGAATATTATATGCCATCTTTGGAAGGCATTTTCTTGTTTCTTTCACTCCTTCCAAACGAGTCATCCATTAATGGATGATTCCCATTTCCCTCACATACACACATACATTTACTAATAAAAGGCCTAAAAAGTGCTCCTCACTTGGAAAGAGACGAGAATGAATAGACAACTTATAGTAATAATTCATTTTCATTAATACGTTGCGTTACTTTGGCAAAAGGGTGACTTGTGATGTGAGGACTCCGTGAATAGAAAGTGAGGAGTTGCATTCAGGATTTTGGTCTGATGTGAACTCCTTTTTTTCTGGAATTTCTCGTGGGTTGGTCTGAGAAAGTGAACCGCCCAATCCTCTTTTCCAGCAATTCTTTTTTTCTTAATTTTTTTTTAAAATAAACTCAACTTGAAATGTGAATCAACTAGGATTCGAACTCGAAACCTCGGGTACCAATCACCAAGTCCCTTGTCACTTGCGCTAGGGACGGTCGATCTTTTCCAACAATTCTAGATCACTTATTACTGTAGAGAATCCTGCCAATTTAAATATCAGAATAAATTATTTGGTACTTATTTTATCGGATATGAATTTTTGTTTATTGTAATTTAAGGTTAGAAATATGATTAAATAATTAGAATGAAATAATAATATTTTCCGCCTTCATATTAATTTTTTAGAATAAAATGAATCATCTTATGGATAAGATATGCTATTTTATCAAATCGTAGATGTAAAAGTCTTTCAAAGAGCAAATTTCAAACTCTTACTTTTTAATTATAATTTTTTTTTTTCATACCGAATAAATTGACATTGGATAACTTATTCCATCAACCAAATAAAATATAGGTGTAAATCTTATGTCCTTGCATCCAAGAGTTTAGATGACCCTTAAATTTTTTAGCATTAAAAAAGTACTAATGATAAGACTAACGTGAAACTATTAGCTTTTGATGGAAAGCCGTAAAATTTACAGCAGTTTGTGGTGCAAGAATCATTGCTCTTTACCATAATATAGAGACAATATATATATATATATATATATATATATATATATATAGAGTTGAGCTAGAATACTTCTAAGAGTATCAAGGAGGTGGTGCTTGTGGGTTTATAGTCTTTGGATTGAGATTTGGAGGGTTGGGATGATGGTGGTAGGTTGTGGTAGGTGGTGGTAGGTGGAATAGTATTTGATCTAAAGGCTATTAGTAATTAAAAAGTAGATCCAAGGGCTAAAAATGTGGAAGCACCAAGGGGTTGGTGCTTCCAAAAGTATTCTAGCTCAACTCTATATATATATATATATAGAGTTCGGCTACTATACTCTTATGAGTATAGTCCTCTTTGTACTCATAAATTTTCGACCGTGAGATCTACCTTTTTGACCATTTTCACCCGTTAGATCATACTATTCAACCAACCACCCACTCAACCCTAGGGGACCACTATCATCCTAACTGGGGACCACTATCATTCTAACCGCACATCCCTTCATCCAAGGGCTAAAAATTTATGAGTACAAAGTGGTCTATACTCATAAGAGTATAGTAACCCTACTCTATATATATATATATATATATGAGCAATTTCAGACATGCTGACGCTATTTCAAAATTATCCATCTAAATCCCAAATGCAAAGCCTAAACCCTAAAATCTTAACTATATAAAAGGACACCGACGATACTTTACAGTTTGAAAGAGTATTTATGAAATTCCGACCTTTTAGGAGGAATTGAAGAAATAAACCTTTTTATTTGGGAGGGTAGACAAAAACTTGGAGGTGGTGAATGATCGCCCAAAATTAGGGGTGGCAATCCAGCTCGCTGTTAGCGAGCCAGCTCGTGTTCGGCTCGAAATGAGCTCGAGATCAACTCGTTCGTTTAGTAAACGAGTCGAACTCGTTTAATAAACGAGCCGAACACGAGCTGGGGTCAGCTTGCTCGTGTTCGGCTCGATAACAGCTCGAATATATATATAATTTATATATAATTATATATATATATAATAAATAATTATATATAAATATAATTTTTTATTATTTGATTTTTAATCCAACCTAAATTAAAGCCCAACTCAATTATAAAAAGTCAATTTATATGTAAAATTTCAACCATTAGATCAAAGTCTAATGGATAAGATTTCATAAATTTATTTTATATATATATATATATATATATATCATTTCTAATCATTTTAACTTATTGTTTCTAAGCCAGCTCGTGTTCGACTCGTTAATAAACGAGCCGAACACGAGCCGAATTTTTTGACTCGATACTTAAATGAGCTGGCTCGTGTTCGGCTCATTTATGAAACAAACCGAACACGACGCTCTTGTTCGGCTCGTTGACACCCCTACCCAAAATAACATGCACCCCGAGCACAACTTGTTCCGAAGATGCTAATAAGCTAGCTAGCAAACGAGCAATAAAGAGTTTCAAATAGGCTAGCCCTACATGTTAGTCCTGTTAAGTCCCACTGCGACTCGAACAGGATGGGTTCGGTCTTTAAGAAGGGAAGAACTAGTTAGCTTTTGTTAAGAGTGACAAGTGCCCTATCAAAATAGCATCAAAAGTTGGCTTATAACAGAGCTCGGAAAGTCACCTGGAACATATTTGTTTGGCCGTAACTAATTTTTCTGTTAAAAATAGTTTTCAATTAAACTAGAACAAAAATAAAAATTATTTTTTTACTGTTATTTGTTTGATGAAAAGCCACTAACTTTGGAATTAAAGTTCTCTTACTTTCTATATTTGTTTCAACCAACATTTTCACTCTTAGCGCAAAAGAGGGGTAAAAAAAAATGTCGACAGTCAACATTTTATTGTTTCTTTTCCATTTCTTTCTCTTTCGTAATTGACACCGCCACCAATCCAAGCGAAGTCAATTACAGCGTTCTGACAAAGTTGAGTTACGGCCGAACTTACTATATGGCAAACCAAACGAAATTGAATATTTCCGGCCAAAAATCACTTCACCATCCCCTCCAGTTACGGCAAAACAAACAATCCTTAATTGCTCTAGCAGAAACCTACTAAAAGCACACTCAGAACCTGATGAACAAATAAATTGAGAGGACAAATATCAATTAAAACAAATTATTAAGTCATCCCACCCCCCAATGGTCACAAAATCCATAGTTTTCTTTTCCCTTTCAGTTGCATTCAAATGACCCCGTGCCTCATGTGGCATTCCTCAAGTCTTTTATTTTATTGAAACTCTTCTTATTATTTTACTGTTACAAACAATCGTGAATGATAAAGCTTTACCATTCTACTCGAGCGATTCGCACTTCATATCGTAAACTGTGATGCCCTGGGGTGAACCACAGTTGCCGTCCACGATAAGTGCTCTCTCATTCGCAGCCATGTGCGCAATTATCTTGTAAATCATCTCAATCTGATGAGCCGGCAAAAATAGATGTTAAATGAATAATATAGAATAAAACTTACTGTCCAAGTATGATGCCTAATAATGATTGATAAAATGAATGAAAGTCTTTCAGGAATTTTCCTTGTCTTAATTCCCTTAATATATTTATGTTCTTCCAATTTAAACACATCACCAATACTTGAATAAATTTTAATCAAAATTATCATGAAGCTTATGCATGTTTGTGTAACTGCATCTATTTTAACCCATCTTCCCCACTCCTGCTCCCAGGCATGTATAGCAGTCCAAGATTGCAAGTCTCAGTAAATTGATAAATAGAATTTGTATGGCTTGTCGTGGAGGTTATGGTATGGAAAGCAAAAAATATGAGACCATGTTTCAAGCACTTCTACGCAGAAGAATGGAGTTTTAGGCAAGAATTTAAGTGCCGTGGCATGAGATCGTGCCGTAAACTTGCTAGCACAGTACAGCACGGTGCGTGCCGGACCGTACCGATGTGTGCCAGCCACAAAAAATACATGTGTGCCGGCACATAATAATATGAAAAATTTATTTTCTTTAGCAACAAAATTTTCTAGCTGCTTATTATGTATCTTTATCAAATCTTTTGAACTTTATTGAAAAAATTACTTACTAATTTAAAGTAAAAAGGGTTTTGAACTGTGCCACCGGCATGGGGGCTGTATCGTGCCGGTATTTTATTTGCACGATACAGTACGGTAGATACGGCCCGTGCCGATGGGTACTTAAATCCTTGATTTTAGGACATTCAAAGAAAATTCAAAACACTATACTCTACATCGACCGCTACAACAACCTAGTTATGGAAACTGTGAAAACTATGAATGATATATTATTTGTTAGGAAATCAATGAATATAGAACTACTAAGCAGAAAATTTTCTATCTTGCAAGTAATACTGGAAGATCACTTACATCTTCAGTGGCATGGCAGCGATCAGCGATTTCCGTGAGCGTCAGCGCCTCGACAGGCTCTTTGCAGCTAAAAGATAATAAAAACTTATACAGTTATCTAATGTGACTGGAATATACAGATGCACTGAACTACTTTCTATGCCAAGAGCTAATCACAGTACAAGAGAGACTTGGAGCCAAATTGGTTCACATGCTAGATGGAAAAAATAAATAAAATAAGATAATGCAATAGAACCATTAAAAGTATAAAACTCATATAAGCTAATGCCAGTATTAGGAAATCTTTACGACTAAGTATGCTTCTGAAGTTCAATAGTACTGAATCCTGGACTAGTTTATATTTGGCTGAAAGATGGCAACCATTTTATAAGCATGTGGGTCATAGTGAAGATTTTTGCCATCAGTAGTCATGAGATGATTACTGTTACAATTACTTCGAAAGCAATCAGAACTTACAGGTGAATTAAGACAAACAACTTTGCACAGAATGAATATAAAGTATAAGCATACCAATACTGAGTAAAGTTTGGAACTTTCAGACGTCAAATTAAGAAATTTCAATACCAATACATTTCAAGAATGATCAGTGCTATCCGCACAATTGAGCACGCTTTTTTTTTTTTTTTGAATAGTTCACATATGATAAATGCTATCTTTATGTATAGGCTAAAGCTCTCAAGATACTTTTTATTAGTCAAACCTTCAGAATCCGAAATTAGTTGTTATAAGTTTGATGGTAGGAAAGTGAAGTCAAGTAAATTCGTTTAAAATAAACATGAAAATAACTATTTTAAATGTTAAAACCCTGTTTACATACTTCTAGCTTCTAAAATAACTTGTTTGCAATAGAGATATCCCATTCAATGCTCAATGAAGCCACACACAGAAGAGGTCCAACGAAAGAACCAAATGCTTTGTAGGAGTACTAGTACTTGATGGTGGGAAGTGAAACAAAATCAAAAAGCAAACAGAATTATGTACCTGGCCTCGTTGAGAACAGCCAAGACCCTCTTTTGAAGAGCCAAAACTTCTCCTGCTGCCTTTTTTCCTGCTTCTACGCCTGCATTAATAACCAGAAAATCATGCATTAGTGCTTAATATGATAAAGGCAAAGCTTTAAGAGCATGATTATTTACAGTATTGCCTCCCTCGTAGTTTATCAAGTAAGCAATAAAATACTAAGTAACATACCAGGCTGATGGTAAGCGTTAATGTTGATGAGGAAAGCATATATCCCAACAGCTCGTTCATAAAGTGCAATAAGAGCTCCTACAGAAGTAGGATTTATTTCTTGTACAGTTACTGTAATTGATTCCCTATCATTTGCATAGAGAGCTGAACGGGTGCCCTGTACAAAGAGCCTGCTGGTTTTAGTGATAGACAATAGGAAACTAGTAATAGTCTAGATATTGCCATGTTGCATAACATAGATATAATAATCTACATTAGTTGTCTATACACGACAGAAACTAGCTTTAGAGCACACAGCTATTACTACGAATGTTTCTCAAGAACCATACTAAATCATCCTCAAAGAACTCAAAAGTTGAAAGGTTCCATGGAATGTCTGAATAGATAACAATTATCAGTTTGAGCGGCAACAAAACTTGAGATAAACTATAATTAAGTTTAGGCAAGACAGGACTGGCATAAAAAATACTTCAAATCAGTTTCTGCCTTTCTGGAAGAAAGTCATGGTTGCACATTAGATTCATATGACAAGGCAAGAGTATGTTACCTAGAACGGAATACATAGTGGTACACTAGTTTCTCAGGAATGCAGTAGAAGGGGGTAAGATTAGTCAGAACGTTATTTCAAAACGTGGTTCAGTCGGAACATTAATATGGATCGACATACATAAAAAATCAATAACTTACTTTTGTCACTGTATAGTTTTTATCTCTCATTAAGGTCGATTAGGTATTCTCTCTTCTGATCAAAAGCAACTCTTCCTTTTCTTCATACAGGCATAACTCTTTTGCATTATTTATTAAGGTGGTTTAATAAATTAGATCTAGAAAATTGAAGTACTTCTTCACTATTCTCAGTTAGCTACTTTTTGTGATCCGGATCGCGAACCCATGACGAATCAGAACGTGCGATCAGGATTGCGGTTTGAAGGGGGAAGGGGGATCTGTAATGGTTACTATGGGCACGACCACCAACACAAAAGGCTACAAAAATAGGCGCAATCAACATTTACAGTTTGTAGCAGCTTTCTGTATTCTTCAATGGAAGTAAGAATAGTTAATATTAGACTATTGAGCCCAAAAGGAAGCCCAAAATGAAAACAGATCGAAAATCATTAGTTTGAGATGAGGAAGAATAGTCAAAACAAGACCTGAAGCATTCCAAACAAGTAGTCACCACACGTAACACCTGGCTCAAGCTCCTCCTCTTGACCCGGAGGCCTATCCCGTAATACTTCAATGAAAGTAGCAAAAAAGTTATGGACGCCTTCTCTTAGCTGTTGAATATAGCTGCAATAACAAAATCAAGCATATAAGTAGACATTCACTGATATCAAGTCAAACAAGAGAAAGAATTGCAGAAACTAACGCATGCTGATCAGTGCTTCCTTTATTTCCATACACAGTTAACCCTTGATTAACCTGCCAGAAGAAAACAGTCACTATCAGAGGCAGGAAATCTGCAATAAACCATTAAATATCATCCTACTAAGCTGCATCAACAACATAGATCCCTAGTAGATGGATTCAGCGACATGTACTGGGCAAGGATAAGTACTAAGTACCAAATTCGTCCATTTGCTAAAAGTGTTTTTCTCTAATTTTTTGTTCATGGAAAGCACTCCTTTCTCAATGGACAGCAATACGAAGGATCGAGCTGAATGAAAAAAATCACAGCTCATAAAAATTGATAGAGAAAAAACACTTGCTGTTATTGCTGGCGTTGCACAACTGACCTTAAGTAAACAACTGAAAAATGAGTCAGGCCACCTCAAGCTTTGCCCGCTTATCACAAAACCAAACTCAAGTCAACTGATCTAAAGGCACTAATTGACTGTCAAGTGGCAATTAGATCTCATTTGATCACTTATAGATTGAAGTCCTCAATTTTTCATGTATATATACCTTGATTTAATTGCATCAGAAAACAAAGTCCACCTTATGAAAGATATTCATCATGAAACGTTTTTTGTTGCTACATGTATAGTCTGAACTTCTCATAATTGACACTAACTGTAAGGAGGGATATACTAGCCAATCCAAATAATAAAAATGTGACAAGAAGTGACGTCAAGGTACCAGTTCTCCGTAAAATGAAAGCATTTCTACTGACTGTATAAACAACATATTTCAACAAACAATCTCAGCTGATAAAAGAATCTTATACGAAAAATTAGTAATAGATACCCGATTTCCATCAAGATCAAATTCTTTTCCAAGAGATTCCATGACCAATTGTTGCAAATACCGACTAAAGAGTAGCAAACTGTCCTTATAAGGAAGCACAACCATATCCTGCAAGCAGGAAAAAGGCACAGAAGATGAGCCAAACAAGCTGAACTGAATGAGATGAATGTAGAAACTACAGTTGAAACAAAATTATATGAGTAAATATTGCATACCTTAGATCCCACACCATCAGAAGCCCAGTACCAACACAAAGCAAGCAAGGCTGCTGGATTATCCTTAAGCTTGATAAGATGAACGAATCAAAAGTAACTTATTCTTAATTGGCATAAAAGTTAAGCAACATTTGGGGTCAATTTACAAGATGTAAAACATCTTTACCACAGTCGTCCGAGTTGCCTCATCCATCAAGGCAGCACCAGCAAGCATTTCTTTGATCTTGATACCCTGTGAAGGTCATTGCTGATTTTAGTCCAAATGTTCACATTTAGCCTGTGACAACTTTTTTAAATGACAAGACCGCACCTGTAGTGCAGCTGGAAGTAGACCAACTGCTGACATTTCTGAGGTTCTACCTCCCACCCAGTCAAACATAGGAAATCTTGCTAACCAACCCTCTATTCTTGCAGTATTGTCTAATAAAGAATTCTCCTGAGTGATTGCAACACCCTGCAGAAGAATCGGTGCTCTAAGCAATCGATCAAATGAGAGTGAAAATAAATGTTCATGCATGCTTGACCACCTCTGTACATATGAATTGACTATCATTAAATCCTAAGCAAGAAATTACAAGATCTTATGGTAACAAATGGTCTTGAAGGAAACAACTTGTAGTTGTTAAAGATGGAGAGGACTCTTTACCCAGCTTAGGATGTTAGGATCCAAATACCATGTTGCATGAAGCCAAATTTGTATGAATTTAGCAGCAAATATGGGATGACAGTTTGAAATTTCACATTTCTTCTTCAAATAATATAACAAGTAAAGGTGCTTTCTTTAAAACTAATGCTGCCTTATAAACTGAATATAAGCTGTTGTGCCACCAATATAAACAGAAATTAATACTGTTGTCAACCTATTTGAGTATTGAGAATGATGCTACACAGAATTGCAAAAGACAGATCATGGAACTATAATGAAGAGAGATAGTTGCTATAAAATTTACTATAGTCATCTACCATGTTGTCACTAAAAGATCTAACCATGCGGCAGTTCCATTCCGTAGCCTTTCTTTGTTCAGCCGACATCAGCCTAATCACTTTCTTACTTTTAATGTTGACCGGATCATGAACTTTTAAGTTTGTTTTTGAGAACTAAACATAACTCTTATGCACTGACTAGACAAAAGGGGAACAAGATGCTGTGAAAACGAGATTCCAGGTTCAATATCTTCACAAATATGCTGACCGACAAAAAAAAGAATTAGCTAAAGTTAGTTTTATTGAATATTGATACTACTGAGTCGACATTTTGAATCCACAACCTCACGAAACTGAAAGGGTTTAGAATTGGCTTTGATACCATGTTACCCAAAAAATTAATCTAATAGAAAATAGAGTCAGTAATATATATGATCAACACCCCCAAACAAGGCACGTGGAATTGACATGCGAGGTTAGACATGGGGATTCAATCCATTAGAATATAATGCTGAAATTCAATCTGTTAAACACTGAAGGGGGGATAGAACCCATGACCTCATAGAATGAAGGGTAGGATTATTACGTAGTCCTAACATAAAAAATGATGAACAAGCACTTATGTTGTCCTGATGTGCCCTGAGACATCCATGTCCAACTCTAAAATAGAGAAGATATATATAAAGCAAAAAAAAGAACCTGAGATTAAAACCTGTTTTGCGAAAATCAGTCCAGCTTTACGGAAAGCTCTCTGTACTTCTAATAGACCATTTCGGGTTTCAGGGGTACCTCCGCTCTGAAATTACAAAAAGAAAAATGAAACTATACTCCATTATGAACAATTACAATTCGAACAAACATTACAATTCCTCGGAAAAAAATGGAAAAGAGCAAAAGGAAGACAATGGGTATATCTTGCAGACCTTAGATATTACAATTACAAGAGTTGAGGCGAGTTCCGCTCCAAGTTGTGCAATTTGATGATCAATACCAGCTGGGTCTGTATTGTCAATAAATCTTATCTGGCACGTCAAGGAAGATGGAAAGACAAACATAACATGTAAGAACAGCATTTACACAGCAATTGTCACAGAAATTGTTGAATGCTAATAATATCTTGGGAAAAATGATATTAAAACACAGAAGATAATTAGCTATATTGACTAGCACCTCCAAACAAAGTGAAAAAAAGAAACATAAAAAAAGGCAGTGAGTCAGAACATTTATGGGTAACATTTGTTGCCTTGGTTAATGGCGGTACATCATACTATGGCAATCCAAGAGTAGAATTGTCTTAATAAGGGTTTAAACTTTAAACAAGACAAGCTTGAACAATCTTGGCGCCTGAAATACCTAAATGACAAGATCAAGCTCCTTTGAAGCTCAATTCAAGCTGGGAATGGCTGAGCTTGAACTTGGATTGCAACTACTCTGAGCCAGTACAAGATCAGCTAGTTAGCTTGGCAAGAAAACTGAATAAGCTGAATCAATCTGTAAGCTCAGTTAGGCTTGTTGGCTTGGCTAGCCAGCTCCAAAATGAACACTGAATGAAGTTTCCTTTTTTAGAAAAGAAAAGCTCTGAATGCTGTTTGTTGGACAAGGATTCAAATGAGTAACCTCTTGTTTGTGCACAGAGAGGTTGATCATTATCCTAGATTGAGCTCATATAGAACTTTCATTGATTATTGTACTTAATTATATATACATATATAATCAAGTGTTTTGAGCTGAGCCTAGTTCAAGCTCGGCTCGTATAACGAATCGAGCTCAAAATCCTGGCTTGAGCTGGGTTTCTTTAACAATGAGTGAGCTTGGCTCAGGCAAAACCAAAAAAAGGAGTTGACCTTGAGCAGCTCGCAGGCCATGAGGTTTTCTCACACCCTTAACCGAAAGGATAAAATAAGACTTTCAGCTGAAGTTAGAGAGATTTTTCACTAGGTAGCGGCCAATGAGAAGAAAATAATCCCAATAGACGTGACTTCAATTCATCTCAGTTGCATCAATAACTTGGAGACAAACCATTGGAATAGAGTCACTATCATGACTTGGAAGATGCAGGATATACCTTTAGTGGAGGATTGTCAGGAGCCAATGCCTCGGCAACAAACTGAGGCCCTAGAGCTGAACCACCAATTCCTATAGAAAGTATCTGGGTAAAGCGACCAGCTGTAGAGGATGGCGGCTTAATCTGTTCATATATCAATGCCAGCAGCACAAGAGAAGCAAACTTTAGTATGAAAAAAAAGTTGATTGATGCTTTGAGGAACGCATGACATATCTAGTAAAGTGCTAGCATATCGAGCAGTAAAAGGAAAACATCTAACTAAGCGGGTGAACCAGAGAAAATTCAGCTATGGCTATCAATGATTAACATTAGTCCACTACTTCGATGAAAGGACCCTTAAAAATTAGAAATAGTTAGACAAAGCAATCTGAGTAGATATGGTTATTTTGATGTATCAGATATATAAACAAAGATAATTTGTGACTTTCACCCCTTCTTGACATTTAAACCACCAATGTTCAAAATGATACAGAATAAGTAACAAATTGCGCAAAAAAAGTCGCCTTAACGAACTAACCAATGGTTTAAGCTCTTAAAGCTCATGATCGGTAAAGCTCAAAATACATGACAAAGTTAATTCTGTCGGACCTGTAATAGATTTTTCTAAGACGTCTTACACAATGGAAGAACCTTTGATGCATTCAACAGGCAAAGAATATTTTAGCACTCAAGATGTAAAAATTGAAATTGTATTTCACAAGAGCAAGATCATGCATTTTCAAGGACTGCTTAAACGCCTTGACAAATGGCGGTGCCCAGAAACCATAAGGATCCCTCTGCCTAAGAGATCCGTTGGGCACCTTGAATACCGTTAATGATAGTACAGAGCCAAAAACTTCACAATGCCCACGTTTTTTGGCGTTTATAGAAATGCCCGAAGCTAAGTAGATTAACTTAGCAAGAGTTCAAGAGAAAGTAACCCAAGATTGCCTTTTTCGACTGTTGCAATGAAAATGGTACAGAAAATTGTCACTGGCCTTACCTTAGCACTGATGATGTCGTCCGCAAATTTGCAGATTGCATCAAGCGTGTTCTCGATCTGCGACCTCAGGATCTGGGTCGGCGCGAGCTTAGGGCTTCGGAGCCAGTAGTGGCCCACCATCCGCCCCTCGTCCGGGTTCGAGATCGCCCCCTTCTCGAGCTCCTGCATCGCCCGGAACGCCTTCTGGAGCCTCGGCTCCATCCGCTCGACGAACTCGTCGGTGAACCCGATCCGGCTCACGTCCAGATACAGCTTTAGCTCCTTGTGGTGGTACAACCAGTGGACGTAGCGCTTCCAGAGGCGGATCGGGTCCTTCTCGATGCCCCCGGGCTTCTTCTCGACGGGCGCGGAGTTTGACCCGCCGGAGGAGGAGGTGGAGGAGCGGGATAGGTCGGCGACGGAGTGCGGCGGCCGGAACCGGCGGAGGCTGCCGGAGGGGGCGGCGTCGGGGCGGAGGGGTCGGGAGGGGCGGAGGCAGAGGGAGCGGCGGGGGCCGAGGGTGGAGGAAGGGGCGCATACCCCGGAGATCGACGCCATGGAAGTCGAATGAGAGAGCTCGAGAGAGAGGCGGAGAAGACGATGGATGAGGAGAGTAGCAGGGGAGGGGAGGGGCGATTCGCTCTCACCACATTAGAACGGTTGGACTCGCGAGCAGGGGAAGGGGAAGGGAGTGGGGGTTTTATTTTATACGAAGGGAGATGCCAAATGGGGGCAGTGGGGGAGGTGGCACGTGTGGGAGACGGCGGGAGGGTTTCGCACGCGCGGAGGGGCGTCGCTGGCGGTGTCCCGTAGCGAGCGGAGATATTTGAAAGCCATCGTTGGTTGGTGTTTTCGTACTATGACGGTCGTTGATTGGAACAGAGGGTCTGAAGTCATGGACGGCTGGGATTCATTGACTCGTGGCATCAAAGGTAGGTGGCTCTGTGGCAATTAATATTTTGGGGAGCAATGTTGTCTTTACTTCTTTCTTTTTTTTTATTTGATATTCTATTCTGATTCGCTTACAATAATAACTCGTAGACTCGATCCATCAATCCAAAATGGTTAAATTCAATTATAATTATTAGTATGCGAAACTTTTTATATTTCTAATTATAATTTTTTTTTTCATCCAACGTGGGACTATCGGACGTTATAAATAATCCGTTTCTTATTATACTATTTAATGTAAGATGCATAAAAAAAAGTTAACAAAGGTGGTGATAACTGATGGCATCAGCCAGGGGGCATAAACGAACTTGACTCTCAACACCATAGATGTTTGACCCAACGAGTTCACAAAAGGCACGCTAACAAAAAAAAAGAAAAAAAGATTAACAGCTTAATCTGAAAAATTAATCTTTTTTTTTTTTTTGAAACTATGATTCTAAAATTACTCTATTTAAAGAGTGAAGAATTGTGCTGTTATGTCTAGGGGTGAAGACCGTCAAATACGGTCGAATTTTTGACGAAATTATATTCATATCCATATTTTTCTTCAATTCAAGTGTTAATATGTGTCAGATGGTAAATTTTCGTTAACATATCCAAACGGATTTAGATTTAGATATAAGTTAAATTTGTATTCGAATATTATTCGAATAAAAATATATATTAATATGCATATATAAATATAAATTAGAATTAGCATGAATAAGACATACAATGCAATGAAAGGTTCACACTCACGTTCAAATTTTGAATTCCTATATTTTATTCAATAAAATTCAATACTTTAACAAACATAGATGTAATTTTAACATAAAATCATAGTAAAATAAATGAAAAATACAATAGAAAACTACTTTATCCCTCTACAATATATTTATAGCCATCTTATCTCTCCGGAGTAAAAACGGTCGAATACGGAGGGATTTTTAAAGAACCAAATTTGCATCTTTCTTTTTTATTTTTTCCGAATGCAAATTCGGATACGAATAAGTGTTGAATTCTAAATTTTGACATCTATATTCGCATTCTATCGAATCTGATGCAGAGTTTATCCTAACCGCTTTCATCTCTAGTTATGTCTTCAATTTTTTTTTTCCTTCAAAAATGAAAACATCCATTATATTTATACAAGTTATAGTAATTGTCGGATCGTTGGCGCTAACCATTAATCCCAAAAGCTCGAGCTGTTAGAAATACGCAACCAATTCACTTAAAGCGTATAGATACATCGCGCACGAATTTCGATTGTGATTCGGCCCCACAAGTCTCACGCCATTTCGAACATGACTCGGCCCAACATGGCCTCTCGCCACATGGCAGGATGCTGGCCCATTTAAGCCAACAATCTCCCCTCCAGCACATGCACACATTCGCAGCATTCGGGAATCGAACCCGTGACCTCTGGCTCTGATACCACTTGTCGGATCGTTGGCGCTAACCATTAATCCCAAAAGCTCGAGCTGTTAGAAATACGCAACCAATTCACTTAAGGCGTACAGATACAGCGCCCACGAATTTCGATTGTGACTCGGCCCCACAAGCCTCACGCCATTTCGAACATGACTCGGCCCACCCAACCTCACGCCATTTCGAACATGACTCGGTCCAACATGACCTCTCGCCACAGGACAGGATGCTGGCCCATTTAAGCCAACAGTAATTTCCAGCCATTTTGGTTGTAAAATTTTTGCCATGGAATCAAGTACTGTTGCTGTTCAAGTTTCGCCGTAGGATTACTTTTCTTTTCTTTATTAAAGAGAGCCGAGGCTTAACGTGATGTTCATGCTACGTGGATCAACAATCACTATATGAAGCAGTGTTTAGCTATCGACCATACTATATTTCTAACTGAATTTATTTTCAGAAAATAAAAGAAGCTGATATGGAAACTCTCTCAATTATAAGAATGTTTTTTCTGTCCTAATTATAACACATAGGATACACAATATATAATCAAATATTTTTACATTGTATAAGTACAATTTTTTTTTTCCCCAATATTATTTCATGCGTACATAATTGTTGTATTGCTCCTGGTTTACGTTTTTTTATTCAGTTGCCTAACACAATTGGTTTGAAATATCCTATATGATCATATAGCTATTACAGAGAAGATTTTTTTTGTTACCTACATATATACAAATCTAAATGTGACATCTCACTTTTTTTTCTTTCTTGCAACTTTTATTTTTTATTTAAATTATTCTAGTTTTGTAAATTAGCAATTTTGTTAAATATAATGGTGTAATTGGCCATTATCGGTCAATTAATTCAGTTTTATTTGCCACAAAATTATTTGAACTATTAAAATGATAACATTATAAAATAAAAAAAAGCTGATAATCTCTATTTTTTTGGGGCTAAATTCAATAAACTCCTAATTTTTTGGTTGCTATTTCCTTTATCTGAGGGGGGTCTTCATACTGACGTCTTGAAGAAAGAAAGAAGAAACAGAAGAAATTCTCTGAATAGTATAAAACAGTACGGCCTATGATCTTGTGAAGTAACCCGGGACAACTTCAACAACAATAAAAGGGAGAAAAAGTAAAAGCTACATTTTTTATCCACTGCATCGTCAAGAAATTGGAATAGCATTTTGGGCCAGTGGATCGGTGGCGAGGCCACGCAAAGGAAGGTGATGCTTTACTTTTATAATGATCTGAACATGCAAACCCGGACGCCTGCGCTTCTCGACTTTATTTTAGGCTAAGTTATATTCTACTGTACTGTACTTTAGTATTATTTTTATTTATTATATTATACTATTTTTTCAAAGATATGATTATATTATTATATTATACTATTCTCGACTCTAACTGTATTTTAGATTTACTTTTATTTTTTAATTATGTATTATTTTTTCTCTTATATAGTTATATATCACTAAATTATATATATTTTTTCTCATCAATCTTTACATTATTGTTAGCAAATCTATTTATTTTAGATAAAATAAAAAAACTTTATAAAAGACATTGCTTAAATAGTTGAAAAATATAAAATGATCCCTTTGATAGACTCATTGAAAGCTTCTATCAAGTTATTTTTAATTATTTTTTTATATTTTTTATTATTTTTTATGTTAAAATGAGTTGAATATATATTTTGCCACTTTTAATCAATAAATTTTTAACAGCTTTCATACAAAATTGTTGGTTTGTTACTTATATTGTAGGGATTGAAAAAAGGATAGTTGAGTAGTGTTTTTGAAAAAAGAATAGTATAATGGAGAAAGTAAAAAAATATGTAAAGTACGGTATAATGTGATTAAGCTTTTATTTTATAAAAAAATGTTGTCTGTGCTGGATGCAATGTGGGCCCAGCACGGCCCATGTTCTCCAGGCCGAATGGGCCATGGCAGGGCCGGCCCAGTCCGGATGCAAATTCAGAGCCGGGCAAGGTCCGTTCCGGCCCATTTTTTTATTATCTCCAAAAATAAAAAAAACAAAATATTCTCGGCCAATTTGCATAAAAAATCCACTAGTTTTGGGCTTTTGCAAAATTAGGTCGCTAAGTCCGAATTTTCAGCAAACTGATCAAAATACTCTTTTTACTTTTTCTCTCTCCTCTTTTTTTTCTCTCTCCTCTTTTTTTTTTCTCTCGCTCTTTTTTTTTTCTCTCCGAACGGCGGAGGCGGAGGCGGAGGCGGAGGCGGAGGCGGAGGCGGAGGCGGAGGCGGAGGCGGAGGCGGAGGCGGAGGCGGAGGCGGAGGCGGAGGCGGAGGCGGAGGCGGAGGCGGAGGCGGAGGCGGAGGCGGAAACGGCCCGCCTCGCCTCTGCCCCTCACGCCCTCGCCCTCGCACGCGCACCCTCGCCCTCCTCGCCTCCGACCCCGCCGAGGCCGCGCCGCGCCGCGACTCTTTTTTTTTTTTTTTACCTCTCCGACCCTCCTCCACCCGCCGTCCCCACCGCCGCCGCCGGCGACGAAAAAGTGTTTCTTGGGGCCGAGAAGCACGCCGGCGAGGGAGGGGAAAAAAAATAGTTACACTCCGGCGAAGGAAGTATGGTCGTAACCAAAAAAAATTGTAAAGAGAAAAAATAAGAAATAATAAAAAATTATATTTTTTCCTACAGAAAAGATCAAAAATCATAGAAGAAGGAAGAAAAAGATGAAATTGCACTGTTAAAATAAAATTGTACTGTTTTAAAAAAAATTTACACTGTTTTAAATAACTTTGAGACAGAAATTACACTCTTTGAGATGAAAATTACACTTTTTAGACTAAAATTACACTCTTTGGATAAAAATTACATCATTTCTTTTTCTCTTCTTCTTCCTCGTTGCACCATTTCTTCTCGTTGCACCATTTCTCCTCGTTGCACTATTTCTTTGCACTCTTTCTCCCCAACCAAATTCGGATCCGGTCACCTCCCTCTCCGGGCCGCGCGGCGCGGGGCGGATCTCGAGGAAGCACTCGGAATCGGGGGGAGGCGGGGAGGAGGAGCACGACGACGACGAGGAGAAGGCCTCAAAAGAGGAGGAGGAGGACGAGGATGACGACGGGCGCGGGCGCAGCCGGCGGGGGCGCCGGGCGCGGGCGCCGGGCGCGGGCGCCGGGCGCGGGGCGGGCGCCGGGCGCGGGCGTAGGGGGCACAGGGAGCGCCCTCTGCGCCCATCGTGGGGGCGCGGGCGGGGGGCGCAGGGGACGCGCCCCCTGCGCCTCTGCGCCCGCCCCCCCGGGTGGGCGCAGAGGGCGCTCCCTGCGCCCGCGCCCGGCGCCCCCAGGGTGGGCGCAGGAGGCGCGTCCCCTGCACCCGGGGCTGGCGCAGGGAGGGGGGCGCAGGGGACACGCCCCCTGCTCCCCATGGGCGCCCCCTGCGCCCGCGCACCTGCGCCCGCGCCCGTCGTCGTCCTCGTCCTCGTCCTCCTCTTTTGAGGCCTCCTCCTCGTCGTCGTCGTGCTCCTTATCCCCGCCTCCCCCGATTCCGAGTGCTTCCTCGAGATCCGCCCCGCGCCGCGCGGCCCGAAGAGGGAGATGATCGAATCCGAATTTGGTTGGGGAGAAAGAGTGCAAAGAAATAGTGCAACGAGAAGAAATGGTGCAACGAGAAAAAATGGTGCAACGAGAAAGAAGAAGAGAAAAAGAAATGGTGTAATTTTTATCCAAAGAGTGTAATTTTAGTCTAAAAAGTGTAATTTTCATCTTAAAGAGTGTAATTTCTGTCTTAAAGTTATTTAAAGTATTGTAAATTTTTTTTAAAACAGTGCAACATTATTTTAACAGTGCAATTTCATCATTTTCTTCCTTCTTCTATGGATTTTGATCTTTCATGTAGGAAAAAATATATATTTTTATTATTTCTTATTTTTTTTCTCTTTACAATTTTTTTTTTGTCACGACCCACCGCCTTCGCCGGAGTGTAACTATTTTTTTCCCCTCCCTCGCCGGCGGCGGCGGTGGGGACGACGGGTGGAGGAGGATCGGAGAGGTAAAAAAAAAAAAGAGTCGCGGCGCGGCGCGGCCTCGGCGGGGTCGGAGGCGAGGAGGGCGAGGGTGCGCGTGCGAGGGCGAGGGCGTGAGGGGCAGAGGCGAGGCGGGCCGCCTCCGCCTCCGCCTCCGCCTCCGCCGTTCGGAGAGAAAAAAAAAGCGAGAGAAAAAAAAGAGGAGAGAGAAAAAAAAGAGGAGAGAGAAAAAATAAGAAGGGTATTTCGGTCAGTTTACTGAAAATTCAGACCGAATCTGCAAAATCAAAAATAGCTACCCAATTTTGCAAAAGCTCAAAACTAGTGGATTTTTTATGCAAAAAGGCGAATATTCTCAATGTCTTTAGACTATTATAAGAGTATTACGGTAAAAAAAAAAGGCCAATTTGCATAAATAATCCACTAGTTTTGGGCTTTTGCAAAATTGGGTCACTTTTTTTGATTTTGCAGATTCGGTCCGGATTTTCAGCAAACTGACCAAAATATCCTTGTTACTTTTTCTCTCTCCTCTTTTTTTCTCTCTCCTCTTTTTTTTATCGCTCTTTTTTTTTCCTCTCCGAAGAAGGAGGCGGAGGCGGAGGCGGAAATGGCCCGCCTCGCCTCGCCCTCGCCCTCGCCCGCGCACCCTCGCCCTCCTCGCCTCCGACCCCGCCGAGGCCGCACCGCGCCGCGATTTTTTTTTTACCCTCTCCTCTCCGATCCTTCTCCACCCGCCGTCCCCACCGCCGTCGCCGGCGATGAAAAAGAAGTGCTTCTTGGGGCCGAGAAGCACGCCGGCGAGAGAGGAGAAAAAAATATAGTTTCACTCCGGCGAGGGATGGATCGTGAAAAAAAAAATTATAGAGAGAAAAAAAATAAAAAATAAAAATAAAAAAATATTTTTTCCTACAGGAAAGACTAAAAATCATACAAAAAGGAAGAAAAAGAAGAAATTACACTGTTAAAATAAAATTGCACCGTTTTAAAAAAAATTTGCACTGTTTTAAATGAAAGTTGCACTATTTGAGACAGAAATTACACTCTTTGAAAAGAGAGTTGCACTCTTTAGGCCAACGTTGCACTATTTAGAAAAATTTACACCATTTCTTTTTCTCTTCTTCTTCCTCGTTGCACCATTTCTCCTCGTTGCACTATTTCTTTGCACTCTTTCTCCCCAACCAAACTCGATTCGGTCACCTCCCTCTTCGGGCCGCGCGGCGCGGGGCGGATCTCGAGAAAGCACTCGAAATCCGGGGGGAGGCGGGGAGGAGGAGCACGACGACGACGAGGAGAAAGCCTCAAAGGAGGAGGAGGAGGACGAGGACGACGACGGGCGCGGGCGCGGAAGCGAGCGCGGGTGCAGGGGCGCGGGGGGCGCCCAGGGGGCGCGTCCCCTGCGCCCCCCCTCCCTGCGCCCGCCCAGGCGGGGCGCAGGGGACGCGCCCCCTGCGCCCCCTGGGGGCACCGGGCGCGGGCGCAGCCCTGCGCCCACCCGGGGGGGCCGACGGGGGCCCGGGCCCGGGGCCGGGCGGGGACGGGCGCCCGGGCGGGCGCAGGGGCGCAGGGAGCGCCCCCTGCGCCCACGCCCGGCGCCCCTGCCGGCTGCGCCCGCGCCCGTCGTCGTCCTCGTCCTCCTCCTCCTCCTTTGATGCTTCCTCCTCGTCGTCGTGCTCCTCCTCCCCGCCTCCCCCCGGATTCCGAATGCTTCCTCGAGATCCGCCCCGCGCCGCGCGGTCCGGAGAGGGAGGTGACCGGATCGAGTTTGGTTGGAGAGAAAGAGTGCAAAGTAATAGTGCAACGAGAAGAAATGGTGCAACGAGTGTAATTTCTGTCTCAAATAGTGCAACTTTTATTTAAAACAGTGCAAATTTTTTTTAAAACGGTATAATTTTATTTTAACAGTGTAATTTCTTCTTTTTCTTCCTTTTTGTATGATTTTTAGACTTTCCTGTAGGAAAAAATATTATTTTTATTTTTTATTTTTTTTCTCTCTATATTTTTTTTTTTCACGATCCATCTCTCGCCGCAGTGAAACTATATTTTTTTTCCCTCTCTCGCCGGCGTGCTTCTCGGCCCCAAGAAGCACTTCTTTTTCGTCGCCGGCGGCGGCGGTGGGGACGGCGGGTGGAGGAGGGTCGGAGAGGTAAAAAAAAAAAAAAAAAGAGTCGCGGCGCGGCGCGGCCTCGGCGGGGTCGGAGGCGAGGAGGGCGAGGGTGCGCGTGCGAGGGCGAGGGTGTGAGGGGCAGAGGCGAGGTGGGTCGTTTCCGCCTCCGTCGTTCGGAGAGAAAAAAAAAAGAGGAGAGAGAAAAAAAAGAGAAGAGAGAAAAAATAAGAAGGGTATTTTTGTCAGTTTGCTGAAAATTCGGACTGAATCTGCAAAATCGAAAATAGCGATCAAATTTTGCAAAAGCCCAAAACTAGTGGATTTTTTATGCAAAAAGGCCACAAAAAAAATATAAAAGTTAAAAATATATTTTTTTAAAAAAATTTAAAAAATTGAGAAGAGTAGAGAGATGAGAAAGGCCTTTCGAAAGATGTGTATATATCTTCGACCTAGTTTTGGAGTGTACATATATAACGTTACATTGCTCTGTATTTCTTTCAATAAATAAATTTAGAATCTTCTTTTTATCATCGCCACGGGGACGATATATATATATATATATATCTATATGATATTTACGGGATTCTCTGTTCGTCGGTGTGAACAGTAACGCCGGGGAGATGTGGTGGGAGGGGTTCGAAGAAGACGACGAAGCCGAGCAAGAGGAGGAGAGAGAATCGCCCTTAGATTTCGACTTCATCTCCCACCTATCCAAGCCTAAGGTAAACCCTAGCCAAATCCCTCCTCTTTTCTCTATCAGACGCACGTTTTCGTATCTTTGCGCGATTAATTTGCCCTCAATCCTCGTATTTCCACTTTTTTCCCGAATTTTGGGTGGAATTAGGGCTCTATTGAGTGAAATTTTGTGATTTCTAGGGATTTTTAGGTTAGATGAAGCTCGGTATGTCAAGGAGACAGTGAGTTAGGGTGTTTGATGAGTAGTTTGTTATGAATTAGGGTTGTGCATGTTGCGAGTATAGTAGAAGTATGTTTGGCGAGGATGTTTCCATGTTTTCTGCTATTAATCCGTGTTCGGTAGCTAATTTGAGGTGAAGCTAATTTGAGGTGAATGAGAATAATGGGTAGAAAATTTGAATTCTTCAGCAGCAGTAATATGCTAATTTGGTGCAATATGTTAGCTTGTATATTGTCGGTGGTAGTATTTTTCTTGTGGATTTGATTGGTTGCAATGAAAAGTTATTGAGAAAGAAAAGATAAGAAAAGATTGAGATAAGTGATGAATGATGGAGATTGAGCCTTCAATCTTGCTCTTCATCCCAGGCGGATTCTATTTCTCTGTTGTGTGGACATTGGAAGGGCTAATCTTCTGGAAGAATTAAGGAACTTTTACTTCACTTTGGTAGGCCGTGATTGCTTGACTTCACAAACAGTTGAGTATCACATGCATTGAGCAACGCAGGCACAGCTTTCCTACATTAATGGATTTTTTTTTTTTTTTCTGTTAAATAAATTTGATGTAAGAATTTGTTTTCCTCTTGACCACTTTGGCTCTTCCTAATGAATAATATAACTATAATTGGCACTGAATTCACTTATGAATATATGGATTAATAACTGGAAGAACATTTCTTTGCTGCATGGGTAAATGAAAATGAGAGCAGCAGATAGCAGCTCTAGAGTTTGCTAAAAATGTAGGTCTGAGTAGACTGTCAGAAAAAAAAGTGTAGTGCTGGCTTTGAAAATATATTGTTACTAACTAATTCCGTCGCAAGTGAGACACAGTATAAAGTCCTGCTTAATGGTTCATTATGTAGTTTGCTGAAGGTGAAAAATCTACCATTACTAATAGATTTATTCAGAACTGAGATAACTGGCAATCAAATACTGCTTATTGTACAAAATTTGTTTGCCAAGGAAACATTTTCTCAATTTTCACATTCAAATGGTTAGCATATTGTGACCTAGCTCTTTTTTTTTTTCCTTTCTTCCTTTTTTTAACAATAAATTCAGCCTTCTTATGAAGGGATGAAAACTTGTGACTATTGGAATAGGGTCTATTCCTGCAATGTAACACTGTCACATAATTCAACCACCTTCAGATAGGTATAATTATGTACTACTATTGTAGAATTACATGAAGGGAGTGAGCAGATGTTAGTATATGAGTAGACGTTAGCTGATTAGCAATCTGCAGAATCTACCAAATTCAATTATGATGCGAGGAACTTGATCCTTCAAGATAGGGATGGCAATATATTTTATCTAGGTCTTTTTTGTATTGTTTTCTATGTGGACTCGTAAATATCTTATACAAAGATATGTACACCTATATAACACCGATGTTGAGCATAGTGTTCTTTTAGGCAAATATAATTATGTCTTCTTCTTCTTCTTTTTTTCCGTGCTGCTACTTTTTTGACGTATGTACTACTTTTTTGACGTATGTATGGCTATGTGCAGGATTATTACAAAATACTGGAAGTCGATTATGATGCTAATGAAGAGATCATTCGGTCAAACTTTATCCGGCTAGCATTGGTTTGTCCTTCTTTAATTGTCAAAGTTAAATTTCTTATTTTTGTATGCTTATTTAGCAATGAGTATCCTTTTGATTTTAAATTTTTTCTAAAACATTGGCAAAATCTGATTTGTTAGTCCTTATTAGTCGTGAAAAATTAATGATGCTTATAACACAATCCATTTTATGTGTTTTTCTTCCAAGAATCACTCTGTAGACGATGTTTAACGACTGTAATTTGATGTGCATGGAGTTCCTCAGAAGATGATATATGAGTCTATGACTGTGATGTTGTTGTTTCCCACAGAAATGGCATCCAGATAAGAAAAAAGGCGAGGAAAGTGCAACATCAAGATTTCAAGAGATTAATGAGGCATACCAAGGTTAGCTTGTTTGTGAGTGTTATAATGAATGTCAGAACAACCTGTAGTTTGCTGTACTCATCTACAAATATCAATCTACAAATATCATTACAGCGCTTGCTGCTTCGCAGTGTGGTTGGCAGTATATTGTCGTCATATACAGTTTCTTTAGCCCTTAATGTGTCGAAAGTGTATCTTGCCGAGGAATCTTATCATTGTTAAATGGAGGCAAAACATAAATTCTTTTATCTGCTAAGCTAATAGAATGAATTGCCTACTGTTTATGTCCTTGAAATTAAATTAGATGGGCAATGGAGTAGCAATGCTTCTTTCTTTCAGTCTTTTTTGCCATCTAGCAGTTTTAATTCTGTGAACTAGTTAATCGCGAAAGTATACTCACTGCAATAGATATATATATATTTGGCATCCACTTGAGTCTTTATTTGCTTGTAGAATTTCCATGATCTTCAAACAAGAACCTGGATGCTCATAGCTAATTATTTTCCTTGATGATAATAACTCCTTTTTAATTTATTAACAGCAAGAACCTAGATGCTCAGAGCTAATTATTTTCCTTGATGATAATAACTCCTTTTTATTTTATTAACAGCTCAAGCTTTTCTTTTAGGTCACTTACCCTATTATATCCTGTAATGACAATTCACATTTTGCTACATTGCTCTTCAAGTTCCATTGATATGAGTGCAATTTTGCTCCAAGTTTTTATCATGACATGCTCCTAATTTGACACTGTGCACTTTTGGACAGTTCTGAGCAATCCTGTTAAGAGGCGAGAGTATGATAGGAAGGGAATTCTGCGCATCCATGATAACAATGTTATGGTAAGAATCTCTCTCTCTCTCTCTCTCTCTCTCTCTCTCTCGGTCTCAGGGGGGCACCCTAGCCAAGGAAACTGTGGTGTGTTAATACCTTCTTCATCTGCTAATTTATCATATTCTGACAAAAATGATTTATAAACACCAATTGCCACATACCTCTTAAGTAGACAAAAGAGATACTCTGATATAGATATTCATGCACCCAAGATATGGTAACTGCAGCTTCAGAAGTTAAAAGTGTCCTAATCATGCCAGTTGCATAGAAACTATCTATGTTGCCTCTCTTGTATCTTTACGATCTTCTAAAGAGCTATTAAAGTACCATAATATGAGATGAAAGACAGTTTCCGGAAATGTAGTTCCACAAGTGCATGTACATTACATAAACCTCTACGTATGTGGTTTGAATTAGAATGGTGTCCAATCATTTTATCAGGGACTGCTGTTTTGATATTATTGGTGCATTTCTTCTCTAATGGAATAATTAAATCACCATGATATTATTTTTCAGAGTTCCATTGTTGAGCTAATAGCACTTCTGTTGCTCCAGATATGATGATGTAATGTTGGAATTGTTCTCATCAGTTGATACTTTTTGGTTTCAGGATTACTTGAATCGGTACAAGGGCTTAATATTGACCTGCAATGGTCTTGGTATCCGACACACAATATGGTAAAACTACATGTTGCAGCAACTTTTTGAGCGATCCTCTATATGATGAATGGCGTATTACAGTTGGTTGCTTGCGGCCGTTTAGTACATTATTTTGCTTTATAGTTGGTATGCTAGAATATATGACGGTAAAGTGAAAAATGAAAGACGGAAACCGATTGCCTTTTTAGTATGCGCTCTTTACTCTTGCTGATTAAAAGCCTGAAATCCTTTTGTATCATATTAAACTACTGAAATGTAATCTGTGCAGATTTCATTTAGAATACCATGTAGTGGAATTTTTATTTTTATTTCTTTTGGATTAAAGAGGGGTTTACCCTGTTTGAGACATGTAGTGGATAATATTATTTGGAAAATCCGTCCGACAGATTGAAAATTAGTGACAGGTGGAACTAAACTGCTTTCTTATGACAGGAGGGAAGTAAAATGTTCATGAAACAAATTAGTAACTCTTCCAAACTCGTTTGTTTGTTGTGTAAAGGCAATCATTTCTAATTAATCTATGCAAACCTGTGTTAATATGTGGGATCTTTTTGTGCCGCATTTAATCTGTTATTATATATATATATATATATATATATATAAAGAGAGATGTTGGAGAAAAATAAAGAAAGATATATATGAAAAAAAAGTTAAATTGAACAAAACTTATTTAATATTGAGATACAATAAGAATCTTAAACTTGATATTTCTCTATTTATTTGCAGTATTTATGATTTTTTATTGAAAAATAATTTCATGCATCTAAATTATCTTTTATTTTCAATTTGTTCTTTTTTGTTTATAAATTAGAACGTATTATTTCGATGTTTGAGAATTGTTTAAGCATATTTATATTGTTATTTGCTTGTGAGAACTTAGACAGTGGTCTTTTATTAAGAAAAATCACTTTTATCGCAGATAAATAAAGTAAGAGCCATCATCTGAGTTCAATAAGCCAACTTTTTACACAAGATATAATTAAAAAATAACTAATTTTGTATTAATTAATTTTAGAAAAAATATGTTATAAGAAGAAAATAAAATAATAAAGACTTGTATGTTTGAAAGAGTAAATGAGAATATTTTCAAACCAAGCATAGTGAATATTTAGTATTTATTTTTTCTGAATGAAAAACGTAACACTAAGTTTTCTCTTATAATTTAATAGATGTTTCAATCATGGAAGCAAGGATGGTAAAACAAATACTCCATTACTTGTAATTAAATTGATCATTTTGCCAACAACATTTTTTGCTCTTTTTGTCTTGCAAACCTTTTTCTAATTTCTTTTTTAATTTTACTTTTTTGTTTGAAAATATTTTTATACTCCTGATCCAAAGAATCATCAGCAACCTACATTACTCCTGATTTATACGGGACTAACCCATCCTATGTATAGATTTAAGTAAAATAAATTTTAAGTGACTTAACAATTAATTACACAAGATTCAAACACACAACAAGCATATTAATCACTCTGCAACAATCAACTCATCAACCAATTCAAGCAATTTCCAAAGTTTCCTCTCCCTACAAACAGCTTCAACCAATCTCATCCATGTTCCAATCTCCGGAGCAAATCCCATCTCGGCCAATCCACACAATGCAACAGTAGCATCAGCCACCCTTCCGAGATCACACAGCCCCAGCAGCAGCTCATTCGAAGCCGCAAAGTGCGGCGCAAATCCTCTCCCGAGCATCAGCCCCAGCAGACCCACGGCCCTCTCCATCTCCCCCCGCGCGCACAAGCAGTTCATCACGATTCGATAGCTCGCCGCATTCAGTCGAACACCTTCATGCGGTAAACTCTCCAGCAAATCCATCGCTTCCCCGACCCTCCCTCCCTTCGCCAACCCTTCGATCACGACGTTGTAGGCGACGACGTCGGCTTTGCACCCTTTCTCCCTCATCTCTCTCGCCAGTTCGATGCCTTCGTCCACTCTTCCCTGCCTGCAGAGACAACCTATTAACGTGGTGTAGCTCACCGCGTCCGGCGCAAATCCTGAGCTCCGCATTTCGTCGAACACCTTCTTTGCCTCTTCCACCTTCCCCTCTTTGCAGTATCCGTTCATCAGCGTCGAGTAGTTGAACACGTTGGGCTCGCAATTGTTGTTCCGCATGAAGTGCAGCACGGCTCTGGCCTTGTCGAGCCGGCCTTGTCGGCAGAAGCCGTCGATGAGCACGTTGTACGTCAAGGGGTCGGGCGCGATTCGGTCCTTGTCGATCATTTCTTCGAACAGGCGGAAGGCGTCTTTGAGCCGCCCCTGCTTGCACAGCCCCTTCATGAGCGTCGAGTAGGTGATCAGATTCGGCGGCGCCGTTTTCGAACTCCGCATCTCGTCGAGCACCCGGAAGGCGGCGCCGAGGTCCCCGGCCTTGCAGTGGAGCTTCACGACGATGTTGCGGACGCAGGAGTTGGGGCGTTCGACGTGGGAGAGGAGGTCCCGAGCGAGGTCGAAGCGGCCGGCGTCGACGAGGAGGTTGAGGGTGGCGGCGGCGGCGCGGGGGGAGGGGCGGCGGCGGACGATGGCGGGGATGGAGCGGAAGATGCGGAGGGCGGCCTCGGGAGGGGCGAGGCGGCGGGAGAGGAGGAGGGAGGCGAGGGAGAGGAGCGGGGCCTCGTGGAAGCGGCAGGGCTCGAGGCGCATGCGGCGGAGGAGGGCGTCGACGGCGCGGAGCTTGCGGGCGCGGGCGAGGCGGAGGAGGAGGGCGGAGTAGGTGGCGTCGTTGTGGGCGAAGCCGCGCTGCAGGGCCACGGAGTTGAAGACGTCGAGGGCGCGCTGCGGGTCCGGGGCGCCGTTGATGAGGCGCACGGCGGCGGCGTGGGAGACGAAGCGGGAGGGGGCCTTGGGATCCGGAGGGGGATCCGGAGGTGGAGTGGGAGAGGAGGAGGGTTTGAGGTATTGGAGAGGGGAGATCCATGGCAGGGGAGGAGGAGATGGGGACGGGGACGGGGACGGGGAAGGAGAGGGCTTGGAGAGGAGATGGTCACGCTGAGGTTTCATCCCATGATGCTGGAGAGAATTGCTCTGTTTCTGATCCCTCTGCTCAGCAGTAGGAAAATCTAACATATGGTAGGCTTAAATCAACTTTGGTGGAAATGTAAAAGAATTATGCTTCGAATTTGTAATCTCAGGTATCAACCATCAAGCTCTCTGTCACTTGAGCTAGGAATGGTCGGTGCATGAATGAATGAATGATAAAGTTATGGGGTGTTTGGTTTCCGCTATCGGTAGTGGATCATTGAAAGCGTTGGCTATTTATTTTTGGACTAAAATAGGTCCAACTTCCTGCCTCATGACAATAGACCCAGGAGACTAATAAGTTAAGTTCGGTGAGCCTAATAAGTTGAGTGGGGGTGTGATCCACAAGAGACTCAACGGCAAGAGGCTCAACAATAGACCCAACGTCCAGGTGGGTTGAGTCAGGTCGAAGCCCGTGAGCGCTATGGCTGAGCCCTTAAGTGTGATGGATGCGCCATTCCTATCAGGACGTGCTTTTAGGATAGTTGGTTAGCGCTTACGGTCCACAGAAAGTTCATTGTAGATTTTTTATGTTTTTGTAGTGTGTAATGTCACTCGGTAATGTAGTTGATAAGATACTGCCTTTAAATTTGAAATTTAAAATATGAATTAAATTTCAAATTTAAATTCAAATTTGAAATTAAATTTCAAGTTTAAATTCAAAATTGGAATTCAGAATTATGAATTAGACTTTAAATTTAAATTAAATCAATTTTCACGTTCAAATTCAAATTTTAAATTTAAATTCAGATTATGCATTCGATTTCAAGTTAAATTCAAAATTGAATTCAAATTTCATATTCGCATTCGATTTTTAAATTTTAAATTTTAAGTTTAAATTTATATTGTGAATTCAAAGTTTTAATTTTAAATTCAAATTCAGATTTTGAATCAAACTTTAAAATGAAATGCAGATTTAGAATTTAAAATTTTTAAATTCAAATAGTAAATGTATAAATAAATAAAATTTTTAAGTGTAAGGATAATTATGAAATATCATATTTATTACTGTCTACTTTGGAGTTTTATTATTAAACCAAAAACAATAATTTTATACTCATGGTAATTTTCAATAAGATAAATATGTGAAATTGTATAAAAATTATACAATTTTCAATAATCTCATTATTCCAAATAAATTTTTCTTAGTCTTTCACTATTTAGGAATTTTAGATAACACATTTCAAAGGTCCCCTAAAAACAACATTATCCATATGCCGTATACTACTTGTTTTTTATTTTATTTTACTAATATTTAAAAGATCTATCAACCCTTAGATGTAGGGATACAACTAGAATTTTCCTAGAATTAATAAATTGACGGATTATATATATATATATATATATAGTTGAGTTAGAATACTATCGATAGCAAACGGGCACTTTTACCATCCATTTGTTTTCGATGATGGAGCTTCCAAATCGACGATCGGCACTGTTGAATATGATCTAGAACATTTAAAGTATTTAGAAATTAAATTTCATGCTTTTTCGACATCATTGGCCTAATGATCAAAGGGTTTCAAATTTTATAATTTTAATGGTCGATATGAGACATTTTTTTGTTTAACGGTGCAAAAATATCCAAATCAATTAAATTTTTGTTAGAAAATTCTTTAAACTATTTAAAACAAGATTTATACTCTTGATCTTGATTACAAAACTCCTATCATCACTTTTTAAAGGATATTTATTTTCAACCATTCATTTTTGTGTCCACTTGATGGACAAGAAAATAATATCGAAGAAGTATGAAATTTGATTTCTAGATATTTTAAATGCTCTAGAGCATGTTCAACGTTACCGATCGTCGATTTGGAAGCTTCATCATCAAAAATAAATGGGTGGCAAAAGTGTTCGTTTGCTATCGATAGTATTCTAGCTCATCTCTCTCTCTCTCTCTCTCTCTCTCTCTCTCTCTCTCTCTCTCTCTCTCTCTCTCTCTCTCTCTCTATATATATATATATATATATATATATATATATATATATATAATTTATGAGCTTCTCTCGTATGAAACACATGAGCACTTATATAATTTATGAATGCTTATTATTTACATTTATTTATAAGCTTTTTCTAGGACTTCAATCCATCTATACATAGTGAGTTTCTAGGACTTCAATCCTTCCACACATGAGTGAGTTATATTATACTTGAGTGAGTTTCCTAAGTTGCATATGTTATAAGATATTGGAGGAAAAACATAAATTAATATATCAAAATATTTATCATAACAATGTTTAACTTATTTTAGTATTATTTTTTAACAATAAATAATTTATTTAAAAATCTTGTGATGAAATTGAAAGTTATAACAACTATGATTCACTTTAAGTGAATTTAAATTATTTTTAATTTATCCAAATTTAAGAATAATCAACTTTTTATATGATGGTCCTATTCATCCAAACTCCGAGTACAATATGTTGTCAAATTTAATCTAAACACTTAATTAATACAAACTGAAAATAAAAAGTATAACCTTATCGAATAAATATTCTTGATTGGGACCCTATTTGATTCGGTTAAATTGATTTTCGACCGGTTCCGTTGTGATTATCATAAACTTTTAATTTTTGGTTTTGATTTGATTTGAACTTCCAAACCAATCAAACCGAACCGAAAATTCATATATACTTAGGTATATATCAAATAATTATTCGATGCATGTTTTGGCGATTCTATTTCTTAATTTTTTTATAACTTTTTGTTTCGTAATTCTTACAAGATCCATTAGGTGTTGAAAATTTAACAATATTCTTTTTTTTATTTATTAAAGATGAAACAAAATATTCAGACCGAACCAAACTGAATAGCTTGGTTCGATTTGGTTCGGCTCAAAATAATCAGTTGGTTCAATTCGGAATTTAATAAAACCAAAAAACATGGATGGGTTCATAAAATATCGGAAAATCAAATCAAACCAAACCAAATCCAACCTATTAAATCTCTAATTACATCCCAATTTTAGATCCCTAATTTTTGAGATACTCAAACTTCACTCCACTCTAATTTATGATGGTTCACAAACCTTCAATTCAAGCTGATAAAAATATTCAGCTTTACATAGTCAACTAAGAAAAATATTAAGATAGAATATAACAATAAATGAAAATTTTCATTCTCAAAAATTGAATTAGTATGTTATGAAAACCAGTGACCCAGGGAAAAAAAAAGGAAATTAATTTGTTATTTTTTTCTTTTATTTCTTTCTTGAACGACATAGGTCGTCAATATCAAACAGTTGAAAATATATATATATATATATATAGAAATCATATTAATTTTCTGAGATGTTTATTATATCTTTTGAAAAAGAGGAAAGTATGGATGACTTGGAGTCACCACTATTATTTTCTTTTTAGTGACATATTTTTTTTTGAAAAATAATAAGTAAAATTGTAAAGTTGTACATAACTCTATGAAATTTTCATGTCAATCTCACATCCTGACTATATGAACATAAAAAATTTCGAACATGAAAATATACCACTGTGCAATAAACAAAAGTGATGAAATCATAAATCTAATCTTCTCAAGTTAATAATCTTCTCAAGTTAACTACATGGAAAAGAAATACATTACTAGATTCAAATTAAAATTCTAAGCAAATACCACCGAAAGAAATTTGTTAAAAATATTAATCAAGAGTTCACATACCCACAATTAGCTACAAAAATTCCATATAAAAAACTACAAAAGTACAAAACTAACTAGATTAACAAGCAAGAGACTAACAACTCTAAAGAAAATTTCATCAAACTAACCATATAGAATGTTGCTATTTATCATCAGTCCCGAGTACCTGCTGTTTGAGCTCATCAATTTTGGCGAACAATTCATCCCTGTTGTTCTGCATAGTATAAACAAGTTAGTTATGAAGGTGATCGCAGAATAAACAGCCAGTAATTTTAACTAATATACCAATTAATCACCTTGAAGATTAGATAGCGAGAGCTGAACCAAACGGTGAAGCCAAGGCCTACTACTTCCATCACTTTAGGAAACTGTTTTTCAAGTGTCAAAACAGATTATTATGAAATTATTGACCAAATCTATTTGCTCTTTATCTAAAGTTTGCTATTTTTTACAAACACATAAAGAATATGAAAAGTACATACCACAGGGAGAGAATCAAGAGCGGAAATAATGGCTGACGATACCCACAGAGCAACCAAAGCAGTGGTTCCATAGGTGAGGATGCTGGATGTGTCTCCCATGTCCAACTACATTAAGCAGTTCCGACAAAGTAATTCCATTAAGTTAGGAGTAACAAACACAAGTGTTGAGAATGTTGCCTAAAAGTAAGCAGTGGTCCCTTTTCTACCCACTTGCAAGAATAGCATTATCAACCAGTAAAGTGGCGTAAAAGAAACCTGTTTAGGCTCCATTCTAGAGATCCAAATCAGCCATGTGTAGCTATATATAAGGCTATAAGCGGGTGAGAATTAACTCAAGTTCGAGATAAGCTTCGACTAAATGATCAAACTGAAATCTCAAATCACTGAGACAATGAAAACAAACAAGTCGATCCAAACCATTCAAATAACAAAGGCAACTTCATTCTTGGGTTGCTTGAAATCAAGCCTCTATGAAAGTTTTTGTTCTTGGCTTGTTTTAGAAACATTGAACTCAGCAAAGTCCAAGGTAAGCCAAGTCCAAGTGAATTATTTTTATTTATTACTTTAGGTCCATTATTTTGTGAAGAACCTCCATCTCACTCGTAATATATTGGATATCTCTTTGACCCTAACCAATGGTTGGAGGTTTCAGATTCTAATACCCAAAACCCAACAGCTCCAAGTTGCTTAAAACTATAAACAAAATTTAATTCCTAATTCCAGTATTGTTGTCGCTTGCAATATTAGGACATCATTCTGCCAAACGGTTAAGGGTTTTCCCAAGTGAATTCGCAGTACTGCTTCAACTAATCGAAACAGCCATCACGGTATCATGTATTAGGGCATCTACATCTTGCTCTCCCCAGACTACAACTTCATTTATGTATCTATGCATTCCAGCACTATACCTGTTGAATGCCTTAAGATTCAACCTCCAGCATTTCTGCAAACAGTACATGTCGTCAGACGCCAGGGTAAACCCTTACTAACAACTGCGCCTTCTAGAGAGCTGCATGTTAATCCCTTGACGTCGCAAGTCTCCGCCATGCAAAAATTTCACAAATTTTAACAGAATAACTTTGCCTAATAGAAAAATGCATGTTATCTAAAAGTATCATCAGGGCGAAGAGTTGGACGCAAACTATAGCAAAACACCAAAGAATCATTTTCCAATAAGAGCATTACAGAGAAAAAAAATTTAGGGTTGCTGCAACTGTGTAGTGAAGAAGTAGTGAATATGAACAAAAGAGTCTTAGCCTGCGATAAATGGAAGCAATAGTAGTATTTTACAGATTCCTTTAATAAAGCTGCATACAAGAAGAAAGGGCGAATTGGAATTTATAGACCCCATCTTCCTCATTTAGGTAGGGACTAAGTTCTTCTAGAGATTCAAATTTCAATTGTCGCTAATTCTACAATGCTTCAGTACCAACTCCAATGATTTCTATAATGCATCTTATGCTCAGTTAATCAAACATGCACAAATCCAGTATCAGGAGCTATTTTTGACAGTATTAAAAAACTAATAATAATAAATAACCAAATATCTCCAATTTGAAAGCTCGTACTAGTAGAAATGAGGAATTTGTCCTCTGAGACAACAACACAAACACATTGAGCAATACCTTCAGATTGAGCTGTTTCAAAAAGTCACCACCCGGATTCTGCTCCCCATCACCCGGACTGGGGGGTGATTCTTCCCCAAATCCCCCTCCATACGAGCTCTTCTCGATCTTCTCCGGCGCCTCATCGTTCTCAAACTTGTTCGACACGGCCACAGTGGCCGTCGTCTCCTCCGAAGACGTCGACTTCGGCCACTCCGCCCCGGAGAAACACAACCCTAGGATCAAACATGAAGTGAAGTGAAAAAGGGAAACTAGGGTTTTGACGAAGATGTTTGATTCGTTTCAATGCGATGTACCTTGCTTCGATCGGGAGAGTAGGGTTTTTGCGCAAGGGAGCGAAGGGGTTGATCGCGGAGAGAGGAGGAGAGGGGGATTGGGGACGAAGAGGCGACGGTGAGGGAGAGAGGGGAGGGCGCGTAGAGGGGAAGAGGACGCCATTTTTGCGCCTGGGAAGAGGTAAAAGGAAGCGTCTAATGTGGAGGTGGAGTCGCTACGGTTCTTGCGAATTTGGATTATTGTTTAAAGGTGGTCGTGTAAGGCATGTTAAGGTGCGAGAGTTGGAAATTACCACATGAACCCGGTGTATCCGTACACCTTTATTTTAGACAAAAATTCTAATTCGTTTTTTTTTTTTTGAGAGTTCGTTTATTTTTTTTAGAAATAAACTTAGCTAGAAATGTGAATCAACTAGGATTCAAACTCGGGACCTCGGATACCAACCACCAAGCCCTTTGTCACTTGCGCTAGGGACGGTCGGTAATTTTAATTCGTTAATTGATAATATATTTTACAGCATCTAACGAGATTACATATAAAATTATGTAAACATCCAAAATTTATTATTGTGACATGAAAGTTCGAGAAGTATGTATAGGATCATTACTGATTATGATATGCAAGTCTTTCAAAAATTATAGAATAATTTTAAGAAGTTGTATTCTGATTTTGAAGCCTAGTAATAATAATTTTAAACAAGAATTTAAGTACCCATCGATATGAACCGTATCTATCATGCCATATCGTGCTAACAAAAAATCAGCACCATACATCCTCGTATCGATGGCATAGCTTAAAACGTTTTATTCTTTAAATTATTAAGTAATTTTCTCAATAAAATTCAAAAGATTTGATAAATATATATATAATAAGCAATTAGAATATTTTATTACTAAAGAAAATAAATACATGTGTTTTTTGTGACCAGCATATATCGACACGGTCCGGCACGCACCGTGCCGTACCGTGCCGGTAAGTTTTCGGCACGATTCCGTGCCACCATACTGGAATTCTTGATTTTAAATATGTGGTAATATGAAATATACATATACACCAGGTGTAGGCAATAACTTCAAGAGGACCTTATCTTCACGTGCGTCTCATTTTTAAAGTTGTTGCGCTCTGAGGACTTGCTGCAGGATGGACCGGTTCGATTTGCATTTTTAAATCAATTTTAAAGCGATGGTGAAAAGAAAAATATAATCAAATTAAATTATGAAAACTCTAATTTGGTTTTAGTTTGAAAAGAAGGATTTTGAAAGCTAACTCTGAATTGCAGGATAATCCAGCTAATCAAGATGAACATTTCTAACAATTTCAATGTATCGGTTGATAGCTTAATATCCGATGTAAGTGTTAATATATATTTTACAGTCTCTTTTACACTAGATTGTATTTTGAATAATATAAAATCAGAGTCAATTTTAAATTTCTTTGTTTAGTAAGATCATGGGTTCGCTTACCCTCCTCATGAGAAGTACCCGTCGAGGCCGAGCAGAGCCGCGCTGCTGCGAATACTATGGTCGCTTACAACAGAGGCTGAGGTTTAGGCATCTCAAGCATTTATTAGAGTACTAGATTGTTCGTTGTTTCGCATCGTATCAGAAAAGAACATGCCATACCATTAGTCTCAGAACTTTTGGTTGAGTCTTACTTTGGTTCTCGAACTTTAACGTTGACATTAAGAGAATCTAAACTCTTAAAATACATAATTGTTTTTTTTCCCTTTTTAAGATATCATTGTTAGAGGGTGAAAAAGGAAAGAACATTGTATATCATCCATTGAGTTTTAAACTTCTTCTACATAGAAATTGTACTGTTGAGTTAAAATTATATGATAGATGAAGAATCGATGAATTCATAGTATAGAAAATAACTTCACCCTCCATTCACTTGATGAAGACATAAGTTGAGAGCACACATATCGGATCAAACAAATTATTAATCCATGCGACCCACAATGGTCACAAAATCCATAGTTTTCTCTATCAGTTGCATTCAAATGGCATTGCTCCGTCTTTTATTTTATAGAAATTCTCCTTATTATTTTAACTGTTACAAACAAACAATTGCGAATGATAAAGTTTAAACATTTTACGAGACTTCACACTGTATACCCTGAACTTTGATGTCCTGAGGTGAACCAAAGTTGCCGTCCTTGATGTTCACTCTCCCATCCGCAGCCAAGTGCTCAATTATGTTGCAGATTATCTCAATCTGATGAGCCAACAAAATTGATATTTGTTACGTTCTTCTGATTTAAACACGTTAACTATTTTAATCAAAATTATCATGAAGCTCAAACATGTTTGCATGGTTGAGGCATGTATAGTAGTCCAAGATTTCAAGTTTCAGTGAATTAGTTCAAAGGAAATTCAACCTAGATACGTAAACTGTGGATTGCTCATCTGTCAGTAATGGAGGATCATGTAATCATAAAATTAAGAAATTAATTATGGTTGAATCAAATTCCCAAAATTACGAAACTGCCAACGATGACAAGCATTCAGATGATGCGCAATGGAGGAAACTCGAGAATGACGACCTCTCAAGCATGGCAACTATTCCAAATAGAAAATATTTGAATTCAAATGTTGTACATTTATAGAATGTGTTTCTGTCGATACTGCATGTACTCAATAAGTTTATAAGTTGAATGTTGGTTTTGTGTGTTCTCCGTCGAGGACAACAACCATACTCCACATATTATAATTTGTTTTAGTTAGAAGGTCTATAAACATTGTACTACTCTCTAGCAGAAATATTTCTATCTTGCAAGTAATACTGGAAGATCATTTACCTGTTTAGTGTCATGGCAGCGATCAGCGATTTCCATGAGCGACAACGCTTCATCAGGCTCTTTGCACCTAAAAGATAATAAAAAACTTAAGCACTTATCGAATATGACTGGAATTTACAAATGCAGCCAAGAGCTAGTCGCAAAACAGGAAAGACTCCTGTTCATATGATAGATGGGGAAAAAAATATGCCATAGAACCATTAAAGTTATAAAACTCATATAAGTTTGCTTCAGAAGTTCAATAGCACTGAATGCTGAATTAGATAATATTTGGCTGAAAGACAGCAATCATTTTATAAGCATGTGGGTGATTGTGACGATTTTTGCCGTCAGTTTAACTGGTCATGAGATGATTATTGTTACAATTACTTTGAAAATAATGAGAACTTACAGTGAACCCCAAGAAACAACTTTGCACGGAAAGAATATAAAGTATAAGCACAACAATAGTGATTAAAAGTTTGGAACATTCAGACTTCTTTTTCAAAAAATAAAATAAAATAAAAGAACATTCAGATGTCAAATTAAGAAACTTCAATGCCCGTACATTTCAAGAATGATCACCATTACTCTTATTATTGAGCATGCTTTTTTTTTTTTAACCTGAATAGTTCAAATATCATAAATGCTATCTTTGTGTACAGGCTAAAGCTCTCGAGAAACCTTTAATTATTAGTAAAACCTTCGGAATCCAAAATTTGTTACAGGTTTGATGTTTAGGAAAACAAAGTCAAGGAAACTCATGTAAAATGAACAGGAAATTAACAATTCTAAGTAAAATAAGTTGCTGCACCAGAGATGTCACACTCAATGCTCATCACACACAGAAGAGATCCATAAAAAAAAAACTAAAAGCTCCGTATGAGTACCGCTACTTGACGGTAGGAAGTGAAAAATAAATAAAAAAGCAAATAAGAATTACATACTTGGCATCATTGAGAACCTTCAAGACCGTCTTTTGAAGAGCTAAGACTTCTCCTGCTGCCTTTTTTCCTGCTTCTATGCCTGCATTCATTACCAGCAAATCATACATTGACGCTTAGTATGATAAAGCCTAGTATGATAAAGCCAAAGATTTAGGAGCATGAAAATATTAACATACCAGGATCAGGGTAAGCATTAATGTTGAGGAGGGAAGCATAAATCCCAACAGCTCGTTCGTAAAGTGCAATAAGAGCTCCTACGGCAGCAGGATTTACTTCTTTCACAGTCACTGTAATTGATTCCCTGTTATTTGCATAGAGGGCTGAACGGGTGCCCTGCACAAATTAAGAACCTGTTGGTTTTAGTGATAGAACACTAGCAAACTACATGTTGCATATCGGAGATATAATCTACATCACTTGTCCATGCGAGACAGAAACTATCTTTAGATTTGAATCCACGACCTCACAAAATTGACATGGTCTAGAAAGACACGTGGATGACTTTTGAAAGGCACATGGTATTGACATGTGAGGTAAGAGATGACAATTTAACCCGTTAGAATATAATCTGAGAATTCAATCTGTTAAACGATGGAGGTAGGAATTGAACCCACGACCTCACAAAATGGTAGGATTATTAGTCCTTACATAAATAATGACGAACGAGCACTTCTATTGTCCCGATGGGCCCGCAGACATCCATGCCACAGTCCGTCTAAAATAGAGATGATATATATAAAGCAAAAAAAAAGAACCCAGATTAAAACCTGTTTTGCAAATTCCAGTCCAGCTTTGCGGAAAGCTCCCTGCACTTCTAATAGACCTTTTCGGGTATCAGGGTAAGCTCCAGTCTGAAATTACAAAAATAAAAATGAAACTATACTACATTATGAACAATTTCGAGCAAACATTGGCAATTCCTTGAAAAAAAAAGAAAAAAAAGAAGAGGAAAAGAGCAGAAGGAAGACAATGGGAGCATTTTGCAGACCTTAGATATTGCAATTACAAGAGTTGAGGCAAGTTCTCCTCCAATTTGTGCAATTTGATGATCAATACCAGCTGGATCTGTACTGTCGATAAATCTTATCTGGCACATCAAGGGAGATGGAAAGACAAACATAACACGTAAGAACAACATTTACGTAGCAACTGTCCGCTGTCGCAGAAATTGTTGAATGCTAATAATATCTTGTGAAAATTGATACTAAGACACACAAGATAATTAGCCAGATAACAAACACTCCAAACAAAAATGAAAGAAGAAATATAGAAAGACAGTCAGACAGACCGCATAGGGATACCAATTGTTGCCCTGGTTAATGGGGGTACATCATACTAGGACAATCCAAGAGTAGAATTGTCTTAAATAAGGATTTAGAGAAGGATGAGCTTGAACAATCTGGATGCTTGAAAAGATCAATTCAAGCTGGGAATGTGTTGAACTTGGTTGGCAACAAAATCGAGAAAACTGAGTAAACCGAATCAATCGCAAAGCTGAGGAAGGCTCGTTTCTTCACACCCTTAACCGAAAGGATATGATAAGACTTTCAGCTGAAGTTAGCGAGATCTTTCACGAGGCAGCGGCCATGAGAAGAAAACAACCCCAACAGACGCGGCTTCCTTTCATCTCAGTTACATCAACATTAGGAGGAAAAAAAATATATATATAGGACCAGAGTTGCTACCATGGCTTGGAAAATGAAGGGTCTACCTTTAGAGAAGGTGTCTCGGGAGCCAATGCCTCGGCAACAAACTGAGGCCCTAGAGCTGAACCTCCGATTCCTATACAAAGTATCTGGGTAAAGCAACTAGCTGTAGAGGACGGCGGCTTGATCTGTTTATACACCAATGTCAACAGCAGAAGAGAAGCAACACTTAGTATGAGCAAAAGTTGATAGATGTTTTCTGGAACACATGATATATATCTAGTAAAGTGCTCGCATATCGAGCAGTAAAAGGAAGACATCTAACTACGAGGCTAAACGGAGTTAGGCAAAGCAATCTGAGTCGATATGCATGGTTATTTTGATGTATCAGATATATGATCAAAGATAAATTTTTATACAATTTTCGTCAAAAGAGTCGAAGAAAGAGTAATCCGAGGTTGCGTAATCCGAGGTTGCTTCTTTGGACGGTTGCGACAAAATAGTAAAGAGAATTGCAGCCGTGCCTTACCTCACCCTTGATGATGTGGTCTGCGAATTCATTGATGTCCTTAAGCGTGTTCTCGATCTGCGACTTCAGGTACTTGGTCGGCGCAAGCTTAGGGCTCCTGAGCCAGTAGTGGCCCACCATCCGCCTCTCGTCCGGGTTCGCGATCGCCCCCTTCTCAAGCTTCTGCATCACCTGGATCGCCTTCTCGAACCTCGGCTCCATCCGCTTGACGAACTCGTCAGTGAACCCGATCCGGCTCACGTCGAGCGACAGGTTTAGGTCCTTGTGGTGGTACAACCAGTCGACGTAGCGGTTCCAGAGGCGGATCGGGTCCTGCTCAATGCCCCCGGGCTTCTTCTCGACGGGGCCGGAGGAGGAGCGGGAGAGGTCGGCGATGGAGTGCGGCGGCAGCAGGCGGCAGCGGAAGGGGGCGACGCGGAGGGAGGCGGTGTCGGGGCGGAGGAAGAGGGAGCGAGGGGGGCGGCGGAGGGTGGAGGAAGGGGCGCGTACGACGGAGATCGACGCCATAGCAATCGGAAGAGAGAGAGAGAGAGAGAGAGAGAGAGAGAGAGAGAGAGAGATCGAGGGGGGTCGAGAGAGCTGGGGAGGGAATGGGAGTGGTGGGGTTTTATTAGCAGGGAGACGTCAGGTGGGGCTGCGCGGGGAGGGAAGGTGGCACGTGCCGGAGCGGAGGGGCGTCGCTGCAGGCGCTGCGCCGTTGCGCGCGGAAATTTTTTGAAAGCCTTGATGGTCGTTGGTTACGAATTGTGGCGGTCGTTGATTGGACAGAGGGTCTGGGATCGTGGACGGCTGTGATTCACTGACTCATGGTATCTAAGGTAGGTGTGGCTCCGTAGGCTCGGAATTGTTGGAGTTGGGGGGGGCGGGGTTGGATCTCGCAAATTTTTTTTCCTCTTTAACGAACAAACACTCAAACACTTAAATGTTTAATTTTGTAATTAATTTTTTTAAAATTTATCAAATAGTCTAATATGCAACATGTGGGAATCGAATCCGCCCTACTGGCTTTGATACCACTTATGGATCGTAAGCGCTAACCAACTATTTCAAAAGTATGTACTGATAGAAAGGGCACACCCATCGCATTTAAAGATTCAACCACAGTGTTCACGAGTTTCGATTTGACTTAACCCACATGGACGTTAGGTCCATTATTGGGCCATCTTGCCGTTAGGTTTCGTGTGGACCGCAGCCCCACTTAACTTATTAGGCTCACCCAACTCAACTTATTAGTTTACTGGACCTATTGTCACGGAGTAGGAAGTTTGATCTATTTTAGCACAATAATAAATAGCCAACATATTGTTCTTGTTTTACCTTTTCTTTATTAGTTTGCATTATATAATTGGTTTAGAATACATCCTATATAAGGAAAAAAAAGAATTTTTACTTAACTAGAGGCCAATCTAAAACTGACTTCGCATTTTTTTTTTATAGTTTTGGATATCTACAATCTTGTAACTTCCAACTTCTATTTTTTATTTAAATTATTCTAGTTATTTAAATTAGCAATTTAGTGGCTTAATTAGCTATAACCAGTTAATTAATCTTAATTTCATTAGCCACAAGACTATTAAACTATTAAAATTAATAAAATTATCAAAAAAAATGTTGATAATCTCTAAATCTTTTGGGTTAGAATCGCCACACTCCTAATCTTTGGTTGTTATTTTAGAATGACCTATATTTGAGGGAAGGAATAAAAAAAAAAAAAAAAAAACTGAATAGTATAACAGTACGTAATTAGTAGAGAAACAATCGATCGACAACTTCAACAACAACAAAAAGGAAAAGGAGATAAAGCTGCATTCATTAATTCCGATTTTATTCGTACTATTAATGCGAGGCCACGCAAAGGAGAAGATGCTTAACTTTGATTGTAAGATCTGAACATGCAAAGCAGGTTAATTAGTTGCTTTTGGGCTTACATTAATTCGATTGACATGAGATTTGGCTTGGTTGGTAAGGTGTTTGATTGCTTGTTTAATAATAGAGTGGATATAGTTAAGATTAATTATACTCTACTAAACTGTAACTTAGTGTTATTTTTATTTACTTTATTATACTATTTCTTTTAAAGACGCCACTAAACTATTGTTATCTTTTCAATTGTATTTACTTGTTTTAGATGCCTAATTTTTCTATTCTCTACTGTAATATCCTAAATTCAAAGGAAAAGGCACGCAAGTAAGCAAAACCTTTTTCTTTTAATTGTTTGGAAAAATCACAGTGCTACATAGTTTTGAATTCATATGAAATCAAATTGATAGGGCCTTTATGTTCTAGCTATGATTTGTTTTCATATTTGAATCATACTTTTCACTGACGCGACCTTCGCATAAGAGCATATTAAAATGTTTTGAGCACATATATAGTGCTTTATGGAGTGAACATCGATCGTACTACGATCAAATTGGAAAATGGAGGAATGCAGGAATATAAGTGCCTAACCAACTGATAGAACAAGGACGAATTTTGCGGCGATCTGTTAATATCGGCAGTCGAATGATTCACTATCAAGTTTCCGGCTGATCTCTCCTGCGAGAACGAGTTTCGTTCGTAGTTTCTCAAAAGCTAGGGATCTTGATCTTGACCAAAGGATAGATGGACTACAATGCATAACTTACGGAGAAAAAGGTAGAAGGGAAATCCGGTTATATTCACACAGCAGCAGCAGCAGCAGCAGCAGCAGCAGCAGCAGAAATGCAGTGACTCAGATGAGACAAGGAATTGCCTTTGTGACATTTTGTGCTTGATTAACTGCTTCATTCGTCGCATGTTAACGATTGTTATGTGTCTCTAATCAATTTTTTTTTCATTTTGATAGATTGACTGTGTAGAGAATGCAAATCAAGTACTGCTCCGAGGGACGTCTACTTGAGATCTAGTCTCTCAAATTTTTTTGTTCAGCTTAGTTTAGTTGTAGTATGCGGATCTCTTACAATTTTCTCCTTGTATTCTTCAATAATGTGAAATCATTTCTTCTGCCACTTTTTTAAACTTTTGCCTTCTGAGAGGAATTACAGCCATCTTTAAAGTGGAAGAATTTGGAATTTGGGCATTTCGTCGCCGAGCTCAATGCTGGAACATGTCTTATTGATAGTGGTATGAACCAGGCATGGCATTTTTTGGGAGACTCTTGCTGTGAAGTTGTACCATGGGCATATTTAGTCCTCGCTAGAACTCATACTTCTATAAAATGTTATTTTGAGTAGGTCTTTTTGAAGAAGCACTAATAATTCGTGAATTGAAATCACTCCCACAGCTTTCCTGTTACAACAAAAATAGTGACGTCGAAAAGCACATTTTGACTTTATACCATAGCAACAACTCTATCAAATGTTTTGCTGACGCTTCTTTAAAGAAAACAAGTTATTCTATATTCCGAAGCAGCAATCAGCTGCAGTGAAACAGGTTCTTGAATTGATAGTCATTTAGTTGCAATTAATTGATTATGCTAACATGCTCTTATGTACTGGAATTTCAACATTTTGGATAAATCACTAGAAGCATTACCATAGCCATATGTAATTAATGCCGCGGCATGAAATAAAAAATGCCATACCAATCTCATGTATGACTATCTGTAAGCAAAAAGATATCGGAGACCAACTCGAATGCAAGTGTCTGTTCAGCCCATTTTTAAACAGTTGATCTCCACAATTGAGTTCTTTGCAAATGAAAGGCATAGAGGTTTAGTTGTCTCAAAAAGTTAAAACAAACACATAGCCTCAAAATTAGAAGTTCTAATTTGATGTTTCTGCTTCTAGCTTCAACATTTCTGATTCTAGAAGCAATGAGAAAGTCGTTCTTTGGATATGTTGAAAACTAGGCTCTTAGAGCTCTTTAATTTGAACAGCAACACCTACAAAGAAATTCTATCAGACCAAACAAGCCATAAGATTCAGACAAGACCAATCTCTAAATCTAGAAGGATCCAATATAGTCTTAGTGTTCATTAGTAAGCTCAGTCTCGGATGCCGATCGATCTCTAGAGCTAGCCATGCATACTGCGTGCTAATGCAGAAGCTCCGAACCAAAGTTCCTACGTTAACACATGCAATATGGCCCGAACCAAGTCCCAGCCAAATAGGCCCTAATATCGATCCTATACTACTTCCGATTTTAGTATACATTCAGTATGCAAATCCATTACTGTATCGAACACTACTTCAATTCGTATCTCGCTCGCTCTATCGCTACAAATTCATTTTATGCCCATGTGGCTCGGAATAAATTCCCAGCGGCTTCTTTGAAAGTTGAGCTGTTGCAGGAAGCTTTAAATTCGGCTCAACGTCACGGCGCATGCACTCTTCTTTCACTTGAAAGGGAGATAATACATACACACAACATATATAGAGAAAAAAAGGAAAAAAAAGGGGAGAGCAAAATGGTAAAAGTCCTTGAATATATATGTACTGCATCCTAACAATTGCCTTGTTGTTGTGTCGGTGAGCACGTAAGAGAGTGGATGCCCTCATGCCCCTGCACGGGGTCTGATTCTTTATTCGGCTCGTCAGTAGAGTCCGTTTTGACCGCCCTCGTGACCCGCGGCATACAGCTTTGAACGTCTTTTAATAGTGCCGTAATCAATCATCAGGAAAATGATTTCCTTCTTTACGTACTCCCTAGCTCTCACAAAGAATTTTATACAGTTTTATCGGACTACTATCGGCAGCAAATAACTCGGATTACTATCAATTCATTTTCGATGATAAAGCTTCCAAATCGACGATCTAGAGTCTAAATCTTGTTTTAAATAATTTAAAAAAATTTCTAACAAAAATTCAGTAGATTTGAACTTTTCTATACCGTTAAACGATCAAACGTACATATCGGCCATTAAAACTATAATTTTTGTGACTTTTTGATCGTCCAATGAGTGATGTCCAATGAATGATGTCGAAAAAATATAAAATTTAATTTTTAAATAGTTTAAATGATTTAGATCATATGCAAATCAATTTAGAAGCTCGATCATAAAAAATAAATCGATAATAAACCAAGCCGTTTACTCTCTCTCTCTCTCTCTATATATATATATATATAATTGTTAAGACAATTTTTGACTTAATTTTTATTAGATTGATCTTTCAGGTAATACAATGTTGGAGTCACTCCTAAACCCTTTTTGTTCTAGTAAGTTTTGAGTTTGATTTTTATATTCGCCATACATGTACGTGGAGATGTTAAGACATATTTTGGGCGCTAATTTTTTTAGGATTGAATGCTAAAGTTTAGAAGAATAGGGCTAAATTATTGAAATTCACTTGTGCTTTAGCTGGATAAACTATTACAAGAGTGAATATCAAATAAAATAAAAATAACAAATAAATAAATTATTGAATAAAGAGGCAATTTGGGTATTTCCATAGTAAAAAAAAAGATCTCTTTTACTTAATTCTCAATCTATTCATAAGTTTTTCTCACTGCTCGTCTGATCCTTAGCAGGTACATGTCCACGACTATTTAGCAATTGCTAGGTACCTTTCTTCTGGGCACTGTTATATGATTTTGATTCTCGCTAATTTCAAGCGAAATGTATGTGTATATATTATATATATATATATATATATATATATATATATATAATAGAGCTACTATATTTTCGGAAGTATAAGAAAGTTAGTACTTCGCCTTTTTTGATCATTTGATCAACCTCTTTAGCTATTTCGGACATTTGAATTACTATTATTATTCTATGGAGACCACTCAATCCTAAGAAAGACCACTATCATCCAAAGTGTATAATTTTTTATCCAAAAGTCAAAAAATCGAAAGCATCAATTCCTTTATATTTCCGAAAATATAATAGCTCTACACACACACACATATATATATAGAGTTGAGCTAGAATACTATCGATAGCAAACGGACACTTTTGCCACCCATTTGTTTTCGATGATGGAGCTTCTAAATCGACGATCGGTACCGTTGAACATGATCTAGAGCATTTAAAGTATCTAGAAACCAAATTTCATGCTTTTTCGATATTGTTTTCTTATCCATCAAATGGACACAAAAATGAATGGTTGAAAATAAATATTCTTTAAAAAGTGATGATAGGAGTTTTGTAATCAAGATCAAGAGTATAGATCTTGTTTTAAATAGTTTAAATAATTTTCTAACAAAAATTCAATTGATTTGGATATCTTTACACCGTTAAACAAGAAAACGTCTCATATCGATCATTAAAATTACAAAATTTGAAATCCTTTGATCATTAGGCCAATAATATCGAAAAAGTATGAAATTTAATTTCTAAATACTTTAAATGCTCTAAATCATATTCAACGATGCCGATCGTCGATTTGGAAGCTCCATCGTCGAAAACAAATGGATGACAAAAATATCTGTTTACTATCGATAGTATTCTAGCTCAACTATATATATATAAGCTTTAATTTATTATTCACATAAAGAGAAATTTGTGTGTGCGCGCGCGCGTGCGTGTTTGTGTGTGAGGGAGAGAGCGCTTCATTTTTCATATATTTCTTGTTACGACCCCACCTGATTCTTAATTTATTTTCTACTGTTACCTATGACTACAAAATAATAAGGTTAACTTGGCTTAAAGAAAAGAATATTCCAGAAATGTGCTGTCATTGGTAGAAGTAAACAAAAATGAGGTCAAACAAAGTGTTTGATCAAAGCAATTTACTACATCCCCAACATTCATTTTTTTATATAATCCATATCTTTCCTCCTAGGTACAGTAGGTAACGCCCACATGTACAGCTACTCTATACATATATGCATTAGTTTATGTTTAGTCCCTAAACGTAGCGTTGCTGAACTTTTAATCTAAAATACTTCAATCTTTTAACTTCCTATTCATATTAAGGAATTCAATTTTTCTTTATTTCGAATTGATTTATAATATATAAGAAAGTTCAGAAACTAAAATACTAAACATCTATGCACATGTACACCAACATATCTGCACAAGTGCAAATCCGTCCCCTCTAAGCCACGGATGGCCGTGAACATGCAACCAGAACATCTGCCGCAGCTTCGGTGTCGCCACGATCCTCGACGACCGGTCGTGCCCCCACGGTGCATCGATTCTACGCTTTTCCTCTAATCCCTCATACTTAATTACACTAATTTATAGTTAAAAAAAATGTTTGATGCGCATCCGAATGCGTCCGATTCAAATTTCACAGTACAATGCGCCAGAACATTGGGTGTACTACGGATGCTCTTAGATTTACGTGCAGCGGTGTTTATTTATGATTTAGTTGAAATGTGAAACATAAGCGATGTCCTTAAACTAAGCAACTCTCTCGATTAGCCTCCTAATTAACTCTGTCTCGATCTGATTAATTTGTCGCAAGAGAAAAAGTAAGAATAAAGTTATTTTGTAGCTAGGTTACGTTTGTATAGTATATATATATATTTAGTTATTTCACATTTTGACGATGAGTGCATGCAAAGACGCACTTTTGGAGAGCTTTATATATATATAAAGAGATAAAACTATGTGCTAACACATACGCTCGAAATATGATAACTGAATTGTTTGTCCTCGTCTATATCCAACCTTTTCATTTTAGTTTTTAAATCTTTTAGTAGCAAATATTACAGATCAGTTCCAACAATTTAGATTTAGATTTTATTATCTCCAAGGTTTCAATTTCATACTTAAATTAAAAAAAAAGTTAATTTCATACAGTTCCCTGTAAACATATCAAATAGTAAATATATTTTTATAAAGTTTAACTTTTCATATTTATTCCTATAAAAATCTTGTGATATTCATGTTTGCACCTCTGGTTTATTACCGTTAGAGCACTGTTTATTTTTAACAGAAGATAAGTGAAATGACATTTTTGCCATCATAAATATGTCCCTCTAAAAGTTTCAATTGTTAAAGTTATACATAAATATCCTCCTAAAAATTTTCAACGATCATCTTCTTTTTTTCTACCATCACAAATAATATAAGAGAGGCAAAAATATCAATTTACCTCATTCACTAAGCATGATTAAGTATTTTACCTATGATTAAGTATATTTTTCTAATGGATCCTAACAGCAGGGATATAATTGAAAACGTTAGGACTTTTGTAGGAATAAATATGAAAAATTTAACTTTATAAGAATATATCTGTTATTCGATATATTTACAGAGAGTTGTATGCAATTAATCCTCAAAAATTCTTTGAAGGGATAATAAATATGGAAAGTTTAATTAGTTTTGGAAAGTTTTAGTTATCTTAATAACCTTTGTCGGGTACGATTGATTGTTTTCTTGAATTTTATTTTTTAAATACGGCTGGTATGCATTGATAAAAACAAAGAGTTTACATTTGGGGCCTCTTGAGTAAATGTATACAATAGTAATATTTTTAGCAATAGTTTTAGGGGTAAAAGGAAAAAAGAAAAAAAGAAAAAAAGAAAAAAGAAAAGTGTTAATTATGTGTCTACAAATTAACCTCCCACTGTAAAGAGATTAGATGTTTGACGAAAACAACGTGTCGATTAATTGAGTCTAATTTATTCTCAAGCACGAAGAACAATACAAATCTGTTTAAGTCAACCGTTAATTCGTATACAAACCGAGTACTTTATATTTGAAATTAATCGTGATGGATCTAAAGAAAATTTCTCAGATCTTTGCTTCAATAAATTGGAGAGATCCAAGATCCAACACTTTACATGTTAAGGTAAATTCATGTCACGATGGGGCCTAGGAATTTGGGTCAAAAGTACCATAACAAGTGATGGTGGGTCAAGTGGCGTGGATGCGTCCACAAAGATTTAGGATCTATTTGTTTTTGTAAATTTCGAAGAGTGAAGTCTGTTTTTGAGAAAATCGTAGACTTCAGCGTTTGTTTCGATACTGAAATTGCGAGATCATCTGAACTCTCACTTGTAGTGCTATGGACTTCGGCATTTCGACTTCGGTGGAATTGAGGGCGAAGTTGAGTTCGCAAAACTCATGAATTCCTCGTACTCTTACTTTCTGCACTTTCTGCTTCCGAACAACCACTTAATCTCCACTACTATAGTGTTTTACCTCTCCGCGCTAGACAATTTGATGAACAAGTGTTGAAAAATTTTGCCATATGCTTATTTTCTCTCCAACTAGCTAGCATTGAAAATTTTAAATATTACTAATGTAGAATTAATGTTAAATAATCATTTTTTAAGCTTAAATTACTTTCAAGTTTGAGCTTAAGACTTTTTAATAGGCTCAAGACAGATCAGCGAAACAACTATTTTTAATTTTAAGTACTCAAACATCAGAAAATGACATTTCAAATATTTAAATTCAACATTTCATTTGAGGAAAAAAAATAAATAATAGTTGGTAAATTGTATAAATAACAAGTGCTAGGCCTTAGTGAAGCAATCTTGGCCTGTTGCATGCATGTTTAAAGTTGCATATTTAATGAGTCAAATCTGGATAAAAGAGAAAGGTTGTGTTAGGTAGCTTAGAAACTAGTGTTAAATTTGTTTGTCTCAAACTGAAACAAGAAACCATCAATAATATAGTTTTGTTATTAATAATATAATTTTGTTCTATGCATATTATTTTTTGAGAGAAAGGTAGCACGCTATCCGCTTCGTTTATTTCGTATAGAAATAAACTTGGTTGAAAAATGTGAATTAACTAGGATTCGAACTCGGGACCTCGGATACCAACCATCAAATCCTTTGCCACTTACGCTAGGGACGGTCAGTGTTCTATGCATATTATTAACATTATTCTTATTGATCGAATGAAGATACGAAAGTATATGGAAATAAAATGTGAGTAAGAAATAAGCATTTAGCTTGCGGGGCGGGAAGATTATTTTATTATGTTTAACTTGTCAGACATACTGCATTAATTCGGTTAAAATATAATTTTTATCCAACTAAAAAGCAAAAAGAGGGCATGTTTTATGTTATTTCAGGCCTAACTCGTTATACACATAGTTCGATAACATTAGATTACCTTAGTAATCTCATTAACAACTTGTTTAGTATTGAGGATATTTCTTTACTAAGCACAATGAAGTTAGGATAAAAGTATACATGAATATGTTTCTTCTGCACAAAATATACATTAACCCACTCATGCATATTTGAGTATTTTATCGTGAAACGTAACGCAATCTCCTCACGGTTTCAAATTAGAGTCCGGCTGAGATGCTTCCGAAAGCTGCTACTTTGAGCTTGTGGATCTCTGCATTCATAATAGAATCACCACCAAATAGTAAACCGTAGCGATCCAAGGATCAACGAGTTTAGAAAGTAACATAATCTTTAGAACCACTCTAGCTCAATACTTGTAAATTTAACCTAAAACAACATTCGAGAATCAGTACCTAACACATCGCAATAGTTTGTGCAGTAATAAAAGAGGCAACAGAATGGTCCAGCGATTCTTTCGAGATCAGCTCGAATCTCAAACAGATGCAGAGCAAAAAAGAAAAAAAAAAGAAAAAAAGAAAGAAAGAGTGTAAATGTACACGTAAGGTGCCATTGCCATTGTGAGGTCACACTCGTGCTCAACAACTCTGGTCACAACTCACAAAAGCCACGAGAGGCGCGGAGGAAAGAGATAAGGCTGAGAGAGAGAGAGAGAGAGAGAGAGAGAGAGAGAGAGAGAGAGAGAGAGAGAGAGAGAGCTTATAACAATTCATGGGAATCCGTGGGCACGTGGGAATTTTTGGGTCACAAAAGGAGACGAGTGGTAAAAGAGGAGAACTAGAACAAAAAGGGTGTATACTATATACATGCACAAAGCAATATATATTTTGTTAACTTGAAAAGATAATGAAAGCAGATGAGAGAACCCATGCAGTTTCCATGATGTTTCGCATGGAATTTAATTACGGGAAAGATATTGAATATTAATTTCTTCTATGTGTGAATCATAAAATTATACTGAGTTTAAATGGCATTATGAAATTTTTCGATAGCTTCGAGTGGAATTACTTTAGTTTGGAAAAATATTTATCAAGTTTGATCCATGTATCGATTTCATTCTCGTATTTAAATTGCAGTAGTTTGGAAAGTACAGTTTCTATTCGATTTAGACTTCGTACTCAGATTCCGAATTAATCATAGTAGCGAAGGATGGGGCAGCAACGGTGGTGGAGGACAGAGGGCACAATAGATAAAAGGAGCTTGATTTTGGTCCGAAGAGTTAAAAACGAAGTATGTAATTGCAAGTATGTCAAATCATTGATTTTCCAGTGGTAAGGCACCTTAGGTTATGAGTTTGAATTTTAGGTGGGGGACTCCAGATAGAATTGTGCCGATTCTCCAAAAAAAAAAATAATAATAATAAGTTACCAAACATTGGATACTGGTGGTTTTCTTTTGCAAAAATGCCAAAAAACCAAAAGAAAAAAAAGGGCTTAATGGCACAAAGCAACTCATCCTTCTCAAAAGTTGATGGTATCATGCTTGCATGTTTACCTTCATTTGTTATAAATAAACATGTTTATTTATCTCCTTTGATTAATGTGAAACAACCGTTTCGAGACTTTTTGCAAGGCTCATTACGTGAAGTTGACTTAAATAGTAATGCTAGGAGTCTGAAATGACTTAAACTCAAGACCTCATGCTCTGATACCATGTGAAACAAATTAATAATGCTAGGAGAGTCTGGCATGACTCGAATTCAGAACCTCCTGCTCTGATACCATGTGAAACAATCGTTGTACTCTAAAAACTTAAATTGTTAGAGAATGGTGTTTATATATTTTTATATTTAACACTCTACCTCACGACTGAGCTCGAGACTTTTTGTAAGGCCCATGACGTGGACTTGAATTAAATGAGAAAAAATTAATAATGCTAGGAGTCTGGCGTGACTCGAACTCAGAACCTCCTGCTCAGATACTGTGTGAAACAACCGTTATACTCTAAAAACTTAAACTATTAAATAACGGTGTTTATATATTTTTATATTTAACAATTAACATTAGTTGACTATTAATCGAATTTAATTATCCTTCCAATTTCCCTCCAACAAATCTCCAATGTAACTAATGGTCAAATCCATAAAAGTGTGGGGGTAAATAGTAGAGATTCAATTGTAGAGGAAAACATAACTTTTAAATTCGTATATTGTGATCTACATGTATACATATGTCCAAGTAGGATACTTAATTGAGATATGTTTTGGCAAAGCCAACTTGCACTGTACAGCAGTGTTTGGGTCACAGTTAGTGAGTCCAAACTGATGCAATAATCTGTGCTGGACCTGGCAAGTAAGCTAGTAAAGCATTGAATGCAACCACAGAAATCGCGGGTGGTCCATGCTCAATTATACTACAATACTACATACTAAGCATGTATTTTATGCGAAGCGATAGATTTAGTGTATCCCTGGTTGTACATATGTCTGGTAACTTGCTTTTTATCCGTGAACAAATGAGTAGTCAGATGTTTGACAAATCAAAAGTCTAGATCGAGTCTCGGACGACTGCGGCAAAAGATTGAATTGAGCCTTGCTAGCTTCATGCCAAAAGCAAAATATTTTTAAAGATTAGCTAATGATTTATCATCAATCTAATGTTTTGGGAGAGCGACACTACTATTTTTTTTCTTTTAATGTTATACGAGAGGCACGTAATAAAAGCCATCGGAGATCTTACTAGAAAATGTTGACGGATGGTAATCGACTGAAATAATTGGAAACTTTTGTAAAAGTTTGTGTGACGATTTACGTGCAGCACGGCGAACTAGCTACTTGAGCACGTACAGTACGCTTCAATACTTTCCCTACCAAGTCGGGAGCAGCAACTTCAAATAAAAGCTTCTTCTATTATTATTAGTATTCTGTACTCTTTTTTTTGAGAGAAAAAAAAATATCATACTACCGTTTCATTTACGTTTTTAAATAAATTTAACTAAATTTCAAACTTAAAATTACAGATATCAAAATAATAAAATTCTTTGCCATTTGTGCTGCTTCTCAAATGGGAAAAGTTGGAGCAGGAACAGGAACAAATTACCAGGCATTTGGCCTAAAAGTACATGATAAGTAATTGCAAAGGAGCACCAGAATCCTGTTGTTTGTACACTGAGCATCTCAGAGGAGAAAAAAATTGTGGTTGAGCAATTACACCGAACACTGTGTTCGCATCTGCGCAACCCAGTACACAGTCAAAGTTAAAGCTCATTAAAAAGATTGCAAGGTAGTACATAAGCAATTTAATTATGCCTTATTGACTACAATGATAATAAATTAGTATGCATTATTAATCCTGAGTTAATTATATATCTAAATTGTTTTCATGATATTAATTAGTGTACTAATATGAACGAAAATCAGTTGTCTTTGTTGTACCAGTAAACGAGAATCTAACAACGATGGTTAGTTGAGCAAAAAAACATATTACGCAGACGATATTAATGAACGCAGAGATGATTAAGAAGCAAAGTTCGAGTTCACATGAAAGAGCAAGAAAAAGGATTGGTATTCATAATTTGCATTCTCGTCGTTCATAATTTGCATTCTTTTGCGCTCCGTGCGTATTGTACGGAGAATGGTTTTAACATAATCCTCGAAGATTCGATACATCTGATTTATTTAATGTTATGAATATCAATTAAGTAAAACTGCGTGCTAGAAAAAAATTTAAAAAAAAACTCTCTAGTCAAACTTTTAACATGGCTAGAAGATGCCATTTAGGATAAGAAAAAACCTCTTATACTACCCAAAAAAAATAAAATAAAAGAGGTGACTTATGAAGGCATTAATTTTGCCAACACCATTAGTTCAGGACGCAAACATCAGTACTGTTCTTACTTGTATTATAGTTTGATAAAAATGGTCAAATCATTAGTATTCGTATTCTGAAAAGTAAAATAATTATATGAAATTTGTAGGGACCGTAGATTCCGAGTCTAAAGACTCTGAACAAAATTGTACGAATACTTCTTTTAATTTTTTTCCTTTTTAAGTAATATTATCTGTATATTTATTATGTAGGGTAAATCTGACACCCTAATATTTCGAAGGTTTAGATAAACTCATTTATTTTATTATTTTTTACTACTAAAAATATATTAAAAAATTAAATCCGATGAGGTGTATTTCGTTTTCCTTCAATATACACTCTTTAATTCATGAGCACACAAGTATAGTAACAAGTGTGTCCACATGGCATTGTGTATTTGTGATTGGTCCGGCCTATACTGACGTGGTAGGCAAAGTCCATTACTCTAAATTGTCCGAGCTGACGTGGCACACAAATTAAGCCCTTCCCTCCTAAAAAAGAAAAGGAAAAGCACTAATTACAGGCTGGAAAACAACTGGGTAAAACAAAAGGAAAACTAATTGGGTAAATTACAGTTCTGGTCCTCAAACTATGTGTTGTGTAAAATTTAGCCCTCAAACTTTAGTTTGTCATAATTTTATAGGTGAACTTTCTGATTTGTTATAATCAAGTCTTATAAACTAATTTACTTGACTAAATATTGATAAATTAATAATATAGAAGTGATGTAATACATTAGTTATTAAGGTCAATTGCATATAACTTCCTGTAAATATATTGAATAGCAGATATATTCTTACAAAGTTAATTTTTTTATTTTTATCCCTACAAAAATTTTAATATTTTCAGATATACCCCTGCTGTTAGGATCCGTTAGAAAAATATAGTTAACCACAAGTAAAATACTTAATTCTGGTTAGTGAATGAGTTAAATTGACTTTTTTTCATCTCTCTTATATTATTTGATAAAATATTTTTTAGGAGGATATTTTTGTATAATTCTAACAGTTGAGACTTTTGAAGGATATATTTGTATTATTTTACTTATCTATTATTAAAAAATAAATATTACTCTAACGGTAACAAACCATAGGGGCAAATAGAAATATCACTCGACTTTCGCAGGAATAAAAATGAAAAGTTAACTTTGTAGTGATATATTTGCTATTCGATATATTTACGGAGAACTATATGCAATTAACCTTAGTTATTATTATATGGTCAATTACGACACTATTACATCACTTTTGTATTAGTAATTTATCAATATTTAGTCAAAAAAATTTAGACAGTAAAATTTAATTACAATAATTTTAAAAGCTCAAAGGCAAAAATTATAACGAATTTAATGACTAAAATATTATATGTTTCATTGTTTGAGGATCAAAAGTGTAATTTATCCAACAAAATTATAAAACACAAACTTGTTGGCTTAAATGGGCCAGCATCCTGCCCTGTGGCGGGAGATCATGTGAGGCCAAGTCATGTTCGAAATGGCGTGAGGTTGGTGGGGCCGAGTGATAATCGAGACCCGTGGACGCTGTTTCTGTACGCTTTAAGTGAACTGGTTGTATATTCCTAACAGCTCGAGCTTTTGGGATTAATGGTTAGCGCCAACGATCGGATAAATTTTTTTTTTTTTTTTTTAACAGCAGAAAAAGTAAAAAAAAAAAAGGAAAAAAAAGAGGATGGGTTAAATTAATATTCCCATAAAAGGGCATGGGGCGTGGGGAAAGGCCAAAATCTGGGGGTAAATTTTTGGGTAGTAGTTCGCAGTGAAACGGTAGCGTTGGGGTCGTACCGCCGAGAAAAGCCGCGCGCACGCGTCCCCACAAAGGGGGGAAAAGAAAAGAAACCACCCTCCCCTTCTCCCATTGGTCGCACCCCGCACTGTGATTTTACCAAAATACCCCCCTCCCTTTCTCTTAAAGGACCACCGCAAAAGGAACGCTCCTTTCTCTCTCTCCTCTCCGGTAACTTCTTTGACTGTCCGCGGTGTTATGTTTTACACTACACAAGTCCCTGGAGCCTGTGAGTCGCCGAAATTACGTTATTGCCCTTGTGCTTAAAATTAGGATTACAATTAGGCTAAATTACATAAAACCTCTCAGTTAATACCCGCTTTTTCACTTTCTCTCCCTGTCATTCAAAGACCTACATTAAAAAATAAAAATATTCACAGAAAAGTACGGTGTGACAAAATGATCAAAATGTCCTCATCTTCTTCATCTCCTCCTCCCCAATCTTGCTCATCCGGCATCCCGCACCCTCGCCCACGCCTCCTTTGACCCCAACTCCGATTTCGTGCGAGGGCGAGGCGGCGGCCGAGGGCATATGTGTGGGCATGAATGAGGATTTCAGGAGTATTTTGAGTATAAAAAATAAGATATAAACGGAACTCTAACGGAACACTGACGGCGGAGGGCGAAGTGAATATTTTTTATTTTTTAAGAGGGCAAAGTGTAGTTTTTGAATGATAGGAAGAAAAGTGAAAAAGCGGATACTGACATGGAGATTTTTTGTAATTTAGCCTTAAAATTAAGGCTTAGTTTGGTATTGAGGCTCATCTGGCGTTATTAGATAAAATAGAGTTGGAATAAAAGCATACAAGAGAAAATATATCGTAATCGATTCATCGTGATATGCGGAACGCAATATCACGTATGAAAACAAACAAAGTATATTTTCATCGTACTTTCTCACCGCACGTAACGTAATCTCCCCGCAATCCCAAACGAAGTCTAAATAAGATTGATTTTTTTTTTTTTTTTCGCAAATTCTACAAAATGTAGTAAGTTGTTGGAAAAATCTTAACTAAAATGATTGTTCCATGCAGAATATCTGACTAAATGAGCAGCAAGAGGAAGCTAAGCAATTTCCCAGTTCTACTTTTGTGGCCTTTTTGTATGATAAAGCCCACTATTTGTCCTGCTGCTCATGTCTCTGTACTACAACAAATAGATTAAATCATCCCCTAAACCATTACAATTATCATTCCATCATTGTTTCAATCACCCTTGAAATACCACTTTTAAGTGAGAGCTCCAGTACATTAATACAGTTGTGCACCATAAAAACTACACAAATTAAAATGTGCAAATAAAAAAGAAAAACAAAACCACCCAATTTATCATTTCACTCCCTCCTTTTATTATTAATTTTTTTTTATATTTTTACAAAAAAAATTAAATTTATCTTAACTATCATCTATTTAAATTTGACTATTTAATTTTAAATTTTTTTTGTATTTACTATCTCATCTTTTAGCTTATTTGATGTGACCCAATTAGTGACTTTTTAACGTTAAAATTTTAGTGCATAATTTATTTTAACAGATTTAGTTAATATATTTTATATATAGGTAAATATAAATTTATTGAGGTAACAGTTAGCTTAAATTGTATATTCGATGAGTTATTAAATTATTTAAATTAAATAAATTAAAATTTTAAGAAATTAGATAATTAAATCAAAATTATGTATAATTTTGAAAATAATTTATATATATATTTTTTCAAGGTACTTATCAACCCAATTTTTTATTTTATTATTTCTTTCTCCTTTACTTTCTCCATTTGTCTCTAGTTTTGCTTTCCATCTCTCTCTCTCTCTCTCTCTCTTTCTCTCTTTTCTCTACAAAACCCCTCCTTTCTCTGTAGTATTATATACAACAGTGCCCACTGTGCCCCTCTTGTTCCTCTCTCTCTCTCTCTCTACCTCTTCCTCCTCCTCTCTCCACCTCAACCCAATAACAAAGAAGGGTTCCTCTCCATTATTCCTCACTTTCTCTCTCTATGAGGAGGAGCCCAATTTGAGAGGGAAAAGGAGGAGGTGAGGAGGAGGGAAAAAAAGGGGGAAAAAGAGGAAAAAAACTGGGCCTTTCTCTCTAAAACCCTGAACTTTGAAGGGAACAATGGCTTCGATCTTTGACTCTGCCGCATCTATCCTTCTGTGCGCGGAGGACAACAAAAGCATCTTGGGTTTTGACGATGAGGAGGTGGAGAACGCCCATGGCTATGGCCATGGTTGGGTTCTTGGGGAAAGGAGCGATTTTTATGGGGGTTTCCTCATGGATTTCCCCCTACAATCCGATGAATGCGTGGGTCTCCTTGTTGAGCGAGAGTCCGACCACATGCCCCGTGGGGACTATGTGGGTCGGATTCTCAGTGGGGCATTGGACCCCTCTGTAAGACGAGACGCCATTGATTGGATTTGGAAGGTGGGTTCTTTGCTCTTTTTTTTTTTTGCTCTTTTTTTCTCGATTTCCTTGGTGGGTCTTTTGTATTTTGTGTTTTTGTTGGCGATCGATTAAGCTTTACCATGTTCATTTCCACGAAACATGATTTTTCCTCCTTTTTTTTGGTCCCAATCTCTCCAATATGGTATTTTTGGGGTATCTTTGTTCTCATACTCTGTTTTGGAGTACGATTTATGATTGTCAAATACTATTTCGCAGTATGTATTCACTAGTTTGATGAAGTAATTGCTTGTTTGTTTCCAATACATTTTCCTATTTTTTTTTTTAAAAAAAAATCTTTGTTGGTCATGGTTACTGTTACTTGAACAGATACTACCTTTTGTTGTTGTAGATACTGATTTTTGTTTTTGTTCTCACATTCCCCTTACTATCAATGACACATTTTGTGATCTATTGAACAGGTTTGTTCACATTACAGCTTTGGACCTCTGACTCTCTATTTATCTGTAAATTACCTGGACAGATTCCTCTCTGCCTATGAGCTTCCTGTAAGAACATTAACTTATAGACACAATGTTTGTGTTTGCAGTAATAATTTCATGTTTTTAGTTGAATAGAAGACCCAATATACTTATATTATCTTGTTCTGATTGTAGAAAGGCAAGGCTTGGATGACCCAACTGTTATCTGTCGCATGCCTATCCTTAGCTGCAAAGATGGAGGAAACTGAAGTCCCCCTGTCCTTAGACTTGCAGGTGAGAACGCAACATCATCGATGGATTTCTCCGGTTAGCTCTTGAAGTTTCGAAACTAGTTTTCTTAATTTTCTTGAAATTTTCTTTGATAGGTGGGCGAGGCAAAGCACGTGTTTGAAGCTAGGACCATACAAAGAATGGAGCTTCTTGTGCTGAGCACTCTCAAGTGGAGGATGCAAGCTGTGACTCCTTTCTCTTTTATAGACTACTTCCTCCACGTATTCAACGGCGGCAACGCCCCGTCGAAGATGTCGGTCTCACATTCCGTGGAACTCGTCTTGAGCACATTAGGAGGTTGTTATATCGTAATTTGTAATCGTAGTCTATGCCTCTCTTATGGCTAAAATTTAGAAATGTTGAATTGCAGGAACTGATTTCTTATCTTTTACACCTTCGGAAAAGGCCGCCGCTGTCGCTCTCACAGTGCTGGGAGAATGCCAATCTGCTGAAGCCGAGGAGGTTGTCGCTAGTTGCGAACATCTTGACAAGGTATGGGTAGTTGCATTCCTGATGGCGGGTTACTTATCAGATGATATTTTCAATGTGAACTTGTAATTCTGATTTGTCGACGATTCGTGCTGCAGGCGAGAGTGCTAAGGTGTTGTGAACTGATTCAAGACATGGTAATGATGGGCGTTAATTTACCTAAAACTGGTAGCCTGGCGGTCCTCTCTGTGCCGCAAAGCCCGATTGGGGTGTTGGATGCTGCATGGCTGAGCTATAACAGTGAGGATTCAACCGTCGGGTCGCAAGAGACATCTTATGAGAGCTCGCCAACTAGTAAAAGGAGGAAAATTAGCCGATAAATTAGTGTTTCATGATGGAACTGTTTGGTAGTTTTTGGTACTTTCCGACTAATTCATTTTGGTTTGGTTTAGCGGGAGCTTTGGTGTGGTTATGAATTTACTAATAAAAAGAAACAAAAAAAAAACTTTGAACCAAAAACCAAAAAAGCCAAAAAAAAGAGGAATAAATTAAAGCGTGCAATCAACTTCTCGTGCTTTTGATATGCTTAAAGCAGCTGCGAGAAGTTGAATTCTGAGACAAGTGAAGGAGAAAGAAAAGAGATGAGCTAGAAAGACACGAAGAATCGGAGAAAGAGGGTAGTGCATGACAAAGTGTGGTGCTTTAGTTGTGTGTATTTCCTTTTCTTGTAAAAGCACTAGGGAAAGATGGTGCCTTAAAGGATCAAAGATGGCCATCCAAACCCAGAAAAAAAAAAAAAAATGGACACAAAAGAAAAGAGGGAGTTGGGTTTCCTTCGCAAAGGTATTAATTATCGACATATTTAACGAATTTTCTTTTCCTTTGCTTGTATATCTTGTGTCTACCATCCAATTGTTTGACTGTTTGTCTGCTTAGACTCCGGAATTTGCTTCCATATGTTATAAAAGATATCTTGGGAAACAAACATATATATATATATATATATATATATAGAACTGCATAAAGGGAGGGAATCTAAATATTTATTTGATTGGTATTAAGGGGTCCCCTTGGGAAGTTTCAGTTTATTAGTTTACTTCACTTAGTGTTTAGAAAAGTATGCGAGGAATTATTCCTTCTGAGTTGGTTATCTTTTCATTGCCCCCTCTTTGTTTAACCTCGTTTGTCATATGTCGACAGCAATTAAATACGTCGGAAGATCTAATCCTGCAGGGCCTTAAACAAATTTTGCGTATATATTATTTTAGTGTGATGGGTCAGTTGGATTATTTAATGTAGAGTTGCAGATCGAAAGTAGTTATAAACAAACAGCAATTGCCCAGTGCCTATATACTATAAGCTTTGTCACATGCTGTACCCATGCGTAAAATTTATCGCATACATTGTATTGTATGTGTTTTCTTGATTATGCACTGATTGCTTGGGTGGTGACTGGTTGGCGCGAAATCTCGAATGATTCGGTGTAGATGGAATTGATTATGGGCTGTAGGATAGCAAAGATACGACCGAAAATCAAAACGGAAAGTATATATCTAGTTGATTAATCGATGCACCAACATGTTGACATGTTTGGGCATGTAAATTGTGACTAGCTTCTTTCATGCTCAAGTTGCTTTGGTGCTTGAAATATGAATTTCCTTCTAGCAGAAACTGCTGCAGGTTTGTTATTTAGCCTTTGGTACTGCAGCTGTCCCCTGTGAATGCTTAGCTTAGATTGCATGTTAACAAGCATCTGATTTTCCCTAATTTCAGATTCTATCAGTGTTTTACTTACAAAGATACACACAATTACCGACCGTTCCTAGCGCAAGTGGCAAAGAGCTTGGTGGTTGGTATCCGAGGTTCAGAGTTCGAATCCTAGTTGATTCATATTTTCAGCTCTTTTTATTTCTAAAAAGAAATAAACGAAGCGGGTAGCGTGCTATCTTTCTCTCTCTCAAAAAAAAAAAAAAGATACACACAATTCACATAACATTAATTGCACTGAGAATCTTTTTGGCCTACCTATATCACAGAATTCATATCAATATAGCATCATATTAGTTGAATATATAAAAGATGATCTGCAAAGGATTGGCTAAAAACAACTGGGTTCCTTTTCTTTCTCCTATCATCTTTTCTTTTCTTTTCTCTTTTCATCCTGTTACTGCTGTGGTGCTTTTCACAAAGCCTCTTTTGAATTCTATTTCATTTTATATAGTCATAATCCTTGTGTTTTGTCTCATAATTTTGATCTTTAGCTTTTACTTTTAATGATTAAACACTCATGTGGGAAGGTATTATGAACTACCAAATTAAGTCCAAGTAACAAAAATTCTCCTCTCCTTTTGTTCTTAAACAAATAATGCAAAGACAATTCATTTTAAGCCCCATTCAAGCTATACGGTTAGTGTTTACATGTACTAAATCTCAAGAAAATTCAATGCGTTCATATGTTAATACCAACACCAAGAGTTATAATCATAACTCCATGCATGTTTCAACTCCAAGATGTGGCTAAACGTGATGCATGCGATAATAGTAATTGGTAAATTGAACTTACATAAAAAAAGGACTATGAATTTGACTGCTAGAGCAGTTGATAGAGATATTATTTATCTCACAAGCACTGTCGTGTTTGAATATATACATACTATCATACAGTGATGTTACATCACTGTATCGTACGCGAACATCCAGGGATATGGTTTGCACGCTGTTATCATCATCATTATCGTTCATTGTTACTATTGTTGTTGCTACTGCTGCTGCTACTGAAAAAAGTAGTTATAAGTCGAGTACTACCACCTCATCCATCGAAATCTTGCGAGAATTAAAACCGGCGTTTGGGAACATCATGACGAATTCGGACATCTCGTATCGCAATCTTATTTTTGCTTCGTTTGTTGTTTTATCATTTCATGGACCACCTCTGAAAAGCTCTCCCTGCTGAGGTTTATCGAACAAGTCGAGCACCACCGTACGCTTTTGCCGGTCCGGCGCGGGCTCACTTCGCCAGAGAAGACACTGCAACTATAGCTGTGCAACAATTGAACTTTGTGAGACACAGCTCCAGGTTATTCTGACACTGTGCAGCTTAAGACAAGCAGAGATGGTAAATTCCTGGTTAAAATGTGTGGACACCCCCTCAACTATAGCCTATTTTGAAATACACCCTTCAACTTCACTTTTTTTTGTTGTTGTTGTTGAATTGCTATACTTATCTAATAAGTTTAAAAAAATTGTTAAATTCAGTGGCTCTAGTAGTCCGGCAAAATGTGATTAAAGTGGTTAAATATGATAAAATGAATAATGAATTTTGACAACTTTCAATTTAATTTAAATTAAAGAAAATATCAACATTTAAAGTTTTTGTGCAAATTTAAAATTTAAAATTTAAAATTAAATTTAAATTTAAATTTAAAATTTAAACTTAAATTCAAATTTTAAATTTTTTAAAATAAAATTTAGTAAAAAAAATATTATATGCCAACATCAAATTTTTTTTGCCAAACAGCTTTACAAAATCGCTTCAGAAAAATTATTTTTCATTTAAACTCAGCCAAATGCTCTACAGTTTTTAACCAAAATTAATTCTCCAAATTAAAATTAATTCTGTAAAAATTATTTTTTCAGAATCTAGGCCAAACGGACCTTAGTTCTTAAAAATCAAAAGTTGAGGGGTCTTTTTTTACCTGTTAGGTAATCATTTGAATCCGAGAAGGGGCTAAGGGATGTGTCAATTTGTACCACAGTAATTAATTATTTAGAATGGTATAAAAGCTGATGAATTTTGGCTGGTTCGTTGATACATATATATATAGACTCGTGATATATTTGAATTATTGACCTAGATTGGAGCAGCTGGACCATTTTCAGATTCAATTTTATATATATATATATATATATATATATATATATATATATATATATATGTGGCTCATATATAGATTCAGTTAGGGTAACTCTGTGTGACTATATCTTGGATTTTGTTTGGGCCCACAAAAATTCAGGTGATTCACAAATCACAGCACAGTAAATTTTGGCGGGAAAAAGAGGAACCAAGTATAAAATACTAGGAAAAAAAAACAAAACAGTGAGTGTACATTAGAGATTATTTTAGTGATATAAAATTGTATTTACGAAAACTAAAGTTTTATTTGGGGCTGCAGACAGAGTGCGTTGCTTAGGGCATCGGTCAGCTTATTTAGAACTTTGCAATTCTAGTATAAAATAAAGAAGCATATCTTCAAACTAAATCTCTATATGTTTTTATCCTAACTTTTTTTTTGGCTTAATAATATCTGACGACGGATCCTAAAATTTGAAGGGATGCTTTAGTACAATAGATTCAACCGAGACCGTCCATTTCTTCAATCCGATGGTCCAAAACCTGCTCCAAAAGAGGGTATGGTGAGCCAATCGAGAGTGTTGTACTGAAGAATCACATGCATGCATGCGTGGAACCGAGATGGTTCATTTGCTATTAAAAAATGAACGCTCTAGTCACTTGAGAAATTTGTATGATGAACCTCAACTGCTAGTGTTTTTGTTAACAAAACTTAAATGCATTGTATAAGAAGCCTCTCGAGCGAGCTCAAAATTAGAAATGTTGCCATTTTTGTTCACAATTTATTTGGTTAGCGGACCTTACATATGTTAAATGATACAAAATAAATGTTTTATTCAGAAGCTTACGTTACCATTACCAGAGAACGATATTGTTAATATTTACATTCAGTACTTTTTCTCACGTCTGAGTTCAAGACTTTTTGATATGTTCAAACCTAGGCTTTGAATTAAATGTGGTGAAATTAAATAATGCTAGGAGTTTGGCAAGTTCGAACTCAGAATTTCGTACTCTGATTATAAAATAATTATTTTATGTAAAAGCTTAAGTTAAGCCCGACATGACTCGAACGCAGTACTAAAGCATAATTAAAAAGTATATGTTTGTTTCCGTAATTAAAAAGTATAAAGCTGTGTAGATTAAAATAATTCAGTTACTATATAATTTCTACCATCCCGCCGAAAAATATGAAGTATATCTCTTCAACTTTTTTAGGTACAACGAATGAACGAAGGCCTCAAAAACCAAACAGACTTTTTTTTTCTTTTTTTTTTCTCGCCCAACCGACCGTCCCTAGCGTAAGTGGCAAAGGGCTTGGTGGTTGGTACCTGAGGTTCCGAGTTCGAATCCTAGTTGATTCATATTTCCAGCTAAGTTTATTTCTAAACGAAATAAAACGAAGCGGGTACCGTGCTTCCTTTCTCTAAAAAAAAATTTTTCTCGCCCATCTAAATAGAGCCCATCTACAATACTTACCTCCATGTAGCTTCAGCTCGTTTTCACTTAATTTCTGATCCAATCATGCCCATAAGGCCCAATTATCCGGTCCAGGTCTGGTTCCGACCCGGTCCGAATCCGCATCCGAGGTTCCAGAATTTTAGTTTGGGGCTATTCAAGTGCAATCAGGATTTTCTTTTTCTTCTTTTTTTTTCCCCAAGGAAAAAGCCCATCGGCAACTAAAACAACAACTATTAAAAAACTATTTTTTTTTTCCCAAAAAGCTTATTTTTAATTTTTTTAGATACAGTGCATTACAAACTAATCAAATTATGCCTAATTAATGCATTAAGAATAGAAATTGCAATGATGCCGAATGTGACCAATTCATTTTTTTCCCCCCAGATTAGTTATATTCATTTATTTCTCCTCGTTATATCGATTTTCTGAATAAAAAAAAAACGGTGGGATCCAAATTTCGTTCCGGGTCGGATCCGGTGCAAGACACGACCCGATAGCAAGCCGAATTCACCTGGCAAATAAGAAATCTCACGAGGGTATATTTGGAAAAAGAAATATTTCCCAAGGGACTATTTTGGAAAAAGGCCCTTATTTATAAAACCCTCATCTTGATCACCGACTCTTATCCCTTTTTTCTGTGTCTTCGTCTCCCGATTCTGGAACTCCCCAAACCCTAACCCTAGCTTCCATTTCCTGTATCCCTCACCGCGTAGAGCGATCGAGATCCCGTGTCGCCGTAATTAATAAAGGTTCATCTCGTTCTTCCTTTTTCTTTAATTGTTTTCGTACAATATCTGTTGCATATTAGGGCTTTCCGCGATTCTTTTCTCATGTATTTTTGAATAATTTAGTGGTGTTTTTTTTCGTTTCTTTCAATTCGGTATATAATTATTGTTCTAATTCGGTTCTTACGCCGCGGCGTATCCTCGATCGATTCGTATACGTCTTCAGATCTTTATTAATTTTTGCCCTAATTCGCTCGATCTAGTTTTTTGAATTTTGGGAGAAAATTTTCTTTTCTTTTTTTTGTTAAGTATCTTTTCTTGGATTATAGAATAGTCAGATCGTTGAAAGTTGCTATTTTTACTAGTAATTGTTTGCCTTAAATTCTCTATTTTCTCTCCTCACAGCTCCCTTGCTTTCCATTGCGATCGTCGGATCGAGCTCTTTTAATGGCGGCCCTCAAGGAACTCCTTCCTCCGGCGAAGTCGACCGCCGCCTCCCACTACGACCATTCGAACGATCCATGGTTCAAGGAGAGGTACGGCTCCTCATCGGAGCAAACCGTCTCCTCCGTAATCAAACCTAACCCAGCCCCTCCCTATGGGAAGCGCTCTGGCTTCATCCCTCGGAGACCGGAGGATTTTGGCGATGGAGGTGCATTCCCTGAGATCCATGTGGCCCAGTACCCCTTGGGCATGGGCCGGAAGGATGAGAAGCCCGGATCCAAGATCCTCCCCCTCACTGTCGATTCGAAGGGTAATGTCGCCTTCGATGCGGTCGTTAAGCAGAATGAGAACGCCTCCAAGATCATCTACTCGCAGCATAAGGACCTCGTCCCGAAGATTGCGGCCGAGGACCAGAAGCAGTCGGAGCAGTCGGAAGAGTATGAGAAGGAAATTGAGGAGACTACAGAGAGGACTAAATCTGCTTTGGAGAAGATAGTCAACGTTAGGTTGAGCGCCGCGCAGCCAAAGAATGTCCCGACCCATAACTCGGAATCCAAGTTTATCAAGTACAAGCCGTCGCAGCAGTCTGCGGCTTTTAATTCGGGTGCAAAGGAGAGGATCATCAGGATGTTGGAGATGCCTGTGGACCCGCTTGAACCCCCGAAGTTCAAGCATAAGCGAGTCCCTAAGGCATCTGGGTCCCCACCTGTGCCCGTAATGCACTCGCCGCCTCGTCCTGTGACCGTAAAGGACCAGCAGGATTGGAAAATCCCACCATGTATTTCAAATTGGAAGAACCCTAAGGGATATACGATCCCATTAGACAAGCGGCTGGCGGCTGATGGCCGGGGCCTACAGGAGGTGCAGATCAATGACAACTTCGCAAAGCTGTCAGAAGCATTGTACGTGGCGGAGCAGAAGGCTAGGGAGGCTGTTGCAATGCGGTCGAAGGTGCAGAGGGAGCTGATGATGAAGGAGAAGGACAGGAAGGAGCAGGAGCTCCGGGCTTTGGCCCAGAAGGCTCGCTCAGAGCGGACGGGCCTTGCACCTGCTCCGGCTGGTCCGGGTCCAGTTGATAGGAGCATGCCTGATGCTGGTGAGGTGGATGTGGAGCCCCCTCATAGGGAAACGAGGGAGGAGAGGGAAGAGAGGCTTCAGAGGGATAAGATTCGCGAGGAAAGGAGGCGTGAGAGAGAGAGGGAGAGGAGGTTAGAAGCTAAAGATGCAGCGATGGGCAAGAAGAGTAAACTCACTAGGGATAGGGATCGTGACGTTAGTGAGAAGGTTGCCCTCGGAATGGCGAACACCGGAGCTGGGCGTGGTGGGGAGGTTATGTATGATCAAAGGCTCTTTAACCAGGACAAGGGAATGGACTCTGGGTTTGCTACTGATGACCAATACAACATTTATGACAAGGGCCTTTTCACGACGCAGCCTACACTTTCTACGCTTTACAGGCCTAAGAAAGATGGCGATGAAGATGTGTATGGTGCGGATGAGCAGCTGGAGAAGGTTCTCAAGACTGATAGGTTTAAGCCTGACAAGGCATTCTCAGGTGCTTCAGAGAGGCCATCTGGTAGCAAGAGAGACCGGCCGGTGGAGTTTGATAAACAAGAGGAGAACGATCCTTTCGGTTTGGATCAGTTCTTGACTGAAGTGAAGAAGGGGAAGAAGGCAGTGGAGAAGATTGGTGGCGGAGGAACCATGAAAGCTAGTGCGGGTTCTTCAATGAGAGATGACTATGAAGGGGGAGGATCTGGAAGGACTCGTATCGCATTTGAAAGGGGGCGTTGAGAAGTCTTTGTCAGGTCTAGATTTGCTTTTGCTGCTCCTATACAAAGGGCCTGAAATCGAGGAAACTGTTTAAATAACGAAGATATGTTCTCCTATCTATGTTTTTGCATAGTTGTTGTAATCTTTTTAATGCTGTATCTTAAGAGATGAGACTCTCTTAAATGCTTTGATTTGGATTCTTCAAATTAAACTGTTGGAATTGCACGCTCATAGTAAGTCAATATGCCATCTCAGTTTAATTGTTGATTTTCAGCTATGACTAGTAAAGACAGCTTGTATGCTCTTAGTTAAGAGACACAAATCTGATGCAAAATGCATAATTTGTTTATTATTATTTCTGGTTAATTTCAGTGGTGCAAACGTTAATTTCTTGATATATGTTAGTGAAAGTTGTGTGTTGGACGTGGCATGGCTTGGTGAGATAATATCTAATATTTGGTTACTTTTCTATTTTAGGATACTTGTGTCTTGAATTTACTGGGAGGAGTATTAGAGCAGAAGTTTGTATTTAAGAAATTTGTAATTCTTGTTCTTTCGTAACATTCTTTTGGACGAAAATAGTGATGGGTGTAATGAATACCCTCTGGTAAAATTACTTTTTAGTTTAAAAATGTGTAGTGTAGGTTTTCACAGCAGAAAATGAACATATTCTCACCATTTGTATTTTGGCTCTACGTGAGTTGTGTGGATGCTTGATTTTTTGAGTTCTTGCTGGATTTCTAATGCCGATAGTTCATTTCTCATAGCTGATTCGAGAACTTTTATTGAAGAATTCATGGCCACTTGCACTAGGAGATATGGTATTGTTACAATAAGGAATGAATCGAATTGGACAATTTGGATAAAGTTGGATGTGGCTTTTAGTAGAAACAAGCATTAGCTAGTTGGCATGCTAAGTTAAAAGAGGTAAGTAATCATTCAAGAAGTTCCAAGGAGGAGAGAAATCTGTGGCTTAGTATATTAAGCTGGCAGGAAGATCATGATGAATAAAACACTTTCAGTTTGCCGTAATGACTGTTGAGTGAAATATATATTTTATTTACACTGTATATTGAGTTATGCATCCCTTATGCATCATCAATTAGATATTCTCCAGTTTTGTTGCTTTTGATATGTAGTACCTGTGCTGATACGTATTATCACGACAGTTGCTTTACAGTTCTTCAATGTTGAAGTTCTTCTCTTGATTTGCTCCTTTATTCTAGCTCTTACAGCATATTGTGATATCATGACTCGTAAATGTTGTTTTGCTTAATGGTTTGTTGTTACCGTGGGAACCAGTTAGTAAGTATGCAGCTTGTTTTTTTTTTTTTTTTTTTCACCTGTTGTTGCTTTGCTAGTTTCCATTGTTTCTCAGACAGCTCGCTTGAAAGTGAAGTTTTGTCTTGAACATTTTTCATGCAGTTCAAAACACATCTATTAAGTTTCTTCCTCTTGCGGCTGATACAGAGAGTGTCAGTTAGTGTACAGGGTTTCTTTTCCTTTTCTTGCTTTTGTTTAATTTATTCCTCGAGGCTTTTAAGCTTATATTTATAACTTGTTTTCGATGTTCTTTTTGTTGCAGTTGAAGGAACTAGGATTCCCTTGAAGTTTGCAAAGTTTTTCGTAATCGTAAGTTACGTGCAACTCCTGTTTCTTTACTCGTCCTTGATCATATATGGCTCACAACTGTTCTTAAGCTGTTCATTCTCTGAACTATGAAGTCAGTCCGTTCTGCACTCATCTGCTATACATATCTAATGATTTATCCAGTAAATAGACAATTTCTAGTATATCACAGCAAATTGAGTCTGGTGACAAGTAGTTTTAGTGATGTACATGAGTAGTTGTATTTTTGCTTTTTGAGAGAGAAAACTGGGAAACTATCCGCTTATTTATTTTGTTTAGAAATGTGAAGCGATTAGGCTTTGAACTTTGAACCTCGAGTACCAACCAGCAAGTCCTTTAGCCGACTGTGCTTGGTACGGTCGTTGTGTTTTTTGTTTATCAATTTCTTTTGAGTTGAGTTAATTACAAATTGAACTGCGAAAAGAATTTGAATCAAGTCCTTTTTCATAAACCACTTGGTGTGTGATGGAATTTTGTTGATAATTTTGTCCCTGCTTCCTTTTCTCCCATGTATCATCCAATACTGTTGAAACATTCGCTTGCCCATCCGTTTCATCTACCGAGTTAAATAACGGTGAAAGGGCTAGATGGCATGCTTATATGAAATTTTGTTTGTATACTACTCTGCTGCTCTAATTAAAATATCGAGGACGGCTGTATATGCGATTGAAAGTTTTAGATCTAACTCTGCAATTTTCCTTACCTAAAAAGTCAGACGGTTGAGATCTGGAATATAAGGTACGAGAAGCATTACAAGAAGGCACAAGTACTTCAGTTGGTGGTCATCATCTTTGACAAGTATACTTGTAAGTTTCATGTTCTGCGGTGCTCATTAATTAGGTTGATATCCTGTGATAGCACGAGATCTGAGTACGTATAATAATATATTTAGTCATTAAATATTTCGAAAATATGATTTGAAGCATGCAAAAAAACAACTAACACGCACTTTGTGGTCTTTACCTTTGACAATTTTCGCTTCCTTTATGTGCAATTTATTGTTTCTTTGGAGTTGTAGGAAATGGTTATATTCATCTTCTCTGATATTAGGATGTAACACTAGTTGTATGAAATGTGGAACTGTTGGCCATAGATAAATAACTTTCTTTTTTAGGTTGATTTTCAATTCAGGCATCAGATCAGTGCTTTACGACTAAGTTATAATTTAGCAATGTGATGGCTAAAATATTATTTTTAGAGTTCGGCTATTATACTATCAATAGCACCAAATATTTGGTGCTATTAAGTTTTTCATCGTTAGAGATAGTTAGATCATATTATTCAACCAACTATCCACTCAATTCTAGAGAATCACTATCATTCTAGCCGTACATACCTTCATCTAAGGGTCAAAAATTTAATAACACTAATGATTTGGTGCTATTAATAGTATAGTAACCTAATTCTTATTTTTATACTAATCTTTTCGTTTTTATTCTAATTGTTTAGATAGTTTCGCATATGATAATCAATTCCAACTTGAAAAGAATTTACATCTATTTCAGAAGACGTATACAATCTTCAGGCCAGATTAGGTAGAAATGTGAGTTGATTCGACATGACACGGTGGCTGACTAATCTCTTCTCAGGTATCACGTGCGAGTCAAAACCAGTTTGAGCCTCACTTTGTTGTAACTACCCCTCCCATCAATAAATCCAACAGTTCCAACAAATCCACGTGTCAAATGTTCTCCGGCTTCGTAGCCGCGAACTTCGCGAAGAACACCAATAGCGCCGCACGCGGCCTTATGTTCCGACAAAAGAAACAGCCGCGTGGACGTGGTTCACCACGTCATTCTCCTATGCTGGTTTATTGCGCAGTACAATTTTCCATCCTTTTATTCGCCATTTATTTAAACAAATTTTAGCATCATCAAACCGTACACCGAGCAAAAATTTACGCCAAGATTCCTTGCACATTTACTAATGGTTTTTTTATGTAAAATTCTACAAATTAATCAACCAAATTTATATTGTCAACATGTCTAAATCAATTAAGCAGAGGTACGAAGGGTTCACGATCGCACGGGTGCACGCGGTGTAGGCAATAGCATCGTCGCTTCCGAGAAGGTGCCGCGTAGCGCTGGCACCGCGGCACCTCCGCAGGTGCGGTACATCCGCATAATTCCAACGCTACCCTCCCGTGATGTGACGTCATCGTATTCGTAGGACGCGATCACAACCCCGTCCCCAAACTCCCTTCCCTATATATAATAAACACGGCAACAACAAAAGATTCCCCATTCCCCCCCCCTCCCATATTCGTCCTCATTTTTTCCGAGTCTATGGGGAGCGTCGGCACGCCGGAGGAGAACAATAATAATAATAATAATAATAATAATAATAATAATAAGGCGGGGGAGGAGCATCCGCAGCGGGAGGGGGCGGTGGGGCGGCGGCGGCCTCGGTTTCTGTGCCTGCACGGGTTCCGCACGAGCGGGGAGATTATGCGGACGCAGGTGACGGGGAAGTGGCCCCGTGACGTCACCGCCCGCCTCGACCTCGTCTTCGCCGACGCCCCCTTCCCCGGCCTCGGCAAGTCCGAGGTCGACGGCATCTTCCCCCCGCCCTACTACGAGTGGTTCCAATTCGACAAGGTCGACCCCACCCGATCCCCGCCAAAATTACCATCGTGCCCCTCCCCTCCGCACTCCTCTTTCTTCGAATTTGAATTTTGAATTTTACATTTTGAATTTTAAATTTTAAATTTTGAATTGCAGGGGTTTATGGAGTACAAGAACTTCGATGCGTGCCTCGCGTACATCGAGGAGCTGATGATCGAGCACGGACCCATCGATGGCCTCATGGGATTCTCTCAGGTAAAAATTATTGTTATATTTTTGTTGTCGATAGATTAGCAGTAATAATAATCAATTTTCTTTTTTCTTTTATATATAAAAAAAAAGAGTGATTAATTTGGAGATTGGAATGATTATTAGGGGGCGATTCTCTCCGCCGCGTTGCCGGGTCTGCAAGCCAGGGTAGGTGCCCGCTTGGGCCGATCGTAATTCTCTGCAACTTCGATGGCACTTTCGTTTTCTAATCCGTGTTCGCGTGCTTGAATACTATCGTTGTTGTTTTGGTAAAAATATATGGATGACCCTTAACTATAGATTATTTTGCAGTTGCTCCCTTTGACTATATTACTTACTTTCTTAAAAAATTAAAAGTTTAGAGCTGAGGGATGTATTTCAAGTTTTCTATAGTTGAGGAGTCTCGATACATTTGTACTAATCACATCATTGATGGGGTGTGCATGATACGTTCCTTTTGGAGTGTATGGATAGCATATATTGCTCATTAATTTTTATTATTTTAAGTTTTTTAATGGAATAAAAAAAAATAGGGGGTGGCGTTAACGAGGGTTCCGAAGGTGAAGTACGTGGTGATCATCGGAGGGGCGAAGTTCCAGTCACCGGCGGTGGCGGAGAAGGCCTACGCCACCAAGATCGAGTGCCCCTCCCTCCATTTCCTAGGTATATATTTAAGCTAATCCCGCCCTCTAATTTGTTGGATAAATTTAATTTTTAGCATTAGTTAATGATGGATGATGTTGTTTTTGGGATACAAACGATTCAATCGGGACCGTTGGATTTGGCATCATTGATATGTATTATTTGGAAATAAGAGGAGATATTATGATTAATCTAATACCAAATCAATCTTAAATTAAAAACTTAAATTATTATAATTTTCTAAATTAAACCTTTCCATTTAAGTATTAGGTGTACTATTTGGTTTCATGGCACCCGAAACCCTATTTCTTCAGGCCCCGTTTGGTTCGGCGGTTAAAGCGGGGATAAACGAGGTAATTTTTTGTCAGAATATTTTATCCCAGTCAAACTTCACTGTTCTCAATTATTCCGGAATAGTTGGTATTAAATATTCCACCCATTTGGCGGAATAGCGCTATTCCAAACTGAATTCCAAACTTAATTAAGATTATAAATTTAGTTAAACATAAATTATATAGACATAATATATTTAATTAATAATAAAAAAATAAAATATCTAAGCTAGATTTATAATAAAATATTATTTAATTAATATTTTTTATATTAATTTACTTACTAATTAACTAGATAAGTAATTAACTACTCAATTTATTACTCTAATAAATATTTAATTAATTATTTGAGTAATTAATTCATTATTTTAATTAATTTGCTAATTAAATAATTAATTATTTAGTATACTTAGTAAATAACTAATATTTATTTAGATTAATTAATTAATATTTTGAGTAATTTAATTATTTTCTTAATTAATTATCTGACTATTATTAACTAATTTATTTATTAATTTATTAAATTACTTGTGATTAATTAAATTATTAATTACCAATTAATTTATTAATTAATATTTAGGGTTTTTTAGCAATATTCATAATTAATTAGTAGATTAAATAAGTTAAATTATTACTTAATTAATATTTTTTATTAATTAATTAGATAAAATATTATTATTTTAAAACTATGATTATTCTTATCCTTACTATTCTAATCAAACCATCCAAACACTATTTTTTTTATTCCCGAAAAAAATCTAATTTTCATCCAAACGCAATATTGATCTTATTCCTGCTTATCCTAACAATTATACGTATTCCAGGAATAACCTAAAATTGCTTATCCTCGAACCAAACGATACCTCAGAGTGTTAAAACTCTGACCCGACCCTCCTCAATTCGGTCGAATTGATTATGTCCTGACCTGATCCAGTTATTTTCTAGATCAAACCGAGCCAACCAATTGGATGGTGTAGCATATCCTGCATTTGTTCGCATCGTCCACCATTAAGGAATAGAGCTACCTGTGAGACATGTAGCATATAATGTCACATAATTAAGTTTATAGTTATTATACAGGAGATATTTATTAATAGGGTTAATTTCATACAGCTCCCTATATCGAATAGCAAATATATTCCTACAAAGTTCAACTTTTCGTATTTATCCCAATAAAAGTTCAATGATATTCATATTTGCCACTCTGGTTTGTTACCGTTAGAGCACTGTTTATTTTTTAACAGATGATAAGTGAAATCACATTTTTGCTATCACAAATATGTCCCTCCAAAAGCCCAACTATTAGAATTATACAGAAATGTCCTTCCAAAAATCTCCAACAGTCATTTTCTTCCTTTTTTCCATCACAAATAATAAAAGAGGAATAAAAAGGTTAATTTACCTCATTCACTAACCATGATTAAATATTTTACCTATGGTTAATTATATTTTTTCTATCGGATTTTAACAGTAGGGATATATTTGAAAACGTTAGGAGTTTTGCTAGAATAAATATGAAAAGTTGAACTTTGTAGGAATATATTTGCTCTTCGATATGTTTACAGGGAGTTGTATGCAATTAACCCTTATTAATAAGATTGTTTGATATTTGTGGAACAACAGTAGACTGGGTGTAGTTTGTCTGAAATCCTAAGCATTAATTTGTTAGTTGGTGTTATTTGTGGTAAAGATATATGAATAGACACCAATCACAAGCTGAATTCAAATTACATTTCCCAAATTTCCGACTACGTGTGCGAACTAGGTAGCGCGATGATGATAGTAATCAAGAGAAGATGAGAATTTTTATCACTTAAACCTAACTTGTGTAGAAGGGCATTTCCTGCTGGTGCGGGGATCGGCGAGAGCTAAGCTAGCACCATAATTTTATCCTCGTTGTTAGATAGGTCGTTTTTGTAGCTCAAATCTTTTGTCGGAGAGATTTAGGTTACTTAACCAATATAACTGAATAAGACTTCTGATTAACTAGAGTTTGGGTTAAAATTGATTTGAGATATCGAAAAAGCTTGATTACGCCTCGTAAGTACTTAAGGTCGAACACCTAGAGATGTGTACTGCATAAATTGAGGGTATCATTATTCCTCCAGCGTGTGTTGAGTAACGTAATCATCAAATAGAAAGAATAGAAGCTTCTAAATTCGTGATAGTTATTTGTTTTTAATAGGTTCTTCAAATCTAAGAAAATTTCTTCAAGGCACGTCTTATGGGCAATTGGTTATTCTGTTGAACTCATGACTTTAGCATCGTTTATAGATATGGTTCTGGCCATGCAAGGGTACTTTGATGGTATTGTTTGGAGACACAGTTCATTCGCGCTATTAGACATAGTAATTTATCATGATTTACTCGATGACTTGTATAGGTCTGACCATAATTTAACATGCTTTTCTTGTGACCATGCTCTGGCCAGGATAAAAAAGGAAAAATGCTGTTCTTGTGACGGTGGTGCTCAATCGCTGATAAAACATCTAGAATCTATATTAATCGTTAGGACAATATGAAATAACGATCGTACAGTGCTGCATAGGGAGGCACGAGCTCTTCAGATTCATCAAGAGCGATAGGATTGATATTTCTTTATTGAAGACGCTACCGAGATAAATTGCTAATTCTAGAATAATGCTATATAAGTAGATATGGTTCATCGATAAATGTACAAGTTTTATGCACCGGATGTTGCTATGCTAGTTTTCTGCAATGGCAAAATGACTTGTCAGAAAAGATAAAGCAAAGAGAACAGCAAAAGCACTTCATCATGTAAAGGATTCGTTATTCATTACAAATTTCCATGCCTTAATCGGTCGTAAAATTGAGAAAACATTAATCATTTGAACCATTTAGAATCAGCAAGTTGCAAAGTTCATTGTGTAATCAATCATAACTGATTAGGGTGGTCAAGGATGTTTTGCCTATGGGTCAGGTCGGAGTCTAACAAAGCTTTGGTTTACTGTTTAACTACTCTACATTTGGTGAACATTATCATCATCATCTTTATTAAGTTTCACATTTTGATCAAAGAATTTCTTTTTCTATGAGTTTGTTGCATCTGGACTTATCCCATCTAGTTATTTCATCTGACCGCTAATGGCTCAATTTCCATCTGTGCTTCAGTGGGAGAATTGTTTGTTAAGATTCTAACTTGTACTATCATTTCGATAGCCGCTGTAACGTCTGAGTTCGTATTAATAGGCAAGAAAAGGAATTCTAATCGTAGATTCATGGTAATATCTTAAATGAATTTGCTTCCAATAATGTCGGCCCATTCATTACTACCGCTGGAATATGTACATTGCGAAAGATCACTCATTTGCTTAAAGTACTCCAAATTCAAATGATTGAGAAACATGAAAATTTTGGTTTTGCAGGTGATGCGGACTTCTTAAAACAACACGGCGAAACGCTTCTTGAATCGTTCGTAGATCCTTACGTCATCCGCCATCCGAAGGGCCATACGGTCCCTAGAATTGGTGAGCTCATGTGATTATTATTATTATTATTATTATTTTGAAGTATCTAGTCTCTTCTTCTTCTACTTTTTTAACCTTTTTCTTTCTAAAATATATAAATATTTTTTCATGCAGATGATGCAAGTATGGAAACGATGCTCAATTTCCTAAACAAGATTGAAAATGATTTGAATGATTTTGTTGAAGATGCAACAACTTTTGAGCAGGAGGAGAGTGCTTAGCTTATCAAAGTAGCCTCCATAATGTCTCTCTCTTTCTCTTTCTATTTTTCTTTTTTTACAAATCAATTAGTACTGCAGGAGTGGCTGCAAAATGCATGTAATAGGACAAAAAATGTTACGACGATCCCTTTATATTGGAAACTCTTCTTTTGAGCAAATACTTTTATTATATCTTTTGAGCATAATACTAGTTTTATATGAATGTATATAATGCAATGGTGCGCGGAGATGTCTTAAGTTACTTAGCTAAGGGACTGTTTGGTTCTTAGAGAAATGGACTCTTCTCTGTTGTTGTAGAACTTCATTTCATTACTTTCGACTTCGCAATTCATTCGCAGCTCAAACCATACAAATAGTAGCACTTAAAATCCAAACCATCACTCTCTAACATGCATGCATTTGCTGAATCTCTCTACCTAACCTCAATTTGAAGCTAAGTGTATGGTAGATTGAAAAAGAAAAAAAAGAAAAAAATCTTAAATTGCTTGCTGTAGGAAAAATTAAAATGGATAGAGGATTCCAAGAACCAAATTCCAATTTGAATTTACAGAGACTTGTTACAACTTCTTCTGAGTTTTTTCTCTACAATACTGTTGGCTTAAAGGAGCCAACATTCTGTCCTATCGCAGAAGGTCAAGGTGGGTCGAGTTATATTTAAATGGCGGGAGGCCGGATTGGGCCGAGTCATATTTGAAGTGGCGTGAGGCTGGTTGGACCGAGTCACAATCGAGACCCATAGGCGCTATGTCTGTACACTTCAAGTGAATTGGTTGCGTATTTTTAACTTCTTGAGCCTTTGGGATTCATGGTTAGTGTCAATGATCCGACAAACACGTGTGGCAAAACACCAACCTCTCTAGCCCAAGTATCAAACAGTTTGATGGTTGGTACCCGAGGTCTCAAATTCGAAGCCCTAATTATTTTATATTTTCAACTAAGTTTATTTCTTAAAAAAATAATGAACGAAGCAAATAGATAATATACTATCTGTCTCTAAAAAAAAAACAGGTGCGCCAAATCGGTAATATCTTCATTTAATCTAGTCGCAGTTCGCTAATCAAATTTGATTAAACTTAATAGAAGTATTTCCTGGCTAAACTAGACTGAATTTAAGAAATGAATTTGATCTGTTCTGATCAAAACTGTATATACAAATATATATAACTTTGGGCCAAGTAGGACTATGAACGAGCTCCAATAAGAAGTAAAAAAGATGGGGCTAAGCATTGTTGGCCCCAAGGAATAGGTATGTTAACGGGTCGGATTCGGGATGGATTTTTAAAATCCCGAATCCGAACCCAACTACCAAATTTAAAATTCGAACCCGAACTCGAATCCCATGGATTTTAAAAATCTATATCCAAATTCAAAACCCGACCAAAAATCTGAAACCCGAACCCGAACCCGCAAACCTGAACCCGAAACAATTATTTCTCTTTATAATATTTCAAAACATATTACATTAAATCTAAAATTTTAAAAGACAAATTCAAATATAACATTAAACATATATATATATATATATATATATGTATATATGTATATATGTATATATGTATATATGTATATATATGTATATATGTATATATATAGAGAGAGAGCTAGGCTGGTATACTATCAGTAGCACGGAGGCCTCCGTGCTACTAAGTTATTTTTAATGATGCGGCTTCCAAATCAACGATCGGCTCCGTTAGACTTGATTTACACTATTAAAAGTATTTGGAAACTAAATTTCATAATTTTTTCGATATCATTTACCTATCAATCAAAAGTTCTCAAAATTAATAATTTTAATGGTCGATGTGATACATTTATGAATTTATGTGTAAAATAATTCAAATCTGGTCAAATTTTTTTAGAAATTTCTTTTCACTATTTAGAGTAAGATCAGTATCTCTGATCTTAAATTTAAATCTTTTATCATCATTTTTTATGAGATTTTTATTTTCAGCCGTTCATTTTTAGACTACTCGTTTGATAGGTAAATAATGTCAAAAATTATGAAATGTAGTTTCCAAATACTTCTAATAGTGTAGATCAAGCTTAACGGAACCGATCGTCGATTTGGAAGCTGCATCATTGAAAACAACTTGGTAGCACGGAGGCCTCCGTGCTACCCTTAGTATTTGGGCTGGAATACTATTAATAGTATTTGGGCTCTTTTGCTATCGAGTTTTTAACCCTTGGATGAAAAATTGTAGGGTTAGGATGATAGTGGTCCCCTAAAATTTAGTGGTGGTCTCCCTAGGGTTGAGTGGGTGGTTGGTTGAATACTATGATATAAAGAGTGAAATTGATCAAAGTGTAGATCTAACGGCTAAAAAATTAATAGCAAAAGAGCTCAAAACGACTTGAAAGCACGGAGGGCTCCGTGCTTCCAAAAGCATACCAGCCTCACTCTATATATATATATATATATATATATATATATATATATATATCAATTCGGGTTCGGGTCGTGTCGGGTACAGTCAAAATTCATACCCGAATCCAAATCCGCCAGATTTTTGTTTTTGATATCCATATTCGAAATTATATCCGTTTAGCATTGAGTATATCCGCTTCATTCGGATCCGGATTTGAAAAAAACTTCAGGTATCCGTACCCATCGACATACCTACCAAGGAATCATTTTGGCAGGTGATTGAGGGGCCTTTTTGATTCGTCGAAGACCACCTTTCGGTTTGTGCGATTCTAACTCAAGCACAATAGCCTACACATGTGTAGGGTAGTGAAGACACATTTTGACCGGGCCCTCCCTAGTTTTGGAGCTCCACCTGACCCGGACCATCTTTTTTTAGTTGCCTCCTTTTTCTTTTTCTTTTTCTTTTTCTTTTTTTTTTTTTTCCCTAGGGGGGTTGACATGTACTTTCATCTGTGACTGGTGCTTTTAATATAAAATAAAATCTGCCCACCAGCTCCCTCTTGAAGAATAAGAGGAAAATAAACCAAAAAGTACTTTGTAGACTTTGTCGACTTTGTCGCATTGTATAGGTCATTTAGCAACAGTTGTTTAGTGCAGTTGGTTGGTAACAGTTGTTTAGTGCAGTTGGTTGGTATAGCGGTGAATACCCAAGACATTCGAGGGTCTGAGCTCCGGCTTGCGTTTGCGCAATGCAGGGATTCGAGTCACTGACTTCTTAGTTTCAATATACAGTATCTTCACAGGGTCTTGAGAGCAGGGGTCTGCGGGCATGTTAGAAAATTAATGATTAATTTATTTTGTTCAGATTCTAATAGTATTTTTCTTTTGCTGCGGCAAAAACAACAGCTTATTAAAGTAGATATTTTGTTTTTTGATTTTTAAAAGCTCATTTTTAACTTTATACTGAGCACGAACTTTGGACATTTAATTTAATTTCCCCCGGATGCTGCTTGGAGTAGAGAAACTGTAAAGACCTGGCAAAACAAGGGCCGCATTATCCTCAATAAATTCCATTCTTAACATGTGGGTCAGATACTTTCAACCTCTGCATCATTAAACAAGAGAGCATTTTCTAGCTCTGCCCATGGACAAGATCCAACTCTATATCCAAACAATTTTTGTAATAACCAATCATAGTTAAACGTCTAAGCTTTTGTCTCTGAAGTGGTAGACAAGTAAACAAGATCAAATTTTACTCTGTTTCATGACTCTACCTCTATTCTCAGCCAAAACTCTATGGAAAAGGGGGAAAATATATCAAAGATAATGATTTATTTTGAAGCAAGTCAAAATAACTGTGCATTCAGAAGAGCACAGGATTGATCACCTAATTCTGAAGAGCACTTTGGACAGTGCAATTGTTTTCTTCTAACCAAGTGTCCTTGTGATGAGGCTTTTTCTGACAGAAAATATGCAGTAGGTTACATATAACCTTATCCACCATAACATCTCTATAAATGGTGTCAATGAATTAATGATTAGGGAACTAATCTGTAATTTAGTACATCAAATGTTAGTATACATCTTTATGTCAGATCTCTAGAAATGGTTGCAATGAATCAGTGATAAGAAGGCATGATAAATCAACTCGTGGGTGAAATATGCTATTCCGTCAAATTATGGTTGTCCGGATCTTCCAAAGAGCTGCAATCAAATTTTTGGCTTACAATCGCAAAAAAACACCTTATAAGGTACAAGCTATCAAAGAACAACTTGTTCCGACATCCAAATGTTATTATGCATCTTTATGCTACACACTGCTGCTTCTTCTTTTTGTCCTTTTTCTGATGTATTGTTGCACAGTGCATTGATATAAATGAACTGATTGTTCATCAATATCAAGTGATCAAAGTTCAGTGAGTTAATGTTGAAAAGAAAAGAAACTTACCATGAGAAATTCAGACAATCCTGCATTTGATAACACAATTCTAGCAACCCCACAGTGATAATTTAATTTGTTGCTGATATACATGACTCAGCATTGTGAGAGCATCACTAATTATCTACATGAAATTTATCAGCAAGAAACTCAATTAGTAATCCACCCTTTGTAGAATTAGTTTCAGACACAATGATTGTACTTTTGCTGCTATCTTTTTGACCATGTGTTGATCAACATGATTTTGGGAAGTATCTGAAAGAGAATGGATGAGTGAGTCACTTGGATAAGAGCAGATATACGGCTTCGCCATCTCATCACACTTACAATCATGGAAAGTTTGAAGAGATGGTTCGGCGTAAGGTGGCCGGAAAAAGAAAGAATCTTGTGCATCAGCTATGGTGAAATTTCAAGATCAATCCATTCCTGATGAAGAGAAGAGAAAGGAGGAAGAAGATAAGAAGAAGGTCTTTGCATTTGACACCGCAAACAAAAAAGGACCGACTTCTTGTTATTGTTCATCTTTTATAGATCTAATCGGTCTCGAGATTATTCCTGAACCATTTTTCTATTAGATTAATTTTGTGGATAACATTTCGTTGTGTTTTCTTTAGTGGAATCATTGTAAATAGTTTTACTAATTTCTTCATTGAATAAGTTTTTTAAGTTCTTCAGATGTAATATATCCAGCAACACCTGCGCAAACTATAATTTAATCTCATCAATTGGAGAACTTAGGGTTCGTATGACGAAGGACCAAGCTCATGATTCAATCTCATTAATCATGAAAAATAATTTCGGTAATTAATTGGTTGGAATGTATGCTATTCTCTGAATTGTTCTTCTTTTCAAGCTAAATATAAATTTCTCCTTATTGAAGTTTGGAAAATTTCTGCATCTTACTTTTGTATTTTTTTTCATAAAAAGCAGCCTAAGCCGACTTAAGATGATCATTCGATTAGCTGAAAGAAGAGGCTATATAAAAAGTTCATTATTAGCATAGTTTATATTAGAAAGAAATATTTAGTAGTTTATGGCCCTTGATGAGACATCTACTTTTGTGTTGTTCTATATTATATATATTATATATATGATGATTCCTTAGAGATAAGTTGATCCCAGTTTCTATTTTGCAGGGGAAAAGTCTTTAAATTCCCTTTTAGTACAACCATGTTAACTATCATTATCGTTTTCCAGTTTGTCGATACCTTAATCGGATCATAAGAAAACAAGATTCTCATGGATTTGGGAAGCTAATAAGGCCACTAATTGACTTGCTAATTTTCTCGATCTTCGCTTGTTGCCTTCTCTATGACACTAAGTACATATTCTCAGAAACCTTGCTGCTTTTTATCTGGTTTACCACCCATAGATCCCCCCAAAAGAGTTCAGTACTTAAACTGAGGTAAGGTGCTCCTACTGCAACACACCAAATTGGAGCACTAAGTAATGTGGAACTACTTTAGGGAGATTTGGTTATGTATGACATGAAATCTCATGGAGATTTTCCTTGACACACGACAATTGACAAGTCATTTTCATCACTATTTGGAACAAGAAAAAAAAACCAGAGAATGACCATCAAAGGTACCAAGGGGAGAACCAATATGAAGTGTTGAGCACATGAACAATATGATGTAAGTACCTGTAGCTCAGCCTGTGTATATTGGCATCTCATCCAAGATAGTTGCAGCAAAAGTCGAATAATGAGATGCCCAGATTGTCCATTAGTTCTGTTCAGTGCAAACTTAGCTTTTCAATTATTCTAACTCCGGTAGCTTCTTGGCAAAGGAGGTTATCAAAACTCAAGAAATTGAAGCAGCAAATTTCTCTAACAGCTTAAGGTTGTTAACCAAAAATCGAATAAGCAGATGTCTCTTCCTCGACAACTAAATGGTCATGGCCAGTGAGATTTAACACAGGAACTTTGCTTCGATATATGTGAACTAATTGATTTCTCTAAAAGCTTCTACAGTAGAATAATGTTTCGATAAAGCTATTTCTAGTTCAAAGCTGAGGAAATATACAAGCAAGGAGAAGAAAGAAATCATGCATTAGGAGATTACACGAGCATAAAATTGAATAATAAAGGCGCTGACAAATGGGGCATTAAGTGAGAGCCAGGTTCATTTAAACTCCCAAGGGCCTACACATGATGGATGCAGCTCACCAGCCCACCATATCTCTAAAGGAGAACCAACGGTGACTCAAGTCCAAAGTTGCACTAATCTGATTGATAGAGACCCTCCAATCAATGAACTGTTTCTTTCTTTTGTGGACCAGAACCTAACAATTCTTGACCATTTATGAAACAAAGGGTTTATATATTTCTGGCTGTAGCATGTTCAGGACATGGTGATCAAATCATTAGTAGGCCCTAAAATCAAACCAAATTAAAGAGATAAGTCGAGCCCAATAAAGCTAGTGCATTTATTACTAAATGGAACAGTAGTATCTAATTAAGAAAATAGGGAAAATGATGAGCTTCAAATTCCTACAGCACTTCATTGTTGTTCAAGAACATCATAGACGAAATGAAGACAGAAAAAATAGTTGAAGACAACTTGTAAGATGACCTTTGGAACTCCTACATAACAAGGAAAAATGCTCATAGTTGCAAGTTTCACCTCATTCGATTCAGACACAAATACTGGAACAATAAAGCCACCCGAACTAAGCTGCCGATATTTGCTTTGTGGAGAGCTTGATAGAAGGATGACCACAATAAACTTATGGTGACCATCTTAAAGCCCACTCGGCGTCGCCCGTACAGTGATCCTTCAACCCTGCTCTTAGTGTAAAACTAAGCTGTACTATCTGCCAAGGTAATGCATCGACATTTCCCCCTTCATTAAAATTTATACTCGAGCAACCAGAAGAAAGATGAGAATTAATAATATCTAGATCCGATTGAACTTCTGCTGCAAATGAAATGTCGTTACAACCACCCAACCACAAGAGAATGTAACAATCGAGCAAAAAGAATAGTTGGAGTTCTTTCGTCTACTCGGTGTGAAGCGTGAGAACTCCTTGTAGGGTCTTGAAAAGCTACTACAAGATTTTTTTACCTCCCTACATGAACCAGTCTCCCTCCAATTCAAACTATCGCCACGTTGGTTTCTCCCTTAAGCAAATTAATGGAAAGGCAAACAACTACAAGATTTTCACAAAAGGCGGTGCATCATTCCTTGGACCCTCTAGAGACCGATACATATACAACCTCTCAACTTCCTCAGCATCATTGGTAGTACCATCAGTTATCACTTCAACTATCAAATTAGGCAACCTCTCAGCCACATTCTTGCAGCCCCTCATGGACAGCTTGCACGAATTCATCCACAAGAACCGCATGTTGTAATAGTGGTGAACCCCACAGAGCAACGCCGAATCGCTGAAGGGACTATCCCTGATCTCGAGCTTCTGCAATCTAGAGCAACCTTCTAGCACATACCTTAGCGCCAAATCACTATTCCCAGCAAAAGCAACAGATAGAGTTCTCACCAACTTCCCGTACTTCCCGATGTATGCAAATGCTTTATCCGTGAGCAAACCAGATACTGAAAGTCTAGTCAGCTTCTTGCAATTCATGACGATAGCGCCAAAACCCTCGTCCATGGGCTCCCCAGTGATCCGGTCAGGGCGGTGGCGGCCCATGATGCAGAGGCGGAAAACCACAAGATCGGAGCAGTTCTTGGACATGGCTATAACTGCCGCATTGGTCATTTGCTGGCAAAAGTACAAGATGGATTGGAGCTTCCTACAGCCTTCTGAGATGGCCTGAAGCCCAATATCCGACACGGAACCCTCAGAGTCCTCTGTGGCATCTAGAGGGAACACTCTGAGTTCCCGGAGGTCCCTGCATGCCTGCGATACGGCTAGGAGGCCTTCATCGCCCACTGTATCAAGAACCTAAATCACAAACAACAGAGGCCCAGATTTCAAAAACGAAAGCTCTCAATTTTACACACTTACATTAAAAAACTATTATATTCTTAATTTTGAAAGCTCGGCCTCTAAATACATGTAGTCAAAACAATATTAATTTCTTAAAATCTCCTCATCACGTTCCTGTCGCACGTGCTAATGGCCAAGAATTTGAACTCTACCTCAATCACGATCTACTATCTTTGTGGGGAATGAAGGAGAAGGTCTGACATTAGGAGAACAATATTGCATTGAGTCCTAATAAATCCCTGATTTGCATTGCTATGTGTTAAGAGTATAGACACAGGACAATAATAATGTTGTTCGGAGGGAATGATTGACTACACAGTGCTGACGAGACGAAATAAGAGTTAGCAAAACATTTTCAGAAGTTTCAACTTTTATCCCAACAGAAATTTAGTCATTTTACAAGAGGAGTGGGAAGCGAGCAGTACCCAGAAAGTGCGGAGATTGCGGCAGTGCTGGATGACAGGCTTGAGCTCCTCGACGGTGAGGTTGGCGAAGCTGAAGTTGAGGGAGGTGAGGTTGGCGCAGACCGGGTAAATTGCAGGGAGGTATTCGGGCTCGACCTCCCTGAACCCCGACAAGCAAACGAGCGACCCGGACGCGGCGAAGGACGATGTGAGGTCTAACTCCGCCTCAGCTCCAACACCCCCCGATCGGAAGGCCCCGGTGCCGAGGTGCGTGAGCTGCGGCGCCCGCGCCATCAGGCGGCGGAGCTGCTCCAGCGTGACGTGGTGGTTCACCCGCAGCCGCCGGAGCCCCGGGGAGCGCGCGACGAGGGCCTCTAGGGCTTCGAAATTGAAGGCGCCCGCCACGCAGTCGAACACGAGCGATTCCAAACTAGTGGTGGTTTCCGGGAACCTGGAGATCCAGTCAACGACCTCGTCGTCGTCCTCGTCCTCCAAGTAGTCCTCTATCAGATCTAACACTCGGAGATGCCTAGAAACAGCGGCATTCGGTCAATCACACAAATCTCGCACTCAGCGCAGATTAGGGTTTAGAACCCTAGGGTTAGGGGGGATTCAGATCTAACAGGTAGGTTACTCGTACCTGCACTTGTCGGCGATGATGGCGAGGCCGACGGTGCTGAAGCCGTCGCAGCAGATCAAGGTGAGGTCTTTGAAAAGGGGGAAGGAGTGGGCGATACGGGAGAGGTCGTCGTCGGCGATGGTCATCCGCTTGAGGCAGATCCTCTCGAGCCAGGGGTAGACGGGGGCCATGGCGAGGAGCCAGGGGGAGAAGTGCGCGCCCCACCCGTAGGGCACCAAGCTGAAGTCCGCGAACCGGGGCTTGCCCTTGAGCACGATCGACCGCACGCCGCGGAACCGCTCCGCGGCGCGCCGCGGCGCCACGGCGTAGCAGTTCCCGATGAAGAGGTCGCGCCGCGTCTGCGCCTCCGCGCGGTACCACGACCGGCACACCAGCGACGCCGCGTTGCGGTCGCGCCGCGACGTCAGGAACTGGAGCACGCTCTCCAGCACTATCTCCAGCACCCTGTCCGTGAACGGCGCCGCCGATCCCCCTCCGCCGCCGAGATCCGGCGCCCACCGCTCCTTCGCCCCGCCCGCTTCCTCGTCCTCCGACATCTCGGAGGCCTCCTCTCTCATGGAGGAGACAGATCTACAGCGCGACAACGACGACGACGACGACGACGACGACGACGAAGAAGAAGAGGAGGAGGAGTAGCAGATTCAAGATTTAGGGCAAGGGGATCAGATGGGGGAAGCGGCCATGTGGGCGCAAACTAAAAAAACAGGAAGAAAATTAAAATAAAAAAATAAAAAAAAGGATAAAATAATGATGAGATTTGGGGGACGAATTGGCGTAGAGAGGAGTAAAAGGGAGACGTTACGGTGCGATTTGTATATTTATTGACTCATCTACTCATCTCTCTCTCTCTCTCTCTCGCTCAGACTCCCTCTTCTCTCTCCCTCTCTTGCTCTGAGCATTGGGATTCTCCACCACACCAGGCGCTGTCCAAAGCGCACCCACAAATAACCCCCACACACCACACCTCTCTCATTTGGCCTTTTCCTGCGTTCAAAAATCGCATTTAATAAAATTATTAATAATTACTAAATTGTTGAGTCTCTCTCTCTCTCTCTCTCTCTCTCTCTAGTCTCTCTGCCCTTTGCTTGTTTTTCAATTATTTTAATCCGGCTGCTTTTCTCTACCTGCGCCATCCCTTGCTGTCTAAACAGAGAGATTCTTTTGTTTGCGCCCGGTGCATCACACATTGCGTTCCCAGAAACCCTATCTTAATAAATTTTACCTAACCCTGTGATTTGATTTACTTGATATATTTTATGGCGTAGTCAGAAGAATTTACATATCAAAAACAATAAATTTGGACAAATAAAACTGTGGTCACACCCAAAGAGTATATAAGAGTAGTATATATATATGCTGAGTGATTCACTTTTTGGGACAATACGTAACGTTACCGTTTTGAGAATAATATATATTTTATTCTATTAATTTTTGAAATTACTTGATGCGTAGATAAATATAGATTATCAAAACTTTGACGCTTGATGCATAATGTCACTCCAGTACTAAATTAGGACGTAAGAAATGAAGACAACGGCGAACTAATCAAGATTCCGCTTGAGGACATGATTTGTTAAGTTTATAATACTGACAGACTGCAAACGACATAACCAAAAATTTACAGTGTCCATACCATACCGTATATGAAAAATAATTTTATACCGTGTCCAACTGTACGAGAACACCTTGGCACAGGTAAAATGTAAGGATGGGAGAGGAGGGATGGTGGAAAAGGAGGATGGGAGGAGTTGGCGGATGGAGGTGTTGAAGGGCCATCAAGGGTGGGGGCTTTGTACTAACAAGATACAACACCCTATCTAATCTACTAGCCACCAATACTGTGCTCAATCACTCCCTCGGTGTAGAGAGCTTCCTTTTAAACAGTATAAAACTAGCCAAAAGGACTCTCCCTCTCTCTCTCTAGATCTCTCTCTCTCCTTTTGGAAGTTATATACCATCTGTAGACCAAGGAGGTTTACTATGTAGCAGCTGCACCATATCATTTATATCCGGTCGATCATATTTCTTCTTTTGAAAAAAAATAAAATAAAAATACTTTTCTAAAAATCATAATGGGATGGGTGAACTTCAAAGGAGTAATTTGATCAGTTGAAAACTCCACATTAGTAACTGCTGCACTATAGAGTTTTTCTTGTAGATCGTCTAGTACATACCATCCGTCAATGTCTACTCTCTGTTGGAAATATATTTGGGTCTCTATTCAGGATCTTTGCATAAAATGCCTACATATCAATAAGTTTACATGATAATTTAAAAATAAAATCAGACATAACTTATATGAATTATGGATTATTTTGAATTCGCTATTCAACCGTTCAAAATTTTAATTTTTATTAGCCACCATTTCTCAATTTGTTAGTCAGCTAACAGTACTTTGCCTTTAAAATTTAAGCTAATTATTTAATTTAATAAATTTATTGTTGCCAGAATTATGTTATGTATATTAACTAAACCTGTAAAGATAAACGACGTATTCAGATTTTAAAGTTAAAGTACCGTTAACTGACTCAAATCAAACAAATTAAAGAGTTAGATAGTAAAATCAAAATAGTCAATAATTCAGATAAGTTCTATATATTTTTTACCTACTTCAAAATATATAAAAAAATAAAATATAAATTTTCATATAATATAAAACAATACATTAACATCTCATAATTGTAGCTTCCCAATTAGTAGTAGGTGGAAATAAAGTCAGTGTATTAAACTTTCATAATATTTTAGCATTTAGAACGGCATGTAATAGTATCCTTTTTTTTAATCCCTCCTCAAGAAGGCAACGACTCTCTAATTGGGCGGTCCACTGCTGACGTGGTGGACAGCATCCATGCTAAGCCACCGAATGCTGACGCGGAACCGAGTGCGAGCCCTTCGAACAGTGATTGGATGCGACCACGTGACGTGAGAGTGGGTTTGCGTTGCATGGCACGTAAAATGCTGCAACTCGGGTTCTGATTGGGTTGGCGCCTAATCAATCATGAACGTCATGTGTAGCGTGTTGAGCTAAAAAAGGAGGAGAAATATAATTGTTCCTATCATTATGTTTTAAGGAACCATTGGAAAAAGTTGATCAAATTGACTTGTTGGTGTAACGACATTGTTTTTATTGCGTGAGAATAAATGTGTACGAGAGGAGGATTCATAAGAGTTGGGCTAATGTGAAATGAAATCACAATGAAATCACAATGGTCACATGGGAGCATGTACCAATTTTGGTTAGATATCATCTAAGTTTGTCTTAGATTCCTTTTATCTTCTTCCAGAAACAACTAGGATATCACTTGGAACAAGATTTAGGCGACTACAGTGACTCATTAATTATCCATCATTTTTTTATGTACTATTAACTGAATAAGTTTGAATTGCGTTGCTGCTAATTTGAGAAAACATATTAAAAAAAGCATATATCAGATTATATGCAAATGAACCGTAGCATGAAACTACAATTAGACATCATCGACTAGAGTTGAGCTGCAATACTATCGGTAGCAAACGGGTTTCGTTGCTATCGATTTGTTTTCGATGATCGAGCTTTCGAATTGATGATCAGCACCGTTGATTATGATCTAGATCACTTGAAAGATTTATAAATCAAATTTCATATTTTTTTCAATTTTTTTTTGTTGTGTGTATCAAGTGGGCACAAACTTAAACGGCTAAAAATGAATATTATTCAAAAAATGATGATATAATTTTTGTAATCAAGATCAAGAGTGTAGATCCTATTTTAAATAATTTAAAAAAATTTCTAACAAAAATTCAACTGATTTAAATTTTTTTACACCTTTAAACGAGCAAATGTCTCGTATCAACTATTATAATTTTACAATCTTTTGATCATTAGGTAAATAATATCGAAAAATATAAAATTTAATTTCTACATATTTCAAATGATCTAGATCATATTCAATAGTATGATCGTCAATTTCAAGGCTCAATTATCGAAAATAAATCAATAGCAACGGAGCTCATTTATTATTGGTAGTATTTCAGTTCAACTCTCAGCGACTATTATTTAACATATCTCTCCATGTTTCCATTGAAGATACAAAGTACAATCCCCTAATCAAATGTCTTCTTCATTACTAATGTACAATTAGGACATCCAGAGGTGCAAGTTTTACGTCACGATCACGTCTTTTCTTTCAATTTTTATAGTCTTTATTTGAGTTGAATTTCGGTAGTGGCATTTAATACGAAAATTTTATTTTTTCTTCGTTCGAGCAGTTTTCTAATAGAATGATTTGGGATCTCCCGTTGTGAGAAAATTCTATGTGCTTTCAACAAGCATCTTCACTAAAGCTTGACACAAATTTTCAAATATTCACATGTGAAAAATAATCCTAAATATTAAAATAATTGTACAAAAGGTAGAGTTGGTAAATATTCTTTCCAGGCGTGATCTGAAGTTTTCATTTTTAAATATTGACCAGCTCAGATCTAGCTTGGCTCGATCATTTTGGACTGAGCCCGAATTTGAAATGTGTACAAATTTTTTTGACCAGACTGAGCTCAAGCCGAACAAAATTAATCTGGTTCAGAAACAGAGCCAATCAAAATCTGGTCTGGACCAGGTTCAGAAATAGACCAGATCAAAATCTGGTCCGGATTAGGTTTTGCACCCTGAAGAGCTATACAAACGCGTCCTTGTATTTTATTGCCGTAGTTATAACACATAAAATTTATAATATCAATCAAATATTTGTATATTATTTTAAATTTAAAGAAAATTAGTATTATTTTAATATATTGTTATTGTATTCTCTTTGTTGATTTTTTTTATCCTTATATACTCCAAAGTTGGTGGAAATTATACACCCCAATGTTCACGGTTTGGTTTCAAACCTAAAACCAAATTGAACCAAGCCGAGACAATTTGGCTTGATTTATATTTGATTCTGTTTTGAAAATAGCTAATATTCGGTTTTTGGTTTCGTTTCGATTTTAATACTTCTCGTAATCAAACCAAATCAAAAACCTAATAGTGATATTACAAATATTTTTTTTATCTAAACCATATATTAAAGTCCTATATTTATGATCAAATTTTGATCACATATTAACACACTTTCCAAGGTTTTATATTTATAATTAAATTTTTTTTGTGAAAATTTCAGGCCGGTTCAATAATGATCTTAAATTATGAATGAATCCATAAGAAAAAAAATAAAATTTCTAAAAACTGCGAGTGAAACCGAACCAAACCGAATTGTTTGTATCGGTTCCAAAAATAAATCGGTTTGGTTCGATTGTAATTTTTTGGAACTAAAAAAATTAATTCGATTTGAAAGTCTTGTAAAAAATCAAACTAAACCGATACGATTACACCTCTACTGACTACCATCCATAGTGTCCTACTAGTCACACGACTGGTAAAAAAATTCATTCCTACAAAAATTGGTTTTCTTGGAAAAGAAAAATAAGGTACTATCTTATCTTATTTTGTTTATTTTTTAGAAAAATAAATTTAGTTAGAAATGCGAATGCGATTTACCACGTGTACTAGATACGGTGGTGTAGCATAATATAATTAGGTTGGATCAAATCTACATGTTACAACTTACAACGGTACTTTTGACAAAAATGTCTAGAATGCATTCGTTATATTGTTGAGTGGTATTTTCAACTAATTAATTATTTTTTTAAAATTCACTCATCTATTATGGTAATTAAAAAAATATTTTTATTATATTTTTTAAAGAAATTTAAATATAATTAGCTGGTTATTGATTATGCGGTGTAAGTACTGTACCGTAATTTTCTCTACTTTTTTATGCACAAAAAAAATAAAATAAAAAATAAAAAACGCTACCCGCGTCGCGGCTTCGAATCGGGAAAAGCCCTTTCTTTGTTTTTTTGCTTCTTCCTCGGCGAAGAAGAAAGAAATCCGAAGCCTCCGATCGCGACCCTCGCCCCCCTCCGGTCGCCATGGATCCGAGCTCCGATCACCCCGACAAGGCGCGGTCCGATCCCCCCTCCGACCCCGCCCCGCCTCCCAAGCTCGCCGCCGACGACCCCGCGCTGCCTCCGCCGCCGCCGCCGCCGCTCGATGCCTCTGCGGCTGCGGCGACGGCGGCTTCGGCGTCGGCGTCGGCGTCGGCGTCGCAGCCCCGATCTCCTCCCTCCGGTCGATCGCCGGCGCCGCAGAAGAACGTCACCTGGAGCACCGATCTCACGGCGGAGGGCCCTCCCGCCGCGGCGGCGGCGGAGTCGAATCCCAACGTCATTTCCTCCCCCGCCCAATCCTCCCCGAAGAGTATGAATTTTTGCGATTTTTTCCCCTCTTTTTCTAGTGGTGATTGGAGTTTTCATTGTTGATTTAGATTAGAGCTTTGTTTTTTAGTTTTTTCCTATGCTGATTGTGGAATTTGATTTGAAATAGGCACGGTGGACACGGTTAAAAACGCGCTCGCGAGATGGGGGAGAAAAGTTGGGGACGCGACGAAGAAGGCGGAGGATCTGTCGCGAAATACATGGCAACACTGTAAGTTTTCAAGCTTTAGGCGGATGCTGTGTTGAATTTCGTCATGTTTCTATTCTCAATCTGTGCATTAGTGTGTTTTTGTGTAATTCTCTTGTGGTTCTATGTTATTTTGCTTATAATCTCCAGTTATCGGTTCCATCTTTATATTAATGAGGTGAGACATCTAATTTGGATAATAGAAATTTGAATAACCGGAGCAGGTACATATAGACCACTTTAAGGATGAATTTATATTGCACGAGTTTAAAACCGGAATGGTGAATAGGGAATGTGATTTGATGATTCCCATTCTTGCTGTTTCGGGGAAACTCCGATCCCTGTAAAGGTCGAACGATTAATATGTCAAACTCTCAAAATCAGATGTGACCGCTCCTTTTGGAATCAGTTTTAAATCTAGGTTGGTTTTTGTGAACACCTTGAAAACTGGCACCACAGTCACCTTCACCTTGTTTACTGAGTTTAACTTGAAATCTTTCTATAATTCTGTATGATCGAGCTAGTTTTCTTAACTCGCACGTGAATTGCTTCTTTTGCAGATGAAAAGTCATAATTTACTGAAGCATCTGTCAACATATTAGATTCTGATTTACGTTGATTCAGATCCCTTATTAGAATATTAGATGATTTCGTATAATAAATTGCTTGTTTTCATAACAAAAATTCATTAGGTAGTATCTATTGTTGGAGCTCTACTGATTTAAATTCCTCTTCTATCAGTTGCAACTTTGACTAGATGGAATGCTGCCACCATAACACTTTTACTTGTTATAATAGCATCATTATTAGCAGCAGAAGCAGCAGCAGTATAATTATCTGAGAGACTGTTATTTACATACTACTACTGTTATTCGTGGTGTTTGTGGCCTTACTTTATAAAAAAACTCTTATGATTTCTGTAATTTCAATTAAGTTTATTTCTTATACTCTTTCTTTTCCCAAATATTCGAGCAACCTGATTTCAAGATATAGGAAAGCCATAACTCCAACATGCCTGCAACTTGTTCATTTCAAGTTTTAAGAAGCATATTTAACTTTATTTTCTACTTTAGTCACATGTGATTCTTTATTATTCAATCACTATGCAGAGATATGAAGTTCTCCACCTTAAATACGGCATGCATGTCTTGAGATAATGTAACTGAGGTTGGGAACATGTGGTGCATGTTTTCAAAAAGAATTACAGGAAGTTTAAGAAGTTTGGACTGGATTTACAGGCAAAAACTTTAGTACAAGAAAGGAAAATGTGAGAATGGTGCATCTGCGCTTATTTTAGGATGTGTCCTTCCAAAAAGAATAACAGGAAGTATAATCATTATCACTTTTGTATGGGCCAAGATTTTTAGTTAGTTGAATGTGTATTGTTATTTTTAGATTGCTTAGACTGGTTGCTTTTCGCATGCTTCTATCCAGTGTGATGAAGGTAAGGACATAATTTTGGCATTGTAACTTATGGGATGACAACACGCTATCCTTCAATTTTCTATAGAATGAAAGATCTTAAGATCTATTTTGAGCATGGATTTAGTGGAAGCTAGTTTTCTGGAAGAGCTGATCATTTTTTCTCATATTTAGCTATTGGGCTCGGAGGTTCTCTAGTGATGATTGTGGATAATGCAAGGTTACTTGCTGGATAGAACAAAACAAGGGCGAACTGAAAAGGTAGAGTTTAAATTGTAAGATTAAAATGGCTGTTGAAATTTAGAAGGGACCCATGGGAAGGGCTAATTGGTTTTGGTAAGAAGGGCGTGTGTTGGATTGATGATTAAGGACATTCTTGCACGAGTGCTATAGAATGTAATCTTTGTACTTCAATAGTACGTACAACTAAATGGGTAGCCATCAGCATGCCAGAGTTGCAAATCAGCACGGGAAATGTTTCTCCCAGTACGAGGGCTCTTTTGATTTTAAAATTCTAATGCTACCCGGTAGTTTATGCAAAAACTAAGCTGGTTTGGTAGGATTACGGTATAAGCTTTTTTATAACTTTCTTCCAAACTGGGCATATGTTTCATTGAACTTGCAGATTATATTTGTTGCTTCGAGTATCAATTTAATGCCAAACTCTTTTTGCAGTCATAGCGCCTAATAGGTACTTTTCATCACACACTTACACCTGTCATTCTTTCTCAGCTTCACGTTTGTACTTATTAAAACCTCTCTACAGCTTTTTATGTTGCATTAACTGGAGCATAGAAAGGAACCTGGAAGGTGGAAACTCCTTGATGCTCCAGTGGAGCTTTTGTCTATTGTATTACATTATTTGAGAAGCAAAATATGTTACAGTGACATGCTGACGCCCTTTAATGCTAGTTCTTAACAATCTCCTGTTATACTATCAAGGAAAATTATGTGAAGCGGCAAGAATGTTAGAATGCTTTCTTCATAGTGATCAAGCAACAAGTTCCACTTACTATCCTAATGATTTCAATGAAAGCATGAATAATGAAGACAAGTCATACTCTCGTGTATCTTGCCTTCATTTTTGACCTTTAGTAACCATGATGCAGTTGGGAGATCTTCAAAAATGCAATTGGAATTATAGGGGAGGAATTTTTACTGATCATATTGTTAGCAATACTAAATATATTATGAATCAACTTGTTTGTTTGTTTGTTTACCGTCTGTTCTGTTTTATCTCCTCTTTCTCTCTCTCTCTCTCTACTCTTTTTTTTTCTTCTTATAAAGCAAATTATTTGCCGAGTCATTTGAATTCTGTCCAAATTGAACTGTTAATCATTTGAATTTCTGTCCAGATTCAACAGTTAGTCCTTGGAATTTTCCAATTCAACAGTTACACTACAAAATTGGTGCCAGTTTATCATGCATCTCAGCATTGTATCTTTTAAAACTTTGAAGTCTTCTTAATCTAGTGAGTGCAAGTTTAACGTATGAACCAAGGAATAGTAGCTTTAGTAGTTTTAACTCATTAATAATTTTGAGTTTCAATTCTTTCCAATATTGATATTCTTCTTAATGCAGTGAAAACAGGACCTAGTTTTGCTGAAGCTGCGATGGGAAGGATTGCTCAAGGAACCAAAGTCATAGCAGAAGGTGGCTATGACAGGATATTTCAGCAGACTTTTGAAGCACTGCCAGAAGAGCAACTTAGTAAGTCTTTTGCATGCTATCTATCAACATCTGCTGGTCCTGTTATGGGGATTTTGTACCTTTCTACAGAGAAACTTGCGTTCTGTAGTGACAATCCTCTTTCATACAAAGATGGAGATAAAACAGAATGGAGTTATTATAAGGTACCAATGTCTCCTCTCTCTCTCTCTCTCTCTCTCTCTCTCTCTTTTTCTCTCCCCCCCACCCATTCCGTCCACACACACGCATCCCTCTTGCCCCGCGTGGGGCCTCGCTCTCTCTCTCTCTCTCCACACAATATGTTGGAATTGATGAAAATTTGATGATGAGGCCTCAATCTTTATTTTGGATTCCCCAAAAGTTTATGATGAGATTCACTAGTTTCCTTGCAGAAGGTTATCTAGTCGATTACTTGTTATACCACATACTCTGTCTTTTCCTACTCTTTCATCTGATCCTTCTCCCTTTTCTTCTCAATTTTATATAAACTGACAGAATGCTAAACAACATTCTAATTTCTGTGATTTGAAAAATAATTTTGTGTAATATAAACAGGTGGTGATTCCTTTGAATCAACTAAGGGCAGCTAATCCCTCAATAAGTAGAGCAAATTCTGCTGAAAAGTATATCCAGATCGTCTCTGTGGACAATCATGAGTTTTGGTTCATGGGTTTTCTAAACTACAACAGTGCTGCAGAGAGTCTTCAAGAGGCTTTGATTAGTGCACGTGACTCGCAACCTTAGATGACACCAGAATCTCAACGCATGTCTTGTGACCTTTCGAGATACTGGTCTCCACGCCCTCAGTATTCATATCGCTTGATCATAATTTTAGCCTGGATCTATCGCAACCACCGGTAGAATACACCTTATACATGGATATCTTCGACTTTCTGATCACTTTGTTTCCGTGTTTAAATTTTGCTCTATTATTTACAGCTGCAACAATACATGTTCATTTGTAGTTTGTGCATTTCCCCGTATCATTTCTCGACTGCCGAACCATTGCAGCAATTTTATCTCTTTGTTTTCCAGTTTGTTCTGACTGGGTTTGTAGTATCTGTTGTGCCTTACTGATGTAAAAATACTTTGAACTTCTGAATAAGATCAGTCCATTTTGAGGAGGATATTGTTCACAACAACCATTCAAAAGGGGAAAAAAGAGAGAGAGAGAGAGAGAGAGAGAGAGAGAGAGGGATTTTGTTCGGAGCTGATTATCATTTCTTGTGACATGAATTGACTCAGGTTGGATAAATCCAGGTTGCTTGGCAACAAGAGGAGGAGCCAACTACTCTGGAGTTTGATACGTTTCATTGATCTATTAACTAGTGTTTATTCCTTTCCTTCTTTCGAGGTGACACCTTTTTTTATCTGGATTTTCTCTTCAATAATGCAATTAAGTTCATTTGGGCTGGTTCGTTTCTTTACAACGATTTCATATATGAATTGAAGGGTTGCAGTTTTCGTGCAAAAGAAGACCAAATTTGTACGTGTGGTTACCGAGTAGTTAGCTCTATACTGGTCCTTCAAAAACTCTTTTGTTATTATATGCAGCTCCTGCTTAAATCAGGAGCACAATAGAAGATGACAAAAATTTTAGTTGGATACCTTTGCTTGCTGCATGGAGCTTATCTCCCTTTATCATGTCGACAGGGACCGACTCCACCTACCTTCCATTTTAAAGCACGAAAAAAGAGCTGAGAAATTTTCACATCTTCCTAGTGATTTTGATGTGCTACTTACTTCAAAATCAGTGTGTTAATTTAGCTGCTAGGAAGTGTAAATCTGATTTTAGGTCCTCCTAGCAGAGGGATGGCATTACCTTTGTTCCTTAACTTCGAAGAATATTTTCGATTGTTTAATGCTTGATCCAATTGAATTCAGAGGAGCTCCGAATTCGGAAAACCCGGACTCTTTCTCTTTGATTTGTTTTCTACTCTCAGTAGTTTGCTGCAATAAGATATGCGCAGATGAAAACACAATCCATCCACATCTGCGAGTTTGGGAAGAGCTGGTGAATCTGATCTTATGATCCAAGACAGGCTATCATGCTGTCCAGATTTGTCTGTCTACTTTCCCATCCGTACAAACCCAGCAAGGGCACGAGGCTCGAGCTAGCCTAGCTTTAACTCTTCACTGTAGAATTTGTCCCACCAATCATAAGCTGCTACATTTAAACAATTGGGGCAGATCAGATAAGAGCCCATCGCCAAATGTTTGCGTCTCTCCCGCCTTTTGAAATGGCATTGGATATGGTGAGGTAATCGATGGAGATTTAACTCGGTCAATGTTACTTGCGAGAATTAATTTTACCGACAATCTTATGAAATGTGCGCGTAGGGTCCATCAGAGTGTCCATCGGAGTCTCAGATTGAATCATCTAGTTCGACCGGTATTAATTGATCTAACCGAGATTCGACAATCGCAACCTCTCGCAACTTCCGACGCCTTACGAAACCCTAGACTTCATCATCTTTATTCATGACGGCCGTTGGGTGCAGAACGGATCCAAACAGTGGCAGCGCAGAAGGTTACAGCTAAGCCAAAATTCAGGAAGAAGCAGGAAAGAAGCAGTACTCTTCAGAAATCAACAACAGAAGGTGGAGAGGAGGGAAGGAATCAAATTGCGCCAGGCTGGCTTTGATGTTTTGGCTGCAATCAAAAGTTTGTCTGACCACAAAGATTCTGTCAAAACACCCAACCATTTCCTGCGCCCCCTTTTCCTCCTCCGTCTGGTCAGTATCAAGCCTCAGGGATTGGTGCCCAGGCAGGGCCTACCCAATCATTCATTTTTTATTTTATCTTTATTTTATTTATTTATTTATTTATTTATTTATTATGCGCGAAAAGGAGATAGCAACATTAAATATTGAACCATTTAAACCAGAAAAAGAGAGAGAGAACTTCAATCTAAGAATCTAACACCATTTAAAGATGGTAACTATATTGCACCTTATCTTCTTCTTCGTCGCGAAATCAATCGTGTTGTTCTGATAATTTTGTATTATTTTCAAAATTTAGATGGTAATAACAGAAAGATTCTATGTGCTGCTGTTCTCAGGATCAGATTTGTTTGTGAATTATAGCCTGAGAAACAAGTAAAAAATCGAAATTTGATTGAGGTTACTGAATGGTTGGATTTTGTTCGAACCTGGAACATGAAAAAGTATTGAATGATATAATTATACATCTTGGACCGTAGTAACTTGAGAGATTTGGATCTTGTGCGGCAAAAGAGCTGTTCACCTTCTCCTTTTTCCCTTTACTTTTGTCTCCTGCATGCACTTTGTCATTGCCATCCCAATTCCCATGAAAACATCCTCTCGAGTTTCAAAGATTTGGATTGATAACACTGATGGAGCTCTCATCTATTTACATTTCTCAATGTCGATGTGATTTTTTTTCTTTTTCTTTTTATTTTTTATCTCTCTCTACTGGGTGATTGCTTATTTCTTTATTTGGAGAACCAAAAGTGAGAATTTAATATTGATTTAGGTGGTTACTTAAGGTCCTTAGCACGATGTTCACATGCATGGTGGAGATCAAACGAACCATACAACTCAACTCATAATAAGTGCTTGAACTCTTAAAATAGCAAATGCGGGAATTGAACCCACACGCTTGTTGACGCCTCATCCAATTCTTAGCTTCCCGCTTTGTTTATTTCGTTCTTAGAAATAAATTTAGCTGAAAATGAGAAGCAATTAGGCTTCGAACCTGGGAACTCGTGTACCAACTACCAAGCTCTTTGCCACTTACGTTAGGAACGGTCGGTTATATTAAATATAATTGATGTATGAAAAGGCTTAATTATAGGATCAGTTCTGATACTATGTTAACTAAAAAATCGAATTGAGATCACGGGAGAATCTCTCTTACCCAAATTTTTGTAGGGACAGAGAACAACTATGGGCCTCCACAAGTCTATGATTTTTGCATCCATCTACCCCCATGATACCACTCAACAGGAGACAGCTTCTTGATACTACCACCACTCACCCCCCCCCCCCTACTCCCAGGGAACCAACTCAATCCACAAGTTTTATTACTTAGCATGCACTCCCCAGTTCCCTTCACCCTCTCCTCCTCTAGCTCTTTTCCTGTCTCCCAAGAGAGAGAGAGAGAGAGAGAGAGAGAGAGAGAGAGAGAGAGAGAGAGAGAGAGGTCTACAAATATAATGGATCCCACATAATGCATGGGACCAAGAGATGAGGAAGAAGAGGGAAAAGTTGCAGTTATATATGCTTCTGCGGGGTTTCTGTTGGGTGACTGTAAAACTATAGGACTATTGCTTGTTGGAGTTGATGGTCCCCCTCCACCGGACAAAAACCCTATGACTATAAGATAAGGAGGCTCCTCTCGAACCCTATAATTAACATATTTATGTTTCCATGCATGCCAACTAACTTCATTTATAGCTCTCGCGATCGAGGTGGAAGGCGTACTGACAAACTACGTACGAACAAATGAATCAGTCAATTTTACTGTGCCATTTTTCCGACCTTCATGATATATACCGGAGGTAGAGTTGGCGCATTCGACCATCCATGCACTGCGTCTCTCTCCGTTTCTTTGAATTAGATCGTCGGAGTGAAAGACGGCCCGTATATTTGAGACAGACTTCCTCCAGTTTTCCGGACCATAATCGAGCAATCGAGAGCCGAACAAATTGCAGCATGTACCTTGCTACATGCTTTGGCAGACGAAGGTAGCCGACGCACTCAGCAGTACCAAACGAAGCCTTAAGTGATGTGCGTGGTTGAGGGTGCATCCAGTAAATTCGATGTTTATTAATGGCTCATATGCATTTTGCCACAATAAATGAAGAGACGAAATTGCACGCAATGTGCGCCCCAGTGGAAATGGACCCGCGTCGCCCCCATTTACTATTAACTATTCCCACGGACCAATAGACAAATATATATATATATATATAGTCCAACTATGATGCTTTCTAAAGCATCATCCAATTTTTTAACACCTGGATCAACTCTTTAATTATTTATAGTCTTTAGATTAATATTATTCTCATAAGAGGATAACTAAACTCTAAAGAAGATCATTATCATCTCAATTCTACAATTCTTGATCTAAGGATCAAAAAGTCTAAGGCCCCGTTTGGTTCGGGGGTTAAAGCGGGGATAACGAAGTTATCCCCGCTATTCCGCCAAACGAAACGAAGTTTGGCCGGGATATTTTATCCCGGTCAAACTTCGTTATTCTCGGTTATTCCGGAATAGCTGGGATAAACTATTCCATCGTTTTGACGGAATAGCGCTATTCCAAGCTTAATTCTAAATTTAATTAAGATTATAAATTTATTTAAACATAAATTATATAAACATAATATATTTAATTAATAATAAAAGAATAAAATATCCAAGCTAGATTTATAATAAATATTATTTAATTAATAATTTATATATTAATTTATTTACTAATTAACTAGATAATTAATTAACTATTTAATTTATTACTTTAATAAATATTTAATTAATTTTTTGAATAATTAATTCATTATTTTAATTAATTTACTAATTAAATAATTAATTATATTATTTAATTAATTATATATTTTGAGTAATTTAATTATTTTCTTAATTAATCATCTGACTATTATTAACTAATTTATTTATTAATTTATTATTTTATTAAATTATTTGTAATTAATTAAATTATTAATTACCAATTAATTTATTTATTAATATTAAGGGTTTTTAGCAATATTCATAATTATTTAGTAGATTTAATAAGTTAAATTATTACTTAATTAATATTTCGTCTTAATTAATTAGATAAAATATTATTGTTTAAAATTATAATTATTCTTATCTTCGCAATTCCAATCAAACCATCCAAACACTATTTTTCTTATTCCCGAGAAAAATCTACTTTTCATCCAAACGCAAAATTGATTTAATCCCCGCTTATACCTCAATTTATACCTATCCCTGGAATAGTCACTTTTTGCTTATCCTCGAACCAAACGATACCTAAAAGTATTAACTTCTTTATACTTTCGTATGCATAGTAACTCTACAATGTATATGTATATAAACCCCCCCAGGCGGACCAAATTAACTATATAATTCAAGTCGTAGCTCAGAATCTCCCCAGAGATCGCCTGAGTCCATCATCTCTAGTCTCATTCACCACCCACCCAAACAAACAAACAAACAAAACTCTTCGACCCATACATAACACCAAATGAGATCAACAGTGCTACAAAGAAAACAAAAGGCGTGTTCTATGATGTACATGTTGCTGTGAAACTAAACTCCACGTCTCCACCCATGAGAGAGAGAGAGAGAGAGAGAGAGAGAGAGAGAGAGAGAGAGAGAGAGCTCTTTTGGGAGGAAGCAGAAGAAAACAAAAGGGTGAAGAGGAGGCCGTACGTAGTTTTAAAAGCCACACCTTCCACTCTGCGCTCGGAGGCTCAGATTGTCCTGGGAGTTATTGAGTTGGAATTGATAAAGGAGGAGGAGGACGAGGAGAAATGTTCATTTAAGTAAAGCTGTGTATCCTCGGGGCATTAATGGTGAGTAGTAGCACTTGGCCACTTAATTACTCCACAAGATGAGTTCATAATTGTCATAAATGCAGCTATATATGATATGTGTGTGTGTGTGAGAGAGAGAGAGAGAGAGAAGCAGCTTTGCTTACTTAAAGAGCCTTCTACGGCCAACTTAAATACATAACCGCCCATTAAAGCAGCAAGAAATATTATAAGCTTGCATGAGGTCATCTAGCTAGGAAATAGTTGCACTGAAAAAAGAAAAAAAGATATATAGACTCTATTTTTAGGAGAGCAAAATCAAGCATGAGAAAAGAAGCTATAGATATATATAAATGATTTGATACATTCTTTTCTTTACATTTTTTTTTCTTTCTTCTCTCCATTTCTCTACGTCAAGGTTTACCCATGGAGTAGAAAGATTAAAGCATAAACTAACCAAAACACAAACAAAAACACACCATACATAAACATAAGCTGATAATTAACATCGAGTATTTCATGGAGGCCATATATATATACATATACATATATATATACATATACATATACATATATATATATATATATATATATATATATATATATGTATGTATGTTCTTGGATTTGATAGCTAGACACACACACAAAAGCCATGGTATATAGGAGATAATTAAGGTCGATGGATGAGAAAAGAAATTAAGGAGAAAGCGAGACAAAGAAGAGAGAAGAGGAATCCAACAGTTCAGTGTTTCATTCCATTAAATTAAATTTCTCCGAACAAGTAACCAACCAACTCGATGGATCAGCAGTGCTAGATCTCCTCACATCCCTATCTTAATAATATTGGACTGGATTGGATTGGATCCCTCCGTTACCACCAACACTAGCAAATCAATCACAGGTATATATAAAAAGGAAACCGAGCTAGCTATATATAGACCTAATTAATTAGAGAATTGCAACACAGCATAGCATAGCATAGCATAGCATAGCATAGCATTAGCATAGCATCTAAGAATACACGATCGAGAGCTAGCGGGGATGATGAGAATACACGATCTAATCTAATCTAATCTAATCTAAATCTAGATAGGAAGGAGTGGGGGACGGGGGGCGTGCGTACAGTAGTAGGGTTTAGGGTTTCTTGCCGAGGGTGTTCTTGTTGTTGTGCATCCAGACTTTGAGGACGTGGCGGTGGATGCAGGCCTCGTCGCAGAACTGCTGCACGGCGGCCTCGTCGTGCTTCTGGAGCCGCCAGCCGACGCGCTCCGCGAACGCCAGCATCTTGTCCTTCTGCTCCGGCGTGAACTTGGTCCGGAACCGCTTCCTGCCCCCCGACGTCGACCCTCCTCCCCCGCCCCCCGCGTCCTCGCCCTCCTCCCTGCTCCTGCTGTGGCCCCCCGAGCTCGACGGCAGCGCCAGCTGCCCCGCCACCGCCACCGCCACGGGGGGGAACCGCTGCTGCTGCTGCTGCTGCTGGGCCGCGGCGGCGGCGGCGGCGGCGGCGGCGGCGAGGTGGTGGGGGTGGAGGTAGCCGGCGGGGGTGCGGTAGTAGGGGGAGAATTGGGGGTGGTGGGGGGTTGCGTAGGGATGCGGGGGGGCGGCGGAGGAGGGGGAGGAGGGGGAGGACGGCGGGGGGTCCTTGCGGTGGAAGTTGCGGTGGCAGCCGCAGGCGGCGCAGCGGAGGGCGTCGAGGGTGCCGTCGTCGCCGGCCGGCATGAACTCGCCGCAGCCGTCCACGGCGTGCCCCCCGATGCCCACCGCGTGGTTCTTCAGGCACTCCCTGTACCTCCCCATCCCCACTCCCCCGCCCGCCTTCCGCTGCTGCTGCTGCTGCTGCTGTCCTCCCGACCATCCCCCAACAACTCCAGCAACTCCTCCGCCTTCTGCCGACCCCGCTCCTCCTCCTCCTCCGCCGCCGCCTACTCTGCCGGAATTCGCCGCCGCAGCAGCAGCAGCAGCAGCAGCAGCAGCAGCAGCAGAAGGAGTTTCCATCCCCATCTCCTCCCCCTCCTCCTCCTGCTCCTCGAACTCCATCTCCACCGGCGATCGCCGGTCAGATCTCTCCAACCACCCCTTTCTCTTTTTTTTCTCTCTCTCTCTCTTTTTTAATATTTTTTTTAGGAAAAATCTCTCGACTAAACTCGGAGTTAATGAAAGGGAATAAAGCGTGAAAGCGCCATTAATTTTCGATGCAGCAGCTCCTGTGCAAGGGCCTTTGTGTTATGAAGCTCCGCTCTTTACTACACCACACACAAACACAAACACACACACACACACACACACACACACACTCTTCTCTCTCTCTCTCTTTTACTATACTACATACTCCCCGGTCGATGGTGGCTACCTCCACCGGCTAACGCCGGTTACCTTAAGCCGCTCCCAAAACCCTCGTCCCCCCTCCCCCCTCGTTATGTAATGTAATCTCACTCATCGCTAAACCCACTTCCCCTTCTACTCTTACTTATATTAGTGTCTGGTTTCTATTTACTTTTTTACCGTGTCACTCTACCGCGGTGAATGGCAAAAAAGAAGGTCACGTCAATACAAAAAAATACGCCGGAAATAAGGAAGAAATCTAAAGGTTAAAAAAAAACAAAAAAGCTAGTTTCTTTTTTGTAAATTGAATTTTTTTTTTTTTTTTTTACTTTTTACTAGTTTTAGAGTTTGACCATTCTCTCCGTCAAAAAGAGAAGTAAAAGAGAGGAGTAGAGGAGAGCGACATGTACGGGGATTTATTGCTCTTTTTTACTTGGTTTGTGTTTTTTAAAAAAAGAAAAAAGAAAAAAGAAAAAAGAAAAAAGAAAACAGTAAATTAATAGTAGAGGAAATTAAGTTCGCAGGTTACGTGCGTGGCTCCTCCGACATGCGTGACGCGCCACAGGCGTAAACACGCGCACTTCGTATACGGCCCTGCCTCACAAATTTCTTTTTTTCTAAAAAAAAAAATTGGTATTTTTATGTATATTTCCATGGCAATTTAATTGCTATTTAATTATCTTTTAAAATTTTGAATTAATTATGAACTTTCGAATATATTATTTTAATTTTATGGTCGGTTAACTGCTGAATTTAGCTATTTTTTATATCAGTTTAAAAATATTAGTATGAAATAATAGTTCAAAAATTAGACAGGAAATTGTTTTTCTGGATGTATGGTTCAAGAAATGCGACGAGGGAGGAGAAAAGGTTGAAAAAGGAATATTACGAAAATGGTTAAATTTTAATATTCAACAGATGAAGAAAATATATACACAAACATTTAAAATTTGGAAATATATATATATTTTTAGAGGAATAAGTATATATTTCTATTAGTTATAGGAATGATGGATTAAGTACATCAGTGCCATCCAAACTATCGTCCTGCATTGTTATCTAAATTTTAAAATTTATATAATTATCATTCAGAATTTTTAAATTTTACAATTGGCCTTTTAGTTTTATGTTATATCAACGAAAGTAACAAACGTTTACCAAATTGTCGAACAATAAAAATATAGATTAATTTTCTTAACGCCAAATATTTGAGGCATGTTCATTTCATCGAAAGTAGTAGGAGAGGAATTTTATTTAGCCGTAAATATCTATTTTTATTGTTTGGTTTATCATAAATCAAATTAGTCCGAAACTCTTTTTTTCAAAACACCATAATAAACTTCGCCCTAAATTGCGGGAAGTCAATTACAAAAAATGAGATAGAAAAAATTAATAAAATTAACTGTTATAGTCTTTTTCTTTTTCTTTTTTACTCTCTTACGTGATAATGTGAAAAATTTCGATAAAAGAAATAAAAAGAAGGGAGATAACCATGGTTCCAAAGTTATTGACTCAACAATGGTGGAAAAATAATTATCACCTTAACTTTAGTTCAACTAAAAGTTATTTTCTACGTAAAAAATAAAAATAACTTATGAGACCTTGTTTTGCATTAAAGAAACTAATTTTTCGTAATTGAATGTCAAAAATTGAAGTCGATAACTTTGGTCAATTTACCCAGATAAAACTTAAGTGGGGAGCTCCCCAACAACGCCTTGCTGAGGATCTCCGTATGCTACCACGTGTTCGTTTTGCCTCCATCCAATCATCGATTTGTTGGTATTTTTTAATATCTATACTAAAAAATATTTTTAAACCATAAAATAAAGGATTATAACGCTTGAATAAAGATAAAAGTGACACGTAACGACGGATTGAGCCTCCATAACAGAGCGTTAATTCAGGAGCTCCCCATTAAATTTTTTTTTTCCAATTTAGGCTACAAGACTAAAGTTTTGGCATCATAAACACAAATACTATATCGCTGGTATATATGTATAATCTGATTAATGTGAGTCACTTTAACTTGATAGATAGCTATCAAGTTATTAAAGTTCATGTAATAATTGGATCGGATGCATCTAACTTCCCAGTATAGTAGTCGATCGAGCATGCATAGCTCATTTCTTTTGGTTGACCATTGCAGTGTAATTATGTAACTGCTCATTAAATAGAGGTTGGATGCATCTGATCACCGTGAATTTGTCCCGAGCCTATCCATGGGGCATAAACTACAAAAGGGATAAGATTTGGGTGCAATAAGTTTGCCACTAAATCCTGCATCTATTCTTAAGTTGGAGGCAAGTGGACTTTAAATGTGCTTTGCAATGAACACGTGTCTAAGCTTTTACGATGAGTCATATGTAGCGTACACTTGGCGTTGATCTAGTCCTGTGATGATATTAGGCACTAGAAATTAAATGAAAAATTATTTGAGGAAGTATTGTTTGGTTTAGGATTTATAACATTTGAGAAATTTTATATATTTTATGTTTAAAATGATACGATTGTTAGAGGTGCACATAGTTTTTTTTTTTTTTTTTGTGAGAATGTACAAAACTTATCTGAACTATGGATCATTTTGAATCGACAATCCAACTTTTTAAAATTTTAATTTTACTGTTCAATCTCTCAATTTGTCTGATTTGAGTCAGCCAACGGTACTTTAATTTTAAAATTTAAGATAATTACTTATTTTAATAAATTTATAGTTGTGAAAATTACATGACGTGTATTAACTGAATCTGTAAATTAAGATAATTAAACGACATATTCAAATTTTAAAACCAAAGCGCTGATGACTACCTCAAATTAAATAAATTAAAAGATTCGGTAGAAAAATCAAAATTTTGAAAGGTTGAACAATCAGCTCAAAATGGTTCATAGTTCACACAAGTTCTGTATGTTTTAACCTAATTTTTTTTTTTTTAATAAACTACTCACGGGTCATTATTCGCATCAAATATGAGAGTTATATATAGACCCACCCAACTCGTGATACTCTAATATGTTTACTAGTGGGAAATATTGATTTTATAATTTTACAACTTGAATTGCATGCTGATGATTTGAATATCCTAAATAGAAAAATATAGAGAGGTTTCGAAATGTCAAAAATTGTGAAACAAACCGTACGTCCTAAAAATTAGTTTTATACCAAATTGGTAATGTGATAGTTTTTTGTAAAAAAAAAAGTTCTTTTTGGTTGTTACAATTACCATTTTATTGATAAGCCATTCCATTCTCTTGCAAATCATACAAATTACTTAAATATTACAACTCTTTCTTTATTTCAACATGTGAGCTAGGCTTCAATACTTTCGAAAGTACGGAGACCTTCGTATTTGTAAATTATTTTTGATAATGGGACATCTGATTCGGCGATCGGTTCCGTTAGATAAATCTACGCTATTGGAATCATCTAGAGACCAAATTTCATAATTTTTTTTGACTTCATTTGCTTAGTGAACGAGTAGCCTCAAAATGAACGGCTGAAAATAAAAATCTCATAAAAACAGTGATAAAAGACACAAATTTCAAATCAGAAGTATTGATCTTGTTATTGATGTTAAGTAGAATTTTTTAAAAGTTTCATATAATTTGGATTGTTCTACACCATTGAACTTAAAAACGTGTCACATTGACCGTTAAAACAGTTATTTTTAAGACATTTTGATCACTTGATAAATGATTTAGAAAAATTATGAAATTTAGTTTCCAGATAGTTTCAATAGTTTAGGCTATACCTAATGGAGCCGATCGTCAAATATAATGTTCTATCATCAAAAACAACTTACAAGGAGGTCTCCGTACTCTCGAAAGCACATGAGACGTACTCTTCAACCTGTAATATATCTAAGTACTACTCATAGCATTACTCCTTTAAAAAATGTTTTAAAAACCGAGAAATGGTCCCTGTAGGGATTCGGGATGTCCCAATGCATGCAACGTCAAAACAAAGCGTTACCTATGATAATTAAGTGACATAGGTACTAATCTTTAATTTGTAAAATGGTACGTACCTATATTGTTTTTTTTTCATATTCAATCTCTTGTGGTCCATAAAGCGTTTTTCTTGGATCTGAATCTAGCTAGGGGTTGAATAATTATGATTTTATTGGGTGCAAATTAATGTTCAACATGGGACCAAAGTGGATTATTGGATGTATAAATTAATTCTTTTTAGGCACATCTATCACATCACCATGGTTTTTTCTTCCTTTTTTTCCCCCTCTTTTCTAATACATTGGAATAATATTTCGACCACTAATTCGAGACAAAGCCGTTCTAATTTGATAAAAATCAAAATATATATTATTGATTTGATCAACCTAAAATAAAATGACTTAGCTCGAGAGCTTGTTTCAAGTATAAGTAAATAAGCTCAGATTCTGAGTAGACTCAGTTGCCTTGTGTTTGGATTGTGTAAACCTATGTGTAGTAAGTAAAAAATTAATTACAAATCCAGGAAGAGCTAGAACACTATATATATATATATATAATGCACAGAGAGAGAACGTATATTTACAAGTTTAATTTTATTTTATTTTAAACTAAAATAAAACAATAAAATAGTTTTAATCATATATATATATATATATATATATATATATATATATATATATATAGTTTAATCATAAAATGTTCAAAATTCAGAATATAAATGAGTAAATAACCAATAACATCTAAAATGTCTATTAATGGAATGTCATGAAATTTCTAAGCTTGTAATCTAAGCATCATAGAGTTAGATATGTCAACAAGTTTTCGAAATTTATGATTTCTAATCATATACATGCATTTATATGTTGAAGAATACAATCAACACTTTACATTAATTAGACTCCTAGCTAAGGTTCTAAAAATTGAGTTCTAGAAAACTTGTTACTGATGAATCAGGTCTAAGCAACAGAGGATTTAGCTAAGATCAAGTAAGTATGAAACTGATCAAATCACGAAACTAATATAAACTGAGTAAGATAATTGAGCCAAAGTTCTCAACTACTATATTTTTAAAAAAAAATGCTAACTATACGTACAATCCAAGAAGAAATTAATGAAATCTTAACCTACCACTTATGGTTATTATAACAATGCTAGTTTTGCAATCCAAAATGAGTTACAGAAATAGCGTAGCTCCTTATGTTTCAGAAATATAAGACGCATTTGATAGGATAAAAGTTGGCGGCTTAACCCACAAGTGCATCAAAGTATATGGTGCATATGTATGAAGAAACCAACTCTTTTCATCTGACATGGCGGTGAGTTTGCGTACTGCATGAACTCGCCGCAAAGTGCGGGCGATCTCGAGTTTCGCTGTCCGTCGAACTGTAACTACTGAATACGTATACCAAACACGTCCAAACTATAAACCGAACCAAGCCGAACCGAACCATGCACGAAAGAATCAACCCGACCCAAAACTAATCCGAGAGTGGTAAATAATTTTTGACCAACTTATGATTAATTATGTGGAACGCATTTTAGGGCCACCTAGCTCGTGGGGTCAACAATGGGAATGAGATTTTGATGCTTTTAATACTCGCATGTCATCATGGCAAGGAAATGGTGGGAGTCAGAAGCTGAAAAGATGGATGAGAGAGAGAGAGAGAGAGAGAGAGAGAGGGAGATAAAGGCGAAGGCGTTACATCTCGGAACTTGACGCGCACGGATCCATGCCAAAACTCCTCCACATTGCCTCATCATTTAATTATATGATTTAAATAACAAACAAACAAAATAGCCGTTAATTTAAGAACTACCTTCCAATTGTCTCCTTATAATTTGAAAATCATACTTAATTATATATTTTTATTTTAAAAAATTATTATCATTTAAGATAGCAAAGTAAAATTTTTTTTTTGATAATCACAGCATAGTTAAGTGTAACATTTCAAACCACAGAATAATACAGTAAAATTGAACTAATTGAACTCCCACACAGTAACCCACACATTTAGACAAAAATTTTAGTTAAAATATTTCTTATTTAAAATCAAGTTCGGACACTTGATTTGACGATTCATTAGTGGTACATTTCGAAGATATGTAGCTTATTCAATTGATAATTGTGTAATGCATATATATGTACAGATATGATATCTCATCCCAACACTCGCGCACTTGTGACTAGCAATGATAAATAATTGTTCAACTTTACAGAAAACTTAGTTTAAAATTTAAATATTTTGGCTATGTAGAGCATCGAAAGAGACAAAATCTAAATTTGTGAATTTTGGTTCTTTTCTTAGATAAGTCAGGTGAAGATAACAGTAAATAAAGCAAGTTATTTAACATGATCACCTAGTTTAGTAGTTGGTATATCAGGTGTGGATCCCAATTTCATTCATTTCAAGTAACCTAGTAATTTGAGGAAGAAACAATTACTGAACTAATCCAGTGATTATTATCTGCATTGTTGTCTCAAAGGTAAGTATTTGATTCCTACATGCGTGTTCAATAAATACGGATTGTACTTCCGACTTTTGAGTATTAGACAATTTTATTCTAACTGACTGTCTCTAGCATGAGTGACAAAAAATTTAATGGGCGGTATCTAAGCTCGCAAGCTCAAAACCTAGTTAGTTACTTGACGTTTCTGGTTAAATATATGTTTTAAAAAAACAAACAAAATATGTAAGTAGGAATAGCAATAAAAAAAATCGGACTTGTACCTACCCCTCTTAAAAGTTAGAACCATTATAGTTCAAAAATGCTTCAATCCAGTTACCTTTTAATTATAAAATGTTTCCGTCTAATACTTGTTAACTTGCTTGAGTTTCACATACAATTATCAAATCTATATTCATCAACTAAAAAATTCTAATAAATTTAATTTATTAATATGTTTTATTTATCTTTGATGAAAATATATTTTACTTATTAGCTATATATAACAGTGAATTACATTTACTCCCTTATAATATATATATATATATATATATATATATATTCAACACGAATTTGGTGCAAATTTAAGGTAGACTTTTTCTTAATTCATCTTAAGAATATTAGTCCTATATTATATAGCACGTACAATAAGAGTCTGTATATATTGTGAGGAGATTATTATTGATCAAACTTAAGTATGTGGATTCAATTGAAGCTCTTTAAAGCAATACCCCTATCCATACTATATACAAGAATATTAATCCAACATACTATACTACTATACTAGCGTGGAGAATATATATATATATATATATGTATATAGTCCAGTTATAATTCTTTTTAGAGAATAGAAGTCTTTTCTTTATCAAGTTATTTTGGATGATCGAAATTCTAAATTGATAATCAGCACCGTTAAAATTAATCCACACTATTAAAAATACTTAGAAACCAAATTTATAATTTTTAAAATTATTATCGAGTCCATCGAAGAGTTAAAAAATGAACAGTCAAAAACGAATAATCTTCTAAAAATAGAAGTTAGACTTTTTCGATTCATGATCGAAGTTATCAAATGATATCTAAATAATATAAAATAATTTCTATCACAAATTCAAGCGGTTTGAATTGCTCTACACCGTTAAACAAGGAAAAGATTTATATATGCCGTAAAAAGCTGTCGATTTGCAATCCTTTGATCACTATGTAAATAATTTCTAAAAATTATGAAATTTAATTTCTAGACACTTCAAATATTCTAGATCAATTTTAACGGTTCTGATCATCAATTCGGTTTCTATATCATCAAAAATAACTTGATAGGACGAAGATCTCGTCGTCCTAAAAGGATAATAGCTGAATTATATATATATATAGAGAGAGAGAGAGAGAGAGAGGGGGAGAGAGAGAGTAGGGCTACTATACTCTTATATTGTACTTATAAGTTATTTTCAATGATGGAATCGACAATCCACACCATTAAATATGATTTAGAGTATTTGAAACTTTTAGAGAATGAATTTCGTAATTTTTCGAAACTATAATAAAGTCCATCAAGCGGATATAAAATGAAAGGTCAAAATTAGACGATATCCTAAAAATAGATGATATGATCAAAGTTATTGATCTTTATCTAGATAGTGAATAAAATTTTTTATCAAAAATTCAATCAATTTTGATTCTTTTACACCGCTAAACTAGCAAATATTCTATACCGACCGTTAAAAATTATTAATTTTGAAATTTTTTGATCATAAGGTAAATGACATCGAAAACTTATAAAATTTAATTTCTAAAAATTTCAAATACTCTAAATCATGTTTAACAGTATGGATCGTCGATTCGAAAACTCTATCATCGAAAATAACTTATAAATACGAGGGCGATCGTACTCATAACAGTATAGTAGCCGGACTCGAAAACTATTTGATGCATAGCGAATAGATATACGCAAGCAAAACATTCGCTTCAATCTATTAACAAGTGTTCGGTGCAGTGCATGAGATGTACAGATACACGAATGCGTGCATATTAATTTCTGGCAAATTTGGATACAAATTAATGTGAATATAGTTAGAAGGGTGTTTGCTGTTAGGGGCCAGAGAGGCAGAGGAGGAAAGAGGAGGGAGGGGAGAAGGAGGAGAAGAAGATGGCATGTGAAGGGTCGTACTGACGTCCCCCTCGATCTGACAGCCCTCCGTATAACCCCATCAGCCCTGTCAGCTGCCAGGAAACAGCAAGACTCCAGTCTTTTATTTCAGTTTTTAGGTTTAAAAAAACCCTTCTTACTGTGGGTTAATTAATTGGTGGCTGCATTACGAAAAGGTTTTGATCTTTGGTTTGTTTCAGGAGCATTTCCATGCACTGATAAAATTATAATTTTATTATTTCTTCTGAAGATACTGAGAAAATTCAGTATGCTGGAAGAATCAAAATTTAGTCATTATTTTGCTAGTTGATGATCAGATTGTTGAATACAAATATTAAAAATATTTTTTTCTGATAGTTTAAGTTTTTGAAAAAAATAATTATTTCACATAATTTATCATGATATCGAAGCAGTAGAGCTTTATGTTTGCATTTAGAAATGTATTATTTTTTACTCGGTTGTATTTTATTACTGTTTTTAGAAAATTAAAGTAAATACTAAATTTAGTTGTAAAAGTTTACAAAAATGAATTAACATATCACATCCCCATGCAACTCAATATCCATCTAATTTATTAGTTAAATAATAGATGTAAAGTTAACAAAGCACAGAATCTTACTTTGGCAAAATAATCTAAATTAATAGTTTGTTAAATAATTTTATTTAATTTACATAATTCTACTACATTAATATATCTAAAATTGTGTCTAAAAACTCATTTCTAAAAAAAAATTATTCTCAAATTTATCAATTATTTTAAATATGGCCTAATTAAGATAGTGATAAAATATATGATGAAATTTGACATAAATTTTAATGCGAGAGATAATTGAGAGACGACCTAAAGAACCATAAAATTAATAATTTTACCTAGAAGGAACTTCAAATAGCTTTGTGGTATAAAACAGTAATTACTAATTAGCCCAGCTAATGTTGGATATCTAGGCATGGAATGTTATATTTTATAAACTATAATCATTCTAATTTAATTCATTATAAAACAGTAATTACTTTATACTTATAATCATTCTATAGTTTATAAAATATAGCCTTTTTTTCTCAATTTTAACTAAAAATTGATAAAAAGAAAAAAAAAATCTGTAGATCAGAAAAAGGCGAAGTTGTACTTTGAACCATCTGTAAACTGCAGAATGCCGCTTTTAAAACTTCTCTTCAAAAAAAAAAAAAATTGCAGGTCAATTTTAACCTCTTTCAGTGAACTGGTCTTAGATGGACTAAATTGAAAATTTGCTAAAATTATTGACTTGGACTCATTGCCCAATTGGAATTAGTCGATATATATATTTATTACATTAGTTTTATATCTGTCACACATATTTTTCTATCTTATATAATTTTTAGTATTATTTTAATATAAAATAATTATATTATTTTTAATTGGATATTTTATCATCACACATTAATTGTGAAATTTAGGGGGAGAGATTATTGTCTGCACCGGATGTATATGTACACTTCATACACCAAAAACCTATGTTAAAAGTCTGGGGAAAGTAAATATTTCTTTTTTCTTTTAATCAGAAAAGCTTGTGAAACAATTGTTTGTTTTCAAAGTTAGCAGATAATAGCTATAGGAGCTGTTTGGTTACACATAATTACAATTTTACTGCGGTTGTCACTGCATATAAATATAAACTAGGTGTCTATTTTGATGTATTTGAATTAAAATACTGCAGTTGAAAATACACGAGGATGCTCAATTGTATAATTAAATTACACTTAAATTGGTCGCACAACTACAGTTTGATAGAACAACCCTAAAGAAGAAGAAAAAGCCTACCAACTTAATAACTTTATAAACAAAAAAAAAGAATTCCCTACATAGAATGTATGTAATTCCATCACGTAATATATAAAATGATAAAATTTTATAAATGCACTCGTCTCAATCGCATAAAACCAAACAAATATTTATAACTGCAGCATTTTCTACTACATTCAATTAAATAAGATGCATATAATTGTAATTATTGTATTTGTAACTATATGCATTTTTAGCTTATATACTGTATTTATAATTACATTTAATCGACCGATCACTTTAGTAGTGCGGCGTATGAGATGTATTTATACACCCGATATAGACAATAATTCAAGTTATTTAGAGAGAGAGAGAGAGAGAGAGAGAGAGAAGGGGTGGTACATGCAACAGATGGTGCAGAGAGGGAGGAGACAAAAATAGCAGCATTGCAGCTGGTATAAGCAGCTGCAGTCGCAGTGCAGGTGCACCCCCAGTTGCTGACTTGCTGCTAACACGCTTTCTTGTTTCTAAGTTCTAACCCAACTCCACAAGCAAACCCACGCGGATCCAACACCAACTAAATTACTGGCACATATTTCCATCGAATTTTGCTACGTACTCTCACGCATAATTATTATCTATATATAAAAATATTAATTGCATATAGGTTTCTGTAAACATATCGAATAGTAGATATATCTCTACAAAATTTAATTTTTCATATTTATTCATTCAAAAATTCTAATATTTTTAAATATACCTACGCTATTAGGATCCGTTAGAAAAATATAATTAACTATAATAAAATACTTAATCCTGATTAGAGAATGAGGTAAATTGACATTTTTACACTTTTAATTACTAACGCCACATTGACCCCTTTTTTAGGCTAATATATATAGGTTTTATTTAAATTATGAGTGCGTACTCGCACTTTTATTTGATTTTACTGTAAATTTGACCTCATAATAGTTATAACCATTTTGTTAAATAACTTAATTTATCAAGAATTTTGTACACTTTTGTGGTGAAGCCCATTTTTACTGTATCATTTTATATTTGAAAATTTTCATTTGATTACTATATAATTTTATTTTTATTCCACCACAAAATTATCGTTAAATAGATAATAAAATAAAACTTTTGAAAATTACTAAAGAACAAAATAATAAATTATTGGACAGTAAAGTGTTATATTGTATTGTCCTGAGATTTGTAAAAAGTATTATTAAGTTTGCTACAATAGTTAACCTAAGTTGTTGCAGTGAACAGGGATGTCAATGGATCTGGTTTGGATCGAATTTTTAAAAACTCGAATCCGAACCCGACAACCAAATTGAAACCCGAACCCGGATTCAAATCCGGCGGGTTTTAAAAATCTATACCCATATCCAATCCGACCAAAAACTCGAAACCCGAACCCGAACCCGAAAATTCAAATCCGAAGTAATGATTTCTCTTTACCATATTTCAAAATATCTGTTGGATGAAGATCCAATGGATAAAAACTATTATATATTTTATATATTGTATAAATAAATAAATAATATATATATATAATTTATTCGGGTTCGGGTTCGGGTTCAGGTCGGGTACATACAAAATTCATATCCGTACCTATATCCGTCGGGTTTTTATTTTCTACACTCATAATCGAATCCATATCCATTTAGTTCGAATAAACCCGTCCCGTTCGGATTCGGGTTCGGATAATATTTCGGGTATCCATACCCATTGACATCCCTAGCAGTGAAACAAAAATAAAATGACAGTATAATTAACTATAACTTTTTGAATTATAAGGTGACAAAATAAAAATACACAAAATTAAAGTATATCCTATTTTAAATTACAATACTATTTTATTAAAATATTATAAAGTAGTAAAAGTAGAATTTAAGTGTCAAATATCTATTTCGAAATCTAATAAATTTTTTGAACAAAATTTTATATATCTTAAAAAAAAAAAATACTAGAGAGAGAGAAGAGGTTTATGCGGTTTAAATTAACAAGAGAGAGAGAGAGAGAGAGAGAGAGAGAGAGAGAGAGTACTACACTACTAGGAGGGTTTTCCGGGGAAAAGGGCGTTGGATGGTGACAAGACGATAAAAGCTTGTGTTGATCGTGATTCCAAATTCTATTCTTTGCAGGCTTTTTTTTCATGCTCTTTATTCGTTTTAATTAATCTTTTTTTTATCTCCTCTTTGTTCTCTCCTCAAGAATCCCACGCTTCATCATTTCCACTACACATACATAACCCCTTCAAATCCCATTTAAATTTCGCGCCCTAGTCTTTTCAGTTGTATTCCTTTTTTACTATTTCGTTTGGTTCGGATATAAGTAAGAACTAGCTATTTCAGAAATAGATACAAGTGTGAGTATAAAAAAAATAGCATTTGAATGAAAATTGAGTTGTTCTCGGAAATAAGAAAAATAGCGTTTGGATAGATAATATGAAATAAGAAGAATTGTGGGTAGTTATATATAGAAAATGAGGGTATATATGAGGATAGTTATACCAGCTTATTTCAGGTACCCGAAAATTACTATTTTCAGGTGCGAAATTTACGTTTGGATATAAAGGGGGATAAAGGGTTATCCCCCTTTATCCCCGAACCAAACAGGCTGTTAAGTTCTAATTATTTCTAGTTTTATTAAATTTTACTCTTAGTCTAATTACGATTTATCTATTAATATAAATATATATTTTTTATTTTTTTGATTTGGTGCGGCGAATAAGAGAGAGTACGAAGTGTATTTTGGAATTAGACTTTTACGAACTATATCTTTTCCGCTTTTATCATAATTAACGGGTATCAAAGTAAGATACGGAATCATAACGAAGTGGTGTTGGAGCTAGCCGTTTCGTTTGGATGTTCAAGATACTGACGAAATTTGAGGTTGAGAAATTTAATTGCTCTAGCAGTTACGCTTTTCGGCAAATTAAAATGCAAGCTGTTTTGATGAATTAAACAAGAATTGCAAAAGGCATTAATGGAGAAGAAAAATATTGACACTATAGAAAATCCTTCCAATATGTTCAGTAAGCCTCTTTCAATGATCAAGTTCAATATTCGTAAATTTTGTTTTTATCTGCAACAACATTTAAAGAGTCTTTTGGAGTTGATGGAGATGACTCATAATTTAAATTAAGATAAAAATTATTAGATATGTCTTGAATTTTTGAATTGTAAGATTTTCTAATCGCATTCTATTTCGGTCAACCATTAAGTTAAGTTAGGATTATATTTAAGTCTTATTGAGATTATTTATAGTCTTATTAGATTTTAGCCACTAACATAAATATATTTTTTATTCTATTAATTTGGTGCGACGAATATGAGAGAATATGAGATACAATTTGGGACAAGAGTTTTATAAGAGAATTATATTTTATTCATTACTTTGATTATATGAAACTTTTCAAAGCCAGTGGCTCAACCGTATAAATAATTATGTACCTCATATTTCTTCTTTAGTTTTTGATTCTCATTTGGTGTTTTTGCATCCTACGAACTAGATCTTTTTTAATTTTGTCGTAAAATTTTGATTTTCCACGTGCATGCAAATAAACTATAAAATAAGTGGCGAATCAAACGATTTAAGAGTTTGTATTATTTAAGAGTAAGATGAAATTCATGAACTAGCTTAATTATAACATTAGCATTAATTGTTGGGGATTAATCCGAGCTACTTCTGATCTCTAGATGACGAGAAAGTAAATCTTCAACGAGATTTTCCACCAATTGAAAATAGTTACTTAGAATAAAAAAAATCTAGCTTTGTATTATAACATGTGATAATGTGATTGGTTGATTATGAATAAAATGCAGTAAGCATCTACACACGGACGAAACTTTGATGGAACTTCGGTGAAGAGCTCTCCAACGGAGTCTCATTGAGAAGTTTTTTATTTACAGTTACGTGTCAATTTTGTTACTATCTAAGAATTATAACTTTTTTCTCTAAAACTTAAACTTTTTTTAGTTTTAATATTAAAAGATATCAATAAATTTTTGGATGGAGACAAACTGACATGTTGTAGTGGATGGACGGTTCACGTCGTTGGGTCCACACACAGCTTATACAAGCAAGGCCAATTTAAGTAAAATGTAGAGTAGAGAATAATAGAAATTTTTTGGACACATTACGCATAGAATATGTTATATCAAGCGTGGAATCATCTTATTCACCAAATTTAATTTTTAAACACAAATAGAAAATTCGTTAAAAGTAAAAAATATATAAAATTTGACTGGATTATGGATCATTTTGAATTTACTATCCAACCTTTAAAAATTTTGATTTTACTCTTCAACCTTTCAATTTATTTAATTTGAGTCGGCCAACAATATTCTTACTTCAAAATTTGTATTAATTGCTTACTTCAAAGAATTTACAATCAAGAGAATCTTGTAACATCTATTAACCAAATTTATAGAGATAAACACATCAAAATTTAAAATTAAAATATCGTTCACTAATGCAAATAAAATATATTAAAATTTTGATAGCATAATTAAAATTTGAAAAAATTAAGTAGCTCATCTAAAATAATTTATAATTCAAATAAATTTCGTATGTTTTTATTTTTTGGGCTAAAATACAAAGAATTCTCTTATAAATACATATTTTTTTTACTTTTTCTCGCTGATTTTTAAAAATCTATATTTTACCCCCTTAAAATTTCAGAGATGTTTCAGGGGGGTACGACGTTAATGGAGAGGACAAAATGACCAAATTATTCTTACTTCTTCTATAAAAAAATAAATTTCTAATGTATTTCTGTCATTTTGAAGGACATTTTCGGTATAAATGATAAAAAAATAGACGGAATAGTAATGAAACCCTGATCGGGGGAGACTAAATATTACAACTTGAAATGTGGAGGAGATAAAATATAGATTTTTAGAATACACCCATCCATCCAAGGGTGGGTGGGCTTTTACCTGTCACGTCCACCCATCCTTGGATGGGTGGGTGTATTTCATACACTCCTTTTTGAATGTATGGATATATATATATATTTTTTTTAAAGTTAGAAAAAAAAATAAAAAAGTGAATATTTATAAGAGTTTTTTTATAATTTTTTTTACTGACAAAAGAGAGAGAGAGAGAGAGAGAGAGAGAGAGGCTAAGTTAACTATGTTTGTATGGGGTGCTTTTCTTGGGAGTCATGATTAGTCACTTCCCTTGTTTTGGCTCGACATGTGAAAAGCAAAAAAAAAAGAGAGGAAAAAATAAAATAAAAACTAACCCATTTTACTCCCATTCCACCAACAAGGCCAATCATAGGTGTCCCCTTCACCCCATTTGCCTCCAATAAACCATCATGCTCGCCAAAAAGGAATCACTAAAACCTTCAAAAGTTGAGCACAGCCCCAAACATCCACTCCTCACCATTGTCCTTCGCCACTCACTCATCTCTAAAATTTCTTATAGATATATATCAATTTCACAGTTTCTTTTTTTTTCTTTTACTTAAACTAATCATATAAAAATATCATATATATATATATATATATATATATATATATATATATATATATATATATATAGTATGTGTAAATGAATGAAACAAGCTTTTTCAAAAAATTAATTTATTATTAGCAAGCAGAATATATATATATATATATAGACTCAGGATGCTTAGATGGAACATCACTGTAAAATCTCACCGCACCAACGCGAACACAATAATAGCTGATTAGGACAATACATTACGATCACTCCAACCCCATGTTCTTATTAAAGTTACGGATTCTCTCTCTCTCTCTCTCTCTCTCCTCTTTTTACTTTTAACTGTTGTTCATGTGATCGAACACCAACATTGCGCTGTAAAGTAGTGAAATTATATTCCCTTACGACAATCGATCCCACCCTGTCAAATTAAATTAAAATGCAATTTACATGCTCTCTCGAAAAAGTTTATCTTTATATAACTCTATATATACATGGATGCGAACTCGGAAACGAATATTAAAAGGATATTAACTTTATAATTGTGTTTGATTAAAACGGATTTGAACACAGTTCAAACTTGGGATGAACACAAAAAGGATTTGAAATAATTCGTTTAAATGCCGTCACAATATATTTACTATATTTGTTTTTTTTTTTTGAGTATTCAACCTACAAATTAAAAGTAAAACTGAATGCTAATATTTGAATTTGTATCTGAATTTGGATCTGTATCTTAAAAAAAACTACATTTGAATTCGAATATGAAAATTCTTTATTGTTGCTATCGACTTTGAATCTGAATTCGACGGATTAGCCATTTTGGCATCTGAATACGACTCCGACTGAATTCGATTGAGAATTTGATCGTATAATATCCTATCCGTTTTCGCCCCTACATCTAGTGCATCTGCACATTTATTTTTCCACCTTGCATTTCCCATGCAAGTTGATCATTGGTAGCTTTTAGCCAAACGTGATAATCTCTGATGGGGCTGGGTTTATTTAGAGTGTTAAGTGGATTATGGTCCTTGGCCCAAACAAACTTAGCCCGTAGATTTATCGGATCGAACTCGGGCCGACCCACGGCCACTTCTGATTCCTCTAATATTATCACTGGACTCGAATATCAATGTTACCCAAAAGATTAATTTAATAGATTATTATTTAGGAATATATGATCGCATAGAAATGAATGCAGAGTATAGAATTGACTCTAATACTATATTACTCAAAAAATTAGCACGAATTATTATTTAGGAATACATGATCTCACAGAATGTGGAGATTAGAATTAACTCTGCTACCATATTACTCAACAAAATTAATTGGCGTGTTTCATTTCCGACCGCAAACCATCTCTACGATCAATCCACATCACGTATAATTTATTATTTTTATTTTTATTTTTGTATGTTAATTCCTTGTTCTTAGTCCTAGTTTTTATTTCGAAGGGCCATGCGCATCGATCGAAGTCTCGAGCTTTGACATTTGTTGGTTCAAGAACGTATTAACAAATTAAATTTGAAGATTTAATTTAAATTATTTGTTAGTTTTTAAATGTTAAGAATAAGAGATTAATTCCGATTCATATTGCAAATGAAGTAAATAATCAACATCTTATATCAAGCTTTAAAATATGATTTATTAATTGTTATTTCATCTAAACTAAAATTTAATTAATTTCACAGTGCTTATTAACATTATTCTATGCAAATTGTCTTGTAATAACATTCTTCGACTCGAAGAAAATAAAAATTAATTCGTTTTAGGAAAGGCGAAAACGAGCCCCATGCACTTACCAAACGGAGGAACTAATGGCCTTCTTTTCCGTTTAAATATATATAGAGTTTTTTGTTAAATATACATGATAGTGATACGTGTAACACTAAGGCCATATTGGGTTGTCGAAAAAAGTTATCCAGTTATGTTTATTCGATAAGAAATTTTTTTTGTGTGATAAAAAACTAGGAGCGCAGTTAAATGTCCAAAATGAAATAGTATATATTCAACCTTTAAGTCACTTTTTCGAAACAAAATAAATTATCTTGTAAATAAAACATATTATCCTACAAAATTATACATATATATCAAAACTTTTTAAGGAGCAAAATTAAACTCCTATTTTTCAATCACAAAAAAAAAAAATCTTCATATCGACTAAATTTTATTGAATATTTTATTTTGATATCCAAAATCAATAATCAAACTAACTGTTATAGGTAACCTAAGCTTAATCGAGTAAAGCACACATGCATGTCCCTGGACTATACAATATTAAAACTATCATACTTTGATAGTTTAAATTTTTGAAGATAAATGTCTATTTCATATTATTTAATATAGTATCAAAATAGAAGGTTATGAGTTCGTATCGTACTACAAGTCTAGCTCATGTTCATATTTTAGATCTATGAAAATGTCTTAAGCCTAAATTTGAAGAAAAGGGTGAGGTAATTTATATTTCTCTACTTACCATTCTTAGTTTTGATTTTACGTCACGTCTCTTATTACTCACTAGTTTTAGTCTTTAGATTTATCAACAATTTGATTTAAAATTTATTTTACCTTAAGCGTGTTACGTATGTAAAGATAAAATCATAAAAATTTTAATCATATTGACTATTTTTAACTAGCGCAAGTGACGAAAAGCTTAATAATTCAGCTATATATGTTCATTGTATGTATATAAATGTGCGACAATTTGACCAACCTATAATAATTGCACCCATCTTCTTTGGACTCTTCTCTCCTAAATCCACACTCTTGCACTTATAAAACCAACCAAGCAATTCCCTTCAAACCATACTAACCAAAAACATCATGGAGATAGAAGCTCAAAGACCACCACCACCGCCGCCGCCGCCGCAATCCGATGGCGAAACCGAAGCCAACACGACCGAACATCCGATGATCATAAGAAAATCAGTACTCCTGGCACTGAACTTCGCGATCATGGTGGTCGGCACCGCGGGGAGCCCCCTCGTCCTCCGCCTCTACTTCCTGCGCGGCGGTCGGCGCAAGTGGCTCTCCAGCTGGCTCCAGACCGGCGGCTGGCCGCTCCTTCTACTCCCTTTGCTCGTCTCCTACGCCCTCCGTCGGCATCGACGAAAATCGATGCATCTCATGACGCCGCGCCTCTTCCTCTCCTGCGCCGCCCTCGGCCTCCTCACGGGCGTCGACGACCTGCTGTACGCCTACGGCGTCTCCTACCTCCCCGTCTCCACGTCGTCGCTCCTCCTCTCCACGCAGCTCGCGTTCACCGCGCTGTTCGCGTTCCTCATCGTGCGGCAGCGGCTCACCGCGTCGTCGGCGAACGCGGTGGCGCTGCTCAGCGTCGGCGCCGCCATGCTGGGGCTGAACGCCAGGGCCGACCGCCCGGCGGGGGAGTCGAGGGGGAGGTACTACGCCGGGTTCGCGATGACGCTGGCGGCGGCGGCGCTCTACGGCCTGGTGCTGCCGCTGGTGGAGCTGAGCCAGGCCGCCTACGCGCGGGCGGCCCGCCGCGCCGTCGGCTACACGCTCGTGATCGAGATGCAGCTCGTCATGGGCTTCTTCGCCACCCTCTTCAGCACCGTCGGGATGGTCGTCAACAATGACTTTCCAGTAAGTTCGTATTACTTTAAAATTCGAGCACCGCATGTGATGAATACATAAAAAATATCTTTCTTAGAAATATCACAGGAATAGATAAGGACGAATTTTTAGTGGAAGGCTCTATATGTCGGATCGTTGGTGCTAACTATTAATCGCAAACGCTCGAGTTGTTAAAATATGCAATTAATTCACTTAAAGCGCCCAATAGTCTCAATTGTGATTCGGCCTACCAACCTCACATCACTTCGAACATGACTAGGTCCAACCTAGTCTCCCGTCATTTCAAACGCGATTCGGTTCAATTCGACGTCCTGTCACATAGTAGGATGCTGGCCATTTAAGCCAACACTATATATCAAGCTGGATATACCAATCATTAACCAATCTTGGTAACTCGACTCGTGGAAAAACGTGCCTTATCCATGAAAAGGAGTTAATAAATAAAAAATGCACCCAGAATCCAGTTAGATGTGTTTGCGTTGTAATTCACGTTTTGCAAATTTTTTTTTAGCGGTTCTTGGATGCATGTTAGACCACCTAGAACTTTTTAGAATGAAAATAGATTGAAAATGTAACTGTAGACGAAATAATGCATGTCACGTGTTATATGTATATAATATTATGTATTTATATATAGTTCATCTAATTATGTACTATTTATCAACACGTATGCTTCATTCTCCAAATAGCGATTTATGATTGCTACGTGCTATTAGCTTAAAACTAAAAAGAAATGTAATGATACCATAAATGGGACCGTTCAATTTTGTCGCATATAGCTATATTCGTACCTTTAATTTGCCTTGTCTTCCGCTTACTCTGCGAGCATACTTAAACAAGTGATTGATTAGTCTTTAGGAACAGTAAATTTTATAATAGGGTAAATTCCATATTTAGTCTTCAAAATATCAAATTTAGTTAACTAAATATTAATATATCGCTAACGTGAGAGTACTGTAGCAGTATTGTGATTGCTGATGCGCTAATAATTAAGATGCTATATTATATTTATATTAGCGATATGTCAATATTTAGTCAGACTTAAAAGCCATAATTCTAAAAGCTCGAGTTCGAAATTACAACAAATTAAAGTTTGAAAACTAAAATAATAAAATATCATCCACCTCATAGTTTTGAGGATCATATATGCAATTTACCCTTTATAATATATAGCGAAATAAACCAATGATAATACTTTCCAAACCAAGAATGCCTATTAAACACATGAACATTTTTAGTAGATGTTATTCAAAAGATTGATATGATTGAAGTTAGTCTTAACAGATGAGCCATGCCATATGACCGATCGAGGAGACTTAAGACTGACTCTCATACCATATTATTCAAAAAATCGATTTAATAACAAACATGATAGAATTCGTCTTAACAATATATATCTTATTACAGGCCATTCCAAGGGAAGCCCAAGAATTCGGGCTCGGGCCAGCAGGCTACTACATGGTGCTAGTTGGGTGCGCAATTTTGTTCCAATTCTTCTTCCTCGGCACCGTCGGCGCCATCTACTACGGCTCGGCCCTCCTCGCTGGAGTCGTCATTGCCCTTCTAATCCCCATCGCCGAGGTCCTCGCCGTCGTGTTCTTCGATGAGCCGTTCAATAGCACTAAAGGCGTGGCCCTGGTGCTCTCCTTGTGGGGCTTCGCCTCATACTTCTATGGTGAGTTCAAGGCCAACAAGGCTAAGCAGGACCCTGATCACAAATGTGGTCATGACCAAGTGAGTTAATAATCGGGGTTTAGCTGTGTATTGATAAATATATTTTAAGCTTGGATTTGATTGGGATATCAATCATAATGACATATATATAAGGGAATAGATGCACAATCATAGACTTAATACTGGTTGCGTAATTGGAAAAGATGTTTTAGACGAACAAATTGTATCAGTGTTGGTAGTTTTAACGAATCATACAGGGAGAACATGTTAACTTTTTTCTAGATGAATAAATACATTAAAATGAGAGATTCACGTCGTAACCTTCAATATGGAAATTTTATCTATTAATTGCTTCATCAAAGTCGTGGCCCAGCATGATTGCCGAAAAAAAAAAAAATATATATTGGTACTCAACGCAAGCTCATTTGTATGCGTACGGCTTCGTAAGCGGTGTTCATACGTTTGCAAGACGTAATGCCGCGGTAACTGTATTTGTACCCAGTGTAATTTATGAATCAGATTTAAATATAATTTCTATGCTGTAAGAAAACTTTTTCTTATGAAGCATCAACCACATATGATGTATTTTAAATTCTAAAATAAGAAATATAGGGAGAGAACTCTTCTAATGAGTTTATTGGTAGTAAACTATAGACCATTTTGAATAAACTATTGGACCTTTTAAAATTTTGATTGTACTGTCTAATTTTTTAATTTCTTTGATTTGAGTCAGTTAACGATACTTTAACTTCAAATTTTAGACTAATTACTTACTTTAATGAACTTATAGTTGTAAAAATTATTTACAGTATACTTACTAAATCTGTAAAGATAAATAATGTATTCAAATTTTAAAGTCAAAATATCGTTGACCAGCTCAAATTATGCAAATGAATAGTAAAATCAAATATTTGAAAGATTGAATAGGCAAATCAAAATAGTCTATAGTTCCAGTTCGTTCTATACGTTTTTATCTAATTTGTATTTTGGCACAATGTAATTGAATTGAATTGTGATTAATCATGTATGAAATGTACGTTTCAAAAAAGAATTTTTTCTTCAAGTCTCAAAAAACTAAATCATGAAATCGCTAATTGATTGCAATATTACAATATTATAAATTTAACTTATTAACGGTACTTTTGAGTATCCAAAGCATACCTTGTTGGCGCAAAAGCTGTTACAGCAGCTGTCCATCTGACTTCAGCACTTTGTCTCACTTTCTGCTATTACCCGGAACACTGCTTTGGATACCCCAGAAAGTACAACTGACGCTGCAAGCACGTGAGCAGTCAATCTTTGCATGCTGCATTCAATTATCAGTATACCAACAGCCGGTCAATTGTATGCTATACTTAATTACTAATATATCAGCGTTCTTTAAGAAGATCTTTCAAGTATGTATCTATGGCCGCACTCTTCTTGTGCGAGAGTTTCCATTACACTCTTTGTTTCTCTTGCATACGCATAGACGCATCCAAAAACATATAATATGTACTTGTTATGCACAATCAAGATCACTGACACTAACAAACAGGCGGAATACACGAGCAAATTATGAACTCAAAAAAGACAAAGAAACGCAAACAGTGCCTGCACAGGAATGTACAAGATGGTACAGAAGCAGCTAAACTCTTCAAAATTTGCATGAGAAGGCGTGAATCATATCCGCGCGTCAAAGGAAGAATGTTTAAACCTTTCTCAGAGTACAAAATTTCAATACATTATGATGAGGACGAGCAACACAAACACCTCCAAAAGAAGAACAAAAACCCACAACTTTTAAAATCTTCTGCAACAGTACTGTCAAAGGAAGAGTATAGCGCAAAATGGCGTTCAACGGAAGAGTGACAAAGCAGATATGTATTCTGTGACAATTGCTCGTAGCACTTTTGCAATATTTGCAATATTCATATCCAAATTTCCAGGTAAACTAACATATTTTTTCCTGTACCTGATTTATTAGATTACAACTTTTGACACACTATGCATTTTGAATCAAAAAATTTGGAGAACCAATAAATGGTACAGAGAACGGACCGCCAAATAAGAAGCTGATATCAGAATCTAAACAGCACAGCAGAAAGAACCATTTGGCTTGGCGCCTCGTGAACAAATGACCTCCTCAAAATTTCTATTTAAGTCAATCTTACTGCTTTTCTGCCACATTTAAGCACCACCACATGTGAAATCTCTGATCCTTCCTTACGATGTTGGATTTATATGGGACATACTTACGTTCATCCCGGGTAAGTACAATTAATTGCCGATCCATTCGCCTGAAGTGTCGGTGCTTATAGCTCACACACTCTTGCTCAGCAGCAAATTGAGCAATAGGATGAAGGCAATGCCAAGCATGAACTTCGGGCCAGTCAGATTACCAATGAATTGCCGCCACCTGTAAGTTCAACCAGTAGAGAGCTGCTGATAAAGCCTGTTGTTCATTTCCAACATCTCCATTACAATCATGTAAGCCGTTAATATATAATAACACGAGAAATAGAAGAATCAATTCAAATATATATATATATACATATACATATACATATACATATACATATATATATATATATATACGAACTAGGCTGGAATACTATCAATAGCACCAAGCTATTGATGCTATTAGTTTTTTAACCCTTGGATTGAGAAATGTGTGGTTAGGATGATGTGGGCCCCCTAGGGTTGAGTGGGTGGGTGGTTGAATAGTATAATCTAACGAATAAAAATAATCAAAGGATTAAATCTAACGGTGGAAAACTCGATAGCACCAAGCCCTTGGTGCTATCGATAGTATCCCAGCCGGACTCATATATATACATATACATATACATATACATATATATATATATGAGCTAGGCTCCTATATTATCTATAGTACCAATGCTCCAGTACTATAGTCTCGTTTTCGATCTTAGAGTGTTCAAATCAACAATCCACACCGTTAAAACTGATCTAGGGTATTTGAAGTTTTTAGAAATAAAATTTTATATTTTTTTCGACATAGTTTACTTTATGATCAAACCAATTCAAAATTGTCAATTTTCAATGGCTACTATAGCGAGTTTGTAGTCTAACGGTGTAGAAGAATCTAAATTTATTCAAATTTTGATAGAGAATACTTTAAACTATCTAGATCAAGGTTAGCATCTTTGATCTTAAATTCAAAAGTCCTATCCTCAAATTTTAAAGATTGTTCAATTTCCACCGTTTATTTTGGCACGAATTACTTATTAAGTAAACGATGTCGAAAAAAATTAAAATTTTATTCCTAAGAACTTCATATACCCTAGATCATATTTAACGGTGTGGATCGTTGATTTGAACACCTTAAGATCGAAAACGAGACTATAGTACCCGAGCTCCGGTACTATAGATAGTATAGTATAGTATCCTCATTCTATATATATAAAAAAAACAAAAGCTCGAGGAATAATTGTTCAGCTATCAATGAACATAACACCTCTTCCCGCCTCCCAACTCCAACCATAAGTAGCACCAGTAAGTAGTTATCACACAAGAAGGCCAAAGAGTTATGCATGATAGTTTAGATTAATTGACATACTGACCAAACATACCAGTTTCCTTCAGCAAATCTAATATTTTCTTGCATGGCTTCCTCCATTGCAAACTCCTCCAACAATTCACGCTGGCGTTCATTAACTGACCTGCAGATGGGCCAAATGATCATTATGAAAGAAAAAGAAAAGCAACATGTGTAAAGTTAGTCCTAACGGTAGTCCAAGACCCAATCAAGATTCCCTAAAAGGCTAAAAATAAATCGATAAGCATTTGGCGGCAACAACAATACATCTTGCTTTTATAGTTCGGAGAAGGCTGAAAAGATTGAAAAGCTTACGAAGGAAAATGCACTCGGAATCGCACATGTTGATCCCCATGATCCACTAGCCCAACTTGCTTTGGCAATCCTGCCAACATTACCATAATTCTTAAGACACTAACACGTTTACAATAAAAGACAGACGTAAAATATTGAGTACAAACAACATAATCATGACAAAAATACCTCTACCCCTTAAAACAATAACCTGTCCTGGTTGGACTCCTTTAGGTATCTGAAAATGAACAATAATATGAAAATGATAATAATTTGAACGGTTGCTGATAGCATTTAGGGCATGTTTGGTTCGCGATTGGAATTGGAATGGGAAATGGAATTGGATTGCTTTGGAATGGGAAATGGAATGACGAATCATCCAAAGACGTTTGGTTCATTATTGGAATGGGTAATGGAATGAAAATCTAGAATTTTGAATAGAGTGTTTTGATTAAGAGAGAGAAAAGTGATGATGGGAGAGGAGGGGAGGTGTTGGTAAAAGAAACTTTTGAGTAATTTACTTTGGAATGAGCCAATCCGGTATTCAAGGCCGGATTGGGCCATATATGGAATTAGTCATTCCCATTCCATAGTGGAATGGGAGTTGGAATCCGATTCCTTTAAAACAAACAACAACTATTGGAATCAATGAATCCCATTCCGATTCCATGGTCTAAAATAGGTGAACCAAACATGCCCTTAGAGTAACTTCCCTACAACTTCTCAGCTCTGGTGAATAATAGGCTAGAGTATCTCCATAAATATTATGGATTCTACGTAGAAGGAAGCAACAATTCATACCTTCACTTGTGCTTTTCCAGTCAATGTTGGTACTTCAACCTTACCACCAAGAATTGCCTGCATACACATTGATCTATTATCACAACGTGAAATTCTCCAATTAGCCAATAAAACGGTAGAACGCAAATTTCAGCTCGAATTTTAGAATAAAGGGATTTTATCTTCTGTCACTACCAAGCATCTCATTTTTAGGCAGAGGAAGAAAAGCAAATCACTAAAAGAACCACAATTAATTACAGTATGTCTATCAAATATTGCCGGAAAACACTAATGAGACAAATAATGCTCCATACAATAAAGATCTAGGGAAAAAAATGAAAATAAACTCTAACATATCTACTCCAGGTTGAATGTACACAATATTATTTGATGAAAACTACCACAGAAAGAGTAGCATACACCTGTTTCAGAATTTGAATAAATAGATTATCTACCATGTTCAATTGCTCAAAACAAAATAAGGCAACCAAATAGTGAGCTCTGGCTTTAGATTGATCTTAATAGAAATGGTATCAGCAGACAGAATAAGGCCAAAAAGAACCCAGGATAATCTATAAATCAATTTCCAATTCAAGAAAACACGGGCAAAAATATTAGTATGAACTTCTGCTGTTCAACGATGGCAGTTCCTAAAGTTGAGAAGAAAACATTAATCGAGAAGAAAAATAAGAAAGAATTGAGAAACTATATGGCATGCAAAAAGGAAAAACAGGGTAAGAGTCTGTGAGTACCTGTGTGAAGCTTATGCAGGTCTCCACATGAATGTCAGCACCATCTCGAACAAAAACAGGGTCTTTTGAAACCTAGGAGATACAGAAGTAACACAACCTAAGAACATAAGCACAATAACTAACAAATTTTTCTGACTTAGAGTATAATACGAGCAATATAAAATAACATAGAATGGCCAAAATTTGTATTCTGACAACATTTTGTCCTAAATTAATGTACCTATACATACACCACTTTAACAACCGTTACGTACATTCCAATGTTGCAACTACTAATAAATATAGAATTCACTAGGGGACTAAACTACTTTTGGAGAAATACTCCAATAAACATAGTTTCTCGTTGAACAGCCAGAATAGTTGCCTTAACATAAATAATTATCAAATAAAAATTGAGTGGAATGCTAATTCATTTTCCAGAACCCACCATATGGATCTCTCTAAATGAACACATGCAGAACTTTGAGATCTAATGAGCCAATAAAAATTGATTCAATCTCCAGCTCAAGAGATTAGAATTGAATTTAAAAAAGAAGTGCATTTTGCACCTCTCCAGTATCTAAATCTTACTTCCACCATCCTTTTCCATGGAGTAATAAAGAGATAAAAAGAGGCAAATAAGGTACACGATGATGCTCAACTACTCGGCAAATGAGCAAAAACAATATCAAAATGCTTAAGAGACTGAGCACATAATACAAGTTAGATCCAAAGTACAAACATCATCACCCTGAATAAACAAGCAGAAAGTTGTCACCTGCAGCTTGATGTATAAACTTCCAGGATGGACACCATGTCTCCCGCTATTTCCAGCCTCCGGCACACGAATTGTATCCCCAGAATCAACACCTATTTTAACCAAAATTAATACTTAAAAACAAATTCAGAAAGAACTATGCAAAAGAATGAAAATGAAACAACAAAAAAAAAAGGCTATAGATCGACTATCTTTCGTTACAAATATATAACTATTAGCTTAACCTAGTTTGGTTACTATATACTTTCTCTAAAGAAAACTCGAATTCTATGCGTTTGGATGGGCAGCTTTACGACATCTACATCCAAAACCAGGCCTGTTTGGTGTACGAACTTTTTTCCGCTTCTTTGTTTTTCAACGAAAAAGAAAATTGCAAATCAATTGCACAACATTTAAGTTTTTTTTTTTAAAAAAAAGGAAAATGGTTAGTGTGAATGTGGCCTTACTAAGCAGAATGTTTAATTTAGGATACCCTGATTCTCTGCACTATCCTTTGAGACATCAGGGAGAAACTCTGTAGTTAGTCAAAAGGGTTACAAAAGTTAGAAATGCTAGACCTACTGCAAGATACAAGAAAGTGCGGGAGTACCAAAAATATCAAGAAAGATAATAAAATAATCTTGCATGCTAAAGCAGGAGACAAAAAAAAAAAAAACAATCAAGATGGTAAGATTTTTGTAGAATGCATCAAAGAGTAGATTGTGCATTAATGAGAAGTAAAGTAACCAAAAAAGAGTGTAATAAAGCCATGAAAAACACAACCAATAAAAGAGCACAGAAAATATCCACCCATCAATTTTATTTCTAGAAGACACTGAATATCATCAGATAGGAGCAATAGAGGGCCAGAGACTGCAATGCAACATACAGTATGGAAGCAAAAGAATGGTATTTAACAGTCAGAATGATCCAGTAGTTCAATTTTACAATAAGCAGCATACAGAGGAAAAAACATCAATTAAGGTGATGAAATGTCAATGCATCGAATTACAATAGGTTAGAAAATAAAGCACCTGCTGGAATGGAAACATTGACATTCTTCACACCATCAACCGCCCCTGAACCTTTGCACTTTAGGCAGTAATCCTGCACAAGGAAATGATCACTTCAGGTAGTGATGATGCAATAGAACTGCAAACTATTCCTACTTTTACCAGTTTCAACCTTAATTATTTTCCCAGACCCTCTGCAGGACCCACAAGTGGTTGTGAATGGAAAAACCGTAACCTGAAAAGAAAACAATATTATAAAGGAATAATTTGAGAAAATATGCTTTCTTTCCCTAATTACGACAATTCCAATATTTTGTAGCTAACATAAATCCAATTATAATCTCACCCTTCCCACGCCGTTACAAGTAGGACAGATAGATGGCTTCGCATTGACTGGGTGCCCTCTTCCATCTGCATTAAAATATAAATCGTGAAGAATATTACAATATGAAATACAGGAACAAAGAGGGGGAAACAAAAGAGGTTAACAATGAGACTAGCAAAGTTTAGATGTTAACAGCTGATAGAATCCAAGAGAAGAAAACAGTAACAGGAATATTTTAACTAAAATTCAAGAAGTTCATGATAAGCCTTGTAGAGTTAAAATTTTAACACACATTGGAACTAAGAAAAGAAATAAAGAGAGAAGAAGACACAAGTACTTCAAATATAGCATTCAGTAATTTGAGTGTGGTATATACTCACAGCATGAATCGCAAAGAACTTTTGCGCTAAAAGCCACCTGTTTTATGCAACCTTTAGCCGCTTCAGAGAAAGAAAGATTCACCACCACCTACAAAATATGCCAGCAGATGTAAATAAGCTTAAGTATTACAGTAGCCGCAGACCGAGTATCCATTATCAAAATACAGGGTCAAAGGTAAACCTCTGCATCATCTGCATAAATGTCTCGGTCATCCTCAAAGACCTGAAGCAGAAAGAATAATCACAGAACGTCCAAATAAAACAACCAATTCAAGTAAATTTACAGGCAAACAAAGGACAAAATCACCTCAGAAAATATCTTATAGAATGTATCAGAGAAAGGGTCTTGATTAGACGTGCGAAAATCTGAAAAAGGATCTCGATAGGTTCTCCGAAACCCACTTGCATCATCTGCAGAATATCTTACTTTCTCTGTGCCTTTATTAGAGAATTCCTTTAAGCACCATGGGAGGAAAAAAAAAGAAAAAAGGTGGATTAGTTGCCAAAAATTGTAGCAAACTTGTTGAAAAGCAACTAGATGCTTAAAAATACTAATAGAAATAAGAAATTAATAACAGCTCAGCTCAACTTACCCTGTCATATTGTGCTCTTTTCTCAGAATCACTCAATATCTGCAGTTCAACTTTTTCCAGAATAAAAAACTATCAACCCTAAAGTAAACCATTAGAACTGTAAAACGAAAGAGATTTACAGATGCACTTGCCTCATATGCATCTCGTATCTCTTGAAATTTTCTCTTCGCCGCTGGGTTATTTTTATTTGCGTCCGGATGATACTTCTTAGCGAGCTACAAATAAATTCACGAGTTGTTCATAAATTTATGTCTAAGAAGACATTCCAAAGAAAACATGCCAAGTTGAAAACATAGGACAAGGGTTCGAAACAGCAACCGTATTACAGCTCACTTATTGCAGCAAAATAACAATTGATCACAGACCATCAAACCAAATCTATTGTCTCAATTTTCTCTATTCGCAAGAAAAAAAATTTGTTTTAAAGCGCATGTAGACTCTCCCGGAATAAGATACTCACGGCATGAAAAGCCTTTTTAATATCGTCCTTGTTGGCGTCTTTAGGGACACCTAGAATTGCGTAATAGTCCTTCTCTATCACGCCGAGTGGAGCTGCGAGAGAAACACATTATCCGAATGGTTCTCTACGATTGGGGAAAATATATACATATACATGTTATAATAAACAACCAAAAGAACAACCTGTAGCATGAAAGCCCCGGATTGAAGTAAACACTGTCGAGCGAATGCAGCCATGGCATCTTTCATCAATACCTGCGCCGACTCCGTACACTGCGAACAATAGAGTTGCGGTAGCAGAATCAAAAGGAGAAGAAAATAAAGAGAAAAAAAAAGAACTAAAAATCAAGTAAATAGATCGATTATAAACATATCTAGGTGGTGCGACAAAACATATACATCTTAAATGAATTGTTATTTTCGATTCAACTCTTTCTTGAGCACTTCCACCCAAAATTTTCCCAATCCACTATATCAAAGGCATTTAAAAGAAGAAAAAAAAGATATTAAGGATTACGAAAGTAAATATAATAATTACATGAAGATGATGATGATGGTAGGTTGGAAAATGCTCCAAGAAACTGGCGAATCCCTCCTTTCCTCGCCCCGTCCCTACCATGACCTAGCAATGCCGAGCTCATCATCTGCAACAAGCATATTGAGTAATCGTACTTAAAAATCTCGCGAGAAAAGAGAGATTCCGCTGTGTTGTATTACTCTGTGAGAGCTCGGGGAGAGGGATCTTGAGGGGGTGAAGCGCGGCCATCGGAGTCGGCGCATCGGCGGCGAGCGTAACCGGCCGATCACCGCCGCATGTAATGACGCGATAATGATCGGGGAAGAAGCTGGAGAGGAGGTGGGCGAATGGTTCGGAAACGGGAGAAAGGGGAAAAGCGAAGAGCGGCGGTGATAGGAGTCGTGCGAGGTGCGTAGAGTTGAAACCGAGAGATGGGGAGAGTTTATTGGGCCGGCCCAAGATCTAGAAGAGAATTCTCAGGAGAAGGTCCGGCCCAAGTGCGTTTATGGCATGGGCTGTTGTTCATATGACACGCGAGATATGGCGGCAAATTTTTTTACAAGAATTTCGTTGTCCCTTTTTATCGTGCATCGGCTCTTCGGAACCAGTGAGTAGAGGCGAGCTCGGCACGTCTGTCTTGTTTATGCCATTCGTTGTAGTGCTTTTCCTCTCGTCAACGCTCTGTAATGCTCTGCTGGTCTCTTCGCGTGACTCGCGGCTCTTCTGGTGCTCTGGAATTAGGGATGTCAACGGATCGGGTTCGGGACGGATACTGAAAAACCCGAACCCGAACCCGACTCCAAATCCGAAACCCGAATCCGAATCCGAACCCGATGGATATTAAAAATCCATATCCAAACCCGAACCCGACAAAAAATTCGAAACCCGAACCCGAACCCGAAAATCTGAACCCGAGGCAATTATTTTTTTCAATATTTCAAAATATATTATATTAAATTTAATTTTTTAAATACAAATTTAAGTATAACATTAACTTTTTATATACATATTATATATAATGTAAAATAAAGTCGGGTTCGGGTCGGGTTCGGTTCGGGTTCGGGTCGGGTATAATAAAAAATCCATATCCGAATCTATATCCATCGGGTTTTTATTTTTGATATCCATATCCGAATCCATATTCATTTAGCATCGAATATATCCGCTCCGTTCGGGTTCGGATTCGGATAAAATTTCAGGTATCCATACCCATTGACATCCCTATCTAGAATTGTTCGTGATAGTATGGTTCTTCCGTTGATTAGTCGGTATGCCTTTGAACTGCTAATTTTTGTACTCAACATCTGGATCAGTTGGTCATACATGTTTCATTCCGAATTAATGGGGTCGTACATCTGAGTATCTTTCCAATCTTTGAGGACACTCTTCTATACTGTATGTTTCAATAGTTTATTTTCGTTTGTTTATTCTCTTTATTTTGTATACTTTGTATCTTTATTATCGATCAATCAATACAATCTTGTGATATTCAAAAAAAATATAAAAAAATAAAATTTTAATGAAAAGGATTTAATTAAATTTATTTATAAATAATTATATTTTTGTTGAAATTTATCAGAGCGAAATAAATTTCATTTCATGTCGTTGTTTATTAAAAATTACTTTACTGTATTTACTTTGCTGTTAGTTTTGTAGTATTTTAGGAATACTGTTAAAATATCAATTTCACATATAATCTGACCTCTAATTTATGAAAATTAGACGGAAGTCGTTTTGTATTATAACAAAGTCTCACCAAATTCTTTCTGATTAATTAAAATTTTAGTAACTAACAGTAACTAAACATTAGTTCAGAAGAAACAAAAATTTCAATTACTAAGATTACAAATTTGAAGTAGTGAAGATATATGTTTAAATAAGTATCACATTCTTTCTTTAGATTTTGCTTCGTAATGATGCTTCCCAATGTCAATAAAAATGAATTAAGATGGTGACCTAAAGATTGAGGTGGTATATTCTTGGATTTAGACTAGAGTGGAATTCGCGAGCATGCGAAGTAAGAACCCCAAAGAAGTCAAACCAATAACAAATGCAGAATAAAACATCCGCACCAACAAATCCTTTTAATTTATTGCATGGGCCCAAACGAACACGTTCGTCCGCTTTCGGCCAAATAAATAAAATTTAAAAACCCTCCAAAAGAAAAAAGGAAAATAATCACAATCCCCTTCACTCAATAATACTTGTATGGATCATCAATTTCTCTACACCTATTTGTATACACATCTGCAAATGAGCCAATAAGAAACACCCACATAAGTTAAGCGAGCAAAATTACTCGCACAACTAGCAGTGGGTGTATATTTTATATCCTACTCATTCAATACCTATTCAATAAGTAGGAGCTACTCACTAGTGACTAGTTATTGACTAATAAAATATCTCATTTATTCATTAGATGAATGAAATGTATAATGTACACTCTGATTGAAACAAACGTACGTATAGCATTTACTATTTAGAATGTGTATACAAATGGAATTTGTAGAGAAAGTGAACCCTTCAAACAACAACACCTGTACAGACGCGGCGCGATCGAGTAGTAGTCCAAATCCTAGCGCGCAAGCCACGTCGCTCTCGGGATCTCACCGTTGGAGCCATCTCGCGGACCCGAACCGGACCGGACCGGCGCCCAACTCGGACTCGACCCGGCCCACAATCCGAGCCGACTCGCTCGTCGCCCGCTCCCTCCTCCTCACCCTCCTCCTCTCCTCCTCCCCCTTCGCCGCCACCGCCCCCTCCACCCTCTCCCTGAGCTCCGCGACCTCGGCCCAGAACGGATCGTCGGCGACCGTCCGTTTCCGATCCGCGCTCCCCTCGAGCCGCTTCAGGAGGCACGCGAGCTCGACCGAGTCGGCGAACCCTAGCGAGTCGACCCGCTCCCGCAGCTCGCGAACCCGCGCGCCGATCTCGCGCTCCGCGGCGATCCGGTCCTCCTCGGCGACGCGGATGGTCTCCCGGATGAGCATGTTGTGGAGGGGAGAGGAGGAGGAGGAGGAGGAGGGATCCGGGGCGCGGCGGATCTCCTCGGCGACGGCGACGAGGGGGTCGAGCTCGGCGACGAGGTCGGGGTTGAGGAGGGAGGAGAGGCGATCGGGGTCGGGGGCGGAGGGAGCTGGGGGGAGGAGGAGGAGCTCGAGGAGGCGGGCGAACCAGCGGACCCAGGCGGCGAGGGCCCAGGAGGAGGGGGAGGAGCCGAGGGGGAAGGAGGAGAGGGCGAGGGGGTTGTGGCCGGAGGAGGGGTGGCGGAGGAGGAGCGGGGGGAGCTGGTCGCGGAGGATGAAGGCGCCGCGGGAGAGGAGGAGGTGGAGGGCGAGGAGGGCCTTGAGGGCCACGGCGGGGTCGCGGGTGGAGCGGAGGCGCGCGGCGAGGGCGCCCACGAGGGCGGCGGCGGCGAGGCGGGAGCCGCGCCCGAAGGAGAGCAGGGCCTCCAGGTGCCGCGCGGGGGGCGGCGACGACCGCGGGTGGTGCGGGGTCGCCCGGAGCACGGCGAGGCGCGCGTCGGCGGCGGCGGCGGCGGCGGCGGGAGGGGACAGGAGCGCGGCTTTGCCGAAGGAGGCCGTGTCCTTGAGGGCGCCCACGAGGCCGCGGAGCTTGAGCCCCATGGGCGGCGCCCTCGCGAGAGAGAGAGAGAGAGTTTAGGGTTTGGAGGAAACGGTCGACGAGTGGAGAAGAAGAAGAAGAAGAAAGAAAGAAGAAGAACGAAGTAGAGAGAGAGGTTGAGAGTTGGTTCGGTCAATGGATCGGAGGGAGGGTTGATCAGCTTAAATAGAGAAATTGTTGCCTGCGCCGGGTGAGTACGATGTACGTCTCGTACACCACGTACTGAAATTATTATTACGATGATAAACATTTGGTAAAATTATCTCATTTTGCTGTGACTGTCTAAATTTAAATTTTTTAATTTTTTAATTATTTGATTTGAGTCAATTAGTAATTTTTTAATTTTAAAATTTGAACGCATTATTTATTTGTACGTATTTAGCTAGCACATTTTATACAATTCACATAATTATAAATTTAATAAATAAGCGATTACCTTAAATTTTTTATTTAAAAAGTCATTAAATGACTTAAATAAAACAAATTGAAAGACTGGATAGTAAAATCAAAATTTTGAAAAATTGAATAGACGAATCAAAATAGTCTATAATTCAGATAATTTTTATACATTTTTACTAAAAAGCTTTAACGTTTTTTTGTCTTTTTAGAATATTTGTAAATAAGATATTGAATCATATTTTTTAAATATAATTTTTTTTGTATGTTGAAAAGATAAAATTTTAATTTTTGTTTATTTTTTTGGGCATTGATCATTTAATAGAATAGTATATTTTATATATGTAGTAATTTCTTAAAGGCCAGCAAAATATTATATTCATTTTAGATATTTGATCAAAAAATTTCATCTCTTAAATATTACATACTTTTTAAAAATCCAATCAAATCCTGTGCAAGTTATCCACAAGTTCAACCGGTTGACGAAGGATTGGGATTACCTCCGCCGAGCAAACTAGCGCTTGATTTTTTTTTTTTTGGTACTCTTTCTCTTGTCGTCCTCTGATATTCTGATTGCCTCACATCTGTAGCTTAATTCATCTATCCAATGAATGAAGCGAGTAGCGTGCTACCTTTTCTAAAATAATAATAATAATAATGTCCAATAGAATATTCAAGCGTCCAACCAAAATGTAAAATCATAATCTACTTTATTTGATTTATTTTGTAATATTTTTTAAAAATCTGTGTATTAAACATTATAAAAGTTATACATTTGTATTAATTAAATAATAGTATTTATTTTATGGTAATAACACTTAGAATTTATCTGAACTATCAATTATTTTGAATTTACTAATCAATCTTTTAAAAATTTGATGTTACTATCCAACCTTTCAATTTATTTAATTTGAGTCTGTCAATAATATTTTAATTTTAAAATTTAAACTAATTTTTTATTTTAATTAATTTATAATTATAAAAATTTATAAAATATTCTAATTAAATCTACATAAATAAATGATGCATTTAAATTTTAAAGTTTATAGTATAAGTATGCTCTTTTAAGTTTTTGTTTTTATATTATTGGTGTTTTAGACTCTTTGATTGTGTGCAGTTGATTTTTCACAATTATAATTTTTTTATAAGTCCTACACGTGTTGTAAGTCGCATTTATTGAATTAGACTATTATTTTGATGTATTGATCATTAACAAGTGGGATGCGAAAAATTACGGGGTTGTACACACGGGATGCGATTAATAATTTCTCGTTTAAATATTGGCTTGGTGGGTCAACTTGGGCCGTTTGATTAATAGTTGACTATTCAACTTGGAGTTTTTTTTTTTTTTTTTTTTTTTTTTTTGGAGAGAAAGGTAGCACACTGCCCGCTTCGTTTATTTTTTTGAAAATAAATTTAACTGAAAATATGAATCAACTAGGATTCGAACTCGGAACTTCGAATACCAACCACCAAGTCCTTTGCCATTCGCGTTAGGAACGGTCGGTAACTTAAAGTTTATTATGCCGAATGAGTGTGATTGATGGAATCTTCTAGTACGGCATTATTTTTTAAATTGTGGGGCTCTTTTCAAAAATATAAATGTAGGACATTTCGGATAACAGTACAATGTACTTGGACTCTGCGCTTAAATAAATAAATGGTAAGTAATGGCTCTTTTAATAAGAGTATACTACTCGAGTAGGACTGTTATACTTTTATTAGTATAGATCTCTTTGTACTCATAAATTTTCGATCGTTGAATAAAAGAATGTACAGTTAAGATGATAGTGATTTTCTGTTAAGATGATAATGATCTCCTAGAATTGAGTGGGTAGTTGGTTGAGTAGTATGATTTAACGAGTGAAAATTGTCAAAATGGTAAATCTAACGATCGAAAATTTATGAGTACAAAAGGGTCTATACTCATAAGAGTATAGTAGCCAGACTCTATACTGCTCTTATAATCTTTATTAGAATGCTTGCCTACCATTCAAATAGAAATAATACTATTGAATTATAGAATAAAAGGAATAACACTTTTGGATTCTGTATAGAGCCAATCATGTTATAATTGGTGTTATTTTTGTAAGGGATAGTTGCCTATATATCCCTCAAAACTTAGAAAATATCTCATTTATTCCTACTTTTTTTTTCTTTCCAATATACCCCTCATACGTTCATCCGTTATTCAAAAATACCCCTGCAGTTATCATCTGTTAAGTTAACTTCGGTTAAACGTGAGTTAAATGTCTACCAGAGTTTTTAAAAAAATTAAAATACCTCTTTTGCCCTTAACTTAAGGGCAAATAAGAAAAGTTGGTGATGGTAGAAGGGTATATTTGAAAAGACCAAAATTAAAATACTTCTTTTGCCCCTGACTTGAGGGCAAATAAGAAAAATTGGTTATGGTAAGAGGGTATATTTGAAAGGGCAAAATAGTAATTTTACAGAGATAACGGCTATTGCTAACAGTTCACTAACATAATTTAACTTTAGGGATATATTGAAAATAGGTTGGAACGTAAAAAAAATATTTTTAATATTAACCTCGTAGAAGAGGTAAATCAGAAAGTCGATAACTTTTCAAAGGTACATAAGCAATTGCCCCTTTTTGTAATGATATAGTTTCGATTGTTCAAATTTTGCTTCTCTCTATTATAGGAGCAAGGATAGCGTTACTATACCAATCTCAGTTCTCCTAATGAGAAAATGCACGGAACCCCTAATTATCGCATTTTTGCATACTTTGAGGTTATATATTCCTAACCAATCCAATGTCAAATTATATCTCCTCACAAGACGTGTAACGAGCTGAATTGGTCCAGTCTTAGGTTATATGTCAAAATAAATGTTTAGTCCTTATATTCAGCAGCACGAATATCTTTTTTTCTTTTTCTTTTTTGAGAGAAAGGTAGTACGTTATCCGCTTCGTTTATTTTTTTTTAAAATAAACTATTAGAAAATAAAGATTTGATGAAGATTTGATGGAGAGAATAATGGAGATAATTTCACTTACCATTTTGGAATAATAATGGAGATAATTTCGCTTACCATTTTGGACCAATATCATCCTGCCAATTCAGCTGGATTTCAAATCAATTTGATGATAGTCTATAGAAGGCAATGGTGGATTTAGTAACCACACATAGAAGACATTTATATTTTATATTATTTTCCTTTCTTGGTTAATTCATGATGTATATTAAATCTTGTACACATTATCAAATTTTAAGCGAAGTGAGAAATATGTCTTTCACTCCAATTTGAGTTTCCTACTTTTTTCCACTTAACCATTTTTCACATGGTATCAGAGCATTGAAAGTTCTGTACCTATTTTTTTAATGGCGAAAGAAGATGCTAATAGTTTCATGTCCGCAATTGATGTCTATTCACCATATTATATTCATCCATCCAACAACCCAGGGGCAATGCTCGTAGCTCAACCTCTTTTGGGAGATAACTATGGGACATGGAAACGCTCCATGACTGTAGCCTTAGGCGCAAAGAACAAGTTTTGTTTTGTTGATGGAACTTTAGCAAAGCCAAAGTCTCCGATTGATCTAGTTCAAGTATGGGAACGATGCAATCATATGGTATTTTCTTGGCTAATTAATGCATTAAGCAAAGATCTCCGAGAAAGTGTGGTCTTCGTCGAGACAGCTCATGAACTTTGGGCTGAACTTGAAGAAAGATTTTCACAAGGAAATGGTCCTCGCATCTACGAAATTAGGTGCACCATCGCCAACACTCGTCAGGAGCAACTCACGGTTGCTACTTATTTTTCTAAACTAAAGCAAGCTTGGGATGAACTCAACTCTTACTCCACAGCCCCATTATGCAACTGTGGGGCATTGAAGGAGATTCAACGAGAACGACAAATCGAACACATTTATCAATTCCTTATGGGATTGAATGAGATATTTGGCACCATACGCACTCAAATCATCGCGATGGATCCTCTACCAAATCTTGCAAAGGTATATTCTCTTATCCAACAAGAAGAAAAGCATCTTGGTCTTAAAGCATCTAACTCAAATCCGTCGGAACTCACTGCTCTCATTGCTAAGGGCGGTTCTTCTAACCGCTTCAATGATGTTCATTCAAAGCCGAAGCCACGTTTTATTTGTGATCATTGCGGCAAATCTGGGCATACCAAATCTCGATGCTATGAGATTATTGGTTACCCTGTTGGACACGCCAAACATAACCCTTCCAAATCCGAAGCTTCTTCTCAAACTTTGCGATCACAAGGGAGAGGGGGAGCATCTGGACAACAACAACAACGCTCGAGACATTCTAGCACTGACAACAACAATGTTCAACAATTTGTTGGGGCATCTAGTTCAGGTGGTAATCTCCAAACTCATGGTGAAAATCCATTGCCTCCTCTCACCAGTCAACAATATCAACAGTTACTGTCACTTCTGAATGTTGATGTACCAAATCCTTCAGCTAATTTTGCCGGTAAAGTATCCTCACCTATTCAAACCAATAAATATTCATCCTCATGGATCATTGACTCTGGGGCTTCCGATCACTTTACTTTTGATTCTTCTTTATTGACTAACGTTGTTTCCACTATGAACACTAAGCCAGTTTTCTTACCAAATGGGTCGAGCAATTCCATTACTCATATTGGTAACACTTGTATTTCTCCAAGTTTATATTGAATAACGTCATGTGTGCTCCATCTTTTAACTTCAATCTTCTCTCTGTTAGTAAACTCACTAATTCTATGAATTGCGCCGTGACTTTTTTTCCGACCTTTTGTGTATTCCAGGACCTGACAACGAGGAAGTTGATTGGAGTCGGTGAAGTACGGGATGGATTATATCATTTTGTTCAACCATCTGTGGTTGCTACAGTTTCAAATAAACCGAGTGATCTTTGGCATCGAAGACTTGGCCATCCTTCAAAGCACAGGCTTGCTGGCCTTGCCCCTTCTCTTTTTCATGGCTATTCTTGCTCTCTTGAATTTTGTGAAGCATGTATTCTTGCTAAACAAACTCGTTTGCCTTTTCAATCTAGTTTGAGTAGAAGTTATTATATTTTCAACTTGATTCATTGTGATATTTGGGGGGGGGTATTCTACTCCATCTCATTCCGGTGCGCATTATTTTTTGAGCATAGTCGATGACTATTCATGTTCTACTTGGATTTATCTCATGCGATATAAATCTGAAGCATACAAATTTTTGCGAGTTTTTATTAATTTGGTACATACTCAATTCAATTGTCACATTAAACAAATAAGGACCGATAATGGATCAGAATTTTTGTCTCATTCTATGCAATTGTTGTTTCAAGAGTATGGAATAATTCATCAAAGGTCATGTGTTCATACTCCTCAGCAAAACGGGATCGTCGAGCGTAAGCATCGTCATCTTCTTGAAGTAGCACGAGCATTACGATTTCAAGCCAATCTTCCTATTAATTTTTGGGGAGAGAGTGTGTACTCACTGCCACCTATTTAATAAACAAAATTCCTACACCTATTCTTGATGGAAAATCACCCCATGAAATTCTTTTTGGTTCTAAGCCTAATTACGATCATTTACGTGTCTTTGGGTGTTTATGTTATGCACGGAATGTTGACATTGACAAACATAAATTTGATCCTCGAGCCAAGCGTTGCATTTTTGTTGGGTACCCTATGGGACAAAAAGGTTATCGTGTTTATGACATTGAAAGTGGTAAAAAATTTTTGTTAGTCGTGATGTGATCTTTCATGAAGATATTTTTCACTTTCATTCTAATTTTGCAAATGATCAAAATGAGATTGTTAACACGCCTACCACCATTACCACTGATGTTATTTATGATGATCCTATATTATCACCCACAACTTCACCGCCAATTGAATATGTCACGAATTCCAACACTAATATAGAACACCCACCCACAACTGATAACCAATCATCTTCCGCTACTCAAGTTGATGATGCACCTCGACGATCCTCACGTGCTACTCGACGATCTGCTAGATTAGATGATTATGTTTGTACTGCTATCCGTTCCAATCCATCCCAAACATCATTGACACATTCAACCTCCACTTTGTCAGGTAAACCTCAACCTCTATTTTCTGTTATTTCCTATGAAAAATTTTCAGCCTCTCATTGTGCCTTTCTATCTAGTATTTCCTCTCATGTAGAACCAACCTCTTATTCCCAAGCCGTCAACGATCCTAAATGGAGAGAGTCAATGGAAAAGGAACTTGATGCACTCAAACTCAATAACACATGGACTTTGGAGCCGTTACCACCTGGAAAGCGTCCCATTGGTTGTAAGTGGGTGTTCAAAATTAAATACAATTCAGATGGCAGTATCGAGCGATACAAAGCTCGTTTGGTGGCTAAAGGCTATACACAAATGGAGGGTCTTGATTATCATGAGACTTTCGCTCCTGTTGCCAAACTCGTAACTGTGCGTTGTCTCCTGGCCGTTGATGCTGCTCGTGGATGGGAACTACACCAACTAGATGTCAATAATGCCTTTTTGCATGGAGAGCTACATGAAGAAGTCTATATGCTCCCTCCACCAGGCATTAACAAAAAAGGTGATAATCTTGTTTGCCGTTTACGTAAATCTTTATACGGCCTCAAACAAGCATCTCGAAATTGGTTTGAAAAATTTTCTAATGCTCTTCGATCGGCCGGATACAAGCAATCTATTGCAGATTACTCTCTTTTCACGAAATCTCGTGGCAAAAATTTTAGTGCCGTTCTTGTATATGTCGATGATGTGATTGTGACGGGAAACGACACATCTTATATTATTTGGCTGAAGAAATATTTGAACACCCTTTTTCATATAAAAAATTTGGGGCGCCTGAAATATTTTTTAGGAATTGAAGTGGCTCGCTCTTCGGAAGGCATTTTTCTAAGCCAACGAAAATACATTTTAGATATACTTGCTGAAACTGGCATGATTGGTGCTAAGGGTTGTTCTTTTCCGATGGAGCAAAATTTTCATCTAACACCTGATGATGGAGATATTTTGGATGATCCTAGCATGTATAGGCGACTTGTTGGCCGTTTAATTTATCTCACCATAACAAGGCCCGACATAACTTATTCAGTCAATATACTTAGCCAATTTATGCAAAAGCCAAGAAGTACTCACATGACAGCGGCATATCGAGTTCTTCGTTATTTGAAGAGCTCACCTGGACATGGAATACTCTTTTCTAGCTCTACACCATTATTATTAAAAGCATATTGTGACTCAGATTGGGCAAGTTGTCCTACGACTCGGCGATCAACTACTGGCTATATCACTTTCCTTGGAACAAGTCCTATTTCATGGCGTACCAAGAAACAAAGTGTTGTTTCTCGCTCATCGGCAGAGGCCGAATATCGCTCCATGGCTACTACAACTTGTGAGTTAACATGGCTTAATTATTTACTTAATGATCTTGGTGTTTTTCATCGTCAGCCAATGTTACTTTATTGTGATAATCAAGCTGCGCTTCATATTGCCTCTAATCCTGTATTTCATGAACGGACAAAGCACATCGAAATAGATTGCCATCTCATACGAGAGAAAATACATTCTGGGCTCATCACTACGGCACATATATCAACGACTAATCAGTTAGCAGATATTTTTACAAAGGCACTCGGTCGAGAAAGATTTCAATATTTGATTCGCAAGTTGGGTGTTACATCTCTTCACACGCCAGCTTGAGGGGGAGTATTAGAAAATAAAGATTTGATGAAGATTTGATGGAGAGAATAATGGAGATAATTTCACTTACCATTTTGGAATAATAATGGAGATAATTTCGCTTACCATTTTGGACCAATATCATCCTGCCAATTCAGCTGGATTTCAAATCAATTTGATGATAGTCTATAGAAGGCAATGGTGGATTTAGTAACCACACATAGAAGGCATTTATATTTTATATTATTTTCCTTTTTTGGTTAATTCATGATGTATATTAAATCTTGTACACATTATCAAATTTTAAGCGAAGTGAGAAATATGTCTTTCACTCCAATTTGAGTTTCCTACTCTTTTCCACTTAACCATTTTTCACATAAACTTAGCTGAAAATATAAATCAACTAGAATTCAAACTCGAGACCTCGGATATCAACCATCAAGTCCTTTGCCACTTGCGCTAGAGATGGTCAGTAACAGCACGAATATCTAATTGAGCTCTTAGCTACGGGGCTATGTAATTCATTGTAAGTGTTGGATTTTATCCAATGATAAATTTTGATGATAACAAACAAATTTTGGATTTAATTTGTTACTTAGTAATTTCAGGTTTTAGTTGGATTTAAAGTGACTCAAGTCGAACCGAAATTGATCAAAGGTAACCATTCAATCAAATCGTTTAAATTGGCTCGGACAAGATCAAATTGTACCAAATTGGATGCAAATACCACAACAATTATTCGGAGGACTTCTTTGTAATTTATCGGACTTGAGCCGGTCAACTTAGTCAAGTCGACCAATTCATCTTGGGTTTGATTTGAGCTTAACATCAAATTAGCCATTATTTTTAATATGGTATGAAAGGGATTTGATATGGTGTAAATTCAAAGGCTTTTTACAAATGTGGAATGAATTCAAAAGATTTTCTATTTGTAGTATTAATTTAAAAGAATTTTACAAATCTAGTATAATTTCAAATGAGCTTTTCAAATGTAGTAATATTTCAAATGTGTTTGCAAATGTGGTATCAAAAAAAGTTACAAAGTTTCAATATTCAACAGTAAGTACACCAAAAATTACTTTTCAAATGAAAAATAATTTTCGACATGTTTGATTTATCATAAAATTACTTTTCGTGTAAACGAAAAAATGTCTTATATTTTCTGTTTAGAAAAAGCAAAAAATAAAAAGTCGATGCAGCGTCGCGGGCCTACCAATGCAGTCCACGAGTTTTAGTAGAAACTCTGTGTACCACTTTAGATTTATATATAATATTATATATTTAAAATAATAAATATTTACATATATACCATGTATAGAAAATTTTCAGTCATCCAAACATGAAATAAAATAAAATTAGTTTTCCACCAAAAAAGCTTTTTCTCTGAAATTTTTTTTTTCGTACTTTTACGTGAAACTAAACCACTCCCAAAAGTAAATATAAAACTTCTAAGGTGAAAAATGTAAATAAAATTTTGAGTCTCCAATACAAATGCTACAATTTGGTACTTCAAATTTTACAATAGCGGAAAACTATTAGAAAAATTCTAGTGTAAATGAGACAACACTTTAAACCAACACTCTTATATATATAGGAGAACCAAGCAAATCCTAAATCAAACCATAGCCTATAAGAGATTAATCTTTAACTCCTGTTAATACTTGTTAACAAGGAACTTTATACTAATCAATGAAGTATTCAACCAAACACACCAAAATATATAGTCATCTATTTCTTATACAGCAGTAGTATCACCTTCGACCTCAACCTCTCTTAAGACCACAAGCAGCTATTCTTTTGCATTCAATCTAAGGAGATCTAAAACTGACTTATCTTTCAGCGTGTTACTCTGCTGGTATTCAATGAAGTCCCCGAACCGCATGCCGCGAAACGCGGTCGGGTTCTCGCTGCTCACCAGCGGAGCCGCCGGTTCCACAACTGTGTCGAGAGATGGCGCGAGCAGGGTCACGATCGACATCCTCGTGCTTTCGCCGCTCAACACCGCTCGGTGCAGCACGCTCTTGTACCTCCCATTGCTAACAATCTGTTCTCACGCAGAGATCACCCCGAATTGAGCAGATCTTATCTTGAACTAATAATTGAGCTAAAGCATTAAGTTGAATAGTAAAATCAAAACACTTAAATTTCGTGTACTTGTTCAAAAAGTGTTGTAGCCTTACGCTTCACTGCTACTTCATTACCTCCATTTGATCGCCAATGTTGACGAGGAATGAGTTGGGGCGGGGTTTGACGGGAATCCATTTTCCTTCGTGCTTCACTTGGAGCCCGTCGACGCCGTTCTGGCAGAGGACGGTGAGGAGGCCGTAGTCGGAGTGCGGCGGGAGGCCAATGGCCAGCTCCGGCTGCGGGCACGGCGGGTAGAGATTGCCAACGAGGATTTGGAAGCACGAGTTGAGATTTAGTGCCAGCGTCATGTCGGCGCCGTCGAGGCCCAGGCTCTCCCATATCCCCTTCAGGATCTCCGTTCCTAGAGCTCTCGTGCGCGTTGTGTACTCTTGTGAGATATCCCTGCGAAAGCAAAATTGCGAATAATTTCTCGGTTTTAAATAATCTTTCTTGATTTTAAATTTCGGTTTAATTGCATTACAAGTTCCTACGCTTTTAAGCTTTTTGGATTTGACATTCCTGGCTCCAAACTTAAATGTGCTAATTAATGTTAGCTTTTGTGTTAGAAAAGGGGGAAAAAAAAGAGAAAATTGTTATATGCACCACTGCATCTAAAGCGAAACTTGGTTAACAATTTAGAGTAAAACATGTGCAATTTACGCTAATTTACGCTAAAATATTTAGGATGAAATGTACAAAATAGTTGGCCTACCCCGACATTGCAAATCTTACTCGTGAACTATTTATCGAAGCACTTCAATTTCGAATAAAAAAGATGTAGGAAATCTATTTTCATTTCAGTAATTCTCATACCAAAATTTAGCCCCAGCGGTAACGCATGAATTGGTGATGAGCGACGAGAGATTTGATTCACAATCAAATTGAAACGGCTCCGAATACAGATTTAAAAGATCTACTAAAGGGCCCGGACCCAATTCAAAAGCTTAACTCATAGATCGAAAAATCTGACACAGATTCTAATTTGTATTATAAAGGACTGATATTCTTACTAAGGCTTCGTTTGGAATTGCCGGGAGATTGCTTTACGTGCGATAAAAAAATATCATGTTTGTTTTTGTACGTAATATTGCGCTCCGCATATCGCGATGAGTTGGTTACAATATATTTTCTGCGGTCCCACCAGAGAACGCAGAAGTATATTCCTATATATTTTTACCACAACTCTATTTTATCTAATAGCGTCGGATGGGCCTCACTACCAAACTAAGCCTAAGACTAAGTTCCCAATTATTGAGTTAATAACCAAAAAGGGTTAAATACTGGTGTAACCTTCTAAAATTTAAAAATAACTTATATGTCCCTCCATATTTTAAGTCAACATATATATTTTTCTAAACTTTTAATATCTTATAAAAATATCCTCCCAGTTCAATTTTCATCAATCTCTCTATTAAATTTCGTTTAGTTCCCTCTTTTCTCTCTTTTCTTTTCTTCATCTATATTTTTCTTTTGAGTACATCAATTACTTAATCTTTTTCATAATCTTAGCATTTGACGTAGAGCACAACTTTTGTAATAACAAAGAAGTTAAATTTTTTAAAAAAATTATTTTTCCTCACTGCAGAATAATTGAGAATCAGGCGAAAAAGAAAGATGTAATTTGGTAGGTGATCTTCTGGTTTAAAATTATTTTTGTGGTCAGTCATATTGACAGCTAAAAAAAATATAACAAAAATTGATTAAAAAATTAATTAGAAGGATATTTTTGTAAGATATTAAAAAAATTAAAATTTAAATAAATATATAAATTATTTTTAAATTTTAGAAGGATATACCGGTATTTAATTAAAAAAAAAATTAAGGTAAGCTACCTAAAATTGGGAGGCTTCGCGGGCGAGTGGAACACAGGGTGCACTATGATCTTCAGGTAATCCCTCCAGTATCTTACATTATCGACGGCGGTATTGAAGCTGGTGCCGACTCGGATGGGACTCATCACGCGCACGCCGTCGTCCTCGTACTCGCCTTTCTCCTCCGCCGTCAGATCGAAGAATTCTGCGCACGCCTGCTTCATCGCGTCCGTCAATGCCTCGCACACACCGTGATTCACCACCTGCATTTCGCAGCTACATCATATATATAGGACAACCTCGTGTGCAGAAAATTTTCCATGAATAACTCCAATCAATTCCGCCGTAGATATACAGACAACGAGACACTCAGCACATATTTGTAGATTCTTTTTATTAAATCGACGATTATAAGTCATTTTAAAGTAGATCCTTAGGTTTTTATATATTCAAACAATGCATGTTAAATATAAAAATATAAAAATATCGTTCTCTACTAGCTTAAGTTTTTATATTACAACGGTTGTTTCACATGGTATCAGAACAGAAGCTCTTGATTTCGAGTCACGTCAGACTCTTAGCATTATTAATTTACTCTCATTTACTTCCGGTCCACGTAATGAGCCTTACAAAAAGTGTCGAGTCCAGACGTGAGGAAAAGTGTTAAATATAAAAATAAATAAATACCGTTCTCTACTAGTTTAAACTTTTAGAGTACAACGGTTGTTTCACAATGCAATCTATTTATATTAATTGGGATAATTTTAGTGATCGACTCTATTAGAAAAATATTTTAATAAAATTAAAAATGAAAATTTTGTTTGTGAGATTCTGTTAAATTAGCCGCTATATATGACTGCTTTTCAGGTGAATGAAGCGTGGATTCTATAATAATAAACTCGAAAAGTATTCCATAATGTCAAAATATTAGTATTTCAATGATAAATCATCTCGGTGAAGTTAGTTTTGGACGCATAAGTTTGAGTGTCAAGTGAGGAATATTTTGGGCAAAGAAAATTCGAATGAAGAATATGTCTTATTTCTTTTCTTTTGGTTATTTCTAAACTCGCATTTAATACAGTATTAAAATTCAGATAGAAATTTATTAGATTGGAATAAATCTTTTAAGTTCCAAACATGTGTAGGAAAAATTATACGCTCGTCAAACTGTCTCAACAAAATTTCATTTAGACTTTAGGTAAAATTGCGGATTTTCCCTCCAAAAGAAAAGGAAAAATCGATACTAATTAACAACCAATAGTAAGTGAAACAATTAATTTTACCATACTTTTTAAGCCAACAGATCAAGAAAAATACAAATTAAAGCAAATAAAAGTAAAGAATCTCCTATTAAAAAGTTAAGAAATACCATGAAGAAGCCCCAGTCTCGGCACGCCCTGCCGAGCTCCCGGACGACCCGCGACCGTTGATTCGGCGAACCGTTCACAAGCAGATCGAAATCGACGGCGGGTATCTCCTGATCATCGGCATCACCGACGGGCTCGAGCTCGCCGCGCTCTCGGGGGTTCTGCGACACGAGGAACTGAGGAAGAGACGTAAAAGACGGCGACTCGGATAGCTCTTTAATGGAGCTGGGTAGAGATCTGGAGTGGTAGTTCTGGGGAGAGGAGCTGCAGGTGTAAGCTCCAGTAGCTGCCATTGCGAGAAGCTGAAGCTGAACTGCGAGGAAGAGATCGAGAAAAAATAATGGTTATTGCGATTCACACGTGGGACCATTCCATTCATTATTTGTATGGCTTGAAAATTCGTGTCATCCGCATGATGAATGATGAATGCAATGATATTTTTTGCTGAGAACTCTCTAGATAATTGCGAAAGCACATGATTTGATATTGAATGCAAGAGGGAAGTGACAAAAGGACAGTAAATTGAAACTGTTACGTACAGACAAATTACAAAAAGGTGATGGTGGCAGTTTTGGCAGCAAATTAAGAAGGGTGAGAGAACTATGTGCCTGTTTATTTTACTGGAAGTGAGATACTGATTAAAATAGAATTTTAGTTAAACGAGAGTTCAGATAAAATTTATTTTTTTTTCTGCTGTTTGGTTATGGGTTTGAAACTGTAGTCCGTCTAATTCTGCTGTTTACTTGACAGAAAATTAATAGCTTAAAAATTGAAGGTACCTAGTTAACGACGTAAAAACTGAAGATTTCTATTTTCTGTTCATCGAAAAATTATTGAATTCACGCGTGTTAATATTAGGCGGGCAAAATAAAATTTCCGAACATTAATATTTTATTTACTTATTTTTCTCGCTCTTCTTTCTCGTAATTGACTACAGTTGATTGTGGACCGAAGTCAATTAACTACGATATATACCGACTGTCCCTAGCGCAAGTGGCAAAAGGCTTGGTGGTTGGTACCCGAGGTCCCGAGTTCGAATCCTAGTTGATTCACATTTCTAGCTAAGTTTATTTCTATAAAAAATAAACGAAGCAGGTAGCATACTACCTTTCTCTCAACAAAAAAAAACTACAATATATTTTGAAATATTTGAATTATGATCAAATTTACATTACGGTAAACTAAACGGCAAAAGTGAACATTTACGATTTAAAACTATCTCATCTCTCTCCGCTTCCGGCAAAAAAAAAAAAAAAAAAACAACACAATTATTCTTTTGGCCTACATATTTTCACGATGACATGAATCTCAACCATTGATATTTTATGCGTAATTTTTTTTTGTGCACGATTCTTGGGCAGGGGAGTGTAAGTGTAGCTGTATCAATGATTGAAGTATGGATATGTACTCTCGGAAATTAGTCTTAAAAATTAAAGGCACAAAAATTCCATAGAAAGCTCCTCATACAAAAATATATGCATGAGGAGTTGCATATTCCCTTCATCTAAATATTAATTTTAATAAATCATAAAACAACTTACTCTTTCTCCAATTTGAAAATTACTTTCCAAAAGAATAGTTTTGATTCTTGTCGTAAAAAAACATAAACTAGCAGCTCCGTGAGCATCAAATCATTTTCAGTCAAGTTTTTTATAAATTTTTTGTCACGTTCAAATAATCAAATTTACTTTTCATTTTCTGAATAACCTATATTAGAAATTTAGAACTAACTATGACATTGATTTCACACCAGAACGAGGGCTAAAATATGAGTTCCACTAGTAAGATTGAGCCTCCATATTTGTTGACTATATCTTAAAATATTTATTTATTTTAGACATTATTTTTTTTATTAATTTAAGTTTTTAGAGTGGCTAGTTGTTTTATATAGTGCAAGTGCTGCAGGTTTAATTCAAGTCCTATTAGACTCCTCATTTTTTTTCCTATTGAATTAGCATTTGTTAAATATAAAAAATATAAAAACACCATTTTTTTTACCAGCTTAAGTTTTTGAAAAATAACAGTTGTTTCATATATTTTTAATATGGTACGAGAGTAGGAGATTCTAAGTTGGAGCCACTTCACTCTCCAAGCATAATTGGTTATTTTTAATTCAATTAAAATCTACGCCACGGGCCTATCAAAATATCTCAAATTCAGACGTAAATATCGTTTTCTACTAGCTTAAACTTATTTTAAAATTTTGAAAAATAACGATTGTTTCATATATTTTAATAGCATTGTACTAAAGCTATATTTCCTTCTGATACTACCACGTATCTAATACAAATGGTATTTGTTTCAATTCCATCCTCAGTTTAAAGTTTCCCAAATTAAGCATTGGGCCCCCAATTTAGGGGTCATTGTTGGACCCTGTCATTTTCCTGGGCTGGTTCTACTCTTACCAATATTTCCTCGTTTGGGAATTTTTCTAAGAACATATGTTACGTACGATAGAAAAATACGATAGAAAAGTAGAGAGTATTTAATTAAGACTCCTACAGAGTTCTTAAAATGGAAAAAACTTTTGACTACAATAAGAAAGAAAAATATCACATTGATTAATTTTCTATTTTCATATCGGTTTTAGCAAAGATTACTAACTATTAGCAATTTTTCTTGAATTCCTAATTTATACGTGAATAATGCACATCGTAACTTGTAAATAGAGCTTGACCGGGCTACTATCGATAGTAAACGGCTCGATTTACTATCGATTTATTTTCGATGATAGAATTTCTAAATCGACGATCGGCATCGTTGAACATGATCTAGACCATTTAAACTGTCTAGAAATTAAATTTTATAATTTTTTGACATCACTAACCGAACGATCAAAGAGTCACAAATTTATAATTTTAATGGTCGATATGGTACGTTTGTTCGTTTAACGGTATAAAAGAGTCCAAATCAATTACATTTTTGTTAGAAATTTTTTTAAACTATTTAAAACAAGATCTAGACCGTAGATCTTGAATACAAAAATTATATCATCACTTTTTGAAGGATATTCATTTTTATCCATTCATTTTTTGTTCACTTGATGGACAAGAGAATAATATCGAAAAAACGTGAAATTTAATTTTCAGATAGTTTAAATCGTTTAGATCATGTTTAACGGTGCCGTTCGTCAATTTGGAAGCTCTATTGTCGAAAACAAATCGGTAATAAACCGAGCCGTTTACTACTTATGGTATTCTAGCAAAACTCCTTGTAAATATATATAAGAGAAATAATTAAGTAACTTAGAGTATTAATTAATAGGTTGCTTACATAATTTGCAATCAATGAATGTTACAATATAACATGTTAGAGTACATAAAGTTCACTCTGATTTGTTCTCATCAGTTTTGAACAAGTCCAATTCAGCGTGGTCCTGATGTACATTGCAACGTTATAAGCTTTTATTAAATTAATTCACATAACTAATATCTGTTATTATTTATTGCCCCTCACTTGTAGTTTACAAAATCAAGTAGATTATAAAAACTCAAGGAACTTAGCATATATATATATATTAATGCGAAGCATACATCATTTGCAATATTCCCTCACACACATAAAATATAAAATTGGGTGCGAACGTTTTCCTTAGAAAACTTATGTAAAATCAGGGGCACTCTGAATTAATTCTCACATCAAATTTGACCAACCCCAAGTCTAGTCTTATTAGTATCTTATGCGTTCATACACTGAATAAATTTACCAGCGATGTCATCTATTATGTCTATTATAATTAAAAAATAAACGCAGAAAGCCTTATGAGTCTCCATGACTTTTAAAAATCTTTCAAATTCTTGAATTCATTCTTCGGTTTCTGTAAAATAATAAAGTAAAAATGTACAGAACTTATCTAAACTATGGACTATTTTGATGTGACGCCCCAACTTCCCAGGGGTCACCCATTCTAAGACTACTCCCATCCTAACACGCTTAACTCTTTTAACCTCTTGGACCTAGCCACCGCTCAAAATGCTTAAGCCGGGTTAAGAGTTTTAGCCATATTATATCTTATATATAGAACTACCTTGGATCTCACATTCTTCCCCTTTTAAGCCCTGGCGTCCTTGTCAGACTCAGACTCACAAGTATCAGGCGATGTGTGACTCGTCTCGCTAGCCTAAACCGACCTTGTGGTGAGCCACGCTCCACCCACAACAGTCAAGAGTACGAGAGCCTCGCTTTTATCGCTGTACAATCCTGCCTCAGTCGAGACTCATCTCACACTTCCGGCTGGTAATTGGCTTTGATACCAACTGTGACGTCCCTGACGTCTCAACTTCCCAGAGGGTCACTCATATTAGAACTACTCTCGTCTTAGCACGCTTAACTCTCTTAACCTCTTGTGCCTAACCACCGTCCAAAATGCTTAAACCAGGTTAAAAGTTTTAGCCATATTATATCTTATATATAGGACTACCTGAGGTCTCACATTTGAGCTAGCTATCCAATCTTTCAAAATTTTGATTTTGCTATCAAATCTTTCAATTTGTTTAATTTGAGTCAGTTAATGGCACTTTGACTTCACATTTTGAATACGTCATTTATCTTTACATATTTAATTAATATATTTAATGCAATTTTCACAACTATATATCTATTAAACTAAATAATTAGCTTAAATTTTGAAGTAAAAGTGTCATTGGCCGATTTAAATTAAACAAATTGGAAGATTGGATAGTAAAATAAATTTTTTTGAAAGATTGAATAGTTAATTTAGGATTTACAAATATATATATATATATATAATAAATTCATAAAGAAAAGGTTGGTTTTGGTCAGCTGTCCAAGTCTCACACATGCCTGTTCACGCTGGACATCTTAAATTAATTTGTACACTATAAAAGTTTTGTACATTCAAATAATTAAATATAAAATATAAGGCATTGTCAATCATTCAAATAAATAATTTAACCAAAAAGACAAAAGGGCATGCCCCTTTTCATGGCCCAATAATTCATTTCCCTTTTTATCCTGTACCTTTTCTTTTAAAAAAATCTTATTTATTTTTTTTCATGTACTTTTAAAAGTACCACACATATTAAATGTTGAAAGTTAATTTAGCGCACTGCTCAGCAACCAGTGTCCATTAGTGATAACACATGTTTAGCGTTAACTTTAAAAGGCAACAAATCTCTAATATTAGAGCTTTGGGACAGCTAAGCAATTAAGGAACAATATTATCTATTTTTTAAAGAATGAATATTACCTTCGACTACTTATCATCACTGAAAAGTATCCCCAAGTAGGGGTGAAAACAGATCCAATATTATCCGAAAATATCCGTATAATATCCGGATCCTGATAGAAAATATTCGAATCCGGTCGGATGCAGATATAGATATAGTTTTAGAGAGTTAAATTTTTTCGAATATTCGAAAAAAAACGAATATGGATGTGGATATCCGGACTTTAGTATTATTATTTTTATATTCTTTATATTTTTGGATCCGTCCGGCCCAATTTCGTCCGCCCGCCACGCCCAAATCCCTTTCCTCCAGAGTCGATCTTTTTTGTCTACTCCTCTAATTCATTGCCAATCAAGGTACGGAGTGATGATTAATTAACATGTTGTGAAAAAATAAAATAATTTTTTATATTATTCGATTATTTTATAATAAGTTATATATTAAAATTATATATTTTATATGTGAAGAAATATAGTTAGGAAACAAGATAGAAAAATAAAATAATTTTTTCGTGTATGTGCATATTAATATATATTATTATTTGAATATATATCCGACTCATATTCGAATCCGAAAAAATATCCGGCCATATCCGAATCCATTTTTAGCGAATATGTTAATAAAAATTTAGCATCCAATATATATCTGTATCCAAAAAAATATATAAATGCAAATATGATTTCATCAAATATCCGACCATATCCGATCCGTTTTCACCCCTACCCCGATTAAAAAAAAGCATATATTAAACTAAAAGGAAAAGACCCTACCTGGCATATACATAGCAGGATTGATTTGCAGCAATTGGTTTGATAGTAATGCTTTAGGTACCTCTTATGCGGTCTTTCTGTAACCATTGACGAATTAATTACACTATACAGAGCATATCTATGCCGTGTGTTTTTTTATTTTTAGAACCATATAAGAAGCTGGTTTTTTTGTATTATTTTGTAGATAATATGAAGTATAGTTTGATCAGTTAAGCATTAATTCAAAATAATAGTCGATTTCGAAAAGAAGAATATTTGTAAGCTAATTATGCTGAGCCAGAAGAAGTGTCAACGTAAACCTAAGATGGTAACACCGTATGATCACAATCACACCTTCCTAATTTGCTCTTTTCAACTCTTCGCCGCCCCCTGTCATTGCCGTGAGCAGTTGCCCATGCACAAGTCGTCGCCTTCCCACGGCGGTTAATCCCCACGTTTAATTGTCGATCGACAAACACAATTTCAGTGATCTATACGTGTATTTGGTGATTTCGTGGAGGCAATCGATCGGATGACGAGTAACGATATGTTCATCGATCGAGCTCAATAGTCTCATTGAAGTTTAAGTAACGTTTGATTGAATGGACCCACGCAGCACACGCGTCAAAGTTGTGGAAGCAATATATACACAAAAGAGTCTTCCATCCAGAATGTTCCACCTACTAAGATGCAGTTTACCTAAATTGCATGTGCGCAATTTCACACACATAGTTATGATTGTGTCGATCATTAGAAGTAAAATGTATATGTATATCGAGTCGGTAAATTATATATACATTTTATTGCTGATGAGCAACGGTTCTTGGCACCGGATCACAACCAATGTGGCTCTCTCCTATTTGAATAGATCTGTTCAACTGTTCCAGTCACCTAAATCCAGCACCAAAAGAGAAACTTTTTTTTTTAACCAATTAAAAGCAGCTTTCTAACTTTACGAGTCTTCTGTACAGCTTCTCTCCACACTACTTTCTCAAAAACGACGGCTCATGACTTTCGCGACACGGAACGAGCGGTCCCCGCATCGCCACGTCATCCTTGTACTGTGAGTGTGTAATAGTTTGAGAATTGAACCCAAAAAATATGAAAAAATAAATAATAAAAAAGAGAGACGAGAAAACGGTGTGTTCACGCGATCACACTCGCCGCGCGAGCGCCGCCGTGGACGACTCGTCGTCCTCGTCGCCGGCGCCGCCCTTCGAGGCGGAGGCGGCGCCGCCGCCGCCGACAAAGCAATCGAAGGGAGCGACGGCGGAGGCGAGCTTCCCCCTCGTCGAGCCCTCCCCCTCCCCCTTCTTCACCGAGCCCTCTACCGGTCTCCTCCCCGTCGCCCACGCCGGAACCCTAGCGGAGAACGTCCGCGTGAAGAAGTTCGGCCACCGCTCCGACCGCCCGAGGCGGACGCTCCGCCCCCCGCGGCTGCTCCCCTCTCCGCCACCGCGGTAGCCCCGCCGCGAGCTCTCCTCTCCGCCGCTCGGGAACGCGAGGAGGCTCCGCGTCCGCTTCAGCCTCCCCGCGGCGACGATCTCCCTCCGTATGTGCTCCGGGAGCCGGAGCGTGTACCGATCTGGGTTCCCCTCCTCCGCCGCCACCATCGCCGGCGCCGGCGCCGGCGTCGTCGTCAGGGAGTGCCCGGTCGAGTGCGAGCGCGGGAACCGCGCGGGGCGCCGCCCCGATCTCGCCCGCATCGCCTGCCTCTGGCTCCCGATCCGCTGCAGCTCGATCGCCTCCTGCAGCTTCCGCCTCTCCTCGTCCCGCCCCTCGTCCGCGACGTCGATGACCACCGCCTCTCCTTCCCGCGCGAGTGGGGTCGGGTCCGCAGCATCCTCCGCTCCGGCGGAGTCGGGGGCGGGTGCGGGGGCGGGGGCCGGGGAAGGAGAAGGGGCGTCGGGGTCGGGGACGAGGTTGCAGCGGCAGACGGGGCAGGTGACGTGGGAGGAGAGCCAGGCGTCGATGCAGTCCGGGTGGAAGGCGTGGCTGCACTTGGGGAGGAGGCGGAGGGTCTCGTCGTCCTCGAACTCGCTGAGGCACACCGCGCACTCCAGCGACCCCTTCCCGATCCGCAGCTCCTTCGCCTCCGCGAACGCCAGCGTCGGGAACGTCTCGAGCACGGCGGGGTCCAGCCCCCGCTGGCGCCGCGACCGCGCCATCACCCCGCCGAGGGCGCTGACCCCGGCGCGGAGGGAGCCGCCGCCGCCGAAGGGGTCGCCGCCGCACCGGCGGATGTAGATGGAGAAGAAGCCGAGGAAGAAGAAGGCGGAGACGAGGACGACGATGAGGATGGCGACGGAGGGGTTGAAGCTCGCCGGTGCGAAGTAGTCGTTCATGGCGTCGCTGGAGGGGGGCGAGGGCTGGGCCATGGCGCACCTCGAACCCACGACGAGAAGCAGCGGGAGGAGGAGGAAGAGGAGGTGATCATGGAGAAGGCGAGTCCCGTCCCCGATCGCCATGGAGACTCGCGAGGTGTTTCTAGAAGAAGAGCGTAGAGGTAGAGGGCGCTTTAATTAATATTGAAAGAAGGGGGAAGCGAAGTTGTGGCCTTGGTGCTAATATAGTAGGAGGGAGGGGAAGAGAAGTTATAAAAAAAATAATAATAATAATGAGGGCAAGTCAAATTGACATTTGGTGCGGGGACGACCGGGGATTAGGTCTGGGTCCGACACGTGAGAGTCCCGCTTACGATTGGCATGTATGAAATCAATGAAGGGAGAATAAATGAATGAATTGAATACTCATTTACGTATAACCCCCTCACCTTCGTGGGACTTACACGGTTCGCCCGAACGTGTAAAAGATGCTTGACGATAGATTTCACCAACTTAATTTGTTTCCTAATTCAGGGTGGTGGGGGGGTGGGATGCAAAGTTTCCGTTTGAGAAATTAAGCAACGGCGGCAAAAGTTGGGTTCAAGTCTGACTTTCTGGATTGTGCAGTTTGGGCAGTCAAGGACGGCAGCTGCTCCTCCTGCAGTCCGGGGGGGGGGGGCATCTAAAGATTCTAGAGACGCGCCAGTAAGTCAAGAGCAAGACCGTGAGAGGGGAAATCGGTGGGTTCTAGAAAAGCACCACCCTGATCGGAAACGCCGAGGGTGACGCAACTCGATCAGCAGAGAGGGAGGTGGGTGCTTTTTTTTCCTTCGCACATGACGGCAGCAGCTGCGCACAAATCCAGTCAGCGGCCTCAGGCTGCTGCTGCTCAGCGGAAAAAGGTGGGTGGGTGCTTCGTCCGTCTTCCGAGCGAGCCGTGCCAGCCCCATTTACGTATGAAAAATGTTGGGTGTATAATCCCAAATAGATTGTAGAATTACAACGGTTAGTCCAAGCGTTTAAATAACTATTTTAAAATTTTTGTATTTGAGAAAAGAAGAGAGTGAAAAGATAGGTGCGAAGATTTTATATATTTTTCTAGAAAAAATTAGCATTCTATCCGCTTCGTTCATTTTTTTTATAAATAAATTTAGCTGAAAATATGATATAATTAAATTTCGAACTTAGGACCTCGGATACCGACCATCAAATCAAATACGAAAACAGTTATTTTTAAGCCTTGTAACAGTGAAGCATGAGTTTCTTTCCACACAAGTACACAACTTAGGCGGTGGAGTTAGATAGTAATTATTATCAATTTTTTGGCTATTAGATATTTATTAGGGTTTAGTGGGAGTTTGTAAAATAACAATAATTCAAGAGTGAAAAAATTAATATTAAATACTATTCATATATTGTCAATAGCATATTAGGTGAACTTCAACTTAGAATTTGTCTGAAATTTCATGGGGAGCATGTTATCTACAAATTACTTTATTTAATCTTGTAAAAATTATCACATCGTGTAAATTGTAATAATTCAATTGTGATATAATTTTTACAATCGTACTTGAAAATACAAAAGTATATTTCTATATACTTTTTTCAATTTTTTGATAGCTGTTAATATCAAACGGACTCTTAGGCTGTATTTGGTTGGGGGGTTAAGGGTGGAATAAAGGATTTATTCCACCCTTATCCCCCAAACACAAAAAGGGATTGGTGGGAACACTAGTTCCCACCTTAACGGGCTATTCTAGAATAGCCCGTTAAGGGGTGGGAACTAGTGTTCCCACCCCCAGGTGGAACAAGCTGGGATAGCCCAGCTTGTTCCACCCGTGAAGAGAGAGAGAGAGAGAGGGGGGGAGAGAGAGAGAGGGGGGGGGGGGAGAGAGAGAGAGAGAGAGAATTTTATTTATTATAAAATTTAATTTCGGAAGTTTAAATTTTAAAATTTATAATTTTTAAATTTACAAAATTAAAAGTTAAGTTTTAAATTATTTAATTTAAAATATGATGAAGTAAAAAATTTTATTTTTAGAATTTGATATTTTTTATTTTTAAATTAAAATTTTATCTTAAATTTAAAGTTTAAAATTTAAAAATTTTACTTTTTTTTAAAATTGTACATTTGAGATTTTAAATTTTAAATTTTAAATTTAATTTTTAAACTTTAAATAACAGTTTATATTTTAAATTTTAAAATATAAATATAAAATATAAAAATTTATATTTTAATATAAAGAAAGGGATAATATTATTAATTTTTATTTATAACTATCCACTTTAATTCTTATTCCATCTTACCTAACCAAACGCTATTTTTCTTATTCCCAGGAATAATCTACTTTTCATCCAAACGCAAAATTGATTTAATCCCCGCTTATACCTCAATTTATATATATCCCTGGAATAGTCACTTTTTACTTATCCCCGAACCAAACGATACCTTAGTAGTTACATAATATTGGTTTATACCAATTATTTTTAGACTAATTATTAGTTTGGATGTCGGAATGATTTATCTAATAATAATTTGTGTGTTATAAAATTTTTTATTTTATAATTCCAACTAGAAGCTTGATTTTATTTTTTTAAAAAAAATTGACGGCTATGATTTATATGTGAATCGCATCATTTTTCTTGCAAAACTGATTTATCTAACTCTGAAAAAATAATTTCAGATTTCATTTTTCTTACAGAACCTTATCCTCCCACCTATCACATAACAACTGGCCCTTAATAATTGTACCTCCAGGCAGAAAATCACATCAAGTCCCTTTCACTTGCCATGCACGAGATTCGTATTTCTCTGATAGCGAATTTTCTGATGTGTTTTCGTCCTGATGCATTTTTTATCACAATCACAATTATAGATACTTTTTTTTGTGGATAACAGTGGCATAATTTCGATGATCCATTTAACCTGCAAAAATTTAGTCCCAAATTAAACGTACCAACTTGAATTTTATATAGTTATTCCAGAATATCCCAGGACCGACCATTCAAACAAATTCTCAAAAACTTTAATCCCTTACTAATCATATAATCATCAGAATCATGCTTCTTTTTTATCATCAATTTTAATATCTTGTATGTAATCCACATCCAAATGCTAAACTAACTTTGTCCCTTATCCTCAGATTACAAGATAATTTAACAGGGGGAAAATATTCAATAGAACGTTCTCATAAACAAACAAACGCACCTTGAAATATGAAATTGACAGGTACCTACAGTCAAAATTTTCTAAAAAAATAAATCAACAGTTTGTGAGATGGATAATTAGGACCGGCAACTAGATTTTAGTATTAAATAATAATTATAAGTTTGAATATGGCATAACAATTTGGATAGTCATTGTAATCGGACAAATAACCCGATATTAAACGTAAATTTTGCCTTAGTTGACATGAACAAATATTATCAGCAGTTCAGCAAGACAAAATTTAGGATCCAATTTAAACCAAAACCATCTATTAACATTATTCAGTCATGCGTATCAAGTAAATTATCTATAAGACTTCATTGCTAAATTTCTTGACAAAAAGAATGTTTCATGCTAGTAATTCTCTCCACAAGATATTTTACAGATAATTGGATGATCATGCAATTTTAAAAAATATGCAGTATAGTAATCTATATGGTTTACGTATTAAAAAAAATTAAAATCTCAGAAAAAGAAAATATATTTGCTAGAAGGAAGTCCGAAATGCATGCTCGCAAAGTTATCCTGTCACACCAGATAATATCAATAGGTATGCCCCACATACCAATGCAAGAACCAAAAGGTAGTTTGGGCTTTTTACCGACGATTTACCTGCAAATATTTTGCAAATTTTAAGATCAGCGATATAAACTTGCTGAAATTCTCAAACTTTAGTTAGAAGGATTATAATTTATAACTGCTAAATACGAGAGAACAAAAGAAAGGGCCTGCAAACAATGAGGTGAAATGAGGTGCATGTACATACCAAGAGAAAGGTACTTGTTCTTTATATTCCACTCGAAATCCCAATGCATTCTATCATTTTTCAGAGTCCAATATGACCAGCCAAAGGAGGCATTGTTATAGACATCTAACTGAGCCCTTCCAAACAACTGATATTGCATCTGCGACGCGTTTGGTACATTCCACTCATTTACCCATTCACCTAATAAGATATACAGCGCATGAATATTACGCATAATTGTACAATAAGAATACCCAGCTAATAATGGGAGAATAGCGAGCGTGTCATTAATAGACCACTAAACTGGATCTGTGTAGGCATGTGCATCCCAAACAAGTATTTTCTTAAAAAAATCCAATAGAATTAAAATATAGAACTTTCAATATAACTATGTACTACATAGCGGCAAAGACCATTTTAATTAGCCCAAGATTCGGAAGGATAATAAACTAAAATAGGCTTGTGAGATGTAATAAGCTTCTCTAATGAAGTTAAAAAAATATAAATTTCGAGCCAGGTAAGCGTACCAACAAAGACGAGAGGCCCATTTAGACTATTCAGGGCTTGCAGCTGTGGCGCTCTGCTTCTGAATATAAACTGAATATTCTCCAGCGCGTCAAAGTTGTTGAAAAATGGATCAAAGAGGCTATAATAATGTAGATCGACAACAATGTTTGAAACACCAATATTTGCCTGAAAAAGCTCCACAGGGTCTGTATTTCCTATTCTCTGGCACATTATAACATATGCTGTGGATGAATAATTTCTAACAATTTCGTATCCTCTCCTGTAAAAAGAAGCCAAGACATCCAGCGGAACGGCAGGAGCAGAAGGTTCATTCAAAAGCTCGATGCCTAACAGAGAAGGATGGTTTGCATACCTTCAAACCAAAAACAAAATTAATGCGTTGTTAGTGAGAAAATAGATCTGTTTGTGTAATAAATTGGTAAATATATTTTGATATCAGTAGGCATAGTTGTTGAAAAGGAAAAAAATAATAACACTTTTACCCCTAAAGCACAACGAGAAAATAGGTACCTTGCAGACAAAAAGTCAATGACATGCAATGTTTGTGAGATGTAACCTGGTGACGGCCAGTCTACTGAACCATCTCTACTAGCACTATGTTCATTCCCATTTTGGGAGCCAGGAGCAGCATGGAGATCAATGATACACTTCAAGTTATAAGTCCTGATATCAATGTAATGGTAGTTTGTAAATCGATTAAAATCTCAAAAAGCCATAGCAGTTCCCAAGCTCAACTACATATGTCCGATTATAGACAGTCAAGAAACTACACCTACTGTGCCCACGAAAAAGCTCTGTCCAGAGCAGCCAAGGATCCTCCAACAAAAGGAGCTGGTGGATAAGGATCTTGGGCAATCCACCATCCAACGGGAATCCTAACCGTGTTTATACCACACTGGGAGAGGAAATCAAAATCGGTTGCAGTAATAAAGCTGTCTCTATGTCTCTGCAAATTGTGTAAAGAAAGTTACAAATGCTGAAAAAGCAAAGAGAACATGCTTTATTTTGTTGATTTATAAGAAATAAAAGTAGTAAAAAGATGAAATGCATTTCTTAGTTATATTCTTGAGACTTTTACAAATATATACCTGCAGAACCATCTAGCTACATATATAATCTTGTTGAATTTTCATATATACCCCTCGAAAATGTAGTTTCTGACAAAAATATCTTTACATTAACTTAGAGGGTCATTCAGTCATGTGAGAAAAATATGTATTAGTTTTATGAAAACTCATATTTGAAACAAATAAATTTGTAAATAATAAATCAGCAGGGTGTATACAACATATTTAAACCATCAAAAAGGACGCGGCGCACAGAAAAGATGCATGACAATCAATATTTCTCCTCATACGTCGTCAAAAAATTGTTTATCAAACTTACTGTCAAGACATCATTGGCTTGGTTGTACCCATATCCATTGGCAATCTGGTAGTCTCCGTGCAAGATATTGGCAACAATTATCATTTCAAATGTTGCGGAATTATCATCCCACCCTGGTTCCAATTGATAATTTGAAGTAAGCAGATTATCCATTGTCGCCTAAATGAGATAGGTAGATGTTAACCTCTTGTGCATGGTATTGATTCAGTGCTTAAGGTCGCTGAAGTACTCTAGTGTAACTATCAAATGCTCAAATTGAGACCACGCAATACTTGCACATAGCCTCCAGTCAAAAGTTTGATGTGAACTCTTGCATTATTTCTTTCAATATAGAAGGTTTCAGTCATTGCTGCTGTATCTGCCGTTGCTGTGATTAAATCACCTCCACTGCTTGATGTTAAAAATTGACCATTCAAGCATCGAAACTGAAATTCTTTTTCAGATACTCTCCAGAGCTGGTATTGCCAAAGGAAAGAGGAAAAAAAAAACAAATTAGATATAGCCATAATATTCTCTCATATTAGCGACGAAAAATTACATGAAGAGTAAACGATGTTAGTAGAATAAAGAGCATGAATATGAGGAGATTTGCAAAATCCAGAATAAAATGAATGATATATAGCAACATAAGGCGATCCAAAATGTTTGATACTTCTACCGATATTTCATAGCTGATATCATTGATACAAATCGCCATGCATCTCTTATATATTAAATGTACATGTAATTTCAATATCTATGGGAAAATTAGTCTCCTAAACATACAATAGTTTCTCTAATCCTGTGTTCCTAATTAACATAATGGAAAAGTGACATAATTTTATTTTTCAAGACCCAAAAGTTCTTGTTAGTTTGGCAGGAAAAGATTTTTCAGGTCTCACCAATTTATCCTACCACTCTACTAGATCTAGTGGCCAGTCGAGGTTCGAGTTATGCGATCCAAAGATCAATCATCTAAGATGTGTCTATAACACAATTCCTCGAATGAATCCTGCATGTAACTTTGAGATGGGATTTTTTAGAAAAAATTCACAATGCTCGCTATTGTTCACTGCAGAATTATCAAAATCAATGATAATCAAGAGTAACATATAAGGAATATACTCTTCGTGAAATGCAGCCAAAAATCATCGAAGCATAAGTTGGAGCCTCTTTTTACCATGGATTTGATTAAAGAGCCAATTATCAAAATTGTATAAGCCAAATAAACACAATCAAAAATTAATAATAATAATTTCTCCGCATCAGTAATCAAGCTCTGTCGAACTAACTATTGTTCGACAGGGAAATGCACCTCACAAAACAATTAACCGCCTAGTTAACCATTTAGCCTAGAAACACAATGCACCAAAAGGAAGGCTCAGGAGCTTTTAAGCAAACACTTTGCAGGCATTCTAAAACAGAGCAGAGACCTTGAAGGTCTCCCAAGAAGACGCAATATCCCGGTCCACCGTCACACTGAAGCCTCCGCCATTGGCCGCGCTAACGAACTTCTGAAGCACCATTGATTTGAATTGCACTTGGGTACCATCCTGAAACCAAATCCCACAAAAAAAATATATAAATAAATAAATAAATAATCCAATTGCTTCTCTTCACAATGGTGGAAACCAACAACAATTCTAGTTCATAACATACAAGCATGTCTCCATTAGGGATCCCATCAAACAGAGAAGGCTTAATCCACCCTTCCACCACAAGCCACCCTCCCAAGTTCACTCCCCTTACTTTGTTGAATCCATGTGCTAAAAACCCAGAAACAGAGCATGACCACAGAGAACACAGGATCAAAACCCCACACACACACATACACACACAAAAGTTGCTACCAAAAGAAGAGTAATGGGTCTCACCTGATGAGGGGGTAAATGGGAAAAGAACCCAACAAAGCATGAGAACAGAAGATACCCATGCCATTATTAGCCTTCTCGGAGGTGGAGGAGAAAAGGCCATGGATGGAGAGAGAGTATATACAGGAAGGGTGGGGAGAGAGAGATGGGGGGAGGAGGGTTAACTCATTCTCCTATACCTTTCTTCTTCTCAGGTTATACCAAAGAGAGCTCTCTAAGCATGAAACCATGGCCATTATTATATTGAGCATATCCATTTGTATGGATTAAACAATGGTGAAGAGAGAGAGAGGGAGTGGGGGTTCTTAAACTTTGGGGAATAGAAAGGAAAGAGATGATGAAATGGGCTGGGTTTTTGCTAAGCCTGTTTATAAGATGAATTGGGCCCGAAACAAACAGTTTTGGCCCACTAGGATCTGAACCAGCTCATGCCTGTTTAGTAGGCCCAGCAAGTGAGTGGAATGCAAACGGCATAGATCCCAGTGCGGGTAGGGATGCAAATGGATCCGGGTTGGTGGAGCTCCCGTCCCGATCCATCCCGAATGAGACTGTAAAATATAGAAAAATATAATCCGCCCTGAATCCGTCCCGATCCGCAAAGTAAATGGAGCGGGAGGCAAGAAACCATTTTCTTCCTTCGATCCGCCCCGAATGAGGCGGCAAGTGGAAGTCAAAAATAAAATGAAAAATAATCCACCCCGAATTCGTCTCGCTGCGACCAGAAATGGAGCGGGAGGTGGGGGAACCCTCCCGCCTCCGGATCCGCCTCGTTTGCATCCCTAAGTGCAGGAGGCGACCCCCACCTCCCGCTCTATTTTCTTGAAAGGTTGGAGCGGATTAAGACAGGTTGATATTTATCATACTTTTTCGCATTCACTTACTGCTCTACTGAGGACAGATGGGAGCAGCTACAAATTTTTGGCAAATCACACCAAACCAAAAGAAGAACAAGATTCCGCTTTCTGTTCCATGCGGATTCTGACGGATTAGTTATGTTTTTATTTTTAGTCCCCATTTAGAAAAGATTGGGAAGGAATTTCCACCTATTCAGATCCATTTGCATCTCTACCTCTGAGTGATGGCAACTGAATAATATCCTTCGGAAAAGACTTATTTGATAATGTTATTTCTTCTAGTTAATAGTAATGTAAACCTATTGCTTAGGTGTAGATTCCAATATTCCATTCACATTAGAATTTGGATTTCGTGCGAAAACACGCTTCTTGTTTTCACATAACGCACATGGTGCCATAAGCAACTTGTTTATGATTATTAGCCTTAAAACAAAAAAAAGGGTTAAATTACACTTGTGGTTCCCAAACTACCAGTCACTTTATATTTTCAAATTTTAATTTATTCCAAAACTTTTGCTTGAAAATTTTAAATTCGTGCAGTCAAATCCCATGTCGTTAATGTGAAAGAATCATGATTGATAACATAATAATAATAAAAATATCATATCACTTACTAAATAATTTAAAAAAATTAAAATTTTAAAATTAAAATCATCATGCACTTTATAATTTGAGGAAAAAAAATTATAATTTAGCCTTAAAATAAAAGTCATTAGGCACATGTTGTGCCTTTGATGTGGACTTTTCAACAACTCTGATCGATTTAAATAAATGCCACGCGAAAATTTTTGTTTTTTTCAAAAAATTATTGATTGGCTAAAGTGACAAGAAAGTAAGTGGTCCAATTCCTCCATTTTACCCACCTCAATAAAGAAAAATTATAGAATGCACCAGTTATATTAGTGACGTTATGTTTTCAACCAATCAAATAGATCTTTTTGGATTAATCCGTCACATCATAATTATTAAAAAATATTTTTATTATACTTTTTTAAAAAAAAAAGAAATATGATTGGCTTGTTATTGCTGATGTGGTATAAGTGTGACACAATAAACTTCCTCCTAAACAAGAGATGAGAAATTAAAAATATAAAAACAAGTACGGAGATTCTTCATGATCTTCAAACTTTTTTATTGCACGTTAGATACAATGTAAATTTTACATCCTATTTATTTTATATATTTTTTATAATTTTATTATTTTTTTAATACTAAATTTTTTTAAATAGATAGGTGTAAAATTTACACACTGCTTAAACGATGTACAAATAATATTTTTCTTAGTTTATTATTTCTAGTTTCTTTCAAATTATAGTTTTTAATTTAAAATTAGTTTTACCAGCTAATTATATTTTTGTTAAACTAATAATTTTTTTAGCTATTGATAGCCAATTATTAGCCTAGTCCACACTTTCTTTAATTAAAAAATAATTAGAGGCATGAAATTTGAAAGAATTATTAATTAATTTTATAATTTTTTTAGTGTGATCGAACAAAATTATTTAAATCAAAATAAATAAAATTAAAAGAATGTCCCAAGAAAAAATAAAAATCAGGAACCTATTTCAAAATAGTCCATGGTCAACGGAATCCCAATGCGTTTTTATCAGAAAAGCAACTCAATTTATTAAATTTAATCAAAATCAGTTGATAAATAATAAATAATTTAATAAATTAATCCATTAATGTTAAATTAACTTATAAAATTATCTAATAAAAATAATTTTTTAAAAATAATATAATATACAGCTGGACCCAAACTTAATATATATATATATATATATATATATATATATATATATATATATATATATATATATATATATATATATATATATATATTTGTTATTAAACAAATATACAATTATTTTAAACAGAAACTCAATCAAAGAAATGGCCCACATCTGATCTAAGACTCCTTTTCTCTATTTTTTTTTTCCCCCACCCATCTCCTCTTCTTTTCTCCTCAGGAAAAGCTCTCATCCTCAATCCTCTCCTCCACAACCCAAAATAGCAAAAAAGGAATTATTGCTACTCAATCCATGGAGTCAACATGTGTTGCAGTACCTGATCCTATCAAGGGAGATGCAAAGTATGTAATCCCCATATAAATTTTACTCTTTATTTTTTATAATTTTTTTTCTATGTTTGTAGATGCCCATGTGAAAATTATAATCACAGTAGAACCAAACTGATAATCGGTAGATCCTTAAAAGAAAATGAATTGATGGGTGCATAATTTTGGTGTAGAGGGACAGATTCTTCAGGTACAATTTGTGATCAGGAGCAGGGACAAGATGAGTCAGAGTATGTCCTTTTCATTTTTACAAAATTTTGTCACTATATATATGTTTTTTCTTTTCCTTTTTCCTTTAACTAGTTTAGTTTTTGTTAATTGGATGTAAATTTTCATGTCTAGATGGGTTATACTAGACAAGAACTCCGATTTCGGTTCGGTTTTATCAAACAGTCGCAATTTCACTTCATCTAACATTCCTTCATGGTGAGTAATATTGAAATTTGGGATTTAATGTATGTTATTGTGTATATATATATAATATTTGTTCGACGATTTATCATATAAAGAGTTTGTGGTTTCTTGAAGGGCTAGATGGATGCTTGGATCCATAATTTTCCTGGCCATACCTCTTTATAAGAAAATAAGGACCGCGGAAGGTAATTTAACCATCTATAGCCTAACTAAAAGTATTTTGTTTTATCTTTTTTCGTTATTTGAAGTTATATATATAGTGGCAAGAAAAAAAAAAAATATGGTCATTTGCAGATGCGTCTCTCCCTATCTTTAGATATGTTTGATAGTACGATTTCTCATAATTGTGGACATTCTAGTGTTTGGTTTGATTGTTGTTTTTTATTTTGTGTTAGATGAGGTGGAGACGACGGCAGAGTCTGCGATTGCGGTCGTAGAGAAGGTGGCCGAAGTGACGGAGAAGGTAGCGGCTAACGTTGCCAACGGACTTCCCGGTGATGGCAAAGTTAAGACCGCGGCCTTGAAGATTGAGAACATTGCTGAGCAAGTAGATAAGGATGCGGAGAAGGCTGAAGCCTTCATTCGTAAGGTATTCAATTTTGATAATGTCAAAAAAAAACTTTCTATTGAATATACCATAAAAGTAGGCTGATATGTGGTGTGTTTCTCTTTTTTAACTTGATAAAATGTGTGATATGTGTTGGTTGTAGACATTGCTAGTTGAATAAGTTTTGTTTGGACCAGCTCATTAAATACCTTTGTTCTATTCAGATGATGAATCATAAACATTGGCTTGGGTCTTTAGTAAGTTTTCGTTGCGAAACAAATTCATTGAATTTATAGCCTGCAAGTACTCTACCATCCGCCAAGCACACTTTGTCGCATGACGTTTCTGTTTAAATAAAGTAACGATACCAAATGATAGAGCTACATATCGACTCCGCAAACTATGCTGTTTATATATGGTCTGTTTATATATGTTCTGTGCAAAGTCCAAAAACCCACACATGCTGCAAAACAATCAATTTTTACATCGAAATTTCTAGTTCATAATCTGAATGCTGAAAGCTTGATTGGCCCGGCTATAGAGTGCTATTTAAGCAGTGAGAATCCTAACAATTTTTACCAATTTTTTCAATAATATGGTCTTCTGGCAGTGTCTTGGGTAAAAATATACAGAGGCCTGATAGCTATAGGTCATTATTTTCGTAAAAGTGTATGAGATTCCCAAAACTATAGGTCTTTTGAAATACATCACTTAGCTCCTCTCTTTTTTTGGGGAAATTTTCTTAGTTTTTGTTTGATTTGATTTGCAGTAATCTGAACTGAAAATCGCAGTAATGTTAGCTGTTACTATTTACAAAATTTGCAATTCTATATGCTAAGAATAGGAGAGAGTCAGCAAACTCAGATTGAAACTACTTTACTTTTCAACTTTCAATTTTCAATTTGGGCGACTATTTATGATCTTGTCGGATTAACTGGACCTGTAACTTTGTCAGATAAATCAGGTTTAACTATTTTCCTTTCTATGGCAGGCTGATAAGATAGAGGAAGAGGTCGACGCGTTGATGGAACCTATTATCGAGGAAGGAGAGGTGATAGAGAAGGAGATCGAAGAAAACAAGGAGGCAGATCCGACGACAGATCAATCTAAAGCGACTGCTGGAGCAAATGATCAGAAATGATCAATGCTAAATATAGACTTGGATCAATTATGTGAATATGTTTCATTCTGGTTAATTTTCAAATATTTGTACATATGGTCTGTACTGCCTTTCTGCAAAGCTACTGCGTGATAATACACTATGTATTAATACAGTGGCATAATGGAATTCGGATTCGGATCCGGATGCAAGTTTCGGATCTGATACAAGTTATTGGTGTGCCATTTGAAATCCCAGCAAATATTTTAGGCATATATCTAGACATGAATAGTAGTGTATCATAGTTTACTGGCTTATTGTTTGCAGAGTAATGCTTTTCATGCAACATACCACATTGGGTCTGAGGATGACCATATCCTATTGTGGTGACATGATTTCTTTTCTACTTTTTCTTTTTTGTTTCCGATGTAACAGTTTTGTATTGTTTAGTTTGCTCGGTTTGCTCAGAAAATTAGTGAAAGTAAAGCACAGGGAAGTTATTAATCATAGCATTTGAGGGTGGGTTATAGACTACAGGATTTTCCTTTTATTTTCTGTCTTTTTCTTTTATTTTGGTAAAGAGAGAGCTCAAAGGCTAATTTACTCACAAAAAAAGTAGTTTACTCCTTACTGAAATTAAAACAAATAAACAAAAAATAAAAAAATATATAATAGTGGGGTGGCTAAAATTATTACTTTTATATTTTTAAAAGGCTCAATTTTTTTTAAAAAACTAGGCCTAAAGGATCCTGGCCCCACGTCCCAGTTTTTATTATAGGCCCAATGGGCTTTTGGGCCCATTTAAGCCCATAGTAGCCAATAAAACCCACGAACAAGCACTTTGGATATTGCGAGATTTTTTTTTATTTTTTATTTTATTTTTGGATTTCGTTCTCGTTCGAGCTCATGGCGCTTCCTCTCCTTCGTCCTCCTCCGCTCCCCTCTTCTCCCTTCCTCAAAATTTCTCGTGCCCAACTCATCTCCTTATCCTTCTCCTTCTCCCCTTCTTCGTCTCCTCAAATCTCCATTGCTAAGATCCGGGCGAGAGGGAGCTCCACTTCCGCGGCCACTTCCTCCAGTAGCTCGACCGCTGAAGCCACTACGGTGACCGAAGTGGATTCCGGTGAGAATCGGAGGCGATTGATAGCTCAGAATATCCCCTGGAGCTGCACCACGGAGGACATTAGAGATCTCTTCGAGAAGCACGGCGCCGTAATCGACGCCGAGGTTTTGGCTCCATTTGCTCTTCTAATTTCTGGGAATTTTGATTCATTGGGGGCGTAACCTTTTTTCCCCAATTTGAATTGAGAATCTAATTACTTTTATATTGCGAATTTTAGGTCTATATCTCCATTTTGGTATCAGCATTGTAGAGTTATGTTACTTTTCAATAGTAGAAAAGGCTTTGTTTATGTGCTGTGTCAGGTTGGATAGGGAGTGAAATGTTCTTCAAGAATTTTTAATAAATAAAGTTATGAAGTTTTTATTTTTCTGTGGCTATGATACCTGTGACACCCTAATAGATTCACATCAGATGAAAAAGAAATTGTGTATGGAGATATATGGACCAAGGATTGAAATAAAAATAATTGAGTTTAAGTATTTTAGACTGGTAAACAGCATGAAAAAGTTCAATTGTACGAAATCAATTTTTAGGTCCAGAGATTCCTTAACATAAAGTCGGTAAAAACTGCTGATTTTTTGTCATCAGACGGGTCTCAGTAGGCTGAGTCATTACAATACCAAAAAAGGTTTTAATTTTTACACTTACTTATGAAGTAGATTTGTAATTGTGGTATGTAAGGACAAATATTTGATCAGTTAAATCATATTAATCTGCCCAGCTTTCGATGCACAACAGCAGTAAAAACCGAGGATTGGCATTTGTAACAATGGCTTCGGAGGAAGAGGCACTTGCAGCCCTTAATAATCTGAATTCCTCTGTAAGTACCTTTTAAGTTACTAAATTTTTTGTTAGGATAATTCTTTTCCTCGTACCATTTTAACCTATAGTTTAAATATATAGGAATTAGATGGTAGAATTATCAAAGTGGAGTTTGCGCGGTCTTTAAAGAAACAACCTGCTGCACCAACAGTTCCTGTACAAAAGTACAATGTATTTGTGGGAAATCTGTCTTGGATAGTGAGGTCTCGAGATCTCCAAGAGCTCTTTAGTGCTAACAAGAATGTTTTGTCTGCTGAGGTCATCTTTCAGAGCAATCCGAGGAGATCAGCAGGATATGGTTTTGTTTCCTTCGCCTCAAAAGAGGAAGCGGAGGCTGCAATAGCTACTTACAATGGGAAGGTAAATTGGATCCATTTTTATGAAATTGTCACGCTTTAGTTTTTGACCTCTTAATTTGTGCATTTTAGATGTGAGGATGTCCTTGAAAGTCAATAAACATGTTGTGGCAGAGATTTATGGGGAGACGAATCCGCTTGGTACTTGGTAAATTACATGCTGATGATTCTGGAAAGGAGCCAGATGCAGCCGAGCAACCTGTGGAGGCACCGACTGAGCTAAGCGTTAGCTGAGTGGCATCAAATTAAGGTAGTGATATTTTGTCTGATTCTGTACATACCAATCATTTCATAAGTTGAAAATCAATAGCTTATATTGTTCCATTATATTTTTAGTCGACAGTAGACCTATTATCTCTATTTAATAGCTATGACATGATTTATTATCTGGCATACAGAATTTGTGCAACTAGATGTTTATATTGTCCCATTTTGCTGCTGTTTGCTAGATGTCAATATAATAAACACAGCTGTGTTCACCATCTATGCAACCTGTAGTAGATGAAGAGTATGAAACATCTGCCATAGTTCCTATACCCCAAAATTCAAGAAATTAGTTGCATTATACTAGTATAGCTGATGATTTGTTGATCTTTTTACCTTTGGGAATTACATTAGCTAATTTTCCTCAACTTTGTAGCAAGTCTTGAACTGTTTGAATAACTAAAACTAAATTAGCACTCTAGGACCTGTAGAATTATCAGTTCTTTTACTACAATAGAAACAACATTAGGTCCTACTAGTTATGTCTCTGTTCTCAACTTTTTGGAACTTCATCCTCTTCATCCATGGAAGAGAAAGATATTTGACATCATGTTCATCTAGTTCAGAGGGCAAGTTAGTAAGATTTACCACAACAATTCAAGCGAGCATAGTTGCCATTGTCTAAACCCCAATTCCCAATTGGGGTCTTTCTGTTTAATTGAACTATACATTAGTTATGGGTTTCCTTTTGCTTCCTGGACTAGTTGAACTTGAGTTCCTGATACGATGTAGAGAAACCAGTTGTTTGTCCTTGTCCAATGATGCATTTCTGCATAATTGTCTTCCATAGATTGAGGCTTGATTACTAACAAGTCCAAAATAAAGTTATTCCTGGATTTCGGTTGAAATAAAATGTGCACAATGTCAATTTAATGAAGCTCATACACTGGATATTTGAGGTTTCATATGTCTACCAGTTCCTTTTACACACAGACTAGGCCCAGCCTCCTAGGTTTTCTAAGTCACTGAATATGCTTTCTGACATGAACTTAAGCTACGTTAACTTCGCGAAACACCTTGGCAGGACACTATCTGAAGATGCATTAGGAGAATATAATAAGCATCAAAATCTGCAAGATGGCCTGATAAGTAGCATTTGGATCATTCTATTATTTGGAAATGCTAGAGAAGATGCAGAGGGAAACACAATTGTATGATGATTATTGCCCAGCAACTTAATGATACATTTGACTTTTGTAATTGTGTTGTATGCTAACTGAAACCGCGTCTATCTTTTATAATGGTATTGGCTAATTTCTAAATGTAATATCAACCGAACATTTTGTGCTCCAAACCAAGAGAAAGATGAGCGAGAATCTGAAACCTCCTGGTTGTGACTAGCTGTCGCACTCGCCCCAAGTGCTTCTGTGCATTCTTGGCACTTTCCTCCGCACCTCGATCGTTCGCCATAATGGCCAGCTGCCTTGCAAACCTCATACAACTACAGTATTGCCACTGCAGATTCAATGAATCGCCTCTTTGCCTCTCTCAGGTCTGCATTACTACGTCTCTATCAGCTTTACAACCTTCATAACAATTATATGGATTGTTATCTTCTGCCTTGTGCTCCATCAATTCTTCTTCATCTTTTTCTTTGTTTTTATAATAACTAGCTTTAGTCTCTTCTTCATCATTTTCTTTGTTTTTATTGCTATAACAACTAGATTTAATCTTGTTCAATACGCTAAACCTTCTAATTTTTTGAACAAAACTTGTTCAATACACTAAACCTTGTTGTTTTATTCTTCTTCGACTTTTGCCTTGTTTTGCTTTGTTTTTATTTTGCTAGACGCCTCCTCGCCTCACACTTCTTTTGCCAAATTTATCTTACTTTATGAATGAAGCAGGTAATATGCTATCTTTTTCTTAAAAAAAAAGAAAAGAACATGTTGGTGATATAATATCCTGTAATTCAAGTAGAATCTCGGAGTATGATTACATTGTGTTTCCTTTTCATATTAGCTTGAGAGAAGTGGTTCTAGTATAGCTAAGGATTAGCGTTCTCCTTTCTCTCGATCAATAGAATCATGTGTAAAGCGAATAATGAAAATTAGCTCGAAGGCTTCAAAATTGAGAATATATTCCTCTGCCTCCGCGTCAAAGGAAAGTATAAAGAGATTTGTCGAGTCACGTCATCCCGCGAAAGCAGTCGCGGTCGTCGGAGGGCTGAGGGAGCGCGGTTGGTGGGAGCTGTTTCAAGCGAAAGCAACTTTTCAGCGACCGAGTATTCCCTCCCTGCAGACTGTCAAAGAAAATCGTTTAAAGATATCCTGTTCCATCGCTGCTACTGCCCCACAAGAAAAGTGTGTCCAAACAAATGAAGTAGAGGAGATTCTTTTTTTTAAAAAAAATATTAAAAAGAAAAAAAAAAATACAAAGTAGAGGGGGTTAGATAAACAAAAATACTTGGAAGGGCAGTCTGCTCGGCCGCCATGCTTCTCTACCTTCACCTAACAGAAATGCTTCTCTAACCTTCTCGGCCGCCACGTGTGACCGTGCCTAATATCAATAATAATTTAAAATTAAATTGTTATTTACAGTGTCCAAAGTTTATAATTTTTGGTAGGTTGATTTTTTAAATATCATTAAATATATTTAGATTTTGATTAGAATTCTTGTTTATAAAATTTTAAAGGGAATCACTTGACTTCTTTTTTTTTAGGTCTTCAAAATCAAAGCTTCATTAGTTATTTGTCGGTAATTATCAGTAAAATTTATAATATTTTTAGTTTTTTTTTGTTGATAAAAAGGTAGTAAGCTATCCGTTTCATTCATTAAGAGAAAATAAATTTAACATCGGTGATGAAGGCAGCCAGGACCTCCGAAAAATAAAAATAAAAATAAAAATAAAAGTAAAAGTAAAATAAAATAAAATAAAAATAAACTACAACTAAAAAAAAGGAAAATAGCAAGTCAACGAAGCACCTCCCAAGAGCTCAAAAGTTGATTGATACTCTGAAGCAGGAAAGCCGGATTGTTAACCTTGTCTCGGAAGATTAAGCTATTCCGTTCAATCCAGATCGACCACTAGAGAGCAGACAGAAGTGTAACTCCTTTGAGACGCATCTGCTTGTCTTGAAGATCTAGAAACTCTGCCCACATTCCTCTGCTGTCCAACGAAGCTTGAAAGTTTGGGAGCCCGTCGTTTAAGCAAAAGATCAAATATCTAACGAATACGCATCCAAAGAAGAGATGATCACACGTTTCAAGTTCATTTGCACAGAACACGCATAGTTGTTCGTCTATCCAACCGCGTTTATGAAGAATGTCCGCAGTGAGGATTCTTTTTCTTAATACCAGCCAAACAAAGACTTTGATTTTAAGTGGCATTTTGAGCTTCCAAATTCGGAAACTAAGATGATCTCTGATCCCACCGTCAGTGATAAAGTTGTAAGAAGACTTGACTGAGAAGAGGTGATTAGCGGTCCACCTCCAGCGCACCTCATCCCGATCGCTCAACGGGCGCTCATTCCCAAGTAATTCTATTAATTGGTGGAGCTTTTGTCTATTGTAAGTTGTAGAAATTTCAAAGCCTCGGAGAATCACACGCCATCTCCAACCCCTTCTTCCCCAATAATTAAAAATTCGTAAATTCTTGTTTCGTATCCAGTGAAGATATCGGGGAACAAAGTTCTGAGGGGGGCACCTCCAACCCAACTATCTGACCAAAATTGGATGTTTTTATCGTCTCTCAAAACATGAGTTAAACCACATCTGAAGCTATCCCTACGTCGTAGGACGCTTCTCCACCAATAGGAGTAAGGCTTGAAGTTGCTACCTTCCTTGAGGGGCATTCTCCTGCTGTAATATAAGGCTCTAATTAGTTTGGTCCAATGTGTATCATCCTCCGTAAATAATCTTCACCACCACTTCATTAAGAGTGCCGTATTCATTGCCTCCATGTCTTTGATCCCAAGACCTCCTTCTTTTTTACTCTTGTATACGCTTTTTCAATTCACCAGGCAAGTTCCACCGCTAGTGCTAGGACATCTTTTCCAAAAGAAGGAAAAATAATTTATAGATGAAGATTTTGATAAATTATTTTCACTAAAATCATTCCAATCAAAATGTATAAAATTCTAAATAGTAGTCGAGCCAAAAAAAAAGAAAAAAAAAGAGAAAAGTTTAGAGATGTGTGCTAAAATGACCTTATATATAGTTGTGCGGGGCTCGATACACTTTTACCTGGGTAGTTGGTACTTGGTAATTGTGTTCGAGTATAAAAAATATTTCTGGGCAAGAGATGGACCCATTAATTAATTAGGGAGAACACCAAATGGAGTTGTTATTAGTTATTACCAACTCCATGATTTCAAACCACCCTTCCATGGAGATTAATTAGGGGGAACAAATGAATGATTTGTCTCCTTTTGAAATGAAAGGTAACTGTGTTTAAATTAGGAAATCCCTTATTAAGTTCTCCTACATAGGAAAGAAAACAAGAGCCTAACTAGCTAGCTACTTATACCACTTAATATATACTACTATTACCCACTATTAACTAATGACAAGGTCAACTAATTATTAATTTTCTCCCATTTAATTTAAATTTATATTTTGAACCTATTAAAATATTTGATTCAAGTTTTAAATATAAAATTAAAACAACGTTCTTTATTAGCTTAAATTTTTAGAAAAACTTCAAATACCATTCATGTAGTTTCGCACTTTCTCACTTTAGTACCATGTGGTTTAAAGTGTATCACTTTAGTACCCTGTAATTTCATTTTTCTTTTTTTCTTATTCCTTTTGTTAATTTTTTCGTTAAATCAGTGAGAAAGTTAAAACCACATGGTACTAAAATGAATATTCGGTAAATCAGAGGTGGATTATCTGAAATTTTTTCTATATGATTTAACAAAAAAATTAATGAAAGGAACAAGAAAAAAAGAAAAACGAAACCACAGGGTACTAAAGTGATACACTTTAAATCACAGGGCACTAAAGTAAGAAAGTACGAAACCACATGGGTGGTACTTGAAGTTTTCCCTAAATTTTTGAATAATAATAATAATTTTATATAATTTAATAACTCCATCTATTAAATGGTCCAAAGCTATTATTTCTCGATCTGGTGTAGTCAAGTTGACCAGGCGCTCACATTTATTTGTTTGTTTTTGCAAGCCATCATCCATTAGCTAGTCGTGGGATTTAAAAAAAGAAGCAGGGCAGTTAATGAAACTTGTACAAAAGCTACATATGTAACTCAATGCAAAGTTCATGGGAACATATATATATATATATATATATATATTAAATATATAATAATGTGTTTGATGAGCCCTACCATGTGTCATCATCATGATAAAAGAGTTACTACTCAGTTCATTTCGCATCAAAAATAAATAATAATAATAATAAAAAGGAGATGCGGCCACCCACTGTGGAGTGTTTCCTAAGGCATCCTCACCAATTACATACTTAAAAAAGCAGTAAAGTCGCCTACAAAGAGAATACATATATCACACAAAGTGGACCGAGTCCTACTCACTCCGATTAAGCCCCCTCACCAACTTGTATATATAGCACCCTTTACCCTCTCCTCCCCTCTCCAAGTGCACACATACAACCTCTCTCTCTCTCTTTCTCTCGCTACACATATTATAGAGTTTCCTTTCTCTTTTATCTCTCTCTCTGTGAGAAAGAATATCATCTGATAATATGGTTTGCTATACTGCTTTGGCTTTGAGTGCACTTCTCCTCATGAGCTGCGCCTCATGGGGCTCGGCCACCGTCTACACCGTCGGCGATTCGAGCGGCTGGACCACCGGCGTAGATTACTCGACTTGGACCAGCGGCAAAACCTTCGTGGTCGGCGATAGCCTCGGTTTGTTCTTCTACCTATCTGCAGTAGCTGATTACTGCACAATTCTCTCTATGCTCATACATTCGAGATTGTATATCAAGATCAATATAGCTAGGAAGATGTTACGCTTTTTTAACAACTACCAACTTTCACCGACCGTCCCTAGCGCAAGTGACAAAGGGCTTGGTGGTTGGTACCCGAGGTTCCGAGTTCGAATCTTAATTTATTCACATTTTTAGTTAAATTTATTTCTAAATGAAATAAACGAAGCGGGTAGCATGCTACTTTTCTCTCAAAAAAAAAAAAAACAACTACCAACTTTCTCTACAACTCATGCATTTGAATATCTCGGTGATACCGACCGTACTCTTGAGGTCTTAAATTCGAAGTCTACGAAAAATGAACGAAAATAATAGTTTTATATGTTTCCCTAATAATAATAATAATAATAATAATAATAATAATAATTTCTTTGTGATTCACACTCATCTCTCAATAAGATATTTATGTACTTTATTACGCAGTTATTTTTCCAGTAGAATGAAAAACATCAAACTGAGACTTTTATTTTTTAACCTTTGGATCATTGTTTACTACGGTAGAAACGTAAAGACGTTTTTATTTGTCAAATATATATATATATATATATATATATATATATATATATATATATATTTTTTGAGAGAAAGTTAGCATGTTACCCGCCTCGTTTATTTTTTTTAGAAATAAATTTAGCTGCAAATATGAATCAACTAGGATTCGAATTTGGAACCTCGGGTACCAACTACCATGCCCTTTGTCAAATATTTTGTACGGATAAAAATAGTCGAAAGTAAAACAGAAGTATAATCAAGTAGACTAAATGGTGGATAAAAGCAAAAAATATGAGGAGATCGATTTATTAACTGTTTTTCCTACATATTTTTTAGTAATTTAAATTAGATTTTTTAAAATATCATAGTCTAATATCTACATCGTTATAGTTGGCCTACTTTACCTGCTCGTGACCCAATTGGCCTTTAATTTTATTTTGGGGCCGAGGTTGGTGGCCTAATCCCTCTCAGATCTCTATCACCCCAAACATCAGTCCAAACACTACCTAATTTGCAGTACAAAATACATGACCAATTAAGTTTAGTCATTTTGACTACTTCGAACCTTCCAAACCTGCTGCAATCATTCTCACAAACCACACCTGAACACACTAATAAATTAACTATTTATCACCCATCAATTCTTGATCAAGAATTAAAATCTCTGTGTTCTTTGTTAAATATAGGTAGAAATATATAGAACTTATCTGAGGGATGAATTAATTTTCTATTTTACTAATCCAACCTTCTAGTTTATTTGATTTGAGTCAGTCGATATCACTTTGACTTCAAAATTTAAATATATCGTTCATCTTTATAGATTTAGTTAGTATACTTCATGTAATTCTCGTAACTATAAATTTATTAAAATAAAAAATTATCTTAAACTTTCAAGCTAAAGCGCCACAAATTGATTCAAATTAAATAAATTGAAAGATTTGATAATAAATTTAAAATGATTTTCATAGTTCAGATAAGTTCTACACGTTATTACCTTAAATCATTTTTTAGACAGTTTTCTATGGGATCAGATATTTGGATAACATGGTATCATAGTTAATTCTAAGCCGTGGTCCGTCGTTCGTTCTGCAGCGTTCAACTACGCGTCGGGCGGGCACACGGTGGACGAGGTGAGCTCCGGCGACTACAGCTCGTGCTCGACGAGCAACTCGATCAGCAGCGACAGCAGCGGGTCGACGACGATCCCGCTGAAGACGTCGGGGACGCACTACTTCATCTGCGGCGTGCCGGGCCACTGCAGCGGCGGCATGAAGCTCGCCGTCACCGTCGCCTCCGGCTCCTCCTCGTCCCCCTCCACCCCTTCCACCACTCCCTCCACCACCCCCACCACCCCCTCCATCACCCCCACCACCCCTTCCACCACCTCCCCCTCCACCACCTACAACACTCACTCCTCCGCCGCCACCGCCACCGTCGTCGCACCCGCTTTCTCGGCAATGCTGGTGGTTTTCGCCGTGAGCCTGTTTTAGGCCCGGCCAGGGTAGAGACAGTGCTCGTTCTCCCTATCCTATCTTTTTTTCTGAGTTTTGAGGCATTTTCTTAATTTAATCTTTTCACGTACTTAGGAGTTAGTTTATTACATCATTGTATTTGTATGGTTGTTATATATCATGGTGGTTATGAGTGTTATGTCATAATATATATAATAATATATGTATGTTCAGCTTTTATTTATTTGAGTGCATGTGTTAGGTTTTAAATAGCAATTTTATTATTAAGTCTATAGAAAATTCTCACGAATGGTAATATATATATATATATATTTTACTTTTAAATAATGTGAGAGATCATGACACGTTTTAGTGATAAAATTAAGGATACGATTCTTGACCATTATATATATATTGATATTCTTTAGTTGCTTTGGTTGAGGGAAAGAGATCGGATTCGTTTGGTTGGTGGTGTTTGGTATAATTTACTTTTGGAGATTAAAAAAGAGTAGGGGCCCTTGTGTGAGTTGGTTGATGCTGATCATGGAGCAAGTTAATTCGTACTTGATATATAATAATTTATCATCATGATGGAGTTGTTGTAAACTTTTTGACTTTTTATTTTATTTTATTATTCTTTATCAACCATAAATATTAATACAATTAATAATATTTATTAACTATAATAATAATATTTTATAACTAATAAAGATTTTATAAATCTTTGCAATAAATTTTATAATAATAAATCGCTAAACAATATAATTTGATTTATTACAATGACACAAATTATTACAATAAATTTATATATTATAATAATTTAATGTCTAATTTAATTAAATTAATGTAATTGAATAAATTATTATAGTATTTAAAAAAAAGATAAAACTGTGGAGGATATGAAATGTTCACACACAAAAAAAAAAGAAAAAAAAAAGAGCAAAGGTGCTCCAAATCCAAATGCTACTCCAAATGCTAAAGGACAAAGGAAAGGGGTAGTTGGCATGAGAAAAGAGTGGCTCCAAAGAGTCCAAGTGTAAGTGTTGGTCTTAAAAGAAAGAAGATAAATAATAATAAAAACAAATTTTCAAATTTGCATTTTTAATTAGTTCTCAAATTTTACTTTATTCTGTTCTATAATATGAAATTACTATTTGTAAATCTAAAAATAAGATACAAATTTTACATCATTCTATCCAAAAGTTTAGACACCTATTTTAAAGTTTTAATATTAAAAAATTAATAAGACTAGTATAAAACTATTTACTCTTGAATGAATAAGATATAAGATTTACACTAGTTTTTTGGATGTTCAAGTGACATTAATCCTATATAATCTTCAAAAAATAAAATAAGCGTAACAGGTTGAATGACATGAAGAAATTTTGATAGTTTTTTTTTGGGTATTTGACTTACTAGTGACCAGGATGTCCAACGTAATTGCATATCTTACAATTTGAATCCTAATACAACAAATAAAAGTTCGAAACCTAAAATACAATCCTTAGAATAGTTTAGGAATCATTTGTGTAGTTTAACCCAAAATAAAGGGTATTCACAGGAATCCCAAGATATTTTTTTGTTGCTTTTACTTGGTGGCGAATCATGCGCTTTTGGAATCAACAATTTTTTTTTTTTTTGAGAGAATGGTAGCACGTTACCCGCTTCATTTATTAAAGAAATGAACTAAGCTACAGGGGTGAGGCAACTAAAGCCTCGTCGAGGACGCGAAAAAAAAAAAAAAGTTATCATAGAGCTGAGAGTGACTGTACCCAAAGACTCGTCAGCTGAATAATCTTATCGACTGCTAGAAGGGGGTCCGCCTGGGCCTTCCGAAAGATTACTCCGTTTCTTATCTCCCAGATGACCCATCAGCAGGCAGCTAATCGGCTTAACCAGGTACACCTAGCCCGCTCTCCTGACCTTTCCATCATTCTATTCCAGACCCGACTTACATCAATCCCCAGGTCGCTAGGTTGTACCGTCCCCAAAGTCATCATCGATAGAAATCTAGAAAAAACGCATTGTGTAAATAAGTGGTCGACGATTTTCTCTTCACTTCCACACAGCACACAGTCGCTAATTCCCGTCCACCCTCTCTTTAAAAAATTATCGGCTGTGAGGAGCTTTTTCTTGAGAATAAGTCAACAAAGTATTTTAACTTTTAGGAGGGATTCGCAACCTCCAAATCTTATTGGCTCGGGCATCTCTGGTGCCCCCGTCAATCAACATTGAATAGACAGACTTCACCGTGAAGCGTCCATCAGAACTCCATCGCCATAATACACAATCTGGTCTCTGCTCAATTTTAGAGTCAGATATCCTAGCCCGCAGTACTGAATAGCTAGTGCTTAATTGTATTGATGTAAATGCCGAAGAGGAGAATAAGATTCTGCCTAATTAGTTACATCACATTTCAAAGTTAAAGAGCTGATCGTGGCAATAATATGTAGTTTTTTTTTTCTTAATAATATACGTAGGTTCTTTAGCACAAGTGATAAAAAAAACTTTTTTTTAGATTTTAGTAGTAAAAAATATCCAACGAACTTTTTGATAGAACCAAAACTGACACGTAGCAGCGGATCGCAGGCTCCTCAATAAAATGTTGTTGGGAAGCTCCCCACTAAATTTTATGTTTAATTAAAAGTTTCCTATTGTGTCAGGAAAATTTTCTAGTTTAGATACATCCCTAAGCAATTATATCCCACATTAATTAAGTTTCCACGCACTTTTCATGAACATACACTAGATGTTTATTTTTCCCAGTAAAATACATTATATATATATACTCATCCATGATCTATTATGCATTTGGTAGCTAGGGTTATCTTTTATGTGGACCATGTGCGCACGATGGTTTTTGCTGATTATGTTGTATGCTTTGTATCTGATAAAGTCATATACCAATAATTGTAGTTGTTGGGTTCATTGTATGCTTTGTATCTGATAAAGTCACATACCTATAATTGCAGTTGTTGGGTTCAATCTTCAAATTGACCCGTAAAAGGAAATAAATAAATACTTGACATAATTCTACATCAGCGCTAGTGTGGAAACTACGTATGCAAAGTAATGATCGACCTAAAAGGAAAGAAAAAAAAAACAGAGGTAAAATCGTATAGAAATTATATGATCTATGTAAAAATTTAATTTTATTATATAATCTTTCAATTTATTTGAGTTGAATTAGTCAATAACATTTTAATTTTAAAATTTATATCCCATGCAATTCTCGTAATTATAAAATTTACTAAAGTAAGTAATTTTGAAATCAAAGTACTGTTGATAAATTCAAATCAAAAGAATTAGAAGGTTGGATAGTAAAATCAAAAATTTTGAAAAGTTGGATAGATGATTCAAATTGGTTCATAGTTTAGCTATGACATATTTTTTACGGTTGTGTCGAAAATGAAGAAACATACTTCCATATGCTTTTTCCAACTCTATTTTGTCCACTAACTTTGGATATACCTAAATACCAGAAAGACACTTAGAACAAATATAAAGATATGGGCCGAGTAATTGGGAGGAAAGAATTAGCCCAAATCATACCCAATAAAGATTTGGGTCGAGATGTGCCCGCCCGAACCCAATAACTAATTCTACAAATTTTACTTCAGCCCAGTGGAGGAAAAAGACACTTTTTCCTCGTTTAAAAAAAAAAAAGTAAAAAAAGTAAAAGCTAGCACGATATCAATATTATTTTTAACTAAAAACTAAAAGGGATCAGTAAATTTTAGATATTCTTGGATGAGATTAAAATTATTTTTTATCATAGACTTAACATTTATCTTTTAAATAATGTTGAGATTATTATTATTAAGTAAAAACTTATAGAATTTATCTGAACTATAGAGCATTTTGATTCGACTATCTAATCTTTCAAAAATTTTATTTTAGTATCCAATATATCTATTAATTTATTTATTTTAATTTATTTGATAACTCTTCGGATGCAAAATTTAAGCTAATTGTTTACTTTAATAATTTTATAGCGACATGAATTATATAAAATATATTAATTAAATTCATAAAAATAAAGGAAGCACTCAAATTTTAAAATTAAAGAGTTTTTATTTGCTCAAATTAAAAGATTAGATGACAAATATTAAAATGAGTGATAGTTGAGATAAGTTTTATGTATGTTTCTCTTATTATTAAGTAAACACAAGAGAAAGAATTACACCAGGAATAAGATTACGAAGAGCACTGTAGGCACTCAGCGGTGGTTTTTACTCATCACAACCAGCCGATGAAAAACAAAAGCACACAAAAAAAACAATATGAAACAAAAATTGGAAAAAAAAGAAAAAAAAGGAACTTCTCAATACTATAACAACAGTATATAGTATGTAAAGATTAATAAACCAACAATTACTAGGCCATGCATTATTGTTATCATCAGTCGCGCACATATATATATATATATATATATATATATATTGCATGTGCGTGCGAAGAGCACGTACGTACGTAGTCCTCTGAAGGCAATTTAGAAGGCGTAGACGACGGCAGCGACAGCGGCAGTGGCGGCGGCGATCCAAGAGGCGGGGCGGAGGCCTTGGGCGGGGGACATGGGGGTGTCGAATGGCGCGGGGCCGGGGGAGGGGGGAAACACGGGAGGCGAGACGGGCGGCATCACCTTCGCGATCTTGGGAGCCGGCGCTGGGGCCTTCTTCGGTGGGGCGGGGGCCGGTGCTGGAGGAGATTGCGGAGGAGCCACCGGGGCCGGGGGAGGAGCCATCGGGGCCGGCGGAGGAGACATCGGGGCTGGTGGAGGAGCCATCGGGGCCGGCGGAGGAGACATCGGGGCTGGAGATGACTGCGGGGACGGCCCTGGAGCTGGGCCTTGTGCGGAGGCGGCTACAACGAATAGCGCGACCGCAGCGGCGAGGAGGGGAAAGCGAGAGATCGCCATTCTCGATTAGATATGATCGCCGAGTGTGTATGTGTGTGTGTGTGTTTAACTGGGGCTCTAGGAGCTCTCCTTAATTTGCTTCCTCGAAGGAAAGAAGGGGGCTCAGGTTGATTATTTATAGGGGACGTGTATTGTTTGGTGATTCGTATTCGAGGTCTCAAGTTCGAATCCTAGTTGATTCATATTTCCAACTAAATTTATTTCTAAAAAAAATAAACGAAGTAGATAGCGTGCTACCTTTCTCTCTCAAAAAAAAAAAACAACAACAATAATAATATTGAAAAAAAAAAACCACTTTCACAACTCAAATGGATAATTACCATGATGGTATCTTTGAGTAATCGTGATCGGATCTTTGTTTATTGCTGAAGCCGTAATTTTTGTGAGACGGTACTACTACATATTTTCATTCTTTTGACAAATGATTATATTAGTTTAGATTTAAATTTGACTTCGCAAACGATGAGCGACGTGAGATCACGAAGAGTTGCCGACCGATCGAGAGTGGCCTTTCTTTTGTAGAGGGGGCCCATCCATCCTGAATAGCTAGGGAAAATTAATAATTTGATATTATTTTTCATGGTATATCGGAATAGAAGGTTTTCGAATTTGAATTCCTTGGGACTTCAAATTTTATTTAAATTTTCCCCATTCAATTTACGCTCATCATTTATTAACCACATGAATTGATTAACCACAGATGATAGCTTTATTCGTAGAGGCTAGAAGCTTCAATAGAACTTGTTCCACATCTAAATAAGCGCTTAAGGAATTAATATTTTATTGAACAACTTCCCTTGTAATTTCAATTGAAGGGGATAAATAATGGGAACAGATTCAAACAGCTTTATTGATTTTAAATAGCCAATTTCTGACACATCAGTTAGTACGTGCATCCAAATCAAAATGTAGTAACAGGACAAGGGAGTACTAATTCCAATTTGTTAAGTTCTTCATCTATTATTATAGTATTGATTTATTAAGTAACTAAAACGTGAGGAGCACAATGAGAGTTGCTGTGCATGCCACTGTTGCATTAAATTAATTCCCCTTCTAAATTTTTATGCACACGGGAAGGGACAATGAGTCAAAACAAGGGAGATTAAACATAAAACCAACAGGTCGTAAGTACAGGCTCCGTGTGACACCTCAAAAGTGCCATGTTGGATTATGTAGAAGAGTTTTAGCACTAATAGTTAAATTATAAGTATTTTGGAGCAGTAGTTTAGATTTAATAAATAACTAATTCTGATCAATTAAGTTGTTATTTGTCCTATCAAAATAATTGCCAAAATAATTTGAATCTTACACCTTTTTTATCTTTTGATAGGTGCGTTAATGCAGAATAAATAAAACAAACATGTTGAATAAAATGTTCGTGGATCCAAACAAACTCAATCAGGGCCTAATCTCAGCCCAAGGCCCAAACTTCCAAAACCAAGAGCCAAGCTAGAAATTTATTAGATTGTTTTATGGGCCTATGTGAAATTGGAGGAGTAGGATTAGAAGGCTCAAAAGCCCAGCCTAATTATCTTTGGGCTTAGTACCCAGACTCTTTTGAGCCTCGATCAGCATCTCGCATGTTTAGGATATGTCTCAAACCGATCATATTATATCGAGTGAGATAAAAAAAAATATCCAATCAAAAGCAATACAGTAATTGCAGTGGAGATATGCAATTGAATGTTTCAAATCCTATATGAATAAGCGAGATAGAAAAGACTTTCTTTCTTGTTATTGAGACCGCCTTGCACTCTTCCTAGCGGAGTTTTTGAAAAGTGAGACCTACTACTCCCCCGTAAACCGTGTAAATCCTTGAATGTCATAAATCTTTACAGGCAGTATCATCCTGTTTGTAAATTTTTCATAAATCGATTAGAAACATGGCATTACTCCTAACTCAAATGTTTCGGGATCTGCTTGAACAGTTGTAGGCTTCATTGCTTCTTTCACTACATACAAATGTTTTAGTAAATTTGGAGCTTCAACTGAGGTTTTTGTTTCAGAGCACAAATCATTTCTCTGATTCCAATAACTATGGTAATATACGAGAGCCATATCGTAGAAATTATCCCTTATGCAACCGGCAACTATTACAGTTTTACTACTGTTCATCGCGCATGACGTGTCATTCTCTCATTCGTTCATTCATTCATTTTGTGCTAAGCAGCGAAATCATCGCGGAGAAATTATTGCGTGCACTTTGTGTACAGATACATCTCACTCATCACTCATTGGCTAAAACACTAAAACCTCTGTTATTTTGTTCTCAAAATTATAATCCATTTGTATGTCAAAATTCATAAATTTTGCATACTGGTTCTTTTATAAATCAAATAATGATTATTTTTATATCATTATTTTTCAATTTGTTTGATCCAAAATAATAAACTTTAACAAATTATAGATTTTTTTTGAAAGAAAGATAGCAAGATATTCATTTTGTTCATTAACTTTTAGATATTTGTAGATAAAATTTTATTAAATTAGATTTTCGTGTAGAGCTACTATACTTTCGAAAGTATAAAGAATTTAGTGCTTTCGAATTTTTGGCTCTTGGATTAAGAATCGTAGGATCAAAATGATAGTGATTTTTCTATGATTGAGTGATCCTCCTAGAATAATAATATTAATCCAAATGATCAGAAATGATCAAAAGGATTGATTTAAATATCAAAAAATTAAAAGTATTAACTCCCTTATGCTTTTAAAAGTATAGCAGCTTTCCTCTGAATTTTGATTCTAATTACATGCGCCAAGGATGATTAGAGAGCGGTGCATGGGGCGTACAGATACACCGGGTGCAGGAGCTCGAGGTGGACGACCCAGTGGCGGTCGGTGAGCGTACGCCACATTGTACCCCACACACCATAACCATATAGAGTCTCCTCTCCAACCGCTCTCTCCCTCCGCCCTCTCTCTCCTCGGGCTCTCCGCTCCATCGGCCATGGAGAGCTTCGCCCTAGCGCGCCCCCTCACCTCCTCGATTCCCCACCCCTTCCCCCTCCTCCGCCGCTCCCCTCCCTCCGCCGCCGCCGCCGCCCTCCGCCGCCCCTCCCACGCCACCCTCCGCCGCCGCCCACTCCACCTCCTCCGCCGCCGGAGCCCCGCCGCCACCCCCACCCCACTCCGCGCCGCCGCCGCCGCCTCCTCTCCCCCTCCGCAATCCCCCGATCCCCAATCCACTCCGCCGCCGCTGCCCCCGGCGGCGCCGCCCCCGCAGGGCGCGAAGCCCCTCCCCCTCGCCATCTCCCTCGCCGTGGGCCTCGCCGTCCGCTTCCTCGTCCCCAAGCCCCCCGAGGTCTCCCCCCAGGCGTGGCAGCTCCTCGCCATCTTCCTCTCCACCGTCGCCGGCCTCGTCCTCAGCCCCCTCCCCGTCGGCGCCTGGGCCTTCCTCGGCCTCACCACCGCCGTGCTCACGCGCACGCTCAGCTTCGCCGCCGCGTTCGGCGCCTTCACCAACGAGGTGATCTGGCTCATCGTCATCTCCTTCTTCTTCGCCCGGGGATTCGTCAAGACCGGCCTCGGGGACCGGATCGCCACCTACTTCGTGAAGTGGCTCGGGGGGAGCACTCTGGGGCTCTCCTACGGGCTCACGATCAGCGAGGCGTGCATCGCCCCCGCCATGCCCAGCACCACCGCCAGGGCCGGCGGAGTGTTCCTTCCGATTATCAAGTCGCTCTCCCTCTCGGCCGGGAGCCGGCCTGGTGATCCCTCGGCGAGGAAGCTCGGATCTTATTTGGTTCAGTCTCAATTCCAGGTTAGCTCGTTTTCATGCCGAAATTAAGTACTTTTACTAATTTCATGTTGTTTTGTGTTAATAATATTTTACATCTAGCGTCTCATTATGAACATTCTGTTACTGATGATTCGATCATGTACCGCAATTTCTGCGTACCAGCTTGGTGTTACTTGATGTGATAAGTAGATGCTAATGAAGAAATTCATTCTGTTATTCCATGTTCACATAACTTATGATCCCTTTGTCTGTGAAAATAATGTGAGAAGATAATAGTGACCAGATGCATGCTTTTTGTACCGAGTGAATTCTAACTTCAATTTGATTAGGTTTCTTCATCCAGCCTTCCAAGATGTGAAGAGAATTCAGGTAGGCCTTCTGTCGGCGTGAGAAGTCTTAGAATCTAGGTATCTAGGAAACCTACTCATGTTTTTTGAACTTCTATGTGGAGTGGAGATGAGTTGATTAGTAAATGATTACTACCCAATATATGTATAATATCAAACTGTAACTGTTCTATAATTTTGAAAGTGAAAAGGTGCAAAAAATAAGACTTTTCAAAAAGCTAAATTAGTGGTGTTTTTTATGATCACTTTTGATATAGAACTTCCTAAACTTTTCTAACTAGGGTTGCAACATATTTTTGAAATGCTACACCTTGTTGTGCTTGTGCGGCTCTGCCTATCGTTTTGCTTTTAGCTGTAGCCACTTTGCTAGAGTGTTTGGGAAAAGAATCTATAGCTTCTGTTGCAACAGGGAGCTAAAGTAAGATTTTGAGCCCACCAAATTAAAGTCCAACTTAACAATTCTACTTCTGCTGTAGAGAAGCTGTTGGAAAAACTTTAATATAGTGCTTCTCCTAGAAGTACTACTCAGCTAGCATTTCGTCGAATGTCTATTCTTCTAAACAACTATTGCTGCTTCATTTTTGTTTCACAGAGCCTGCAGGGAGATGTTTATATTGAGAGACTGTAGCATTTATTTAACATCTATGTTAGTCGACATGCTCTAACATACTCCATTACTCCATCAATTTGATTTATCTGTTTTCAAATGGTTATGAGAATGCACATGAGAATGAACCTTCAATACTGTTTTTTAGCAAAGTATATGTTTCTGAACTTACCCTGTTAAATTTGGAATGAAAATTTTCATATGGATGCTTCCTGGTTATCCTCTGGCTATGGGTAGTTATGATTTCAGAGGTATGTTGAATGATCTTTTTGATGGTAGCCTTGTCAATGGACTAGTGCTGAGCTTTGTATGGTGAAGGTTTTTTGAATAGAAGGGCATGGAACAAACTCTAGAATCTGGATAAATGCTGAACCTACGAATTTAGGACTGGCCTAATGGTATTATAAGTAACTGAAATCTTAGGCAGGAACTGATATATCCTACAGCAGGAACAGACCATTAGTTCTGTTTTTTAAACGCTCAAAAGATTGATAAATTTACCCATAGTGGTCAATTAGTTGTGTTGATTTCATCTAGCATATATGGAGTGTATAACAGATTGAGGATTTTTGTGGTTTTCTCTTCATCTTTTAGACATTTTCATCCTCTTGACGAGAATATTCTTAAGGACTTATTCATGTGTTTTTGTTTGATGCATGGCAGGCAGCTGGTAACTCGAGTGCTCTTTTCCTGACTGCTGCAGCTCAAAACCTCTTATGTCTGAAATTAGCAGAGGAGCTTGGGGTTAAAATTGCTAGTCCATGGGTATCTTGGTTCAAGGCTGCAAGCTTGCCTGCCATTATTTCTCTTTTAGCTACTCCATATCTATTATACAAAATATTTCCTCCAGAAACCAAAGACACACCAGATGCACCTGCTTTAGCTGCGAAAAAGCTTGAACAGATGGGCCCTGTGACAAAGAATGAAGTGGTGATGATATGTACCATGCTTCTTGCTGTTTCATTATGGGTTTTTGGGTAAGTAGTACCTCTCACAAATAGGTACTTTTGTGTATATGTACTGTTAGAGTAAGGTGCCTTCAAGTTCATATGTTCATTAAGGGCCTGTTTGGCCCTGATTATGCACCCTGTGCTACAAGTGAAGTGGAGACTGCAAATTCGCTCTGCATACTTCGTACTAATCTATTTAGAGCTTATTTAATCTATTCTCCAATAAATAGTAGCAGGTATTTGCAAGCAAAAGGACAGGATCTTTTGCTATGGCTGAAAGCTGAAATGAACTTCTCGGTTATAAAAAATAGAGGTTTCAATTGGAGCTTGCTGCTACTGCAGCCAGTAGCTGGTGGCAGTTTTCATGGGAAAAGGATATTTGTATTTTATGAACAACTCTATCGAAAAGGCACTTTTTCAAATGCTCAACCCAGGCCAAATAGGCTCGAAGATTCACTTACTGAATCTTTCCTTTTAATTTTCCTGTCAAAAAAACATACCATTGTGCCTCTCTCTAGCTATGCTTACAAATACTTTTTGACCCTACGAATATGAGCAGTGCGTATAAACATTTGTTGACCTGTTATTCAATCAATGCCTCGATTCTAGATGTTATTTTCAAGGAAAAAACATGGAGAAATATCATCAACATTTCGTCTCATTTCCTGCAACTTTTGCATTTATAAGTATTCTGAAGTATACAAATATGTGATTCCTTTTACAGAGAGACTCTTGGTATCGCAAGTGTTGTTGCGGCCATGCTTGGATTATCCATTCTTCTCCTTCTTGGTGTATTGGAATGGGATGATTGCTTGAGTGAGAAGTCCGCATGGGATACCTTGGCTTGGTTTGCAGTTCTAGTTGGAATGGCTGGGCAGCTCACAAACCTTGGAATAGTGACATGGATGTCCAACTGTGTGGCCAAGTATCTACAGTCTTTCTCTTTGAGTTGGCCTGCGGCGTTCGTTGTTCTTCAGGCATCGTACTTCTTTATTCACTATTTATTTGCAAGTCAAACTGGGCATGTTGGAGCCCTCTACTCGGCATTTCTTGCCATGCACTTAGCAGCTGGTGTACCTGGTGTATTGGCAGCACTGGCTTTAGCATATAATACAAATCTTTTTGGCGCCCTAACACATTACAGTAGCGGTCAGGCTGCTGTATACTATGGAGGTTACTTCCTTATCACTTCTCTTTGTTCATTTGTTCATGTATGATATTGGCTTGTATTTGCTTTTTTACTTTGAATTTCAGATTGAATTCCCAAAACGCTATTATAATTAGAATACCAATCAACTATCACACTCTCTTACTGACCATACCTGGCGCAGTTTGGTTAAGGGCTTGATGGCTGGTATCCGAGGTCCCAAGTTCGAAGCCTAGTTGCTTCACATTTCTAGCTGAGTTCGTTTCTAAAGAACGAACGAAGCAGATAGCATGCTACCTCTCTCTCTCCAAAAAAAAAAAAAAAAAAATCATACTCTCTTATTGGCTGAAATAAGATGGCTATAAGTTGTAAACATTATTGTTGGATCTGGTCAGCTGCTGCTCTACTGAACTGCTGAAAATTTTATAGCCATTTTGCACCAGAATTCAACCCCTTGTCAGATTATGCAGCTTTAATAACCCTTCTTTCCTTTTTTTGTGCAGCTGGCTATGTGGATCTTCCTGATGTATTCAAGGTAGGTTTTATAACAGCCATGGTTAATGCTTTGATCTGGGGAGTTGTTGGAACCTTCTGGTGGAAATTTTTGGGCCTCTACTGAGTATTGACGCTGCATTTAATGTAAGTCTCGATCAATTTTCTTAGTGTCAGGAGGTTTAGTGCTCCTTTTCGGAAATAATTTATTTTTTCTCTGTATTCTTCAAATTTTTGATAGTGAAATGGAGCTCTCAACTTTTTGAGTTCATCTCCCCTTATGCTGTTAAATAATTATACTCAATATCAATACTGTCACTGCAGTTTTTAGGTCGATGTTGGTATCTTTTGCTAAAGAGACTTCCGTAGACCTACCCATACATTGAAGGTTTGCGATATTAATGTGTTGGATTCAGGAAACGAATGGTTCCACTGTAGTTTACAAATGACTAGTGTATGTACTTAATGGAAACATTAAGTTAACTTAGGTAATAGACTAGCAGGAAGACATGGGGAAAAAAAAAGTGTCATTTCGAAAATTTTGCCCCTATCTACAAGATGTACACTTGTTGACTCAGTCTTCAGGCCGGATGCTCCAAATCCCGCTCAAGTTGGTAGGTAATATTCTAAAATGACATTATTATAGTAGTATTCTTTGATGAGAAACACATGAGAAAAGATGCTTTGAGACAACTAGTGTTGAATTTTGTGAAGCCAGTAAGCAAACCAATCAAGTTTGTCTGCTATTTCCATGTTCATATCTCTGAGAGAATTATGACCAAGCTACCTTTTTTCAGATACTTAACTCCTAAATTTAGACAAGTTGTTTTAAAAATTGTGCTCATACTTCCAAGCACATGTGCACTGTACACATATTTATTTCCTAAATTAAGACATGTTATTTATTTGTTATTCAGTACCCTTTGAAATGAATTTTCTCATCTGATTGATTGACAAACGAGCAAAGCCCTTTCAGCAATGGAAACATCTCTGCATTAGATTATGCCGAAATTTAGTAAGATTGACTGAAATAATCTTGAATTGTTCCCTTTCTGCAACAGCAGTGAACTGCAGCAAAACCCTTCAAAAAACTGTAGCAAAATTAATCTTTGTTTAGTAGATTACTTTTGTCGAAATTTATCTTTGACTTTTTTTTTTTAATTAGAACTTTTGGCTGTACTCCTAATGTCGGCTTTATCTTAAATTGACCAAGATATGATTGGTACTTTAACACCAAAGAATCAAACCAAAAGCTTTCATTCCGCAAGGATTAGATACTTCATTTTTCGGTGTTTGAATTATAGTTAACAACTGTGGTAAGCAGTAGAGATGCTGTTATCATATGGTGATTGACTTTTCCATACTTAATGCAGTATTGTCTAAGATGACATTTTTAAATATAAATTCTCCTTTTAGATCTGGTGTCTGCCAAAACAAGAATGCACCATCTTGCTGATCTTTGTCTTTGCATTTCATTTGTTACATGAATGATCCATATTGGACTGTCAACTATAGAAGCCGGAGTTTTGGGGCATATGGTGACAAATATATTAATGGTGAGTTTATCGAGTTTATCAAATTTAATAATTATGATCATTTTTAGCTTAAGGTCCATTACTTTATGAATTCAAAAGGCAATTGTGCTCCTTGGTCTAGAGGCATTTTAATCTTTTAGAATAAAAATGTACAAAACTCATCTGAGCTATAAATCATTTTGAGTCGATAATCTAACTTATTAAAAATTTGAGTTTACTATCCAAACTTTTAATTTGTTTGATTTTCAGTCATGTTGTGTACTTTGACTTTACAATTTAAACTAATTATTTATATTAATAAATTTATAGTTGCGAGAATTGTATTTAAATTTTAAAGTCAAAATATTGTTAACTGACTCAAATTAAATAAAATAAAAAATAAGATAGTAAAATTAAAATTTTTTAACTGACTTTAGCTGTTGCATGTTGATGGGCGAGAAAGAAACAATGTGACTTTTAGAAAGCAATCTTACTATATGGCGGGAAAGAAAATAATGTGATTTTTAGAAAACAATCTTTTGACCTCTTATTAGTGGCCATTAGACAAGTTCAGAATGTGGAAGAGGAATGGGCTGAATTTTATAGAATTAAGTGAAGGATTTTGATTTTGAATCGTAATTTCACTGCCTTTTTTTTAGTTTGTAATTTTTCTTTCTTTCTTTTTTTCCCCTTTATCTGGCCGCCCTTAACGTTTTCGAGGTCCTGATACCTCAATATTTGTAGCTAAATTTATTTACCAAATAAATGAAGTGGATGGTTTGCTATCTTTCTCTCAAAAAAAAATTAAAAAATTAAATAGTTATTTTAAAGTGGTCCATAGTTCTAACTCCGTTTTGTACATGATTATCATCTTTTACTGCAACCAGCTTTCCACACGTTTTTGTCTATCAAAGTGGACAAAAAGTGGTACACCATACAGTACATCAGGTCACAGATAATGTCAACGGACACCTAACTCCACCATCCACTGCCGTTTATCCAACTTTTAATCTTTTATTGCAATTACCTTTTCTCCTGCAGTTTATTGTTCTAAAGAGAATTTCTTACCACACGCGTTACATCCGTGTGAAAGTATCAGCACACATGGTGTCGGAATAAATTATTCAGTAATAATTTATGTTAAATATTTTTTTTATCATGTCATCCCAGATTTTAATTGTAGTTCGTTACTAGATCCTCGTAATTATATTTTTTAGGATAATATATTACATTTACAAGAGTCATATTTTTAAATAATAAATGACTTAAAAAGACTGTTTGGTTTCTTGAAAAAGCAAAAATAAATTATTTTTTGAAAAAAAATTAGGAAAAAGATTCTTTTTTATAGATTTTGTTTTTCAAATAAAAAATTTGAAAAATAAAATATTACTTTTGAATTTATTTTAAACAAAATATATTTTTTAAAAACGAAACATTCGAATAATATTTTTTCGGTCAAAAAGTTATCTTTTAATATTTTTGAAAACCAAACATCTCCTCTGCTGCTGCAAACATCTTTTCGTATTGCGTATCAGTCTATTATCATGCCTTCCATGGATTCAACAGAGAACTTGATGAACAAGATTCTTACATTAAAACCAACCCTAAATTTTTGGCCATGTGCTTTTCGCGATTTAAGATATTTTGTGGGTTAGGTGGAGAAGTAACAAAACGAAGCAAAAGCAATTGTCCATCTCTCCATGTATATCTTTTCAACCGTGCAATCCACATGCAACACACCCATGCAAACCAAATAAAAAATAAAAAAGGTTCCCCTACTTTCTATTCTCCCCCTGCTCTCTCTCTCCTTCATCTTTTCCTTGTTTGTGCTCTATTCCATAGAGCCTTATAGCTCTAAATAGGAGACGTGGGAAAAGGTGTATTCAAAAGCAAATTCCTTTCCTAACCTAGAGAGAGAGAGAGAGAGAGAGAGAGAGAGAGAGAGGGAAAAAAGGAAAGGGAAAAAGAGCTTTTTGTGTGGATGCTTTGTATTGTATTTACATCCAAACTTGTGTTTGTAATCAATTGCTTGCTTTTGGTGAGTTGAGAAGTGACTTGTTTGTTCTACCTGTGACCTTTTGTTTGGATTCCTCGCCAGCTTGGAAAGCGAAGGGAAGGAGAAGAGAAAAAAATAAAAAGAAAAAAAAAGAAAAAAAGAAAAACGAGAGCGAGTATTCACTTTGGAAAAAGGTGGTGGTCATACCCTGTCGAAAAAGAGCTAGCCTTAATTTTAGAGGGATTTGACGTTCAAGAAAAATCCAAAACAGTAAATTTCTTCTGAAATAAACTTTAATTATGGCCCATTTTTCTTAACACAATAGTAAATTTTAGCTATCTTAAAAAGTGTTTATGGCTAAAAATGGATTATCACTTCAACATAGAGATATTACAAAGAGGACTGCTACAATTTTCTTAAGATGTTATTTTTATATATTATTGATGTGTTGATATGTATATATAATATAGATATTTTTAATTGATTAATACACGTAATCTAACTATGCAAAATATATTTGTCAGTACATCAAAAATATAATATTTTAAGGGATAAAGATAAAAACTCTTCTTCTTGCCTATGATGCATGATTGAGAATTTGTGATTCTAATAGAGTAGGTGATCGATGGGATGCCTAGCATTGTTAGTTCAGGCTAGTGATGATAAAAAGAATATATGGTTCACGTGATGGAAATTTTTTTTGTCTATACAACTGGGATATATAGAATTAAGCTGAAATTTTTCTAATAGTATCAAGTCATTAGTGTTATTAAATTTTCAGCTCTTGAATGAAGGAATACGCGGTTAGAATGATAGTAGTCCCCTCGGGTTGAGTGGATGGTTGGTTAAATAGTATGATCAAAGGAGTAAATCTAACGGTAGAAAATTTGGTAGCATCAAGTACTTGGTGCTATTAGAAGCACCCAAGCCGAACTCGGAATATATTTATATATAGAGAGAGAGAGAGAGTCCAGCTGGGATACCATTAATAGTAACAAGCACTTAGTGCTATCCAGTTTTCTACCAATAAATCTACCCCTTGATCAAATTCATCCGTTAGATCATGCTATTTTACCAACCACCACTAAATTTTAGGAGGATTACCGCTAAACCCTAGCACCCTGTTTGGTTCGGGGATGGAGGGATAACCTCTTATCCCCCCTTTATACCCAAACACAAATTTCGCACCCGAGAATAGTAGTTCTCGGGCATCTGAAATAAGCTGGTACAACTATTTCCATCTATACCCTCATTTTTTATATATAACTACCTACTATTTTTCTTATTCCATATTATCTATCCAAACTCAATTTTTCTTATTCCCGAAAACAACCTAATTTTCATCCAAATGTTATTTTTCTTATACCCACACTTGAGTGGGTGGTTGGTGGAATAGCATGATCTAAGGAATGAAATTGGTCAAAGGAATAAATCTAACTGTGAGAATTGAAACTTACAAGCACAAAGTGCTTGGTACTTTTAAAAGTATCATAGCCAAACTATATATATGTTTTCACTCTTTATTTTTGAAATCTATATTATGTAGGAGTGAGAGTCATTTTACTCCATGAAATGCACTCAATCCATTAATTAATATATGCATTGTAACTACTCCATTAGAACGTTTGTCTTAGCTCAAGGCATTTAATTGGTCTAGGACATAGCTCTAAAAATGAATTGGGTGTGATTAGAACTATGTTGCAAACTCATCCCCCATATTTCTTTGTTCAATATATATGTGGCCACTCAGCCACTCCGCCCTTTGACCGCTATGGACTCAGTTATCTCGCGTTGGACTTCCGATCATTCTTTCACTGTCAAATCTTTATACCAATTCCTGAACGATTCCGGCCTGAGAGATCCACTAACTTCGCACATATGGAGAATTAAAATATCTCTTAAAATAAAGGTTTTCACATGGCTCCTCCTACGTAAACGTATTCCAACTGCGAACAGATTGATCAATCGAGGCATGCACGTGGATCAACACTGTGTTTTCTGTGCCCTCAGCCCAGAAAGCTGCGATCACCTACTATGCAACTGCGTGTTTTTCAAATACCTACTATTTTGGGACGGCAATTTGGAAGATCTTGCTACAGAATCCGTCGATGTACGACGTCTCTGGGAGAGAGCGCAGAAGGGTAAAAACGCCGCCAAAAGGACCATAGCATTAACCTCCTTGGCGGCAATCTGGTGGGTCGTTTGGACGGAGCGAAATAATATCATCTTCCGAGAGCATATTCTCAACCCTACACGCGCATCGGAACGTGTCAAGCTCTTGGTGACCTCCTGGAACGAGCAACCCAGTAATCTTGCTTAGACTTCGACTCTATTTTTGGTCACCCGTCTCTTCATAACTTCTTTTTCACTTCTTTTTCCTGGTTTTGTCTCCCCTATTTTTTTCTTCTTTTTAGGAAGCCTTAGCTGCTTCCACATATGTACGCCAAGTTTATTTTCCCTAATAAATGAAGCAGATAGCTCGCTACCTTTCTCTCAAAAAAAAATATATATATATATATGTGCAATTTTTTAGTGGCCCTAGAATCTAGCTATAGGGCAAGTAGGAAATAATTCAATATTTAGTGATTATATATCTTATGATTCGGTACGAATCAATCACCCTATACATTGCAGTGGTTGGTGGGGGAGCATGAGGTAATCATGTTATTACTCAAACTAGACAACGTTGCCTACATCTATTTATTTTTTAACATGAAAATTACTGATAATTAGTTCAAGCTATGGTCCTACTATGAGTTAATAAGTTCGTACTTTTTTTTCAAAAAAAAAAAAAGGAAGAAAATTCACATATGGAATAAAGGTAAAAGTTCGTAGTGGTTATGCTATGTTGTCTCTACTATTTGCATGACCCCCTATCAAAGATTGAAAATGACTTCTAATATCCACTGCTTAATAATTTTAAATACCTTAATTTTTTGGGTATATTACACTTTTGGGCTTAAGTGCCTGATACCGTGATTCTCAAATTTTAATTTATTATAATTTCTAGCATAACTTTATAAATTGTCACAATTAAGTCACACAAACAAATTTAGCTGGCTAAATATTGACGATGTTGATATGAAATGCAACATCTTTAATTATTGCCGCATCATCAATTACAACTCCATCATATCATTTTCACATTGGCAATACACCAATATTTAGCCAACTAAATTGAATTGCAGGACTAGATTGCAAAAATCAAAAAGTTTAAGTCAAAAATTGCATCAAATTTAAAATTTGAGAATCAAACGCTTGATAATTTGAAGACCAAAACTGTAATTTACCTCGCACCATCTTTGGCTGGCCTGTTGACATAAAATATAGGTGATTTGGATCTTAGCCGTAAGAATAACTCAACTTCTTACATGTTATAATGCATGCACCATATATCACGAGCTCATTGAGTTGTGGTGTCTCTAAACTAAATTATTTTTTATTATTTGGAATCAATAGACCCTCCAATTGAACAATCAGTTGGATAACTAATCATGACCTTAAAAGAAAGTGGCAACAAAAAAAAAGAAAAAGAAAAAGAAAAAAAAAGTAAGTTTCTTTTCCCCCCAAAAGAAAGAAACAAAGTAAAAGGAGGAGAAAGGGAGTAGTGTTCTACGGCTCAAGAGTAAGAGACACCATTTAATTAGTGCCACACTCGTTCACCCCCTCCTTTTATTGGCCCCACAATCAACTTCATCTTATGGAATCACAAACTATAAGATTTTAATTGGGCAAAGCACCAACTTGGGCATTTCAACATCTAGTACCCAGTAAAACCCCAAACACTCCTTAGTGGGTCTTTTGCTTTCATAGTTCAAACCCCTTGATGGGGACCTCACAGGGGGGAAAAAATCATTAGCTCTCCCTTTTTGAGCTAGTTGATGAAATTGCTTCTGCTGTAACCTTGTTCATCCCTTCAAGTGGAGGAAAACAACATGCAAATTGCTAATGCTGTACCCCCCCCCCTGGTGAAAGCAATCTTTCTATTTCTTTTTCGTGATTTAGCGAGAGAACGGATGATTTTGACAAGAGTCCTACCTCACTTCCTAGGAAGGTTTAAGTCATCCTTAATTTGTAACTTATCGTCGTACTTCGGCAGTGAGAAAACATTGCTATGATTGTTACATACCTGATGAGTATCCGGAAAAAGCAACATTGTTTATTAGGCTGGGAACACAAGGCACCTGATGTTTCCATGCATCCTACAAAGATTTGAGATTCTCTTAAGATAATAAACATGCATGCAGGTGAGGATTTACATTTATGTAGCATGTGAGCTTCCATGGCTTCATTTCGTCAATACGACAAAATACATATGAGTCTGAACATTCGACGGTTTGAGGCAAACTTTCAGAAAAAAAGATTACAATTCGAATAAAAGGCGCAACTTTTAAATAAGCCGCAGAGTTTGCATGAACTTGATTAATGCGCGTCCTGTAGTTGATTTCTCACATTTATTTTACATCAGCACAAATAGATAATTTCATAGGTCGCATTCTCTGCTGTTGCGGTGCCAATATACTTCTAAAAACGGGTCCATGTATTCTCCAACTTAATAAAATAGCATAAACTTCTAAAATCCGTCTTAAACATATTAAGGATCGAGAACAAACCGAACCGAAGAGAAATACAATAGTGTGCTTCATGGAAATAGAACAAGATACAAATATTCACACCACTTGAACAACTTGTAGATAGACACCATTAACTACAATACCAAGGAGCAAATCACCTCAGAGAGCTTCACTCGAAAGCTGTTTTCTTGGCCCCTACTTTCTAAAACATCTCAACTGCAACAAGATCACTATAGCTTCTGTGAATAAGACCCGTTTAGGTGTGAAAGTTATGTTCGCAAAAAACTATTAAGTCTAGTCTTAGTACTCTGTATCCGGAACTATTTATATGATAAAAAAATACGAGCTAAAACCAGTAAATTGCTTAATGATTTAGATTCATGTGTTAGAATTCAAGCAGGAAACACGAATCTAAAACTTTCTCCAGTAGAATTCATATATAAAAAAACACATCCAGTTGATATGATGGAACCATCTTCACCCTTAATTCGTACTTAAAGCATCATAAGTATGCTAGATCCACTAAATTACTTATAAAAGGTAGCTTAATGTTGTTTAGTGTTGAACTCTCGTGCCAACACTATCACCACATCACATTGTCACATAATGTAAGGTGGTGACTTCCTAAATCACAAGCACCTTATATATCGTCCTTAGCCTTTATATATATCCAAGGACCACATGTGGGTCCTTATTATGTATTATTCCTATTAATACTTTGGATATGTTCAGAGTGAGTTTTGGAAGTTGGAACCACGTCTATTACTTAGACTATTTCCGACCCACGTAAACCCTATTTAGCTGAAGCAATTCTCACCACCCAATTACCCAATCATCACTATTCCAAACAAAATAAGCGCTTCTTTCCAAACTACTTACTTGAAATTGCTTTATACCGTATGTGATTATGTCAAGAGAATACCAAAACTGCTACACCAACCAAAGAAAGGGGGCCTTTATAGTACAAGGTATGGGTACCTATCATCAAATGTTAAATTTGTTCAAGGTTGTTTTCAACCAAACAAAAAAAGGAATAGAAAAAGTAAATGTTGATCAAGGACCACACATTCCATTAGGATAAATCTAAATTCAAATCTGACAAGCGATTGTGTATTACTGTGTCGATTCGAATTAGAGACTTATGAGGTATTCGATCTACTTTCTATTGGTGCATAGCTTATTCTTTGGATCAAATTTTGATGATGATTGGTCAGTTGGAGGTGTTTATTAAAAATCCTAGTTAACATTTTAACCATGGTCCATTTGTGAACAGCGAGCTTAAATATGTAAAAGTGGTTTTGAGTAATAGTTACATATCGGATACAAAATAAAATCTCTACATAATAACTTAAGCTTTAAGGTTAGACCTAAGCCTCTTAACATATACCAGAGTTTGTTTAATCCTACTTTTTGAGGTATGTATATATGTAGCTCAATTAATGTCTTATTTTTATCTAAATGCTTCAATTAGCATACCAATTATCCATTTTTTTCCAAAAACAAAAGATTAAAGACCGAAGAACTTAACCCATAACCCTTATTAACCAATTCAGGTGCTTTATATATAAAGCTAGAAATGCTGGTATACAAGAGTTTAGTAGTGGCCCATTGTATTGAAATTTGGGTGATGCATCGCTTTTAAAGCTATACCTTTCTATCTTGTCTTTTATTATTAAGTATTTGTCGACATTGAACAAGGACCATTAATGACTTTCTTATTTCAAAAATTTCCATTAATTAAATTTAATTGGCCACTAAAATCCGAGAAATGAGATTAAAATTAGAGGCGCATTGCTTTCTTATTCGATCACCACCGATTCCTTTTACGTGGGCGTGAGATGGAGACGGATTGATTTAGTTTACTATCGTAATTTATTTCAGATAAAAAAAAAAGGGTAAAAATAGATTAACTTATCTGTACTATGAATCATTTTGAAACGACTATCCAACCTTTAAAATTTTGATTTTATTATCCAACATTTCAATTTATTTAATTTTAGTCCGTTAATGATATTTTGACTTTAAAATTTAAGCTAATTATTTATTTTAATAAATTTATAGTTACAAGAATTGCATAAAGTATACTAAGTAAACATGTAAAGATAAATGACGGATTCAAATTTTGAAGTTAAAGTGACGTCAACTGATTTAAATCAAACAAATCGAAAGGTTGGATAGTAAGATTAAAATTTTCAAAGATTGGATAGTTATTTTAAACTAGTTCATAGTTTGGATAAATTCTGTATTTTTTTATCAATAAATATATATAGAGACATCCCTCAACTGTAGGCTATTTTAAAATAATTACAACTTCTTAACTTTTAAATTGATTATTTTTGACAAAATTATCACGGAATATGATAATCTTTTAATTTATTGAACTAAACTTACTTTTTTTCAAAAAAATAAGAGGTTAAAAGATGGTATCAATTAGAAAAAACAAATGTTTCAAAATGATCTATAACTGAGGGGTCTTCATAAACCTTTTCACCTTTATTATAGGGGCAATTGCTTATATACCCCTGAAAAGTTTCCGACTTTTTGATTTATCTCTCTTAGAAGGTTAATATTAAAAATACTTTTTTTACGTTCCAACCTATTTCAAATATATCCATAGAGTTAAGAGCAAATATATCCTTCAAATATACTCTTCTACCATCACCGATTTTTCTTATTTGTTTTAAGTTAGGAACACAAGAAGTATTTTAATTTTTGGTCTTTTCAAATATACTCTTTTATCATCACCAATATTTTTATTTGCCTTTAAGTTAAGAGTAAAAGAGATATTTTGATTCTTTTTAACTCTGATAAATATTTAACTTACGTTTAATCCAAGTTAACTTAATGAGTAATAAATGCATAATTTTTTTTGAATAAAGAAGAAATATATGAGGGGTATATAGAAAAAAAAAAAAAAAAAAGATAAATGAGATATTTTTGAAGGTTTGAGGGATATATAGGTAATTATTTTTTTATTAAAATTTATTGTTAATTAATTAATCACGTTTTATTTATTAATATTGCGATTCCTTCAGAGCTGTTCCTTCCCCGTGGAAGGGCGCGATCCGGTGACGCCCGCGCGAATCTCCTCGGCGATTAATCGGAAGAGAAATAGATTTTTTTTAATTTTTTTTTAAAAAAGAAGTAAAACAAAAACGGGACCCACCACAATCACCAAAAGGCGTCCGTACATTTTGTTTTTACCGTTGCGCTCGGGCCAATCAGAATCATTGCTTTCCCCCCTCCCTTCTCTCTCTCTCTCTCTCTCTCTCTCTCTCTCTCTCTCTCTCTCTCTCTCTTGAAAAAGAAAGGCTCTCCTTTTCTTCCTTCTAGAGTTTGGACCACTCTATGACAAGCATTGTCCACGTACTTGATTCCAATGGCTCGGGTTATGGTCACCTCCAAGTGAGAGTAATCCGACTTAACCCTAGTTTTAATTTGCTGTTTTCTTATTCCATGTGACTAGTAAAATTCATCGCATTCAGAAATGGCTGGGTGTATATCATACATTCTAAAAAAGAGGTATGTGGGTAGAGTTTTCCTTTCTTAAAATACTTAATTTTTTGGCTAAATTGCATTTTTGGCCCTCTAAGTTATGGGGTGCGTGAAAGTTTGGTTCTCTAAATTTAATCTGTTATAAATTTTAGCTTGAAATATTTAAAATATTATGTTCAAGCCCCACAATATGATTTAGTTAATTAAACAGTGGTGTAACATACATATAGCAGTAATATAGTAGTATTATGACTGATAACATGAATACGACTAAGATACCATACTACTATCACATCAGCGACATATCATCATTCAGCAAATTAAATTATATTATAAGACTTCATTGTAATAATTTAAAAAGTTCGAGCTAAAAATTACAACAAATTAAAATTTAAGAATCAAAACATCATGCATCCACAGTTTGAAAGCCAAAGTGCAATTTAACCTTTTTAAAAAAATTGTACACGGTTCAAAAAAAATAAAAATACTTTTAATTCTGCGCAAAAGTTAAAAAATAACAAAGAAAACAACCATTGAAGAAGCAAGATGGTTGTACTCATTACTATTTTATAGTTTTAAGGTAAGAAAAATCAAAAGCTTTTATTGTAAATATTTTAGACCTTTAGAAGTATGCAAGATAGTGCTTTTAGACACCTTAATTTCAAACTAGGCTTTACTAATTATTATTCATTCCAATGGAAAAGTGATATTAATATATTTATGTTTGTTGGGAATGAATCAAATTTATTTAGTCAGATAAAATTTGGTCAGCAAATTGTAATTAGATTTATTAATTACTTTTATTTATACTCAAGCAATTTGTAATTGTTTTTTGTTAAAATAATATTATCTGCACATTTCAAAAGAAAATATAAAAATTACATTCCTAAGTATTATCTTTTAGGGGTGTAGGAGTGTAAAATTTATATCTATTTTTGGAATATATTGCTAGTACTTTTCAAATACTAAAGAGTACTAGCCTCAATTTTTAGATAACGAAGAGAGTGAATTTCCAACTTCTTAATCCACAGTCAAAATAAAAGCTACTACATTGTGATTGGTATCAGAGCGAGTCCTAAGCTCCACTGCAGCTTAGAAAGTTCTGGATTAATTTGTTTTATAACATCTATTGCTTAAAGGTTTATAATCATATTTTGTTTTATCTTTTCTATTATTTCTTTTATTTATTAATATAGCATAGTTCTGTTTTGTATAAGATTTTTTTTTTTTTTTTTTTGGGTGTGTGTGTGTGGATAATATTGATTCAATGCCCTATGTAAGGCACTGTGCACGTCGCTTTCACTAGCTTAATGGGCTCTGAAGCCACATAATTAACTTCAGGCGTAGATCTTTTTTTCTGAGGAGAACTCGTGGAGTTTATTAATCAAGAAGTTACTTAGCTTTTAAGGTTGAGTTTACTCAGCAATTTTTTTTTTATATTTTGACTGTAATATTTCTTGTTCTTACCAACAACTAAATCAGCGAGAAAAGCATGATCAATTAAGAAATTTGGATTAAAAAAAATATATGTTGAGAGATAATAATACGAAATTTGGCAAGATCAAAAGATAAACTAGTATGCAAAAAATAAAAAAAAAGCGCACCATAATCCCATTTGACAAAAATTCAAACACCATTTTCTATGACCAGGTCAAGATTGCTCATATGGGGAGATTAAGCGAAGATAGAACCATGTAAAGCCAATGGTACAGCTCACATTCCAACCTACGAGTTTGAATATAATAGTATATACCAATTTCTTAAACCTTTGGTTATTTTCAATGTGGAACTTCTTTATCAACATTTTTCTTTTTCATTAACCGTATCTAGCATAGTTTGCTAAGAATTTGATGGTTAGTATTTAAAATTTCAAATATTAAACCTAATTATTACACATTTAATTTATTTCTAAAGCATAAATGAAGAAAATAGTTTACTGCATTTTTCTCAAATAAAATAAAGACATCTTTTTTAAAGGTAAATTGGCCAATTCCCCTCTGTATCCAATCATTATACCACTCAAAGCATTTTTAGCAATTTAAATTTGCTCTTTTCAATCCATGCCCTTCATACTACTGATAAAAGAATTCATGTAGTAATTCCGCATGCTCTAGCTACTTGGCCTGTAATATATTCTGTAAAATATCCCAGGGATATATATTGCACTGTAATCTACCAAGTTAAAATCATTTAGTGCAAACTATTTGTTTGTTGTATTAGCTTTTCTAGTTCCTTTGTTTTCTTTTTTATACCTGCATATTTTTTCACAACTCTCGAACTACTACAGTTACTACTGACATATTGGATATATTAACTTTACGAATATTGCTTTGTAATATTAGTATTTTTTTTTTTTTCCGAACCCTCTATCTGCGGTCCTCTTCCAAAATCACAATGCGACGGTGATAACCAATCAAAGATAGAATATAACATGATCGGCATAAATTAATTATTTGGCAACCAACTAATATAAATAAAAATAAAACTAACCAACAACAGATCAAAGCTACATTAAGTTCCTTATTTGTATCTGGATACTCGTTTCATTTCCTCCCTAACCAGGGTCACCTCTTAACCCAACACCACCCTAACCCAACCCAAACCCAACCAAAGCTCTCTATCTATCTCTCTCTCAGAGTGTTATGTGCAAACACCATGCTTTTGTGTATATAACACACACAAAATTGCACAACCCCCGCTCTCAGAATTCTGCTATAACCCTCTTCCTAGTTCCTCCCCTGCTCTCCTCTTCTTCCTCGTAGTGTATATTGTTATTATGAGATCATATTTTAGCTACTCAGAATAGAAACTGAGCAGTAGAACTAATAAACTTGGGATGGTGATGGGATCGGAAGGGGAGGAGATGGGGAAGAAGGAAAAGGAAGACGGGTCACCCAGAAACCGACCCTGCTTCGGCTTCTCCATCTCTCCTCTCTCCCACGCCACCACCCCAACACAGCCGCTTCTCCGGCCGCTGTGTAAACTCCCCTCTACCCACCTCCTCTAATTCATCGTCCAGTCCAACCAACAATATTGAAAACTCTAAAAACCGATCTAAGAATTCTCACTCTCTCTGTGTGTGTTTGTGTGTGTGTGTGTGTGTGTGTGTTGAGAACTCGTATCGGCATCGCACGAGAAATCCGATCAACCAAAACTACGTAGACATGAAGAGGCACGCGAGCTCAGATCAGCTCATCTCCCTCTGCACTTCCGGTAATTGCTTCTTCGTAGCCCTTTTGTAAAAGATTTAGAGAAATAAGATGAAAAGAAATCTTGCTTACTTTTGTATGCAGGAGAGGAGAAGGGATTGTACGGGAGAGGCTTTTCGTTGCTGGAGGGGGTGGAGGAGGACGAGTACGGGGACGAGGAGATGATTAGCTCGATCGGTGGGAGCGGAGGCGGAGGCGGAGGCGGAGGCGGAGGCGGAGGAGGGGAGAAGAAGCGGCGGCTGAACGTGGAGCAGGTGCGGGCGCTGGAGAAGAACTTCGAGGTGGAGAACAAGCTGGAGCCGGAGCGGAAGCAGCGGCTGGCGCAGGAGCTGGGGCTGCAGCCGCGCCAGGTGGCCGTGTGGTTCCAGAACCGCCGCGCCCGCTGGAAGACGAAGCGCCTGGAGCGCGACTTCGCCGCACTCAAGGGCAGCTACGACGCGCTCCGCCTCGACTACGACGCCCTCCACCGCGACAAGGAGAAGCTGCAGGCCGAGCTCGACGCTCTCAAGGCCAAGCTCGGCCAACCCAATATCTCCTTCTCCTCCGTGAAAGAAGAGGAGGAGGAGGAGGAGGAGGAGGAGGAATTAGAGCCCGTCGCCGCCGCCGAGTCCGAGACGAAGGCCGCGGCCGCGCCGGCTCTCGAGAGCGACTCCAGCGCCGTGCTCAGCGACGAGCTCCTGCCGCCGGCCGCCGCGGCTTTTGAGAACAGCTCCCAGAACTGCTTTGCGACCGCTTCCTCTCCTCTCTTGGATTCGAGAGCGCATAAAGGAGGTTTCTACTTCTACCAGCAGCAGCAGCACCAGCACCAGCACCAGCACCAGCACCAGCAACAACAACAATACCATTTGATGATGAAGGTGGAGGAGGGCGCGTTCTTCGGCGGCGAAGAGCCGTGCAGCAGCTTGTTCTCCGAAGAGCAGGCGCCGTCGCTCGCGTGGTACTACTCGGAGAACTGGAACTAGATCGAGCTAGGTAGCTGTAGTATTTCAGGTGCCACAGCGACGACGACGAGGAGGAGGAGGAGCGTGGCGGCGACGGTAATAAGAGTTATAAGCGAATATTAGAAGAACAGAGGGGGTTCTTTGAAAATTTTTGTGAAAACAATGCAAAATAAGGTATGTAGTGCTGTTTAGTGTACAATATATGCCTTTCCGGCCGAAGAAGAAAATAAGTAATAAAAATTGTGAGATCGAAGCAGTAGTATTAGTATTAGTATTAGTATTAGATGATGAATCATGAAAAAAAAAAAAAAAAAAAAAAAAAAAAAAGGCGGAGAAAGAGGAAAAACTTGATTTCTTCTTCATATCATCAATTGCATCTTTTGTACTCTCGGACAAGTACCATGTTTGAGTTAGCCTGTACTGTTAAAATTAATCTGCGCTATTAAATCCTAAGTATTTCAGGAGATTTTGGGTTACTTACAGCTAATACTAGAGTAACCATTAAAGAGCGCGATTGGGGACCAAGAGGAGTGACCTTATAAGATGGAGTTTTCATGGTCGATTCTAAGGGAGTGACTTCACGTGGTTGTGGTACCGGTGATGTTGCCCCCTAGAAAGCGGCCTTATCGTATCGCTTTTCTAACAATACACTCGTAAACTACTAGTTATGTGCTACCCATGTGCAATAAGAAGTTCTAACATACTAGCTAGAGGTACCCTGAGGAGGTTATTCTTATAAAATTTTAAAAGTGCTGCTGCTGATGTACTGATAATTATCAATGCGCCCATAAATCAATCAGCTGAGCCAACAAAGAAAATGCACAAACACTACAAGATTGGAAAAATTAGGAATGTATATTGATGTCTATGCAGCTCTCCTCACCTTTCTTTCCGGAAAAGGATCTTCTCCACGCACCATATATGCCAAAAACACACTCTCTTGAGTCCATTTTGTCCTGTATCTCGAGTGAAATGAAGCAAATATGTTCATCTATTGCTGGGATAGTGAAGTGACTTGTCCACATATTTGGGCATTCATGCTCAAGGACTCCAAGTGAAATGGCCAATTGTTCACATTGCAAAACAAGCTCAGAAGAAAATCCAAGCTTGTTTATGTGTGAAATCGATCTCTTGAGTAGACTCAATTGATTCAGAAGCCAGTACACTATTCCCACCTCAGCGCAAGCTAAACTTGTATGATATGGACAGTTTTTTTTTATTCCCATGATTCCACATTGATTTGATAGCAAATTGTCATGTGCGGACGCACATATGCCAGGCGCGGACCGGCTGAGCGCGCTGAGCACGTTGGGCAGGCGCTGCATGGGTTAGCCTCTAGTGGCTAAAGATAGAAACTTAGATTTAGGTAAGTTGTTTTGGAAATTCCTAGAATCAAGGAGAGCCTTCTCCATTTAGGTAAGTTGTTTTGGAAATTCCTAGAATCAAGGAGAGCCTTCTCCATTTAGGTTGGGCCATTGGCCATATATGCTTGTGATCGCGGAACAATCAATTAAGCAAGAATTATATCTCTAATCTCTCTCTCTCTCTCTCTCCGTTAAGCCTGCGGTTGAGGGGAATAACCTCACCGAAGAAGACGGCCGACGGCTACGAACTACGTAGCCGCGGTCCGGCCAGTCGGGGGTTCGACGCCCTTGACAACCTGGTATCAGCGACACGTCGGTCCTCTCCCACCCGCTCCACCCATTCTTCCCCAGCCGCCGCCCACCACCCTAGCCCTCCACCATCGCCGCAGTCCCACCACCACTGCCCCCCCCGCAGCCAGCAGCCATGAGCAATCCCACCATCGCCGATGTGATGGAGATGTTGAAATCCATCACCACGGAGATGACAACCATGAAGGCCGACATGGCGGCTATGAAGGAGAAGTCGGCCTCGTCGTCGGACAGCGGCGCCGGCGGCCGCCCGGAGGGGCCGCGCGATCTTGATCGCCCCCCAAAATTCCACAAATTGGATTTTCCCCGCTACGACGGAAAGACCGATCCGATGCTCTTCATCAACAAGTGCGAGGCTAACCCATGCAGCGCCTGCCCAACGTGCTCAGCGCGCTCAGCCGGTCCGCGCCTGGCATATGTGCGTCCGCACATGACACAAATTAATTCAATATTTCCACCTAGCTTAATGGACACTCAATGGTACACACACACCCCCACCTCTGCCTACTGTTACCACTTACCACAGCTCCCTCAATGTAAACCCTTCTAACTTGACCAGATGGAACAGTAACACCAATTAACAATACACATCAGATGCATCTTACATCAGATGCAACAGTAACACCAGTACCAGTAAACTGCAGCAGGGGTCACCAACCTGACCACGAGGTTTCCTTTTTCTCCCAACATTTCTATCATACTAATTAAGTTCTTAACTTTTATTACTTGTTTTAATTCTAATTGTTCAGTAAAAAACTCTGTTAAATCTGATGATGAGGACGGTTAGAAAGTAGGATGCCGGTTCAAAGGCTTGTAGATTTCCCCCCTAGTTGAAGCTTCCCGTGAACAGCAGGAGAGGATAAGCCGTCATTCTAGTTAGGATTTCAAAGGAAGAACTTGATTGCATAAAATAATAAAAAATTGAGGCCCAATTGTGACAATTGGAGTACCAGATATTATAGTAAAATCTCATGAGAAATGAGAAACTCTGGTGCAAATTATCACTCTCTCCCCCACACCCCCACCCCCCCCCCCCCCCTCCCCCCCCTCCCCAAAAAAAAAAAAACTATTACTGACTTTCTATCTAGTTTACGGCCACTTCATGACATCCCCCCACTTCGGGTTTATACCGGAATATCAATGAGATATAAGTAAATAAATAGAAGCAAAATGTTTTGGATCTTCTATAACTGATCTTCCATGAATTGTTAATGTGCAGGTAAACTCATACAATGGGTTGAATATTATGCATGAATCAATTAAAAGTCTTTATACTAAAATGATAATACATTAATAATTTATAAGAGCGTAATTGGTTAAAGCTTGATGGTTGATACACGAGATCTCAAGTTTGAAGTCTAATTGTTTCATGCTTAGTTCATTCCTAAAAAAAGATAAACGAAGCGAATAGCTTCTAACTTTTTTTTCTGAAAACAAAATTAAAAAAAATCTATAAGAGCAATATTTTAGAGGAGCTTACAGATAATCAAATAAGAAAACAAATATAGCCAGTAAAGCAATCTGGCACCCACCAGAACCAATATCGTCGAGGGTTGCTGATTTCACATAGGGTACGATAGTGAACAAAGCATAGCTCAATGCCACTCTTCATTGTAAATTGATCATTTGTACGGATTATTCTTATGCCTATATTAGCAAAATGACCCTGACATATGGACCTAATAAATTAGTTTTTATTAAAAATAAAAATGATATCCTGTACCTGCCGAGTGTCTTTCTTTTTCCCAGCATTTATTGTGTTGTTGACACGGGCATTTGATGATTGACCAGTAATTGGGACAGAGAATGGAGCCTTAGCTGCCAAATTGAACAATGCCTTCTCGCAACTACTAGAGAAATATATTACTATAAAATTGGGAATCAAATACAATCTTCAATTTTTTTTTGAGAGCAGAAGAAAGACATAAATATCTTCAAATTAATAATTTTTTCCCATTTTTCTAGAGAATCTTTGTAGTTTGCAGTGTAAATAATAAGGGTCAAATTTTATTCAAGTCACCAAACTTTTACCTCTTAAAAGATTCTAATTTTGATTCAATTACAATCAGGTACTATTATCAAGTACACTGAGATTTCTCAGAGAAATAACGGAACTAGATAAATTTTTTGTCTGTTAGTTATAATTTTAAAAATAATCACTTCTGGATATTAATCACTTTTGTCAAATCCAAAAATAGATTTGAACGAGTTCTTCGTAGGTACTTTAAAAAGCAGATGAATAGTATTCTATCACTTTTTAATTTTTGAATCTATAATAGTATTACGAGCAAGGCAACTGTGCTATTAAGAGCACCGTAACCTATGTGCTCCTAAGTTTCTAACCATCTATCAAGTTTGATGAGTGGTTAGAAAGAGAGAAAAAAATTGAAGAAAAATTTAGTGTCTCAATTTTTTCTCTTCTTAAATTTCTCTCTAATATCTCTTCTCTCTCTCATCCTAACCACTCATCAAATTTAATGAATGATTAAAAACTTAGGAACATAGGGCCTGCTGTGCTCTTAATAGTACAGTAGTCCTGCTCATAGTATTACTATCAAATAGTAAATTCTAAACATCTAAGAGTTAAATAATTAAGAACAATCCTTGTTCATGTACTTTTTGAAAGTATTATAGCCCGCTAGATTTGAACAATATTAAGTGTATATACATTTAATTGCACCGAAGACAAATGGCTCCATAACAATTTACCTATTAGGCTTTTGAAATTTAGGAACCGAAGCAATTGAAACATCCCTCAAAAATCTCAATCGTTCTCTATATCTAGCCTTTAAGCTCTATGAGTAAGGTAATCCCGTCTTCTATGTGGTAATGACTTTTTTGTTTCTTTAATTCATGATTCTTATTTTTAAACTAACCTCCACTTATGGGGGGAAACAAAATGATTGGACCATTGCACCAACGGAGAATAATGAGAGAGATCATCAAGTAAAAGATATGAACTTTTAAATAATAAAATTTTAAAAAGGCTTTATACAAAGAGGAAAACTCAATGGAAATAGATAGGTATTATTTGCCTAATAAGGAAATAGCTTTATCTGGGTCAATCCGAAGTGGCTTGCTCGACCAAACTCATCAAATTTGAGAAAATTCGGGGCAAGCAGGCTTAGTCCAAATCGCGACCTGAGCGTGCTAAAAGAATTAGGTTGAACCCAAACTTGTTACTTTTGAGCCACGAAGACAAAAGTATCGAATATCAAAGGACGTAACAGCAACATGCATGGTGCCGTACATTAGTGGCTATCTAAGCAGAGAAGCGTCGCCTCCAAAACCACACACAGAGAAGAAATTATTGCATGGACCTTGATTCACCTAGTCATCCGTGAACCACAGAAGGCATCCACCCTCCATCATCCATCTCCTTTCAATACTCGGACAACTTTAGAATTTTTTTTTTTTTTACCTAGAAAATAATTAAAATATCTTTAAAAACTCTATTTTATACTTTAGAAGGCCTAAAAAAATCAATGTGCTTTTAATCTTTTCATTACCAATACTATAAACTTACAATGAGGACCACCATTGAAGAATCATTCAGGCTCTTTTGTGATGTTTTCAACTACCACAAAATACAAAAGTGAACCTTTTAAGCCCTCTAAAATATAAAATAAGTTGCTGTTAGTTATCACAATACTAAACTAGGCCTAGAAAATTTCAAATTCAAGGTTTCCACCTCGGGCGGTCCATGGCTTACGTGGTGGACTAGGTCCTGAGTATAATTTCTCCCCGGAGAGAGTCTCTACAACTGAATAGAACTTCAATGGAAAGCTTCCAACGACGTCTTATTGGAGGATCCCCGATCTGCTACCACGTATTAGTTTTGCCCCCATCCAATCATTTGTTAGATTTTTTAAATACTAAAATTTTTAAAAAATTAATCTTTATAATAGTTAAATAGAGATAAAAATAATATAAGACGATGAATTGGACCTCCTTAATGGAGTCCCGGGAGCTCCCCACCGAAATTTTTTCCCTACAGATAGAGCTCCTCTCCGAGGACAACGGGATTCCCTCGAGCTTCCTCCCCACCTCCCGCTGCGGCCCACAACACACCACCTACCGTCCTAATCCTTCTTTCTCCCTTTCGCCTTGTCGTTTTGCTACTTGAATGCAGGGAAAGAGAGAGAAAAGGGTCAGTTCCACTCACCAGCCGGTGTTCACATGGAGCATTGCTTCCGCCTATCCAAAACCACTTATCAAATAACTAGTGGTATAGTTTTTCCCAAAAAAAAAAAGAAAAGAAAAGTAGAGACAATGCCAGATTTAGGGCCCTTTAGTTTTGCTGTAGGGTACAATACTGTTGACGGAATATTTTTAGTGGAAGTATTAACTTGAGCTTCTGCTTCTGAATTTCAAATTTCATTTGATTTCCATTGCACCAAAAACAAATTTGAGATGCTGCAAGTAAAACGGGAGCCAAATAAGCAGTCACTCAGGGGGGGGAAAAAAAAAAGGCACGGCAAAAGATTAGAAAGCGACTGGGGGCTATTGGCTATTGAGTCTTGAGACACCCCCAACAAGAAACGGGGTGGTCCATTTACTAGTACTACCACTCACCCCCCTACATGGGCCGGGATGGGGCCCACCGGAAAAGTAGGAAGTAAAGTTTAAATAGAAGAGGTCGGCCGAAGGGGCCCACGGCAAATGAAAAAGAAGGGGGAGGAAACAGGGGTTGAGGTGGGGCCCACGGAGGAAAGGCGGAGGGGTTGGGGGAGAGCAACAGAACCGGAACCTCGTGGCTGGCACTTCCACGAGCTGTGGACTTTGAATTTGGCCGCGCATCTTTCTCCAGGTGGGACCCACCGAGAAAACCGCAAATAGAGAGCGGGAGGAGCTGTCGCACGAAGTATAGCTAGAAAACAAAAACTGAGGTAGGGCCCGCGAAGAGGGGAGAAGGGGGGCCAACCACCCCGAGGTTGAAAACAAAAGGCTCACAAAGAGAGGGGAAAGAGGATAAATATAGAGAAGCTGGCATGGGGATAGCGACGAGGAATGGAGCGGCCGTGGCAGCGGGCCCCCCTCGAGCCCACGGAGCTGGGGAGAGAGTAAACTGATCTCCTAGAGGCGCCGTTTCTCAAAGTTAATTAAAAAGAGGAGGAAAAAAAAAGGTTCAAGACAGATCTCGAAAGGTAAAGAGAGCCTAAATTGTACTCTTAGAGTTCACCTATTTCATCTTGATTTTTTTTAAAATTTTTTATTAAAGTCAATTAATTTTTTTAAAAAAAAGTACAATAAAGTTTGAAAAATAAAATTACGATGACATCGGTGATTTCTAAAAACACAATTTAATTAGTTGAAAGACAGTTAAAGTACAAGATCAAAGATATTGATTTTATTTTAAATAGTACAAAAAAAATTTATCAAAATTTTATATGATTTGAATATTTTTTACACCGCTAAACTTGCAGACGGCTCACCACGGCCATTAAACTTATCAATTTTGGGCCCCTTTGATTACTAGGTAAATTATATCGAAAAATCACAAAAATTTATTTTCTAGATACTATAAATACTCTAAATCAAATCTAATAGAGCAGATCGTTGAGTCGAAAGTCCTAACACTAAAAAAGGCATGATGGCACGAAAGTCACCGTACTTCTAAACGCACACAAACCTAGCTCCTAATTTTATTATATATTTATATTAGCATATCTTAAACAGAACTTAACAATAGTTTTAACTTCTATAGTGAAATTTTCATAATCTGATACTATACCTTTCCTAATAAAAAAGTTAGACTCTATTAGAATTTGACAAGGTTTTTAAGATTTTTCTGGAAACAAAAAGAAAGCGGAAGTTAAATCAAGATGTATTCAAATTTAGATATATTTGATGTCTCAAATTCCTGACCGCAAAATTTTTATAATCTAATTATACTTTGGTTTGATTTAGTTCAGCAGATGAACCTGTAGTGTATTTTCAGTCTACGGTTTGCTAAAAAAGCCATCCTTTTGTAGTCCATTTTAGTTATAATTAGGGCATGTTTGGTTCACCTATTTTAGACTATGGAATCGGAATGGGATTCATTGATTCCAATGATTGTTGTTTGTTTTAAAGGAATCAGATTCCAACTCCCATTCCACTTTGGAATCGGAATGACTAAATCTATTGATGGTCCAATCCGGCCTTAAATACCGGATTGGCCCATTCCCAAGTAAACTACTAAAAATTCTCTTCCACCAACACCTCCCCTCCTCTCCCTTCATCACTTTCCTCTCTCTTAATCAAAACATTCTCTAAAAAATTCTAGATTTTCATTTCGATACCCATTCCATTAATGAACCAAACGTCTTGGGATGATTCGTCATTCCATTTTTCATTCCAAAGCAATCCAATTCTATTTCCCATTCCTATTCCAATCGCGAACCAAACATGCCCTTAAAGTCTCCACTCCGTTTTTATCCGTAGACTTAAGTAAATGGCCGAACCACGTAAATATTCGTTTTTGTTTTTTTTGCAGTTCTCTTTCAATATTTTTCACTCGAAGAATTAAATCTTTTGCGCCTTTGTCATAACAAGATAACTATTTTTAAATGCGCTATAAATCTGATGAAACCTTATCTTTAAGACTATTGTGGCGTTGCTACAGAAAACTGATCATATCCCCATCTCAATTTTAGACCTGCATTTCTCATGTTTTTATGTTGCGGGCCGAAAGTTACAGTGGCTTTGCCCAGTTATAGGAGCTCTGCCCTATAAATTCACTCAATCCGTAAAAGAAGCATTTTCTCATGCTTTGAGAAACTTACTAAAGAATCAAGCTGTTATGAAGTCATGTTTTCTTCTAAAATCAGTAATCCTCCACTATGTCCACTTTTGTCTAAGATTGGTAATCACACATCGATGCATCATACTATATGCACCCAAGCGTACGCTTGCTTGTATGAAAACTTTCGCTCACCAGAATATCAAATCAATTCAAGCTTCGATAGAATTGTCAAGGTAAGCTCAAAAACAACTAAGAAACAATCTTATAATTAGCAAATGGGATTGGCTAGACAACTGTGCTTTGGGAAGACTACCATTTTAGCATACCAGGATCTGGTTTGCAGTTTATAGCCGATTCCAAGTATACAAACCAATGTTGTTACGATGGGCTGGGTTATGCATTAGAACTGCGGATTGACAACCACAGAGTACCGGACTCAAACAGCTGGAGATTGACTTAGTCCAGCCATCCAGCTACTTATATATGGTCCGGTCCTGCATGTTAAGACTTAAGACTAATTTTGACCTATTTCCTACTTGATCAATCCCTAAAGTAAAATATGATACCAAAGTCAATCCTACGTTCCCTTCTTTCCAAAAGGTCATAAGCTTGATTGTTGATTCTCACATCGCCATTTTATGGCTAACATTCTTGTCCATTATTCCGTTGTTTCTTCCGTTACCTCTTATTAAGGCACAAAGCATGGTTCACTTAATACCTACCTTACGACATGCACATGAGCGAGAGCGTTAAGACTAAACTCTCGACTGTTTTTATCAGACTAATATTTTGGGTAATCCAAAAGCATAAAATCAGCCATCTTAGAGTTTCTGGCGGTCAAAAAACAATTTCTAACTAAATTTGCGCTCTGCCTCGATGTGATATATAAAGTGACAAAAAAGTACAAATAATTAGAAAGAGGAGAGTGATTTAAAAGCCTGATAGCTTCATACCTTAGATTGATATGGCAGTCAAAGAAACCAAGATTATCATCAGAACCACGGGAAATTATACAGGGCACACTGAGTCCGAACAAAAACGACAGCTACCTAACATGAAACAAGATAATATGTTAGAACTAGATCAGCTGATATCGAATGAGGATTGACAAAAATGCAGCCTATTGGTTCTCAGAAAATGACAAGTAGAAAACAATGTGTTTATAATCCATATGAACATTGTGACAGTGCAGACCTGTTAATACATAGTGAGAAGGTAGGCATCAATCATCTCATTACTCCCAAGCCAAGACAACTTTATATCACCATCTCCTTGGCCGTTAGTTACGCATTTAGCTACAGGGCATGAAAAGGTTTTCCAGATTTCCACAGTTGCAGCTTCTAATCATCCAATATCATGGAAACGTCTGGATCATCCTAAGCTTCTCAAGGATTATCTTTTCTTGCTTGGCATCTATGGCATGTCAAGGCATACTAAAGTTGGGAGGAGGAAAAAAGATTTTTCTTTTTCTTTTTTTTGTGAAATGTAGGCAGAAAAAAGATTGTAAAATAAAAGAATTTAAAGACTATCAGTTGTTACCAGAAGTGGCAACTAGAATTGCAGTAACATATTTTTATACAAGCCTTAAAATAAAAGAATTATAAAAAAAATTACCCATATACACTTGAATGCAGAACAGCCATATCGTAACACAATTGTTCAGCTACTTAGACAGGAAAGCTAAAAGAACGGTAATCATGTTAGGATACACTCCTGGTCAGGGTTATCAGTGAAGTTGGAGTGCAAAGCATTTCCCACACTGTCGACAATGGCAGATGTTGTCATTGAGGACTCGATGCATAAAATGGCCGCAATAGCATCCAGCTGCGTTACTACGTCTCTGAACATGAGTCTTGCATGTGCTAGAAAATAGAGAGGTAAACCCCACCTATACAGCCGAACATAAATAGGAAAGTATAACTGGTGAACCTTTAGATGATAGTATTTACCTTGGGCCAATCTTATCAAACTCTCAAGCATCCGTACAGTAGTTCTAGCCGCATTATGGTTTGCTGATCTCCGCTGCAGCTGATAGTAACTGGAGATAACCTTTTCCGATTCCTTCGTCAGAACTGGTTTAAAATGCTGCTTTACATAGTGTATGTACCTACAATAGTCATAAGACATCTAGGACCTAAACCACCAGGTTGGGCTAAACATCAAAACATGTCAGTCAATATTGTTCTAGCAGAAAAACTCTCACTGTATATCATAGTCCAAAATTGTTATTTTAAGTGAATTTGCCCATTCAAGATTTGGTTATGCAAGTGACAGCATGTACTAAACTATAAGAGCAGCTAACAGAGATAACACAATTAATGAGTTGGAAAATGCTTGATTAAATGGTTTTCATGTAGACATATGAAATGGCTTTGATGCAGACACTAATGAAATATCTTCATATAAGATACAAGTGAATACTCTTTAAAAGCCATTTCAGATGTGATCTTCATTTAATCATAAGCACAGTCACTAGTTGCAGGTGTTAGATAAATACTCTTCAACAGAAGCCAGTTAACCACCTCCATCAATGTACTACTCGGGCTGGGCAATATAACAGCAGAAAGTAAATATTTCTCAGCGGCCCAAACTGTTACCTTCTAATCATTGGCAGCGACCACATATGTTCCAAGTCATCACTGTTGTTTTTTCTTGCTTCACCTTTCTGAGTAATGTTGAAGCAATTCGAAATCAGATTATCCAAATTCTTGTTATTCAGAAACTATGGGTTTTAATATGTTCAATAAACTAAAAATGGAACCAAGAGCAGGAATTTTAAAAAATAAAGTTTTACCTCAGCTAATATATGAGACGAAACTATGGCATCCCATTCAGGATTTTTCGTATCCAGGAGCACAAGAACTATATCAAATCTGCTCAACAATGGTCCAGAAAGAGTTGTATTTACAGACAAACCTGAATATGAAACAAAAGAACGCAAGTATTAAAGATCAGTTATTCTTAAGATTGAATTATAAAAGCCACCCCTGGAAATCCCCTTATCTCAAATCATGTTAAATTCCCTACATTTCTAAATGGTTGGATATCAACCCAAATTTTAGCAGCATCTCAGAAAAATTCAAATTCCACCAGAAACACAACAGACAATCGAAATGCATATGCACTGGCAGATGACATGGCGTATCTAAGAAACAGATTCACATATAAGAGGGAAATATCTACTTTGAAGAGAGATCAAAGAATGTGCATGCAATATAGAATATATATAAGTTCAAAGGATAGAACAGGAAGTAGAGGAAGTTCTGTTCAAAATTTGGATGCTAAAATGGGATTCTAAAAGGACACTAGCGAGAATTCACAAAAAAAGAAAGAAAAAAAAAAAAGAGAGAGGAAGACCTTCTAAGAACAGAAAAACTTGAAGCAATATTTTTGGGGCAAAAATTAAATGAAACAACTAGCGAGAATTCACAAAACTAAGAATTCTCTGCTAAATATATAGGTGGAGAATAGAACTTGCCCTCATTTTATTTTTCGTTAAATCAAAATTTTCTTGGGTTTAGCCACCACATGGCTATACATATATGACATCGAAGTACTAACAAGAAGAAATATCAATAATAATCATTTATTTTTCAAAGTAGACAACTAGACATACAACTTGACTTATCCAACAAATGTTATATGAAAATAACAAAAATTACTTCAGTCTAACTGCAAAATAGGATAACAAGAGATATTTAAACGACCTACATTGATTGGGATCATATTGTCCTTTTGGATTTGTCGCACCAAAGACAGTGGTTCTTGTGCTCAGAGTTGTTACAAGGCCAGCCTGGAAAAAGAAACAACATATACTGAAATACTTTTTTTTTTTTTCAAGCATCAGGAAGTATGTATAAGGAACAGGATAGAACAAGTACGGAAGGAATAGGCTGGAACAAATTCCCAAATACACATCCAACAAGAAAAAACATGCTACATATATAACTAAAAGTAAGATTTAGTTCTTTAACTGGATATTACCCAGAATGCAGGTATGATATAACTCTCTTCAAATCCACAAACTATGCAATAGACATAGCTACAAATAATTTGCCTTCATTCTGGTCAATCAGGGAAATATATACCTTAGCAACACTTATCGTTTGCTGCTCCATTGCTTCATGTATTGTTGCCCTGTCATGCTCTCGCATGCTATACATCATGATGAGAGTGTTAGACTGCAATTCTTCTTAAAGTCTCTCGACAGCAAAAGAATCAGATATTAAGTAAAAGAATGTCTGGAAAAACCAGCTACCAAATGAATTAGTATATAATAAGTTACAATGATAAAACTACGCATAGTTACCAATCCTAGAACACAGTAGATGGCACATTAATCTGTATCTCTTTAGGGAAAAGCAGTATAGGTGATTCCCTATACTGACATTAATCTGTCATTGAAGGAAAAACCCAAATGATACTTCATTACTCAGGGCTGTCCACGAGTACAACATATTGAGATGCCCTACAACAGTTGCATGTATGAACTACTCAACTTTTGTGGTCTTAAAGATCATTCATGATTTAGATCATCTGTGATTTTTCAACAGCAGAATAAACTAGTAAGCACATCTTGCTCGTGCAATCTAGAGACCACCCGAATGTTATTCCACCTCAACATCGTAAGGTTATTGCTGCTATCCTCCATAGTATAAGTTCGGAGATCTTGTTTCCCCTCCTCTCAAGTATCACAGCACAATAGGAATCTAATACATTAAAAGCAGTTAGTTCACTGAAAAAACTGATATTTTTTTGAATATTTCCCTCCTCGTCTGGTCATTTATTTTCTTTTCTATCAACAACTAAAAGGGAGCTACAAGCAGGTTTCAGTATCTCATCAATCTGCTATATTGTTTATCCCGCTTTAATACCCACAACAGCCGCTTTTGTTGGATCTCACCCATTTGGTCTCATCTCAGTTGAAATTTGAGAAAGATTGTTGAGTACCTACCAAAGCTTTGCCCTGTTTCAAAGGTAAAATGTTCTGGCAAAAGGTTCTCTACAAAGCAGTTGCTCTCTGAAATTGCTGGTTTTCCCATGAACAAATAAGTAGTCCCCTCTTCTAAGCCAACATATTTCCTCGTACTTTCAAGCCTTAAATCATCTTCTGTTGAAATATTTTAAACTTGTTTCTTGCATCTTTGGTGTATAATCTGGTTGCTCAGCTGACTCTATGGCTGTAAGTATATGTATGTCATCCATTATTGTTGGAGAATTTGATGGGAAGTTAGATCGGTCATATCATAAGGTTTTATCATCCAAAGTAGTGGCAAGAGGCATGAAGACACATAAGACAGCACACAATTCCATCCAATCATAATGTTTCCAATTTTAGAGTAATCCAGGAAGATATATATAGATCACAAAACATTTGCTATCATTGTCATTATTCACCCAATCATGTCTACTTGAAGCCAATGATTTTTGTCACCCACCATTTGGCCTTACCTATTGTTATTGTGAGAAAAGAAAATAAATATTTTTAAAAGACTGCTAGTTATGTCCTTGGGAAAAATCCGACATAAAGCTTAGTAGTGTCAAATTCCTAAGTTATTCAAAATGTCTTTGTGAGTATCAACACGGAGAAGAATTTCCTGAGCAAACAAATGATGACGACATGCCTTAAATTTAAAATTTCAGGTATTGTTGCTAAGAGAAAAATATTAGGAGATGGATAATAAAAAGCACTGAGGCAACTACATAACCGAGCATCTAAATTATGATCTAGTAATCATATATGTACACGCGATGTGCCACAAGTCTTAGATGCAGTATACCAGATCAAGATGACGTTTTTAAATCTTATGAAGCCACTACATTCTATTAAGGGATTGTGAGAAAGTAAAAGACACTATATAGGGCAGTAAGATTCAAAGAATACAGGAAAAACATAACTGACCCTTTTTAAACTGTATTTAAAATTGAAGCAGAGAGATACTAAGTATATAATTAAGTGAGCCAAACCTATCAAATTCGTCTATGCAGCACAATCCACCATCAGCCAAAACAAGTGCCCCAGCCTCAAGCATCCATTCCCCTATTGATAAAAAAAAAGGTAGAATGGCATATTAACGATGGTAAAATGAATGAAGAGGATAACAAAAATAAGACAACAGCAACCAGGTTAGAAGTAGAAAACCAGAAGGCAATATTATGAATTTCATCTTCACAATTATTGATTTTGTTGATTCAAAACTAACAACGAGGTTTAATCATTTTCAAGAAGTCAAATCTTTCAAAAGATTTTGATTCCAGCTGCACAATTTGTGGAGCTCCAAATCTTTTCACTTTCATGCTTAATTATAAAGAAGGTTACTACCAGAATAAGTAGTTTTTTGAAACTTTATAGTATAGATTTGGTTACCAAAACAATCTAACAATAAATTCTGCACAGATTTACATAAACCTCTTACATTTTCTTCTGCAAAACAAGTATACAACATTTGAACATTAGCTGTTGTTAATGTAGCATGTATTGCCTAAGATAAGTACGACAATTAGACTCTAAACTCCAACAATTCCGAACATAATTTTCAATTTGGCATAGAAAAGCCAATGAAGCAAGTCGAACAATTAAAAATTACAGGAGGTAAAGCAGACAAGGAAATAAGCCAATGATATATTAAAGAAAGTAACAGTGATGCTATATCAGCAGTATACGATGTGTGCTGGCGCCTGGCGATTGGCTTAGTTAGTATCGACAATTCACACAGCCCCCTTTAGTCTTGACTTTTGACATGCATCTGCATGCTGGCATAGTCAGCACTCAGCATGGCACAATCAGCACATCTCCACTATGCGAATCTGAAATCATTGGTAGCTAGGCACATGCTACAATACCAAATCTTGCCAAGCCAGTCTAATGCACGGCAAGCCTTGTAAATACAGGTAGGTTAGTGTCATGCCTTCTGATGCAGAAACTTAGTATAGGACACTTGTTAAACGATACTGATTTCTCAAAAAAACGACTCTTAAACAAACCTTAGGTTAACACGGCACAGTCAGAATGTACGCATGAGGGGGCTTGAACACAATAAGTTACAAAGCTACAACAAAGGCGAGTATCACCAATATTCGCAAGTATCAATTTTGAGCTCTAAAGTCACAAGACAAAAAGTACCTCCGTCCTTGACAGCAGTAACAGTTAAACCTGCACTGGTGCTTCCCAAACCAGTTGTAATCACAGATCGGTTGCTTAATTTAGCGGCAAACTTCAGAAATTGAGACTTCCCAGTGCCTAGAATGCAATAAAATACTCATGAGCTGCTTCTTTTCCAATTATTTTCATTATTTAAATCACATACTGACTAATTCAATTAAAGAACACTATCTAAAAATTCTCTCTCTATGTATGCAACAACTAATGTGCCTCTCCATGCAAGAGTTGACAAATTTCTTGTGGTTAAAGAAAGCTCAATATATTCGGCAACACCAGACAAGGCTTGTCTGTTGCAGTTATCATAGCTCAACTGAATGTGCAAGGTTAGTATGGAAAACAATTACAATGCCACAAGGAAAGAAACACCCCGTAAAAATTGAAAACTCTCTGCTTTGAGTAATTATGCACCACCAAAATTAATCAGCTACCACACTGTAGTATCATGAAGACATAGATAATGAAATAGCTGTCTGGATTCAGAATACATGCCCAGTGGAAAGAAAACTTATTGGTCAAGAACGTCAGACATGTGTTATGTGTTCACCAGCAAAGTCAAAAGTTCTATCATATAAAGGAGGAATGCCTTATGGACTAGTTCGACTATGATAGTGTTCCCTATCTACATAAAATTCTTGCACCATCAACTCATAGCTAACTTCCTTGGATAAAGAAAATTTTGTTGGCTCCATAAGTGCTTTAGCCTTCATCCTTGTAAGAAGCAATTTTGTCCATCATTACTTCCTTCTAGGTCTTCTCTGGCAAGCATCGGAAATTACTTCAGCATCCTTTAGCCACACTCAATCTATTTGAACACATAATTTGAACACATAATGGTACTAGAAAGTACATACCAATAACAATGACATTGAAGTCATACGAGTTCTGATATTTGTAATTTCTCTTGCAAGAATGGCAAGCATATACCAAAATTACTAACTGAAAACCAACAGTAACACAAGTTGCAATAATCAGATATTCATAGTCCACATGAAATACCTGGGTCACCAACAAGAAGCATGTGAGGTTCTCCGCGAACCTTCGTCCCCAAAGCATCAACATGTTGCACTCCTCCAATCAATGTTAGAGCAACTGAAGTTTGATTCAGTAATCAAGATAACTCAAGGTGAAACTATCAGATTGTTTATTAAATCAGCCAAAAAATGATGCAATCTGGTAGCTTTTGGCAATGTAAGGAGGGGAAAAAAACAGTACATACTCAATTCGGTAGTTTGTAATAATTACCAAACCAATTATAATGCAATTAAATGCTTGTGAAATTGCATACCTGCAAGCTTCACTGTGAAAAGCCCAAAGATTTGAGGACAAATTCCCTGCAATATGGTATTTCTTCCTGCAGCACCCATGAGCAGAACAGAGCGTTATGAAATGTTGATAGACTATCAAAAAGCTAAAAAGACTTGTTGCAGAATAATATCTTTTCAACAGTAAAGCAGAAAGTAAAGGATGAGTTATTTTTTGATAGAGAGTGGACCTAGAACACAGATAAACCATTTCAAAATACGACATATCCATACGCTAGGGATTATGATTTGCATGTTCAACAGATTTAATCATCAAATCTATAAAAAACAATATTAGTCGAGTCAGTATACTCAGTATACGAAAATTCTCTTCATATCCAGAGGTGGTAAAGAGGAGGACTAGGATATTAGAGACTTAGACTGATGATTATGTCCAAGTTGGTCTAAGTTGGATGCAAAATTTCAAAATTCATGTGACTTCGGGTCCAAATATGGGTCCATTGATTAGATGGAGGAAAAGAAATCAACATGATTTCTGTAATACAATTACTGCAAAATCAATTTAAAGCTTACACATTACTATTAAACCATGTAAATTAGGGAAAGAAGATCTAAACATTTCCTTATCGAAATAATGGAACAAGGGAAAGAAGATATTTTGGAAAAAAAAACAAAAAGAAAATATTGCATAGAAACAATGGAAAGTGAACACAAATTGGATATACCAAAAAGTCCACTATGTATTTCACCAGATATTACAAAATATATCAATTATCAATTAACTTACTAAATATAACTTTTTATACATATTTTAGTTAAGTGTAAGGTAGAAAGCTGGGACCCAGCTGGATTGTGCATTCATGTATTAGGCATGTACCTGGAATCCAAGCTTCTAATATTTCTTATCCTGGTCCTTCGGTCTTAGGGTCCTGATAGGATTAGGGGTGAAAACGGTAGAATACAGTCAGATTTTTGACAAAACCATATCCGCGTTCATATTTTTCTTCGGATGCGAGGATGCGGAGATGTGTCGAAGGCTAAATTTTTTTTTTAACTATATCCGCTTAAAATGGATTCAGATTCAAATATGAGTCAGACTCGTATTTGGATATTATTTGGATAATGATATATACTAGTATCCATATATAAATATGAACTAAAATTAGAGCGAATAAGACACACAATACAATTAAAGGTTCACACTTGTCTTCAAATTTTGTATACCTACAAATTTCGTATACCTATATTTTGTTCAATAAAATTTAATATTGGGGCTTTTGCTTATTTACCCTTGACTACTATTCAAAATTTTCAAATTTATCCTGAAATTACCCAAATACCCTTCTACCATTAGTAAACCCTAGGTGTTTGGAAATATTTGAAGGGATTTTTGGAAATCAATAAGGGCATTTTGGTCAACCAAGGGTATTTAAATATTTTTAAAGTTTTTGAGGGTATGTTAGATATTATCCCTTTAATATGTTAACAAATATAAATGCAATTTTAACATGAAATTCATAATGAAATCAATGAAGAACACGATAGAAAACCACTTTATCCCACTACAATATATATTAACATTCCTCTTATCTCTTAGGGGTGAAAACGGTCGAATATGGTCGGAGTTTTTAAGGAATCATATTAGCATCCATATTTTTTTTTTTTTTTTCGAATTCGAATTCGGATACGAATATGTGTCGAATGCTAAATTTTGACATCCATATTCGCATCCTATCGACAGTGTTTATCCTAACCACTTTCACCCCTAGATAGGATCCATGTCAGTCACTGGGTAACTAGGTCAAGTTACAGCTCTAGGGCACAGAGGATTGGCCAATCAGAATTTCCAAGAGACAGAAATACAGGTATGTTATCAGCATCTCTACAACTGCAGCATACTATAAAAATGTACAAGTTGGCAGCACCTCTCAATGGAGTATCTCGACATTCTGACCAGAATTGCTCAAATTTCTTGATAACATCATGAGGAATGTCAATCTCCGACTTCAATTCATTAGTTCTCCTGGAAACATCATAATCAGAATGTGTGAACCCCAGAGCATATGCATAAAAAAAAGCTACACTAAAAACACCAGAAAGTCAACCAGTCAATTTGCTCTGCTTAAGATATGTTGTTACATCAATGGTGAAATTTACGCAATGCTGTACTGAAATCTGATAACTGAACCAAGTGCAGTTCCACATAGATAAAAATCATGATAATAGCCAGACATAAGATTATAGAAGCCAAAATTCAAACTTGAATATCCACTACACAATTTATGGAAACGGCTATGATGAAGGGAAAAGGGGGTAAACTGCACTATTAGCCCCTGAACTTCTTAGAAAATTTTTCTTTGCATTTTTCTCCCTGACCTTTATAAATGGATAAGAAGCACCTTGTACTTATATAAGCAGTCCATCCAAACCCATTATTTCCCACCGACAGAATTGAAGGAGTTGCATCTTCAATTTATGCATTGTTGCAAAAAAGAATGCCCTTATCTTTCATTTTTGTGGATTTTGATCTGATTTGATCCAAACCCAACCCTAAGTCTGTTCTCCTCTCTTGAAATTCTACTACTTCCTTTCCTTCAATACGTGACGGCAGTTATACTCTGCTGAAGCATGGCAACCACATGCTGTGGCTATGCTAGTGGCTCTTTCATTGCTCAGTTAAGAAGCGGAAGCTGAAAATTAAAAGAATCTTTACCCAAACATAAACAAGATAAGAAAGCCACAATTTACCAGACAAAATTAGCAACTAGCACAGGATCAAGGTCACAACGCACATCCTTTAAGTCCGATGACCACTTAGCTGATAAAACCCCAGTCACTATGACATCATCTGAAGCCAAAAAAAAGAAAAGGAAAGAAAAAAAGGAAACAATCATTGACATATCAGTGAACTATGTGAAAACTAAATGCAAAAAAGATTAAAATTGGAAGATTGATGACCATTAAGGTGTACAACACAATGCCCAATCTAATCAGCTTATGATATCATGTTGCCTACTTTTCACGACAGATGGAGTGCATGAGGGCACCAAGCTCCATCATCCCAAACATTTTGAACTTCAGTGTACATGCTAAATGCTGACACTGACAGAGAAGATTAATCGAGTAAAAGATGCAGTCCAAAAATGTTGCACCCCTACTTTGCACCAAGAACAAGCTAGCTTCAGTTGACTAGAGGAAGTCAAAGTAATCAATTTTTTATCAAGATATAAAATGAATCGTAGTAAGCTCAATAGAATCAGGAAAGATAAAGGGCACTAGAAGCAAGATTTAGAAGGCAAATAAGAAGCAAGAACTGTCTCAAGCAATAATATTTCTAATCCTATGAAGAGCAAGGCATTATAAAACCTAAAATAACAAGGAGCGTAGGAAGGTGGCACCTCCAGCTTTGACAATGTCAACTAAATCATCCATTAAAACTACTGGTATTGAACGAGGAATTGATCCAACGTCTAAAAGTTGCGCGCTTTCTTGGATTTTTATGTCTTGGTAGTCGTGGCATGCCATACTATCTTCCACAAATTGGAAATGTGTCCCCTCGCAGCCTTTAGACCCCTGAACCATTAGCAGAAAATTTATCAAGTTGCTGCAGAATGGTCGAAAGGTGAATTCAAAGAAGTCAAAATCTTATTAGAATATGAATGATAGACAACTGAAATGAAATAATACATAATTTTTGCCTCCAAATCACGAAGGGATTTAGGATAACTATAAAAGAAAGGACATTATATTGTTTCCCATAAAGAATCACAACAGCAGGAATGCCCATACTCTGGATGGGCATGAAGTAGGGAGGACGACACGGTTTCCAGTCTCCATCTCCGGATAAACTTTGAATCTATAGAAGATAATCAATTAGTTGATGTGCTCAAAGACGATCAATCAAATAAAAAGAGTTAAGAGCCAAGAAAATCTAAAGAATCAAGGAAAACGCTGATACTCAGGCAAGATAAAGCAAATAAAAAATATATACCAGTGAGGCCCAAGAGTTTTTGATCAAAAAAGTACAAAACATAAAGGAAGATGTAAAGCAATCTCAGCTAAGAGGATTATCATTGGAATGAGTTTGAAACAACGCATTAGCTTTAGCCTTTAGCACAACGAGGAAAACTTTTTAACCACATTGCACTAGAAAAAAAGGTGAAGATGCAACTTAAATAGGTTTCAAGGCTTCTTGAGTATAGGAATGGCACTGAGAACCTTTAGTTATGTATTAACTAATTATGCCCAGAGGTCATCATTCGTAATTATGACAGCCTAAACCCAATCCTAGTTTGTATGCAACAACCACTAAACAAGCAATAGAAGCCAGCATTCAAACTTCATTACAATTTTATAATATTTTTATCAGGCATAAGCCGCTACGAAAGATAGATGCTTCAAAATAACATTTAAGGGCTCAAGAAACTACAAAAGATTTTCTCATAAGAAAAATTACTAAGGCCAAAAATCAAAATTAGGCCAGTGATAAGAATTCCAATGCATCCAGCAATCTCACAGGCCACAGTAGATCAACACAAGAAGATTATCTCAAGCAAATTAAAGCATATTATATAAAGATTCGAGCGATATATGGACGAGACAGAAGGTATAGCACGAGTTCTTGCCTGTGCTTGCACTTCCTACACTGATACTCCCGCTCACCTTCTATCATCTTGACTGCCCCGGATCTTATAACTGTCCCCTTCAGAGTAAGAAGGAACCCTCGATGCTTGACCCTCACCCTCCCGATGCTCGGAAAAGTTTCTGTGAGAATCAAGAACCATTACTTTCAGGGATCAAGCTACTTTTCATTCATAAAACATCCAAGAAAAGATTCTCTTACCAGGGCATTCCAAGGGGGATCCACTGACGTTGATCCGGACATGGATATAAGCCTTCTCGCAGGCGCTCCCCCTCAGATCGTCCGAACCGTTGAGAACGACGCGCTAGGAACACGATCGGAGGTGAAATCAAAAGATCAAGAACAGGGGAAAGATCAACTCAAAACCGAGAAAAGATGACGAGAAGGGGACTTACGTGTGCGCGGAGAGCAGCTTCGTCGAAGAGAGGTAGGAAATCTGAGGGGCGGGAGAAGAGGTGGTGGGCGAGTCTAGGGTCGAACTCAAGGATCTCGGCGAAGCTGAACAAGATGATAATGGCGATGATGGCGATGGAGGACGAGGAGGAGGAGGAGGAGGGGGAATGTACCTGATGATGAGAGGGTAATGGAGCTTGGGATCGGGGGAGAGGAGGATGGAGCGGAGATCCGGGGAGTGGTAGCGGAGGAGGAAGGAGGCGAAAGCTTGGATTAGGGCATCGGGGTTTCCGGGCACCGCCATTGGGAGAAACGGAGAGCGCTTGGGCGGGAATGAGCGTGCCGAGTCGATCGTTAGGGAGAGCTATAAATAAGCGGCTGAAAACGTCGGGATTCGGACACGTGGCGAACCGGTGCGATCGACGGTGGATTTTGGTTCGCTCACATGGGCCAATCCTGGCGAGCCCAACTCTCCCTATTGGGCCATTATGGGCCGACCCTAGTGTGACAAATTCCAACTACCCGCACCGGGTTGGGCCGGATTTTGTTATGACCGGACCGGTTAAGACGTGTCTGGGTGCTATTTACGTTTTTGTTGGATTGGGCTTGGGAAATAATTTTGAATTTGGGTAAATTATGTTGCTTGTCTCCAAACTTTTTAGCTAAATTTTGAAATCCAATTCATGTTGGTTCTTTCCCAACTAACAGAGAGATCGAATCATCACATATATGAAATTGAGCGTAATTTTGTAAATAAAGACCTTACTTGTTTCTCCAGAAGAGATTGAAAACATGAACGAATAGTTGCCTCTGCTCCCTTTTGGTCCCTGAATATTTTAGCTGGATATTTTGCATTCACTTTTTCAAAGCGCTTTACTTAATTTATTGTCATTTCATAATTAGGGAAAACATGTCAACATCCGATGTATCTATGCATTCGTGCATCTGCATCATACAACTATTTTTTTTTTGAGAGAGAAAGATAACATGCTATCCGTTTCGTTTATTTTTTTAGAAATAAATTTAGTTGAAAATGTGAAACAACTAGGCTTCGAACTTAGGACCTCGAGTACCAACCACCAAACCTTTTGTCACTTGCGCTAGGGACGATCGGTTGCATCATACAACTATTAACACTCACACGCATTGGATATTTCAGTCCCTAAACACCAATCGGGTTAAATTCTTTCCTCTATTTCAAATTAAGAGGTAGAAAAACAATGTGAGCTGGATGGAAGACCAAAAGACATGGAGTGTGCAAATGTACAAAATATGGAGATAAGATGAATTAAAATGAAATACTTTTATTGGTTGTATATAGCATAGTTGGCTAAAGATTTTATTGTTGATACCAGAGGTTTCAAATTCGAAACCTTGTTGCTTCACATTTTATATAGAGTTAATTGTAATAATAATAAAAAAAATGAAAGAGCGAATAGTTTGTTACACTTCTCTGTAGAAAAAAAAAAAATAAAGCACTTTCAAAAATTTGTCATTTCTTACTTCTTAATACTGTTGATTGAATTGCAGTGCACATTGGCCGAAAGCAAATTAAATTTTTTAATGCACTCTATAAAATATTTGATAGAATGAAATTTATCATGCACCCACCTCTCTAGGCATAAACAATTTATGTCGATGTCGAATGAAAACCTTAGAAATCTGTTTACTCTGAATGTTTGGTTTTCTAAAAAATATTTCAGGAAATATCTTTTTCTTTGGGATAGTATCTTTTCTCCGGTTTGTTCCTATGAACACTAATTGTTTTAAAAAAAATAATAATCTTACAAAATAGTACTGTTTTTATTTTTAAAATTTTTATCTTAAAAAATTATAGTAAAAGGATACTTTAAATAATTTTTAAAAAAACATTAATTTGATTATGATCTATTCCGCGAAAATACGGATTGTGCCAAAGATGCAAAATTGTTTTCTTTTTTTCTTTAGAATTTTCTTTCTATTAGAATTAGAAAAAGAAGATGAAAAAATTCCAATGGATTTAAAATGAGAACTTTTTGAAAAAACTAGATGCCCCGAAATGCGAAAGCATAACTATAAGAAAAGCTAAATCCAGCTCAATCATGTAATTGCGACCACACAGCCACATACATTGCATTATCTACTTAAACATTTTTAACATGATCTTAGCATTAGGAACCCCAAATTCCCAACACACTAGCCCACTTTATGTAAAACAAATGGAAACTCCTATACTTATCCATGTCGCTTCACAAATAAACCTCTCAATTTGTTTGGCTCCTCCCCATTCCATGCAAACCCTTCCTACGACACACCTCACCAAAACCAGCACCTTTACATTCGCTTGCCTCTCAAAAGCCCTACATCGAGCCCTTTTGTTTAAGTTTAGGGTGAAATGTACAACCAGTCCATATATCATTCCGCCATTTTAACTTGATCCTCACCCCATACTTTTAACATAAACACTTTAATTTTCAGACATAAGATATGCCTAATTTTGCTTTTCTGAAATAACCATTTTTCTTTCTATTGTGATTCATATTGTTTAATTAAATAGCATTCATAATAAGAACTTTTTTTATAGTTGTAAAATTTTGAGGTTTTAGCTTCTTAGAAGATTTTACAAGTTAATTTAGCATCAAATTTTGAGAAAATAAGATAAAGGCAGGACATGATGTACTTTTCTAAATATTTAATCAAAATTTTCATCAACTAGATATTATAAGTTTCTTAAATAAATAAAAATTTGACTAAATAAAGTATTTATACATCCGAACATGATGTAAAGAACAATAATATATACAAAATAATAATAAATTAATCCTTTTTTTTTTCCACTCTTTCTCGAGGCCTTGAATGCCTCACCCCTGTAGCCTAATTCATCTCTCTTATGAATGAAGCGGGTAGCATGCTACCTTTTTCTCAACAAAAAAAAATAATAATAATAATATATACAAAAGTTTAAGTTGAAAATAATACATAAATTAAGTTGCCATTAGTACAGGAACTGCCCATACATTGCACCCTTAACAAGTTTATTTAATTTATTTAATTCCCCTGTAACTCCTCCTGAGTGGGCTTTATGCGACAGGGGCGGCCGCACGGGATTAAACTATGCGGGGACGGGCATCACGAGAGATCACGTCGTCCGAGGGTGCGGAGCACGTGCGGGCTCGCCACGCCCGAGATGGCCTTCGGTCGGGGTGGCAGGGGACACCGCACGTGCGGGCGGTTCGTCGTTGATATTTACGCGGGCGATCCCGAGATGATTGGTACACGCGGCGCTCATTTATTGGCGAGAATTGGGGAGTGGGGCCGGCGCACGTGGGAGGCTCGCTCAGCGGACGAGCGAATTCCCGGATTGGACGTCGATGATATAAATATCAAGATGACCTGCTTCTTTTTTTTATAAAAAAAAAAAAAAAAAATTTATGCATACCTTTTTTTCTCACAACAGCGCAAGAACACACAGTTGTTATGATGAAATTAGGAACGTCATTATTGTAGTTTATACAACAAATTAGTTAGATTTTCTTTGATTCTATCGTAGAATGTGTTCTACTTTTTCTTTCATAGAGGCAAAAAATATAGAGTACGAAACTAAAAAACTTATTTAGAAGCTCAAACTCTTATAACTACACTATAGTATACTCCACAATTTTGTAATTTTTTCCTTTTCAGTGCTTGGTATTAAAAAATGCCCGATAGCGAACTAATGATACTTATATTTTGAAATGCGTCGAACTAATGATACTTATATTTTGAAATGCGTCGGATAATACTTTCTTCTTTTTTCTTTTTTTTTTAAAGAAAGAGATAGCAAACTATCTGCTTCATTCATTAAGTAAAATAAATTAGGCATACAACATGAAAGCAGCTATGGCCTCCGAGGCAGAGCAAACAAAGAAAAAAAAGTGACGAGTAGCATAAGTGAAAAAGCAGGTAAAAAGACGGGGAAGGAAAAAGACGACGGAGTATGAGCCTGGGAGTGGCTTAGGTCAGCTCGGTCCAAGAGTTAAGCAGAGTCTTAATACGGTCGAGGGCCCGGAATGCATTTGGAGAATTCGTTTAGAAGATAATGTTATTTCTTTCCGTCCAAACCACCCACCACGTTACAGCCAAATAGGATAAGGCTTTCTTATAGTTAATATTGTTCACTGGGCCTAGTTTTAGCCAATTAATAAACTTTTATAAGAATAAGGGCATGCATCCAAGCACCGATAAACACTACAAATGCATGCAACATGTGGCGACAAACCGACATTTGTTTTCTCCCCAGCGACAAAATACAATTCACAAAATACAAGAAACAAGAAATTCCCAACAATTAAACCATCTCAAGTAAATCAACCGCCCCTCCTCGCGCCACACCAGATCTGTATATATATATAGATAACCACCACCCCCACCCTTTGCGCACCCCAAGCCAAAACATAGCAACAAGAAATAGAGAAAGAGATAAAAAGAGAGAGAGAGAGAGAGAGAGAGAGAGAGAGAGAGATGGGTAAGAGTGATAATGCGGAGGAGAGCAGGTGCAAGAAGCACCCAAAGCACCGGGAGTCCACCGGCGTGTGCCCATTTTGCCTCAGGGAGAGGCTCTCCCGCCTCTCATCCTCCCCCTCCTTCTCCTCCTCCGTAACTTACCCTTCCTCCTCCGCCGCCGCCGCCGCCTCCTCCTCCTCCTCGTCGCCGTGTCTGTCCGACTCCGACTCCGAATTCTCCTCCTCTCTGGCCACCTCCCCCGTCCACCCCGCCACGAAGAGGTCACGGCTTGCTCTTCTCCTCAGGGAAGACGCGGGGTCGAACGCCGAGCCGCTGAAGAAGTGCCGGTCGCTGATTCTGGTGGTCGGGCGAGGGACGGAGGACGTCGACGACGACGACGACGACGACGAAGCGAAGGACTGCAGCAACAACAACAACATGAAGAAGAAGAAGAAGAAGAAGAAGAAAAGGAGGTTTTGGTCTAAGTTTTTGAGCGGCCCCAGCGTGGGGAGGGAGGGAGGTTGCTCCTTGACGCACTCCAAGACCCTCAAGGAGAGGCCGGCTACCAAGTGGGTGTTGTTCTCCCGAGTCGTAGGTGTTGTTAATTAGTTGTTATTTGCTAGGCTAGTGAGTATCGGTGGTCTTGTTTTAATGCGTTCAATTCGTGTCTGCTTTGGTTGTGTGGAAACTAAGAAAAGGAGTCACCTTGTGTAAAGAGTAGAGAAACAGGTGTAAAAAGAAAAATGTGGGGATCGAGTTGTTCGTATTTTCGGTTTCAATTATATATGTTTCAGTTTGATCTTCTTAATTCTTTTGCTTGAAGACCATTTGGAGATCTGTGACACGTTTGCCAAGGGTAATTAATAATTATTCCATTCATGGTAAAACTCTTATTTAGTTTCTCAATCGGATCAAAAATATATCTAATTTATTATATCGATCAAGATCCTTTTGTCAAAAAGTTTAATTGATTCGGGAGAAAATTAAAACATCTGCCCGAAATATTATTACCACATGGCACGGGAATTTTTGTCTGACTTGACAGATTTTTCTAGTGTAAAAATCTTTGATAGAAGGAGTACTAGGGAAAAAAACTGGAAATAAGAAGAAAAAAAACATATGCCTCGGCATTTGTTAGAGTCATCACCATTTCAGATATATATAGGCTGAGCTAAAATGAGAAAATTTTGAAATAATACCCCGTTTTAATGAAAGCCCAAATTGCATGCATAATAGACAACTAAAACAACTATCATTACATTACAACCCCGCTTGGGTCAGTTGATAGGTAATTCTCTCTTAGACATATTCTGTTTAGAGCGAAAAGTGCGTGTGCGCGTAAGAGGGGAAAAAAAAAAATCATCGCGCTCTGTTGCAAATATATTATATTCCTTTCATTTAATGTGGTCACAAGGACAGTACACAAAGGGAGAAAACAGCCAGAAGCCGAAGTATACAGGAATGCATATTTCCTCCAGAAACGAAAGCTTACTATCCCCAAACACAAGGCCCTCTACAAACCCCCACGTTCATGAACTATCTTCAATAGTTCATGCAAATAAAGATCCACCAAAACCACTATGAGATCTGTACATTTTTTTCTTTCTCTTCCTTTCTTAATTTGCCAACAATAGTATGAATTCCTTTTACTGTGGTAACTCATCTTTTAAGTCTAAATCCAAAATTAATGTGTCTGCTATCTTGCTGATCCTGAATTTGCTACGTCTGTATCCTCATCATCATCCACAATGTCAGAACCACCATTCCCGCCCTTCGGTCTCTGCTTTAATCTTTGGAAAATTTCATCGAGAGACTCAGAAGAGGAGACCCTAGTGTGAATAGCCTGCCCCTGAACTTGCCGCAGAGGAAGAAACTTCTTTGCTCCCACATTCGCTTTGAAATTCTGAAAGCCGCTCTTCATTGATGTCCATGTAGACGCAAGCCCTGCTGACGGGGTGGCGACTGAACTATTAGACTGCTTATTATCAGAATGGCCTGCCTCGAGTAAAGATACAGAAGTCGATGAAATCTCTTTAGACCCTGAATGGGATGACTTGTTTTGCTGATCTCTTATAGCAATATACTTGTTCGACATAGTTTCACGGCTGTTACCGTACTTTCGGTCCTCTTCTTTGAGATTTTTCGACCGACCAACTTTAATGTCCTCCTTGGATGAAGGCGTCAATTTCATCTCCACTATGTTTTTATCCTGAGTACAGTCAATGCATAAGAGAATCAAAGAGAATGGAAGAAATAAGGGTTATCAAATGCAAAGGAACACTAGAGAGATTTCTTTGCCTCAAACTAATTATGCTATGTTTTTGCCAAGCGCTAATCGGTCGGCACATTCAATTTCTTAACACAGCATACGACATACCAGGGATGGGTTTCCTGATTCGACATCTGCAGTTGTACTGTTAAAATTTCTTGCCAATGGAATAACTTGCTCGCCAACTTTACATCCTTGTTCAAGCCAAGACCTCTCTGCAGAAAATGTAAGCAGCCAGGTGTACAGGTTAATTTACACTAGACATTCTACAAGAAACAAGTTGCACTATGCCAACATCAAAGAGACCATGACACCCTATTTAAGGTTTGGAATAGACGGCTGTAGACTTGATAATAGAAGGGAGATTTGATAATAGGCTTATTATGGACTTGGCAAAAATACAGCAGTCAATGAATGACATTAAAAATACAAAAGAGAATCTTGCGTGATAAGAGTTGAAATATGTTATTACAGTATTCAGGCAAATTAAATCAAACAAATCAAAGTCAGGCAAAATCAGTAGTTAGTATGATTCTAAATGGCCAGAAGGCCAGAAAATACATGCCCGAGAAATTTCTCATTTTGCTACTCGCTTCAGCCTGCTATATCCAGTGAGCAAATAACAGCATAAAAGGAAAAACGGTGCATAACAGAAATACCAGCATACTCGGATAAAAGATAAGAAAGTCTGTTGCACAAGGATGGATGAGGCATCGAATATCGAATATAAAAATTGATGTTTCACCTTTCTGAAGGATAATCATCCCAGATGGATCGAACCCATCCATATCCTCCTCTTCGCTTTGAAATTTGATCTTTTTCCAGCTTCCAAAAAAATCAATTACTCGTCCAAAGAAATTACTAGCAACAAGTAGGGTGTAAATGACCATAATAAGTGGATAGATTTTGTTAAACCCTTTTCCAAAGAAAGGGACTGCATCGTCAATATTGCCCATTCTCTGCATGACAGTACATAAGGCAACTATTAGTCATTTGTTAAAGTATTATGAAGAATAACTATTGGCAGTGTCAATACCTTTTCAAAAATGGTTTTGGCATTACCACCAAGACGAATCAGATTCAAGAAATTATAAGAAATAGGAGGTGCATATCTTGCTACCATTCTGCAGAAAACATTTTATTAAAACAGTTGAAATTAGTTCACTAGCTTAGATACAAAGTTGATGAACTTAAGAGAAAGCAAAACCAGAAAACTTACGAGCAAATCATAAGCAAGCTAACTGCGCTTGTCTGTCTTGGAGTTAATGAATAAAACATCAGCATTCCAATCTTGAATAATGAATAATATGTGCAAAGGCACATATACATTAGAGGAACAAATGCAGCAATCTGCAAAGTACCAATAGTGTATAATTAGCCCCTTAATCAGGATATTTCATCATCTTTGGTAATGGATAAAGGGGTGAAATCATATCAAATTTTGTTCCTTGCCATTAATTTTAATAAATAGCACACAAGTAATTGAAAATTAACAAATGGATATTCCAACCCATTTCAAAAACAAAAGGTTACATGTACAACGAGAAATTTTACGAGAACTAGATCTACAACAAGTTTCATAGAGAATTATCCAACAACCATCCAAATATAGGCATGAGTGACTCATTCCACTTGAGTTTTTCAGAAGTCATTTGAATCTTCATGCGTATTTCCCTTTTTTTAATTAAGAAAACAATTTTCATGTGTTCTGATCTAAAATGTCTTAAAAAAGATTAAAACATTTAGTTTTTTTAATATAGCTATGAAATCAGCGGTTTATTTTCATAGAGCAGATAAAATATATTATCGATTATAGAAACTGTTTACCTGGACTAAGACCTCCTGCTTTCCAACAGCATTAATAAGAATGGAAAAAAGAGATAAATCAACCCCACTTGGCAATAAAGTCGCCTCAGCCAATAGGATGGCAACTGACATACAACCTAACATCACAGCCAAGGCTTTCTGAAGCTGTTTTCTAAGTATACAACGCCATAAGAATTCTGGAAAACAGGAAGGAATCTCAACGTTAACTTAAAAGGCACAAATATAGCTCAAAAATACTAATTATATCAGTTGAAATAATATAATATAACAGAGATTTATTGCTTATTAATAACTAGATGTAATCGAAAATTTCACTTTCTCCTCAGTAATCTTACAGCTAGCTGAAAAAAGAACTTAATGCAAAAAAGAAATATAAATTCTTCAAGCTAGATCAGGAATGTACCCATAATATCAAGAAAGGATCCTAGTGTGCCTGATCGGCTTGGTCTAAAACTTGAAACGTATTTCCTGCAACAGTGAACAGTCCCAGGATTACATGTGGATGCAAATGGATGTAAATTATCTACATGTTGAGAGAGGAAAAGTTTAGCACAAGCCATATATCCAATAACAGAGTCTTCAAACAATCGGAAGGCAGAAGAAATTTAGAATGTCAAATCGGATGAGTAAATCATTTCTTGGTTTTTAATTTCAAGAAAACCTGATGTTTTGACCAGATCAAACTTACAATTTCAGAACATTCTAATAACAAATTCAGATGGTATAGAGAGTTTCAGCTCCTCAGAAAGCATTCCAGTTCTGGTGCTCTTTTAATTGTTAAGGGATGAAATCGCATTCTCGACATGTTTATATCCATCTGACTGTATATAAATAGCTTCATTTTTCATAGTAGATAACCGAATTGGTTGTTCCTGCTAGTAATCTATACATTTCAAAAGAAATAACTGAACTGCTTGTTCCTAGCAGGTAGATCAGTGCTTGTTCCTAGCAGGTCGATCAATCTGCATCAATAATGCATAGAAGTGGATCTCCTTTTCAAAGAGGTTATTTCATGTTTTATAATCAATCCATGGTGGGATAGATGAATTTAAGACCTATGATTTCCACGAGCCATTTAAGCTCTGCTCAAAATTTTGCCGGTTTAGCATTCCTTGGGTTATATCATATTAACATTCCTTGCCAGTTGCCAGTTGCCAGTTGCCAGTTGCCAGTTGCCAGTTGCCAGTTGCCAGTTGCATACAATGTTGCAGATAATCAAGTAAAGCTAAAGACTCCACAAATCATCTAGGAAGAATTGAATAAAACGTTAGAAGTTGCAAGCCTTTGTAATTGAATCCAACTAATCCAATTTATATGACATATACTTTTAAAAGGTTTGCATTGTGTCAACAGACTTTTCTGGACCTTCCTCTCAAAAGTCCATTAAATTATCTTAACAGAGGCTAGTGAATGTGGTACTTACATAAAAAATACTGATTCCAAGCTACAGAGAAAAGGAATGTCTTTGAGGAGAAAAGTATCGTCTTGGTAGCAAAAACTCGAACTAATTTTTTGCTGTTTGCGATCTTGCAATGATAGTTCAAAAATCACTCTTTTTTAGGTTGTTGACAAGAAATTTTGAAAGCAAAAAAAATAGTAGAAGACAGGAAAAGTAATAACAAACCATCCATTTGAATCGCGACGCTCATAATTCTTAATAGTATCTTCTAGTTCAAGGGCTTCCATTACATAAGTCATATATTCACTGCAAAAAGAAAATAAAGAAAAAAGGTAAATGTACAGACAAATTGTGAAGGAAGTGCTTTTTTATCTTACATAACATAAATTAGATACAGTACAAAAACATAAAAATAAGAATGAGAAATGCAAAAGCCTCCGATTCTTCATAGGCAAGAAAGAGAGTTGCATAAAAGAAGTATGCGCCACAAAAAGTAATAACTTTTGATAAGCCCATTAACCACACCTTTTGCATCTGTAGTACTCCTCCCGAGCCTTCCTAAGTTGACGTCTAAGTGCAGCCATTGTTTTATCATCAGTATCATAATCCATATCATTTTCTCCTAGTCTACCGCCTGAAGGCTTAAAAGATGGATCTTCCCTTAACTGAAAAGGAGAAAAGAGAGAGCGAAATGACAAATTAGTTGAATGATCAGGATAAATCATTAACCAAAAGTGACAAAATAATAATAATACAGTACCATTTGATGCAACATCTTATCAATAACATCCATATACGGTCTTAGAGGATCACGCTTGGACATTTGATTTGATGTGGCTTGTGCAACCTACAACATTCCAAACAGAATGCCATTTTTAGTTCTTTCACAAAAAAGCGTGCTTTTTAGAAAAAGAAAAAAAAACTTCAAAGCAGAAAAGAGTATACATACAACAATTGCATTTGAAAAATCTTGATGGGCCTCATCAAGCTTTAAAGCCATTTTCGCAACCCTATGTGAGAGAACCTTTTGACGGTGAGTCCAATCTGCATTCCTCCAAATGTTCCTTGGAATTTCACTTAGACCAAAGCCAAGAAGAAATGCACCCGTGACAAGCCCAAAGGTATTTGAGCATGCCATGGCTAAGCCCACAATACTTCCACTCCTGTAAGTAAAAGAGTTAACAACTAGATTTAGTCAATACAAGTCATCTAACAAATCTGCACATTATGTTGATAAAGTTCTTCTATAACAGTCACAAAGGCGTAAGTACTTGAATAAGAACGGGAATGAGTGTTTCAGTAAGGGTGTGTTTGGTTCCACGTAAAACTGTGAAAAAGAATTTTCGGTGGAAAAAAAAATTTCGGAGGAAAATAAATTTTACGCTCTCTAGTGTTTGGTTTGTAGGAAAGAAAAGTAGTTTTCCGTTACGGTTGTTTGGTTGGGAGGAAAAAAAGAGAGGAAAAGTTATAAACAAAAAATTATTATATATATATATTTTTCTTATATATTATATATTGTTAATATATAATAATTATCATATTACATATATTAGTATTATAATTTCTATTTACAAATAAAATATATTTAAAATATATTATAAAATAAGAATGCAATATAATATATAATAGTATATAGTATATATTTAATTTAATACTATAAATAATATATATATTTATAAATAATATTTATAAATAATATTATATAATAACATATTTATAAATAAAATAAAATACTATCTTTATATATATATATATATATATATATTATTATATATATATAGAGGAGGGAGAGGGAGTCCACAGTCCACCGTGGACTCCCTCTCATGCGGTCCACGAGGTGGAGGTCACCTCGTGGACTGCGCGCTGCTCATCGCGCCCGCCTCCAACGCCGCGATTTGGAGCGGCGAAATTTTTCATTTTCCGCTCGGAAAGAGTGGAAAACGAAAACCTCCCTTTTCCCTATGATCTGTAAAAAAAGTTTTCCGAGAAAATTTTTTTACGAGCAAACAAACGCCGGAAATTTACTTTTCAACCGAAAAAAAAATTTCGGAGTAGTTTTACGTCGAAACAAACAGCCCCTAAGCGACTTCATAATTCCTATCACAAAAAGGGCATAAAATATATAAGGATAGAAGAAAGTTACTCCGAACAATTCCACAAAGAAGAAAGAGTATAATGCAGACCGCAAAACTAATACAATTGTGTAAACATCCGTGACCAGACTTAATACTAAAGAAGCAGTCTGAGAGATATTTAAATGCAACAAAAGATAGATACAAACCAGTCTCGATGCATGATAATGAGCAGAATAAGTCCAAAAAGGCCAATAGATCCCACAATTGTGTAAAAGAGTAAGTTTACACGAATGCTTGTTTTCAGTCTTTCTTTCACTGTGAAGTCTCCAGCATCTTCATATCCCTGAATAGTGGGAACCACAGCCCTGTTTAGAGGATAAAAAGTAGCTTAAAAAATTGAGGTTATAGAAAGCTAAATAATATCCTGGAATGAAGAAACTATATGAATACGTATATAGAGTTTAATAACCACTATAGTATTATTGGCAGGACATGATGAATAAAGATGAAAGTAGCCCAAAGAAGACTCAGTGAGCTGAAGGAAGACACCGCCCAGAGATCAATCAAATGGAAAGGCCATTTTGAACTCATAACATTTAGCAAAGAAATGTTCTGAAGCATATGCTTCAGTTTATCCAATTAGTTTATAACAAAAAATTCTAATTGCACATTAGTCACCAAACATTTTTCTTTTGTAAGTATTAAGAAGATGTACATATGACTGTCATGCATAATTGAAATCTTCACACTATTATAGGAAAGTAAAAGGGCATTAAAGGTAGAAAAGGTAACAAGTGAAAAATCTTGAAGAATGTAAAACCAATTGAAACATCATGATTTTCTTTACAAGTATTAAGTAGATGTACGTATGACTGTCATGCATAACAGAAATCTTCACACCATTATAGAAAAGCAAAAGGGCAAACAACTGGAAATCTTGAAGAATGTAAAAGCAAATGAAACAACATTAAGTACCAGGTTAGTATGAATGTACTCCAATATGACCAGCTCCAAAAGAATGCAATGCCACCCCTCTCATAACCATTAATTGTCTGCATGGCAAAAAATATTGCCTAATTGGTTAAACCTCCAAAAAGACGATAAGCCAGTTTTTTCAAAAGAAAACTCACAAAATAATTATTCTAGAACGCAGGAGCAGCAAATATATCCTATTGTATACCAAAATGACACTTATCATATGGAACTAAATAAAGTGCCTTCCTGACACTACATATAGTCTATTTCAAGGTCCAAATAATAAACAGCAATATTACTTCCTCCTTCAATATGTCTATGATTCACTGCTCATTTAGTTTCCATGACAGTTAACAATAGTTTGATCTCCAATCAAATATATAAATTCCCTATAAAATATGGCACAAATCCCATCAAGTAGTCATTCAATCCCAATAAAAATATCAGAATTCTGAATTCAACAGAAAGCATGATTAGGAATACCTTAATTAGGCAAATTAACATAACTCCTAGTGCGCATAGAATCCAAGGATGATTTTTCTTAAAAGTATTGCACATAAAATTCAGAGGAAGAAACAAATTCCTTTTCTTATCACTTTAGCTAGTAATAGTCTCTGCAAAGCATCAAACCTTTCATTCCTCTTCCATCAGATTAAGTAGCAGCTGAGTTCAGAAGATAGCAACCAGTAGCTTACTAAAACAACTTCTATACAAATAACAAATATAGTCGTGGAGTTTAGCATAAGGTACCTGCCGTTAAGTATTTAAAGCTGAAGTTTCATTATGATGTCAGAGTAAGATACTTTGCCATCTAAATCTTAAGCTACCTTTTCTTAGACACCAAGGTAAGATCGAGAAGGGTATAAATTCTGCTGCAGATGATTATATTGTGATTAAGAAGTTCCTGGAAAATTTTCAAAAATCATCTCTGTTTTCTCAATCACGGTGGTGTTTACTTAGCAGCAACTGAAGATAATTCAAGTGTTTTCATTTTGCCGACATCACCACTTGAATGCTTCAATCCACACAGTTCTAACACGCATTTGTAACACTGAAGCGTCTATAATTGTTCCAATCAAGCAATTCTCGTCCTATGTATTTTCTCTCTATTTATCTGAATATGGCGCGACAATCCATTAAGTAGATCAATGGAAGCACTAGCAAATAATTTTCCGATCTCATAAATCAGAAAACAAATCCACCTACAAAAAACTCAAAATGTCTAAACTAGCGTAAAATTCAAATAATTCCATATCGTAAATCACTCCCATAACTCCCATATTTTAACTCCTCTCCAACTTCAAAGACCATCGAATACCAACTAAAGATCAGATCCAAATTGCCTGCACTAAGAAACAACCCTGAATTTCCCTAACTCCGCAATCGCCCAACTCTCAAATCACCAAAACACCTCAAAATCAAGATATATGAAATACGAAACAAGGAATCAAACACAGCAAACCCTAGATTTGAAACAACCAAGATTCATGAACAACAAAGGAGGGGGATCGCGGATCTTACGGTCCAGATGTCGGCGGGGACGAGGATGATGATGGAGAGGGAGCAGAACCATGCGTATCCGACGGCAAACAGCACGTACCTCGGCACATCGGGCCCGGCGAAGTACCGCAGCGTCACCGTCACCATGCCCAGGGTGAGCGGTAACGATATCAAATAGAACACCCACATCTCTCTCTCCCCTCTCTCCTCTCCTCTCCTCGCCTCTTCTTCTTCGTCTCCTCCTCCTCTTCGTCTTCGTCTTCGTCTCCCCCTCGGAGCAACGAAGGTGGAAGGGGTCAAAGAGGAGCGGATCCGACGCGATCAGCTGAGGAAAGAGGGAAGCGGGGGAGGAAGAAGGGGGAAAGGGAAACAGGGACGAGTTAATTAATTAATTAATTAATTAATTAATTTTGGGGGAAAATGGAGTAAAAAGGGTTCGAGTTAGGGTGCGGTCGCATTCCTCGTGATTCGACCGACCGGTTCGTCGTGCTGGGTAACGGGCATGTTAGGCCCAGACAGGGCCCACAAATGCGTACGGATCACCGAACGTGGTTGAATGGTCGGTGAGGTGACGCAACACGTGCGAGCAACAATTCTCAGGAAATTATAACGTGGGTTTTTATTTACCGAAATTTGGATGGATCTTGAATTGGGGGTTAAGACTTAAGGGCGTGTTTGGTTCGCGATTGGAATTGGAATAGGAAATAGAATTGGATTGCTTTGGAATGGAAAATAGAATGACGAATCATCCAAAGACGTTTGGTTCATTATTGGAATGGGTAATGGAATGAAAATCTAGAATTTTGAATAGAGTATTTTGATTAAGAGAGAGAAAAGTGATGATGGGAGAGGAGGGGAGGTGTTGGTAAAAAAAACTTTTGAGTAATTTACTTTGGAATGGACCAATCCGGTATTCAAAGCCGGATTGGGCCATATATCAAATTAACCATTCCCATTCCATAGTGGAATGGGAGTCGGAATCCGATTCCTTTAAAACAAACAACAACTATTGAAATCAATGAATCCCATTCCGATTCCATGGTCTAAAATAGGTGAACCAAACATGCCCTAAGAGTAAGTATTTGGACTTTGTGTTGGGATTTGAACTCGGAATAAAATCTGAACTCTTAAATAGGTCATTTTTATCTAATCAAATCTCTCCAGTAGGATGATCCTAGCGTTGTTTCCTATTTTATATCAAATTTTCAATTTTTTTAAATAACACTGTTCACAAATATACAATACAAAATCGGGTATAAAAGTGAATTTTGAAACAAAAATAATATCAATTAATTTATTTTTTGAGAGAATGATAATATGCTACCGCCTTTTTCAAAAAAAAATAATTAAAATGAACTTAGCTGTAAATAAAAAGCCAACTAGATTTTGAACTTGAACCTCAAGTGATTGCTAAAGGAAGTATGCCGAAGAGTTAGAAAAGTCAGGATTTATTGAGTTTTATTCATAGTTAAGCTTCTAAAATGGCCAAACAATCAAGTACATCAAATACCTACCATGCATGGAAATAAAATAAGTACGCCGATGTCAAAATCTCTCGATTGTAACTTAAAGTTAGGATTTATATAGCCGAAAAATACTGTGCTATCCTTAAAGCTCTACAATTTTTTTCTGTTTTGTCAATGACTATACAGTAATTTACAGTGATGCTCTAAATCTTCTAAATGTGATTAACTGCTCTAACGTGCCATATCAACAGTCACCTGCTCCTGCGATCAAGAACTCCAAATTTCTTTTGCACTCACCCGAATATATTGATTTAGTGTATATCAATCATAATGATATTTACAAGCTCATACTTTGAGATCTCATTGTATAAAGGAAAAAAAAAACGATACAGAATAATTCTACTTATGTTTGAAAAAATTACAAATTAATATTGTATTCCTATCACATCACAAAAACAATACTGTTTAAATTTAAGCAAATCTTATTCGCAAAATAATTTGCCATCACCCGCTATTTCTCTCCTTGAGCATGGAGAGAAGAAAAGGAAGGCATAACTTTTCGTGGGCCCAAACTATGCCTCCATCTGATAACAGTTGGCCCAAAGCGAAAAAACATCGATGAGCCCAAGAATGAAGACCCATTTCTAAGATTCAGCCCCACAACTTAATAATTTTATTAAGGCGTTGTTTGGGATTGCGAGAGATTGCGTTCCAGACAGAAAGAAAGTATGGTAGGAAAATTTTTGTTTATTTTCTTACGTCATATCACGTTGCGCATATCATAATTACTCAGTTGCGATATATTTTCAACAATCTCGCCAAATACGAAGAAACATACTTTTATATGTTTTTGTCTTTAGTCTGCTTTGTCTGATAGTATTAGATAGATCTCAATACCAAATAAAGTCATAAGAATAGTCTCATAATCATACTGTCGGGTTATGTCTACATAGAGACGGTCATCATTTGACATGGTTGAACTGACCGTTGAACGCGAATATAGATGCAAACTCAACTGCCACCTTAGTATAGAACTAGCAATGCACCCGCGCTTTGCAGCGGGTGTAATTTTTAAACTCATAATTATTATATTATATGTTATGTAAAGTCACCTAATTCGAGTCAAATATATGCGCCAATTTTTATAAAAGTATTGGAGCAAAATAGTTAAATTCATAAAAATTATTCGCCCTCTTTGTAGGATCTTATGCAAGAACTTTTTACACATTATGTATAGCGACGTGGATAGAGTCAAATATAGGTGAAATAGATATTCAAGTGCTAGACAGATATAAAAATTTAATAGTTAATATTAAAATAAATCATATTAGTTGTAATAAAATATCGTATCTAAATAACCAATCGATCCAAATTAAGATCTATTCACATGTCTTTCCTGATAATCATGCTTTGAACTTCTAAATCTTAATTATAAAAGCTTAAAATTTGAATTTGTCTAATGGTATTCAAAATACTTACATTTAAAAGCTCAAAATTTTTAATTGCATCAATTGGTTGAAACTTAAAATATTTAAATGTAGTCCATAATGTGGTCTAACATACACCATTTGCTATGCATTGGACTCCAAAAATGTAGCACCGAGTGCATCGAATGACTAATAGAATACATGACAGCGAAAGAAATATCTTCCACAGTAAGATAGTAAATTACTAAAATATCCTCATTATGTATGAAAAGGATAGAAGTTATAGTAAATAATTTTTTTAGTATTTTAATAACTTTTATGTGCACGTGTCACATTCATATTAACTTATTCATGGTCCACCGGTGTATGTAATATCTTAAAAGGGACACACGCGTGAAGAGGATTGGTCCACGCACTTTAGATAATATTTTGAAGCAGAACGATGCTACGGATATAAAAATATTTTAATATATTAATCAAATAAAAAAGTATATAAAAGTAATTTAATATTTAAATCTACTTATATAGAAATGCTTAAAATGGGTATATATGCATTGCAAATTTATATAACAACCTATTTTATAAAGATTTATGTGAAATTCTTTTGAAATAAATATATGAAAGTAATTTTAAAAAATCAAACAGTAAAAGAGAAATTAAATAGTAGAAGAAATTGCTTAATAAAATTAATCATATACAAACACATACACTACATTTCCAAAATATTATACGTAAAATTTAAATTCTATATTTTCGATTTGTTAGGTGCATTATTAATAAAGTAAATTAATTATATTATATGTACAATTAATTATTAATAGAAATAATTAATCAATTTTATATAGTTTATGGATTTACATTTTTAAATTGTAAAGTTAAAAATTTAGGAATAGATATTATTAATTTTAAAATCGTAAAATTTTAAATTTAGAATTTGAAAATTGGGATTTAAAATTTCCATGTCCAAAATTTGAAAGTTTATAATATAGAGAGAGAAAGAGAGAGATAGAGAGAGAGGGAGAGAGAGAGAGAGAATGGGGGGGTTTTGAGGACACGTGATCTCCAATTCCTCCTTTAATGTAAAAAAATTAAAATAGACCCGATGCATGAAACATCCCCCTATGGACCATACAAATGTCCACCATCAACGATCTACGGTATACCAGGTGTACGAAAATCAACCCGAGGACACATGTCAGCAAAATAGAATAAGTCCACGGACTTTAGTATATAGTAATAGATGAATCGCAGGTAAAGACCACAAATTATGCGGAATACTTACGCCACGCTTTTAAAATACATCCTAGGTTCCATCACGAGTTATTGCACATAGCATTGAGAATCAGATAAAACTTTCATATGGAAATAGACCTTAAAGTTTGAAAATAAGAGGTCTATTTGTTTGCCTGTAATTAATTTTCAGATTGAAAATAACTTTTAGTTATACTGAAATGTAGATAAAAATTACTTTTTTACTATTATTTGATCGATAGGAAGTTAGCGATTTTGGACTTATAGTTATCTCATATTTTTGTTTATTTTGCTAAAAAAAATTGCATTTGCTCATAAAAAAATAGTTACAATAGTTAGTATTTGATTATTTTTTTCCCATCACTTTCTCTCATGTAGTTAACTCCACCATAACCAAGTAAATTTAATTATGATATTTTGAAAAAAGTAAAATTATGAATAAGTTTAATTTACAGTAAACTAAATAATAGAAATAAATATTCATAGCCGAAGGCAACTCCACACTCCTCTGCTCTTGGTAAAATAAATTTATCTAAGAGCAAATGTGACGTTCCAATTTTCAGTGCATTATCTATCCTAGAACTACTATATTCCTAACATGTTTAATCCTCTTAATCTCTTGGGATACCTAATATATATAGGACTTTTAAGTCCTGACGTATTCGTCAGGCTCAAATACACTTACAAATATCAGGTGATGTGAAACTTGTCCAGCCACGCTCTGCCCAATTTGTATAATCCTGACTTAGCTTTGATAAGAACTGTAACGCCTCACTTTTTAGGGAGTCATCCATTCTAGAACTACTCTTGACTCTAATACCAACTGTGACGCCTCACTTTTCAGAAGGTTATCTATTCTAAAACTACTCTTCTCTCTGATACCAACTATGATGCCTTACTTTCTAGAAGATGTCACAAATTTTAGAACTGCGCTAGTTCTAACATATATTTAACCTCTTTTAGGTATCGTTTGGTTCGGGGATAAGCAAAAAGTGACTATTCCAGGAATAGGTATAAATTGAGGTATAAGCGGGGATTAAATCAATTTTGCGTTTGGATGAAAAGTAGATTTTTCTCGGGAATAAGAAAAATAGTGTTTGGATGGTTTGATTGGAATTGCGAGGATAAAAATAATTATAATTTTAAACAATAATATTTTATCTAATTAATTAAGACGAAATATTAATTAAGTAATAATTTAACTTATTTAATCTACTAAATAATTATGAATATTGCTAAAAACCCTTAATATTAATAAATAAATTAATTGGTAATTAATAATTTAATTAATTACAAATAATTTAATAAAATAATAAATTAATAAATAAATTAGTTAATAATAGTCAGATGATTAATTAAGAAAATAATTAAATTACTCAAAATATTAATTAATTAAATAATATAATTAATTATTTAATTAGTAAATTAATATAAATAATGGATTAATTACTCAAAAATTAATTAATTAAATATTTATTAAAGTAATAAATTAAATAGTTAATTAATTATCTAGTTAATTAGTAAATAAATTAATATATAAATTATTAGTTAAATAATATTTATTATAAATCTAGCTTGAATATTTTATTCTTTTTTATTAATTAAATATATTATGTTTATATAATTTATGTTTAAATAAATTTATAATCTTAATTAAATTTAGAATTAAGCTTGGAATAGCACTATTCCGTCAAAACGATGGAATAGTTTATCCCAACTATTCCGGAATAACCGAGAATAACGAAGTTTGACCGGGATAAAATATTCCGGCCAAACTTCGTTTCGTTTGGCGGAATAGCGGGGATAACTTCGTTATCCCCGCTTTAACCCCCGAACCAAACGGGGTTAATCTTTTGAACTTAATCATTGCTTGAAATACTGTAGATGGGTTAAAAAACTTAATCATATTATATTTCAAATATAAAATTATTGTAAAATTTAGAATTTGTCACATCAAATTTGCTTAGTGAGATTTTGTTGAGGAGCTTCCCAACGAAGCTGTGCTCTACAGTTTTATTATTATATCATTAAAACCAACATAAAACCCGGTTGGCGTTGGTTGCGTGGACGGGGAGAGCGCGTTGTGGATGGTGCGTTGGACGAGCATTACCCGACGGTTGTTGGGTTTTGTCCCCATCCGTAGATTCTATACATGCGATGATTCCTTAGCCCGTGAATGCGACGAGCCAGATTGGGCCCACGCTGGGCATTAAACACTAGTTCTACATGTATAATTGTTTATTAGCTGCATTATAATATATCTCGGAAAAAAATTACTTCAAAATTTAAATTTATGTATACATAATTTTTTAAAATTATAGAAAGTTAAAACTAACTCATCATTATACAACTAACCAAATAGAGCGGAGTGATATCTGATCTAGAGATTGTAATGAAGGATTGATCAGTGGTCCGGAATAAGTCATCCAACCCGTAAATCTATCAACCCGTCAATCAGATCCAACCCATTTTATTTAAGTTTTATGGCATAAAAATTAGTCGAGAGTTTCTGACACAAGCCAAATATCTACAAACTTATCCAGTTGATGATATTTTTATAAGCAATGTATGATCCAAAACCAATTCGAATCCGAGTCGGGTCCAATTAACCTATTGAGTAGGTTCGGGTCGAGATTGTATCCACTAGTTGGATCCCTTTCCATGCCTTCTATTTTCTTTCTCTTTCAACTTTTCGGGTGCAAGTGGGGAAGAGAAAAAGGTAGCGACGGACAAATATAAAGTTTTGTGTTAGGTGTAACGCAGGAGGGATCGAAGAGGGGGCCAAGCAAGGAATATTTAAATATTTAAATATTATTTTTTAGTGGCTTAAATTTTTAAAGAATAATTATAATTTTCTACTATTTTCACATTATCTTAGAATAGACGGTATTAGATTTTAATTCAGTCAGACTTCTATATAAATAGCGTTCAGTCCAAATATCAAAGAAAATGTTTAATATGTAATATTAAAATAAGATAAAAATGAATAGAACTTATTTAAATTATAGACAATTTTGAAAAGACTATACAATTTTTCAAAATTTTAATTTTACTATCAAACTTTTTAATTTATTTGATTTGAGTCGGTGAACGGCACTTTGATTTTAAATTTTAAATGCATCATTTATTTTTATAGATTTAATTGGTAAACCCTAAGATTTTGAGGATATTTAAAGAAACTAATGAAAATCAAGAAGAACATTTTGGCCAACCATAGATATATTAAATATTTTTGAAGTTTTGAAAGATATACTAAATATTATTCCTAAAATTAAAATTTTGTAAAATTAGATAGTCATTTCATAATAATTCATAGTTCTCATAAATTTTATACATTTTTATCTTAAAAAAAATAATATAAAAAAATTTAACAACTAAAAATTGAATAAAATATAAATTATTTTTAATAATTAAATAGCATATAATTTGATTTTGAGTTAGATCTTCTTATCCTTCTTTTTCAAGAATAAAGCAAGTTTCGCTGCTCTCGTCTCCGCTGACGAAGCGTTTATCTCTGTCTCTGTTATCCTCCTACCTGCTGATCAGATCTCCTCGACTGATAGAGTCTATGCTATTGGTGAAGCTGGTTCTACCTCAACAACAGGATCTGCAATTGGATCTGAAACTGCCTCTGTTTCAATTTGTGATGAAAGGTCGACTAGTTTTCACCGAATGACTTTCTTCAATTACGCACCGGTGACTTTTTTCCATTTTTCCCTGTTACGTTCAGTTCCGAAGGTAGCGTAAATGGCAAAATATTTGGTTGTTGGTATCCGAGGTTCAAGTTCAAAATCTAGTTGCTTCGTATTTTTAGCTAAATTTTTTAAAAAAAAATCAAAATAAGTAACATGCTATCTTTCTCTCAAATACAAAGTTTTCAGCTACAACCACATTACCTCAGTTTCCCATCAAAGTTTTCTAAGTTGAAAACCTGTATTATATCATTTGACAAAGATTGACTCTGATGGATCTTCCCAGCTTCCTATGTTATCTGGCATTTATGTACTCTCCAATGTTGGCCAGCTAAAAAGATATATCAAACATTAATTATTTTTAGGTTTTTGGCTTTTTGCCTTTTTGGCGAAGAGGGCTTGTTGACATAGTTGTTAAAGAAGCTTGCTTGGTGGGAAAGCACAAACATAAAAGTAAAGTGTACGGACATTTTTTATTACTATTTAGGACCCTTTGGTTGATGATTTGTAGTATTTCAAAAGTTTTATATATATTTTATATTTAAACTGATAAAGTTGTAACTGACTTTTTAAGTTACTTGAATTGAAAGGTTATTAGGATCTAACATATTTTTAACTAATAGACTGGTAATAATTTTCATCAACTAAGAAAATAAAAATATTTTCTAATTCATGATATTTTAGTATTTTATTGTCTAAAAAACTATAATAATTTTATTATTTTATTAACACCTTTCATATTTACTTCACTTGAGCGGAATGGTAATAATTTAAATATTTTTAATTAAAAATATAGAAAATTATTAGAATATTATATACCATCAACCAGACGAGTCCTTACTGTATTATAAATAAGTTCTTAGTTCTTACCTTTTATTGAAAAAAAAAATATCGTAAACTTTTACCTATAATATTGTGGTACAATATTTGGCTGTTATTTTTTTCTCTGAAAATTATCTTTTAAAGCTGTTTAAAGTAAACTAGAATAAATAAATTTATGTTTGCAAGAAAATTGATAAAATGATCATTTTATAAGAAAAATAAACTGGTCGTTTTAGCAATAACCTAGCTAATTGATGTAAACCCAAAAAAAAAAAAAATCAACCTAACATTGTGCAATATTGCAGTAATAACCTCTGTATCGTCCGTGTCTTTTTTGTCATTACATGTACCCGTTAACTTCGCTTTTGTCACATTTTCAGATTTAATCTTTTTTGCTACTCAAATGTTTATATTGAGGAAAACTGTTAGCTTATTTTGAGAAAAATAGTGTTTAGAGTAAATCGCTTCACTGAATAGTAGATACCCATTAGTTGGCTTTCCAAATTGTGAACAAACAATGATTAATTATTTTTGTCTCTGAAACTAAATTGGTAAGTATAGTGTGTAATAATTTAATTTTTTTAATCTTTTTTATTAAATAGTCCATAGGCCTCATTTCAAAAACCTCCAAAGTTAGTTACACATATATTATATATTTTAGATAAACCTACATGTCGAAAACCGAACCTAAAATATAAACATACACCGATCGTTCCTAGCGCAAGTGATAAAGGACTTAGTGATTGGTATCTGAGGTCCGAAGTTCCAAGCCTAACTTGCTTCACATTTCTAGCTAAGTTTATTTCTAAAAAAAATAAACGAGACGGATAGCATATGCTATCTCTCTTTTAAAAAAAATATGTAAACATACCAATTTTCTTTGTAAACAAAATTAGTGGCCATGAGAGGGATATACAATGAACATTCCAAGAAATCTAAACCATTCATTTATAAGCCTCTAATAAGAAATATAGTAGGCTATTTTTGAGACGACAATGAAAAGGACCATTTATATTCATCTCACACGTATCTATCACTAAAGTATATGTAAGTAAACATAGGATGATGATGATGATAGGGTGGGTCCAAGAAAAATTCCATCCAAACCAATAATTGCTTTGTTCATATATATATATATATATATAGTCCGGCTGGGATACTATCAATAGCACCAATCGCTTAGTGCTACTGAATTTTCTGTCGTTAGATTTATCCCTTTCATCATTTCTAACCGTTAGATTATACTATTCAACCAATCACTAACTTAACCCTAGGGGACCACTATCGACCTAACCGGAAACCATCATCATCCTAACTACACATTTTCTCATCCAAGGGCCGAAAACCTAATAGCACCAATGACTTGGTGCTATTAATAGTATTCCAGCCAAATTATTTATATATATATATATATATATATATATATATATATATATATATATATATATATATATATATATATATATATATATATATATATATGCTGGGGCTACTATACTCTTATGAGTATAGAGACCCTTGTACTCATAAGTTTTCGGCCGTTCAGATGAAAAAATGTACGGTTAGGATGAGAGTGGTTACGGTTAGGTTGATAGTGGGCCTCCTAGGGTTGAGTGGGTGGTTGGTTTAATAGTATAATCTAACGGGTGAAAATGATTAAAAGGTAGATCTAACGACAAAAAATTTATGAGTACAAGGGTCTCTATACTCATAAGAGTATAGTAGCCGGACTCTATATATATATATATATATATATATATATATATATATATATATATATATGTATAGTGATCAACATTAGAGCATCTCTTCTTGCCGGAACATTTTAATGTCTATTTGGCATATGACCTAACAGGGACCTAGCATTGACAACGGCGTTTGCAGTATTATCTAGCTGTATCTAGTATAGTTGGTTAAGAACTTGATAATTAATATTTGAAATTCTAAATTTAAAGTCTAATTGCTTTACATTTCTAGTTTAGTTTATTTATAAAAAAACTGAATAAAGTGAATAACTTGCTACTTTTTTCTCTCGCTCAAAAGAGAAAAAGAAAAAAAGAAGACATTGGCGTCCGCAATGGAACATACATTTATTAATATTTGATTTTTCTTGAATTTATCCGTAAGCTCACGCACACGCACCATTTTAACTCGAGGCAGAATTTAAATTGGCAACATGCACTTTGATTGAGAGAATGCCATAAGTGAGCTATTTAATAGTGGTAATTTTTCAAGCTGTTACAAACAGTTGTTTTGAAATTAATTATATTAAAATATCGTCTTTTGATAACTTAAATTTATAAGAAATAAATGGTTATATTAGAGTTGGCCCGTAGAATATCTTACATTTAAATTACATGAGACGTCTAGCCTAAAGCATACCAAAATGTCTCAAATTAGACATGAAAAAAACACATTAAATACAAATTAAAAATATTATTATCCATAATTATTTTATATTATTTCACACAATATATAAACTTTTCATTTATTTATTAAAGAATAATCTGGATTATCCCGAACTACGCCATACGTGACTCAGCCATTTTGCTTAAATAAACAAACGGTTTGATGAGGGCCACGTGGCACACCTAGCACCTATGCACGTGCGAGTCACATGCAGCACCAAAAAGTGGGGCCCACGGAAAACTCGGCGACCGTACATCACGCTTGCCACTGAAATTAAAATCGAATTGCTAGATTAGAAAACGAAAGGAAAGTGCATCGGATTATGCAAGGACACGAGCGTGCATCATTAAATTTGAGAATCAATAAGGAGTTTAGGGGCCCTGTCCCCCTCCAGTGTTTAGGGACTCGTATTCAAGCGCACATTTCAATGTATATATATATATATATATATATATATATATTAATTGTTCATCTCACCGACCGTCCCTAGCGAAAGTGACAAAGGGTTGATGGTTGATACCTGAGGTCTCGAGTTCGAATCCTAATTGATTCACATTTCTAGTTAAGTTTATTTCTAAAAGAGATAAACGAAGCGGGTAGCGTGCTACCTCTCTAAAAAAAAAAAAATCATCTCTGTTCAAAGCAGTGAGTCCATATTATATATATTTTAAAGATAAAAATATACATAATTTATTTAAATTATGGGTCATTTCAATTTAACTATTTAATATTTTAAAAGTTTAATTTTGCTATCCAATCTTTCAATTTATTTGATTCGAGTCAACCAATAATATTTTGACATTAAAATTTAAATGTATTATTTATTTTTACAGTTTTAGTTAATATACTTCATGTAATTCTCACAGCTATAAATTTATTAAAGTAAATAATTAACTTAAATTTTAAAGTCAAAGTATCGTTTACTGACTCAAATTAAATAGACTAAATCAATCGGCGGACTCCAGGATGAACGGACTGATAGCCTGTTGGTGGGTCACTTGGAAGATAAGGAACGAAGCTATTTTTGGCAATATCACACCTGATCCCTCCCTAGGTGTCGTTCGGATTGTCCAACTGTCGAAGCTTTGGGATCACCTTATCCCTTCTTCTAGATTCTAATGTGTGCGTGTGTGGGTTTTTTTTTTTTTTTTTTTTTTTTTTTTTTTCGCTCGCGCCTTACCCAGAGGCCTTTGTTGCCTCACCCCTGTAGCCTAGTTCATCACTCCAATGAATGAAGCGGGTAGCAACTAGCAAGCTACCTTTTTCTCAAAAAAAAAATAAAATAAATAGACTAAATGATTGGTTTGTAAAATTAAAATTTTGGAAAGTCGGATAGTCAATTCAAAATAGTCAATAGTTCAGATAAATTATGAATATTTTTATTTTTATTTTTATTTTATTACTGTGAGCTGGTGGTGGAATCAAGAAAGAAAAGAAAAACAAACAACTATGTCAAATGCAACCAAATACAAGAATTAATGAATTGTGATTTATAACTCCCTCCGAATAAGTAAATAGGAGAATTCATAATCGCGGCGTTGTATGGATTAGGCCGGTTGCAGTCGGTGCACGCATAAATTCATTTGTGTCCATCACTGCTAGTAGCAGAGCTGCTAATCTTATCATCTACAGAAAAAATTTGTCAATATTCTTTGTAACAGAGGGGTTGCATAGCGAATTACTGTCATGCGACAAATTATAAATATTCTTTGTGAACTATACACAAACAATCCCTTTTGTTATTTTTTTTAAATTTTTTTTTTTGAAATTATCAAATACTTACATGACATAATTAAACCAGCTTGGCGCAAATCAAACATAAATCTGCATAATAGAAATAACCCTTTCCCTCCTACATATATAGTAGAATATATATATATATTTTTATATCTAAGATGCGTGTAGCAATGAACTTTTGTTATCCACCTATTTTGTATATGAGCAACACTATTTATACACTCGAAAAGAAGTGTATGTTATACATCTCACTTATATAAAAGGCGAACTTTTTTACTTGTCATATGGTGTGACAAATTAAAATTTTCACTTATTATATAGATAGATGTAAATCATAAACTCCGAAATAGAGTGTATGGGTAGCTTTTTCTTTTCCATATTCAAGTCAATGCTCCATTATAATTAATCTCTACTTCCTACTGTTCAACCTTTTCTTCCTACGTGTAAAAAAAAAGAAAAATATTCAGTCCTCAATGATTAAAGGAGCTCATGGATTTATGTTCATTCACGTATATTTAAAATATTGTAATTTTTATTTCCCAAGGCCATGTAGTTTAGCATATATCTTCTATTTCCCTACCGAAAAAAAAAACTAGTTAATCAATAATTAGCAAAAAGAAAAAACTAATCGCGCCTAACGTAGTTGGCTAAGGATTAATTTAGACTATATTTGAATGCATGGTATTTTATTCAATATATATTCTCTTAATTTATTAAAAATATTTGTATATTTAATTAATAAGAAGTGTGATCAAATATTTAGAATGAAATATTATATTTATTCCTTAAATTATTTTTTTTGATAAAATAAATTATCTTATAGGTAAAATATAATATCCTATCAAATCGTAAATAGTAAAAATTTTGAAAGGAATAAAAATCAAACTACTTACTTAGTATTATATTAAAATATTTTTATACGAAATAAGTTATTATTGAATAATTTATTTCGACATTCAAATAAAACCTTGCAATGATTGATACTAGGATCCTAAATTTAAAATCTAATTATTTTACATATTAGCTAAATTTATTTTAAAAAATAAATAAAATAAGTTGCATATTTTATTTTTTGAACAAAAATAGCAAGAAGAAAGAACGAATCGCTGCTATGAAGAGACAAAGACATATTCAAAATGGATCCCAGTAATCAATTATTATGATTACCATTAATTGCTGAGATGTTAGCGGATCATATACTATACGGCCAAGAATGTATAGAGACACCGAAAAAGATGTATGCACTAAATTGTCACATAATTCCAAATTTCCACACTATAGTGCACTTTTGGTTCTCAAACTATAAAGTATGTAATATTTTGATACCCAAATTTAATTTATTATAATTTTTTATAATAATTAAATTTAGTCAACTAACTACTAAAATATAATTATTATTATATCATGATTTAGAGTCCGGCTACTATACTATCGATAGTACCTTGGTACTATCGAATTTTCTGCCGTTAGATCTACCCTCTGATTATTTCCATCCGTTAGATTATACTATTCAACCAACCACCCACTCAACCCTAGGGGACCACTATCATCCTAACCGCACATCCTTTCATCAACGGCCGAAAACTCGATAGCACCAAGCATTTGGTACTATCGATAGTATAATAGCATAATTCTCATGATTTAGAGCATAATTATTTTACCGCCATAGCAGCGGCACATCAATATTTAATCAACTAAATTAAACCGTAAAATTTACTTACAATAAATTTAAATTTGTCCATACTTTGAGAAAAAAAAAAAAGGTGTAAATTAGCTTTCCTACAAATACAAATACAAATTCTAGTGACAAAAAATAGTAATTTTTTATTTATTTTGAAATTAAATACTTAAATTCCAAAATGAGAAAGGCAGTTACTCTATTGGGCGTCTCACTAACGGTCGCCAAAATCTATCGAGCCCCAACGGTAAAGAAATAAAAGCTGGGTTCACGCAGTAAATTTCGAATTTCCAAAGAAGGGGCATTCCGGGAATAAAAGCGGCACAGGGGCATATTGGGAAGGAAGAGACGAATACAAAAAGCGGGGGCATTCTCGGCATTTAAAGTGAGCAGAGAACAAAGCGGCGAAGAGAGGGAGGGAGAGAGAGAGAGAGAAAGGAATCGGGAGAATAATATAAAGTGGAGGGAGAGAGCGAAGGAGAAGGGCAAATAGAGAGATGCGGCTGCGGCGCAGGTTAAGGCCCAGCAAGTTGTTGATCCTACGGTGGCTGCTAACCTGCGCCGCTTGCACGATCTCCACCGCGGCGCTCCTGGCCGTACACGTGTCCCCCTCCGGCACCGTTCCCCCCTCCTCCTCCGGCGCTTACAAGCTCTCCAACGTACTCTACTCATCTAACTTTTAATCGGTGTTCACAAATTTTTTTTTATTTCTTTTCTTTTAAATTTTTTTTTTATCTTGTGTTAATTTCGCAATTCAGTTTCTATGTAAAAAAGAAAAAGAAAAAAAAGATTACATTTAAAAAAGTAATTTTATTTTTAAACATATTCGTGTTCTTTTTTTAAAAAAAAAAAATTATTTTGCAGCGGGAGATTGGTGTCGCCGAGCTTAAATGGACGCAAGAGTTTTCGCCTCTTCAACTCTCTCGGAAGGTGATTTACGTTACTCCTCTCTTTTTTCAAAAAAAAAATTAAACTAAATAAATTATAGCTATTTGTCTAGGCACTGTTTGATTGTTTAGCTCCGTAATTAGACAAAAAATATGAAGAGAGGAAAAAAAAAGAAGAAGAAGAGAAACATGGAAACTGTTGTAGGATAAACCCTGTAACTACTGTTCTAATCAATCATTGTTACAAGGCTTTTCTATTCCTCATTTTATCCTTATTAGTGGCGAATTCGCCAAAGTTGCAAACTTACTGTTATTACTGTAATTTTAAACTAAGCAAAATTACTGTTATTACTGTAAGTTACATTCCTAGAATTTGATCGGATTCTGCGAGAATATAATGAGTGAATTTCAGAATGCATATAGAGCAGTCATGCAATCTGTTTCAGTTGTTTCACTCCTCTAGATTTGGCAGTTGGACGGCGCCAACCGCGAGGTACCCGAATTCGAGAAGCTCTGGAAGCCTCCTTCGAACCGCGGTTACGCCCCCTGCGTGGCGCCTGGCCCGTCGTTCTCACGTACGGGGCCTACGGCCGATTCTGAAATTCGATGAAATTGGTTTACTAGCTAGCTATTCTTTTCTGAGTGATATGTTACTCATTTTTGGGTCTTCTTATTGCTTCAGCTCTAGAAGAGACAAGAGGTTACTTGCTCGTTCACGCCAATGGCGGCTTGAACCAGATGCGGGCCGGGGTAAGCTCCTTTGAATTAAAAACCATATCTTGAAGAAGTCAACTGCAGAGATCATGTTGTTGATTATATGATATCGCTAGTGGTTGAATTGGTGAAAGTTGACTTAGTTAATCAAAGTTGTTTATATGATCAGCATGGAAAAAAAGAGAAAAAAATAACACGATCGATCAATGTGTATTAAGTTGCTGGTGACGTCGCTGAGTAGATTGAATCCTACCTCAATTATGATTTATTGATGTTCCATCGATAAGTTGTTGCAGAATTTATTATTCACCTCATTCGCCTCAAAATAAAAAGCATCTGTAACAGATCATGCTGCCTAAAAAATGTTTCCACCATGAGGAAGAAATGAGAAAGCTTAATCTAATTATTATTAATAGCTGACTGCGGCGAATAATAATTCTCTTCCATTCAACTAAATTTTGGGCTATGTAATCACGTCGCCAATATTTTCAAATAACTTAAGAGGTATCCTAAAGATTCTGGATCTAATTATTTCGTCGAGTGATAGTAAACTAAGTTCTTGGTCTTATTTATTTGAAGTATAAAATGCTCGTCGGCTATTTTGCCAAATATTTAGTTTTAGTTATGTTTATCTTCTGTTTTTATTGAGTATTGTTATTCTGCTGGCAGATTTGCGACATGGTAGCAGTTGCACGCATAATAAATGCCACACTTGTAATCCCAGAGCTTGATAAGAAATCATTTTGGCAGGACACCAGGTACACATTATTCATGATTTTTCGTGAATCATTCTGTGATGCATTTCATGCTAATTGCACGGTTTTGCAATAACAGCAACTTTTCAGATGTTTTTGATGAGGATAATTTCATTACCTCTTTGGCAAATGATGTTAAAATTGTAAAGAAGCTGCCAAAGGAATTTGCAAGATCTACAAAAGCAGTAAAGTTTTTTAAGAGTTGGTCTGGCGTCGAATATTATCAAGAGGAAGTTTATCCTTTATGGGGTGATTATCAGGTTATGCTTCTTTTTCATTAGTAACTTTATTATTATTATTTTTAAAAAAGTATTGACCTGAGGGGAAACCTTTTTCATCGAACAGGTAATTCGAGCTGCTAAATCTGATTCTCGTCTTGCTAACAACAACTTGCCCCCGAACATTCAAAAACTTCGATGCCGTGCTTTCTTCGAGGCTCTCCGATTCGCTCCTCCAATTGAGGCTTTAGGAAAGGTAGTACGCTATCTGAAATATTGCTCAGAGTTTTGCATTGCCCAAATCTTCTTACGAATTTTGTGAAGTGCTCAACTTTTACTACTTTTGCAGTTATTGGTAGAGAGAATGAAATCATATGGTCCATATATTGCATTGCACTTGCGATATGAAAAGGATATGCTTGCTTTCAGTGGGTGCACATATGGCTTGTCGCCTGTTGAATCTGAAGAACTTGAAAGAATTAGGTACAAAGCTTTATAGCTATTGTACTTTTCTAGCATTGTTACTAACTAAAGATGTTTGTTTCAGTTGTATTGCGCATAACCTTCTTTCTCTCATTTTCACAGAGAAAACATAACATACTGGAAAGTGAAATATATCGATCCGTTAGAACAAAGAGCCAAGGGATATTGTCCCTTGACTCCAAAGGAGGTCGGTATCTTTCTTTCTTCGCTAGGATATCCGTCAAATACCCCCATATATATTGCAGCAGGAGAGATATATGGGGGTGATTCTCATATGGCTGATCTTGAATCCCGCTTTCCTATTCTAATGAGCAAGGTACTGCTCACGCCTTTGTTGTGTTAGTGCATCTTTTGCATGATAAAAGGAACTGTAGATCAAAATAGATCAAAACATCGATATGATATGGTAACAGTTCTGATTTTTTTAGTCGTTTTTTTGTCAGAGCGATGATGGCATGATTTGATTAGTTAGATTTTGTTGAGAATGTTGATGTATGACAATACCAAAAGCTCAATATTTACTTTTTGTCTCCCTATTGCTTAATTCAGTTTTATGTATCATGTTCTCCATTTGTTGTGAATTACCAATCTTTATTTGCTACAATAATCTCATTTTCTACTTGTAAAACTGATTAATTTTGTAGGAAAAACTTGCATCAGCAGAGGAACTCGGACCCTTTCGTCGCTATGCATCTCAGATGGCGGCTTTAGATTACATTGTATCAGTCGAAAGCGATGTCTTTGTTCCGTCTCATTCAGGGAACATGGCACGGGCAGTTGCGGGCCATCGCCGTTTCCTTGGCCACAGAAAAACCATCAATCCTGACAGGTAAAAATAATACTTGCCCAATTCTACTTCTCTTGTTTTCATTTCTTTTTTTCTTTTTTTTTTTACTTTGAAGCTTCATCCTGTTTTTCTTTTTCATGCAGGAAAGCTCTTATTCGTTTGTTCGATAAGATCGACAGAGGAACACTTAAAGTAGGAAAGAATCTATCAAGCAGGGTATCGGAAATTCACAGAAGAAGGTTTTGAAAAGCCAATTCCTTTTCTTTTGTCTTTCGCTTGTGTATGTCTTTGTTTTTTTCCAATATTGATCTCACCAATGTGTTGTTGATCAGGCAAGGTTCCCCTAGAAAGAGAAAGGGTCCCATATCTGGAACAAAAGGCAAAGAGAGGTTCCGATCGGAGGAATCGTTTTACGAGAACCCTCTACCGGATTGCCTATGCCAATTTGGGATCTCTTGATGGAGATGGTTCTCTTATTAGCATGTAAATATGACGAGACAACAGCTTTAACGGAACTCATTAACACTTTCCACATGCTGAACTGAAGCATCTGGAGTTGTTTGCGGGGTTGGCGAAGAAAAAAGAAAAAGAGAGAGAAAAAGGAAGAACTTAGCTGTGTACAAAGAGCTGTATAGGTGATTGATAGATCGAAGGTGGATAACAGTATAAATAAATCCTTCGCCATATGGTGTTTTATTTTAAATTTATATGGTGATTTATTATTGTAACAAGGTGCTAATAATGTAGGTAGATACATACATGTTGGCTGTAAAAATGAGCAGAAGAGAGAATAAACAGGTTGAGGTTCCAAGAGGAATATATATATATTATGTATATACGCACGCTTTGTTTTAGCCCTGTTTTCTGGTGGAAAATTGTAAACAAAGCCACATATTTGACTATGTATTGCCAACAAAATGAAATAGAAGAACAAGGCCACACTCATTTTTAGCCACCTTAATTCTGATGAGTTCTTATGTTTTAGAATTACGTTCAAAATTTGTGGGTTCAGGTTTTTGGGTCGAGTTTCAATCAAAACTCAAATCCAAACTGTATAGCGTGAACCAAAACTCTCAAAATCAAATTCTAACTAAGATTTGAATGTTCTAGCAAAGAACAGGGAACAAAAGAGCACTCGAGTAGTACAACAAACAATAACATGACTTATTTATTGAAGTTCTACCTAAATCTAACCTTAAAACTTTTGTAATCCGAGTTCTCGGCTTCTTCGCCCAAAAAAACTCATCTTCTAACAAATCGAATAACTTGCTTTTACCTTCATCTTGAAACCTTCAACCATTAATTTGACCCCACTTTACAAGGGCTCCTAAAAGAGATGGTGTTTGCTTGTTTGCATTGTCCAAACAAGTGTCTTATTGTCTTACGAAAACTACGCGTTTCACTCCCACCCAATCAATTCCAAGCCACAACATCCACCTTTCCTCTCACTCAAACTCCCCCTATAAAAACCACCTCCTCATTCAAAAGACAAAACAAACACTTCAATTCCACACCAAACCAATCAACACAACCAACACACATAGTTTACTAAAATGGCATTTGGCAACAAGTTTGTCTTGGGCCTTCTGTTGGTGGCCCTGGTGGTGATGGGCTCCGTCGGCCGGTCGGCGCAGAACAAGGATGCCTGCTTCTGCCCCTGCATGAGGGACAAGTGCATGGTCCTTCCCGACGTCACCCGCGAGGAATGCGCCAAAGCGTGCACGGAAGGATGCGACCAGATCGGCCAAGAGGGCCAGCCCAACCCCGACGAGTTCTGCGGTTTCTAAACTTCTCTCTTTTGCGTCATGAAATCAGACCCAGGCCGGCCCCGCCGGACCCTGAGCTCTGTTGTTGCCGCTTGTTTTTCTCTCCTTTATAGTCGTTACATTCCGTTATTGTTGAAGTGATTGATGTTGTGCATGGCGATGGTGCATGCGTTGTCGTCGTAGCAGGAGCATGATGTGATGTCTGAAGTAATGCTGCTCCTGGTATTGTAAGCTAACATGTATTATTACTCACTTATTTTTGAGTAATATACAAAGTTTTGGGTTTTTACTTAAATTTCTCGTGGTTTCTTTGGTAAATACTTTTGTTGTATTGAAAATAAGAGAAATTTTGCGCTTGCACGTCTTTAGTTCTTTACCAATGAATCTAGCATTAGCCACTTTATCTACATATATTAAGAAACAACTATAATATTATTGATAGTAAATAAATAATATTTATAATCCACTTTCTATTCTTTAGATGCGGCAGGTTTCTATTATAGATTTACCGGATAAAAATTTATAGTAAATACTATTCATTTACTATGAATATTATATTAGCTGAAATCTACATATATATATTGTGTTTGATCTAAAGGCTATAAGTAATCAAGAAGTAGATCCAAAGGCTAAAAATATGGAAGCACCAAGGGGTTGGTGCTTCCAAAAGTATTCTAGCTCAACTCTCTATATATATATATATATATATAGAATTAGGCTGGAATACTATCAATAGCACCAAGCTATTGGTGCTATTAGTTTTTTAGCCCTTGGATTGAGAAATGTGTGGTTAGGATGATGTGAGCCCCCTAGGGTTGAGTGGGTAGGTGGTTGAATAATATAATCTAACGGGTAAAAATAATCAAAGGATTAAATCTAACGGTGGAAAACTCGATAGCACCAAGCCCTTGGTGCTATCGATAGTATCCCAGCCGGACTCATATATATATATATATATATATATATATATATATATATATATATATATATATATATATATATATATATATATATATATATATATATATATATATATATATATATGAGTCCGGCTACTATCCTCTTAAGAGGATAGAAGCCTTTGTCCTATCAAATTTTTGGCCGTTAGATCTAATTTTTAATCATTTTCAACCGTTAGATTATACTATTCAACCAACCACCAACTCAACCCTAGGGGGCCCACTATCAACCTAACCGTAACCACTCTCATCCTAGCCGCACATCTTTTCATCCAAACGGTAGAAAATTTAAGAGGACGAAGGCTCCCATCCTCCTAAAAGGATAGTAGCTGGATTCTATATATATATATATATATATAATTATTCGTATAGGAGAATAATTTCAAATTTTACTTGGGCCGGAAACAGGGCTTTGTTGGGCCCACAATTAGTGCATAAATTGAAATTAACAAAGCTTTAAAAAGATCCGCGCGCGCGGTAGAGAGCGAGAGCACACCATGCTATTCTCCAATGGCGACGTGCTCCAAGATTCAAACCCTCTTCTCTCGATCTCTCAACCGCTCCTGCGCACACACTCTCTCCACTCTCGAGACCTTCCGCCACAACCTCAGGATCGGCGCCCTCGGCCGCGCCGGAGCGCTCGGCGCCGCGCGCCGAGTGTTCGACGAAATGCCGAGCCGAGACGTGGTCTCCTGGAACGCCATCCTCACCGCCCATTGGCAAAACCACGACCTCGGCGGATCGATACGACTCTTCGAATCCATGCCGCAACGCAACGTCGTCTCCTGGAACTCAATTGTTGCCGGTTGCCTTGAGAACGGCGAGCCCGAGGAGGCGCTACGCTACTATGAGCGAATGCCGGAGCGGAACATAGCTTCGTGGAACGCGATGATATCTGGGTTGATAAGATATGATCGGCTTGACGAAGCCGAGAAGCTGTTTAGAGAGATGCCCGATAGGAATGTGATTTCCTACACCGCGATGCTCGACGGGTTCGCGCGGATCGGGGAGATAGGGAAGGCGAGAGAGCTGTTCGATAGAATGCCTAAGAGGAATGCGGTATCGTGGGCAGCGATGATAAGCGGGTATGTGGAGAACGGGATGTTTGCGGAGGCGAGACGGTTGTTCGACCAGATGCCGGAGAAGAATCTGGCTGCGTATACGGCGATGATTACGGGGTATTGTAAGGAGGGGAAGGTTGAGGATGCGAGGAAATTTTTTGATGAGATTCGGTTTAAAGATATCATTTCATGGAATGCCATGATTGCTGGTATGCTCAAAGAATCAGGGGAAAAAAGAAAAAAAATCATAGATGTTATAGTTATCATTGAATGCTATTTCAAATGGATTATTCACTAGCATCAAAATATCAAGCAAATTTCCAAAGTGGCATAATTAATGTCATATACTCATGAACTTGTTTCCCTACTTATGTAGGATATGCGCACAACGGACATGGTGAGGAAGCACTGAAACTTCATGTCAAAATGCAAGAATTAGGTATAAAACCGGATCACGCGACCCTTATTTCGATCTTGATAGCATGTTCTTGTCTTGCTTTGCTTCAACAAGGGCGACTAACCCACGCAGTTGCCATCAAGACAGGGCTAGAATCTAACGTCTCGTTGTGTAATGCGTTGATGACGATGTATAGCAAATGCGGCAGCATCAACGAATCAGAATTACTCTTTGAATATCTCGAAAACCGAGATATAGTCTCATGGAACACCATAATTGCATCTTATTCACAGCACGGGCGCTATCTGAAAGTTCTATCTCTATTTCATGACATGGAAGCAACAGGGTTTAAACCGAACGGCATCACCTTCCTCAGTGTCTTATCTGCTTGTGGGCATGTTGGAAAGGTAGAATTGAGCTTAAAAATGTTCAATATGATGCTAACGAAGTACGGAATATCCCCGCAAGCTGAACATTATTCTTGTTTAGTGGATATACTTAGTCGAGCGGGAGAATTTGAGAAGGCTTGTGATTATATCAAAGAGATGCCATGTAAAGCTGAGAATGCTGTGTGGGGTGCCTTGCTTGGAGCTTGTCAAATGTATCCAAATGTGGAGTTAGGGGAATTAGCCGCGAAGAGGCTTGTTCAGTTGGACTCTCAAAACTCGGGGGCCTATGTATTGCTATCAAACATATATGCTGCTAGTGGAATGTGGGGGGAAGTGACTAGGATTAGGGGCTTAATGAAGGAGCAAGGAGTGAAGAAACAACCAGGGTACAGTTGGACCGAGATCGCTAATGAAGTTCATCTGTTCCTGGGAGGAGATGCATCTCATCCAGAGATTGTTAGGATTAAATCGGAGCTTCAAAGAATCAGTTTGCATATGAAAACGGCTAGCGATGATGTTGAATCCACCGATGAATTATAATCGACCCTTTTGATTGGATACTTATTCCCCTAGAGTGCGAAATTTTATCAGGCAGATGGTTCTGAGCAACTTCATACAGTAGCTTGAACTTTCAGACAATCACTGGGGTGGTGAAGAAAGATATATGATGACAGGTTTTGATCGGAACTCCGATATTTCTCTTCGAAATGGAGTGAAAATAATAGTGCTTAAATGATTTCTCTTTACTCTATCAATGCTCCAACAAAAGCACTCAGTTACGCTGCACGTATTGAAGATTGAGATAGTTCCTCAATGTTCCTCAAAAAGCTATCTATGATTGTGCACCCTGTACATGTAATTTAACAACTTCACTGGAGTTAATATTCTTTCGCAATCTTACTCGATGTAAACTGGTTCAAGGGAATATAGGAAGAAGAAGAAATTTAATCAGAAAAAGTTGCCTGTTGAGCCATCATATAATGTGATTCAGCTTGATTCCGAAAAGATGCGACTCGTTTACTCGTATAGCCATTCAATAACAGAAAAAAGTGCATTGCAGTTACAGGAACTAATTCGGTGAATAGTAAGAAAGCCAAATTTCATTTGGTGTCATTCATTTCAGAAACCATATAAAAGTGCAAAATTGCTGGATCTTACAAACATGTCACTCCCAGTGGTTGCCTGAACAAAGATTGGAATATAAGAGTTGCGGAGTAGTTTATAGTATACTCCAATTTGACAAACAAAGAAGCTCATGCAGAGATGATGATCACGTATCACGAAGATCTCAAGGATGAGGAGTTCGACCTGCGGAAGCTGCTTCTCCTCAAAAGGTCCCCGAATCTTCGAAGAATCGTCTTTTTCTTTTTCTGCTTCACGGAATTCTCCATGCCATCCAAGTGAGTCCCATCTACAAGATCATATTCGTGTTCCATGTAGTCTGTTGCAATAGACGATGTGGCCTTCATATCGGAAACATTACTAAGCGATGCAACAAACCAATCCTCCTTTTGGGTCGAATCTAACACAGGCACTTTAAATTTAGCAGGCTCCCCAATAGAATGCCTTCTCCCATTCTGAATTCTCGGCCTCTCCTCTTTCCACCTCGGCTTTTGGCATATGTCTACCTCAGATGAAGAGGTTAGTTTGCTTTTTCCTGCAGTTGATTTTGTTGTAGCAATTAAGTTATTGAGCTCCTTAATCTCATCTTTCGCGGTAGCTTCACTGATCTTGAGGTTTTCGAACTCTTGCTTAATGCTCTGCAATTCATTTTCCTTCTCAAGAATAAGATCCTTTAGCTCAGAATTCTCACTCCTAGCTATCTCCAATGCCTCTTTCGCAACGGTAGCTTCATTTACTGCCTGCTTCAATACATCCCTCAGCTTTGAATTCTCCTCCCTTGTCACCTTTTGCGATTTGATTAGTTTAACTTTATCCTGTTTTGCTTTGTTGATCTCTTCTTCGCACATCTTCATGCAATTCAAAAATCCTCTCTCTTTCTCATTCCAAGCCGCAACCGATTCCTCACCTTCCGACTTTAACCTCTCAGATTCTTCGCATGCCAACTGAAGCTTCTCCTCCATACTGTCGAACAAAGCTCTCGAGCTTTTAGCTTCTGCTCTAACTTTCTCTAACTCGGCTCGGGCCTCCGAAAACCTCTCTTTCACCCAGCCGGCCTCAGTGGTCACTTCTTTGAGCGCAATCGCCAAATCGTCCATGGCCTTCTTGCTATTCTCCTCTGCTTCAATGGCTAACTTAAGCTCATTCCTAAGAATCGTAATCTCCTCTAAATTCCCACTACCCGAGGCCGTTTCCAAACTCTTCTTGCTCTTCTGCAGGGATCTTATCTCCAGCTTAGCTTCTTCGAGCAATATTTTCGTCTGCTCAAGCTGTTTTGTTTGCGCCACTAACGACTCGAGCATCTTCCTTTCCGAACCCTTCGCATTCTTTACTTCCTTCTCCAGCATCTCAACCGCATTACCGTTCCTATTATTACCACCATCTCCCGAATCCGCATTTCCGCTTCTTCGTGAGTCGATCATCTCCTTCTCCATCTCCGCGATCACCTCGAGTGCTCGATTCTTCTCGCCCTTCTCTTGCTTCAACTCCTCCTGCAGTTGACTCAGTTGCTGCTGCATCTCCGAAGCCGCCTTCGTGTTTCGCTTCTGATATACGTGATTTGTGAAATAAGTAAATGCATGAGTAGAATCTAGCATGGATTTAGAAATCTTATACCTCAACCGAAGATGTGGACTTGGGCGAGGATTTGCGCTCTGGGCCTCTGATCGATCTAGAATCAGAGGAATCAGATGAAATGGGGGTTCCTCTTGTGGATTTTGAAGGAGATATCTTGGGATTGGAACCATGAGGAGAGCTCTTTTCTCCCATTTTTGTATGTGGATTCCTGAAATCGGAAGGGAACAAACCCCCACCAAGTAATTAAAATTCCAAAAAAGAAAAAAAAAGAAAAAAAAAGGGGTACAAAAGTGGGGAGAGGATGGATTTTTATGGTACCTGGGCTTGGAAGATTGCATCTTGGCGATAACGCAGACGCTATTTCCTATAAAATCTTCGTCTCAGATCTCAAAGTGTATAAGAAAATGGCTAAAAATGAGAAGCAAAAAAGTTGACGGATTAAAAAAATAGAGAGAACGAAACACCTACGAAGTGGTGGGAGAAAGAAGCGGAGAAAGAGGTATTTTTGCCGGCGCGCGGAATACAGCTGTAGTTTGTAACGGGGGGTTTTCACGAGGCGTTGCAGAATGCAGAATGCAGACTGCAGAGCCAGAGTGGGGTGGAGAGTGGAGAGTGGAGATTAGCGGCAGTCTCGCGGAAGACCGGAAAGGGACAATGGGCGCGAGCTTCCTTGGCTAAGCACTAATTTAGTGACGCCGTGACTCCAAAATATTTTAAAAAATATGTATTTTACTATAATCGTTATAAAATGTTTCTAAAATTTTTATGTTATAAAATTATACTTTGTAATTTATAGCGGAAGAAGAAAATTAGAAGTGTCTTTAAATTTTGTAAATTTTTTATAAGGTTAATTGCATACAGCTTCCTATAAACATATTGAATTGTAGATATATCCTTACAAAGTTCGATTTTTTATATTTATCCCTACAAAAATTCTAATATTTTTAAATATATTCCTGCTGTTAGGATTCGTAAGAAAAATATAGTTAACCATTGGTAAAATACTTAATCCTGGTTAGTGAATGAGGTAAATTGACATTTTTACTCTTTTTATATTATTTGTGATGGCAGAAAGAAATATGATGACCGTTGAAGATTTTTGAAAGGATATTTCTGTATGAGTCTAACAGTTGGGACTTTTGGAGGGACATATTTGTGATAGCAAAAATATTATTTTACTTATTCTCTGTTAAAAAATAAACAGTGTTCTAACGGTAACAAACCATATAGACAAATATAAATATTACTAAATTTTTGTAGGAATAAGTATAAAAAATTAAACTTTGTAGGAATATATTTGCGGTTCGATATATTTACGAAAAGCTATATAAAATTAATTCTTTTTATAATATAAAAAAATATAATATTTGTAGATACTATATAATAAATTTATTTTCATTCTGCTTTAGCTTTGCTTCTTGGTAAAGACGGCCAGTTATTGGTACCACTGGAGGTTGGGGTGAGTTGCGTTGGAGGATTTCAATCACTCATGCTCTTTTTATTTTCAGTCTATTGTGACCAGCAACCACTAACCTCACCACATTCTCTTTTTGATAGCTAGAGTTTTGTTTGTATAGAGAGAATATGAGATAAAATAAACAAGAGCAAAAAGAAGCCAAAAAAAAACATCTCGTTATTTGGATGGACGAACGGAAAGATAGAGAAATAACATTTTCTTAGTTTCTTTCCTTTTTTTTTAAAAAAAAAGGAATTTGACCACTGGAAAAGTTTTTTCTTTTTCGTTTTTTCCTCAAGTTTTAGAAAATAGTTCTCTCTTTTTCTCTTTTCTTCTCTTTTCTCTTTTTCTGTGTCTAGACTTTATTATAAGCGTAGATTATCTTTAACTTGGTTTGGAATCTGATGGGAGATATTTGGGTCAATTTGGTAAATGAATTACAGAAGTGACCGATTCAACCATTTTTGGTGAGTAAGTTTTTTTGTTTCACCGACCGTCTCCGGTGCAAGTGGCAAAGGGCTAGGTGATTGGTACCTGAGGTCCCGAGTTCGAATCTTAATTGATTCACATTTCCAGCTAAGTTTATTTTTAAAATGAAATAAACGAAGCAGATAGCGCGCTACCTTTCTCTCTAAAAAAAAAAGATTTTATTGTTTCAAACCGAAAGTAAAGGGTATGAAATTGTTTTCGATCGTAAATATCAATTTCTGCTTAGTTCGCCCTAACTTAAATTTGGCCGTAAATCTACTTCTTCAAAATGTTGTAATTAACTTTGTCTTAGTTGGTTACCAAGTCATTTATGAGGAAAAAAGAGAGAAAAAATAGTGAATTAATTAACAATTGTAATTTTTCTTCACCCACTTGTGATTAGTGTGAATTTTTTTGATAAAACAAATTACAAAGTGGGCTAACTACAATTTCAAAATTATTGATTTACTTCAAACAAACAGCCATGAAAAACAAATTTTACCTAAATTTTAATTCAACTGAGAGATATTTGTAACTTGAAAAACAGTTATGAGCAAACAAACACATACCTAGATAGGACTATAATTTTCAACAACTGCAAGCATGCCTTTTCTCCTCTCTAATCTTAGGAACCCATCAATGCATAATTAGTAAGAAAAGAAGAATTCAGTGCACCATAAAAGAGAAGGCAGCGATGGGCATACTTTTATCTCCGGGCCGGCAAAAAGGAAGACTGCTGCACGAGACATCTTCCTTATTTCTGGTCGCTGGCAATTATGATACATATCTCACGCTTTAAACAGGAGCCAGCTAAGCACAATGATTCAACACAGAACGTTACGAAATGGATCGTAGCATGCGCACCATTCTTTTTCACTCTCCCAAACGACAAGTTCAACAAAATTTCTGTTTTGATGGATGAATGAGATATTAATCAGAAGTATTAAAAAAAAAGTTATAGAGCAGCCCAATATACACACTCTCAATGGAAGTAACAAAAATAATCTCCTAAATTTCTATACCAAAAAAAATAAAAAGAAAATCACCTCACAACACATTACCTAAAAAGTTATGATTATGGAAGCCTTGCAATCAAACTTGTAAATTGCAAGCGTAAAAAGAAAAGACCCCCAAATTACAGGAATTATTACCGAGTAACTTATTTTGGGTCCACACGAACAGGCTTAATCCGATCCCCAGATGAATGATATCCCTGAGGTCATAAAAAGGGCAATTTCTCTGCAAGCACAAGCAAGTCTACTGGTTGTTTAAGCTCACCAGTTCGTTAAATTCCAACTACCAGGATTGTAGAGGATCCACACCAGAGAAAGCCTGCTTGAATTGTTGGTGATAAGTTCCGGTTTTTTGCTTTTTCCCCGACTTTTTCTTAATTTTCTATTCAGTTGACATCAGATGTAAATGAAAAGCGCAACTGAAGCAACACAATCACGTCCAACAGATAGGCAAAAGCGCGCAAAGTCGAAAAATCAGTAACACAATGAACTCTTATTCATTAAGTAGGAAAATAGCCATTCAGATGGAGTATTCAAAGGAAAGGAAATTTAGAAGCCAAATGTTAGATTAAACAGCAGTAGCATTGCCAGATGCAAGCATATGACTAGCAAATATAAGCAGATAATTAAGATACGACACCAAAGTGGAAACGAAAACGGAAGGGGAAAAAAAAGAAAAATTGATGGTCAATCCGCACGTTGAAGCACCTAAAAAAAAAAACAAAGCGCAGCAGGGGACGATCACCAAATCTTAGCTACTGATCATCCTCAGGCTTGCTTGCTTCTTTGATGTCGTCAACACCATCCTCCTGCAACAACAACGAAAAAAGAAAACCCAAAAAAATAAACATGAGAGGGACAAACATAGGAAATAAGTTAAGCTTCTTAATCAGTGCACGACGAATACCTGCATATCAGAAGTCCAGAGAGTAAGGTTGTCGCGGAGTAGCTGCATAATTAAAGTGCTATCCTTGTATGATTCCTCCCCCAGAGAGTCCAGTTCTGCAATTGCCTCATCAAAAGCCTAACAACAAATATTGGTGAGTTCGTTGATTAGTTAATCAAGCTACAGTAGGAAATAAAAACAATGTAAATTACATGAACAGGATGCATCCAGAACCATGTGAAGCACAACTTGCCCATCCAAGTATGGTCTATGGACAACTGTCCAAACTCCAAAGGGAAGTATCTTTCTTTAAAAAAAAAATCAAAAATAAAGCACCTAAAAATAATATGGCCGTCAGCAGTCATTTTGCTAGAAAATAGAAAGTAAGTGCTAGATTACATGCAGAGGAAAGATTTTTAGTTCTAGATACAATAAGCAGGATAAATAAAACTGCGCGTTTCCTTGTAAAATGCAAATGGAATTTATAAAAGATGGTGTGAACATAGCTTCTGCTGTAGTTCCTTTCACAGCATTGATAAGGATATTAAAAGACATGAATCTTTAAATACCTGAAATGTAATTGCTTGAAAACGTTGCACTATCGTATAAATTTATCTCTTACAGCAGGGCATGCACATATAACAAGTTATGACATAACTAAGTCAAACATAGATTGTTAATTCAACCATTTTCTTCATTCTCAATTTCGCACATAATTTGACTCATTGACATGTCCCAATCTGCAGGTATATAACTTGAAGAAACAACACAGAAAATAAGAGTTCTCTCCAACTGAGATAACAATCTTCTTACCTATCCATTCCATCAACTTTAACTTTCACACATCCAACTGTTTAGTAATTACCATCATATTACCTTCATAGTCATGAATTTTGCTTCACGCATGTCAAAACATCATCAAGTAAACAACTATTGTGACACAAATTTCATTTCCAGCATATGAATAACAACATTAATAACTATAACTAAACAGCATAGATCTGACATATTATCAGCAAGGAATTGACGCACGTCTCACCTGCTTTGCAAGAGTGCAGGCCTTGTCCGGCGAATTCAAAATCTCATAGTAGAACACCGAGAAGTTCAGAGCCAGCCCTAGGCGAATCGGATGCGTCGGCGCCAACTCCGTCAGAGCAGTATCCTGCAGAAATTAGAACACCTCTGTTAATCATCTCCATATATACCTAATTTTCTCTAACAAAATCAAGACCCGAAACCAAACCCTAACCCTAGCCCAGATTGAAAGGAGATCCAGAATTTCTCTAACAGTCAAAATCGCCAACCCAAACCAGCCCAAATCCTAGTCCCAAATTTGAAAGGAGATCAGATTTTCTCTAACAAAATAAAGATCCCGAAACCCTAACCCTGACCCTAACCCTAGCCTGAATTGAAAGGAGATAGGATATTCTGTAACGAAATCAAGATCACAACCCTAACCTAACCTTAATCCTAGACCGAATTGAAAGGAGATCAGATTTTCCTCTAACAAAATCGAGATCGCCAAACCCAAAAACTAATCAGATCGAATTGAGAGGAGATCAAATCAGATCGGATCGGATCGGATCGGATCCGTACCTGGGCGGCCTTGTAGGCGGCGAGGGTGTTCTCGGCGGCCTCCTTGCGCTCGGCCCCGGCCTTGAACTCGGCGAGGTAGCGGTGGTAGTCGCCCTGCATCTTGAGGTAGAAGACCTTGGAGTCGGCGGTGGCGGCGGAGGGGACGAGGCGCGCGTCGAGGAGGCGGAGGATGCCGCCGCAGATGTCGGTGAGCTCGGCCTCGATCCGGGCGCGGTAGGCGTGGATGGCGGCGACGTGGTCCTGGTTGCCGCGGCCCTCCTCCTTCTGCTCGATGGAGGAGACGATGCGCCACGAGGCGCGCCGCGCGCCGATGACGTTCTTGTAGGCGACGGAGAGCAGGTTGCGCTCCTCCACGGTGAGCTCCTCCCCCTCCGCCGCCGCCGTCGCCACCTTCTCCATGAACTCCACCATCTCCTCGTAGCGCTCCGCTTGCTCCGCGAGCTTCGCCATGTACACGCTCGCCTCCCGGGTCGTCGCCGGCGCCGCCATCTCCGCCGCCGTGGGTGGTGGTGGGGTTGGATCCGATCGCGTGGGAGGAGGAGGAGGAGGAGGAGGAGGAGGAGGAGGAGAACAGGGGAAAGGAGAGTGGATCGTGGTGGGAGTTTAGAAAGGGAAAGGAGAGAGGACAAGTTGGCAAGTGGGTATTATTAGTTTTTTTTTTAATGAGGAGATATACTCTTTTTTTCTTTTTTTCTTTTTCCTCCTCTTTTTATTGACGAGGTAAATAATTGAGATCTCATGATTCTAATCAAAGGGACCTGTGAGAGTTATCCTAACTGATTCGTTACTGAAATGTTGTCAATGGATTTTGTAGGGTTTTTATTAAAAACAAAGAAATTACTGATTTTTTAGGTTGCATAGAGAATAAGATTTTATTTTTTGAGGAGAATGAATTTAGATTCTGATTCATCTTCCACAAATATATAAAACTTCAAAGATTTTTGAAATAGTTGAGTAAGCTTGAGATTTTCTTCTTTTTTGTTAAGCATGTTATCAGCCTCACTTATTCTTTTAAATAAATAAATTTTAGTTAACAATGTAAGTAATTATGGTTCGAATTTGGGATCTTGAATATCAATTATCAATTTCTTTGCCATTTGCGCCACGGATGATCTGTGGCTTGAGATTCTTGTATGGTAAAATATATGAATAGTCTCTCAAAGTTGTAAGTGTTGATCTATTTGGCAATATCATCAGCTCCCAAAAAGATGGGAATTGTTAAATCTAGTTAAGCTTGTATTTAAACCAGTCTAGAAAAAAAAAAGAAAAAAAGAAGCCCCCCTACAATATTTCATATAAAAATTTATTTAAATAAAATTTTAAAAAAATCAATAATACCATACCAGGCCAACTTTCAATTTTTTGAAATAACCCCAACTATAAGCCATTTGAATCTTTTAATTTAAAATAACTGCATCAACCAGATGAAATATAAAATATATAAATTAAAGCATACAGGGTATCACAAACCTAACGAATATTTGATGCACAAACATACAAATAATACCAGGTAAAGATAGTAATTTTCTAGTAAAAATAAATCAGGACATAGATTAAACAAATTAATTTTTAAATTAGAGATTTTTTTTTCTCTTCTCGAGTTTGCCCATAGCTCTCTGCATCAAAATTCCGTTAGTTTGGCAGTGGGTTTAGGCTTAGTTATGCATTCACAAAAGCATACATCAAGATGCTTTTAGATAGAAAATTACTATTTATACATATAAAAAAAACTATTTGTAAATATATTTTATAAAAAGTACTATTTGTATATCTCATCTAAGAGTGTATATATTATATTCTTACAATCCAAAAGATGATAAACTTCAAAAAAATGTTACATCCTAGTATGGAGTGATAAGGCCCACAGAGATTGAGTAATAATACTCATACATTCAAAAATAGATATCTATCTATACTTAATTTGACAGTTCTGTCAAATCATGGAAACGGAACCACAAAGAGCCACGTCCTCTTTTAAGGGTCAACCAATAGGAGAATGCCAAGTGTTTGAAAAAAATTTCGGTGCACCAAGTGCACGGTAAACTAATTTTTAAATATACATCAATAATAAATTTTTATAATATAATTAATAATTTAAATATTTTATATTATATATATAATAGAGATCTTAAAATTAAGTTATAAAATAGAATTTAAAATTTTAATATATCTTATGGTGTATGAAATATTATTGTACACCGAGTGCAAGAAAAAATTTTCACATTAAAGGAGGGTTTGGGGAGACCTTGGTATGACACGTGTCCCCCCAACCCTCATTTACTCTCTCTCCCTCTATACATATATATATATATATATACACACACACATATATGTACATATATATATAGTTTTAAAATTTTATAATATTAAAATTTTATATTTTTAAAATTTTATAATATTAAAATTTTAAATTTTAAATTTTATAATTTTATAATTTACTTCAAATTTTAAAATTTTAAATCTCTCAAATTTTGATACCTTCAAATTTTAAAATTTAAAATTTAAAATTTTATGTTGTAAAATTTATGTTCCAAACTTCAAAATTTAAATTTTAAATTTTAAATTTCAAATTCCAAATTCCAAAGTTGCAAATTTTATGTTCCAAAGCCCCTTCTGGAGCCGGTCCCGAGCGCGCTTAAAATTTCCAAATATTAAACTTCAAAATTTAAAATTTTAAATCTCTCAAATTTTGATACTTTTAAATTTTAAAGTTTCAAATTCCTAATTTTTTTGTTGCAAATTTTATTCTGGAGGTCTCTCTTTTTCTCCTCTCTCGGTTTCCGACTCTCTCTTCTTCTCTCTCTTCCTTTCTCTCTCTACTTGATTCTCTCCAAAATCCATATTCTACAAACAAATTCCGTAAAATCCGGGATCACAAATCATCACGCATATCTCCAAGATTCTTTCACGATTCATACAAATCTTCACAAGATTTGGAGCTCCTGGGAGCTCTATAAATGAAGCAGAAGAGGCATCACGAAGGGGGATGCACGAGCCGACATTCATATTTTCCATTATGAGAAATTAGAACCTAAAAAAAAAAGGAAAAGGAAAAGAAGAAGTGAGTGCAGAGGAGGAGGAGGAGCAAGAAGAAGAAGAGGGGCCGCCGTCATCGCCCAAACTGCCGACGCCGACGCCGACGCCGACGCTGCCCAGCCGCGCTCCCCGCCGTGGCGCAAACCGCCCAAGTCGAAGCTCATTAACCGTTCCACTGCTTGGAAAGCAAGGAAAAAAAAAAAGAGAACAGGAAAAGGAAGAAGCAGTTTTTCTTTTCTTTTTTTAAATGCACCAACTTGTGCCCTCTAATTAGCCTTGGAATGACTTGGGTTTTCTTAATTTGCTTTCAAGTATTAATGGTGCTCAAAGAATAGCTTCATGCAATCAAAAAAAAAAAAAAAAAGTATATGCATTACTCTTTAGTATAATAGAGTATAGAACTCTAAATAATAAAATAAAATAAAATAAAAGTCAAAAAAAATAAATCAATTAAAAAAGAGATTCGCTGATGACTATAGAAATGACATTTCTGACTGTAGAAATAGCAAAGAAAAATTAGAAAATGAGCTTTCGGAAAAAAAAAAAAATGCCAGAGGTGGGCTCGGGAAGGGGCTCGGGAGTAAAAAAAATAAAAAGAACAAAACAAAAAAAAGGGTGGAGTATTTTGTTTCCTTACTCCAAAGTATATCCCATTATTTTTTTTATTATGATATTTTATGTTTAATTTAAAAAAAAAATACTGACACATGTCTGCACTCTTTTTTGATAAATTATATTTTTTAAAATTATCGTTTAAATTTTTTTATATAAATTAGTCGCAAACTATTTAGCCGCAGCGAAGCGCGGGTAGTTACCTAGTATATATATATTTTAGAGCTAGGCTGCTATACTATTGATAGCACGGAGGCATCCGTGCTACCAAGTTCTTTTTAATGATGCGGCTTCTAAATTGACGATCGGCTCCGTTAGACTTGATCTACACTATTGAAAATATTTGAAAACTAAATTTTATAATTTTTCGACATTATTTGGCTAGTGATCAAAAGATCTCAAAATTAACGATTTTAATGATCAATGTGATGCGTTTGTGAATTTAACGGTATAAAACAATTCAAATCTGATAAAATTTTTATAAAATTTTTTTTTCACTATTTAGAGTAAGATCAGTATCTCTGATCTTAAATTCAAATTTTTTATCATCATTTTTTATAAGATTTTTATTTTCAGCCGTTAATTTTTAAACTACTCGTTTGATAGGTAAATGATATCGAAAAATTATAAAATTTAATTTCTAAATACTTTTAATAGTGTAGATCAAGTCTAACGGAGTCGATCGTCGATTTAAAAATCACATTATTAAAATTAAAACAACTTGATAGCACGAAAATCTCCGTACTATCAATAGTATAGCAGCCCGACTCTATATTTTATATCTCATTTATCCAGTGAGCGAGAATCAAGTGACTACTAAAAACACCTCACGACTAATTAACAACCCACTCGCGGAACACGCCTATGTGTGCGTCACGCGGCGAAATCAGGTCGCTGTTGCCAGACCATGGGCGCCTTCGTTTTACGGTCCCTCAGTGCTCGCCCAAAACTCATTAATACTTCAAAATTCTCCAAACCCCTCCATCACCACCTCCTCCCGAGACCTAACAAAAAAAAAAAAAAAACATTTGCAAGAGCCTCTTTATAGCATCGCCATGTCTTCGACAACAGTGGTATCGTCCCCGCAACACGAAGAGGAGGACACCACCCGGCGAATGGAATCCCTCCACGTGGCACTCGCTCTCCCCGCCGAGTTCTTCCTTAAAGCTGCCGTTTTGTTAAAGAACCAGGTCGGTTCGTTAGAAGTCGGCAACGATCTTTGCTTCGTTGCAGAATTCAGTTTTATTATTACTATTACTATTATGAATTGAGCTTCTATGCTTTTAAAAGTATCAAGTCATTAGTGCTCATAGGTTTTCAACTTTTTGATTAAGAAATGTGTGGTTATGATGATAGCGATTTTTTAGAATTGAGTGAGTGGTTGGTTGAATAGTATGATTTAACGGATAGAAATGATCAAAAGGATAAATCTTACAGTAAAATACTTGGTGCTTTTAAAAGCACCATAGGTGGACTCTTACTATTATTATTACTATTATTATTTTTGCGGCTGCATGCAGGTGGTGGAGGCGACGTGGAGGGATGGCGGCGTGCGATGCGACGATCCGACGGCGTACGTGGGGCTGCTGGGGACGGCGCTCATGTGCCTGCGTTCCTACAAGGCCACCGGGATTGTCGACGATCTCCGGCTCTGTGCCGAGATCGTTGACACGTGTGCAGTAGCTGCACATAGTTGGAACAGGTACGGTCTAATCCACTGTCCATCACCAATACAAAATTGCGGCATAGTATGCTCCTCGTATATTTTTTTGTTCCCATCATCATCACAGCCGTACATCTTGGGTGTTTCTCGCATTGATTCGGAATAAATTACTATAAGGTGAATTGATGTACAAATGACAGGCACGTGACGTTCTTGTGCGGGAGAGCTGGGGTTTATGCTCTTGGAGCTGCTGTAGCTAATTACAGGAAGGAATTTGAACGTTGTGAACTCTTTTTGGACCTTTTTCTCGAGGTATTAATATTCCTCGCATCTTTTAAGATTATATATATATTTTTTTTACTCTCTATTGGAGTTTTTTCAATAAGCAAATCGTATGCAACTTTGCTAGGAGACAGAGTACAGCCACAGATCCTAAAATGATACTTTTATGTTCTACTAAATGTGTTTCTCAGTGCTATGCATAAAAGTTCCTGCATACTGCAAAGAATTTGCTTCTTTAATAAGTGATGTTGAACCATAAAGCAATTTCAATGATTAATAATGTCCTTTTCGCTCTGACTTTCATTCTTGTAAATATCATTTCAGAATTGTCTTCAGATATTAATGTTGGATCAAATTTCTTTTCTTAAGTGATTTTTATATTTTGAGTGGCTTTTATTAAATGATTGAGACATAGGGATCATTCTTTTAGCATGATCTCCCCTCATTTTGGAGTGGCCAATTGTACCTTATCCTTTCAGTTTCTCATACAAGATGTGTGAGTCCATCTACTAATTAGAGAATCTTAGGATTCAAAAAATAGACAGATTTTGACCTCTAGACACTCCATGTTCTCAACAGCATGTATTCACATGCCTAGATATTTCATAATTCTTCGAAAACAATCTTCTAAACTTAGTCATTATGTGCAAAATAGGCCGCAAATTTTTACCAACAAAGCTGAAATAAGTTTTTAAGGACATGATCTAAATTAAGAGAATTGCAAAAATTTAAATCAGGTAGCTCGAGAAAAAGCTCTTTCAGTCGGACCCGAGGAGGGGGGGTTCGGCATGTCCTATGAGCTACTCCACGGTCGAGCCGGCTTCCTCTTTGCTGTGCTCTTTATCAACAAGCACCTCGGGCCAGGCACAATCCCAGATGAACTAACTGACCCAATAGTGGAGGCCGTCCTAGCCGGCGGTCGGACCGGAGCGTCAGACACCATGCAATGCCCTCTAATGTATCGATGGCAGGGCACGTGCTTCTGGGGCGCGGCCCACGGCTTGTCTGGGATTCTCCATGTGCTGCTTCACTTTAAGCTCAAGGGTCAAGACCGCAAGGACGTCGAGGAAACGATCCGGTACATGATTCGGAATAGGTTTGAACATAGCAAGAACTACCCCTCGAGTGAGGGCAATGCGCGGGACAAGCTAGTCCAATGGTCCCATGGAGCTGGGGGTGTTGCAATTATGCTTTGCAAGGCTGCTCAGGTCAGTAACCCCTCTGGTTTCGATATGTACATTTCCAGGATTGAACTTGTGTTATGATTCAGATTGGGAGTTCATAAATGCCGTCCTCGATGTTACATATATAGTTAGTTTTCCCGTTCACGACCTTTCTAGCTTATGTTTCTTTGATAGCCATTAGTACGCAATAAACATATTTATGCTTCATCTGATTTCCAAATCTTTCGCAAGATAGAGAAGAATACATGTTCAAATTCTCTGTATTGCAGGTCTTATCCGGTGAAAAAGTTTCAAGTGACATATACCCAAAGAACAAGGAATACCAAGATGCAGCGGTTGACGCAGGGGAAGTGGTGTGGAAGAGGGGATTAAACAGCAGACACGGACTTGCTGATGGAATAGCTGGAAATGCTTATGCTTTCCTTTCATTGTATCGACTAACAAAGGAGAACGTATATTTTGAGAGAGCTGCAGCATTTTCCTCCATACTGTATCAGAACATACTTAAGCTTAAGGTTTATGATGATAAAGATTACGGGGAGAATAAATACTCTCTTTTCCAGGGTTTTGCTGGAGTGGCATGCCTCTGGTTCGACATGATGTCGCCGGAGAGTGCGAGGTTTCCAGGATTTGAGCTTTAAGTTCACTGTAAATTACTTTGTGGTGGTTATGTTTGTGGGACATGTATGTTGCAAGAACAAAGTTAATATGTTCGGAAATCTAGTTTGAAGGATCAAGTTCAAATTTAACTCTTTCAGATCAATGTATTTTCTCTTTTTATTTACTTGTTTCATGCTTGGTTTTAAGAGTTCTAAATCACATGCATCCAGATGCCTATTATTTTCACACACCTACTAATTTTTCTTGAAAAAGATCATCTGAATATGCTATCAAGTTTAAGATACTTAAAAGCCAACATGAAGTGCAGTTTATCATTTATTAGCTGCCACCATTCTTCAAATTTTCTGGCAGTTCCCCTGCATATGTACTGTGAATAATAGAAACAAGGAAATTTCTAGTACTTTTTTTCTTTTTCAGGATGGATTATTAGTAACTTGAAATGCATCACTTAACAATACCTTTAGTCGACTAATACTAACTCTGCACTTTTAGTGAAAAGAACAATCTGAATAAGCTTTCCAGTTAGATATCTACAGAAGACAAACTCTTTACAAAACCGACTCAAGGTGTAAAAATTCTTTCTAGCTACCGACAGGCAACTGCTGCATTCGCCTGTTTGATTTCCAAATCTATCTCGAACTCGATTTCTTTATCGTCAGCGTTTCCTCTTCGAAGCCAATACCACAGTGTCATTCAGGACCGACTTGTCGAGTTTCGACATGTAACTTGCAACTAGGAGTCTGTAGTTCTTCGGCAATATGCAGTAACTAGGGGTACACTGCTCCAGGTTCGAAGTGTCGAGTGGTTCTGAAGACTCCATAACTGATCTCTTTGACACCGTCGATCGACGAGATGCAGCTTCACGTCTGATCCGCTCGTTTCTTGCATGCTGTCTCTTACGGCCATGCTTTGGATCATCAACTTTGACTCTCTTTGCACCGATCGTCACGCACGGCGACGCGGCACCAGGCGCAATATCACCATCGGAGCATCTGGGTTTCCTATATGCGTCGGGTAGAACCTCTCCGAACTCCTTGAGCAAGTCTGGGTGGGCAGAAAAAAGCGCTGCAACCTCTTCGTAGAATTTATGGTCCGACATGCTCCGATCTCGATACATAGACAGGATACGCACGAAAGACGAGCAAATGCGGTTCTCGTCGTTCGGGAAGCGATCCTTCAATTTGTTCAGGAACCTAGTGCATTTATCCTGCAGTTCGCGCGGTTCGACTCTCGGCAATAAAGTGTTGAAACCGCTGATCAAATCCGGGTGACCGCCGAGGAGTTCCTTCACGGCCGCGTTAGCCGATTCGGTTTCGATGCTGCTGCGCTGGTGGCCGGACATGAGTTTGATGAATTTTTCGTATGTTTCGCTTTGTTCGCCGAATCGAGCCTTCACGGAGTTCATAAAGGCTACTGCATCGTCCACATTCGGCTTCTGTTTCTCTGCATGGCATCCGTCAGAGCAGCCCGCCGCAGACGAAGTAAACTGTTCTATCAAATCCGAGAGTTTCTTCTCGTTCGAGCTTTTTGCTGTTGCAGGATGAGGAGAGGAATCCATGACTTCAGTAAAAAGCGCTTTTCCTCCTCAAATTCTGCAGAACCCTGTTATCTATGTAAGGAAAAAGAAACACAGATTGATCGATTTGTGAGAACGAAGGAGTTCATAATTGTAGAAGAGGATCGATAGGCCGAATCGGAGGAAATTTATAATTGGATTCATTAACCTAGAGAGACTAGAATTTGGAAATATATATATATATATATATCTAATTATTATTTTTTTAAAAAATCCAATCCGATTCCTTCTCTACAATCTGCTCAAATAAGCTTATCTCTAATCAGAAAAAAAAATATTCACTTTAGTACCAGATAATTCTAGTTGACTCGGTTGACAACTCTATACGAATTAGATTATCATAGAAAATTAAACTCTTCCAAATAGGCCCCCATATTAATGAAATTTTGCAAAGGGTCCTTCAAAATTAAGTACAAAAGTGGAACTTGAATGCCCACAGTATAGTACCTTTTCTCCTGTATCTTTTATTTGTTTTCTATGCTTTTTTTATGGTCCAAGCACGGGCCCTAAAACGGAGTGAAAAGATACAAATATCTACATCCATATCACGTCACTATCCAATCCGAAACGGAAATCGTATTACGGGAAGCATAACTGTGAACTGGAATTTTGAAATTTGGCCCATGATTTGGGTCAACACAAGCGCTTTTTCAAAAAAGTCAACGCAAGCGATCATTGGCATACGTGGCAAATCCTGATTGGCTTTAAATTGCCCAAAAATAAAAATTAGGGGTAAGAAATAATGTATTTTGCATATATTATATTGTTAGGTTCCGCAAAAAAAAAAAAAAAAAAAAAAAAAAAAAAAAATCAAAGTTTTGTTGTAAAAATCAATTTAATTATATTCAGATCAAATTTAAGAAGTAAATTATTATTTTATGGTAACAATATGAAAACGAAAAGGGACTTAAACACGCACGTCGCTGGATCCAAGCTATTCGCCAATAGATCCTAACGGTGGTTAACGACTAATCCACGGGTTAAAGGATTAAACAAGTCACAACCGTCTGATTAAATAAACGGTCTATGATACGGGCCCACAATGCTACGTGTTTCAATTATGTATTATTTTTGTTAGTTGGAAAGTGCATTTACGTGTCAAAACAGTAGGAGCCGGAGAGGATAGGAGTTGGAAAAGCCCCCTGTAAAAATTAAGTTAACAAAAAGGCCCACAGTTTCCTTTTCCCGTGAATGCATGTATCCGTCCTAGTATTTCTCCCTATTTATATGAACATGCATATGCAAAAAAAATTGTAACTCTAACACAGTTGTTTACATCCATTTAATACGAAACTAATTGACTAAGCTCTAGCGACGAACATGGCATTACAATTCGTGCGGATGAGCAAAATCCAAGAGCTTTACGATGCGTGTGATTGGAACTTCTCGACGGGAAAAGAAGGGCTTCCTACACTCAAGCAGATCAGATGGTTGCAAGGGTTACTTGGTATGTTATTTAACCCCTAATCATTTTTTGGTGTTTTATTTCATATGCATGTTAATTCATGGAGACTTAATTTATTTTCTTTTGCGTATTTTAGATGCGATGGAACCGGCGGACGTGGGAATCGACGCAACGAGAACTGATGAAAGATTGATGGAGGATGAGTCAATTCCGAAGATCCAACACGGGCTTTTCTTAGCGCAATCAGTAACGCAGGTTACGTACATACACATCCACGAGTGCGACGATTTCTCGGTATGGTAGCTTCAAAATTCAAATTCTTTTTTTTTGTTTTGTAGCAATTCAATCAAATATGTGTAGTTTTTGGCTTAACAGATTGGGGTGTTCTGTTTCCCTGCTGGAGCTACATTTCCTTTGCATGATCATCCAAGCATGGTGGTACTTAGCAAACTACTGTATGGTTCAGTTCTATTGAAGTCCTATGATTGGGTTACAACACCAAATTCAAGACCCAAAAAAAGTAAGCAACCTTTTTTTTTTTTAATTCTTAGGCCTTTGACCAATTGTTTTGATCTCCTCAAATATATTTGGTTATATATATATATATTTTTTTCAATTTAGTCACTGCAGTGAGTTGGTTGGAAACTATATATACCATTTTTATTTACTATGATAGTTAAAGGGTAATTACTATTTTGATCTCTGATGTTTGTTCCTGGCTTGATTTATCTTCGTAATTTCAATTATAACAGTTCAATCCTGAAGTTGGTTCTCCGTAATTTCTTAATAATTACAGTAAACTTGAAATGAAAAGTTTCGATGAGTGTGGCGAAATTTCTTTAAAGACACTTTTTTAAGACCTATACAATAAAGTTGTTACAAAGCAAGTTTATATTAAGAATTATTACTCGTCTAATGGATGGAGATGGCAAAATTTTTTTAGAGGAGTTGGAAAAAGGACTCGAGATGACCGAGTAAGACTAAAGAAATTTAAGGATATGCTTGCTTCCTTCCGAACGATAAACAAACCTGATGAATTTCAGTGGAGATGGAATGCAGAAAATAGATTCTCCGTTAAATCGGTCTATATGGTGACTCGAAGGGGAGGTATCCAAGATACCATACTGATTCACATTTGGAAACTGAAAATACTTATCAAAGTAAAAATTTTCTTATGGCTAGTCCTTAAGAAGAAAATCCCCACGACTGATAATTTACTGAAAAAGTGATGGTTGGGTAATCCCCTCTGTGTCTTTTGTGGTGAAGTTACGGAGACAGTGGACCACCTCCTTATAGGATGTGTGTACGCTAGGTTCATACTTTTCCGAACCTTAGAGGACATTCAGTGTTTACGGAGAGTGGAGGACGTACTGACAATCTGGAGTAGACTAACCAAAAATATTAGATCAGGGGAGACTCTACAGGATCTGATTACTGTAGCAGCATGTTGGTGATCAATCTGGAAGGGAAGAAATAATACGATTTTTAGAAACCTCTTTGCTGACCCTCTCTTCGTAGTTAGGCATATCAAGGAGCAGGAAAAAGAGTGGAGGGACTTTTGTTGAGCTGATTAATAAGCTGATCACTTTTGTTATTTTTTCTCTTTCCTTCTTTCTTTGATCTTTATCTTATTATTTTTCTTTTCGAGGCCGCGTTGTCTCACTATTTATAGTCAAATTTATTTTTCAAATGAATGAAGCGGATAGCGTGCTATCTTTTTCTCAAAAAAAAAAAAAAAGTTTGGATGAGAAATTAGCCTAATGGTAGTTATTGAACACACTTGTAGGTGGGCTAGCAAGAATAGTGGCGGACGACCGCGTCGTGGAAGCTCCGTGCAAGGCCTCAGTTTTGTTCCCAAGGAGCGGCGGAAACATCCACTCCTTCACCGCGATCACTCCTTGCGCCGTCTTGGACGTCTTGTCTCCACCGTACTCGGATGAGCGAGAAAGACCTTCCACTTACTTTAACGAGATTCCGATACCTTCACTTCCTGGTGAGTTTCCATCACCGATATCCTGCAACGCGGCGTGCGAAAGAATTTTCGCACTGCAGCAGATCTCGCACGGAAAGGCGAGGTCAATCTTAATTGATCTGCAGTGCCTTTTTTTTCGGTCAATTGATGCATCATTACTATCATCTGGGGATTACAGAAAATCTGCACCTCAGAATAACTGTACTCAAATAAAACTTTTTTTTTATGAGAATAAATTAGAGAAACAAACTACCAAAAGGAAAGCATCCATGAGTCTTAGCTCAGAAATATTATTCTTTGTTTGGTATTTAGGTTGTGCCATCCTTGAAGAGACTGATCTGCCTGAAGATTTTACTGTTGTCGGAGCACCGTATGTCGGCCCCGAACTCACCGTGGAGATGGAGGATTATTATTGATCATCTCCTACTGTTTATCTTGTGTATTCCTTTATCTTTACCTCTTTTTTTTTGGTGTGGAAACTACATAGATTGTACATGAAACTAGAACTCTTTCTTCTTCTTTTTTTTTTTCATTTTTTTTTTTCATGTGTGTATGCTTATATGCATGGACATGGTCTCTAACTCTCTATAGGACTGTAAACTCTGTGATCTGGTCACTAATTTTGTTAAGATCATTATCCTTACTGTATGGGTGCATCGATATTTTTCTTTTTCGTGCATGTACTATGGTTTTATAAATATCTTGGTAGTATGCTAGTCACAAAAATGTGGGGTAATAAGGGCATAGTGGCAACATAGTTTGAGGATTCTTGCAAGTACCTTTGTGGATTTTTATTTTGAAATTTGTGTTCTGCTCTGATTTTTTTCTGGTTTAGGCCATTTTTCTTGGATTTCAAACTTTTTTTTTCAAAAATCTCTTTCACGATTTTGACAATTCTCTTAGCTGTTAATATGTGAAACTACTTTGTTACCATGTGAAACATCTTAAAAAAACATCATACAAGCACCATCATCAGATTTCGCTTAGTTCAAATATAAATTCCAAAGGAAAAAAATTAAAATTTTCGTTAAATTCCAGGTACTAAATTATTAAAATTTAAACTATAAGGATGAAATTAAAACAAGAGTCAAACTTGGAGCAAACTTGTAATTTACCCAAGCTGTTTTTTACTGGAACTATGTTCTTCTATAATTGGGCCATAATTTCAGGCCCACAATCCACAATCGATCCAAGGCCCGTTATACTAATTTTTGAATCACGCGCGTGTCACGTGCCGTACCGGTCAACTATATAAAGTTGCGGGGCTCAAAATGGAGTCGTCGAAAAACCCTAGTGGGCGCTGCTCTTCTTTGAGCTCCGTCTCTTCTCTCGGCGGCGGCGGCGGCGCGGGGGGCTCGATCCAAGATGAAGGTGCTTCTTCTTCTCCTCCTCCACTATCAAAACCCTAGCCTCAAACATGAGCTTCTACTTGGAGTCTTTTCATCATTGCACTAATTTTTTAGTAATTAGGAGGGGATTTCGCGACATTTTGGTGTTTCTAAAGATTTTAGTGTTGTTTTCGATGATGTGATACAGTTCAATATCGCGAATCCGACCACTGGGTGCCAAAAGAAGCTCGAGATCGATGACGACCAGAAACTGTGAGCAAATCTATTCTAAATGATGTTGTTTTTGTTCTTACTAGATCTTATGCAAATGTAGTGTTTTGGTTTGATTAAACGCAGTTCTATGCCATTATCTGATCTTAATGCTGTTTGTTTATAGTGGTTTTGGATTGAATCTCTTTGTTGTTTTCAGCTAGCAATTATTTCTCGAGTATTTTGATCCTAGAATTAACTTAGAGAGAGAAGCAATGCAAATTAGATTAATGCCTTTTCTTATCAGAAATGTTCGTAGAGTAGTATGTTGGTTATTGAAGTATCATGTGGAAGTTGTTTTGCGGGGGCAACTTTACCCCTATTTATTCTCTTTGTTTTGAGTGGGACTCTTTTGTTTGTCATCTTGATTAGTTTGTATTATTTATTAACAGAGAAAACATAATGTGGAACAGTGGAATTGTTTGTATCAACTAAGTGATATAACATTACGAAAACTAACCAATGTGATACTGAGGCTCAAATATTGTGTATCAATTCTGTTTTAAATCATTGTACTTGCTCTAATTTGATGATTTAAAAGGTCTGTCACTATATGTATGACCTTCTTTCCTGGTGATACTGTGCAACTTCCTCTTTTCCTTTTGCCAATGACTTAGGTTTTTGTATTAATCAATTATTTTGAATTAGTTTCTTATATTTCCTTTTCGTTTAGGCGGGCATTTTTTGACAAGAGAATCTCTCAGGAAGTTAGTGGTGATGCTCTTGGTGAGGTATATAATTCAACAAAATATCATTCCGAAAAAGTGCTAAATACATTCAGTTCCTTCACCATATAGATAAATCGATGATTTACATATGCAGGAATTCAAGGGCTATGTGTTTAAGATCATGGGAGGATGCGACAAGCAAGGATTTCCCATGAAGCAAGGAGTCCTAACTCCTGGCCGTGTCCGCCTTCTTCTGCACCGAGGTGAGTAAACTCTAATTTTTTTTTTTTTTTTTAATTCTCACTATCCATCTTTATAACCTTCCACATAGGCAGGATATCTTATTGCTCAGATTTTTTTTATATCGGGAGTCTAGGTTACTGCCTAATATCTTTTTTTTCTATTGTTGTATCGCATGCAGGCACGCCATGCTTCCGTGGGTATGGTAGGCGGGACGGAGATCGCAGGAGGAAATCTGTGCGTGGATGTATTGTCAGTCCGGATCTGTCAGTTTTGAACTTGGTGATTGTTAAGAAAGGCGAGAATGACCTTCCGGGGTTAACCGACATTGAGAAGCCAAGGATGAGAGGACCTAAGAGGGCTTCCAAGATTCGGAAATTGTTCAATCTATCCAAGGAAGATGATGTTCGAAAGTATGTCAATACATATCGCCGGACCTTCACTACCAAATCAGGTGGGTATATGTTTTGCTGGCTATGTTGTGACTTGACTGTAGTAGAGCAATTTTTGCTGGTTTTGATGTTGGCATATATATTAGTACGGAGGTAACCGTAGGTTATGATGTCCCACGAATTTCTTGAATCTTTTACTCTGTTGCACTCCTGATGCTGGTTACATTGTTTTCTAAGTAAAGCTGCTTGTATTGGTGTAACTTCAGGACCTTTTTTCCGAGGAAACTAAAAAATTGTTTGGTGCTCATTTAGTAGTGTCTCGCAAAGAGTTCAAAGTAGAAAAAGAAAATAGTTTGAGATAAGGGTACATTTTAGCATGCCTGCAGAATATATTTATAGATTGTGCCTTTTCTTCGCGTTAATTTTGATGGTCTTTTATCGGAGGGGATGATCTTTTAATTGCAAATACTGCTACTTCCATTTGCAGGAAAGAAATGCAGCAAGGCACCTAAAATTCAGAGGCTGGTTACTCCCCTTACTCTGCAAAGGAAGCGAGCCAGAATTGCGGAAAAGAAAAAGAGGATTGCAAAGGCCAAGGCCGAAGCTGCAGAGTACCAGAAGCTCCTTGCGACCAGACTCAAGGAGCAGCGCGAACGCAGGAGCGAGAGCTTGGCAAAGAGGAGGTCGAAGCTCTCTGCTGCCTCTAAGCCATCTGTTGCGGCCTGATAGACCTTGACGTTCGTATTTTGGAGAAAAGATGTTATACTAGAGTGGTAATTTCGCTTGAGAATTTTGTCCTCTGGTTGGTTTCTTGTTTTCCCGATTTTGTAGCCGATTGAAGCACATTCTTGTTATTGAACTCTCAGATTAAACCGTCTAAAGTATGTTTTATTATATTAATGTGATTGTTGTTATGCCGCGAATGTTAGTTAGATGATTGTTTGATTGTCTTTCTTAGCATTTTCAACCTACTCGGCCGCATGACTATGTTTTGTTTCTTTCGCCTTGAGCTCAATGCTTTCATATTTAAACTCCTCTTTACATAGGTGACTGGTTTAATGTATTTGAAGTGACATTGCTATTATTTACATAGATGCTTTAGTTTGGTCCATGCACGCAGTTCAAAAATATATTAATATTCAAAAGCTCTAGCAAGTATTGATATTGGTCTTGTTAACAAACTATCTTATGATATGAACTCACAAATCCTTGTACTCTACTCTTCCAAAATCCTCCTTCCTTGACCGTTTATGTCCACGAAATCACCACTGATACTTTGACCATTCACCACCCTGCAGTTCCTCCTGATCTCCCCTCTCCTCCCGGACTGCAAGTCTCCCATCCTCACCATTCCCTCGACGAAAGCCGCGAAAAATGCTTTCTGATCGCGGCCGAAACACTCGACCGCCTCCCTCGTCTTCTCGTTGTCCGAATACAGCGTCTGGTCCGAGTTCAGAAACCCCCTCAGCCGAACCAAGTCCTTGAAGTACTGGTTGTCGAACACGACCGGAGTGGCGTCGAGCCCGCCGGTCACGTTCCCGTCCCCGCCCTTTGGACACAGTGCGTCGAGCTTCTCTCGGAATTCTGGGTCCATGTGCGGGTCGGGCCGCTCCGAACCCGACTGGTTGTATAGGCGGAAGACGATGGAGAAGCACCGCCCCTCGCCGATGGAGTGCGAGCCGGAGAGCGCGACCAGGTCGGTGACGGTGAGGTTGAATTGCGCGAAGAGGTCGATGAGCGACGTCGCGTTCGCTCTCGGGCTCGGCATGATCCGGTCCGCGTCCTCTTGGCTAGCCGTTAAGCTGTCCTCCCGGCCGAGCTTCACGTCCCAGTACGGCCCTCCACTCTGTGAGCAAAGTAAACACGCATTTACATAGAGAGTATAATTCTTATGAATCCAATTAATTAGTGTTCCCAAAACAATTCACCTGATTTTTATATAATGAATGAGTGCGCATCTTGTGTAGGTAGTAAATGCAATAATATGTAACGGAAGCAGCCCAGGAATAATTGAATGCAGAGAATCACTGAATCAGTCAGTCAGTGTTCGGTCTGAAAATTTCCTATGTTGCTGATTTTCCTTTCTTAAAAAAAAAAAAAAAAAAGCTGAAAACAAAAACATCGAATGTTTAATTATTCAAAATTTACATTTGTATCACTATTTCGCCGTCCCTATGCAGTAAGCGATACAGTGATATATTTAAGAGCGGGCTATCTGCGTTTTATTCTTAAATTATTATTACAGTACCAGGACAACAGCGTCTCTCGCGGCCATGACGATGATATCGGCGCAGGAGACGACGCCGGGGCACTCCCGCTCCACCGCCTCCTTCACCTCGTCGATCACCTCGTACGACCTCAGCGAGTTTATGTTCGACAGCGACAGCTTTTCCCCCAACATCGTCGGCGTATCGTCCAGCAACAAAGACGCATCACACCCCTAAAATTATTAAAATCAATAAAAAATAATAGTTTACTCATGTAGTTTAATTCATCTTTCTAATGAATGAAGCGGATAGCATACTATCTTTTTTTCAAAAATAATAATAATAATAAAGAGAAGAAGAAGAAGAGAGTGGAGGTAGGAGGAAGGAGGAAGGGCAGGGCGCGGACATTGACGAAGCAGTCGTGGAATTGGAGGCGCATGACGGAGGCGCCGCTGCGGCGCTCGCGGGCCATGGCACGGCGGATGACGCCGCGCACGGTGGATTCGGCGCCCGGGCACGTCGACGAGTAGTAACCCGGGCGAAGGTGCGCCGAAGTGGCGGCGGCGGCGGAGGCGGAGGAGGAGGGCTCCACAGCGTAGACGACGAAGAGGAAGAGCGCGAAGAGTAGGAGGAGGAGGAGGAGACTCGGCCGAGGATGGAACATGTTTGCGGACTCACGAATTGAGTAGTGAAATGAATGAGCAGTCCCCCTTGTAGTAGCACTGGTGATCACATATTGCTACTTGATTCATATACGAAATACTGCTGCTGCTAAATTTATTGTTTTTTTAAAAAAATTAAAATTATATGTAAAAAAGTGTTGGTGTTGAGATAAATTATTTAGAATTTTTATAGCTAACTAAAGTATTTTATTTACCGAAAATAATAAGTTACTATTTATTGTTCCCACGGAATGCATTGGGAGTTAACAAATATGACAAGGTATTTTACTCCACAAGCATTACAGTCTTCCGCTTTTATTACAGAATAAAATTTTAATTCTATTTAAAGAAAAGTGAGTTATTCTGCATGTACAAATAAATAGTTGAATCTTGAAACGAATTTAAAATTAAAATAATAATTTAGGGTAAATTACACTTTTGGTCCCCAAACTATGAGACTTGTAACACTTTACTCCTTAAACTTTAATTTATTATAATTTTTAGTTCGAACTATAAGATATGTGACATTTTAGTCATCAAACTTTTTAAATTATTACAATTAAGTGACACAACCTAATATTTTTTAATAAGTATTAATATATTATTAATATCAAAGTAATTTAGCACTTTAATTATTGTTACATCATCAAGTAAGATATTGCTATAACTTCTGAAATTCGAGAACTAAAATATCACATATCTCATAATTCGAATCCGAAATTACAATTAATTAAAATTTTAGGATTAAAGCGTGGCGCGTCTTATAGTTTTTAATGAATTAAAGTGTCATTTGAGTCATAGTTTGAGAACCAAAAGTGTAATTTACCTTAATAATTATGTATAGCAGTGTAAAATTAATATGCACACAAATGAAAAGTGTAGAAAATTAAATTGCTATAGACTCAGGTTCGAACCATCTAGCAGTTTTTTTTTTTTTGCGTGTTGGATTTTAGGGGCATATAAGGGAAAGATTAAAAAAGAATAATAAAGTGAAGGAATTTTGTGTACATTCGAGAAGTCTCTGTCTCTGTCTATTTGATTCTTCTGGAGTGGAGGGGGTGCTGGAGAGGGTGCGTTTGTGCCGCTTGTCTGGACGAATAGTTTATGTTTGAATGCATCTGGAGATGTTCCACTTTTTTCATACTGGTGGAGGAATAAGCGGCAGTCTGGCTCGGCTTGTAATCACAGATTCCCCAACACGAGGAAGAAGTCAAATTGTGTTTATGGAACGAATTATCTGGATGTTGAAGATATTTAAATAAAAATTAATTTCATATAGCTCTCTAAAAACATATCTATGGCGCCCAACTTCTCAGGAGTCACACATTCTGTGATTACTACCGTCCTAACACGCTTAACTTTTTTAACCTCTTGGGTCTAGCCACTGCCCAAAATGTTTAAGCCGGATTAAGAGTTTAGCTTTACTATATCTTATATATAGGACTATTTTGGGTCTCACAATCTCCCCCCTTTAAACCCTGACGTTTTCTTCAGGCTCAAACTCATAAGTATCAGACGATGTGAGACTCGTCTCGCTAGCCTAAAATTGACCTTGTGGTGAGCCGTACTCCACCCACAACAGTCAACAGTATAAGAGGCTTGCTCTCCCCGATGTATAATTCTTGCTCAGCCGAGACTCATCTCACACTTTCGGCTGGTAATTGGCTTTGATACTAACTGTGACGCCCCAACTTTTCAGGGGGTCACTCATTCTAGGACTACTCCCGTCCTAGCACGCTTAACTCTCTTAACCTCTTGGACCTAGCCACTGCCCAAAATGCTTAAGCCGAGTTAAGAGTTTAGCCATATTATATCTTATATATAGAATTATTTGGAGTCTCACAAAATTGAATAGCAAATATATTCCTACAAAATTCAATTTTTCATATTTATCTTTACAAAAGTCCAGTGATATTTATATTTGCCTTTCTTGTTTGTTACCGGTAGAGCACTGTTTATTTTTTAACAGAGAATAAATAAAATGACATTTTTGCTATCACAAATATGTCACTCCAAAAATCTCAACTGTTAAAATTATGTAGAAATATCCTTCCAAAAAACTTCAATAGTCATTTTCTTCCTTTATGTCATCACAAATAATATAAGAGGCGTAAAAAGGTCAATTCATCTCATTCACTAATCAGGATTAAGTATTTTACCTATGATTAACTATATTTTTTTTAACAGATCCTAACATCAAGGGTACATTTGAAAACGTTAGGACTTTTATAGGGATAAATATAAAAAGTTAAATTTTATAGAAATATATCTGCTATTCGATATGTTTGTAGAGAGCTGTATGCAATTAATCCTTAAAAAGAAATAAAGACAAAATTACGTCCAAAGCAAATTTTATTTGAAAGTTAGTAGTGGGATTAATGTTGGTGGGTGTCATCGCACTAGCAAAAATGCACAAAATTTATTATCTTTTCGTTGTAAGTGCCTTAATTTGGTTTGGCTCTTGGTATGATTTTTCTATTACAAGTTTGAAACTTTTACAATGATAACAACAAAAATTAGCTTCTGTAGTCAAAGTATGTCTGTTCTAATCTAATATTTTTTTTATCTTTTGCTGGCAGAGCGATTTTGATGAAAAAATCATTAAATTTTTTTCTAAGCAGTTGGAAAACAACAACACTATTGCAGAAATTCTATTTGAAAAATCGTAGCTGCCGAGGTTATTCAAAATTATAAGTTCAAAAAACTTCAGCACTAGCAATTAATGAGATATCTTACTTTACCACTATCACTTCTTTTAAGAGTAAAATATGCTAGCACTGCATTTCTTAATCTGGAAGACTCAAATGCACCGAACGTAGTCAAACTAACTCGACAGTGATCGAGTTAAATCTTTATTGTTAATAATACTGTAATTTATTATTATTTTTGTACTACTATTTTTTTTTGAGAGAAATGTAGCATTCTACCCGCTTCGTTTATTTCATTTAGAAATAAACTTAGCTGGAAATGTGAATCAACTAGGATTCGAACTCCGAACCTCGAGTACCAACTACTAAGTCCTTTGCCACTTGCGCTAAGGACGGTCGGTTATTTTTGTACTACTGTTAATATTACTATCCAATTTAATCCCAACTATAGAAATTGGGAATCCAAAAAAGACCAATTGGGGGCAAACATGCCCTTTTAGCTACCGTTTGGTTCGGGGTTAAAGGGGGGTTAAGGGGGTTAACCCCCCCTCTTTAACCCCAAACAAGAAAAAGAGGGGGTGGGGTTTGTTAACCCCACCCCTTGTTTGTTAACCCCACCCCTTGGGGTTATCCCAGGATAACCCCATGATGGGTGGGGTTAACAAACCCCACCCCCCCCTAGTGGGGTTAACAAACCCCACCCTCCTAGAATTGGGGTGGGATTAAAGTTAATCCCACCAAATTTAATTTTTAATATAAATTTAAAATTTTAATTTTAATTTTTAAATTTTTAAAATTTAAAATTTGTAATCTTAAAATTAATATTTTAAAATTAATATTTTAAAATTAATATTTTAAAATTAACATTTTAAATTTTAAATTATTATTTTTAATTATTTAATTTTAAATTTAACATTTTATATTTAAAATTTTAAATTTTATAATTTGTAATCTTAGAATATATATTTATATTTTTAAATTTTAAATTTTAAATATTAAATATTAAATTGTTATTTTTAATATTTTAAATTTTAAATTTGAAATTTTATATTTAAAATTTTGAGTGCAGCTACTATACTCTTATGAGTATAGTAGCTGTTGTACTCATAAATTTTTAGCCACCAGATCTGCTTTAAGATCTGTGCAGATCTGATGATCTAATTCATCTCAATTAATCTTTCTAATTAACTCCTCCATCCTAATTAACTCCCTCAATTAATTTCTAACCCTTTAATTAATCCCTGTAAGACACCCTGTCCTCTTCCTCCCGCACCGCCGGCGCCCACCCGCACCACCGCCGCCTCTCCAAACCCCCCACCTCAACTTCTCCTCCGACAGCCCCCTTCCCTCTCTCTTCCTTCTTCTCCACCTCCACCACCACGATTGCGAGTCGAGCAAGCCCTCGAGCTGGAGACGCCTGGGGGCGAGGACGGGGCTGGGGGGACCGAAGAAACCGATGCTGGGAGGAGGCGGCCATCGACGAGGACGATGTTGGTTGGGAAGTGGCAGTCCACGGAGCCGGCGCCGATGGTGGCGATCCACGGGGCGACATTGGTGACGGTGAGCTTACCGGTGCTGCCGATCCCAATGGCGGCAGAGACGAAGACGCCTTTCTCGGCGGCGAGGAAGGCACCCACGGCGATGGCGTCGAGGTGGTAGGCCACGAGGACGCCGCCGGCGTTGAGGGAGACGACGTCGACCACGCCGGCCACGGTGGCGTCGAATGTGGCGAGGATGTCCGAGTCGAAGCCCCCCCTGCCCAGCAGACCTTGTTGACGGCGAGACACGCCTTGGGTGCTATCCCGGCAGCAAGGAAGGTGGTGGTGGGCGGCGGCAGTCCTACGGGAAGACTGGGAAGAAGAGGAAGAGTTAATTGAGGGGTTAGAAATTAATTGGGAGAGTTAATTAGGATGGAGGAGTTAATTAGAAAAATTAATTGAGATGAATTAGTCATTAGATCTGCACAGATCTTGAAGCAGATCTGATGGTGAAAAATTTATGAGTACAACAGCTACTATACTCATAAGAGTATAGTAGCTGCACTCTAAAATTTTATACTTGAATTTTTTAATTTTATAAAAGTTAACTATTTAAATTTGAAATTTTAAATATAAAATAAAAAATTTAATTTCAAATATAATAATTAGGGTCAAATCATTATTTTATATTTATAATTACCCACTATTCTTCTTATTCCATCTAATCTATCCAAACGCTATTTTTCTTAATCCCGGAAACAACTCAATTTTCATCCAAACGTAAAATTGGTCTATTCCAGGCTTAACCCTGAACTTAACTATATTCCTGTAATAACCAATTCTTACTTAACCCCGAACCAAACGAAGCCTTAGGTAGTAGATATTTTAATTTTTTTTAGTGGTAGGGGTGGGGTGGAGACTAGGAGGTGGGGAGCAGTAATGGGGCCCTTTCATCACCATGATGGGGCGATTTGGTGAAGTGATAAGGGTTGGCTTAGAAAAGGGAAATTGTATGGAGCATGGAAAAGAGGAGTATTTAAAAAGGGAACAGCAGCAGGTCAACAGTATGGGCCAATGCTAGTGCTTTGCTTTGTGGACTGGGTAAGCAGTAGTGATCGGTAATCCTCCGTTCCTGGGAAAATGTTGCTGCTGCTGATATTTTTGTTTTGCACCTTCCCCACATTCGTACGTGGACCCTCCAGGTCGAAATCCTGGTCCCCAGGGCACCAGGGCATGTGATTTGTGCGCCCATGTGCGCACTCTGAAAGAGTCAACACTAACATCATTGGCATTCACATTCGAAATTCAAATTCGAAATCTAATCATTTTATATTTTTAATTAAGTTAGTTTTTTAAAAAATAAACAAAGCGAATAGTTTGTCATATTTTTCTCTCCTTTTGTAAAGTCTTTTTTTTAAAAAAATTTCATCATTATTCTTACGAATAATTTATTTATGCATGCATGGTCACACAAGATGAGTGGTTTCTCAGTGCATCATCCTACATTCAATGTGTAAATTGCTCAACCAGTTTTGAGGCTTTTAGTTAATGTTTCGATTTAATACTTATCCTTATTCGCTATTCTATAGAAAAAAATGAAAAATTATCTATATGCCTCTCAAAAGTTCTAAAATATCTTATATATTTATATATTTTTATTTCAAATATATCTCTCGTATATTTTTTTATTATTTAAAAATAACTCCGTTGTTAGTACCTGCTAAATCATCTCAGGTTAAACTCATATTAAATTTGTATCAAAGTCAAAAAGAAGTCAAAATAAAAAAATTGGTGACGATAGAAGGATATATTTGAAAGGGTGATGAGTCAAAATGCTTCTTCTGTCCTTAACTTAAAGGCAAATAAGAAAGTCGGCGACAGTAGAAGGGTATATTGAAAAGAACAAAATAGTAATTTCATAGAGATAACGGATGTTCGTGACAGTCCACTAATAGAATTTAACTCTAAAACTATATTTTAAAAAATTTGGAATGTTAAAAGAATATTTTTTTATATTAACCTTCTAAAGGAGGTAAATAAGAAAGTCTGAAACTTTTCAAAGTTATATAAGTAATTGCCCCTTAAAAATTGCTATTTTTATAATATCTATGCACCGGCATCCACGTGACTCGCGCTCGTATTTTGAATTCATACCGCCCACCAAATCGCAGTTAGTTCTCTAATCAAGAACTGAAGCAGATTGAGCGGCGGATGAATTCAAAAGTAGGCAATAAAGTGCAGCTAAAATATTGAAATGTTTTCGTACAGATATAAAATTCTACTAAAATTTTAGAAATTAAGAGTGCAATTTATTTTAACCCTATTTATAGAAATAAACTTAGCTAGAAATGTGAATCAACTAGGATTCGAACTCGGAACCTCGGATACCAACCATCAAGCCCTTTGCCACTTGCGCTAGGAACGGTAGGTATCCTTCCCCTATGTTGGTTAGCATACATCCACGGTTCGCCTAAAGGAGACAAATCGTGACGAGGGCCACTGAAGCAAATTTGTTTCAGGAGGCCCACTGAGTCATTGACACTGCAGGTGCAATACCAGAACCCTGATGAAGTGCTTTTCACAAATGAGGGCCCACCAATTTTGCCGTGTGTCGCATGAACAACATGGTACCATTTATGGGCTTGTTTGGTCCCATACTCCCATTGGAGCTTCTCCGAAAATCAGTAGTTTTAGAGCTTTTTCAAAAATCAGAAGTGATATTCGCTGTCCAGTGCCTATTTGATCTTACTTCTCTTTATATTTTTCTAACAATGGTTAAAAATCAGAAGTGATATTCGCTGTCCAGTGCCTATTCGTTGTAACCGGTCCTGGGAGGTGCTTTCATGGAATTATTATTTCCGTATTTTTATTTTTATTTAGAGGTTCTGACCGTCTTCGTCTTCATTATCGATGCTAAGTTAATTTTCTTTTAATGAATGAAGTGAGTAGTACGCTATTTTTTTCTAAAAAAAAAAAATTGTCACTTTGTGCGGAACTTCTATGAATAAAATGCCTACAATTTATTTTGTGTGGGAATGAGAAAAATGAGATTTGAAGATACAAAAATATAGAAACTTCAATTTGGAGCTTCGAAGGAAGATTTCTGTTGGAGAGAGAGTTTTATATTTTCATATTATACTAAACAAATAATATATCATCGACCACCATCGGGACATTTATTAATAAATCATAACATTTTACCAATATGGCTGCAAATTAGAGATGACCAATTTTGGCTACTCTGCATCAAAACATTGTGGTTCTTTGTGTAATTGTTCTGCAATATGGCTTGTTGGTAACCTCTATCCCATTTATATTGGGTGCCAAACTTGGCATCTACGTCTCTATTATAGCTGATATTTTTAACAGCTAGTTTACGATCTTGAGCTAGAAAACAATTAGATGCGCTCAATTAACATTTTACAACTTGGGATATCGGATACAAATCAATCATTAAACTTTTAGCCAACTGCACTAAATATGATCAATGATCTGTCACATTGTTGATCTTATATATTGTCAGCATATTGTCACCTATAATATGAAGATTTTTTATTAATTCATGCATACACTTTAAGATGTTGCAAAATTTCGCCAACATATTAATAACATATAAGGACCATATTAGAGGGGATCTGTAGCTGTTACTCGGATAGAGCTATAGTTTAAGCCCTCACGGATTTCTGGCCCATTTTATTTCACCCTAATATAATTGGACCAGTAATGCGAGACATTGGACAACCATCAATTTTTTGTGGTCTACAAAAATATTTTTGTGATTTCAAAAGCAAAGCAACATTTAAAAGGGACAAAAAAAGAAGAAGAGAGAATTAAAAAGAAGGATAAAAAAAAAAAAAATCAAGCTGGTGCGTCTACTAAGAGTTGGGCTGTACGGTTTTGAATAAATTTGGAGAATATATAATACGAACAGAAGCCCGAGATTATTGTGAACCCATCCAAATCGGGCCCAAAATAGTCCAGCTCAGATGACTATTGGTCGGCCCAATAGCGGCCCATAATCCAATGATCAAATCAGTTGTAACGAGATAGCGCCGACTTTTAACTTTAAGCCGTTGCAACACCGAAGCAGAAGCGTGCGAGGCGAGGGTGCAAATGGAGGAAGAGGAGCACGAGGTGTACGGACAAGATATCCCCGACGAGGGCGAGATGGAGGGCGACGTCGACATGTCCCTCCCCGACGCCGACGACGACGCCACCAAGGTCCCCTCCTCCTCCTCCTCCTCTTCCCCTGATCCTCGGAACCCTAACCCTAACCCTAACCCTAACCCTAATCCTAACCCTAATGGTAATGCGACTAACAGCTGCAGGAGCTGGACGAGATGAAGAAGCGATTGAAGGAGATGGAGGAGGAGGCCGCCGCTCTCCGCGAGATGCAGGCCAAGGTGGAGAAGGAGATGGGAGCCATTCAAGGTCTCTTTCCGACCCTAACTTTTTTTTTTTTTTTTTTCCCACTCTTCTTCGAGTATTCTCGTGATCATTATCCTACCGTGCTATTCAAATCTCCCTGATTTGCTGCTTTCTTTTTGTGTATTTTTTGGTTCGTATATGCTCTCGATTGAAGATTAACTCGTAGATCAGTATAGCGAACTGAAGATTTTGCTGATTGCATCACTGCTGAGAATTGTCACACGAAGAAAGATTCAAAACTTAAATATTTTCAGTATGGTTAGGTATATCAATGCTTGTTTGGTACTTTTTTAGAATCGTTGAAAAAGATAATGCTAGTTTGTTGACAGGCGAAATTAGTGTTTGAAAAACCCAAGTGTATCAATGGAGTTGTAGAGATCGGAGAGAGAGTGTTATTACTTTTTAGTGATGGAATATAAGATGGTCGGGAATGAATTAAGCTGAAATAAGCAAGCACAACATATAAATTTTTTAAAGGCGAGATAGCGCTACAGATTTAATGAATCGAAGAGGTTATTGATCACTTCAATTTCTTCCACGCCTGATAAACATTTTTCACTTAAGTTGTATTTCTTTTCATCATTTATTAAAATTGCAGTAGCCTACATAATTTCGTGATAAGTAATTGAGCATCTTAATGCAATAATTATTCCTTCATCATAGGCCTCTCTGCAACTCATTTGATATTTCTGTTATAATTTCACGCGCAATGAAGTAATATTCTCTTATTTGGTTCGCAGACCCTGCTAATGTAGCTGCAAATGAGGCATCTAAGGAGGAGGTGGATTCTCGATCAGTGTTTGTTGGTAATGTAAGTTTCCATATTCTATATGGCAATAAATTCATAGAGAGTTAATTGATTAGAGTCATAAAATCATTATCTTTATCTAGCAGCTAGAATACTTTGCATGTGGGAGATGACTACCAATCCCTGTTCTATTTAAGCATTTTTTGTTAGTATTTTTGGTACAAAATAATTGTTTAAGCGAACTTTCCTGTTGGAAATGATGGGAATAATTTATCTTGGTGTCAGTATCATAGGACACAGCTGTGTAGGTTGTTGAGTAAGTTCTTGTTAGTCATTTTCTTTTCAATTATCTTCCTCTTATTCCGTGCTACTTTTTAAGATTGACAGGAATGAACCTATTTAACTTATATTTAGCTTTAGTTTTTTTTCTTTTTTTCAAATCTTTTACATCAGTGTTGTATTTACTGTTTTTGCTTGCTCAAATGTTGACTTGTACCCCTCTTCCTAACTGTAACTCTCTTCAGAAACCTCTTTATTGTCTTGTGACTTATTCTGATAATTGTCGCAGGGTTATTTCTTGTTCTTCAAGCTCTTTGAGGGTATCCATGAACCCGACTTTTAATATTAGTATGGGTTAAAAAAAAAAACAGAAAAAGCAAAAACGATGGGGGAAATAAAAAAGAACAGCTTTATGCGACAGATGAGAAACAAGAATTATTGCAAAAAAAAAAAAAATCAGAAAGCTTAAGAAAAAAAAAAAAGAGAATGGTATTAGAATTCGAATGACTTTGGAGCAGGAGGAAAAAAGAAGTAAAAAAGAAAAAAAAAAAAAAAGAAGATAAAAAGAAAGGAAAATTAACAAATAGTAGGTTCTTCATGTAACACCTGCAATTCAAGTCTGAAGGACTGTGGACTGATCTGCATCAGCCACCAAAAGATCACTATTTTGATCAGCCTGAGAATGATTGGCAGGATGCATAAGACATACATGTAAGTGCAGCCTTACATGATGAAGCCTTGTCTTTGTAGGGTGTGTCTCTAGCGTATTTTGTTATTCAAGCATACCGTATGAGCTTTGTGTGTCTTTCTTGTTTCCTTGATTGCATTTACTTGTTGCTCTTTCTCCCATGGTACCTACAGATATGTAATTTACTTGCTGCTCTTTGCTAAGGTTCATTTTTGATTACTTGATATCTAGTGGATAAGGCACATTGAGTGGCTAGCACACCCACACTGCATATAATATGTGATAGTGGATTCAATGGCAAAAGTGATCTATGGTTTCCCCTAAAAACGGGCTTGAGGTTCTCACGAGTCCCCAACCTAATGGGACAGCTCCCTTTTAAGTTCCCTTCTTTCTAGGGATGTCAACGGGTCGGTTTGGGTCGGGTTTTCAAAAATCCGAACCCGAACCCGACAACCAAATTGAAACCCGAACCCGGCGGGTTTTAAAAATCCATACCCATATCCGACCCCGATCAAAAACCCGAAACCCGAACCGAACCCGAAATAATGAATTCTCTTTACCATATTTCAAAATATATTATAGTAAAATCAACAATTTTCAAAACACAATCAAATATAACGTTAAAAATTCATGCCATACCATATCAATATCTGGAAATCGAGAGAGAAATCGAGAGGATGAGGGGGAGCCGCCGAGCCGGGGAGGATCAGGTGAGAAATCTAGAAGATGGGGAGGATCGGTCCGATCAGATGGGGACCGGGGACGGGCGGACGGCAAAGGGAATAGAGGAAAATAGAACAGATCTATTAGGGTTTGGATTTTGAAAGTTAAAGTGACTATTGTATACCATTGGATGAAGATCCAATGGATAAAAATTATTAGACATTTTATGTATTGTATAAATAAATAAATAATATATATATAATTTATTCAGATTCGGGTTCGGATTCGGGTTCGGGTCGGGTCGGGTACATACAAAATCCATACCCGTATCCATATCCGTCGGGTTTTTATTTTCTATACCCATAATCAAATCCATATCCGTTTAGCTCGGGTAAACCCGCCCTGTTCGGGTTTGGATTCGGATAATATTTCGGGTATCCATACCCATTGACATCCCTACTTCTTTCCTTGATCCAAAGCATTTAAAAGCATCTGAATAGGCTGTAAAAGTACCTATAAAAGCAGTTGTATACAGCTTTGATGTTCTGTGGATTTCTAGTATTGTAAGTAAATAACTACAGATACCTGAAAACTTAGTAGCGGTCAGCTTTTTTTTCCCCCCCTTCTTGCTGAAGATTGTGGCTGCTGCAGGTTGATTACGCTTGCACCCCTGAGGAAGTGCAGCAGCATTTTCAGTCAAGTGGAACTGTGAACAGGGTGACTATTCTGACCGACAAATTTGGCCAGCCAAAGGGTTTTGCTTATGTTGAATTTTTGGAGGCCGAGGCCGTTCAAGAGGCTCTTCTCTTGAATGAATCTGAGTTGCATGGTCGCCAGCTGAAAGTGTGTCACCTTTCCTTGCTCCCTATTTTAGATATTTCGCACAGTTGCTCAGATACAGTTCTCTCTTTTCGTTCCTACTAACAAAGTTTGCTTCTGCAGGTAGCAGCCAAACGAACAAATGTACCTGGGATGAAGCAGTATCCTCCTCGCCGATTTAATCCGAACCTTGGCTATCGATTTAGGAGACCGTATGTGCCACCATATTTCTATTCTCCCTACAGCTATGGGTGAGTTAAATGATCTTTCTCTGATCATCACTTTCATTTATTTGCTATCATCAAGCTGTTTACATTACCATTTTTATTCTCCGGCCTAAAAATTGTACTGCCATATATTAACAGGAAAGTTCCCAGGTTCAGGAGGCCAATGCGCTACAGGCCTTATTTTTAAAGATCCTTGCCTGTGTTGATCTCGAGTTATTATTTCTGCTAGCTAGAATGAGCATAGGAGTTATCCTGGAAGAATTTATACCGATTCGCCATGCGCGCGATACTGAGTTCTCTGTTATTTGCTTCTCTGCTGACTACTATAATCAATAGCAATGAAAACGTAACATTGAAGTTCCCTGGATGTTATAATCTTTTTCTTTGAACGCTCAATATTTGCATGGCCATGTTTTTGTTTTCCAACTGTTCTGATTTTTATTGTGGTCACACTTTTGAACATTTTCGGTCAACAATTTTTATCTACATTTGAGGTTTTGGAGAATTTTTCCTTTATAACTTAAGCGAATCCCGCAAAATACAGATTTATGTGCTGGCCTTTGCAATATGATAGTTAGCAGTTGGTTTAGCTATTAAAAGTTTATGGAATGCGTTTAGATAGGCCTTTTAGGTATCTGCAGCATTTCTAGTATATAGAAAATAAAGTTAATTATCTATATATCCTTCAAAATTTTTAAAATATATTGTATACTACTATTTTTTTTTTCAAATACTCTTCGTATATCTTTTCATTATTTCAAAATAATTCTGCTGTTAATGCTGATTAAGTCATGTCGGTATTTAATCCGGCTTAAATTTCTAGCCGATTTAAAAAAAAAGTTAAAATATATCATTTGTCCCTAACTTAAGAATAAATAAGAAAAATTTGTGACGGTAGAAGAGTATGTTTGAAGAGGTAAAAAGTCAAAATATTTTTTTTATTTTTACTTTCTAGCTTAATGACAAGTAAGAAAAATTGATAACAGTAGAAGAGTATATTTAAAGGAGTAAATTAGTAATTTTACTGAGATAATGATTGTTTTTAATAGTGCAATAATAAAATTTAACTTTAAAACTATATTTAAAAGAATTTGGAACAAACAAGATAAATAAAAAAAGTTTGAAACTATTGTATATAAACAATTGCTCTTAAAAAATAATTGCTCAATTGCATATGCCGCAGAGAAATAAATACAATAAAAAAACCTTAACATTTTATATTTATTTTAGAGTCATTTATTTTTTCATATGATTAAATGTTGTTAAAAAGCAATAGCAAGAGTAACACAAAAGCTTTATTTAAGCAATGGGATTTACTAACTCTGACACAACAGTAGCGTGACACGCCAATAAGTGGGGCCCACGTGAGCGGGCGGGCCCACCACCGACACGAAGACAAAGATGTAAGTGCAGACCCACGTGGGCCTTCTCTCTTTCTTTCCTTTTGTTTTCCCTCGCCCCGGAGATTCTTGCCGCGAGTTGGCCCTCAGCGCGAGAAAAAATTCTAGAACGCACCAGGTATATATCGGTGACGTGACGTTTCAAATCAATCAAATTTTATTTTTTTAAAATATATATTCTATTATGATTAAAAATATATTTTTATTATATTTTTTAAAAAAGAAAAGATATGATTGGTTTGTTATTGATGACGTGGTGCAAGCATGATACAGTAGATTTCCTCCTGCGCGAGTGCCGACGTCTTAATCCTCTCTTGTATTATTTATTATATATATATATATTAGAGAAAAATATTTAATAAATTAAGCTGTTATTTTACTAGGAGCTTCTATTTCCCCTTTCGGCCGCAGCCATCTCCCTTTAGACTTAAGAGTCAGAGTGTTTGATTTTTCGAAAAAATTTCTATAAAATAATTTTCTGACTCAAAAATATTTTTCGACGGTCAGATTCCTAAACGCAATAATTTTTTTAAATTTTTCTTTTCAGATTTCATGAAAGAAAAATGCTATCTTTACATCTATATTTGAGACTAAATCTTACAATCCAAGCATATTCTATATTTTGTAAATTTCTAGTAAAGATTAAAAAAAAAAATTAATACGACAAATAGAAAAAAAAGAGCTCTTAGATGAGAGGGAGTACTTTTATTTTTAAAGCTTTTATCAGATAAATAAAAACTGTAAAATAGTTTAGTTTTCTACACTTTCGCGAGAAATCAAACACCCTCTAATTAGAAACAACATTACGCTCCTTTAAGATAAATGCTCTTATTAACTTATTAGAGCTTCTGCATTAGCTAGAGAGAGAGTTAAAGAGTTGTTGGAACAATTGCTTAGATGGTATTTTATAGGGAACAGCATCACACTCTCAGTATGAGTCACAAGGGTCCCGAATTAAAAATGGTCAAAAAGTTGGTGATCCAGTTCAATGTTACCTAATTTTTTTTTTATTATATTATTTGTTTGTATCCGGAGAAAGATGAATAATAGATTTCTCTAAGATGTTGACACAGGTGTGCAATACGAAAAATTTTAGAATGCACTGGATATATTTGATGACGTGGCGTAACAAATCAATCAAAAACCTCCTTTTATATATGTCTCATCGTGATTATAAAAAAATATTTATATTATACTTTAAAAAAAAAAATATATATGATTGGCTTGTTATTGATGACGTGGTGTAAGCGGAACACTGTAGATTTTCTCGTGCAATACATGGTGCTATGACACTTGCATGAAACCTACCATATCTAGGGCTTGTTTTTTAAAACAAGTATGAATAATGAAGCGTCATCATTACTGGGGTCCTCTTTTCACAAGAGTAAAGTAGTCATAAAGGATGGCCCAAATTAAGCTATGAAGAATCTCTGTGGAGAAAATAACATTAGGTGCAGGTCCATCTAAGATAATGGTCATTTTTTTAGGTAATGCAGCAGTTCTCAAGGCGAAAGTTGATTATCCTTTTGTCTTATTAAATATTTAGCTATGCGGAAAGAAAAATAAAGTTGTTAAACTTTATTATTCGGGTAAGTACACGTTTGGTCCTCAAAAGATGAAGCGCGTGACACTTTAGTCTTCAAATTTTAGCTTGCTGTAATTTCTGGCTCCAACTTTAATAATTATTTTGATTACGTTCTTAACCGAATTGAGTTGACTAAATATTAAAGTATAGTTAACGCAGCAGTATTGCGACGGATGACGTCCTATAACTCAAGTTGGATCATGAGATTGCTATAATTCTAAAATTTTAAATAAAAAATTATAATAAATTAAAATTTGAGAATCAAAGTGTCATTCTCCTCGTAGTTTGAAGACCAAATGTGTAAATTACCCTTATTTCATTGCTCTTTTCTGAAAGAATCTTCAAAAGTTGAAATCTTAAGATGAAGCTAATGCTTTTGAAGAAAACATCCAACAAGAAATATCTGAGTAAACAAGACAGATAGAATGAAAAGACAGATACCCTGCTTTTTTTTAAATTTCCAATTATTGTGGTTCTCACAAAATATTATGGTTTAATCTTAAATTAAACTAGCACTACTAAAGATCCCATTTCCTTGTGAGGCTAAATGCATTGAAGTTTCGAAAATCCACAATACTTAATGGAATACTTAATGGTGGTGGTGGGGACCTATTTAGTGGATTAAGACATGTAACCTACAAGATGAATATAATAATCACATATTTTAAATAATCCACTGTAAGATTATTGTGTGAAGCTTAATATAATCATATAGTGCATTTTCTTGGGCTTAAACTTTTATAATAACTCAAGTATTTGACATTTGTTAAACAAAAATTTGAAGATTTTGCTACGGTTAGAAGCTAAAATAATATTTCACATCCCGAGCAAACTAGTGTTTTTTTTTACTCTTTCTCTTGTCGTCCTCTGAGGCTCTGATTACCTCACCTCTGTAGTTTAGTTCATCTATCCAATGAATGAAGCGGGTAGCGTGCTACATTTTTCTCAAAAAAAAAAAAATTCAGATCCCAAAGCTCTGGCCAACTGATATCACAGCATTTTTATAAAAGCTCCAGTCAGCTCAACCAGCATAGTGTTTTCTTAAGAAACAGATTTTCGATAACCGGCGATTTTGAAACAGTAAATCCAATCATTTAAAACAAATATATATGGAATGTTCATTCTCGAAAAAGCAGTTTTAGCGTAATGGTCACTAACTGGGCCCCACCAAATCAGTATTAAGACTTTTTTAAGCAGCATCCAGGGTGAGTGTGTTACCCAGAACTCAAAAAGAAGCAAATCCATGCTCACACAAGACCAGCCATGGATATGATACCTGTCTTTCAAAGATCATCCTTTTGATAACTTGGAGAGAATACCAGGAGCCACATACCCTTGTCCTACACTGGAAAAAGTAGCTTGATCTCAACTATTTGGTCCTGAAAACAGGATAATGTATAAATCAAACTTGTACTGCTCCTTGCTATTCTTGTACCTATGTACAGTAGCTATGGTCCACAGGTAAAGACATCTTCTATTGGCAATCATGTCATAGTGTAAGTACCAATCAATTCCATTGCATGGATTAATATGTATGTATAATAATAATAATATATAGCATGCAAAAGAAAATCCCCCAAGCTAAACAAGAAAATAGCAAGCTTGGGTAAGTTTCAATATTTGATGCACAGAGATGTGAAGCAGCAACAAGTTTTACTTGCATCCTGTGGGCTGCTTTGGAGTCTACCACTTGGAAGAAATGCTAGGAAGAACGAGGAACAACAAAGTTGGATCTAAAAATGATCAGAGGAGGTTTTTGTTTTTGGCATTGATCAATTTTACAAGAATATTAACAATTTTATTAAACAGCACAACTACTCATGCATTAGAACACCTTAAGAAGAAATCCAGTACATAGATTTGCACATAGATTTGCTTCACACTAACACTCACATAAGTCCTTTTTAGAATATTTCCAAGCTAGGATATAGATGAAACACTAGCAGCTAGATTCTAGGGGATTTTAAGAAACAAAAGCGGAACACAGGTAGCGGCAGTAGAGGAGACATTTTCTACTTTGAAGCAACAAATGTACCAATCACGGAGAGGGAGGCCAATCAAAACAAGCAAAGGCATCATTGAACCCACCACCATAGAACCTAACTTCAAGGCCCTGCAAACTTTGTCCGTCGTCCCATATGCCATCATCATCACTCTCCCCCTCGTACACATCGACTCCGTCGTCCATGAACTCCCACGAGTACACTGACGAATCCGAATAATCCGAGCACTCCTCCCAAAAGTTCCGTTCGTAGCAGTCCACTATGTGCGGTCCCAATACTTTTAGCCCCGAATGCCGTTCCTTCAGTAAATTCTCGTCGAGCTTCACATCCCAACATCCACGAATATCCAAGAAGTCGAGATCCCGACATTTGGAAAGGATCTCGAGGACCCCACTGTTTGTCAGCAGGAGATAAGATATCTCGAGGTGGCGGAGCTTTGGCATGTTGCAGGCAATTGCGTGGGCTTCATCATCTTGGTTAATTTTGTCTCCCACTTCAAGCGGATGCATCGTACGTTTAAGTCCAACAAGGTATTTGCAGTGCTTGCCGAATGCCTCGAGGGCGCGAGCCCCAATATTTGTGCAGCTGCTGACATCCAAAATAGTGATGTTCGACAGCCCCGGTGCAGCACGCTCCACAACAGAGTCGCTAATTTGGCTCCTCGGTAGCTCTAAGCTCTTAAGGGAACCAGCGCTGGCAAAAAGCAGAAAAGCAAATTATAACGGGATAAAGCAAAGTTTTAAAAAGGATCATCAAAAGACAATTGGAGAACAACAATTGTCTATTAAAGAGGTTAATCAATTTGGTCCCTTACATATTCTTTTAATTTGCTTTTGTATGATGGTCCGTGCCCTTCAATAACAGAACCTAGGCATAATAGAGTAAAACAGCACTTGCAAAACACACCTAAGACGTTACAGACATATAGTATTAGGAGGTACAAACATGTAACAGGCTAAAATTTTCTACAAGGCTCAAAAGTTCAAGCTTGAAGGCCATAAAGTAAAAAAACACATAATATTTTGAATTTGGTTTTAACATCAAATATTTGTACATATGGCAAATCAGTAAGTTACGGTGTACTATTATTACGGCATCAATACCAAGATTTATGCTCTGAAATTTCTATAACTAGATATTTTTTTGATTCATAGAACAGGTCTCAAACACTAGCATTTTTCACACGAAGGCCTGTTAGATGTAGATCATTTTCAACAGTTTAATTTGATTTTTAAGACCTTCAAGCTTCAACTTCAGAATGTGTAGAACTCTTTCGTTTTATGTCTGAAATACTCTCCGCAATAGATAATAAAACTACAATAGCTTATAGAAGTATTTTGATTCTAACACTTCCTGCAGAATCACTGCCAGGGCATGCCTAGTAAAAGATCCACTCTGCTAATCATGACATAGACTGTTTGAAATGACTAAAAATTATTGTTCATAATTTTTAGAGCTCTTCCACCTTAAGATCGAATTGCCACAAAGTTCTAATGGTATATATGAAGACCTATATGATTATCAACTTAAAAAGTGTAACTTTGCAGAATTGATGGTATAAACATTTTTGCTCTCGGAATCAGCTAAATTTATCTGATTCTCAACTGACGTACCGTATACTACATATTAATAACCTTGTTAAACTAAATTCTGCCATTTCTGTCGCCACTTGATGCATTAATAAAAGAATTCAGAAACTGAGATTTGATGTTCCTAGGTACTATAGATAGTTTGAAAATTAACAGCATATATGTTCTACATATGCGCCTCAACATTGATTGAATTTCAGTAGGAACTATTAGGATTCAAATACTTCTGAAAATATTCTAGCTCAAACTCATTATCACATATACCAGTCTAAATTTTCCACAAGCGTAACAAATGTGTTGAATTTACACCATCATGGTTTTTAAATGACAAACTTCTATTCAAGTGTTTTAGGATATGTGAAATGAAGAGAATAACATTGAGTATCAAATTTAATAGCAAAACAAGAAAGCATGTATGAGAAACAATTAAATTAGCTATATGAGTGGAAACATTGTAGATGCTGTACACATATCTAAGTGCAAGCTTTCTTTTTTATATTTTCCGATTCCTAGAACAAGATGAACAATTTCAAATCTCTAATCATCAATTTAGATAGAACAATCAAGTTAGTTATGCACAGGGATACATTGAATCAACCAAACGTATCTATACTTCCACATAAAGCAACAATACTATTCCAGTGAAGATCACAATGTCGTTTGTACATACAATAAAGATTCAAATGATTCGCATGTGTCCAGACCAAATCTAAAGAGAAGCTTGTGTTCTGTTATCAAAGAACTATTCATACGATAATTTTTTGATGCATGCATGAGATATCCCTTAAACACTTCAAATAGTACTCATGCACTTCCTAAGATGCTCTAGACCATAACAAGGAATGTGATCTACACATTAAGATATCCCTAACATGCGTTAACCATTTGGAACAACAATAGGAAGTAATAAATATAGAATTAATAGTTAAGAGTTGTGCTTATTGTCCGACTATAAACAATAACAATAATAGGAAGAAATTTCCAACTTCTAACATCAGCATCTGATCAATCAGCGTCAGGCGGATGCTAAGCCAATGCATAGTCGGCTTAACAAGCATATGATGAATCATGAGAATAAAAGCATAATGTAGGTTAACAAAAATTATGAAAAAAAAAACTCGACGATGAGCATACGTAGAGACCGTTTTGATATATTTCTGAAAATGCATGCAAGACCCAAATTTGAACAACCCACATAAACCCTTCCACGTGAGGATCCGAGTAACGACAACAGGATCTACCAGTGAATGGGATGCTATATCCATTTATCATACATGCAACGGTCTATATCTACGTTACGCAAATACGACAATGAGCTAAAACCTTAACGGAATTGTCAGCCGTATATCCCAAAATCTGGAACTACAACTACAACAAAGCAAATTTCAAAATTAGAAGTAAATTGATACTTAAATATGACAGATTCAACAACAATGGCTAGAAACAATTTAGATCTTCGCAAAAATTGAACAAAGCAAGTAACTTTAAAGGAAATTTACTCACTGTTCCGCAATGAAGGAGAAGAGAGAATCCTTGTAGAGCCCATAGATGCGGAGCCTTTGGACGGAGCCGCAGCTGCGCGAAACGAGCATCTGAAGCATCCGATCGAGCTGATCGGGCTTGCACCGCTGGCTCCACTCCTCGATGTCGATATCTTGCCAGCAGTAGGGGCCGGCAACGGCGCGGCACCAAGATTTGCACACCCTGGGAACGACGGTGAGAATCTCTTGCAGGGACAATTGGCGAAAGATGAGCCCCAGGGCATCAGGGATCAGCTCATCCCAAGCCCTGAATTCGCCGCGATCCCCCATCGGTCTCCGCCGAAACAAGGATGACCACTCTCTCCAGGCCTGTTTCCAAGAATCAAGGATCAAATGGAGAATGATATGAGATAAGCCATCTAGTGATAATGGAACACAAAGTTGTGAGATTTATGTTTCAACATGCATAGCAAGATCCAATCAAAAAGACTAGAGAAAGGAAGATTTTCTTTTTTTAAAAAAAAGGACCCAGAAATCACAACAAAAATTGCATATTTCTCTGGAAAAATAGAAGCTAGAACACCAAAAAAAAGAAATCAACAAGCAAATCAAAGAAAAAAAACGAAACTTGAAGTGATTACCACCTCGATCTAACCTAAACATGGAGAGGGGGAAAAGAAATTGGTGAGATTTTAAGAGGAAAATGCCTCTTTTAATATGTGCCTAAACTAATGAAGCAAAACCCATTTACGAAACAAAACCTAATACAGTAAAAACAAAAACAAAAACAAAAAATGGAGATCGAGACTCTTACCCACCCTTACCAACGAGAAAAAAGGAAACTTTCGTATTGTTCACCGAAAAGCCATCAGCTAACAACACAAGCATGCATCAATTGAAGAAATTACGAAGTAGAGAGCACGAAAATTAGAGAAAAGGTTGCTAAAATGGGGCACGGGATAAGATAAGTAGAAACAGTGAAACACTAGTCCACAAAAAAAAAAAAAAATCAAAAATCAAAAATTGCAACTTAATGCAAATTCCCACCGATCTAATTACCAAAACGAGCCCTGAGATCTCAAAATCATGCGATTTCAACATAGAAACCGTGAAATCCAAGTAATAGAAAAAAAAAATTTAAAAATGAAAAAGAAAAGATGGGAAACAAGAAAACATTTGCTTCAAAAAATTTTAATTTTTTTTTCATGATAAGCGATTAAATTAATCGGAAATACCCAATGAGGATGATGGAAATGGCGATTTGCTTCAACAAGGTTGCAAAACTAAGAAGAGTGAGAGAGAGAGAGAGAGAGAGAGAGAGAGAGGCCCCGAGAAAAGCAACAGCGATGGCGAAAAGGGTAATATTAATATCTAGAAAAAGATAAAAAAACGGCTCTTTTATTTCGCTTTATTTAATTTGTTTTGTTGCTTGTGTGGGCGCTACCGCGCTGGGAATCTCATCCGTACGTATGCGCGGTGGAAATGAACGGCTGTGGATTGAGTTGGCAATCATGGCGACGGATTGGATTAATTGGAGTACCAGGTAATATAAGGCAAATGCTTCGGGTACCCCGTAAATAACCCCATCATAATATTATTAATATATTGATAAATAATATTTATTTATTTATTTATTTATAACATGATAATTGTTATGTACAAAATTAATTAATTTTTTTATATATTATAGTACACTAAATAATCACAAATATTTAAAAACAACATTTAGATCACACATTTTCTCAACAAAAAAAACATTTAGATCACACATAGCAGTATTTCGTATAATAATAATAAATTATTCAATAAATTGTACTTTGGTCCTCAAACTTTGAGCCGCTTGACATTTTTGTTCACAAACTTTATTCCTGACTCAAATATTTTAAATTATTACAATTATATTTTATAATCTAATTTATTTGATTGAATATTGATAATTTACTAATATAATAGTGATGTAGCTATAGTATTACAATATTAATAACATATTAACGATATGTCATTATTTAACTAGTAAATTGGACTGTAAAATTTATTATAATAATTTATAATTTTTGAACTATAAAAATCGTAATAAATTAAAATTTTAAGACCAAAGTATCAATCAAGTTTTGAGGACCAGAAGTGCAACTCAATCATATGCCGTTAAATTATCAAATAACTGGACTAGTAGAATCGGGTTTCTTTAATGAATTAATGTATGGATCTCCGAATACAAAAGAAACAGAAAAAAAAAAAAAAAGGAAGATGAAAAATAAGTAGTTTAATTGACGAGTCATCAGGGATATAGTTTTTACATATTCCATATTTTAAAATATTAATAAAATCATAAGGAATAATACTGTGTAGAGTAATTAATAAGTATTCTTCAACTCTGAACAAACGATATTAAAATTGACACTCAGTTTATATAGAAAATGTGTATGGGGGTGTTTGGCCTACTTTCTCATAAGTGATTCTGAGCCCAAAATTACTTTTGAGCTCAGTAGAACGTTTGGTAACGACAGTTGAAAAATCTGATTTTGCTTTTCAAAATCAGAAAACTGATTTTGAAAACTCCAGAATCAGAAGCAGAAAAAAGCTGCTTCTCCAAAACTGTTTCTGATTTTGGACTCAAACTTCAAATTTTTAGTTTTATTTTAGATTCAAAGTATAAATTTAACATTAAATTTAAAATTTAAAATTTTAAATACATATTTGAATTTTTAAATCTCAACTTTTCAAATTTAAAATTTAAAATTTAGATTTTAAATTTTAAATTTAAATTTCAAATTTCAAATTTCAAATTTTAAATTTTAAATTTTAAAATACAAAATTTTAAATTTTAAATTTTAAAATTCAAAATTTTAAATTTTAAATCTAAGATAATTTCAAAATTTTAACATTTCAGATTTTAAAACATAAATTTAAAAATTTAAAAATTTAAAATTTAAAATTACAAGTTTTAATTTTCAAATTACAAAATTAAAATTTTCAAATTAAAAAAATTCAAATTTTAAAATTTAGATTTTAACTTTAATTTCAAATTTCAAATTTAAAATTTAAAATTTAAAATTTAAAATTTAAAATTTAAAATTTAAAATTTAAAATTTAAAATTTAAAATTTAAGATTTGAAATTTTAAATTTTAAATTTCAAAATTTAAATTTTAAATTTTAAATTTTGACAAATCTTAAATTTTAAATTTTAAATTTAGATTATGAAATTGAAAAAATTTAAATTCAAATTGGAAAATTAAAAATTTAAATTTAGATATAAAATTCAAATTTAAAATTTAAAATTTTGAAATTTCAAATTTATTTTTGTTACAAATTTTAAATTTTAAATTTTAAATTTATACTTTTAATTAAAATTTAAAATTTTAATTTCAATTCAAAATTTAAATTATTTTAAAATAAAATTTAGTAAAAATATTAATATATGCAAGAATCAAAATTTTTTTGCCAAACAGTTTTAAAAAATTACTTCAGAAAAATTACTTTTACCTAAACTCAGCCAAACGCTCTACAGCTTTTCACCGGAATCAAGAAGTTAGGCCAAACAGGCCCCATGTGTGAACTAAAAAACTAGATTGAGCATTATGAGACTATGGTTAACTGTGCATCATTTATATCAATATATTAATGGCCTATCAAAAACAGTGTTGTTTAGAAATCATTGTTCTAAGCACTGTTGAACAACAGCAACTTGATCTAAAGCGAACATATATTATTTAGGAACACTCCCTACAGTAAAAACATCTAATTCGGCGTAGCGAACGATCCCATATTATTCTTTTTCGATTCAATAATATTAGGACAACAACTGTATGCGTGCGCATTTAGAACAGTAAATAAAGTTATATTAAGTTTCTTATAAATAATCTCCTAAAAAAAAAAAATTTCATATAAATAAACCCAAGTCATTAAATGCGGTGGGCTCCCACGAAAACGAAAGTGTCTATTTCCTGAAAAGTGAGGAAATGGAGTACGCAGTGGAAATAATTATATGATCTAAATTACACATTTGGTCCTCAAGCTACGAGCCATGTGAACATTTTTGGTACTAAAATTATAATTTATTATAGTATATAATAATATTATGACTGATACGACATAATAATAATTAAAATAATACATCATTTTCACATCACCAATAAATTAAAATATAAGCGTCACGGATACTGATACGGGACACGAGATACGTGACACGGAACACAACACGACTCCGACACTGCGACTCGACAGCTTTAAAAAATTAGAACATAAATACGACATGAACACTGCTAATAAAATATAATATTATTAATATAATAATATATTTTTATTATATATAAAATATTAATTTTGATAAAATATTATTATATTTTTCATACGAATGAAAATTAGTAAAACTTTTATTGATAGTTTATATGTTTTAAGAAAAAAAAAATTTCACCATACATAATTTATCTATATTGTCGAAAAAGTTGTATGCATTCATAAAAAAACTAAAATATTTATCATCTTACATAATATATGCATAGAAGAATAAAACTAAAAATATGTATATAATTTTTTAGTTGTATGTGCTATGGATCGGTATTGAACGCGCGTCCAAAAAATGTGTCAGACACGTATCCGATACAGACACGCGAGGTTTATAGAAGTGCCCGTTATACATAAATTAAATTTGAAATCTATTTGGTATTAGAGTCCGTCTAACGCTAGTAGATAAAGTAAAGTTAGAACAAAAGTATACATGATATACTTCTGTGTTCTCCTACTCATTTCGATAAGTGGAATGCAATATTATTTACGAAAATAAATATCACTATATGTAACGTGGGAACGGTCAATTAAATTAGATTGTAAAATTTTATTATAAGAGAATGGAACTAAAAATAATAATAAATTAAAATTGAAGTCTTAAAAATGTCCTAATTATACGCGTTACGAGCTTATTATGCGAAGTGGTGACGCGTCGAAACCTTGTGTTGGAGATGATGAGTCGTTGTTGTTTTCGGCGGTGAGCTGTCCTGGGGCAACGTCAACACCGTTCTCGTAGGAGGAGATGGCGACACTTTTGGTTTTGGGCCGTTCCATGCGAGGTGATTGGGGCGAAACGTCGGAGCCGTCCGATCGATTTGGTACATGATCAGGAATGGGCTGTTGCCCAAAACTACAACAACAAAGTGCCGTATGATTCATGCTATGCCACGCTGATTACTTGGCCTTTTCTTCGAAAGCAACTGGATTTTGTTTTTTTTTGTTGCTATAACCATTATTATAGCAGTTGAGAAACAATATGCTTTTCGAATCGTTATGCGCAAGTCATCTTGAAAAGCTTTTCATTAGCTAAAATAATATAAAATTTATACTATTTATTTTTAGGCTAAATTACATAAAATTCTTCCGTCATTTTTTCACTTTTTTTTTCTGTCATTCAAAAACCTATATTTTGTTCCCTTAAAAAATTAAAAATATTCACGGAGGGTACGGTATGACAAAATGACCAAAATACTCTCATCTTCTTCGTTTCTTCCTCCTCAATCTTGCTCATCCCGCATCCCGCACCCTCGCTCACGCCTCTCTTGACCCCAACTCCGACTTCGTGCGAGGGCGAGGCGGCGGCCTAGAGCATATGTGTGGGCATGGATGAGAATTTCAGAGGTATTTTGGGTATAAAAAATAAGATATAAACGGAACCCTAACGGAACACTGACGGCGGGGGGTGAAGTGAACATTTTTTATTTTTTAAAGGGCAAAGTATAAATTTTTGAATGACAAGAAAAAAATAAAAAAATGAATATTAACACGAATTTTTTTTATAATTTAGCCTTATTTTTATTTGCGTGAATTTTGTGACAGTTTCTTAAATCATATGAATGATATACTTTTTTTATACACGTAAATTGTTGATCAACATAACAAAGTTCGTGCGAGTCCTGATAAGATCCCCTAGAAAGAAAGAGGACTGACTTCCTTGTGAGTGCACAGCTTTTGATATGAACCAAAGTTCCCAAAATGGGGGTTACAAAAAAACTACCAATTGCGGTGTTGCGCATTTATAAGCTGCTCGACTATGATTAAAATATGGCAATTTGCAACTATGTAGTTTCTGTTTGTTTTTTATAGGGTAAATTGCACTTTTGGTCCTCAAACTACCAGACGGTCAGATGGGTGACACTCTATTCTCTCGAACTTTAATTTGTTGTAATTTTTAATTTGAACTATGTAAGATATGTGACATTTTAATTCTTGAACTTTTTGAATTGTAACAATATCTTACTTGATACCGACCGTCCCTAGCGCAAGTGGCAAAAGACTGGGTGGTTGGTATCCGAGAACTTAAGTTTGAATTCAAGTTAATTCACATTTCTAGCTAAGTTTATTTCTAAAAAAAATAAATAAAACGGATAGCATACTAACTTTCTCTCTCTAAAAAAAATAATATCTTACTTGATGATGCAATAAAAATTAAAATGCTATATTACTTGAATATTAGTAATTCATTAATACTTATTCAAAGAAATTAGATTGTAAAATTTAATTGCAATAATTTAAAAAGTTTGAGAACTAAATTATTACATGTCTTATACTTTGAATCAAAAATTATAACTGATTAAAATATTAAATACTTCATAGTTAGAATAAAAAATTATAAGGAATTAAAGTTTAAGAACTAAAGTATCTCGCGTATCATAGTTAAGTACCAAAAGAGTAATTCACCCTTTTTTTTGAAAAAACTGGCAGGGAGGTGAAGTGCATTTTACTCCATGCATGGGATTCTGAAGTCTATTCAGAATTTATTACCTCCTTTACCTTCCCAACAATGGCGGTTGGAGTGGCTCAATCGACGAGCCACAACAGGAGGCTAACCTTAGAGCTCAGTTATGGCTCCGTCGAGTACTGCCCACTTAATTGATGATTGGGATGTTTGCAGTACCTGCATAGTATACAGAATAAATGTGCTGAACTGCTACCCAACAAAGCTGTCCCCAGAACCTTCAGCTTCTATCACCACCGCTGGTGAGCTCACCTGCTTCATTTCCCGCACACTAATTATTCTTACGATCAGGATTTAAGCGTCGTGGCACGAAATCGTGCCGTAAAATTACTGACACGATAAGACACGGTGCATGCCGGACCGTAACGTTATGCACCGATCACAAAAAACACAAATGTGCCGACACATAATGATATGAAAATTTTATTTTCTTTAGCAACAAATTTTTTTAATTGCTTATTGTGTATCTTTATCAAATCATTTGAATTTTATTGAAAAAAAAATATTTACTAATTTAAAATAATTTTTTTTTAAACTGTGTCATCGGCACGTGAGCTTTATCATTTTCGTATCTTATTGGCACGATATAATACGATAGATACAGTCCGTGCTGATGAATACTTAAATTCTTACTTACCATATCTCCTTTTCTGCTTTCTAGAACAGCTTCTTTACTGTCAGAATAAGTGGGTAAATTTTTATTACAATTGCAGTCGAATGACTTATACTGCAATTGAAAGTTGAAGAATAGAATTGTGAGCGCCCAAAATAAGCGGAAGAATGCTGTTCAAGTTGGAAGTTCTCCAAATGTAACTACTTTGATATTTTTACAGCTCGAAAAAAAGAAAAAAAAATCAAAAGCTTTCTGTGCCTTTACTACTGTGGTGCTAAAAAAATAGAAATAGAAAACTCTCGTGGGAAATCACCTAACAAGATACTTCTCCTGTCAAGGTTCCCACTCTCACATCATAGTGTGGGACCAGCGTCCTAAAATACTTTTGAATTTTTTTTTTATCCTGCATAGTAACCAAATAAATGTATTTGTAGAATGCATTTTCTTACTGGTTTTTGTGAAATAATAAATAAAATATTTTTAAACAATTCTACTAAAAAAAAACACTTTTAGCTGGTCCAAATAGACTCACAGCCTAGAACAAGAACAACACACTCTGCAGGAGACAGCTGGAATTAATAACCAATGCACAAAAAACACAGTTTCGTTTTTTCTCTTCTAACACAATCCATCACCCCAATCACAGTAAATCTCTCAATATCACAAGTTCCATAAGATCAGCGAATAATCAAGAGTAAATTGAAAAAAAAAAAAAAAAACAAAACAAATTACAGGATACATTGTTCTCAATCAGTGTCAGGAAGAAAAAGCACACCTCCTTTTAATCAGACCTAAGCCCAATTAATGAGGGTAATAAAGCATCTCTTTTTAAGTCAGAAAAGTAACAGTAGCATAAAACAACTATACAAATTTATTTTCTTTAGTAACACGAGAGTAGTACCTGGAGGAACCTGGGAACGCTCCTGAACCTCTGCACTAACAATGCACCTGATGAAGATGACATCACTCCCTATTCACTTTTCTTTACACTCCCGTGACGTAGAATATGAGGAGCGTATCCCTAAAACATCACTCCCTATCAATTCGCACAAGAGCAAAACATGTAAGAAATAGTGTTACGAAGCCACAGGGCTAAAAGACATGTCACCCTTATTTATTTAGGCTACAGAAGGTGCAGTCAATTGCATAGAGCACTTCAGAGAGACCAGGCCGTAAAACAAAATGCTGTGTAGCAGTTAATGCATGAATGAAAGATACTTCTTTTCAAACATCTCTCTCAAGCAACACACCCACAAAACTAAGTTATATTTCATTCTTTTTTTTTTCTTAATCAGCTATTGGTGATCAGATATCACAGGAAAATGAAAGACCTTCCCTGCAGCCCTATTTTTTAGAGTATTTACATGAAGTGACAGCCCATAACCATAATACTACAAGTTTCTGTAGCATCTTTTCAACCTAACGTTGCACTCCACCAGTCAAGTTTGATTTGAAAAGGCATGCAAAAAGGTTTGTGTATGGCAGCAGTGTGCAGGACTGAAAGCTTCTTGACGAGGAAAATATTCTAAGTAGATCAGAATGGCCTGCCTGTTTTCAAAGTTAAACTGTGCATGGCCTTTGAAAATGGGGATGCTTTAGAACTCACTCTGAAAAGATAATATGCCCTTTTAGTTCCAATAGACACAATTGCTAGTACATATTTCAAACACAGCTTGCACTTCAAAGGACCAGCACTTACAGAGCATAACATTGTTACTTTTGTTAGAAGAAATAGATAGGAAAGAGCAATGTTACTTGTACATCTTAAAAGAGATGTAAATCTTATAGTTTTAAACTTTGTGCGGCTAGAATTCATCCACTAGTTATATCAAAAAAAAAAAAAAAAACTTAAAACCCAAAGGAGTCTTCTAAACCATAGGATCTTAGGGTGTAAGATGTACACCCCTATATGGGGTGTACATGTAGCATTTTTCACGCAAAAGAGCAATACTACTTCTACACCCCAAAAGGTGTGTAAATCTTACATCCTAGATTTTGTGTGGCTAGGATTCATCCACTAATCTTATCAAACTATGAGGAGTTTGACACTCTAATTCTCAAAATTTAATTTGTTATAATTCTGACTCGAACTTTTAGAGTTGTTGCAATTAAGTCCTATAAACCAATTTAGTTGACTAAATATTGACTAATCGCTAATTGAAAGTGATATTGCAATCAATTCCGTGACGACCTTAGTTTCTACAAAAGCTAATGATGGAAATTGTTGACTAGACCCAATAGGATTGTGATTTATGATACATCCTGAGATCAGCCAAGCTATAATCGATATCATTAGAGAATTTAGGCATTTACATAATCAGCCCATTGCTAAAGTCATAACTGCAGAATTTCTCAAGTATAAACAATCCAACTGGTTTGATTCCAATTTCGAAATGTGTTTCCTCCTTTGCAATACTCCCAGAACATAGCCATTTAGTAAGTTGCAAGGTAATGTTATAGGTAAAATATTTTGATCACTCCAACAAAATGCTAGACCTTTGAGTATATGGCTCTGTGAGACCATTACCAAATCCAAGTAAAAGAAACCGCCTAGAACAGTACTCTTGATGCAAGTAAAATTTTCATAACTTTGATTAGTTATTAGTTATTAACTTGGTCAGTTGCTAATATTTCAGACGCTCCATTCGCTAATAAATTTAAACAACAAGTGGTCTCTGAAACACAGTATAGTAACTATAGTTATAAACCATTTTTGTTTGTCTCAGCTGTCATTTCCAAGTTAGTCTCATACATGGCATTAGGAAACATGGGTTGTATATCTAGCAAACAAATATAAGGGCCTATTTTATAATGCATAAAGATGCAGTTCAGGGTATGTAATTGGTCTCCTCAAAGAATATGTGGTAGTTGGCATATAAGTAGTACAAAGAAATGTCCACAACTGCATAGTGTATACACCATCTAAGTAATTTTTCGTGGCATATGATAAATCACATCAAAGCTAAAAGAATGATATTCTGAAGACAGTAACTAAAAATAGAAACTCCTAGGTTGTACAAAAGAAAATCCCCATGCGGAAAGTTAACACTACATAACATGTCTAACATCCAAAAGGCCCTTAAACTAGGACAACAGAAATGATATACGCGAATCCATGCAAACTTAAGGTAATATAACTTGAGTTTTTCTTTAGCCAGGGATCGTGTTATAATGCACAAATCAGATACAGAATTCATAAACAAAAAGGGATAGAATTCTACAAAAATTGTATCAGCAGTAACAACTACCACCCCGAGTAGGAGGAACAGCGGTCTTACACCACTTTTCCATACTTCACAATTTTGTCTTGGTAGCACTGATCTAAGAACCTAGTTGATGAATATGCTCTCAATATTTCATCTCATCTCCACTGCCAAAATAAGGTTTTTAAATTCATTAAGTCAAAATCTTTATACACGCACAGTGAAGTAACTTTAGTAACTAAATAATACCGTCGAATAGTGGGCCAAGGTAGAATTAATCACATATCAATATGTACTAGGAAAGACAAGGAAATAAGGTTGGAATTACTCAGCAGGGGTCAAAATAGATTTGTGAGGACAAGAATTTAAATGTCATGAAAGTATCCTACCACAACTCAAATTTTATTCATTTAAAAGGTAAAATTATCCTACTGCGACTCAAAATTTATTCATCTATAAAGTACAAAGTTCAACACTCGCCGCTTACCAGGTCAACAAGAAATCAATATTTTATTTAACAAAAGATCTAACATCTGTAACAACCATAAGACTTCAATTAACAGGTTACTGAAATCAGGAAGCTAGAACTTTGATCATCATTACCTAGGAAGACATCTGAAAGCAAATAAGAAGTCAAATTTTGGACAAATTAAATATTTGCTCAGCAACTAAAACCATCTAGTAGAGGGACCACAAGTTCTTCCAAAAACTTATATAACATCTTATCTAAAACCCAATTCTCAACTTCTAAATTGCTTTGATTATCACCCTTCGCACAAACTAACCCTCTACCTACAATCAGAAACCTTCTCTACTATTAGTTGATGGTGTCCGATGAAGCAGTTAGCATGGTATTTAAACAATTACATTATAAGATAATAAGATCTGTGTTTATCGGCTCAGCTATCGAAATTTGAGCTAAATATTTTCCAAGGATGGCGAGCTGAATGGGCCATGGAAGTTGATTGCATCAGATTTCAGAACACCCGACACATTAAAATCTACATAGAAAGTTAGCTGAGTGTCAGGGACTTAGAAAAATTCTGCGCAGCCCGGTCCCTGGCCCAACTCCGCAAGCTGAAAACGGGTCGAAACGGGTTGACGGTGAGACCCGAACCCGACCCGCTTTGAGTGAATGAAGGGTTGTGTAACCGCTGCCATAAAGCCTCATTATCCCTTAGAAAAAAACAGCCAAGAGGTGGAGAGACTCTTGGGCTTAGCATTGATGAGGGCTCATTAAGTGTAGTTAATGGGTGAGTTAATGGTGGCTAGGTTCATTGTATCTAGTAGCCTATAAATAGTGGGTGAGTGGTCAAGGCCAATGTACACAAGAGAGTGTGTATGTGTTGTAATCCTCTTTTTCTAAGTAATTGAGAGTACTTAGTTTTTTTGGGTTAACTTCTACTCCTCTCTTTTATTCCCTTTGCAAATACTTAGTCGTAGGGCGCGAAGGTCCGGGCTAGCAACAGGGACGAAGGCTTGTCCATCTTTGCGGAGAAAGGTGGGCGCCGCACGGGCTTTGCGAACAAAAAAGCTAAGGCCGTGACAGTTGGTATCAGAGCCGGTTCGAGCAAGGAACCATGTCAACGTCTGATGCAGGAATTGTCGACGTTGGAGGCGAACCTCCAAAGCAGCCCTCCAAGCGCGGCAAGAGCAGGGAGCCGAGGGCTCTCACGAGGGAGGCCGCATCGTTGGAGGACCGCCTTGCGCTGTTGAAGGACGTCATATCCAAAATGGGTGAAAGGTACGCCGAAATGGCTGAATCTCATAACTCGTTTAATGACGAAGTCCGCAGCATGGAGGAAAGCATTGCTACTGCAATGGAGACCTTTCGAGGCGAACTCGAAATGCTTCAAGGCAACATCACTCGTCGTGATGAGGAGCGGAAGAAGCTGGTTGAGGACCTTCTTTCTCGAACCGACGAGATCGAGGATCTCAAAACGCGAGTAGCGATCCTTGAGAAAGCGGTGTCGCACGGACATGGACTGCAACGAGAGATTGCTTCAAAGGTACGTGTCCCTGAGCCTCAAAATTTCAGGGGTACTCGCGACGAAAAGAAGATCGACAACTTTTTTGTGGCACATGGAGCGCTACATCAAGGCGCTGCGGCTGGACGAGGAGGAGAAAGTCCAGGCCGCGTCCATGTACCTCGCTGACGACGCGATGTTGTGGTGGCGTCGGCGATCTGCAGAGGCCGAGAAGGGCCAATGCTACCTGAAGACGTGGGAGGACTTTGTGCGCGAGCTTAAGGCGCAGTTCTACCCCGAGCACGTCGAATACCTTGCGAGGAGGCAACTACGACGGCTCAAACATACCGGGACGCTCAAGGAGTATGTCAAGGAATACTCCAAGTTGATGCTGTCCATCACTAACATGGCGGATGAAGATCGCCTATTCCTGTTCCTTGACGGGCTCCAACCTTGGGCGAACAAGGAGCTTGTGGGGCGCGACGTTAAGGATGTGGCCTCCGCAATTGCCTTGGCGGAGAAACTACCCGAGTACGAGCGGGCGGATCCATCTCGCAGCAAGGCACCCAAAGCAAGCAAGGCTAAGGGTGGTGGAGACCGCTGCGATCAGAAGGAGCAGCGCAGGGGCCGCGAGAAGGGACCTGTGCCGCCGCCAAAGAAATTGACGTGCTACGTCTGCGGCGAGAACCATTGGGCGAGGGACTGCCCAAAGAAAAGGTTAGTGAATGCTGTCCAAACCAAGCAGGGTGAGGAAAATGCGGAACCGACGAAGATGGGCGCGCTCAGGCTCGTCAATGCGGTTCAGGGGCTGGCAAGCAGCAGCAAGCCCCTCAACAAGGAGCTCTTGTACATCGATGTGACCCTAAACGGCAGGGCCACACGAGCGTTGGTGGACACGGGAGCCACGCACAACTTCATTGCGGAAGTGGAGGCCAAACGGATTGGCCTTCGTCTCGAGAAGGACGCAAGCAGGATCAAGGCCGTCAATTCTGAGGCACGACCTGTTGCGGGCGTGGCCAAGGGCGTGGCCATTACGGTGGGACCTTGGAGAGGCATTGCAAACTTCACCGCCGCACCCATCGACGACTACCAAGTCATACTAGGTATGGACTTCCTAGCTTCGTCGAAGGCGGTTCCGATGCCACACCTTGGGGCCTTAAGCATCATGGAGGAGGCGGCCCCATGCATGGTCCTAGCCAGTCAAGAGAAAACGGTAAGCACCCAGACCCTTTCTGCCTTGCAGTTGCGAAGGGGTGTGAACCGTGGCGAGATGACTTACCTTGCGGCCATCCGCGAGGTGAGCGACGAGGGCCTCGAGGAGGAAGGCCTTCCGACGGAGTTTGAGGCGGTCTTGGCAGAATTCCAGGATGTCATGCCCAAGGAGCTGCCTAAGCAACTTCCACCCAGGCGGGAGGTGGATCATGCCATCGAGCTCGAGCCAGGAGCCAAACCGCCAGCGAAAGCGCCATATAGAATGGCCCCGCTGACGGATCTGCTGATTCATTGCGGGCTCGTCAACTACTACCGCCGATTCATTGCGGGCTACTCTGCGAGAGTAGCCCCGCTGACGGATCTGCTGAAGAAGAACCACTTGTGGGTTTGGACCTCTCAATGCGCGGAGGCATTCGGGGACCTCAAGCGAGCGGTGATGGAGGATCCAGTGCTGCGACTACCCGACTGCAGTCGCACCTTTGAGGTAGACACTGATGCCTCCGACTTTGCCATTGGCGGTGTTCTCGTGCAGGATGGACACCCCGTCGCCTACGAAAGCCGCAAGCTCAACGACACCGAGCGGCGTTACACCGTTCAGGAGAAGGAAATGACCGCTGTGGTGCATTGCTTGCGAACTTGGCGGCACTATCTGCTCGGAAGCAAGTTCGTGGTGCGCACCGACAACGTCGCCACGAGCTACTTCCAAACGCAGAAGAAGCTGTCGCCTAAGCAGGCGAGATGGCAGGATTTTCTGGCGGAGTTCGACATGGAGATGCAATACAAGCCCGGGAAGGAAAACCGCGTGGCCGACGCACTCAGCCGCAAGGCTGAACTGGCGGCCGTGTGGCAGCTTCGCGGGACGCTCCGCGATCGACTTCGTTCAGGAACCGGTGAGGACCCTATCGCTCAAAATTTGGTGCAGCTCGTCAAGGAGGGCAAAACGCGAAGGTTTTGGCTAAGCGACGGGTTGCTCCTCACCAAGGGGCGACGGGTGTATGTGCCCAAGTGGGGCAACCTTCGCCGCGAGCTCATCAAGGAGTGTCATGACTCTAAGTGGGCGGGCCACCCGGGTCAGAAGCGGACCCTGGCGTTGCTCGAGGCCGCCTACTTTTGGCCGCGGATGCACGAAGACATTGAGGCCTACGTGCGAACCTGCTTGGTGTGTCAACAAGATAAAGTTGAACACCACCGACCTGGCGGACTCCTCGAGCCTTTACCTGTGCCTAGCCGTCCGTGGGAGAGCATCTCGATGGATTTCATCTCCGCCTTGCCAAAGGTGGGGGAGCTTGGGTCCATTCTGGTGGTGGTTGATCGTTTTTCCAAGTACGGGACCTTCATCGCTGCACCGACCGATTGCACGGCTGAAGAAGCGGCACGCCTCTTCGTCAGCCACATCGTCAAGCTTTGGGGGATCCCCGCGAGCATCGTGAGCGACCGTGACCCCAGGTTTACCGGCAAGTTTTGGACCGAGGTGTTCAAAATCTTGGGGTCCGAGTTGCTCTTCTCCACCAGTTTTCACCCGCAGACGGACGGGCAAACGGAGCGGGTGAATTCTCTGTTGGAGGAGTACCTGCGGCACTATGTGAGTGCCAACCAGAAGGATTGGGTGCATCACCTCGATGTCGCCCAGTTTTTCTACAACTTGCGGCGCAGCGAGTCTACAGGCTGCAGCCCATTCGAGTTAGCCATCGGGCGACAACCGCTCGCTTCTCACACGGCTGCCGCGGGAGAGCAGTTTCGCAGCCCTGTTGCTCTTCAATTTATCTCTAACTTGCAGGAAAAAGGTAAAATTGCGAGGGCAAACTTGGAGAAAGCGGCTAGACGGATGAAAAAGTGGGCTGACGAAAAGCGTCAACCTCGGGAGTTCGCCGAGGGAGACCGCGTGATGGTCAAGTTTCACCCGCAGCAGTTCAAGGTCCTGCGCAAGGTGCACAAGGGACTGCTGCGCAAGTACGAAGGCCCATTTACCGTCGTCAAACGAGTGGGCAAAGGCGCCTACAAGCTGCAACTGCCCGCGAACCTCAAAATCCACCCCGTCTTCCATGTTAGCAGGTTGAAACTGTACCACGAAGACGCGGAGGGTCCGAGCCGCGGTGTGTCGCAGCGAGCGCCTGCGACGATGGTCACTTCGTTCGACAAACAAGCTGAGTCCATCCTGGACACTCGGCTGATTCGGCGACGTGGAGTTCCGCCGAGTCCTGAGTACTTGGTGAAGTGGACGAATCTCCCCTACGGCGAGGCTAGTTGGGAGAAGGCGGACACACTTTGGCAATACCAAGCACTTATCGACGAGTTCCAGACGCAGCGCGCGACGAGGACGCCTGCGCATTAGGTGGGGGAGAGTGTCAGGGACTTAGAAAAATTCTGCACAGCCTGGTCCCTGGCCCAACTCCGCAAGCTGAAAACGGGTCGAAACGGGTTGACGGTGAGACCCGAACCCGACCCGCTTTGAGTGAATGAAGGGTTGTGTAACCGCTGCCATAAAGCCTCATTATCCCTTAGAAAAAAACAGCCAAGAGGTGGAGAGACTCTTGGGCTTAGCATTGATGAGGGCTCATTAAGTGTAGTTAATGGGTGAGTTAATGGGTGAGTTATGGTGGCTAGGTTCATTGTATCTAGTAGCCTATAAATAGTGGGTGAGTGGCCAAGGCCAATGTACACAAGAGAGTGTGTATGTATTGTAATCCTCTTTTTCTAAGTAATTGAGAGTACTTAGTTTTTTTGGGTTAACTTCTACTTCTCTCTTTTATTTCCTTTGCAAATACTTAGTCGTAGGGCGCGAAGGTCCGGGCTAGCAACAGGGACGAAGGCTTGTCCATCTTTGCGGAGAAAGGTGGGCGCCGCACGGGCTTTGCGAACAAAAACGCTAAGGTCGTGACATGGCGTTCTCCTGAAACCTAGCAAAAAAAAAATACCCACAGCAATAGCATGCCGCTGCTCATCTCATATTGACTTTGATATTGCTAGCTCACATAAAATTCAAAATCTACCAAAATGGAAAACATAGCCGATCCAAAGTTCACATCACATGAAGGTAAGACCGGTCCTTCCCCTCACATCAGAGCTCATACTTGATCCGCTTCTGTAGGAATTAAAGCAATTGCGAACAAGTTTTATCATCTATCTCCAGTTCCATATGATGGATACGACTAAGTTCGTAAATGCAAGAAGTCCACCCTTCTGCATATAGTTGCATACAGATCTCACTAAATGGAACATCATTTCTCCTTTCTCCATCTCAATTTTGAACACTAATTCAATTCGTTAACCTCATACATGTCTAATTCGAAACGCAATAGTCGCACAGCTAGCCAAAAGCAACTTCTTTTTTGGGCGTATCATGATACAACTAAACGGCTAGCAATTAAAAGCAAGAAATGAGAATAATTCATCACAGGGGAGACATAAAAAACACAATGCGGTGATGACGATCGAGCAGCTAAAAAAGTGCAGGGGGAAGTCAATGTGGCCTACCATTTGATGAGCGATCCGAAGAGGAAATGCTGCATGATGGGGACCTTCTCGAGCACCTCGGCCTTGTACATCTTGAGGAGGCCGCTGTTGACCTTGCTCCAGGTGGGCACGCCGCTGATGTCGTCGAGCATCGGCGAGTGCTCGGCGAAGACCCCCTTCTTGACCTTCTTGACGAAGGCGACGCAGGCGAGGTAGAGGTACTCGTTGGCGAAGTTGTCGAGGATGTCGGGGTTATGGATGGACTTGGGCTTCATGTACTTGTGGTCGATGAGCTGCGCGGAGCCGAAGATGAAGGGGAGGAAGTGGAAGTCGTCGAGCCCCCAGACGCCGTGCGAGCCCGCGGGCTCGAGGCAGTAGGTGGTCTGGAGCTTGCGCATGAGGTCGAGGTAGGCGACGAAGACGCGGACGACGAGGGCCGGGTAGTCCTCCTCGCGGACGAGGCCGAGGCGGGCGAGGCAGTAGAGGAAGGCGGCGAAGTTGGTCTCGTGGCCGGTGCCGTAGTCGATGCGGGTGGGGTTGCCGAAGGAGTCGAGGAGGTAGGGCACGAGCTCGGCGGCGGCGGCGGGGCGGAGGTCGTCGGAGGGGAGGAGGGGGAGGACGAGGGCGTCGGCGTCGGCGGCGAGGCGCTCGTGCCAGATGCGGAACGCGGGGTTGCCGTAGCGGCCGGGGTGGGGGAGAGGGGGGACGGCGTCGGCGGCGTCGGAGAGGGAGCGGAGGAGGGAGAGGAGGGCGGCGAGGGTCGGGGAGGGCGGGGCGGGGAGGGGGTCGGAGAGCTTGCGGCCGCGGACGGAGTGGGAGAGCGCGGCGACGAAGCCGAGGAAGTGGACGCCGGAGGGGGAGGAGTGGAAGCGGCGGAGGTCGTCGGGGGAGGAGATGCGCTTGGAGGGGGCGACGAAGGAGAAGGGAGGGGAGGCGACGGGGACGGGGAGGGGCTGGGGGACCGGGGAGAGCACGATCGCCGCGGTGTTCGTCGGCGCGTTGATGGCCGGGGCGCGGATCGGCCGGTACGCCGGCGGAGGGGACTCCTCCGACCACGGCGCCGCCGTGGGCGGATCCGACGCAGTGGAGCCGCCGCACCCGCAGCACACCGACGACGACGACGGTGTAGGGACGGTAGATTCTGCGGCGGCGGCGGCGGCGGCGGCGGAGCCGGAGTCGGAGGCGGAGTCGGCCATTGTTGGTGGCGGAGGTTCGAGAGAGGGGAGGACGAGGAGCGGCGAGAAGAGGAGGGGGAAGTAGAAGGACTCGAGCAGGTTGGGTCGGTGACACTTTGGGCCTGATGGGCCGTTGAGTTGTTGGGTTGTGGGCCTGTTCGATTACTTGTGTTTTGGTCCCAGCTCAAGGAAATACGGCCTAAATCAAGCCCGACCGATGAGTCGATTTCGCACCTAGTTTTGGGCTTTGGATTGAGCTCAGTATTTAAATTGGACCAAGAGATATCACAGAAGCAAAATAATTTGGTGGGCCTCCGACTTGGGTTGGACTTACATTGGGCTTAGGCAGTCCAAAGTCTAACGTACAAGAGATTTCACGGCAGCTGTTTGGCCCTGTTTGAATCTCAGAACAAGAATTTTTTTTTTTTAGAGTTTATGAAATTATTTTTTTGTCTGATTATGAGCTAATAGTTTCATTTTAACTCTTTAGGAGATCTTGACATTGATGATTTTATAGCATAGTGCATTTCGTTAGCAAAATAATTTAGCTTATTCTTAAAATAAAATAAAAAATCAGATATGACATGCTATTATAGACATTTTGGCTGTATTTCTTATCTGCTACATGTTATAAAATTTTAAATAAATTTAAAAAATATGCTAACAAAAAAATTTCATGCATCCAACAAAAAACACAATGCAAAACAAAATCAAACCAAACCAAACCCAACCCAACGGTCCCAACCCAGCATTCTAATCAAGTTTATTAAACAATACGGCAATTGCTATCTCTTTACCTTTTCCTTTTTTTATTTTTTATTCTTCAGTTGTCAATGACATCCGAATGGCCTACAACAATTGGGACCTCTTCCTTAATTTAAGACCACTTTCGAATAATCAGCAACTTCGAACGAAGTTATCAAAAGATACAAAGTTTTTTAAACACCATAGTTTGCGTTATTATATGTTGTGGGTCCGATCATTTCACTAGGCAATGATAAGATGCAGAGTTCGAAACCTGAGCATCCATTATTGTTACTACTCTAGACTTGTTAAAGAATAGATTGTTTGCTTCAATTAACAAATAAAAGTACTTTCTTATTAGTTCTTATCTAAACCATGATGATCGATACCAAATCCTTGTTCTATGCTGCGATTTTGCTTCACAGCTGTACCCCTCAACCAGCCGATTCCATCATAATGCCCTCTTTGGGAAATATTCAAATTCTTTTAAAAAATATAAATCTAAAAATGTCCCACACAACAATCATTAAGTTCCTAGAGTTTAGACATGTCTCATTTTTCAATTTATTCATCCATTTTTACTTTACGCATATTATAATGCTGTCCCATCTCTTTCTTTCTCCGCAATCAAAATAATTTTTTTTTCGATGAACAATGAACATATTTTATTGGAGAATATGTATTTCGAAAACAAGAGGAAAAAGAAATTCCTTTATGAGAACTATATATAGTTCAATATCTTATTATTTTGGTTAATTAGAAACAACAAGAATTATATGCATGTATGAATTGCCTAAAGGAAGATAATACAATTTTGCATCATATCCATTAAATTGCTATTCTTTTAGGAGCCGTTTGGTTATATATAATTATAAATATAGTGTAGTTGAAGATGCATGTATTTGGAAGTATAGCAGTTGCAACTAAATGCATCATGTTTGGTTGGATGTAATAGAAAGCGATGCAACTACAAATAATTTGTTTGGTTGCATACAGTTGAAAAATAATTTTTAAAATTTTATCATTTTCTATATATGATGGTGAGATTATCTCCAGTGTGAAAAAAAAATATTCTTTGTTTAAAAAATAATTAAGAATGTAAACATACATTTTGTTTAAAGTTACTCTTTCCAACTGCTGCAGTTGGAACTGCGGCCAATTTGGGCGTAGTTCCAACTGCTGCAGTTGGAACTGCGGCCAATTTGGGCGTAGTTCCAACTGCTGCAGTTGGAACTGCGGCCAATTTGGGCGTAGTTCCAACTGCTGCAGTTGGCCTCCTTCTGTAGTTCCTACTGCATCAATTGAAGTTAAATATATCAAAATTAAACACCGAATTTATATTTGCATGCAGTTACAATTGCAGTACAGTTATAACTGCATGCAACCAAACGGCCCCTTAGATAAGATTGTCGATAGAGTCCAATTCCAGTATAAAATATTGAGAGTTACAAATAATTAATGTTTAGTAATGTTGCGAGAATATTGTATCACTATCGTTATCTATACCCCAACGAAATGCCAGCCAATATTGTATCACTATCGTTATCTGACCTTTTACGCAATCTGGAAATCATTGATCTACCTCTGTCTAACCAACTCTACACCTGGTCAAACATGCGAAACGTACCAACCTTAGCAAAACTCGACCGATTCCTTATTTCGACAGAATGGGACCTTTCTTTTCCCCTCAGCACCGTCAAAGCTCTTCCCCGCATCACCTCCGATCACAATCCAATCATTCTCACTACGGTGCTTCACCATAAGCCGCGGTTGTTCCGGTTCGAAAAAGTGTGGCTCACTAGGGAGACTTTCACTTCTTTAGTGCCTTCTTGGTGGTCTGAAACCCCCACTAACAACTCTGCTATTCTCACCTTAACTGCAAAACTCCGACATTGCAGAGTTAGAATCAAAGAATGGTGCAAGACTCACTTCCACGGGATCTCCAATACGATTAGGCGTTTACAGGACGAACTTCAAAGGATTGACCAGATAGAAGAGCTTCATAACCTGTCGCAAGAGAGCATGGAAAAACGGACAAGCATTAAAGCTGAATTGCAAGTAATCCTAGGTGAGGAAGAGATCCTATGGAAAACCAGGGCAAAACAACGCTGGCTGAAGGAAGGCGATTGTAATACCAAATTTTTCCATGCAGTGGCCAACGGAAGGAAGCGTACCAACACGATCGATACTATCGAAACCGATCACGGGGAGGAAATCACCAACGACCTACTAAAAAGATCGTACTTTTTCAACACTTTCAAACGTCTGCAGGACCAGGGGGAGGGTCACCGTGCTCCGTTTGGCGACTGGAGTCGTCTGTACCTTGAATCCAGATTGGCCGATCCAAACACCCTTACGACCCATTTTACTCTCGATGAAGTTAAGACTGCCACGTTCCAACTTGGAAGCGAAAAGGCCCCCGGTCCGGATGGGTTCCCTTTTATCTTCTTCCAAACGTTTTGGGAGACGGTCAAGGAGGACATTTTCAACGTATTCATCGACCTTCAAGAAAACAAATTATTTACGGGGCCATCCGACTACTCCTTCATTTGTCTTATCCCAAAGAAAAAAGGAGCGCGAAAGGTTAACGACTACCGCCCCATCAGTCTAATCAACGGAATCCAAAAGATAGTCTCCAAAGTCCTAGCCAATAGGCTAGCGCTCGTCTTACCGTCTATAATCTCCCCATCGCAGTCTGCCTTCCTGAAGGATCGGCTACTCGCCGATTCATTTGTCACTGCCAGTGAGCTTGTCAACTGGAGCTCCAAAACTGGTACGGATTGTGTCTGCATCAAGGCCGACTTCGCAAAAGCATTCGATAACGTCAGTTGGTCCTTCCTCCAAAGCATCTTGTTGTGGCTTGGGTTCAGCAACAAATGGTGGACGTGGATCGAACAGTGCATCTGTAACGCTAAAGTCGCCATCCTGATAAATGGGATTCCAACGAAGTGGATTAAAGCAAAGAAGGGGCTACGACAAGGCGACCCGCTATCCCCTTACCTTTTCCTATTGGTGGCTGACTGTCTAGCTAGGATGACCAATACTGCAAGAGCTAATAACCTATTCCAAGGCATCGGCCCATCCGCAGACTGTCAGACTGCGCTCCTGCAATACGCTGATGACACCCTCTTCTTCTGCGAGCCACGCAAGCGCTTTATGAGGAATCTACAGTTTCTCTGGACAATATTCGAACGAGCTTCGGGTCTAACGATCAATTTGGCGAAGACTGAGCTTTACTACTTTGGGCGGAATCCACATAAAGCCGAATGCATGGCGACCATTTTAGGCTGCAAAGTCGGGAAGCTACCGCTACGATACCTTGGGCTTCCACTTCATAACAAAATGCTGCGCAAAAACGATTGGGCGGCGGTCATCAACCGCATCGAGGACCGTATTGACGGATGGAAAGCCAAACTCCTCTCTCTCGGGGGTAGACTGACTCTTGTCACCTCGGTTCTTTCCAATCTGCCGCTCTTCTACCTGTCCATTTTCAAAGCCCCACAATGGGTTCTCAATCGAATAGAAGCCCTGCGAAGAGCGTTCTTCTGGCAGGGGAGCTCCAAAGTCTCTGGGGGAGCATGTCTAGTCAATTGGAAAAACATATGCAGAAGCAAGGACGAAGGAGGATTGGGTATCTTAGACCTCGGCTCCATGAATCTGGCGCTTCTCTCCAAATGGTGGTGGCGTTTCTTCAACGAGCCTCATCTGCCTTGGACCAAGCTGATTAGAACTCTTTACTACACAAGACGGAAGCCCTTACACGAAGGTAGAGCCTTTGTACCAACTTCTCAATGGTGGAAAAGCGTGTTACGCTGCCGTGATTTTTTCAAATGTGGCATTTGTTTCGAGCTAGGGGACGGATGTAGTATCAGACTGTGGCATGACATTTGGATTGGCGAAGTCCCTCTTCGAACTATGTTTGCAGCCATCTTCAGTCAGATTTCTCACAAAGAAGCTCGCGTGGCTCAATGCTGGAACTCGAACGGCTGGAGATGGAGCTTCATTTGCAGGGGTCTTCTCACGCCGCTGCACCCTGACACGCATAGACAACTATTCATGTTCAAAGCTCTTTTAGGCCTGCATACTCCTAGCAACAGGAACGACCGGATCAAATGGCGGTGGACAGATAACCAGCGGTTTACGGTTAAATCGCAATACTCGTTCCTCAGTGACGCGGGCCAGAGAGACCTGTCGAGCATCCTCATCTGGCGACTGAAAATCCCGATCAAAATCAAGGTCTTCATCTGGTTGCTACTCCGTAAACGTCTCCCTACCGCCGACAGATTACTACATAGAGGGATGCCGGTGGCCGAAAATTGCGTCTTCTGCGCTATCCACCCGGAAAGTTGCAACCACCTCTTCCACAACTGTGTCTTTGTCCGATTCTTGCTCTTTTTCACGGACGGGACACCCCTTGGTAACCCGGCTGACGTTCGTCAACTCTGGACGGTCACCTCCAGCATCCCAGACGTGAAGACTAGATCAAAAGCCTTATCCCACTTGGCAGCAACGTGGTGGGTGGTTTGGACGGAAAGAAATAATATTATCTTCCAATCGAACTCCCCAAACGCAACTCGAGCAACTGACCGTATTACATCTCTTCTTAACTCTTGGACCGTGCTGACTTAAGTTTTTTTTATTTTATTTATTTATTTTTTTTTTTTTTTTCGTCTCGTCTCGGAGGCCTTAGTTGCTTCCATCCTGTACGCCTAATTTATTTTTCTTAATGAATGAAGCATGTAGTTTACTACCTCTTTCTCAAAAAAAAAAGAAAAAAGAAATCATACGCCGGTCCCTGTGACAAGTTTTGATGTACACGTGAGATTTGGTGACTACACAAACATATTGCGAAAATCAAATTTCAGGCTTTCCACAAAAGTTTTGCTATGAACTATTGATATATATATGTTTATGAACTTATATATATATATATATATATATGTTTATGAACTTATATATATATATATATATATATATATATATATATATATATATATATATATATATATATATATATATATATATATATATATTAAAGGGGCATTTGCTTATATATCCTGAAAAATTCCTGACTTTCTGATTTATCTCTCTTACGAAGCTAATATTGAAAATACTCTTTTTACGTTCCAACATATTTTCAATATACTCATAGAGTTAAATTCTGTTAGTGAACTGTTAGCAATAGCCGTTATTTCTATAAAATTACTATTTTGCCCTTTCAAATATACCCTCCTATCATAATCAACTTTTCTTATTTGCCCTCAAGTCAGGAGAAAAAGAAGTATTTTTATTTTTGAATTTTTCAAATATACCCTTCTACCATTACCAATTTTTCTTATTTGTCCTTAAGTTAAGGACAAAAGAGATATTTTAATTTTTTTAAACTCTGGTACATATTTAACTCACGTTTAACCCAAGTTAACTTAACGAGTGGTAACTGTAGGAATACTTTTGAATAACGGAGAAACGTATGAGGAGTATATTGGAAAGAAAAAAAAATAAAGATAAATAAAATATTTTTTAAATTTTGAGGGGTATATAGATAATTATCCCGATTCTAAACTGCAAGCGTTAAGCAATCAAAATATATTTATATATTATACATATTAAAATATCACCTGTCTATATAAACAGCATTTGTACGGTTATATAGTAATAATAATTATCAAAGCATTTGAACCTTTCATAATTAATATCGTAGGTAGTAGGTATTCGCTCAATTAATTAGCCACTCCGCGTTGTTTAGTCAAAGTCGCTGTATGTTCGTACCTTATAACTTTATATAGCCACAGGAGAGCATTGCATAGAGCTAATAAGTGTACTCGTCCATGGCCAAATTAGTGTCTTTTTTCTCATTTAGGAAAAAAAAAATATTAATGTCCCAGTTCACTAAATCATTATTAGAGGATGTGAACGTGACCACAGCTAACAATAAACGTGACAACCATGCATATATATACGTCTCTTTTATACCTTCTAAACCATCACACTCATTTCCTGGTGCATATCCAATGTTTTGTTCTTTGTTTTGGTTTTTTTATTAGAAAGGATATCCATTGATTTACACGAGTGGCAATAATCGGTCCATTGTTTTAATTTTAAATATTGATAAACCATAGTATATCCAATGTAGAAAATTAACTATATATGTCATTCATAGTATATTTAAGCACATTTTGATATGTATGGAGCATTAATTACGTAGTCAAATCGATTCAACCTATATAAACACTTTAATCGAACGCTTGCTTGTAAAGAATTTTAATTAAACAAACACGATTTAACTTAGTTGAATTGAATCTCTCCTACGTGCAACCAATTTACTTCTACATCAAAAATTAAATTGAAATCAATTAATTAGTAGACTTGTAAATCGCCATCAATTTAGCCTGCAACAGAAGTACACTTAGCATTCCTGGCTAGCATAAATTAAGCAACAACGACCAACAATCACATCATATAATTAACTCCAAAAATAATAAATTTACAAGCAACACTGAATGAAAATGCAAAATATAAATATGCATATATACCATAAAATAATGTATGTTTATTATCAACACATCCTTAATTGACACTATTTAATCGTTCATTTTTTTTTCCTTTTTTAAAATATAATTTTAATAACATTCATCGTAGAGATCCAAAAAAAATAAAATAGAAACAACATGCAATGCGCGATTATTAAAGCCGAAGCGCCGATCGAGGCGGGTGGTTTTTCAGTTATTAGACGAGCGGCGTACACTGCGACGTCCGCGGGTCCCACAGGGCGGGCAAGAGGTACTTCCGCCCGGCCAATCCGACGGCGTTGTAGCTGGCGCCGGTGGTGGGGTCCACCAGCAGCTTCCCGGGGTACCCCGGGTACGCGCCCGACCCGAATATCCCCGTGCACGCCGTCGCCGCCTCGGGCCCCGCGGGTCCCGGGCCCTGGAAGTACCCGTCCCCGAACGGGTCCGTAACGGCTCCCGCGAGGAGCGCCGCGAGGTTGATGACCAACCCGTCCACTCCGACGTCGCCGTTCGGCGGCACCAACGGCGGCGTCTGCGGGCCGTAGACGGGCCGCTGGAAGGGCCACGCGCACTCCCCCGGGCACTGGGCCGCGGGGTTCCCGGCCCAGATGTACGCGTACCGGGCCCTCCCGTGGCGGCCCCCGCGCGCCGCGCCGTGGCGCCCGCAGCGCGACGCGCAGAAGCCCTCCACGCCGACGACCGGCGCTGTGAGCACCGCCGCGACCGCGCCGCGGTGCGGCGCCGCGCGCGCGGCGAGGGCGAGGAGGTCGGCGCCGGAGAGGGAGCCGCCGCGGGAGAGGCGCTCGTCGAGGATCTCGCGCCCGAGCGAGACGCGCGCGCCGCCGCCGCGGTAGAGCGCGGTGGTGCGCCACCAATCGGCGACCGAGGGTTCGCGGTTCGGGCTCGGGCTCGGGGACGAGGACGAGAGGGAGCGCACGAAGTCGGAGACGATGGCGCGCTGGGCAGGGGAGAAGGGGCCGTACCAGAGGAGGTTCACCCTGATGTTTCCGGTGAGGAGGGTGCCGTTGTGGTCGGTGAGGACGATGGGTTCCGGCTTTACGAGGAACAGCTCCCGCGGGTTCACCGCGTCGGAGCGGAGCGCGAGGAGGGAGAGGATCAGGAACAGAGAGAGCACAACAGGATGAGGAGGAGGAGGAGGAGTGTCCATTGATATTGATTGATCGTACGTGTTTCGAAGATGGGGGATAGGATAGATATATATATATATAGTGTGGTGTGGGGGGAAAGGAAAAGAGGAGGAGACTACGCGGAGTGGTCTCCACGTAAATGGACGCCACGATGATCAGTGGACTGTGTCCTATGCGCGAATGTCCTAGATGGCTTTGTTATTGGATGCATTAAATATTGTTCTCCATCCCTCGATCCAATTGGCGGGTTAAGGATTTTGGTCTTCGTCCTTGGATTCGGACTTAGTGCGCTCGTTGTAATTATCTTTGAGTTTCCAGCATAGAATTAGGTATCGCCCAGAAAAATTATAACTTTATTGGCCCTCTCTAAATTATTCCACCATTTAGTACGGTATTAAAATTCTGACGGAAAAAAATTCTACTTTGGAAAATATATTTAACATTCGAATATGGAGTGAATCGTAAGATTCGCCAAACTGTTTTAACAAAAATTCGTCGATGATCTCCACCATAAAGTTGTTCTCTATTGCGCGGGCATCATTGAAGATGAGTAACATTATCATCTTGTAACTTAAAATTCCATTTGGATATCGAAAAGAGTTATTCAAAATCTAATTTATACAGTGCAAGAATTTCTTGTGTGATAGAAGAGTTTGATTTTTTTTTTTTCCCTTCTTAAAACATTTTGACATATGATTTACTCGAATAACATGTTGTATCACACTTTTGTTATGAAAAACTAATAATTTCAAGGACAAATATGATATTTTGTTCTGAACATTTGATCACAGTACTCTTTATTTACCAAATATTGCAAACTTTTTGAGTAAATTAGAATGATATACTAAACAAAATAATTATACATTCAAACATGCATGCACTTAAATACTCAATGTTGTAATACAAGAAATTAAAACATCATTTCTTATAGTTTGAGATTTTTTTTAAAAAAATAATTATATCATATATTATCATAACATGAGATTATTGCAACTTTAAATTTTATGAGACTCCTAGCCTCATCCTGGCTCAAACCTGGGCACGAGCCACGGGATGAAAAACAAGGATCGATAGGGGTGAGTCGGGTAACGTGAGAATATATTATAGAAGCTAAAAGAGAGAGAGAGAGAGTAGATTCAATGAGATAAAATATTTAACAAAATTTTCTCATAAAAGAATTAACAAAACGTGGAAGCAACAACTCTAATAAAATGACCAACTTCGACTCGTTATTCAACGGCCGTTTCCATTGCGAGAGCGATTTTCAGCGGGAAAGAGTCTAATAATCAATGATTTAGAAAGTTCCCTTTTTTTTGAGAAAAAATAGTAAATTATTTGTTTTCATTTTTGAGATAATTTCAACTAGAATAATAAAATGATTAGACTTCGAATTAAAAAATGTATATATCAATAATCAAATTTTTAATCAACTGTATAAGTTACGATCGGTAATTTAAGAAATTTCTATAGACATGAAAAAAGTGGGTTGGATCACGCGAGGGAAGCTACATAACGAAACTATGCATATATGTATGGGTGTTATGATTGCATCAACAGTACTTTGCTTGTTGAGAAAACCTTTCAACAATTTTCCTTTTTTTTCTTTTTATTTTTTTCGAGTTCCTCATCTTTTAAGCATCCACATAGTTCCGTTTGAGTTCCGTGTTGTGAGAACTGGGAAGTCCAAAAGGTCCATCCAAAACCCGTGACCACTACCAGAAACTATTTGCTTGCACCTACTACAGTGCAATACATTTTACACGCCATGTTTAAAATTTTAGATTGGCATTTTAAAGTTAAAATATAGTTATATTAATCTGAGTTACAAAATATAAGTATGTATATTAAATATTATAACTTTTATTTTTTATTTGATTGTAAGACGCAAGGTAATTTTCCTTGTAGCTCATTAATGGAATAAGAAAGAAAAATAAACGTTTATTACGTAGTAAGTAATACCAAAAAAACAACTGTAAAGTAAAGGTATTATTTAATTTAGGAAAAAAAATACTTGAGTATCATTAATCATATCTAAGTAATTAAATTTTGATATGTTTTGATAATATTATGATGCACAATGCAGCTAATGCTTGCACACATCCTGAGGCAGGAATAGAGTCCACCATTGCGGCCCGTGCTAATGTCTACTAATAAATTCAATATACTTATATCATTATTGAGATGAAGTTTTCGTTCCTAAATATCTTTTCCATATCTTCTGAAAGAAAAGAAAGAAAAAGATAAATAATTTTTTTGATTACAGAGAAGATAAAATTAGACTTGATAATGAAAATCTTTATTACGTCCAAATTAAGACAAGCAGCAAGCGCCCTACAACAATAGCTTGATCTTCTTTTATAAAGAAATCATAAAATGTCTTTTTTTTTAAAAAAAAAAAGTTTCTCCATTGTTTGCAAGAAGATTAGGCACAGTAAAAACCAATATCTTTGTAGTTCAAAGTTATGCATTCCACCGACTGTCCCTAACGTAGGGGGTAAAAAATTTAATGATTGATACTCAAGGTCTAAGATCGAAATTTAGTTGTTTCTTATTTTGCATGCCTAGAATGGCTCCAAATTTAAGCTAGTATCTGATGGTTGTTACATGTTGAGTCTTGTAAACTTTTGTAGACCTATTTATATTATGTATGTCAATGTTGATGTGCACATCAACATCCTATTTAGGTGCTATGTCAAGTAACACTACTCTTTTAAAAGTACAATAATTTAGGACGATAATTGTTCGTCCGCTAGACCTAAATGCAAGCTGGGTAGATTCTGACCAAATCAATAATTAAAACTACAACTTGGGTTAGATCAACCAAATAAACTAAAAACCCCAGGCTTAGCCCAAATTTTCTCAATCGATCGAGCCTCAAAATTTTTAGCTTGATCAGGCTCGGTGAATCAAGTTAAGTTTGACCTGACCAGAAAAATTTCAGGCCAGAAAAGTTAAGCTAGACTTGCTCGAGCTCGTTCGAGTCTTGCAATATGCGTTTCGGCATGCAGTTACGTACAGCATGTCGCGTTGCGCTAGCTGTGTGCACTTGTTTTCGTGAAGTTCGTTTCGCTTCTTAAAGTGTTGCACCTAACTCAACAAGACATGAAGGTGAGGTCAAAGGAAAGTGAAAACATGTTTCTTTTTGTTACCGACTCACCAAAATAAATCTAAATGCAATGTTAGGAGGAACAGATCGTAGCGAAACACAATGAATTTGTGATAACGAATTGTCACTATACTTCAAATTGACGGAGCAAAGGATTTTCTCATCCTAGAATCACGAATCTATGTTCTGTAAGCCAAGCAAAGTGGTCTTATATCCTACCATCCAATAGTTTTTAGATAATTTTTTCTAACTTTTAGTGTTTAAAAATAAAAAGTAATAAGAGTTTTCTGAAACATAGTTGATCCTTGAAATGGAAAGGCAAAAAAGATCCGCACTCCTTTTGGATGTTCAAGTAGCATTATTCTTATTCTACTATAATCAATTAAATTTTTTTAATTATTTTATATGACACTATGAAATTAATTTATGGTATATTTTATAGGTAAAGGCTTATTTATTTTTGAGAATTTTGCAGGTTGAATTCATGGCTTCGAAAAAATTATCGGCGTTGGCATTTATTTCAGCACCAAAATCGCGAAATCACTAAACCTCTCACTTGCAATTCTAGAGAGATTGGTCTTTTAACTTCGTTTGGATGGAAAACGAAGTCGAAGTTGCAAAATTGGCAACATCGTCGCTCTCGTATTACTCAAGTTCAAATAGTCGATCCCCAAGTGTTATAAATAAATCTTTTTCTCTCTTTCTTCCTAGAAGTACATCGTCTCGGTGGCCACTTTTTTTTTTTTTTTTTTCCTTCACACTACTTTTACATAAAACATAGAGCATTATCTCTGCATCCAAAATTAGCTGTAAATTCTACACCCCATCTATTCAGTGATTATCTTTATCATATTATTCTTATCATAACAGATCCTATATTTTTAGTACCTAAAAAATTTAAAAACATATTTTGGATCTTTAATTGGTTGAGGTAAGATATGAAAAATACTACTTATACACACTATATAGATTTGTATATTTTACAGCCTTTCACTCTAGAGTTGAGAAAACTCTTTTGTATTTTTAACAAAAATAATAAAAATAAGACAACCGGACTAATTCTAGTTATAGAAAGCATAAAATGTAAAATTTATATCTAGATTCTAAATATATAGATAGCATTATCTGTGCATGTGATACGCAATTTACTTTCCGAAATCTTAAGTCCAAAATTTAGTTATTTTATACTTTTTTGATAAACTTATTTTTAAAAAATAAATAAAATACATAGCATATTATCTTTTTTTCAAAAGAGAAAAGAAAAGAAAAAAGAGTCCTTGTCAACAATTGTCTTTCCATTGAGCTAAAGGGGCATGCATCTAAGTGTAGGCATCAACCTTCACTTCTCAGGTCACTCAAATGTAGCTAGCAAATCAAGCACACGTCGACGTCAATTTAAATCAATCACAAACATCTTCAGTGAGTTAATTGCGTACCGAACTGCATGCTTTGAGTTCACAAGAAAAAATGTTGTGCATATATATATATATATATATATATATATATATATATTTTTTTTTTTTTTGAGAGAAAGGTAGCACGCTACCCGCTTCGTTTTATTTCGTTTAGAAATAAACTTAGCTAGAAATGTGAATCAATTAGGATTCGAACTCGGGATCTCGGGTACCAACCACCAAGTCCTTTGCCACTTGCGCTAGGACAGTCGGTAATGTTGTGCATATTAGTAAACGTATCTCACCCTTTTGAGTCGTGTACAAAGCATCAATATATATATAGGAAAATGCTATTGTACATCTGTTTTAGGGTGTATGTTTTATACTTTATCAATTCAATAAATGAAATGTTACTTATTAACTACTTGATGTGATTAGTTATGCATCCCACCCATTAAATGTGTGGAGTGTAAATCACACATTCCTTTTAGAATGTATGTATAGCATTACTTATATATATATATTATATATATGTATATACACATTAAATCTAATATATAAATAATATATAAAAAGCAGTTTTCTTGAGACATGCAGTAATAGTTAAGTTTAAATTTTTTTCTCGCACATGTCGACTAAAAAATATGCTAATGTTAAGTCCTTCAAAATATTACAATCTCATGTAATTATGCATGCGTTCGTACACACACGGTATAAAAAAATTTATTAATTACTTTTAAGTATAATAATCTAATGTATTAAAGGACTCAACACCTACATCAATCATATTCTTTTGCAGGACTCGGCGCAATTTTTTTTTTATTAAAAAAATACTACTTAGACATCTCTATAATTGAGGGTGCAAAAAAGTTAACATGATAAGTGATCTTAATAAGAACCATAAAAAGTTTGTGCAAGTATAAATTGTAGATCTATGGATATGATGCATGAATAATACTATTTTTTTTTTTCAAACTATAAGAAATATTTGCGTCACATCATTAGTCATGATGGTGTAGCTTTTGGCCCCGTAGATGGTGAGATTGAGACAGATGAGCGTCCAAGAATCCTACCACGCATGGGTCACATTGAAATCAAAATCCTACTACGCATGGGTCACGTTGAATCCTTTGGGCCCCGCGAATGATTGGTGATCATTATTGACTAGTAGACGATAATAGATATTATCCAATAAATTACTACATATTTTGAGCAATGCTTCAGAATTTGTCTTTTTGCTGAATTTGTATTATTGTTCAAATGGTGCTATCCAGTTCAATTTAGAGTGTTATATATATTACATATATCCAAACTTATAACGGCATATATTATGCAAGAGTTTTGCGTTATTTGAACTCGGATTCGTGTGATCAGTAATTAACAAAAGAAAATTAAGAGAGAGAAAAAAGAAAAAAAATGAAGTAAACAGTAAAATTAGAAAAAGTATCTGACAAAGAAGAAAACGAGGTTTTAAGTTGAAAATGCGAGCTTTGTTTAGTTATCTAAAAAATTCGATCAACCTGGGTTGCACACGAGTGTAAATTACACCATCTATCTCTCTACCTATCCAGCAGTTTATTTTTTGTGCGCAAACTTTAAATTATTAAAATACACACACTTAACGTGCTCATTTCTACTCCAGTCAGGCCTAGACTTCGAATTTAAAATTTTAGTATCGGTCATCCAGCACTTTGCGACTTACGCCAAGGATGATCAGTAAGATCTAACAATTAAGACGATTGAGTTCTTCGCGACTTTAGTAACCTCGCATTCAATTATATATCTTATTCTAATTTATGAATGCTTGATCTGAATTAGAGTCGGTCTTTGAAAATTAAAATCTTTAAAATTAAAATCACAGCGAACCTATTTTCTTCGGCTCGGTACAGCAAGCCCCAGCTCTTTCGCATGTCCCGCAAAAAGACAAGAGAGAGAGAGAGAAGAGAGAAAGAAGAATCATCTAGTGAGAGACTGAAAGTTCTGGTTATAATAACAACTTTATTTCTCCAACTTTAGACTTTTTTACAATTTACACACAGCTTTACGATAAAAATTAACTAGTTATTATACTATAGGTAGGAGTTGAGCTAGAATACTTTTAGAAGCACCACCCACTTGGTGCTTCTAACTTTCTAGCCCTTGGATCTACTTCTTAATTACTAATAGCCTTTAGATTAAATACTATTCCACTTACCACCACCTACCACCATCATCCCAACCCTCCAAATCTCCATCCAAGAGCTATAAACCCACAAACACTATCTCCATGGTGCTTGTGGAAGTATTCTAGCTCAACTCCTATCGGTAGTTACATATGTATATACTATAACTATACATATACATCCGTACAACAAGCGTTGGCAGATTAAGCCATCTACACCAAAGTGGAGCAAGTGGACGTTGACGGGTCAAACAGCGCCGGAACCAGATACTTCCTCCCGTGGGCCCCATTCGCGTTATAGCTCGCACCCGTGGTGGGGTCCACCAGTAAATTCCCAGCGTACCCCGGATACGCCCCCTTACCGTACACACCCGTGCACGCCGTCGCGGCCTCCAAGGGCGCCTCCTTGGGCCCCTGGAAGAACCCGTCCCCAAACGGATTTGTGACGGCCCCGGCCATCATGCTCGCGAGGTTGATCACCATGCCGTCGACGCCGACGTCGCCGTTAGGCGCCGTTAACGCTGGGGTCTGTGGGCCGTAGATGGGCTGGTGGAAGGGCCACGCGCACTGGCCCGGGCACTGGGTCGCCGAGTTCCCGACCCAGACGTAGGCCGAGCCGGTTCCCCGGTCCGAGCCGTGGAGCCCGCACCGGCTCATGCAGAACCCCTCGACCGCCACGTCCTGGGCCGTGAACACCAGCCCAATCCCGCCCTTATTGGGCCGGGCCTTCGCCGCGAGCTCCGAGATTTGGCCCATCGTAAGCGACCTCCCCAACGAGCACTTCTCATCCGAGATTTGTTGGTTGGATAATAAAATATGGGCCTTATTTGGGCCTCCGCTTTTCCCGGCCTTGGACAGGTAAAGCTGCTCTATGGTGCTCCACCACTGGGACACAGAAGGGTTCGGTGACTGCGCGGTGGAGGTGAGGGAGAGGAGAAAATCGGAGATGATGGATTTTTGTGCTGGTGTAAATTGACCGTACCATAGGATGGACACAGGGATATCTCCCTGGAGCACTTGGCCGTTGTGGTACGTGAGGAGATTGGGCTGTGGTTGCACTAAAGCACTCAGTTTCCTACTAGACCCCGTTGAGGAGTGAACTAGGCTCACTAAAACTACGACTAGGAGAAGCAGCTGAGACTTAGCCATTTTTTGGAAAGGGATTTTGAGGAGGAGCAGTGAGTGTTGTTTTGATTTTTTGTGGGTGAGATGAAGGGGAACGGTACTGGGTTTATATAGGAGGGGGGGGAGAGAGAGTGAGAGATGATTGGGAGGGTTTCGCTCTCATCTTCCTACAATTATTTTAGGGGGGAGTACTGGGACACTTGGGAGGCAGCTGGATGTCTCGATCCGTGGGCTACAGTATGGTAATTCGCTACGCGTCTAGCTCTTAAATATTTGGTTGTTGTAAAATTCTTTTACAAAAAAAAAAAAATATTTAATTGTAACAAAAAAATAATTCTAAAAAAATATCTTAAAAAAATCAAAAAAAGTAAATCGATTGGATCGCTTAAGTAGTGTGCGCCGCCGATACTTGAAGGATGAGATGATATTCAATAACACTAATTTATTTCTTAAAAATTTAATTTATTATAAAGCAGTATTTTTATGTTTTATATTTAAGTATTTAACAACAAAAAAAAAATAGTTGGCTAAAAAATATGTTAAAAATTTATTTTTAGGCTACAATAAAATTACGTTGTATAGTTAAATAAAAAATAAGTGCATTTTCTAGAACAATACTTCTACTAGAGATAAAAGGCGACAAACGAGTACTACAGAGAATTAACTGAGAATTAAAATCTCTATATCCGAGTAAAAATTTGTGGTATGATTTGTTTTAGAATAAAAAAATAAAAAATTAAATTTATAATCTCATCACTACTTGAGAATCAATCGTCGTTCCATAAATAAGCTATTCTAATGAAATAATTTACAATCAAGTAACTATATATAACTTATGTAGCGAGCGCTTAAATAAAGTCGCTTTCGAGTTAATGTTAAAGGGCTCGAATCGAGCCAAAAGATTTGAACTAAAACGCAGAGATACCCTGCACATATTTACCAAATTTTTTGCTATTAGATCCAATCTTTTGAACATTTTCACCCTTTAAATCATGCTATTCTATCAACCATCCACTAAATTCTAAAAGACCACTATCATTCTAACCGCACATCCTTTTATTCAAGGCCTGAAAATCTAATAACATTCATGACTTGATGCTTAATAGATTCTAGTCTATATCTATATATTTATATTTACATATATATAAAAAATAATAGCAAATATTGACTTTAATTGGGGAAGAATAGATTTAATTTTTCAACTCTCTGTGGTGTCTTTGGGTCAGTATTGTCGATCAACTTGTACGACGTACCTAATTATTTACGGATCTGTAATATCGATGGTTCTTAATTTGTCCCGTGCAATCCACTGCATCTAAGCCCAAAGTTTGTAGAATGATTAATATTTTATTTTCATGAAAAGTAATGTTTGTACCTTCAAAAATAGAGAATAAATTTTTCATACACTCACCAATAATATATATTTTTATAAATTTTAATTTAAAAGTAAAATTTATATTTATTTTTAGGTGTAAAGATAACTGTGCTCTTATGATTGAGATGCCTGTGCATCAATGACATCAATGCCAATTCAATAAAATTGAAATTTTGTCTCAAAAAGTAGCCTGATTATGTCATGTCCAACGAACCAGTCTATTTCATTCTCATCCGGGTGGTTAGATTATTCCTAATCTACTAAAAAACCAATTAAGTTGAAAAGAGTGAGCCTCTCAAATATAATTCACAATGTTTATAGGAGTAAGTCACCAAATCTTTATAAACTAGGCCTTTATTATAGTAGAACTTGATTCACACAATAAGATCCCGAGTACCGTTATTTGAACAAAAATTTAGCAACAACAAGAAATCGTACTTTTCAATTTTGAAGAAGAATAAGACGGCACGCCAAATTATTTTTCACAAATTGCATCATCTTTTTTTTTTTTAACTTTACAATTTTTTGTGAAAAATAAGCATGTAGGCGAGCTTGCAATAGATTTAAGATGTGGTATGAATTTTCTACAATCCGTGCTGTATAAATTTTTATGATTAATTGCATACAGGTCAACGCAAACATAGTGAATTGTAAATATATTTCTATAAAGTTCAACTTTCATTAGTTATTACTGTAAAAATTCTAATGTTTGCAGATATGTTCCTCTGGTTTGTTACTGTTAGAGAACTGTTTATTTTTTAACAGTAGATTCGTGAAATGATATTTTTGCCCTCACAAATATGTCCATCCAAAAGGAGGATACAAGAAGAAGAAGGAGGCGGAGGAGGCCGTTGTCCGGCCGCCGCCGCACTCACCTCAGCAGGAGGCGCCGCCGGGGATGGCGAGGTCGGCGTCGATCTCCCACGAAGGAGCACCGCCCGATCCAACGGTCCGCGTCCGCCCAATTCCCTTCTGCCGACGACGTGGCCTCCATCGGCCGCTTCCTCCACGGCAGCGACCGCGGCTCCTCCTTCTCCGCCGCGATCGCCGCCGCATCTTCTCCCTTGCTAGCGACGACGACAACGACCACTCCGACTTTCGCTCCCCGGCCCCGGTGACCGAGTTCCACCTCTCCGGCGTCAAGGTCATCGTCCACATCAAGGATGCCGTCGACGGCGACGCCGCCGCCGACGAATCGGACGGCGGAGATCGCCCCGCGCCCACGCCGTTCCCGATCAAGGGGCGGATCAACTTCTTCTCGCGATCGGGGAGCCGCGACTGCGGCACGATGCGCGCGCGGGAGGGGGCCACGTCGACAAGCAGAAGAGGAAGAGGAAGAGGAAGAGGAAGAGGATGATGGGTAAAATTATTTATTCACCTTATTAACTAATTATGGTTAAGCATCTTAACTGTGGTTAACTAAATTTCTCTAACGGATCCTAACGGCCAGAGGCGGAGCCATATATAGACCCAAAGGGGCTATGGCCCCCCTTAATTCTTTGGTACGTAACTTATAAACTTTTAGTTAATTTTTAAAATATATGGGTCTATCTTGTAAAAAAGAATTTGGTGCTAGCATGAGCCTCTTTCTCTTCTTATGTGTTTATAAGTGAAAATGTTCTAAGTACCTCTTAATTATAGTATATTTTGAAATAAGTCCTTTCAACTTTAAATATTTATTTTATACATTCTTAACTGTCTTATTATTTTTTATGAGTTAATTTATTTAACTAAATAAAATAGTATGTTAAATTTAATAGCTCCAATAGATATTAGTCATTAGTTATTAATTTTTTTATTTACAAAAAATTAAATTGTAACCGAATTACTATTAAAATTCTTAAATTATTTGAATGCAATAATGCAATAAAAATAATTAGAAGTTAAGCGAGTGTAAATTAAAGAAATAAAGTTATTATTTTTAATATTAATTATCTAATCAATAAATTCTTTTATTAAAAATTTGAGTAGGTAAAATCTTATTTATCCGCTAAAGTTTTTATTTATATATATTTTGGGTCCCTCTCGTGATTGAATCCTGGCTTCGTCCCTACTAACGACATGAATATATCTGTAAATATTAGGACTTTTACAAGAATAACTTATAAAAATTAAATTTTGTAAAAAATTATTTACAATTTACTATGTTTATGAAAATCTGTATGCAATTAACCTAAATTTTTACGCATGGAGTTGATCTCGCTGCTTATTAACATATTTTGAGTTGCGTTGTGTCGGCAATTAGGAGGGGCCGGAAACATTAATAATACAGCGTTATTAATACGGCCATATCTTAACCTTTTTTTGTTTTCTTTTTGCTTATTAAAATCATAAATTATTTCTTATATGCAATTAAGATACCATTTGATTTCGAATTGGGAGAAAGGTCGTGTCTGACTGCGGGGAGAGATAAGGTTGGGAGAGAGGTCTTGTCAGGGGAAGGTGGGTTTTTCCGGCCAAAGCTGACCGTGACTACAGTTGTCACGTGCGGGCATACAGCTGTCAAAGATTCTCAACACGAGCACATTTATTTGTTAGAGATGAGGACTCCAAAATCCTATTTAATGCTCCATCTCTTTTGTTTGCTTGCATATTTATATATATTTTTTCTTTTCTTTTTTTCTGTCGTAACTAAGGGCCAGTTAATTCGCATATAATACGCGAACTATTCGCGAACTATCAACAAATCGTATAAAACGCTCTCTTTACAAATTTTTTCTAAAAAATCGGAATAAAACGTGATTTTTTTTCTCGCTCAGAGTATTCGTGATCAAAACGATTTTTCCGAATTATATTTCAAAAAATTCGAATTGGGCGGCCGTATAATGATAAAATTTCTCAGAAAAATTAGATTTGGCGGCTGCGGAGTGCGGCGAACCGGCTTCGCGCGACCAGAAAAGATGAAAATTTTCGAACCGGCGTCGCGCGACCACTGCTCCGCAGATCCGTGCATCTCCTCCTGAGCAGTCGAGCAATCTAAGATGGAGATGGAGCACAGTAAAGACGAAAAGAATAGGGGCGAGGAGGAAAAAAATCGCGACGTACCGCGCGGTTGGGAAAAAGAAAATATCGCGGTCCATGAGGCTGCACTCAGCCTCGTGGACCGCGTGAGAGTGAGAGGTGGACCTCTCACTCTCTCCCCGGGTGTGTATGTTATATATATATATATATATATAGTGTGGAGCTACTATGCTACCGGAAGCATAAGGGAATTGGTGCTTTCGATTTTTTAGCCCTTGGATCAAGAATTATACGGTTAGGGAATTGGTGTATGTTATATATATATATATATATATATATATATATATATATTACATGATTCATTTTATTTTATATTTTTTTAGTTTTATATTATTACGAATTATAATTATTTATGATAATATTATAAATTTTTTTAAAAAATTTAATTCAGTAGCTGAATTTTTGATTCCGAATTTTTAAACAATGAACGTATAATTTTCGTATAAATCGCGTATCCGAATAATTGACGAATCCATTTTTTAAACCGTATTTTTTACCGAATTTAAAAATTAGTATGCAAATTTTATTCGTATTATATCCGTACCGAATTTTTGCCGAATCCAAATTAACTAATTATTGTCGTAAAAGGTTTCTGGATTAAAAATTGTTTTTGATTAAACTAAAATTTAGATAAAATTTATTTATTTTCTCACTGGTGAACTTACAACTATTTTGTTATTTTGTTTTGTAATTAATTTAGTAACCAATTAGACCGAAGCTAGTTATTATATTTTTAAAAAGTAGATTTATGGCTGAATTTAATTTATGACACATTAAACAACAGCAGTGAGCAATTATTGCCAGAAGATAAGTTCACCCTCCTCCGCTTTCTGCGACTCAAATATGCTCTTACCATTCTATACTAAGTTTATTTTGCATGGGCCAATTGGGCCTATATCAGAAGGCCCAACTTTTAGCTTAATGGGCTCTTCTTTTGAAGCCCAATAGAGCAGTGTTGCGTACTGACAGTGATATTAATGATGTGGTATTTCCAACCAATTATATTTGGTCTTTGAGATTTGCTCATTTCATCATAATTTTTAGAAAAAAAAGTTTAATATTTTTTCAAATAATAATGTCTTGGCACCGCAGTTTGAAATTGGAACTGTCTGATTGATTACCTTCCAAACAAAAACAAGATTTTTTTTTATATATATTTGATCCAATTGCTTTTTTTGGGAGATTAATAATTATAAGCTGATGGTCTTTCGAAATGTTTTCTCCTGTTTACATCGTGACCAAAAAAAAGAAAAGAGAAGAAGTAGAAGATAGAAGCTTGTCTTCTAGCTATTAAGTGTGTAATATATGCTTCATAGTTTCAGGGGCATCAAAAGATCAAAGTCCAAAACATCTTAAAATTCAATTATTCAAATTGGTGTGTGATTTTCGTACGTCCTCAACCTAAAATTAAAGAAGGTAGAAGCTAACGAACTCAATTAAATTCTAGTTCCAAGGCCACAGCTTTAATTCGGCGTTTCGCTGGGCACTTCGTTTTATTTACACCTGTGATTTTCACGCCATGGAGTGTATTTTGCAAACGTAAACCTTAGGCATGCACAATACATATCACAATGCATGCAAATCATTTTGTTTGTTTCCAACTAATTATTATTGCAGTTATTCATCACACAATTTGTGATTTATTTAGATGGTGTTAGGGGCGTGGGAATCTTTTATTGTCAAGGTCCCTTGTAACTTTGACCGATCGAAATCCCCCCACCACACTATTTTTTTAAAAAAATATTTTTCGGAGGCCTCAATGCCTCATTTTCTTTTTTATAGCCTAAGTTCAATGTTCTCGATGAATGTAACAGATAACATATTATTTTTCTCTCTCCAGAAACAATTGTAGTTTAAAATAAAAAGGAGATAAATTTGCTGAAGTCCAAAGAGGGCACCATGTAAACGAATCACAAATGACATGCTCTTTATTTTACTTTCCCAAGGGGGGTAAACAGGTAACGAATCAACGAATTACATAGATAATAACTCACAGGTATGTACATTTACCACATATATATATATATATGTGACATAGTTAATATCTTTTTCTCCAATCCTAAACCATGGTGGAGCACGTAGACGTTGACGGGTCAAACAGCGCCGGAACCAGGTACTTCCTCCCGTGGGCCCCATTGGCGTTGTAGCTCGCACCCGTGGTGGGGTCCACTAGTAAATTCCCAGCATAACCCGGATACGCCCCCTTACCGTACACACCCGTGCACGCCGTCGCGGCCTCCAAGGGCGCCTCCTTGGGGCCCTGGAAGAACCCGTCCCCAAATGGATTCGTGACGGCTCCGGCCATCATGCTCGCGAGGTTGATCACCATGCCGTCGACGCCGACGTCGCCGTTAGGTGCCGTTAACGGCGGGGTCTGCGGGCCGTAGGTGGGCTGGTGGAAGGGCCACGCGCACTGGCCCGGGCACTGGGTCTCCGAGTTCCCGACCCAGACGTAGGCCGAGCCGGTTTTCTGGTCCGAGCCGTGTAGCCCGCACCGGCTCATGCAGAACCCCTCGACCGCCACGTCCTGGGCCGTGAACACCAGCCCAATCCCACCCTTCTTGGGCTGGGCCTTCGTCGCGAGCTCCGAAATTTGGCCCATCGTAAGCGAGTTCCCCAAAGAGCACTTCTCATCAGAGACTTGGTTTGTTAACACGACATGGGCCTTATTTGGGCCACCGCTTTGCCCGGCCTTGGACAAGTAAAGCTGTTCTATGGTGCTCCACCACTGGGACACAGAAGGGTTCGGTGACTGCGCAGTGGAGGTGAGGGAGAGGAGAAAATCGGAGATGATGGATTTTTGTGCTGGTGTAAATTGACCGTACCATAAGATGGACACAGGTATATCTCCTTGGAGCACTTCTCCATTGTGGTATGTGAGGAGATTGGGCTCTGGTTCTACTAAAGCACTCAGTTTCCTACTATACCCCATTGAGAAGTGTGCTAAGCTCAAAATGGCTAAAAGTAGAAGAGTGATCTTAGATTTACAAAAAGAAGCCATTGAAGAGAGAGAGAGAGAGAGAGAGAGAGAGAGGGAATGAGTGGGAGCTTAACCTTCTTACAGTTGAATGGTTTATGCATATTGTTGAAGCAAAAGCGACGCATCTATTTATAGGAGAGGAGATTACAATTAATGGGCGAGTTCATTATTAGGATGGTTCGCCTCAGCTTCCTTGTAATAATATAATATTATTATTATCGTTATTATAGATAGGGACACTTGTTTTTGGTCGGCAACCGTGGAGTCTACAGAGTCTGCTTGCTACGTGCATGCGCTGTTTTCAAAGCAGGTGTGGAAGTCAAAGAGCGTTAATAGATAGGGAGGCCGCGTACGTGCATGAAGCCGCAGATTTATGGAATTTAGGAAGCAGGATTGCATGTGATGGAGGAAGGTTCTTTGTGGCCACGTAAAAATTAATTAGTTAATGCATTAATAAATAGGTGGGTGATTAAATTTTGAACTGGATACTTGCTAAGCAAGTTGATCCATAGTTAACAATTATTGGCTTGCTCCAGCTGTACGTAGGAGATGAAAAGGACTTAAGTTTTTATTAATTAATGTCTCAACCGAATAAAAGATACTAATTAAGGGTAAACTGTATTTTTTATCCTCAAACTTTCAGGCAGGTGTATTTTATTACTAAAACTATAATTTATTATAATTTTTTGTTCAAAATTTTAAATTATTACGATTAAATCTTACGGTCTAATTTAGTTGTCTGAATGATAATATTTTATTAATGTGATAGTGATTTAATATCCTAGTAATTGCAACTTCATGGATTACGACACTATCACATTAACGATACTTTATTATTTTACAAATTAAATTAGACTGTAAATTTAATTATAATAATTTAAAATTTTTAAGTAAATATCATAACCAACCAAATTTTGATGACCAAATTAAATATCCCACTTTCCCTTTTGCTTAGCTGTGTATGAGCAAGGGGAGAATTTCTTGTAGTTGTAGCCAAAGCTGGCCACAGTTGGCACGTGCGAGGAGCGCAGCAGTCGAAATATTCTCTCACGAGTAAATTGTGAGCAGTTCTTTGGCCAATATGAATTTTGCATTTAAGATGTTTTTGGCACATAATATTATTTTTATATATTATTAATGTAATAACTAATAGATATTTATTTTTATATTATTTTCCGAATATAATATATCCATATCAATGAACAGTATCATTAATTGGGTCTTGTAAAAAATATATATATATATATATATATATATTTTTGTAATATTATTTATTTAGTAATCAAGTAATTTTATATTTATTTTATTTTAGCTATTAAGAAGTGACCAATTTTGAAACAACTTAGACTAGTAAGCAAATAATGTCCAAAGAGTTATGAATTTTGATTTATAGAAAATTAAAATAGTCAAAATTATATTTAACAATGTCTATAACCAATGCGAAAGTAATTAGACAAACTTATTTATTTCTAAAAAATATTCTATTTATTGCACAGATATAACGACGGAACTCATGCTATTGGATTTGCTGGTGTTTTCTTCTAGAACCAGTTAGTCTAATGACCAATAGTTTTTAGATTATTTCGACTGCAAAAAATGATGGCTCAAAAGGAAATGATGATACAATTGTGAAATATAAATTACACTATGTTTTATTAGTTTAGATTTTTTTTTAGAAAAAAATTCAAATCTTTTTGAAGTTATGGTTCGGATTATCATTATCTCTGCAGGGTCCCTATTTGTCCACGGATAGCGTTACAATAAAAGAAAGAAAAAGAAAGATCGATGAAGCGTACTCACCTTAAGCGAGGCCAAATGAATGTCTCTGGCTTAGTTTGCACTCCATTATTTGTGGTCCAATGTTCTCGTGTTTTGGAGCCAGCCACTACACAATTGCTCCACATAGCCACATTTTGTGCGCTGCCATTGCCGATGACTTCTGGGGCGTGTCAATGTATAGAGGACGGTGCGGTAGTCGCCCCAGTTTTGCGCCTTCTCTACCTCTCTTTTGCTTCTGGTCATGTTCGAGTCGTCAATCGATCAGTACTTAGTAAAAGATCAAGGACAATGCTATTCCTATACTCATTTTAGGTGTAGGATATACATTCTCACCCATCTAAGGATGGAGATTGATTAGTAGAGAAATTCCTATCCATCTATAATTCTATATTCAAAATGGGTGTAGGATTAGCATTTTTCAAAGATCAATATATATTAATAGATACAAATATATAAAACTACAGATTTTAAGTTGAATGGGTTTTATAAATATATCATAATTTTCTATTTATGCGGATTTAAGTGGGCCAAAACTTTCTAGCACAATCAAGACCTTTATATACAAAATTCTGCTTACCCCTTTCTAAACAGGTTTATGTACAATATGGTGAGGCCAATTAGTCAATTATTGTTTCACTTGAGAAAAGAGGGACTTTAGAGAACAGTTCATATCCGACAGATTACATGTAGAATACGTCTGGTTCATGATTGACATAAGAATACAAAATATAATTAGATCATTATATTTGAATGAGAAATAGAATGCTGAATAATCCAATTTTACTGGAATGATTAATTGAACATTTAGAATTTTGAAATAGAGTTTTGATTAAGAAAAAAGATATATAGTGGTGAAAAGAGAGGAGGGAGAGGTATTTGTAAGATAGAGTTTTGAGTGATTTATTCTGGAATGAATCAAATTCAAAATTCAGAGTCGAATTGGATCAGAAATGAATTAGATTATTCCCATTTTAGAGTAAAATGAGAATCGAAATTGGACTTCTGTAAAGCAAACAAGAACTATCAAAATTAGTACATCTTATTCTAATTTCAGGTTTAAAATAGATGAACCAAACAAACCCTTAAAAATTCAGCTTCAAGTGAATTAAAATGTAAACAACGGGATGAGATTTTGAATCACAAAACAGTTGAGTATAAAACTCAAATTTTTTTTTTTGGTGCACTCTTTTACCTAGTCCGGATTTATTTATGGGTCTAACTGGTCTTAAGAAGTTTAGTTTGTATCAACCAAACATAAACAAACTAAAAATTAACTCATCTTAGACAAATTCTCAAACACCTCACATGCTCAATGTGCAGGTGCCCCCTTTTCTTTTCTTTTTTTTTTGTTTTTTTTTTTGCTTCAAGTTTCCTATAACCCAACAGTGATAGTTTCATTGTAAGAGAATCCATTTGTTCCAATTTTCAAATTTAATTTCCAAAATTTTGCTACTCTCCACTTAAAAGTAATTGTAAAAAAACTACGCAATGTAAATTAACCGGAATTTAATTTCATCCAACGAATGAAAGAATTACACAAACTACTCTTCTACAATATACTCGCTATAAAATACTATAATATAATCCAACAAAAATTTTCCTCCCCATATCCCCCAAATCCTACGCCAAGGTGGAGCAGGCCGACGTTGACGGGTCAAACAGCGCGGGAACCAGATACTTCCTCCCGTGGGCCCCATTCGCGTTGTAGCTCGCCCCCGTGGTGGGGTCCACCAAGAGGTCCCCAGCGTAACCCGGATACGCGCCCTTTCCGTACACCCCCGTGCACGCCGTCGCGGCCTCTAACGGAGCCTCCTCGGGCCCCTGGTAGTACCCGTTACGGAACGGGTTCGTCACCGTCCCGGCCAACATGCTCGCGAGGTTGATCACCATCCCGTCGACGCCGACGTCGCCGTTAGGCGCCGTTAACGGCGGGGTCTGTGGGCCGTAGATGGGCTGGTGGAAGGGCCACGCGCACTGGCCCGCGCACTGAGCCGCCGAGTTCCCGACCCAGATGTACGCGAACCGGCCCGCTCTGGACCGGGGCGACGAGCCATGGGACCCGCACCGGCTCATGCAGAACCCCTCCACCGCCACGTCATCGGCGGTTAGGACCACGTTGATGGCGCGGCGCGGCGCGCCGCGCCGCGCGAGCTCGACGAGCTGCGGCTCGGCGAGCGACCTGCCGAGCGAGCACGACTCGTCGAGGATCTGCGCGCCGAGGGTGAGCGCGGGGAACCTGGCCTTGGACTGGGCGTAGTACTTCGCCGTGGTTTTCCACCACGCGGCGACGGAGGGCTCCGGCTGAGGAGGCGCCGCGGAGGAGAGGGAGGAGACGAAGTCGGTGAGCGTAGCGCGCTGGGGGGCGGTGAAGTTACCGTACCAGATGAGGTTGATGGAGATGGGGCCCGAGAGGAGGGCGCCCTTGTGGTAGGTTAGGGTTAGGGGTTGCTCCTCCACCAGGGCGGTGAGCGACCTCGCCCCATCGGAGAAGCGGAAGAGAGAAGAGGAGAACACGAAGAAGCAAAAGAGGAGAGGATACGAAGCCATGTAGAGAGAATAGAGGGAGGGGGACTCTGCGAGTAGTGAGAGTGATGAAGAGTAGTTACCAGCGGTGGAGTTATATATAGAGTTGGAGAGTAGAGCTTCTTTTCTTTTTTTTTGAGTTATTTTGAATTGAGAAGAAGCACGAGGACGAGTGACGATGAAGAAGAGACAAAGGTACTGGGCCCCACACAGAGGAGCTTTTGGGCCCACAATGGGGTCACGACACAGCTGGCTTTGCTTGTTGCCCGTCCAGCTACAGTGGAATTCCGGACCCTTCCTTTACGAAAATACCCTCGCTTTTATAGCCCTACACGGTCCTGACAAGTTAGGTAAAACATGCAGAGCCTCTCTATAAATTTTTTTCATATGAGTAGGAAGTTCAATACAAGAATTTTATTTATATATATATATATATATATATATAAGAGTATATTGTTTTGATTAAGGCATAATTTTTGTAGTTTTATCTAAAAATAGAAAAAATATAGATTTTTATATGATTTCAATTCTCATACCAAATAATAATAGTCCATAAAAGTGGGAAATTGGGCGTAGGGGTATTTTGGGTATGAGGAGAAAAGATGGTCCGCTTCTCGAGGGGCTTTTAAATGAGGGGAGAGAAAATCCGAACGTTGGGGGGGGAGAGGGGCAGAATGGGAAGACAGGCTGGAAATTTTGAAATCTGACGTGGAAAGGGTTGGCGGGGAGCGGGGAAATGATAGCTGTGATGGGGACCACCTCGGGTCGTGTTAGGTTTATGGAGGCGCGCGCGTAGGCGCCAGCTTGTCAATGCAAGTTATTGCCTGCACGCTGTGCACCACGTCATCCGTGCACCAGAGAAGCATTATATTGTTTATTAAATTATAAACTTATGTTTATATTTTCCAAACCTTAACTACGTTTGGTATTTATCAGAATTATGCATTTTCACAGCATAAGTTTTATTTAAATAAATAATACAAAATAGAAATTTAAATGCTAGATTTTTTTTATATTTCAACAATTGGATAAATAATAAAAAGAGTGAACGAAATAGAAAAAGTTCAGTGCATAGCTTTTCTGGTGCACCAGGTGCAAGAAATAACTTTTCCAGCAGGGCGAGCTACACATGGGATCCCCTTCGTACGACCTCCACCTCACATTCAACTCGTGAGGCTTAATCGGGGCATCGCTTTTGGTAGCTTTTCTCTTTATTATGGTACACCTGCCTGTACCATGCTTCAAAAAAATGAAAAAAAAAAAAAATTGAAAGAATTGAAAGGGAAAATTACACTTTTTTATTTGAATTTTTTAAATTATTATAATTTTTTCTATAATTTAATTTAACTTACTGAATATTAATATTTTGTTGATGTAGTACTAATGTAATATCTTAGTAATTAAAATATTATTGACCATAATATGTTACATTACTATCGTATTAGCGACCCATCATTGTTTAACTAATTAAATTGAACTGTGAGAGTTAAATATAATGGTGTAAAATAATTGAGTCAAAAAATATAATAAATTAAATTTTGAAGATCAAAGTTTCACGCTCCCCATAGTTTGCGGACCGAGAGTATAATTTAGCCTAATTAAAATTTAGAAGACTTTAGCTGATGGATTATAAGGTTGGATATTTATTTGATTAGTTCACTCAATGACAATTTGGGAGACTAATTACACCACCATAAGTTTGACTAGTTTTATAATTTTTCACGCCTGTTACTCTTTTGTGGAGAAAGATGCAATGACAGATGTTTTTGGGTACCTAAGTTGAAATTGGTGGATCTGATCTCGAAAATCCCTCTATATTAATCATAGATTATATATATTTTTAAAAATGTTAAGGCTAGATTTTGTATTTTTTAAACTCTGATCTCTTAATTGACGATTCAGAATACCCCAAGCTTAATGGAAATCTCTTCCTTGTGCGACAAGGACGAAGTCGGAGCAAATTTTGTTTATAAAATGTCCCAAAAAAAAAAATCATCGAAATCAAAGGGCATCCAAATTTAAATCTAGCTAAACCGAATCTCACATCTAGCTTAATCTTTTTTTTTGAGAGAAAGATAAACGCTATCTGGTTCGTTTCAACTAGGATTTGAACTCAAAATTTCTGATACCAACCACCAAGTCCTTTGCCACTTGCGCTAGGGACAGTCGGTACATCTAGCTTAATCTTAACACTAAAATAAACAACTGTCTACAGCTACGATGCGCGGTTTTCTTAATTATACTCTCTCACTGCACTCTATGTCTAGTAGTGTTGGAAAATAAATGAAAGTAGGGTCTCAAAAGAATCTTGTTGTTAAGCACCAGCGAAGCAGGGATTAGCTCGAAAAAATGTCACAAATGAGGACATAAGTGGACTCTTTGGTCTAATCTGTTCACTGGAGTGGGAGCAAATTGAAGTTGAATTAACACCACTTGAAATTTTTTAATAAGCACTAATTGATCATGATTATGGGTGTCAAACAATGTTGAAAACATTGTTAGATTCTTGATGTTGGTTGGTTCTTGAATAAAGACAATCGTATTGCTAATTGTAATACGACAAGAGGATGTCATTAGGCACTTCAATAATTAATTGCATTATTATTACTGTAGCTCATTAGTGTTCTTAATTATTTATCATAAAAAAGAAAGCACATTTACTGATGCAACCAATGCATTTCCTCTCAAGAATGATCGACGAACTTGTTTTTTTTGTTTTTTTGTTTTTTTGAGAGAAAGGAGGTAGCACGCTACCCGCTTCGTTTATTTCTTTTAAAAATAAACTTAGCTGTAAATGTGAATCAACTAGCATTCGAACTCGGGACCTCGAATACCAACCACCAAGCCTTTTGCCACTTGCGCTAGGGACAGTCGGTGATCGACGAACTTGTTTCTGCAAGCTTCCCTTTATTTCATGAATTTACTGTTGTTTGACAACGAATTAGTATCGCAGATCATGATATTTAGCCTCGAGGATAGGGAAAGTTTAAAAACAATTGAAAGAACTCAGAACTCCTTCCTAATCAATTGTACAAACTATTACTGTTCTCCTGGTATTGCAGAACTCAAAGATTAACAGCAAAATTAACTTTAATACTATGCTATCTAAAAAACATCAGTCTAATAAAAAATATTTTAGAAATACATTTAACATGTATATTTAAGATTCACTTAGTGCCAAACAAATGCAAATAAATTCACAAGTTGTAATTGGACAAAGTTTAAAAAGTTTAGAAATCTATCTAAACAAATTGAAATTTTTTGTTGTAATTATTTGGTCCATGTTATGATTTTTTGAGTTAATAGATATTTTTTTTAAAATTGGACCAATAATAGTTGAAGGAAGTAAAACTTTAAGTATCTTATCAACGTGGCAATACATCCTACCGTCTCAAATAAATAATTGAGATAACTTCAAATACCACCCATGTGGTTTCGTGCTTTCTCACTTTAGTGCCCTGTGGTTTAAAACGTATCACTTTAATATCCTGTGGTTTGGTTATTCTCTTTCTGTTATCTTTTCATTAACTTTTTCGTTAAATTAATGAGAAAATTAAAACTACAGTATAGTAAAGTGAATATTCGGTAAACTATAGGTTGGATATTTGAAGTTTTTCTGTATAAATTAACTAAAAGATAACAAAAAAAGAGAATAACCAAACCACATGATACTAAAGTGATACGTTTTAAACCACAAGGTACTAAAGTGATACGTTTTAAACTACAGAGTACTAAAGTGGGAAAATACGAAACCACGATGGTATTTGAAGTTATTCCTAAATAGTTTAAGAAATTCTTCTCACATAATTTTTGTCCTAAATCCTTGGGCCAGGGGCGCGGGGACACATCCAACCGGGGCGGCTACAATATTTGAGACCGAATCCAAATCCTTAGCGTGATTTACTGAGAAGCATCTGCAACCCTTAGCGTGATTTACTGAGAAGCATCTGCAACCCATCTCACAACTGCGCCACCCCACGTTCTTATTCTATCTATCCTTTTTTAGTAGTCTCTGGTCCCAAGTCCCAACCCAAGAGTGTTCCTCTGCTAATCCTATTTGTAAGCTTAGCCCACTGTTGTGTGGGTGCGAGAAAATTAGCATCTTAACTCAGTCAAACCACAACCCAATCCCCTCACATACCAATAATAAGTGCTCAAAGGAGATAAACCTGTGTCCACTGTTGTTTTGGTCACTCTGAAGTATATATAGATCATAATAGGTTGATTTTTTTTTTTTTTTCATTCATTATTAGAGTCATCTCTGTTCGAAAAAAAATAATTAATTAGAAGAGTGATATTTTGTATTAATAGATCAAAATGTTAATGTATTTTACACCATTACATATCTTTCGATAGTTAATAATTTTGGTGCTGTTTGAGTCCAGAAGAAAAGAATTTGGCAATGTTTATTTAGTAAAAGCAATCATTTTGTTTAGGAGAAGTAATTGTCTCACCCTGAGGCGTTTTGATTCTGCTGAGCGCATAAACACATTATTAGAACTTCCCAAAAAGATTGAAACCATCATATTTCTTTTAATTGGTTAAACGTTGTTTTCGACACCAGAAAATCAGTTGGATCCCAATTTGAGTTTTCTGAATTGTTCGACCCATTTTAACTCTATGTACCTGTGAAATTTCAGATTGTCGTGCTCATCAGAATTTGATTTTTATATCCATATTTCACTAGATCAAGAAAAGAATACATGTTAATTAAATCAAAATAAAACATCACAAATAAATGTATGAAAGATATTGATGAAAATATTTCTTTGTAGAAACAACTTCAAATCGATAAAAAACAAGGTAGTGATCCTTTTTACTAGTTGGGCATGCCAAAGAAAATTACACTAATAGACAACGTTTCATCCATTGCGTACCGCGGGCATTGAAACACAACTGATCATAAGCACACCCAAATAGAGCCTAATCATAGCCATTTTTCACTCTTTAAAGCATCAAGTGAAAATTGATCAATCACGTTCAATGGTAACATATAAATTTAGATGTTCACGACGTAGGAATAGTTTTAAGCCGAGTGATTCAAATCGAAATTAAACAATCAAATGTAAAACCAACCTCGATTCCATCTCTAAGGTAATTCTCACACCAAGTTTTTTTTTAAAAAGATCTTACCAATGTAAATTAGTTTCAATTTCTTGGCTTTTTTTTTTGTGGAGCCAATAACTGATCAAATGCAACTAAAATTACAGCGACAATTTATTGTACTGTACGAAGACTCCTGAATTTGAATCTTTGGGGGCCATCACTCAATTATGGATCTCAGAAGTGTTACAGCTACACTATTTTCCAGCTCATGAGAACCTTCCTCTGTCACGTGCAATCGAGAAATAATATTTCTCCATTAATGGTCGGCGCTAATGCACCCTTTGACTTCAAAATAAATTTATTGAGGCTTATGCAGGTACCAAGCAAGCAACATACATGATCCAGCTGCCTCTCCTGGGTGTCCCTTATATCAACAATATAATAATAAACAAAGGAAACTTGTTGGAAGCTCACAGTACTGCAATCAAGCCACTTAACTGGCTCATTGTTGCCCTATAAATATAGGCCCTTCATTTCACTCCAACACATCATCCTCACAACAAGCTCTCTTATCTCTCTCTTTTGCTCCTCCTCCTATTTTGCTCTCAAATGGGTTCTTTTACTGCAGCAACATCAAACCTTTCGCTGTTAGTGGTGGTAGTGATTTTTAGCCTAGTTCACTTCTCAACGGGGTCGAGTAGGAAACTGAGTGCTTTAGTAGAACCAGAGCCCAATCTCCTCACGTACCACAACGGCCAAGTGCTCCAGGGAGATATCCCTGTGTCCATCTTATGGTACGGTCAATTTACACCAGCACAAAAATCCATCATCTCCGACTTTCTCCTCTCCCTCACCTCCACTGCGCAGTCACCGAACCCTTCTGTGTCCCAGTGGTGGAGCACCATAGAACAGCTTTACCTGTCCAAGGCCGGGAAAAGCGGAGGCCCAAATAAGGCCCATATTTTATTAGCCGACCAAGTCTCGGATGAGAAGTGCTCTTTGGGGAATGCGCTTACGATGGGCCAAATTTCGGAGCTCGCGACGAAGGCCCAGCCCAAGAAGGGCGGGATTGGGCTGGTGTTCACGGCCCAGGACGTGGCGGTCGAGGGGTCCTGCATGAGCCGGTGCGGTCTCCACGGATCGGACCAGAAAACCGGGTCGGCCTACGTCTGGGTCGGGAACTCGGCGACCCAGTGCCCGGGCCAGTGCGCGTGGCCCTTCCACCAGCCCACCTACGGCCCGCAGACCCCGCCGTTGACGGCGCCTAACGGCGACGTCGGCGTCGACGGCATGGTGATCAACCTCGCGAGCATGATGGCCGGAGCCGTCACGAATCCGTTTGGGGACGGGTTCTTCCAGGGGCCCAAGGATGCGCCGTTGGAGGCCGCGACGGCGTGCACGGGTGTTTACGGGAAAGGGGCGTATCCGGGGTACGCTGGGGACCTGCAGGTGGACCCCACCACGGGTGCGAGCTACAACGCGAATGGGGCCCACGGGAGGAAGTACCTGCTCCCGGCGCTGTTTGACCCGTCCACGTCCACTTGCTCCACGCTGGTGTGACAACCGTGCAAGTGTGGGATTTATATGTCGCATGGATGTGTATCTATGCGTTAGAACCGTTCGATTCTTTGATTCTTTTGTATTGTTGTTTCACTATGAACAATATATAAATGGAGCTATACAAAAAGAGCATATCAATTTTGATATAATTTATAACTTTTATATTTATGGGACTACATATATCAGTGGTGGTTAAAGACTTTGACCCGTACGTTGTCGCCTCCTCTCGCATAAAGGCCTGGGCATTGTCATAGCAGTGCATATGGGCCAAGCACCAAACTTTTAACAATCTTGTTCGGCCCAAAACCGGGGCCAGTTTTAGAAATATACAAAGCTAGTTAAGGCAAAGCCAAGCGCGAAAAGATTTGAGCGCCTACATTCAGATTTGATACAAAAAATATCTACCACAACTAACTATATCTAGCACAGTTGGTTAAGAGTTAATTGAATAGTTAATATTTAAGATTTCAAATTCAAAAACTAATTGCTTTATATTTTTAGCTGAATTCATTTCTAAAAAATAAACCAATCAAATAGCATACTATTTTTTTCTTTAAAAAAAGACTGCGCTCATGATCCCTGTATACTTGGTTCGATAATGGGAATACTTTGAAAGAGTTAAAGTTTAATATGTTTGAGTTAAACAAATTGAAGTTGTAACGAAGATAGATTCTGCATTGTATGATTCAAACTCTGGTGTTTACGTTCACTCTACAACACTTCTGATGAAACTCCAGTTACAGACAACACAGACACTTCTTCTGTGCAATATCTAGGAGTTTAACAAATGAAGAATAAACAAAAATCGTGCACCGTCCATTTATCACTCGTCTACTACCCTTTTAAAGCTTTCAATTCCCTCTACCTTCGAAATTATGCTTATAATTATAATAAATTTACTTCGATTCACCTCTTTGATCAAAATAAATTAAAAATGCTAATGTACATGCACCTGCTTCATATGGAATCGTATCGGTATGAGAGAAGATCTTGCAAAATGTAGATGCTCTCCTGTGCCCCTCTCTGCGAGACCACGTTAGATATATATATGGTGCACACCATAACATGCACTCATGGCGCTCCAATTCCGAGACTCTAGTACATTACCAAACATGAACTAAATCTAACACCAGCAGCACGGCCACAAATGTTTTAGCCTATTAGATTTATCGGTTGTTGATGTGATAACATGCATACTGGGAAAGCATTTGAAATGTTTCATACATCTAATTTAAAACTCCACATAAATTGACCAGTTAAGTAGTTAGTAAGAATATTAAAATTTTGAAGTATATAATAGTATTATATTGAATACGTCCATCTAACATGCACTGCTGAACTGTACAGTACGGTCTCTGTTTCTTGGATATGGGCAAAGGGGAGTGTTTCCCATATCCCGTGAATATGGTGGCGTTATGGGTTCTGTTCACACACCCACACACATAAAAAGCTAAAACTGCACAAATGGGGTCAGGTACAGAGTTTAAGCACGTGGGAACCATCTCCCAACACGTGATGGCCCATTTCTTGTTATTGTGTGTCGACTTTCACTGTAGCCGCAGCAGTACCCACGCGTACGTGAAGTCCCCACTCTAGGCTTTTATTTTTGGCAACATGTGTGGATAGTCCCAGTACCATCAGATACTGTAAATCAGTTATTAAATTTTTTTTGCTTAACTATTTTTTTATTTCTAATTTGTACGTACGTGCATTGCATTAGAGGATGGTTTTCTATAACCTTGTGTGCACACAAAGTTCTTACATATTTTAATTGTTTTTTATTCGTAAAGTACACTAACTAAATTCTAAAGAAACGTAACGTTGACCGACTCAAATAAATTGAAAGATTGAATAGTAAAAATTAATATTTTGAAAGAATTGATAGCTGACTCAAAATAAGTTATATACTTCAAATAAAATTAAAAGTATTATTTTATAAAAATAATGTTCAGTAGCACGAGGACTATACATTTATTTTATTCGTTATTTCATGAAAAAGGGATTTTCTTTCTTTTTGTTTTTAAAATATTTTATGAGAAGTGAGAATCCCGTGGTCCATTATGCATCTTTCTGCGAACATTCATTATTTTTTGGAAGCTCGATTAATTGATCTCTATCGATTCATTTTCCGATGCCTCCCGGTTCATGCACCTGTGCTCGCAGTTGCAGTCGCAGTAGCAGTTGATTCCCAGAAGCGCTTCTTCTTAGCTTTGGAAAATGACTTCTCGGAATAGCTGTTTAATTGCTTTTCTGTCTGATTGCTTCACGAGTCTCCCATATCTAGATTATGAAGCCTTATTAATGTTCGAATTATTTTTTAATTCCTCGAATCCTAATAAGCCTACAAGTTTGGTTTTACTCGAAAATGTTAATTTAGAAAAAAATATATAATTTGCGATCTACGAATTTGGCCTTGTTATGCAACTTGCATTTGTGTCGCATACAAGTAGCAGTTCAGTACTTGCATATTATTGTATTTGCGCTAGGCTCGTGCCATGCTATTAGTGTGTCAAGCAAGTGGCAAAAATAAATAATTAATGTTATTAAGAATAATCTTATATTAAATAGAAATTAAAACTTTAGTAAGTAAATAATGGATTAATGGGTAAAAATTTCTTTAGCTTTTCAGCTATCCGTCCTAAACTTTTGAATTGGTTTGAGCCTTTTAATTTAGCTCATACATATGAATGTTGGGGCAACACTTTTAACATAGTGCTTAGACCTAGACCATTTGGTTAAGGATTTTCTTTTCTTGTTTGTAAGTTGTAACTTGTAACTTGTAACTGATTTTTAGATTGAAAATGATCTTCAGTTGAATTAAAATTTAGATAAAAATTTCTTTTTTATAGCTCTTCGATTGATTGGAAGTCAATGGCTATGGAAGTGTAGTTACCCCATTCGTTATTTATTTTACCATAAATTTTTACATTAGCATATAAAAGGATGAAAACAGTTGTAATAATTAATTTTTTATCTTCTTTTCTTCTGTGGTAGACTTCGCCATTATTCAAGACAAAATTAATTACAACGTTTTGAATAAAAAAAGTTACGAATAATTTTAATTTACGGCAAATCAAAACTGTAGAACTAGACATTTACGATCAAATTTTTTTTTACTTTCTCTACTTTCTGCGAAACAAACATGCCTGAAGTGGCGTGGTAATGCTATTAGGCCTAAAAGGAATGGAATGAAATTAGATCCAACCATCCAAATAGATCCTAACACTATTGTTGAGCTAAAACGTGCACAATAATTTTTTTTCTTTAATTTGTTATTTGTATTGTTGTAACTTATTTTTCATGCCATAGTTAAGGTTCTCACTCGTCAACGAAGCGTAGCTACGTGACACTGCCCTGTGATCTGGCTTGGGCCCTGCTCTTTATCTTTTCTCCATTTTTGAGATCCATAGGTTAGGCCACAACCTACTAATGCTAATATTGCAATTTGCAAACAGTGGCAGTTAAGTCACGGATCCATTAGGAGAAAAATACAAACCGTTCCTTATCACATGCAATAAACACGAGCATTTTCATAATGTTTTTATAAATCATATATGCATTAATTTCCCACATTTCTCAACTTCTCATAGAACCCAATTCATCTCCGAAGATGTCTGATATTGTGTCGCAATTATTTTGTCACGCTCTCACAGGTAGGCTCAAGATATAAACTTAAATGAAAGTTTAATTTTTTTTAGGCTTTGATACTGTACCAAATAAGATACAACAATTATTATTTTCTAAGAATTTAAACTATTAAGTAGCAGTATTTTAATATTATGTTCAATATTTAAGGGAGGTTTTAATGGTGAATTCACCCAATTCTACATCCCAAAAAAAGGGAAAAAAATAAGAAATAAAAAAGAGTTGTTAGAATCGTTTTTCAAAAGAAAAACAAAAAAGAAAATGTTGCAACCAATGAAAAATGGACACATGAATATTGGAAATTACTACAGCTTTTGCAATACACGGCCCACTGCCGCTAATTTTTATTTGAAGAGATTCGCTTTGCTACTTTAATTGTAGGAGTGGTTGCATTAATTAAGAACTTAATCTCATCATATAAGTTTTCATGCTTATCCTCTGTGTTTTCTCTAGTTTGCCAATAAATATTTTTTTAAATTTGTGCAAAACTATTTCTAAATAGAAAATTGAAACTATAACAAAGATAACAAAGTTATCTAAAATAGTATTGTGATGTTAAAATACATATTCACTAGTAATAAAAATTTAAAGCTGACCGACCGTCCCTAGCGCAAGTGGCAAAGGGCTTGGTGGTTGGTATTCGAGGTCTCGAGTTCGAATCCTAGTTGATTCACATTTCTAGCTAAGTTTATTTCTAAAATAAACGAAGCGGGTAGCGTGCTACCTTTCTCTCAAAAAAAAAAAAAAAAAAAAAAACAAAAAAAAAAAAATTTAAAGCTGGGTTTCAAATATTTCAATGGATGGAAACTCTTTTGAGCTTTGTTTTATTTTTTGTTCTTATGTTTCCTTTTAAAATAAAAATGCTCTAATAATTGGAGACCAAAGGAACATTGATGACGAATTGACCTAACAATTTTGCATGCCTAGCATAATGCCACAAGGTTATGCTTTGGGTCCCGCACTAAGAATCAATTATGCACTGCACAAATTTATACAATATATATATTAAATTATATGTAAACCAAATCACTTAAAAATAAATAGATACAACGCTTGTCGATTTCTGAACTCGTGATCTCTTGCTCTAATATTATTTATCGAATCGTTAGCGCTAGCCATTCATCCTAAAAACTCCACCTGTTGGAAAAATACAATCAATTCACTTAATGCGTACACACATAACGCCCACGAGTCTTAATACGTACACACATAACGTCCACGACGCTTTTAAGTCAATATTCTTCAATTATATATGCTAATGCATGCATCCGGTACCTATAAAAATAACAAGAGACATATATTAGTATTTAGATCAAAAGTCTTAATACAGTTTCAAAACTTGAATTTACTATTTTACTTCAATGTCTTCTTTTAAATGGCATGGTGGTTCCATACACACCAATCCATTAAGCTGGATTGCTTAACAAGCTTGGCTAATGTTCCTATTATTTTCTTGCTTTTACTGGATGAGACCACCATGTATAACTACACTGAAAGCATCAAGTTCTTTGGTCCTGACCATCTCATCTTTAGTTTGGTATGGAGATAATCATTATGGCCACAGCTTTATTATCATACTTTCCTTAAGAAAATTGGAATCTATGAGCTTTAAACACAGTTAAAACATGGCATAATTTATTCATACCGGATTGTATTCTTCTTTGTAATCAATTACCGACCGAGTCTGTAAAATATGTTATCAAGAAAGATCGATGCGATACTAGTCGAACTTGAAAACTTTTATAATAAAGAGAGTTGAAATTAATTCTGATGTCATTTTATCGAAAAGATATCTAACAAAGAGCAGTTTAGAAACAGTCTTAATATATGATAAATATATTGTCAAATTAGACCTCACTCAGAAGTTCAATCCTGCTTGGGCCAAACCCAACAAAATTTAAAGCTGCTTAATTATTCCCCTCTAAAACAGAGCCTTTAGCTCGTGGTTCTCTCTGCCCAATGCTTTGTTTGCTTATTTTTAATCCACTAAATTAAAGCTTAATTTCTAAAACTCCCCACTAATCCATATAACTATTCACATGCTTTGCCAAAGGAAGCACCTAGGAACCCTCACTCAACACATGCACCCCATCCCCTTTCTCGCATTTATCAATCTATTTCCTTTGAGCCGCACCCAACTGCACTAGCAGAGAATAATATCTATGCGAGTTATTCCAAAGCATAAATTAACACAACAAAGAATCCATAACATAAATTAATCTTTAAAAAAGGAAAAAAAAAAAAAAAGCCCACAAGGGAGAAATAAATTGATCCTACTCTAATGGTCCATCATCATTAATCATTAATCCACTTAGAAAATTGAAGCAGTGTTTCCCACAATACACGTTTCCCCCCTAATTTTTTTATTTTATTTTGCCTTATTCATGCACCATTTCCACAATTCCACCTATATATATATCCCCCTCTCCTCAACCCAATCTCATCACTCTCATCTAAAACTCACAAAAAAGAAAAAACTCTTTCCCTACAATGTCACACATCTCTCGAACAAAGGCCACATGTAGTTTCCTTCTTATCCTCCTTGTGGGCTTCGTAGATTTTTGTTATGGCTCGAGAAAACTAAGTTCTCTATACGAACCACCCCCCACTCTCCTCACATACCACAAGGGTGCTTTACTCCAAGGAGAAATCCCCATCTCTATACTGTGGTATGGTAAGTTCAGCCCAGCACAAAAATCCATCATCTCCGATTTCATTCTCTCACTGGTTAGTCCCTCCTCAACCACAATTACACCCTCCGTTTCCAAATGGTGGAGCGACGTAGACAACCTAGTAACAAAAGCGGGTAAGAACAAGACCCACATCACCCTAGCTAACCAAGCATCCGACGAGCACTGTTCCATTGGGAAGTCGCTCAAGAGGACGCAGCTACTCGAACTGGCCCGCAGAACCGGTTCGGCGAAGGCCGGGGTGGCGCTGGTCCTCACCGCGGACGACGTCGCGGTGGAGGGCTTCTGCATGAGCTCGTGCGGCTCCCACGGTGCGGTGATCGGTAGCGGTGCTGCGGCGTCGGCGGCGTTCGTGTGGGTCGGAAATTCGATGGCGCAGTGCCCGGGGCAGTGCGCGTGGCCGTTCCACCAGCCGGTCTACGGGCCGCAGAATCCGCCGCTTGTCGCGCCGAATGGCGATGTCGGCGCCGATGGCATGGTGATCAATATTGCGGGTCTATTGGCGGGGGCCGTCACGAACCCGTTCGGCGGCGGCTACTTCGTAGGGGACGCGGCGGCGCCCTCGGAGGTGGCGGCGGCGTGCGCGGGGGTTTACGGGAAAGGGGCGTACCCGGGCTACGCCGGAGACCTTCCGGTGGACTCGGCCACGGGGGGGAGTTACAACGTGGCGGGAGTGAACGGGAGGAAGTTTCTGGTTCCCGCCATGTTTGATCCTCTCACTTCTACGTGCTCTCCGGTTGTGTGACTCTTTTTGTAAATTGATGATGCATTATATGTGAATAACGTTGTTGTAATAAATTCTATGATTGGTGGTGGAGTTTTCGAAAAATTCGTGAATATTTCTCCATATTTTTTTTTTTTTTTTGTTGAGAAAAGATAGCATGCTACCGCTTCATTCATTTAGAAAATAAATTTGGCTACAAAGTGAGGCAGGCAGCCAAGGCCTCAGATGAAAAAGAAAAGGGCAGGAAACTTAAAAAAAAAAAAAAAAAAAAAAAAAACTACGAAAAACGAAGCCACGAATCCTTAAGAGATCTAATCTCAGCCAACAAATAACCCAACGAGCGCTTAGACTTCACGAAGATCCTTCTGTTCCGCTCTAACCAAAGAGCCCACCATGTTGCGGCGATATACACTAACTCTCTACCCCCGTGTACACCTCTCATATTACTACTCACATCCCAAATTCTTTTAGAAGATGGGCAATTGCGAAGCAGATGTTTGTTAGGGAGAAATCCTTCCAACAGGGCCGTTGTACTAGGGCACCCAGCAAAGAGATGGTCCACCGTCTCCAACCCCTCTAAACAGAAGACGCAGTTCTCCTCGCCACTCCAACCTCCTTTTCGGAGGTTTTCGACGGTGAGCATTCTATTTTTTAAGACAAGCCACACAAAAATTTTTACTTTGAGAGGGGAACGAATCTTCCACAGCCGAGCGAGGCTTCTATCTTTAACACCACCACTTTGAAGGAAGTAGTAAAGTGATTTGACTGAAAATAATTCAGAAAATAATTCACCACCACTTCATATTTTTCATTATTACTATATATGAAGTTAGGGATAATTTGAGAAATTTATTAGGTGCTTCAAATATTCTTCACATTAAGCAATAAAAAATCAATTATTATCAATCATATTTTTGACTTTCTATTAGGATAAATTTGAATTTAGAGAAAAAAAAAGGAAAAATTCTCTGATATTTTTTGCACTACACCAGGCCCAGTGTGTAATGGATCGTGGTTAATAAAAGGCCGAGTCGATACGTATATGGGCCCCCACTTTCTCCCACTCTTTCTCTTGGCCCAATAGCCCGATTCCTCCCCAATTCCCCATCCCCTATTTCCCTCCTCCTCCTCTTCCTCTCCCTCTCCCTCTCCCCTCTCTTTCTCTCTCTATCGATCTCTTTCTCTCTCTAGATCATATGGGATTTGGGGCTTCGATCTCTCTCTCAAGATCTCTTGTTCTCTCTAGATCGTGTGGGATTTGAGGCTTCGAATGGTGTATGCATCGCCCCAATGCCCCACTCCGCCTTCGAGGGAGCTCTTTGGCGATCGCTAGGGCCAATCTACTGCTCAGAATCCCAATCTAGGTATTTGCCTCTTACTTCGCCCTCATGATTTTTGTTTTCCCCAGATCATCGAAACCCTCATGCGATTGATGCTTTGTGTTGTTGGATTCGTTTGTTTGAGTGCGCAAATTCTATCGAAGAGTTCTCGATATTTAGATTTTAGCTCTTAATTGGAAGCTATAAAATCAACAAGTGCAAAATTAGGCCATAGATGTACTGATGTGGACTGTGGAACTTAGTTGTTTTGGTGTGGTTGTGAACGAAATACAAACGACATTGCAGTTTGTGTTAATGGGAACGTGTAAATCGAGCACTGAAAAAGGATCTGACAGTGGAGGTGTATTGATTTATGGTTGAAGTAAATAGTCATATTGATTAAGCTTTTAGGCCACAACGTGTATAGTAGAGTTGAGCAATCGTGTGACACTAAGTAAAGATGTTACTAACCAACTTTCGATGTTAACAAAGAAGAGTGTTCGAGTGTTGAATTTTGCTATAAATTAAGTCAATGAAGTTCTGACGATGAAATGGAGTGGTGAGAATTACCATTAAGCCTTCAGGATAAGGCTTCCACAGATTCTTAAGCTCATCATTTTAAAAGTGACTTTTGCAGATTCTTCTTGTGATTATAATTAAACGACGAAATCGGATGGGGGCTAGCACTAGGGTATCGAATTACAATCCTAGTTGAGAAGATATCAGCAAACCGAACTATAAAGCTTCCTTTAGTCAATGTTTTAAAAATCGGGTCGAACAACGACTCGAAAATATTACTGAATCAAGGATGACTGATTCTACCAGTGGGTCAACTATTAGTTGAACAAGTGACGTTAGCATGACGTCATAAATATTTAATTATTATTTTCAATTTTATTATATAAAAATATACGTATAATATTATTCTAGTATCATACTTAATTATAAAGTATTGATTTTTAGACCAAATTAAGTAGATATAAATTTTTAATTTTCACATTTTATAAGACTAATATGTGCTAATAGAAAATAAAATCAACTAATTTATTTTAAGCCGTTGGATTTTAATAATGACTTAATAAAAAAAAATTGGCCGGTTCAATTAAAACTGAGCCGATTCACCGGCTTGATGGTTGAACTGCTGGTTCGAACGGTTCGACGTGGATTTTTGACTTATCCGGTTCAAAGGTTGAACCGAACTGCTTTATAGATTGGGTCATGATGAGACCGGACGAACCGCCTGGTTCGACTCGATTTTTAAATCATTTCTTTTAGATGCTGCAAAATTCAGAAATTAGGGTTCAACTTTAGAACATAAATAGAAAGCAAGAGAGAGACGAGATTAGAGACTATATCTATATTGATGTTATTATTCATCTCTCGGCAATCAATCACAAATAGAGTGGATAGTAATCATAGTATGTAAGATTGTTAAATATCCTGCCCCACATCAGTCCTTTTCTTCTGTCCATCATCATACTCCTTTCGTCAATTATCTTGCATATTAACCTTATTTACTACGTGCACTGGTGTCTCTACATGCTGTCTTTTACCAGTGAGTCAATCTGATAACGAAATTCACCCTCAGCACTTTTTCTCATATTTCTACTTCTGTGGTTACTATAAGCTCTACAGCATATGCTCATTTTTATGATAGTGAATCACATTTTTCGTGTAATCAAGCATACAGAGATCTAACTGGACAAGGACCCAACAAACATGAATATGTAGAAGTGAAAAGTCCAAGCCTAAATAATACTATCATTGATTCCTTATTAGTTATTTCCTTCTTTTTGCATTTTCAGTTGTGCCTTTTTTTTTTTCATGTTTCTCGATGTCCTTTGCATATTAGTGATTTTGTATATATGTGAATATTGATCCTATGTCGATGAAGGAAATTGTAATGTATGTTGATCTGTTCATTGCTAGTATCATGTTAGCTTATTTCCACATTATTAATTGTCAAATCGGTTTGGAATGACTCGTTGACATTTTATTCTCTTGCACTACATTAGCAAAAGATATAAAAGCAACAGTAGAACTTAATCACCTGTGTTTGAATTAAAAGTGATCCATTGAATAAAAAATGACCTTGCTTACTTAATTACCATTTTAATCTTCATGAAGGTTTATTATCGGTCTTTTGTACAATTTGTTAAGTAGTTTGTATAAACGTTTTTTTTACCCTTATTCATAACTACAACGAAAATTTATTAATATATTATTTTGAACTTGAAAATTCGCATGCCTTTGCTTGCCCTGATGCTAAGGCCGCTGAAATCTTATGATTTGGTTGGAGATCCATCCTAAGGAAATTGATAAAGAAAAGTCTTGCACAACTTGCAGTAGGTCTCTTTTCATTATCGAACAAAAGCATTCAATTCCTTGACCACGTCTACTTGTCTCCTATTTTACTCCACTGTTAAGAAGAAATGAAAGACGATGCTCAATATTTTGCATGAGATAATAAAACCTTGAGATATTCACAGATTGGAAACGTAAAATTGGTAGGTCTCTTTTTCTTTTTCCATAAAAGACTTTATTCTTTTACACAGACCCAGATGGCCTTTTAATTCCTTCTCTAGATATTTTTCAAAAAATGGGTAAAATGAGTAGTAAACTATGTAGCACTTCACTTAATAACTTCAAGGACTAAAGGTTCCGAGATTCTCTTTTGTTTTTTATTGGAAATCCATTCAAGACAGACAACTTCAGCTGTCATTGATAGCAAAAAGGGCTCATTACAATTATAGGCGGTCCCTCGCATATTTGGTGTGGCTTTCAGTTTAATGTAGTTGACCAGAATTTTAGTATCCTATTGAAGAAAGAAAGACAGCTCCTTGAAGACAGATTGGATAAAGATTGGTAGAACTAGGAGCATCCTATTACTGAGTTTCAAAGATTAAACTACAGTATTTGAAGGTTGTGAAGGATATAGCTCATTTTTTCTGCCTATTTTTATCTATTTCTTTTGATTTCTCACAATTCATTATTTCAGCGTATGTTATGTGTTGTATTCTTCATGTTAATGACAAATCTTATCTTGGTGAATTAAACTTTATGGTCAACATTCGATGTGAGTAGCATCTTGTATTTTTCTTGCCGAGTATTTTTGCTTATAGTATTGGTTGTTCAATCTTGTTAAAACTCATCAGGTTCGATTTGCACACTGATGTTCTGTTCTTAGTCATTATACACGCATGCATAGTTGTATTCGTAAATTTAATTATATTCTGATCTCTTTAAAATGCAGAGTGGTAGCATGTCCATTCGGCTGTAAAACAACATATGCCTCAGAATTTTTAAAATGGTGCTTATTTTCCCAGTATAGGGAAGGTAGAATACATTCAGAGTACTGTGCGTGTTGAACGTGATGGCAGTGTCTTACTGACTGGCCCAGTCCGACTAGATCACGATGAATTCATTGAAGTGGTCATCAAACATAATGAAAGGTTTTTCATTTTAGGACCACTCACTTGTGGTGTGGTATGGCCTTTCATCATGAATTCTTGATGGGAGAAAACTCTACGGTGCTACATCGTTCGTCTTCTGGGCCTATTCAGAGTGGTCCACTGTATCTGCCATGGGCTTGTCCTTTTATAAATTTACCTTCTGGGCTTGTGTTATTTCTCCTTAATGACGCAATGTCAACTTCTCGTGAGCTTATTCTGAGTGTTTTGTTATGTCAATTATGTTTGTTATTTTCAAGATAACTTTTATCGCTGTATCAATAAATCTTTTGGCTGATAATTGCTGTAATTTAGCTCTTGCTATTTAGAAGGAGACTAACATTTTGAAGTTTTAGTTGGATTGCACTATAAGAAATCAACATTCCAAGCATACTTAGACAGTGGAATTGTGTCTAACATCCTAAATGCCTTGTTCGGAGCATTTGTTACAGCAAATGAATTGGTCATCAGACTGGAAAGCATCTGGTTTAGGATTTAGCGTAAACATGTCTGTTTCTCCACCTTTCCTACCATCGCAAACAAAGCCATTTTTTATGCACATATTTGGTTTAGCCCAAACTCATGTGAAACAAGATATCACATATCTGATGTAACCCATCTAACTGGCAAGCTTAATTTCATACATTCGGTCTCATGCATTCGGACCGATGTCATAGATTAGCTCTTTAAATTCTTTAACTTTTATTCCATCTGGAAATATATATGTATATATGTGAAAATTTTAGCAATTTTGCTTTCCCCTATCATCCTTACTTATTTTCCCTAGTGCTATTGACTTGTTTGCTTCCCTCTCCAGGTGGTGGGCCTCTGCTTTGGTTGGTGATCAGATTCAAGGCCACTGTATGCGTCCCCCCACTCCCATGTGAGAAAGTAAGATAGTACGTACCTTATAAATTGTTCTCTGCATCTCTCTTTGACTTTGTGCTTTTCTTTGTTTCTTGTCCTCTCACTTTTTCTATGGTAGTTTAACAAAATATTTACATTAATCACTCGTATCTTTAATGTGTCATATGTACAAGTTTTTGATCATTTGATTTATATATCAGCCCTTTAATGCTCCTTAGCTCTCCTTAAGTAGATTGAATATAAAATAGTAAAATATTATTCTCTAATATATTTTTTTATTTATCATATATTAGAACGTAAAGTTTTGAGTTTAAATCCACCATTGAATTTCGTAAGGTATTTGATGAGGTATCTTAGCTTAAATCGAAGTTGCCTAAAAGTATTATCCTTCGAACTTGCTAAATCCACTAGTGATAACATTGATGCATATGTTTGTATAGTTTTCTCAAGAAAATACAGATCTTAGATGATGTAATTATAAGTTTCTACCTCTTTCTATTCTATTTTTCCTCTACTTTTCCTCCAAGACTATGATCTTTGAACAGCGATCGAATTTATGTCTATATCTGCTGCTAGTAAACTATTTATCTGTTAACAATTCCACCTTTAGGTTAAGGCGGCATTACAATTTTGTTTCCCCCTTTTTCCTGCAAATCTCTTTTTCCTGTATTTTTCTACCAAGACCATGATCTGTATATCATAGGAAAGAAGTGAAGCTAACATCCATTAAGACCAGTTTCTCTCTGTCAATATGACAGATAAAGAGATAGATGGAAAGAACAAGACCTCATGGGCTATCTTTTCTTTCTTTTCTTGCTCATCCTACCTTCTCCTATTCGACCTACCTGCGTGCGTTCTTTCACCAATAAAAGAGATTTGTACCAGATACCACCATTTTTCAGTTCTTCTCTCCGTGATTGGGGCTCTGAATCCTTCTGAATGCTACTTGACTAAACTCAGTAGGAAGACTGTGCTCAGAGGTTAATCAATGAGAAAATAAAATCAATTAAAGAAGCAGGAGCAGAGAACCTCACTCATGATTCCTGATTCCTTGGTACCTTTTCCCGCAGCCTCTTTCCCTCTCTACCACAGTAAAAAGAGAAATTATTCCATGTACCACACTCTATGGACCGCGGTCCTAAAAACTCTCTAGTCTCGCTCAGATGAAAAGAGATTGTAAATTAAAATACAAGTACAGTACTACATGAAAAGAGTAATAAATGATGACATGAATAAGTAAAATAATTAATAGGTGAAGATTTGAGCCTTCAATATTTAATTTGTTAACATATGCTGACAATAAAACGTAAATGTAAGTCATTAGATTAAGTCATTAGATGTAATTTACAATCTTCAAATACTTTATGTATAAAAGATCACGGTTTTTGATAACTTTATATAGTTGTTTAGAGAGCTGCAAATATTTCTCTTATTTATTAGTTTTTTTTTTTACAAAAATTAGTAAACTATCTGTTTCGTTTATTTTTTATAAAAATAAATTTAGTTAAAAATATAAAGTAATTAAGTTTCGAACTTGAAATTTCAGGATACCGATCATCAAATGCTTTAGATACACGCCAGATAATTTGGAATCTTGGATTTGAGTTTTAAAACTCTGGTCTATGCCCCGTGGTCCATGCAATAATTTGTCTGGTTAAATGTCTCCCGATCCTTTTTTTTCTCGGGCGCACAGACTCTCTCTCCTGTCATTCATACGGTTGCAGTCAAATCCATTTCCCCAAATGATAGTGATTGTTGGGTATTAAATCCATCCATCTGATTAAATAACTCACCTCCTATCAATATCACTTTTGCCTCTCCTTTTCCACTTTCCCCACTCCTCTATCTCTCCTCCCTAGCGGCTTCAAGAGAGAGAGAGAGAGAGAGAGAGAGAGACATAAGCACACACAAACTTTTTACATGCGAAGAGAGCTAATAGAAATGGAACCTTGCCTCTTTTTTGATGCGGTATCCTCCCATTTCTGCATCTCCCCATGTCTTGTTCCTTTCCACTGCTTCCTTTTTGCTCCATTATAGAGGTGAGAGTGTGAGACCACTCTCTTACTTTTGCTGCCCACAAGCGTCCACTTTTAGTTGAAGCTTTTCACTGACTTCTCTACTGCAACAATCCTCCTCCTTTTATCCAACCTTTCCACTCTACTGGAACGAACATAGGATCTAAACCTCTCTCTCTCTCTCTCTCTCTCTCTTGTGGGCAAATGACATGAGCTCACTGAGCCATGTGCTTCTCCTTGCAACCACCCTCATCTTAGTGCTCTTCAGTGCTCCACTGGGAGCACGTTGTATCAGTAGATCTCCAATCTCGTCTCCTCAGGTACTTATCCAGATCCTAAAATGCAATTATTATTCTCAAGAGTTTGTTTGAATGTATGATTATCTTATCAGCATTTCTATTTTATTTACTGAAAGAAGTCTCTAGAGTTTGGCAGAAAAAGTATATGAGTAAATTTTTTGGAAAGGCATACCATATTAGGCCTCCAGGATGCAATATAGAGCAAAACTCAAACTTCAACCTCATAATTACAATTCTTTTTTTTTTTTTTTTTAAAGAATCTTAAAAGACGTTAACTTAACTCATGATAACTTGTTCCGACGTCCAAACAATATCTGAATGTTACTTCTTTTGAACTAGTCTCCATGAGTATGATGATTTCTTCATCTATACAGGCAATGTTAATGGAGGACAAGGTCCGGTTGGGCTCGACGCCGCCCAGCTGCCACAACCGGTGCAACACCTGCAACCCCTGCACAGCCGTCCAAGTGCCCACCCTCCCCGCCCGCGCCGCGCACCTACGACCGTCCGAATCCGACGGCGGCGGAGAGCTCTCCTTTAATGAGTACACCAATTACAAGCCGTTGGGTTGGAAATGCAGGTGCCGCGACCACCTCTACGACCCTTAATAATTAGCTTCGTTGTGGGAGAGTAGAAAAAAAATGGTCCTCGATCTTCTTTTCTTTCTTTTTTTTTTTTTTTTTTTCTTTTATTGTTTTGAGCGGTAATTTTGCCATTTTCCGGATCTGGGCCCTTGGCGCAGGGTCCCTGGGATTCTTTTGGATGCGCGCAGTGAAGAGCACTGCTGTTCATATTTAAAATTACACCTTTCAATTGCATATCCGCACATCTAATGCATCGCATCTCTAAACTGTTATACTATGGAGGCACTGAAATTATAATTAATTTACTAGATATTATATATATATATATATATATATATTAAAAATTATTAATTGCGAATAATTATTTTTGTGTGTCTAATTTGTTACTTTTTTTCAATATTGTTGGTTTTTTAAAATTATTGGATATTTAAACAATAATTTTTTAAAATTTAAATGTCTGTGGTAAGGATCGTCAAGTCTCCGTGTCAATTATCATGCGGGTACCGATGGCAAGGTCAGATCTTTACAAGGGTAAATGATGTGGGCGGGATTTCTCCGTCTACTGTTAGTTTTAATATCTTAATATCATCATCATCATATATATATATGTTGTGTTGGAGTTAGATTGGGGTGTGATGGGGGGGGGTGATGGATTTAGTTATGTTATGTTATCATCTCGAGATGGTAGAGGGGCTTCCCCATGTGTTCATTGAATGAGAGGTCTCTTTCGCTCTGGGCGCTCGTAGTGCCACCTAGTAGGCTACCCGATGTATTTTTTTGTCCTGGTTTTCTTCTGGGATTAATTGCACCATTCGTCCTATTCTTTATATGTCTTTTCATTTTGGTCCTTTTTTAGCCTCTATATTTCATTTTTAGTTTGGCTTAATCATCCAAATTTGCCTGAATTTTAACAAAATAGGCCACACCAACTTCATTGAAGTCTCCTGTACTCATGCAGATCACGGGCAAAGTCCGATGATGTCTTGTCAATTTTGATACTGATTTTTTTATTTTATTTTTAAGAAGAGTTTGCTAGTACGTTTGGTTCGGTGCAGAAAATGCCTAATGCTTCAAAATATACCATAGATATCATATGCGACGTCAATATGGTTATAGGCATTGCAGAGGATGTTGAGGATGATAAAATTGAATGGTAAAATTGAGTTTGACGCGGTGTGCCCGCATATGAAAAAATAGGTTATTAACCAAAATAAAAAGGCTAAATTACAAAAAAAAATTCTGTCAATACTTGCTTTTTCACTTTCTCCCTTTGTCATTTAAAATTTAAATTTTGCCTCCTTGAAAAATGAAAAACGTTGATAAGGGGGGTACGGTGTTAACTGTGATGATAAAATGACCAAATTGTTTCTCACCATCTTCGTCTTCTCCCCAATCTCGCTCAGCCGCCGTCTCTCATCTTCTATTTTTCGCTCAGTCGCCGTCTTCCCTCACCATCTTCGTCCTTCACCTGTTCCCCCGCTCCTCCTGCACCCTCCATCCTCTATTTCGGCGATGGTAAGGAGGAGATCGGAGTGGGCATGAACAGAGAGGTGGGCGAGGGCGAGGGCGAGGGCGAGGTGGTGAAGGAGCGCAAGAGCATGTGTGTGGGCGCGGATGGAGAGGTGGGCGAGGGTAAGGCAGCGGAAGAGGGCGAGGCTGCGGAGTAGGGCGAGGCGACATGGGTGGCGAGGAAGGAGGCGACAATGGGAGGAAGCTGAGGGTATTTTGGGTATAAAAAAATATTAGGATATAAACGGAACACTGACGGCAGGGTCAAAGTGAACATTTTTTATTTTTCAAGGGGGCAAAGTGTAGGTTTTTAAATGACATGGGGTAAAGTGAAAAATCGAGTGTTGACAAGAGTTTTTTTTTGTAATTTAGCCAAATAAAAAAGAGAAAAGATTAGATATGCATGATGTAATTAATCCTTAGAGCTAAGGATTTAATTGCAGAAAGTAAAAGGTTGAGGATCAAAATAAAAAATCGAGTGAAATTTGGGGACTAATGAAACCCTTTTTTATTTATTTTTATTTCTTTTGCATTTGGAAGAAACCCTAGGGAGCCTTATATTGTTTTGTGGGAACATCTATTACGTAGCCTGGAATCCTTTCTTGGACTGGTGCGGAGGGTTGATGTTGTCCTCCATCATCGCTGAAACTCCGGGTGGTGATGGTGAGAGAGAGATATTCTTCGCCTCAATTCTTTTCCTCTGAGGCTACATTTGGAGTTACCAGAAAAAAATGTAATAAAAAAAATATTTTATTTATTTTTACAGGAAATAACGCGTGGTATAGATCGCAGTAATTCTGTTTAGTTATATTTTTTCGTGGTTCTTTTTTTAATCCGATAAGGTACCTAAAAATCTCTTGTATTCTTAATCTAAATTTACAATTCAAATTAAAATCACACAATTGAATTCACTATTTAAATTCAAACACTAGAGCTTAATCCAATCTCGCATAATCCCAACCTCTTAGTGGGATGAACTAGTCCCTCTAGATAGAGACTGTTTGTTTGAGGGAATTAATTTAAGTCGACGTTGGTGACTACATCAAACATAGAGACTAACAGTGGACCGAATTAGATTGAGCTCAATCTCTTTCAATCCCTTGCTCCAAACATGCTCTAAAGGGATTGCGAGGTTTATTAAATTTCGTGCGTGATTGGGCTTTATTAGTTAGGCCCGTAAGCATACGGAAGGTTAACGGGCCCCCAACCTGTGGAATGGCCGGAAAGGCCTTTTTACGCTTCATAACTTACCCACAATGGGCTTGAATCACAAAATTTGTGGTTTAAAATGTTTGAACGTAGCCAAGCTTAGATTTGTTTTTTAATTGTTTTTTCGTTATTAGCTGCTTAGGCTTCGTGCATTATAATCCAGTTACTATCCTTTTAGGAGGGCAAAAACCTTCGTCCTATCAAGTCATTTTTGATGATAGAGATTCCGAACCGATGATCGAAACAGTTAAAGTTGATCTAGAGTATTTAAAGTATCTAAAAACTAAATTTCATATTTTTTTAGAAATTATTTATATAGTTGATTAAAGGATTACAAAATCAACAGTTTTTTACGATTTATATGAGCCGTTTGCTTGTTTAACGGTGTAGAGCAATCCAAATCACTTAAATTTTTGAGAGAAAATTTTTTATACTATTTAAATAATGTTTGATAACTCCAATCATGAGCAGAGAAAATGTAAAATATAAAAGTATTTAAACATCATTCTCTACGAGCTTAATTTTTTAGAGAACAACGGTTGTTTCGTATAATTTAATGGAAAGTGTAACCTCTATTTTCATAAGGTTATTCGTTTTTAACCATTCATTTTTTGACTTTTCGTTCGACTTAATAATAATTTTAAAAATTACAAATTTAATTTTTAAATATTTTTAATAGTGTAAATCAATTTCAACGATACCGACTATCAATTTGGAGTCTCAATCATCCAAAATAACTTGATAGGACAAAGACTTTTTCATCTTAACTTTTCATCTTAAGAGGATAGTGGTCGCCTTGTCCTGGTCAACTCCATTCTTACTACCATCCCAACGTTTTTTTGCTCAGCTTATCATCTCCCAGCCTGGGTAATCAAAGCGATTGATAAAATACGGCGTGGATTTTTCTGGCGAGGGAAGAAGTTAAACAACGGTTTTCATTGTCTAGCCAAATGGGAACACATCTGTCGACCGAAGAATGCAGGAGGTCTTGGAATTAGAAACTTGCGCATCATGAATGATGCTTTTTTTATGAAGGGACTTTGGATTTTCTTTAACTCTCAAAGTCTGCCATGGGTCCAACTTCTGAGGCGAAAACATTATAAACGCCGACATCCGGTTCTTGCTTCTAACCCACCTCCTGATAGCTGCCAAATTTGGAGAGGTTTGATCAAGCTAATCTCCCCTTTTCTCACCTCTGTTGACTTTTCTCTTGGGAATGGCGATCTAACACCCTTCTGGAATGCGAGATGGTGCGGGGATCTTGCTCCTTGCAACCGCTTCCCCAACCTCTATGCGGTCTCTTCCGAGACTCTCTTGACTGTTCATAAATGGCACCAACGATTCGCAGCACAAAACAATCTGGGCTTCGCCTCTTCGAATCGTTCAGAGTTTCAACTTGAACTAGGACAGCTGGCTGAAGTCGTATCCTCCACCGAACTCTCCGATTCAACTCTGGATGTGCTTGTTTGGCGATGGAATAGTAACGGGACCTTCTCAGCTCGAAGCGCTTATAACTTTCTAATTTATGACGGAATCCGAAATTGTTTAATACCTTACCTGTGGAAGATAAAGATACCCCTCAGAATCAAGATCTTCATGTGGTTAGCGGCGAGAAACAAGGTACTTACAGCTGATACCCTGATTAAACTTGGTTGATGTGGCCCTTCAATCTGTGTGCTCTGCAATGCGCATGCGGAAACTTTGGATCATCTACTGCTACATTGCTCCTATGCTACTGCCATGTGGAACCGGCTGTTTCTCAACACCCCAATCGCACACTACCTATTTCTAAACTCTTCCGAAGGAGTAGCAGCGCGCTGGTCGCGTCTAAGGATGACTGCCACCGCGGAATCAAGAAAAGTTTTTGATCTCTGCTTTGCAGCAGGTTGCTGGGAACTTTGGAGGGAGCGAAACACAAGAATCTTCGACAACCGGTTGGCCCGAAGCGACAATGTGGCAAGCAGAACCATCAACATTATAAACCTATGAATTTTGGCGCTCGGAAATTAAGTTACTTTATTTGTGTTTGGGATCCCTGCGGTATTTGTATCTTAACTCCGTTTTTGCCGTTTTTTGGCGTGTAACGAGCTGTTCGCTCAAAAATAGGGTATATTCCTGTTTAATCAAAAAAAAAATCTTAAGAGGATAGTAGCTAGACTCGAGAAATTATCATAAATATCTATATTGATAATAATCTATCTAAAAACTAAATAGATATTTTACTTTATCCATTATTTATATCCTTTTTGATAAACTTAAAGATCTTTTGCTTGAAAATATTATAAGTACAATTATATGTATACTTAATTGAAACTAGTTCTCAAAACAAATTAAACTACACAGATAGTAAACAAAACAAAAAAATCATATTAAAAAATTTAGGCAAATAGAAAATAAATTCACAAAAATGTATAATATATATTTAGTTTTAATTAATTTTTAATTAAGATCAACACAAGATCCATATAATATTGAATTAAGAAAATAATAAACTTAAGTAGACAAAAAAGACATTCATAAACTAAATCATAAACAAAAATCGGGTCATTTCATGTAAGAAATAAATTTATTAGCGCTATATATTACCACATAATTATTTATAATTATGTATAACTACAGATGAAATAGTCTAAAACTCTTAATTAATGTGATAGCTAGAGGACATTTTTGATATAGTTTATTAACTTATAGTGACAATTTTGAAATAGCATTTATCATATTTTATAACTTTTGATGAGTACATTTCAAATTGCCCTAATAAAAGTTTTAATATGAATTAATCTTTTATCTCTATTTTCACAGCTAAGTAGTTTAGGAGATTTTAATACGTATACGACTGAAGCTTTCTTTAAACAGTTTTATTCAGCATCTGTCCAAAAATCCAATCTAATCAAACATCCCAAAGAATTAACACGGCAACTTAATTTGTTACGGAGAATTTAATACGTGTACCATTGAAGCTTTTCTTTAACCAGTTCTACTCAGCATTTGTCCAAAAATCCCATCTAATCAACAATCCCCAGTAATTGGGCAAGTGCACACTTATTTACTCAATCATGTAATTATCTATGATTTAGACATTGTAAAAAATATCAATGTATTGAAGTTGACATCCAATAATAATAATAATATTATTAAAATGCGTATGAATCTCGGTGTCATTTTGCGCAAGGGGTTCGGAATATTATTATCAAAAACGACAGAGCGACTGCTGATGTAATTCAATTCAAACCTCTTCTACATATCGGGATTTAGCTTCGAAAATTGGATTGCTAATAGAGAATGGGTGCTACGGGTACAAAATTTTATTTTAATAATAATTTTTGTTATAAATTTGTTTGTGTTTCTCCGCTTGTTTTCGTTTGTTTGCTTACACGCTTCTGAGCTAAAATTTTCTATTTTGGATATGCAGGTGTTGAATATATAAATTAAGATTATCATTCTCTTACAGTTCGACCTTTTAGGAAAGAAAAATATTTCATATAATTTCATACAGAATCAGAATAGAAAATTTTGAATTTGAATTCTATTAGACTCCAGGCGTTGTTTAGTTTCTTTCTATTTAATCCATGTGCATTTTTTGGACTAATTAAAAGTCTCGAATCCAGACATAATGAGAAAGTGTTGAATATATAAAATAGGAGTACCGTTCTCCTCGAACAGTTTGAAATTTTGAAGATAAACGGTCGTTTTATATATTTAATAGTAGGTTTGGAAAAAAAAAAATTTAATCTTTTTTTTAAAATATTTAGGTTTGTGGACTTTTCTTGTTATCTTCCTCAATTTGTTTTATTTGGGAGTTTGTTTGGTTGTTGATGTCCTCGTATTTTGAGGCGCTGCTTTATGTTCCTCCAATATTATGTGGATGTAATCAAACTCCAACTTTTCTTTCTCTAGAGAAAGCTCGTCAACATAAACAGCTGGATAAAAATGTCTTTTCTCCACAACCCGTTGTTAAAAGATCACATGTGAACTATAACAAATAATTAATAAGAAAATTATTTTTGATGGTGGAGCATCCGATTAGGCGTTTAATTTTACTAAATATAATCTACGGTATTGAAATTATTTAAAAATCAAATTTTATAATTTTTTGACTTTTGTTTTTCTTCGAATATATATGTTGGCGGCTTAAAGGGGTCAGCATCTTATCTTGTGGCGGAAGGCCAGATAGGTTAGTCTAATCTCGTTCGAAATAAAGGGAGGTTGGCTTGGACCGAGTGATGTTCGAAGTGGCGGGAGCCTGATTGGGTCGAATCACAATTGAGACCCGTGAGTACCGTGTCTATATATTTTAAGTGAATTGGTTGCGTTTTTCTAACAGCTCGAATTTTTGGAACTAATGGTTAGCGTCAACGATTCAACAAAATATATATAGAGTTAGGTTGCTATATTTTCGAAAGTACGAAAATTTCTATACTTGTAAGTTGTTTTCGATTATTGGACATTCGATTTGCCAAACGATTAAATTAGACATAATCTGCAATATTAAAACTATAGAAAAATTAAATTTTATATTTTTTGATTTTATATGCCACATAAATGAACAGCCTCAAACTATTAGATTGAATGAGTATTATATATTATATTCTTAAACACGTGTAGATCTGAATTAAGTCCAAACTCCTGACCTATTAATTGAACGATAAAGACTCCGCACAAATTTTTTGTCTGTAAAAAAAAAATAAAAAAATAAAATCTTTGATACTGCTGATAACAACTGCGGACGATAGGAACTGGGGATTGACTAAGATGGGAAAACTCCAGATCTTTTTTTTTTTTTTTTTTCCTGGGTCGAGCTGAGCCAGACCCAGACCACAACTGAAGTAGACGCAGCGACCACGACACAATTTTTTTGTTTTTTTTTATTTGAGATGAAACGACGTAAATCGACACTGCACTACTGCAGTTACCACACGGAGTAAAACTCGAACCAAAGTCAAAAAATCACGTGGAAACCTGAATTTGACTCGAATCAATCACAAAGAGAAAAATCGGATACGGCTTCAACAATTTGTGTTTCACATGCTTAATTAGAAAAAATAAATAATTTTTTTTACATTTTTCCAGGAACTTTTCTTTTAAGTGGGATATTTTGGTAAATACCACATGATGCAAAATTGAAAAGATAAAATCACAACAGGTCTAAGTTAGTTTTCCTGCGTTGCACTGAAACACAAATATTTCATTTTTATTGTAATTTAGAATTTTTTGTGCTTTATATGTTATCTGCTATATTAATAATAAAAAGCTAACTAAGACCCATAAAAAATTGTTCACCCCATCCATTTATTTAATTTGTTCCCAAAATTATAGCTATCACCAACATAGTCCTCTTACTTCCTCCGATAACTTGCGTATAAAGAAATACCAAGTTATAATTCTACAATATTAGTATCCAAAATTCGTTATCTTTATAATTATTTTTTTGATTGTTGATTTAGCATTTCTTTTTCTTTATCTTTTAAAATATGGCACGGAACATATATGGCACCGTTCAACAATACATATCTAGGCAACATCTTTCTTTGGAAGCAGCACTTGGTGAACCATCTTGTCGAAATTTACAAAAGAGGGACCACCCTCCTGCGTCGCCTTGACCGCCATGTCCTTCCACTCCATTGCCCTCCTCTTCATCTCCTTCCCCTTCTCCCCTCCCATGATCTCTCTTATCAACCCCTCCACCTCCTTCCTCTTCACGTCGTTGTCGATCTCCATCCCGATCCCCCACTCCGTGCACAGGTATCTGTTGAACATAAATGATTAATTAAAATCAATTAATGTTGATTTTGTATACCGACTTAAGGTTTTAGAGTAAAACGGTTGTTTTGCAGCACCTGCAGTTGGTCTGCTGCTCTGCGAAGAAGGGCCAGCTCAGCATCGGCACGCCGCCGCACACACTCTCCAATGTCGAGTTCCACCCGCTGTGCGTCAGGAACGCGCCCACCGCGGGGTGGTGAAGCACTTCCTCCTGCGGGCACCAGCTCGCCATGAGCCCCCTCTCCTTCGCCCCCTCTACAAACTCCGGCGGGAGCACCGCGGTGTCGCCCTTAACAAGGTCGGGTCTGATGATCCAGAGAAACTCGTGCTCGCTGTTCGCGAGCCCCCACGCGAACTCTATCAGTTGCTGGTTGGTCATGACTGTTATGCTACCGAAGTTCACGTAGACAACGGACCCCGGTCTTTTGTTTTCCAACCATTTTAAGCAAGCGGACTCCTCCTTCCACAGGCTGGAGCCCACGGAGCTGAGTGGGCCGTGGGGGATGCGGCGGGCGAGGAGGGGGAGGGGGCCGATGGTGTAGATGGGTGGCAGGATCGCCGCCATGGCTTCGAGCACCGGGCGCTCGAAATCGTCGAACGTGTTGAGGAGGACAGCGGACGCCATGGGGGTGCGCTCTGCCTCGCGCAGGAGGAAGTGCACCATGATGTCGTCGGCGTCCAGCGAACGGATGAAGCTCGGGAAGTCTCGTAGTCTCATGTTCGTCGCTCCCGGTACCCCATCGATCGGTGTTTCGAGATACCCATCAGTTAGCTGACCTATATCTGTTCACACAAAGCCTGTCAAGATCCATTCACGTAGCGGGAACAAACATACTGAAAGCAGAAGCAGAGTCAGACAGTTCTGAAAGCGTACTGTACCTTTAAGCGGAAAGATACCCTTCTCCATGAGGTGCCTGTAGTGGCGATAGCTGATGTAGCCAACGGCACTAGCAGTCCAAAAGAGGACGATGGGGGTGCCGAGCTCCCTCGCGGCGTCCAGCGTGAAGCTCATGACGGCATCGGAGACGACGCAGGTCACCTTCGGGAGGCCGGACGACGGGTCGTTGAGCTCCGCGAGGAGTTTGCGGAAGTGGGGGAGGCAGTTGGTCATGGTGGACCGGCAGAGGGAGGGGACGTCCTGCGTCTTATCCTCATCCGAGAAGGGGAGGCCGTCGGGGATGGTGGCGAATCGGAAGTCGGGGAGGCCGTCGAGGGCGTTGGGGCCCTGCGAGCGTAGGAGGCGGCGGTGGTTGTACTCGGTGTTGACGAAGGTGATGTGGAATCCATGGAGGGAGTGGAGGAGCTTAGCCACCTTCAACACGGGCGTTACGTGGCCCTGCGCGGGGTAGGGGATGCACACTGCGTGGGGCTTTTGTTCAGATCCCACAGAACCCATATCTCTAACCGGGATATTTTTGGGTGTTGCTTTGTGTGGCTTAGAAATTAAGGAGCTTCTTGGCTCTATATATAGGGGGTGGGATCTTATCTTTCATCGACTCGGAGCTCCGATTAAATATTAGCCCCACGATTACAAGCAAGTATGTAATTATCAGTGGCTAATGCCGAAGGAGACTTCTAGGAACCACTCTCAACATTTTGGAGAATCCGCATGATAGCAGCTGCATGTCCATGTCGACTCAAGGCCGCAAATTGTACATTGAATGTCCATTTATCGTCCATGTTGTTTTCAAATTATAAATTTTTGTATAATTAATGGCAGATAATTCAGTCTTACGCTTGGGGACCAATTCGGATGTATAAGGAAAGAAAATAGTAAAGTGATTAGTCTAGACAAAAATTGTACGGGCATCGTTCCCAAAATAGTAAAGTGATTAGTTTGGGTACGATGCCGATGAGCGCCGCGTGGCTTCGCTCTCGGAAACGAGAAAAAAAAAAAGTGGGCTTCAATTTTTAGAGAGAGAGAGAGAAAGAAGCTGATGGAGAGGAAGGGAGGGCGAGGATGGGCGGGCGCCGGCCACGCTACGCCTAGTTTGCAGGCGATGCTTATACAATTTTTGTCCCATTAGTCCCGCCGGTTAACTCACTCATTCCAATAGAGTATTGGGTGCACGAAGATCACCATATCAGCATGCAACGATCACGACATCCACATAATAAATACAATTTAATAAAAATTTCGAAATAAATCCGGGCAGTTTAGAAATGATACAAAATAGGATTGGATATAGTGGCGTAATAGCCAAAACTTAATATAATAATGTGATATGGAATGGAATGAACAACACGATCAATTAATAAAATTATATTTAGTTTGAAAACTAAATTCTGGTAAATGACTTTTGTTAATTTAGAAAATAAGAAATATCCTTATAAAATAGAACAATTATAAATTTACGTGTGGATACATTCAAGAATATTCTAGAGAATATTCTTAATATCGTTGGGATGAAAAATCTAAAACAATATCTATATATTTGAAAAAATACAATATTTTTTTATAGAAAATTAAATATAAAATTCATTAAAAACTCAAATGTAATGTAAATTTTATAATAGTGAAAAATATTATAATATAAATTATTGTCTATAATTTTTTTATTATTATTTATATAAATATATTATATTTAATATTTAATAAATAATATAATAATATATAATAATAATAAATATAATATAACTTAATAAATAAAATAATATATCACATTTACTGTAATTTATATTTTATAATAATATTTAGGTAAAACTATATTATAACAAAAATAATATTTATATTAGTATATTTAATTATTTATTTATCTATTTATATAATAAAAATTAAAGAGAGTAACAATTTTGATACTTGTTCCGTACTTTTAACGGATTTGTTAAAAAATAATCAACTTTGACTGGAACAATTAGTTTCTGCCTCTTTAGCTTGCATTTGGTATAAACTTGGGAGATGTCCCTTTTGTTCCCGGGATATCCCCTATTTAGCTCGCATTTCGGTATAAAGTTGGGAGATGTCCCTTTTGTTATGGTATATCCCCATGCAAATACTGATGAATTTTTGTGCATTATATGATCAACTATTTCAGATATTTTATAAAAATTATGTTCATGAGAATTGATTTGTACGGCCTTGAGCAATAATACAATAACAACGGTCGCCCTTTATCCAATTTTATACTAGTTGCACATGTAATGGAGCATGAACGATGGACGGCGACGGTGTTGGCGACGAAAGTGTTACAGGATTTGAAGAGAACAAAGAGAGAAAGCGTGTCGGGGCGGGGACGCCTGTTGCGGCAAAAGGTGAGGGAAGGAGCATGACAACGGACAAGAATGTAGAGGATAGAAGAAAAAAAATTAAAAATTAAAAGAAATAATTTAACCCCTAGGTTTGGAATAATTTCATATATGAGATATATAATAGAGCCAAAAAAATTAAGAGGGTTAAACGTGCTAGAGTAAAAATAGTTCTAAAATTGGTGACTTCTAAGGAGAAAAAAAAAGACAAGAAGTTCACAAACTGTTGGGCAGTAGTTAGGCTAAAAAATTTAATAGGGAGATATGAGATATAACGGTGCGGAGATTAGATCGAAGAAGTTAAAAGAGAGATATAAGATATAATAGTATTAAACATTTTAACTTGGCAGTCGCCCTTGTCTTCACGTGCTCTCCTCCTTTGTCCTTCTCAAATTCTGCGGCACCCTCGTCGCCATCGCCATCGCTGTCGACGTCGATGACCACGCCCTACGCCGCAGTTTCACCTCCACGATTTATGACAAATCTTAGCTCGCGTCACTGCCGCCAGAGTCGGCGGAGATGTGAGAAAGGTAGAAGAGAAGAGCGTGGTATCGACGTGGGGATGGTGGAGGAGGAGGAAGAGGGACAGAAAGTGGGAGGAAAAAGTGAGTAAAGGACAGCGAGGAGGGCGAGAGAGGAGAAAGACAAGCAATAGAGAAAAAAAGAAAAAAAGAGAAAAAAAATATTTTAATAAGTTTACAGAAAATTCAAACTTAATCTGCAAAATTTTAAAAAATAATATGTTTTTATAAAAATACAAAATCAATAAAAATTTTATGCTAATTGGTCAAAAAAATTATAGATAAATTATAAATTTATTGGATGAGAATTATAGAAACTACAATTTCTTTATTGATAGTAAATTTTCATCTTTTAAACAATGAAGTTGCACATGGCACCGTTCAACAATACATATCTAGACAACATCTTTCTTTGGAAGCAGCACTTGGTGAACCATCTTGTCGAAATTTACAAAAGAGGGACCACCCTCCTGCGTCGCCTCCACGGCGATGTCCTTCCACTCCATTGCCCTCCTCTTCATCTCCGTCCCCTTCTCCCCTCCCATGATCTCTCTTATCAACCCCTCCACCTCCTTCCTCTTCACGTCGTTGTCGATCTCCATCCCGATCCCCCACTCCGCGCACGTGTACCTGTTGAACATAAAAGATTAAGTAAAATTAATTAATATTAACTTTTAAAAATTTAAGCTTTTAAAGTAAAACGATTGTTTTGCCGGACCTGCAGTTGGTCTGCTGCTCTGCAAAGAAGGGCCAACACAGCATCGGCACGCCGCCGCACACGCTCTCCAGCGTCGAATTCCACCCGCTGTGCGTCAGGAACGCGCCCACCGCGGGGTGGCGAAGCACTTCCTCCTGCGGGCACCAGTTCGCCATGAGCCCCCTCTCCTTCGTCGCCTCTACAAAGTCCGGCGGGAGCACCGCGGTGTCGCCCTTAACAAGGTCGGGTCTGATGATCCACAGAAACTCGTGCTCGCTGTTCGCGAGCCCCCACGCAAACTCTACCAGTTGCTGGTTCGTCATGACCGTTACGCTACCGAAGTTCACGTAGACAACGGACCCGGGCCTTTTGTTTTCCAACCATTTTAAGCAAGCGGATTCCTCCTTCCACAGGTTGGAGCCCACGGAGCTGAGTGGGCCGTGGGGGATGGGGTGGGCGAGGAGGTGAAGGGGGCCGACGGTGTAGATGGGTGGCAGGATCGCCGCCATGGCTTCGAGCACCGGGCGCTCGAAATCATCGAACGTGTTGAGGAGGACAGCGGACGCCATGGGGGTGCGCTCCGTCTCGTGCAGGACGAAGTGCACCATGAAGTCGTCGGGGTCCAGCGTTCGGATGAAGCTCGGGAAGTCTCGTAGCCTCATGTTCGGCGCTCCCGGTACCCAATCGATCGGTGTTTCGAGATACCCATCAGTTAGCTGACCTACATCTGTTCCAAAAAAGAAAAAAAGAAAAAACTATCAATATCTATTCAACGTAGTACTATGAAAACATATACTGAAAGCAAAAATAGAGCCAAACAGGTCTGAAATTGTGTTGTACCTTTAAGCGGAACGATGCCCTTCTCCATGAGGTGCCTGTAGTGGCGATAGCTGATGTAGCCAATGGCACTAGCAGTCCAAAAGAGGACGTCGGGGACGCCGAGCTCCCTCGCGGCGTCCAGCGTGAAGCTCATGACGGCGTCGGAGACGACGCAGGTCACCTTCGGGAGGCCGGACGACGGGTCGTTGAGCTCCGCGAGGAGTTTGCGGAAGTGGGGGAGACAGTTGGTCATGGTGGACCGGCAGAGGGAGGGGACGTCCTGCGTGCTGTCGTCATCCGAGTAGGGGAGGCCATCGGGGATGGCGGCGAATCGGAAGTCGGGGAGGCCGTCGAGGGCGGTGGGGCCCTGCGAGCGGAGGAGGCGGCGGTGGTTGTACTCGGTGTTGACGAAGGTGATGTGGAAGCCGTGGAGGGAGTGGAGGAGCTTGGCCACCTTCAACATGGGCGTTATGTGGCCCTGCGCCGGGAAAGGGATGCACACTGCATGGGGCTTGTGATCAGATCCCATAGAACCCATCTCTCTATCTCTAATTCTTTTTTCTTTTTTTGGTTTGGGTTGCTTTGTGTGGCTTAGAAGGGATCGGGCTTCTTGGCTCTTTATATAGGGGGTGGAATGTCTATCATCTTACATCATCTTGGAGCTCAAATTAAATTTTGCCACATAAGTCGCAAGCAATTATCTAATAAAATTAAGCTGCCGCAGTTGGAGACTTCCAGGAACTACTACAACTTTTGGAGAGCCGGATACCAGCTGCATTTGCTTGTCGACCCCAGGGCCCAGGCTGCAATTTGTACATTATCATATATTCTTTTCTCAATTAATGATGAATAAAACAGTCTTATAAGAACAATCCTCGCTTAAAAGATAAAAAAGTAATAAATTGACTAGTCCTGTAAACTAACTCGCTTATTCCGAGCATGTACTGGTCAAGCCTACCACATAATTAATATGATTTGAAAAAAATTCCATTATTTTTATTTCCTTTGTGGCTGTGATTTTTCTTTCTAAAAAACATTACAATTAATGCACGCACATGCAATCGATCCCCTGGGTAAAACGTGATAATGTATTTTATGTAATGGTCAAATAGGCCAGAAAAGATATTGTTCAAGAAAATACTATCATTTTAAAATTGTAGCGTAAGAATCCAATCAATTATTTAATAGAGATAACGGAGATAACGTCGCACTACCAACCAATGAACCGTTGATATATATGGAACAGATCGTTGATAGATATTTTTCTTCTTCATATCTTAATTATGATGTTCAGGTATGAATAAGTGTGCACACATAAAAATCTATACCTTTGTTCTTAACATATAATAAATTTTATTAATAAAAAGATACGAGTAGTCTCAATTGTTGGATTTCATTTTTTGTCGACCGTTGGATCAACACGACTAATTGAGATTAATTTTGTCTTTTCGATGAACCACATAATAAATGATTTGTAGAAAATTCTATTTAACAATCGTACATTTCATATACATTGTTTGTCTTTACATTGGATTTCGCGGTGGAAATTTTTTTTAAAAAAAATCTTCTTTTTTGAGGTAGATTTCAATTGATCTTTCAATATGTTGATTTATATTATATATCGATTTATATTTTGTGGCTAAGATTTTTCCACTGAGCATATTTTACTTGGAGCATGTCGAACTGTATTTTTTTTATTATTTGGAATTACATTGTTTTGATTCCAGAAGTGCTCGTTGTATCTTTATGGTATTTTTGTTTTATGATGTTTGTTTTGAATAAATTTGTATAAGAAATCATCCATGGTTTAATTTCAAAAAAACATTGTGCATATAGTCAAAATATTAAAATATTATATTTATTTGTTAGTACGTAAATAAATATTTAGAAGTTTGCTTTGCCGACACGTAAGAAAAGTAGGTGGAGAACTTGATCTTAGACATAAAAGTGTACCCTTTTTTTAAAAGAAAAGTGTACTAAAAAGGGTAACACATTAACAGGCCAGCGTACAAAAACAAAAATGTATACTTTATGCAACTTAAGTATACACCTGTGTGGGACACTCAAAAGATTTCGTATCAAATTTGGAATGAATATCACTTGGTCAATACAAAATTAAACTCTGCACTCCCAAAATATGAATATAGACATTAAAAAAGATACATTATCGACCTAAACAAGGGGAACACAAACGTGTCCTCAAGAAGTTTCAAAAACAAAAACAAAAGCAAATGCCTATTTTTCTCACACTTAAGCTGAGTTTGATAATATAATGGTTAAGAACATTATTTAGATATTTAAAAAGATGTGAAATATTTTAAAAGTGGTTCTAATTTTTTTATACTATAAAATTACAAGAACAACCACGGACAGAAAAGCATATACAAGCCTAATTTGATAAGTAATTCAAAGCACCACTTATGTACACTTTATTATAGGATACATATCTGACGCCACATGATCCAATAGTAAAAAAAATTTCCTAAATATTTAATATTAAAAAAATTAATATGACAAATAAATAAATTATATTATCTTTTCAGAGTCGAGAGTCTAAGATTTATATATATAAAGTAGAGGACATATAGCATTGCTTAGTATTTAATCACATGGCATTTGACTTGTCAAGCTTATAATAAAAAAGTATAAAGAGAGTGCCAGAAAGTTGGGACTTGAAGCAGGGTCGGAATTGTTTGACAAAATTGAATTGCTAGTTTGGCATAAAACAAAGCAAGTAGTATAAGTAAACAAAATTTTCCACAATCTATGTAGCCTATAAAATTGAAAAAGGATAATTATTTATATATTTCTCAAAATCTTTGAAAATTTTTATTTATCTCTATATTTTTTGTTTCAAATATATCACACATATATTCATCTATTATTCAAAAATATTTCTGCTGTTAGTGCCCGTTAAGTCATCTCGGATTAAACCTGAGTTAAATTTCTATCATAATTAAAAAATAGTGAAAATATCTATTTCTGCCCTAACTTAAGGGCAAACAAGAAAAGTTGGTGACGATATAAAAGTATATTTGAAAAAGCAAAAAAAATAAAATATTTTTTTTCCTTCTAACTTAAGGACAAATAAGAAAAATTGGTGATAGTAGAATGATATATTTGAAAAGGTAAAATAATAATTTCACAGAGATAACGGCTGTTCCTAACAGTTTACTAACAAAATTTAACTTAGAAGTATATTTGAAATATTTTGGAATTTTAAAATAATATTTTTAATATTAGCCTTCTAAGAGGGATTAATAAAAAAATCAAAAAATTTTTAGGGATATATAAGTAATTACCCTAATTGAAAATGTCTGAAAAGTAATTTTTCTATTGGAATAATATTTAATATATTTGTAAAGTTATTATTATTTTTTTTTGTGGTCAAATGAAGTAGGAGAATTTCTTGTTCCCAATGAATCGGGGAACCTGCCATTCTGATGGAAAAGACAAAACATATGTCAAAATATTCAACAAAGACGGTTGACAAGAGATCTATATATATACATATTAAGATCTTTATTGAAGATTTTTCAAACAGATCCCTTATAAATCTCCTATCCTTGCTGGAAATTAATGTCCGTTCCTCAGCAGCTTCTCTCATCAGAGACCAAAAAAAAATAAAATAAAAAATATCAGAATAAAAGAGAATATTTTAATATTTCTCATCTTTAGAGTCAGAGTTGAGATTTTTCCTTTCAACCTTACTTCTCTTTTTGAGTGACGTTTGTCGAACAAAAGTCATTTAAAGTAGTAGAGTATGAAGTTCTAAGTTTAAATTTTATCAGGCTTTCAATGCTTACTTTTTTATGTTTAAATTGAGTTCATATTTTGTGCTTACAAAAAAAAATCAGTCTAAAAGTGAAAAAATTCTAGAATGCAACACTTGTATTGCTGATGGGAGTATCCCTAACCAATAAAAAAGCTCCCTTAAGATTCACCCATCCCATCATGGTATTTAGAAAAATATTTTTGTTATATTTTTCTCTCAAAATAAGAGAAATAATTTGCTGGGATAGATGATGTGGTATAAGCGTTACACAATAGATTCCTCCTAAAAATGAGGGACGTTTGGTCGATCCTATTGCAGTGTTGTGCTATTTGATAAAATATTTTTATATATTGCTCTCACGAGAAGCATATGTAGCCATCTTTAATTTACGATAAAATCAAAAACTAGCAGCAAACTAAGACTTCCAATTTTTGAGCTTAGACTCTCAATCTGCTCTAAATTCTCCAGTTTACCAGATATTTGGAAAATGCGACTCGATATAAAATTAGAAGCAAGGCCAAATACGTACTAATTTTTTATTTTTGATTAAAACTAAAACGTTCTTTTATAGGAGGAACGGAAGATGAAAATTAGAATATATATTTTGAGGATGAAAAACTCATATTTACTTTGTGCACAACAACCAAAATTTCTATATTTACTAAAAGACCATTCCAATAAAATTATTATCACAACAAGGTTTTAAGAGTAATTAGACTCGTAACTAAAATATATATAATTATCAGAGTTCAATTATGGTGATTTCGAAAGTATAAAGGAATTGGTGCTTCAGACTTTTTTAACTCTTTGGATCAACCATTTTTAGCCCTTAGATTAATATTAGTTTTCTAGGGGGACCTCTAAACCATGGAGACCACTATCATACCAATCCTACAATTCTTGATTAAAGACCCAACATATCGGAAGCACCAACTCCTTTATACTTCTAGAAGTATAATAGCTCTATACATAATTACCACAATAAAATTTACAGCATATTTTTATTTTTGTTTTCGTTTTTTTAGTGAATATACATAAAGAATCAATGATCCAAGCCACTAGCATTAATAATTTACTTTTGTGTTCGATTCTTTTTAGCGCATATAGATAAAGAATAAACGATTCTACTCACTAACATTGATAATTTTTTGGGTCCAAACAGTCGGCCCAAGATATTTAAGTTCAGAGTTTTGCTAGAATACTATCGGTAGTAAATCGAGCGGTTTACTACCGATTTGTTTTCGATGCTGGAGCTTCCAAATCGACGATCGGCACCGTTGAACATGATCTAGACCATTCAAACTATCTGGAAATCAAATTTCACGCTTTTTCGATATTGTTCTCTTGTCCATCAAGTGAACAGAAAATGAATGGCTGAAAATGAATATCCTATAAAAAGTGATGATAGAAGTCTTGTAATCAAGATCAAGAGTACAGATCTTATTTTAAATAGTTCAAAGAATTTTGTAACAAAAATTTAGTTGATTTTGATTCTTCTATACCGTTAAACGAGCAAACACACCATATCGGCCATTAAAATTACAAATGTAACCCTTTGATCGTTCGGTTAATGATATCAAAAAAGTATGAAATTTGATTTCTAAATAGTTTAAATGGTCTAGATCATGTTCAACGGTACCGATCGTCAATTTGGAAGCTCCAGCATCGAAAACAAATCGGTAGTAAACGGGGCGGTTTACTACCGATAGTAGCCCAGTCAAACTCTTTAAGTTCAATCATTAGTTATAGTATGTTCGTCACATATAAACCTCTCACACTTTTCATATTTAAAATTATTATCTAAATTATTTACCAATAAATATAAAATTTATACTTTACTTTAGTTTAACTAGGAATAATTTCATAGATGTTGTGAGACCTTAAATAGTCCTATATATAAAAAATAATAGGGCTAAACTCTTAGTTACATTAACTTTACCATATAATAATTATGGTAAAGCTAATGTAAATAACGGTAGGAATATTGTTGATTATTTTCTGTGTTTACAGAGATATTTATAATATTTTATATTTTATAAGAATATATATGATATTTTAGACTTTGAGAGGACTATCTATAAAATTGCCCTAACTAGAAGCATCCGACGCATCTTGCGAATTGAGTGGCGATCAAGTGGAGACTTTTTGCTTGAATTGTGCAAGCTAAGCTTAGTGTCCAAAGCCACATTTGCCCCTCATAATATACTACAGGAGCACATGGTTATCGTCACTTGCCACAGCCTACAGGTGTAGAGTTTGCATTTGTATATGGGCCTTAGCTTTTTCATAATACTGGTTGAGTATACCTGTAAATATAGGTAATAATTATTTTAATTTATTTTAAATTAATATAAATTTATAAATTATATTTATTTAAAAATTTATAATAAAATTTATATTTTATAAATTTATATATTATATTTTATTAGAAAATATTTGTAATATTCTATATTGTTCTTTTTTATATACGTTAAACATTTTATATATTTTTTAATTTTTGATGAATCTAAAATTTAATTAAGTGTTTTAAATTAAAAACATCAAAATTTAATTCAAAGTTATTTCAAAATTTAAAATTTAATTTTGATCCACTATATAATTAAAAAAATTTAATTGTTAATTCAAATTTGATATCAAAAATTAAATTTAATTCACGATTTAAACTCAAATTTAAATTTTAATATAAAATAGATGGATAGAAATGCTATTTTTAACAGATTGATCATAATCGTTCGTTTTTATTTAAAATATTTAACAAATTGATAATAATTGTTCGTAGAATTGAATTTATAGATAGATATGAATGCTATTTTTTAACAGATTGATCATAACTGTTCGTAGATTGATTATAACCGTTCGTTCTTATTTGAGATATTTTTTAACAAATTGATTATAATCTTTCGTTCTTATTTGAGATATTTTTTAACAAATTAATTATAACATTTCGTTCTTATTTGAGATATTTTTTAATAAATTATTAATAATCGTTCGTAGAAAATATATATATATATATTTTTTTGATTTCGTCTGTCATTTCTATACATATTTATATATAGTATAAATTATTTTCATAGTAATGATTCCACCATTCATATTAACAATTAGTATCCCGTTTCAACACTCCCAGTTAATTTCCTTTTGCATCGATGCGGTAAGCATTGACGTTGGATAGGGAGATATTTAAGAATATTATTTTGCCGACTAAATCACCTCTGTTTCATTATAATAATATGTTTAATTTTTACATCTACTATTAAAAAATAATTCCTCATGACGCATGAGCCACTTTATTTGAACTCCAAGTTGATCGAAGAGAACATGGCAATGGCGATATAAAGAAGCCATAATTAAGCTAATATCATCTTAGCCAAACAAATTAAGGAAACACGTTCCCCCAGTGTGTGTTTGACTTGAGATTGAGAAAGATTGAGAGATGGGCTCCATGGGATCTGATCACAAGCCCCATGCAGTGTGCATCCCCTACCCGGCGCAGGGCCACATAACGCCCGTGTTGCAGGTGGCCAAGCTCCTCCACTCCCTCCATGGATTCCACATCACCTTCGTCAACACCGAGTACAACCACCGCCGCTTCCTTCGCTCGCAGGGCCCCGCTGCCCTCGACGGCCTTCCCGACTTCCGATTCGCCACCATCCCCGACGGCCTCCCCCTCTCCGACGACGACAGCACGCAGGACATCCCCTCCCTCTGTCGATCCACCATGACCACCTGCCTCCCCCACTTGCGCAAACTCCTCGCGGAGCTCAACGACACGTCGACCGGCCTCCCGAAGGTGACCTGTGTCATCTCCGATTGCGTCATGAGCTTCACGTTGGATGCCGCGAGGGAGCTCGGCATCCCTATTGCTTTCTTCTGGACCGCGAGTACTTGCGGCTTCATGGGCTACGTCCACTACAGGCACCTCATCGACAAAGGCATCATTCCGCTCAAAGGTACACAATTTGATACTTTTTTCTATATTAGCTACCATGTAGACAGATTGAGTGCTCAATTGACCAGGTGAAATATGTACTAACAAATAATACAGAAAGAACTTCATTTGTTGGATGAAAAACTCTCTTTGAACAGTATCTCTATTTTGATTGTGATTTTAGATTTATTGGTAGAACTAGCAATTGAATCTCATGTTGTTATATAAGGTGTCAGTACACATATCTTAGATAAGATTACTGAACGAGCATCGCACGGACATGTTTGGTAGTATACTAATAAAATTCGTCGGAAACAGATGCGAGTCAATTCACCAACGGATACCTCGACACCCCAGTCGACTGGGTCCGCGGATTAAAGAACATGAGGCTGAGAGACTTCCCGAGCTTCGTCCGTACGCTGGACCCAGACGAGTTCATGGTGCACTTCATCCTGCGGGAGATGGAGCGCGCTGCCATGGCGGACGCCATCATTGTCAACACATTCGACGATTTCGAGCGCCCGGTGCTCGAAGCCATGACGGCGATCCTGCCCCCCATCTACACCATCGGCCCCCTCCCCCTCCTCGCTCGCCGCATCCCCCACGGCCCGCTCAGCTCCGTGGGGTCCAGCCTGTGGAAGGAGGAGCCCGCTTGCTTAAAATGGTTGGAAAACAAAAGGCCTGGGTCCGTTGTCTACGTGAACTTCGGTAGCATAACGGTCATGACGAACCAGCAACTGATAGAGTTCGCGTGGGGGCTCGCGAACAGCGAGCACGAGTTTCTCTGGATCATCAGACCCGACCTTGTTAAGGGCGACACCGCGGTGCTCCCGCCGGAGTTCGTAGAGGGGACGAAGGAGAGGGGGTTCATGGCGAGCTGGTGCCTGCAGGAGGAAGTGCTTCGCCACCCCGCGGTCGGCGCGTTCCTGACGCACAGCGGGTGGAACTCCACGCTGGAGAGCGTGTGCGGCGGCGTGCCGATGCTGAGCTGGCCCTTCTTTGGAGAGCAGCCGACCAACTGCAGGTACTGCAAAACAACCGTTATACTATAAAAGCTCAAGTCTGTAAAAAAAAATATTAATAAATTTTAATCATTTATGCTCAACAGGTACGTGTGCACGGAGTGGGGGCTCGGGATGGAGATCAACAACGACGTGAAGAGGAAGGAGGTGGAGGGGTTGATAAGAGAGATCATGGGAGGGGAGAAGGGGAAGGAGATGAAGAGGAGGGCCATGGAGTGGGAGGAGATCGCGGTGGAGGCGACGAAAGAGGGTGGTCCATCTCTTGCAAATCTCAAGAGGTTGGTCCACGAGGTAGTGTTGGCCAAGAAGGTTGTCTAGCACATGTCCCAGAACCTGGTTTACAACAACATATATGGACCAACCACTTGAGCTGCCCTTTATTTATTGATTGAGACTAATTTTGTCTTTCCCATGAACCACATAATAAAAGATTTGTAGAAAATTCTATTTAACAATAGTACATTTCATATACATTGGTTTGCTTTACATTGGATTCCGCAGTGGAACAATAAGAAAAGAACCCTGTTTTTTTAGGTAGATCTCAATTGATTTATCAATATATTGATTCATATTATATATCGATTTATATTTTGTGGTTAATATTTATCGACTGAGCATATTTTATTTTGAGGATGTCGAACTGTATTTTCTTCTTTATTTGAAACTATATAAAAATTATATTTATTTTGATGGCAGAAGTGGTCGTAGTATCTTTATAATAATTTTGTTTTATGATGTTTCTTTCCAATAAATTTGCATAAGAAATCATCCATAGTTTAATTTCAAAAAAAATTATGCATATAATCAAAATATTAAAATATTATATTTATTTGTTAGTATGTAAATAAATATTTAGAAGTTTGCTTTGCCGACACACGTGAGAAAAGTAGGCAGAGAACTTGATCTTAAACATAAAAGTGTACATTTTTTTTAAAAGAAAAGTGTACTAAAAAGGGTAACACATTAACAGGCATATAAAAACAAAAAATGTCAATTTTATTCAGGTCCTTATAAATATAGTAAATTATAAATATATTCCTATAAAGTTAAATTTTAATATGTTGTTCCTGAAAAAATTCTGATATTTTCAAATATGTTCTTCTGGTTTATTATCGTTAAAGCACTATTTATTTTTAAAAATTAAATAAGCGAAATGAGCTTTTTGCCATCATAAATTTGTCTCTCCAAAAGTCACAACAGTTAATATAAGAGGGATAAAAATATCAAGTTATCTCATTGACTAACCATAGTTAAATATTTAACCTATGATTAACTAAATTTTTCAAACGAATTCTAACGACATGAACATATTTAAAAATATTAGAAATTTTGTAAGGACAATATATAAAAGTTGAACTTTATAGGAATATATTTATAATTCGCTATGTTTGGAGGGACCTATATAAAATTAACCCAAACAAAAATGTATATTTTATGCAACTTAAGTACACACCTGTATGGGACACTCAATAGATTTCGTATCAAATTTGGAATGAATATCACTTGGTCAACACAAAATTAAACTCTACGCTCCCAAACTATGAATATCTATAGATATATAGATAGATATTATGAATCTGCAGTCGTTTTAGTCCACGTGGCGGGAAGGGGAGCGGAGGGGAGGCGGTTGGGGTGGGTGCGGGCTCGACTTAGCATTTTTTTACTTTTTATTTTAATTATTTTTTCTTTTCACTGATTTGGACCGACGTAATTGGATTTTTTTTAATCCAATCTAATTTTGCTATCTGTCATTATAAAAATTTTAAATATATAATATTTTATACATAATTTTTAAATAGTTTAAATTACATGTATTAAACATATTTTGATTTTATAGTATTAATCACTTAGATATAAATTATATAATAAAAAATAAAAAAAGAGATTGATAGAGTTTTAAGTTAATTTTTATTTTAATAAATTTAGTTGCGAGAATTACATAAAGTATATTAATTAAATCTGTAAAGCTAAACAACACATTCAAATTTTGAAGTAAAAATATTATTGACTGACTTAACTCTAACACGTAGAAAGGTTGGATGATAAAAACAAAATTTTGAAAGGTTGGATAGTTAATTCAAAATGATTCATAGATCAGAAAAAATTTATTTATTTTTATTTTTATTTTAATATCAAACTTCATTGCCATATTAATAGTCTGATGACATCAATTTCACATACAAAATTTTTTGAATATCCAAAATATAATTGATCGACTTTTAATTTTAACAATTAGGCATTCTAGAATTTATTAGATAGTTTAACTTTTTCTTTCCTTGAATAAAATTACTACCTAAACAAAATCGATCGATGCTCAACTTTGTCTTTGTCTGAAATAAAATTAAAATATAAAAAAAGTAAATTACGCTTTTGGTCCCAAAACTATAAGACGCGTGACACTTTAGTTCTCGAATTTTAATGCGCTATATTTTCTTACTCAAACTATGAGGCACATGACGCTTTAGTCCTCAAACTTTAATTAGTTGCAATTTATGGCTCGAACTATGGACATATAATATTTTAATCCTCAACTTTAACGGCCGCTATAAATATAATTTATTATTCTTATAGTTATTTTCTTATTCCTTTTTTATTCTTCCTATATTTTTATTTTTATACTTTTACTGCAGTAGCTGCTTTTTCTTCTTCAGTTTCTTTTATATGTATTATTTTTTATTCTTTAACTCTTTTTTTATTTTTTATTTTACTTTATTTATTATTTATTTCTATGGAGTCGACCCACCGCAACGCGCGGGTATCTTCACTAGTAGACATTTAAATACATTGTGGACCTAAACAAGGGGAACACACGGGTGTCCTCAAGAAGTTTACAAAAACAAAAGCAAATGCCTATTTTATTAAAAAGATGCGAAATATTTTAAAAGTGGTTCTAATTTTTTTATACTATAAAATTACAAGAACAATCACCGACGGAAAAGCATATATAGGCCTAATTTGAAAAGTAATTCAAAGCACCACTTATGTGCACTTTATTATATGATGCATATCTGACACATCATGATCCAACAGTTAAAATTTTTTTTCTAAATTTTTAATATTAAAAAAATTAATATGATAAATAAATAAATTTTATTAACCTTTTTATCTATCGAGAGTGTAAAATTTATATCTATAAAGTAGAGATACATATAGCATTGCTTAGTATTTAATCACATGGCAATTGACTTGTCAAACTTATAATAAAAAATTATAAAGAGAGAGCAAGAAACGATTCAGCTCACTAACATTGATAATTTCTTGAGCCCAAACAATCGGCCCAAGATATTTAAGTTCAATCATTAGTTATAGTATGTTCGTCACATATAAACCTCTCACACTTTCCACATTTAAAATTATTATCTAAATTATTTACCAATAAATATAAAATTTGTACTTAATTTTAGTTTAACTAGGGATAATTTCATAGATGCTGTGAGACCTTAGGTAGTCCTATATATAAGAAATAATATGGCTAAACTCTTAATCCGGCTTAATAATTTTGGGCGGTGGCTAAGGCCCAAGAGGTTAAGAGTGTTAAGCGTGCTAGCACGAGAGTAGTCCTAGGATGGGTGACCCCCTGAAAAGTTGGGCATCACGAATGCCCTTCTAGGAACCATTAATTCCATCAATACCGTTCTAAAATTGAAAATATCATAAATGTCCTTCAATATGTCAAACATTATCATAAATGCCCTCCACTAGTTAAGCTTCGTTTGAAATGGAGTTAAAGTTTCAAAATACCATTTTTACCCTTTATCTCTTATCAATAGTAGGGATACTAATAGATGATTCAAGATAATTTTGCAAATGTAAATTTGACTATTTAATATACTAAATATTTATTAATATATATTAATTATTAAAATATATATAAAAAATTATAGTTTATATATAGTATGTTTTTGTATGGCTCGGTTGTGTTTTTCGCTTAGGGTTTTGGTTCAGGTTCGGTTTGGATATAGACCAAAACTATAATCGAATCTGAATCTGTTAGGATTTTTTTTTTTTTGTACTTATAACAGAAACCATCTCTTTTTAGTATCGATTAAGCTCACCCGATTCAAAATCGAGTTCAGATAAAATTATGGATACCTATATCAATTCACATGCCTAATCAGTAATAGTAATTTTGAAGAAATCGACAGATTTAATTTTTTTCTATTTAATCAAAAATAAATCACATAACTATACGCATGTCTTTTTTTGTCGATTGAAAAAAAAAAGAGTTTTGTTCGAAAGCTAAAATATATTATATTTTAATTTTTTAATGCATTTAATGCGGATAAGATTAATGAGAATAATTTTGGTTTAAAATTGTTTGTAAGCTTTAAAGATTAAAGAAAGATCAAAAAAATCCTCAACTTTTATTTTTTATTTAAATTTTTATACATAGTTAGTCATTTGCTAAAAAATAAATAGAGCCACTAGATTTGGTGAAATCACCAAAAAAAACTTGATAAAATTTTCATTTTTTATACACTAAAAGTAGTTAATTTTTTAAAAAAACTAAAAGTTAATAAGATGTCAACTGAAAAAATAAAAGTTAAGGAGAGCCATTTCTAAACAGTATATAGTTGATGGGGTCCCCATACATTTTTACTTAAGAGGTAGCTGAGGGTAAATAGGTCATTTTAAAAGTTAACCCATCCTTAACCATGTAATAACTATAGAAAAGCTAATGTAACTAACGGTAGGGATATTGATTATTATCTTCTGTGTTTACAGGAGTATTTATGATATTTTAAATTTTATAGGAGTATATATGATATTTTAGACTTTGGGAGGACTATTTATGAAATTGCCCCTAACTAGAAGCATGCGTGACGCATCTTGCGAATTGAGTCGCGATCAGGTGGAGACTTTTTGCTTGATTTGTGCAAGCTAAGCTAGTGTCCAAAGCCACATTTGCCCCGCATCTATTATCTATTATTATATACTAAAGTCCGTGGCCTAATGTTACTGTGCTGCCACGTGTTCCATGGCTGCCTTCGGTGCACCTGGTGCACCATAGACCACCCTCCCTCCTCTCTCTCCCTACCTATATATATATACATACATATATATATATACATAGAGAGAGAGAGAGAGAGAGCTAGGCTGCTATGCTATCGGTGGCACGGAGGCCTCCGTGCCACCAAGTTGTTTTCGATGATGCGGCTTCCAAATCGACGATTGACTCCGATAGACTTGATCTACACTATTGAAAGTATTTGGAAACTAAATTTTATATTATTTCAACATCATTTGATTAATAATCAAAAGGATTCAAAATTGACAACTTTAATGGTCGATGTGATGCATTTGTGAATTTAACGGTGTAAAACAATTCAAATCTGATGAAATTTTTATAGAATTTTTTTTTCATTATTTAGAGTAAGATCAACACCTCTGATCTTAAATTCAAATCTTTTATCATCATTTTTTATGAGATTTTTATTTTCAGCCGTTCATTTTTAGACTACTTGTTTGATAGATAAATAATGTCAAAAAAATATGAAATTTAGTTTTCAAATACTTTCAATACTGTAGATCAAGTCTATCGGAGCCGATCGTCGATTTGGAAGCTGCATCATCGAAAACAACTTGGTGGCACGGAGGCTCCGTGCCACCGATGGCATAGCAGCCGGACTCTATATATATACATACATACATACATATATATATATATATATATATATATATATATATATATATATATATATACATACATATATATATATATATACATACATATACATACATACATATATATACATATATATATACATACATACATACATATATATCTATGTACATACATACATATATATAGCAGGACTACTGTGCTATTAAGAGCACAGTAGTCCTTATGCTCCTAATTTTTTAACCACCCATCAAGTTTGATGGGTGGTTAGGATGAGAGAAGAAAATATATTGAAGAGAAATTTAAGAAGAGAAAAAATTTAGATACTTAATTTCTCATCAATTTCTCTTTTCTCTTTCTTCCTAACCACCCATCAAGTTATATATACATATATATATATATGTATGTATACATACATACATATGTATGTATACATACATACATATGTATATGTATATATGTATATATATACATACATATGTATATGTATATGTATATATATATACATACATACATAGGGTTTTAAAATTTTATATTATAAAATTTTAAATTTTGATATGAAAATTTTAAATTTCAAATTTCAAATTCGAAATTTCAAATTTTATAATTTTAAAATTTATAATATTTATTTCAAAATTTTCAACTTCAAATTAAAATTTTAAATTTCTATTGTACTTTCTCTCTTACTTAATTTTTATTTAATTTAATGTTCATATATTTTCTCTTTTCTTTTCCTCTCTTATCGAGAAATGTGCATGCCGCTTTCCTCTCTTCGTTAGTTTAGTTTTTAATTTAATGCTCTCTTTTTTCTCTTTCTTCAAACAAAAGATATGAATATTTAAAATAAATTTAAACTTGAATTTAATAATTATACATTTTTTAAAAATTTTAATTTTAATTTTTTTACATTATTAGTAAAATATATTATATTTGAAAGTTTAAATGTGCTCTCTCTTTCTTACTTTAACTTTTATTAAATGTTCTCTTCTCTCTCTCTCTCTCTCTCTCCATAGAAGAGATATATATAAAAATTAGTAATTTTATTTGACTCTATTAAGTGACTTTATATAACGTATAATATAATAATTATGAACTTAAAAATCGCACCCGCTTTAAAGCGCGGGTACATTGCTAGTAATATTCTACAGGAGCACATGGTTATCGTCACTTGCCACAGCCTGTAGGTGCAGAGTTTGCATTTGTATATAGGCATTACACATGGCAATGAAGAACACAAAGATTAATTTATTTGAAAGTACAATCACATGGCCCTTTTTATAATATAAGTTGAATGTACGTACAAATACACGTAATAATTATTTTATTTTATTTAAATTAATATAAATTTGTATATCATATTTATTTAAAAATTTACAATAAAAAATATACTTTATAAATTCATATATTATATCTTATTAGAAAATATTTGCAATATTTTATATTGTTCTTTTTTTTATATACGTTAAATATTTTATATATTTTTCGATTTTTGATGAATCTAAAATTTAATTAAGTATTTTAAACTAAAAATATCAAAATTTAAAATTCAATTTTGATCCACTATATAATTAAAAAAAAATTAATTGTTAATTTAAATTTGATATAAAAAATTAAATTTAATTTTCCGATTTAAACTCAAATTTAAATTTTAATATAAAATAGATGGGTAGAAATACTATTTTTTAACAGATTGATCATAACCTTTCTTTTTTATTTAAAATATTTTTAACAAATTGATCATAATCGTTTATAGAATTAGATTTATAGATGGATATGAATACTATTTTTTAACAGATTGATTATAACTGTTCGTTCTTATTTGAGATATTTTTTAACAAATTAATCATAATCATTCGTAGAAAATATTATTTTCTTATTTTTTAATTTTGTCTGTTATTTTTATAAGCTTTTATATATAGTGTAGATTATTTTTATACTTAAAGATTCCACCATCCATATTAACAATGCGTAGTATCCCGTTTCAACAGGACTTCTCTCCCAGTTAAGCATTGTTGTGGGATAGGGAGATATTTAAGAATATTATTTTGCCGACTAAATCACCTCTGTTTCATTATAATAATATGTTTAATTTTTACATCTACTATTAAAAAAAAAGGCAATTACTTATATACCCCTAAAAAGTTTTCGACTTTCAAATTTATCCTTCTTAGAAGGTTAATATTGAAAATATCATTTTTACCTTCCAACTTATTTCAAATATATCTCTAGAGTTAAATTCTGTTAGTGTACGGCTAGGAATAGCTGTTATCTCTGTGAAATTACTATTTTGTCCTTTCAAATATACCCTTTTACTATCACCGACTTTTCTTATTTGCCCTTAAGTTAGGGACACAAGAAGTATTTTAATTTTTGGTCTTTTCAAATATACCCTTCTACCATTACCAATATTTCTTATTTCTCCTTAAGTTAAGAGTAAAAGAGGTATTTTGAATTTTTATAACTCTGATAGATATTTAACTCACGTTTAAACCAAATAAGTTTTTTTTTTTTTTTTTTTTTGAGAGAAAGGTAGCACGCTACCCGCTTCGTTTAATTCTTTTAGAAATAAACTTAGCTAAAAATGTGAATCAACTAGGATTCGAACTCGGGACCTCGGGTACCAACCACCAAGCCCTTTGCCACTTGCGCTAGGGACGGTCGGTTAACCCAAATAAGTTAACGGATGGTAACTGTAGTGTATTTTTGAATAACGGAGAAACACATAAGAGGTATATTGAAGAAAAAAAAAGAGTAAATAAAATATTTTCAAAGTTTTGAAAGGTATATAGGTAATTATCCCTAAAAAAAATTCCTCGTGAAGCATGAGCCACATTATTTGAACTCCAAGTTGATCCAAGAGAACATGGCAATGGCTGTATAAAGAAGCCATTAGCTAATAGCATCTTAGCCAAACAAATTAAGGAAACACATTCCCCCAGTGTGTGTTTGAGTTGAGATTGAGAAAGATTGTGAGATGGGCTCCATGGGATCTGATCACAAGCCCCATGCAGTGTGCATCCCCTACCCGGCGCAGGGCCACATAACGCCCATGTTGAAGGTGGCCAAGCTGCTCCACTCCCTCCACGGCTTCCATATCACCTTCGTCAACACCGAGTACAACCACCGCCGCCTCCTCCGCTCGCAGGGCCATGCCGCCCTTGACGGCCTCCCCGACTTCCGATTCGCCACCATCCCCGACGGCCTCCCCCTCTCCGACGACGACAGCACGCAGGACATCCCCTCCCTCTGCCGGTCCACCATGACCACCTGCCTCCCCCACTTCCGCAAACTCCTCGCGGAGCTCAACGACACGTCGACCGGCCTCCCGAAGGTGACCTGCGTCGTCTCCGATTGCGTCATGAGCTTCACGTTGGACGCCGCGAGGGAGCTCGGCGTCCCTATTGCTTTCTTGTGGACCGCGAGTACTTGCGGCTTCATGGGCTACGTCCACTACAGGCACCTCATCGACAAGGGCATCATTCCGCTCAAAGGTACACAATTTGATACTATTTTCTATATTAGGTACCATGTAGACCGCTAGAGTGCTCATTTGACCGAGTGAAATATGTACTAACAAATAATACGGAAAGAGCTTCATTTGTTGGATGAAAAACTCTCTTTGAACAGTATCTATATCTTGATTGTGATTTTAGATATATTAGTAGAACTAGCAATCGAATCTCGTGTTGTTATATAAGGTGTCAGTATATATACATATCTTAGATAAGATTACTGAACGAGCATCGCAGGGACATGTTTGGTAGTATACTAATAAAGTTCGCCGGAAACAGATGCGAGTCAATTCACCAACGGATACCTCGACACCCCAGTCGACTGGGTCCCCGGATTAAAGAACATGAGGCTGAGAGACTTCCCGAGCTTCGTCCGTACGCTGGACCCAGACGAGTTCATGGTGCACTTCATCCTGCGGGAGATGGAGCGCGCTGCCATGGCGGATGCCATCATTGTCAACACATTCGACGATTTCGAGCGCCCGGTGCTCGAAGCCATGACGGCGATCCTGCCCCCCATCTACACCATCGGCCCCCTCCCCCTCCTCGCTCGCCGCATCCCCCACGGCCCGCTCAGCTCCGTGGGGTCCAGCCTGTGGAAGGAGGAGCCCGCTTGCTTAAAATGGTTGGAAAACAAAATGCCTGGGTCCGTTGTCTACGTGAACTTCGGTAGCATAACGGTCATGACGAACCAGCAACTTATAGAGTTCGCGTGGGGGCTCGCGAATAGCGAGTACGAGTTTCTCTGGATCATCAGACCCGACCTTGTTAAGGGCGACACCGCGGTGCTCCCGCCGGAGTTTGTAGAGGGGACGAAGGAGAGGGGGATCATGGCGAGCTGGTGCCCGCAGGAGGAAGTGCTTCGCCACCCCGCGGTGGGCGCGTTCCTGACGCACAGCGGGTGGAACTCGACGCTGGAGAGCGTGTGCGGTGGCGTGCCGATGCTGAGCTGGCCCTTCTTTGCAGAGCAGCAGACCAACTGCAGGTACTGCAAGACAACCGTTTTACTTTAAAAACTTAAATCTGTAAAAAAGATATTAACAAATTTTAATCATTTATGTTCAACAGGTATGTGTGCACGGAGTGGGGGCTTGGGATGGAGATCGACAATGACGTGAAGAGGAAGGAGGTGGAGGGGTTGATAAGAGAGATCATGGGAGGGGAGAAGGGGAAGGAGATGAAGAGGAGGGCCATGGAGTGGAAGGACATCGCCGTGGAGGCGACGAAAGAGGGTGGTCCATCTCTTATAAATGTCAAGAGGTTGGTCCACGAGGTACTTTTGGCGAAGAAAGGCACTGTGTAAACGTGTAGCACTTGTCCCAAAACCTGGTCTACAACATCATATATGATCAATCAGTTGAGCTGCCCTTTATTTATTTTTATTTTTAGTTTTTAAATTTACTCGAATCTGAAATACCGAATTGTTTAACATATTATTCTGATTAGAAAAATAAATTCTCAGCACTCCATTGACTTCGTAGATCGGGCCCAGGTGACAACAACCGATAAGTAGACCGTTTGATAATTAGAGATGTTTGACTACAAATATGGCCTTTTGCAGGTAGCTTTCAAAATTATGCCAAAAACAATTCGTGTGCATACATATGTATGCAGGTTTACAAAAAAAGTCGCAAAATTGCAACAGAAATAGTATTGAGATGGAAGAAACAAGACGGTAGTGTTTAATATAAATATTAAAAATAAGAAAAATTATTTAATATATTTGTTAAAACTTTGAAAATATTTTATTTATTATTGAATAACCAAAATACTTTTAATGGTTCCAAAATATTCCTTCAAATATCTCTCTTTACTCTATGGTTTATTAATGAGATTAAATTTTAGAAAGATAATTGAGTATTGAGAGATAATTTTAAAAAAATTAATAATAATAAGAAACAAATAAACAAAAGCCCCTAAAAATAATGTTTTCTAACGGTTTAAGTTTTTTGAAAATGAGAGCCAACTAAAACTTATTTAGGACGATGCAACATGTGGTCTTGAGTTTTAATCTTGTCAGACACCTACTCTCACATTACATGTAGTGTTGTATTATTGGATAAATTATTTTTCTATAGCGATCTAACGAGAACAAATGTGTTGAGATTTCTTTGATAGTTTCTCTTCAAACAACGCGAACTAAACGGGCCCTAATCAGAAGCTAGCAGCAAATCTAGACTTCCAATTTTTGAGCTCAGAATCCCAATCATCTTCTCATTACAATAGAAGTTCTAAATTTTTTTTAGTTTGTCAAATATTTCGTTAGAAATAATTTTCACTAGAGGATCAGAAATAAGGCCAACTTAGTTTTTTAAAAAAAATTATTTTTGACAAAAATATGAATCGTTCTTTTATATAAGACGTGGAAGATTAAGATTAGAATATAAATACTAATTTATCAAAAAGCGTCATTATATGAATATTAAGATTTCCTCACCAAATAAATTGTATTGTTATTTTTAATTTTCTGATGCTTAATTTGTATTTTTGGACTTGGCCCAATCTGGTCTCCCACCATATAGCATGATACTGGCCCCTTTAAGCCAACAATCATTCCCCTTCGTTGGCGCTATATAACTATTAATCTCGAAAGTTCAAACTGTTAGAAATACACAATCAGTTTATTTAAAGCGTATAGACAAAGCGTCTACGGATCTCGATTATGATTCGGTCTGATCATTTTGACACCATTTTGAATATGACTCGACCGAACCAAATCTACGATATTTCAGACGTGACTCAACCCAACTTGGCTTCCCGCCACAAGGCAGAATGTTGACCCTTTTAAGCCAGCAAAAACATCAGAATATATCTCAGTGACATAGCATAAATGTCGGTATACACCTAGTGACTATTCGTTTGTCGATACTTTTGTCGCCTCATTCTCATGTGACGACGGTAAACTAATTTAGGATAGTTTTAAATATTGTTAATTACTAAAAAACAAATCCTTAAATTTTTTTTTTATAGTGAAATAGTATTTCTCTATATATATATGACAAAAGAAAGGGTGAGTGGCACACCTTGCGATCAGGTGGAGAGTTTTTGATTGACTTGTTCAAGCTAGAAAGTGTGCAAAGCTCCATTTGTCCATCATAATTCACTACAATACAGGAGCACATGGATATCATCGGTTGCTACAGGTGTAGAGTTCGCATATGTACACAGGTATAATACATTCCAATTAATGAAGACACAAAAGATAAATTAATTCGAAAATAGTACCACGTTGCCCATTTCATAATATTATTTTATACTAAAAAATTCCACCATTCATACTAACAATATAATGTATTATCCCGTTTGAAAAGGATTAATTAGTCTCTGTCTTTTCTATTTTTTTTTGAGAGAAAGGTAGCACGCTACCGTTTCGTTTATTTCGTATAGAAATAAATTTGGCTGAAAATGTGAATCAACTAGGATTCGAACTCGGGACCTCGGATACCAACCATCAAGTTCTTTGCCACTTGCGCTAGGAACGGTCAGTTCTATGTCTTTTCTATTGACGTATGATTTAGTCATGTTGAGAGCAAAGAAACACAAGTATAAAAAAAAACACGAAAAACACAATTTTTCTACAAAAAAATATATTATTAATCAATTTTAAAAATTTATTACAGTAACGAACGCTATGTAAATAGAGGGTCAATATCCGAATTTAATTTTATTATTGATATTGAATTTAATTTTATTATGATGATCGAAAATAATAAATTCTAATATATGCCAAATCTAAGCTAATAAAAAATAACAAAATAATTGGATTTAAAATATATAAAAACAAAAATTTTCAAAAATAATTAAAAAAATATAAAAACTGAGGACTAAAACAGCTAAATTCAGAAAGATGGTGATAAGGCTAGTATAGAAAATATAGCTTTCATATGGACAAAGTTATAGAATTATAATCTAAAATGAATTATATATCTAACATTAATTGCTCATGACGCCACGTTATTTGAATTCCAAGTTGATCAAATAGAACACGGCAATTAATGGTTATATATATATATATAGAAAAGCCATAAGCTAGTGAGCAAATAGCATCTTAGCCAAACAAATTAAGGAAACATAATCCCCTTGTGTTTGCAGTTTGCACTGATATTGAGAAAGATAGAGAGATGGGCTCCGCGGGATCTGATCACAAGCCCCATGCGGTGTGCATCCCTTTCCCGGCGCAGGGCCACATAACGCCCATGTTGAAGGTGGCCAAGCTGCTCCACTCCCTCCACGGCTTCCACATCACCTTCGTCAACACCGAGTACAACCACCGCCGCCTCCTCCGCTCGCAGGGCCCCACCGCCCTCGACGGCCTCCCCGACTTCCGATTCGCCACCATCCCCGATGGCCTCCCCTACTCGGATGAGGATGGCATGCAGGACGTCCCCTCCCTCTGCCGGTCCACCATGACCAACTGTCTCCCCCACTTCCGCAAACTCCTCGCGGAGCTCAACGACCCGTCGTCCGGCCTCCCGAAGGTGACCTGCGTCGTCTCCGACGCCGTCGTGAGCTTCACGCTGGACGCCGCGAGGGAGCTCGGCATCCCCGACGTCCTCTTCTGGACTGCTAGTGCCATTGGCTACATCAGCTATCGCTACTGCAGGCACCTCATGGAGAAGGGCATCGTTCCGCTTAAAGGTACAGCACGCTTTCAGACATGTTTGGTTCTGCTTCTGCTTTCAGTATATGTGTTTGTACTTAGTACTACGTGAATAGATATTGACAGTTTTTTTTTTTTTGGTGAACAGATGTAGGTCAGCTAACTGATGGGTATCTTGAAACACCGATCGATTGGGTACCGGGAGCGCCGAACATGAGACTACGAGACTTCCCGAGCTTCATCCGAACGCTGGACCCCGACGACTTCATGGTGCACTTCGTCCTGCACGAGACGGAGCGCACCCCCATGGCGTCCGCTGTCCTCCTCAACACGTTCGATGATTTCGAGCGCCCGGTGCTCGAAGCCATGGCGGCGATCCTGCCACCCATCTACACCGTCGGCCCCCTCCCCCTCCTCGCTCGCCGCATCCCCCACGGCCCACTCAGCTCCGTGGGCTCCAGCCTGTGGAAGGAGGAGCCCGCTTGCTTACAATGGTTGGAAAACAAAAGGCCCGGGTCCGTTGTCTACGTGAACTTCGGTAGCGTAACGGTCATGACGAGCCAGCAACTGATAGAGTTCGCGTGGGGGCTCGCGAACAGCGAGCACGGGTTTCTCTGGATCATCAGACCCGACCTTGTTAAGGGCGACACCGCGGTGCTCCCGCCGGAGTTCGTAGAGGGGACGAAGGAGAGGGGGCTCATGGCGAGCTGGTGCCCGCAGGAGGAAGTGCTTCGCCACCCCGCGGTGGGCGCGTTCCTGACGCACAGCGGGTGGAACTCAACATTGGAGAGCGTGTGCGGCGGCGTGCCGATGCTGAGCTGGCCCTTCTTTGCAGAGCAGCAGATCAACTGCAGGTACTGCAAGACAACTCTTTTACTCTAAAAGCTTAAGTCTGTAAAAAAGATATTAATAAATTTTAATCATTTATGTTCAACAGGTACGTGTGCAGGGAGTAGGGGATCGGGATGGAGATCGACAACGATGTGAAGAGGAAGGAGGTGGAGGGGTTGATAAGAGAGATCATGGGAGGGGAGAAGGGGAAGGAGATGAAGAGGAGGACGATGGAGTGGAAGGACATGGCGGCGAAGGCGACGCAGGAGGGTGGTCCCTCTCTTGTAAATCTCAAGAGGTTGGTCCACGAGGTACTGTTGGCCAAGGAGGGCCCTGTGTAAACGTGTAGCACTTGTCCCAGAACCTGGTCTATCACATCATATATCGATTCCGATTCTCAAGTTTAGTGGGACTTGGCGTATCGGACCAAAGCGACAACTCCCAGTATGTGGACCATTTTTGGTAACGAAAAATACTACTATCATAAAATTTGAGATATTTACTCAATGGCTATTTTTTTTTTCAGAGAAAAATAGCACGCTATCTATTTCATTAATTAGAAATATGAATTAGATAATATGGGTGAGATAAGACCTCGGTTGAAGCGGAAAAGAAATTTAGAAAGTCTGGTCTTAATTAGATAGCAAGTTAAATTATTACAACTCAATGTGAGTTGTAAATCTAGCATTGTCCTTTGGTAATTCGAAATGTTTGACTAAATAAAATGTTTTTGCATATAGCTTTGAGAATTATGCCATTTGCAACTTGTGTATGTATATGTGCATGAAGCTTTACAAATAAGTTACAAAATTATAATCAAAACAGAAATTGAGATGGAAGAATCAAGATGATAGTGTTGGAAATAATAGTTTAAGATTTTGAAAAATAACAATCATATAGACATTATTTAACATGACCTCACTGGAGGTCCTGAGATCAAATTATATCAAACTCCTAGTCTTACATTATATTTTCACCTCCTGAGGTCACAAATTCGATCCCTATCTTAATCCAATATTTATACATATAAGTAAGGGCGTTAAATATATATTTCTGAATCTATACTCTATTCGATTGATCTTTTGGGTAACAATTCTCTATCATAAAACAGAAGTTATAATTCAGGATTTTGTGCTTATGCTAATTAAGCTGCTCAAGAAAGCTAGGTTAGGAATATGAGAAAAATTACTAAAAGAAACCAAGGAAACAATCAAATATCATCAATCCTGGAAACTTCCTTGCATATATAGAAGCAAATACTTCTAGACCTCAATGACTATTCAACAAAAATTGGCAAAAAAATGTCATCAACATCAGTATTCAATTATTGTACATCATATAATTGTAAACTTACATTTGATACGTTTAATAAATTTAGCGTTACACTTAACAGTTGTACACTGGACACGATTAAAGGAGATGGCTTTGAGCAAAAAAAATTCAAAAAAGAAAGAAAGAAATTAAAGAATAAAAAGCAATTAAGAAAAAAAAATTCTGTTTTTGCAGTAAATTAGTGTGTGTAACTATATATCTTTGGGCCCTTTTGTCATAGGCAACAGGATCTTCTCGTAAGTAAGTCACTTGTTGAGATTTAATCACCCTACAATACTTGAGGATCATTATTGAAAATATGTGATTAATGAAGGTGATTGTTTAAAAAATAGATCTTCCAGAAGCCTTCAAGTATCAGGATTATTCTCGACGTTTGCTCCAGTTGTAGAGGGAGATTGAGAGGCTTGTGAATCTGATGCACAAACATGATGAACGGAGTTAATAATGAGGATGATTTTTGCGAATATAAATTCTAAAACAGTATTTTTTTATAAAAAAAAATAGAGCTAAAACAGGATATTTTCTGTTAGTTAAGTACATTATGCGAACACATATCATTCACATCTTCTATTTTTTCCCCCTTTATTCAGCAACAAAATCAATCACTTTTTCACATTGATGCGGACTTGCACTTTAGAGTTTCGATAGAAATATTGTTTAATAAAATAATTTACAAGATAATTAATAGTTTTTGTATCAAGATCAATTTTAAGCTTGTTTTAGAACAAGCAAAAGCTTCCATACCTTTTATTTTATAACCTCAGGTCATTATAGCTTCGTCCCACACCAAAAATTATCTTTTTCGCTAAATATCTGAATGTTATCTTTTGAAGAAGAGAAGCATATTTATGGGTCTTATGTTAAAAGAAATAAGAAAGAAAAAGGAGCAAGAACAACTTTCAAAAGTAAGGCCAAATAAGCGTCAAGTATTATTCCAAACAAAACACATAAAAATGAGGGTTCGAGTCTATACCTTCTCGAGCAGTATAAAATATTATAGGTTCTAAACAGGTCTTAAAATGATAGGTCTATCGAAAACTTAAAAGAAAAACAAAAAATATATAAGTATTTAAACTAATTTGATTTAAAAATAACTTAAAATGTCATTATTTATAGTTGCATAGAATTAAAAATAAAGGGAAAGAGAGAGGGAGCTCAAAGTGGAAGTGAAAGGTACCAGTTGTAGTGGCATGTTGCCGTGCACGCGGTGGAAGTTGGAGTTGGAAATTATGCGGCGGCGAAAAGGAGCGATCAAAGGACCCATCCATCTGGGCCGTCGGATATTGGGTGTACGGGGCACGCGGTCCACCGAGTGGGGAACGAAAACTACCCCGTGGACTCGCCACGTATGCGTAAGGGAATGGTTGTGGACCGAGAGTCGGTGGTGAACCCGGTCCATAGACCCCCAAGATCTGCTGATAATATTGTTGGTTCATTTGCGCAGCAGTGTAGATCAGAGCCTGCTCCATGAATGCTAGTTATAAAGGTAACTTCATAAATTCTCGTAAAATAATATATGTAATTTTAATGTAAAATTATATCTTATAATTCTCCAAGAATAAATGAGATCCACAATTTTTTTTTTTTCAAAACTAAAAAATCACCAACATATATAAAAGGATTAAATTGAGTTTAGATGAACCAAGGCACTTACAGGGTGGTAAGCATAATCAGGAGGATAGGTAGGATACCTGCAAAAGTGGACACAGTTAGTGAACGAGATACGGGATAAAGCAGGTGTTTCCCCGCACTTTGTGCGCTGATTTTGCAGCACGCAACAGATCGCTGCTGTTTGGAATTTACGGTTGTGCGCGTAGTTTCACACACCACTGCAAAATTCTACGATTTTAAGAAAACTTTGAGAGCATTTTCGCGTAGACCAGCGGTGCGGTCGCAAAGGCCAAACAAGGCCGAAGAAGCATATGACATCATTAACTTATGTTATTATTAAGGCCCATTGCAGCTTAAGAGTTGCACTATCGGTTTTATAAATTTGTAGCCCAAATTTCAGGACAAGGAATTAAATATCATTCTGATCCAATCCAATTCTTATAGTTGTTGATACTTTTTCTTTCCTGAATAATGCGAGAGGTCGCTGTAGGACCCATACCATTAAATGATTGGCTTTTTAAATAAAATAATATCAGATCATCCACTCAATTCGCCTGGTCATGGATTCAATTCTCAATTGTGCAGGTGAATATAGGTATTAATTATATTACTGGATGATTTTCAATTGAATCAATTGTAACGACCCGACCCGTTAATAATAATAACTCATTGGGCCTGAACCACCGGCCCAAAATGTTTAAGCCCAGTTATTATTACTAGCGTGCGTGACCTCATATATTCTGATCAGAATCATTTTTTCCATCCGATGTAGGACTATTGGGGCGTTACAAACTCCTGTTTAGAGCCTGACGTTCTCGTCAGGTCCAAACCCGATAAGAGACTGACAGATCAGAACCAGAAATATCAGGCGATGTGAGATTCTAAGGTGGCTCCTACGAGTTCAAGAGGTGGCTCCCACCAAATCTATTGGTGTAGCACTTTGTCCCGTATAGCACTTGCGATGTGAGATTCTAGAGGTGGCTCCTACGAGTTCAAGAGGTGGCTCCCACAAAATCCGTTGGTGTAGCACTTTGTCCCGCATAGCACTTAGCTCTCATACTTTCGGCTGGTATTCGGCTCTAATACCAATTGTAACGACCCGACCCGCTAGCAACAATAACTTGTTGGACCCAAACAACCGGTCCAAAATACTTAAGCCCAGTTATCACTACTAGGGTGCGGATCATAGACATATAGACATAGATAAGAATTATCATGCGATGTGAGATTTCGGTTCAGATACCAAATGTAACGATCCGACCCGCTAGTAATAATAATTCGTTGGGCCCAAACCACCGGCCCAAATGCTTAAGCCAGTTATTATACAGACTGTTCAAATGCAGACCACAGATATATAGATCAGAATTATTTTTTCATCTCATGTAGGACTATTGGGACGTTACATCAATCTTTTGAAATAAAAAAAATGCTAATATGTCATACAAACGGAGGTTAAAGGTTGTGGGCATGGCATTAATTCTAAAGCAAAAGAGAACCTAACAATGATGCAGTAAACATTAGTAACCAGTTAAGGAAAAACTCACCCCATATTAGGAGGGTATATTAGTTGGGGAAGAGGCATTTGGACTGGTACTCTGTTAAATGGTGGCCCTATTGAGCCCTCAAAAACGCCCCCATGTTGATGCGTTCCTACACACAGCAAAAAATTATTGGAAATGAGAACAGTAAAAAAAAAAAAAAAAGTAAATACATTCCATAAATGGCAAGTTACTTATGCCCAGGTTCACTTGGATTAGATGCTGTGACTAATGAAAATTAGTCTTAGGCATGAAGCACATCAAAAGATAATATTTTAAAAGATATCTACAACCAAAAAGGGCATTTAGCAGAGTATCTTGCAGTAAAGTGACATCAACAATGTAGAAAAAATAATAATTATTCTTATTCTTGTGGATAAGGATCATTGATGGTCCTTGAACTAATCATCCTTGACCCTTCTATTGTGACATTCATGTCATTTTCGTAGGTACCCACACTACATTACACAAATGGAGGTGCACATAAACATCAACCATTGGATGAGAGCCTCATATTGGCCTTTTAATGTTCCCACAAGGCCCAAATCATATGGATTTGATATGGGTCACAGGTCATCAAATTTAACTACATAATAATAATAATCTTTATTGGCTTTACTCTCAATATTACTTTAAATTTTAAAAAATAAAGCTATTTTGCTCTTACCTAATCAAACTAACTTGCCCTAGTACTTGACTGTGACCCATTCAATGTGCTGTGAACATTCTAAGCAAGTCACCCACCGTCCTTGCGCATGTGGCAAAACTCTGATGATTGTCATTTAAAATTCTAAATGTGATTCTTAATTGATTCATATGTTTAGTTAAATTATGTATAAAAAAAATTTATGAAACAGATAACATGCTCTTTCTCTCTTAAAAAAAAAAAAAAAAGGAAAGAAAAAATATTAGCAGCAACTCAATTTTTTTTTTCTATTTTTCAGGTAAGAAAACTAAGCCAATTTTTTCTTTTTCTTTTTCTTTTTCTTTTTTAGCACAAGAAACTTTAAAAACTAAACCATTTTTTTTTTTTTAAAAGGAAAAAAAATAGCCAATTGAGAATGCATCCTGAAGCTTAGGCCAGGCTGGCAAAGCCTTAGTGGCCCACCACCCAAGCCTTGCTCCTATGCGCTGGCATCCAACGTTTATACCATGTCTTTGTGGGCCCCACCTCCAATGGCCATTGGCCAATTAGGTTGAGCTTTGTGATCACACACACAATGCAATTAATCCTCTAAACATTAGATAATCACTAGGTTAATTGAACATAAACAATAATAATGATAATAATAATAAAAATAATCATCATAATTATAAGCACCACCTCACCTGGTGGAGGAGAAGGAGCAGCAGGCCGCGGCCGACGCTGCGCGGCGATGTTGCAGTTAGCTCGCCTGCTGCCGATCATCGGGTTCAGCTCCGCCACGGCCCGGCTCGCAGAATCCGGCTCGCGAAACGTGACCTGCATCCAATTCACATATATATAAGCTAATCCTAATATCATCAAAACAATATATATGTGCTAAATAAAATTGAAAAGGGCGTAAGAAGATCGATTAATGCGATCTTCAACTTAATGATCATGATCGCGATCAAATGGAATGAGAGGGAGAGAGAGAATTAATGAGCTTACAAAGCCGTAGCCCTTGGATCGGCCGGTGCTGCGGTCGGCGATGACGACGGCCTCGAGGATGTCGCCGAACTGCGCGAAGTGGCGGTGCAGCTCGGCGCTGGTGATCTCCCACGCCAGCCCCCCGACGAACACCTTCGTCCGCGTCGTGTCGCCGAACCTCGACCGGAATTGCGCGGCGGTCGAAGCAGACGACGACGACGACGAAGCCATGCGATCAAAATACCAACTACGTACGGCTAAAATCTAAAATCACAAAGATGAACAACAACAAAAACAAGAACAACAAAAGGGGATGGAGAGAGAGAGAGAGATAGAGATAGAGATAGAGATGGGTATTATTATTGGCTTCTACGCATCATCAAAAGGAGAGATGGGTCTTCGTTGAATTGTCGTATCATTATCCTCCTACGGATTCTTTTCTCTTCCTCTTCTTTGGTGGTCTCTGATTCCATGTCCCGGGGTGATCTTTTTGGGGTTATAGGTTTTGTGGAAAAGGGGGAGAAACTAAGAAAATAATAAAGAGAGAGAAAGAGAGGGGGGTGATTTATTGTTAAAAAGGAGGGGGAATATTGAACGGGTGCCAAGGAGTTAATTCCTCGCTGGATGGAGGGTATGGATGTCAAATGACAGCTCTGCGTGAGCACCCACTCTTGGGCTGCTAAACCTCCCTCCCTGTTAATAATTCGTCTATATATACTTGGTTTTAAAATTAAAAAAAATTAAAATGCAACAGTTACATTACTGATATGGTATGGTATCTCCGGTTAATTAAAATATACATTTGAGTTTACTCATTCCATTATAATTTTTAAAAATATTTTTATTGTAATTTTATTTTAAAAAAATATGATTGGCTGATTATAAATGATGTGATGTGACTGTTGCATAGTAGACTTCCGCACTTGGTTTTTGGGATAAATGAGTAATTTTAATACTCTCTCTCTCGACCGATATCTCTAATCAGTTTCTGTTTGAAAATCCTAAAAATTTATGACTTCTTTGACATCGTATTTAAATTTTATTTATTTTAATGAAATTTTGTATATCAAAAAATTACAGGAGTTGATAGTATATTAATTTCAATCATTTCATTCGATGTATTCACCTGATAATAATAAAAAATAAAAAATAGAAAGTAATTATTTCTTTTAATTATTTTTAAAATAAGTTACCATTTATTACTTAACCGGATACATTGTAAAGTATTCAATAAAACAAATCTTTTCTCAAGTAAATCAAATTATATAGAATTAGTGTTAAAAAAGTAAAAAATAAATATGATACCAAAATAAGGCTAATTTTATTTTTTATTCTAACAATAGATTATTAATCTATAAAATATTAATTTAGATTAAAAAAAATTCTATCCAAAGTGTTTGAATTATTGTAAATTTATCTGAATTTAAAAAATATATCCATCTCTCTAGAATGAGAGAGAATCAGAGAGAGAGAGAGAGAGGGCGATGCACGGATAGAATGATTTAATCTCACTTCATACCAAAATTATATAGATTTAAGCATTTTAGGATTTTATTCTAGAATTACATAAATTAAGCTTATTTTGTTGTATTTAATATTTGTACAAAGGGTGTTCAAACAACTCTTTTAGACAAAAGAGAGAAAGAAAGATGTAATAGTAATTCAATAACTCCATATTAAATAGAAGTTTTCAACTTTAATGAATCTGTGTACAATTGCTTTTATACATCATAAGTTAATTGCTTTTATACATCATAAATTATAATCGTTCAATCATGATCAGCAAATCAGCAAAATTTTGAAATACGTCGTAATTAAGTCAAGTTCCCAACTATTATCGTCGAATTTTGGAGCATACGATGGACAAAATAAATGGTTGTAATTCTTTCGACGCAGACAACAATTGACTCTAAAAAAATTATCCCATGCCAAATTCGAATAGAAGATTACACTTAAAACCAAAAGGTATCCTTAACTAATAAGAAAGCGCAGGGCCAAAGATGTTTTCGATAAGCATCGATGCAGTCACAAAGTTATCCACATCGGATTAAATTAAGATATATGACTCATCCACTCCTACCAGAATTTGGTGACTTGTTAATGTGGGCCCGCATGTGGTGTCAAACCATGCACAAATGCACTGCTATTCATATATTATATATATATATATGTATATATATATATATATATATATATATATATATATATATATATATATATATATATATAGAGTGAGGCTATGTTTTTTGAAGCACGAAGCCCTCCGTACTGTCGGATCGTTGGCGCTAACCATTAATCTCAAAAGCTCGAGCTGTTAGAAATACACAACCAATTCACTTAAAGTGTACAGATACAGCGCCCACGGGTCTCGATTATGACTCGGCCCCACCAGCCTCACGCCACTTCGAACATGACTCGATCCACCCAGCCTCACGCCATTTCGAACATGACTCGGCCCAACATGGCCTCTCACCACAGGGCAGGATGCTGGCCCATTTAAGCCAACAATCCTCCCTCTAACACCTGCACACATTCGCAGCATGCGGGAATCAAACCCGTGACCACAGAATACCACTTGTCGGATCGTTGGCGCTAACCATTAATCCCAAAAACTCGAGCTGTTAGAAATACGCAACAAATTCACTTAAAGCGTACATATACAGCGCCCACGGGTCTCGATTATGATTCGGTCCCACCAGCCTCACGCCACTTCGAACATGACTCGGCCCACCCAGCCTCACGCCATTTCGAACATGACTCGGCCCAACATGGCCTCTCACCACAGGGCAGGATGCTGGCCCATTTAAGCCAACACGTGCTTCCAAGTCGTTTTTGCTGTTGGGAGTTTCGAATCGACGATCGGATCCGTTAGACTTGATCTAGAGTATTTGAAGTATATAGAAAATAAATTTCGTGATTTTTCGATATCATTTGCCTAGTGATCGAAGGGGCTCAAAATTAATAATTTTAATGGTCGTGGTGAGCCGTTTGCAAGTTTAACGGTGTAGAAATATCCAAATCACATAAAATTTTGATAATTTTTTTTTTGTACTATATAAAATAAGATCAATATCTTTGATCTAAAATTTTAGTATCATATCATCACATTTTGTAAGATTTTTAATCTTAGCCGTTGATTTTGAGCCCTTTCGATCACTAGGCAAATGATACTGAAAAATCACGAAATTTATTTTTTAGTTACTTCAAATACTCTAGATCAAGTCTAACGGAGACGATCGTCGATTCGAAAGTCTAAACATCGAAAACGACTTGGAAGCACGGAGGGCTCCGTGCTTCCAGAAGCATATCAGCCTCACTCTCTCTCTCTCTCTCTTTCTCTCTCTCTCTATATATATATATAAATGTAAAACTTATATTTATAAATTTTTATAGTCTAATATTAATTCACTTGTCCTATTATTATTTTGAAGTTGTATCAATCCTTAGATCAATAGTGCAAGTTGTACACCCCCTTGCAAGGAGTATAGATAGCATTTTCTGTCAAACTACTAATTGGTCATTTCCGTGCCGCGTCCTTATAAATTCCACTGTAATTGTACCATATTTCTTTGCCCGCAAGGAACTCCTAAGAATAGTTAATAATCCGTTTGATTCAACATAAAATCATGAAAACTAATTTTCGATAGTTACATTTTATAGTGTTCGCCTTTTAGGGAAAAATAATAATTTTTATATCAACATTTGTTTGGTTGAATGATTTTTTTTTTACATTTATTTAATTTAGTGACAAAAAAGAATGAAAATTTTTTACGCAACTTGAGTTTTCATTTTCCGCCATTTTACGGTGGAAAATGAAAATTTCAATTTTCTTTCAAAATCCGTAAAAAAAATTTATAGTAAAATATTTTTACATCGAACCAAACAAGCAGAAATATATTTCTCACACGGAAAATAACTTTTCGGTTCATTTATGCGGAACCAAACGCCCCATAATGCACGTTTGAATGTTACTCATTAATCCAAGGTTATTTATTGGTGGAATTTGTAGACCACGGACTCAGTAAATTTGATGGGATTTTTGGGATTAGCCTTTTCTGTAGGTCATATTCATCTTGGATATTAGAGTATTTATTGTACTCTTAATTAATAATTTTTTTCCTTATTAATTTTATATAATATATATATATGTATATTTTGAAAGAAATGCATTACTATTTTGAATTTTAGTATCCCTGTAGTCTATTAAGTACTAGAATTGTTGATTGGTAACTCAGAATATCCAAAAATGGGTCTTTGGTTCAATTTTTTTTTATAACAAAAAGAAAAGAAGAAAATGTTTCTGGGCACAATTCTTTCTAAAATTAAGTCTATGGTTCCCAATTTGGGTCAAGGCGAATTTTCTTGGGCCTTTAATCATGGAAAAGTCAAGTGAGGTACCCATCTAATGGGCCTTCAAAGGATTCGGCCCATTTATATGCTTGTTACCCGCTCGTACCCGGGGCGAAACCAAAAGCGCATCCAATAAGTTAGTGGCCAATCGAAATGTCAAAATTAACCCTCACATTACCATCTCAAACTCGCCTTAGCAACGCCAGTTACCATGTCTAATTTCGTCCAAACAGTAAACCACAAACACCAGTACGCGCTTGTCATGGTTCCTAATCCCCACCTGTTCCTTTTCTTCTTATTTTCCGGATCAATGAATAAACTCGTCGATAATTAACCATGGAGGACCCCGATTCCGAATCTACCCCTCCCGCCCCTATCCCTTCTCCTTCCCAAACTACCCCTCCCCCCGCCGCCGCCGCCGCCCTCGCCGACGACGAAGCCGCAGCGGCGGACGGAGATCCGGCGCCGCCGTCCCGGAAGCGGCGCCGCCGCAAGAAGCAGTTCCCGGGGATGGTGCCCACGGCGGGGCTCCGCGTGCTCCGCCCCCACACGTCCCGCTCCGCCGCCCCCGTCGCCCACGGCGAGAAGGCCCTCGACGACCAGCTGGCGATCCACCTCAACGGGGCGGCGCCGGCGCCGTCGCCGTCGTCGGCCCCGCGGCGCCGCGGCCGCCCCCCCTCCTCGTCGTCCCTCCGCCTCTCCCGCGAGCTGGACGTGGAGGCCCTGATCGCCGCGGCCGTGGGCTTCCCCGTGGACTCCCTCGCGGAGGAGGAGATCGAGGCCTCCGTCGTCCCCGCCCTGGGCGGCGCCGCCCAGTCGAACTACATCGTGGTCCGCAACCACATCGTCGCGCGGTGGCGGTCCAACCCCTCCGCGTGGGTCACCGAGTCGCACGCGCTCGAGTCCATCCGCGCCGAGCACCGCGCCCTCGTCGCCGCCGCCTACGCCTTCCTCCTCGACCACGCCTACATCAACTTCGGCCTCGCCCCCGCCGTCCTCTCCGCCCCGCCCCGCCCCGCCCCCTCGCTCCCGCCCCCCTCCGTCCTCGTCGTCGGCGCCGGCCTCGCCGGCCTGGCCGCGGCTCGCCACCTCCTCTCGCTCGGCTTCAAGGTCGCCGTCCTGGAGGGCCGCCGCCGCCCCGGGGGCCGCGTCTTCACCAAGAGGATGGCCTCGTCCGCCGCCGAGTACCCCGACGTCGCCGCCGCCGCGGACCTCGGGGGCAGCGTCCTCACCGGGATCAACGGCAACCCCTTGGGCGTGCTCGCGCGGCAGCTCGGGTTCCCCCTCCACAAGGTGCGCGACAAGTGCCCCCTCTACCTCCCCGACGGGCGCCCCGTCGACCCCGTCGTGGACTCCCGCATCGAGGCCGCGTTCAACGAGCTGCTCGACAAGGTGTGCCGCCTCCGCCAGGCCGTCGCCGACGAGCTCCGGTCCCTCGACGCCTCCCTCGGCGACGCCCTCGAGGCCTTCCGCGCCGCGTACGGCGTCGCCGCCTCCCGCGAGGAGCGGATGCTCCTCGACTGGCACCTCGCCAACCTCGAGTACGCCAACGCCGCCCTCCTCTCCGACCTCTCCATGGCCTTCTGGGACCAGGACGACCCCTACGAGATGGGCGGCGACCACTGCTTCATCCCCGGCGGCAACGCCCGCTTCGTCCGCGCCCTCGCCCAGGACGTCCCCGTCTTCTACGCCCGCACCGTCACCAGAATCCGCTACGCCGGCGACGGCGTCCTGCTGCAGGCCGGCCGCCAGCTCTTCCGCGCCGACATGGCCCTCTGCACCGTCCCCCTCGGCGTCCTCAAGAAGGGCCGCATCCACTTCTCCCCCCCGCTCCCTCCCCGGAAGCAGGCCGCCGTCCAGAGGCTCGGCTTCGGCCTCCTCAACAAGGTCGCCATTCTCTTCCCTTACGATTTCTGGGACGGGAGCGTCGACACCTTCGGCCACCTCACGGAGGACCCTAGCCGGCGCGGCGAATTCTTCCTCTTCTACAGCTACGCCTCCGTCTCCGGCGGCCCGCTCCTCGTCGCGCTGGTCGCCGGGGAGTCCGCCGTCCGGTTCGAGACCACTCCGCCCATGGAGAACGTCGAGAAAGTGCTCCAAGTCCTCAGGAGAATTTTCTCCCCCAAGGGAATTGAAGTTCCCAAGCCACTCCAAGCTATATGCACTAGGTGGGGCACCGATAGATTCACCTACGGATCGTACTCATACGTGGCCGTTGGGTCCTCGGGCGACGACTACGATATCTTGGCGGAGAGCGTGGGCGACGGGCGGCTCTTCTTCGCAGGGGAGGCGACGAACAGGCGGTACCCTGCGACTATGCACGGAGCTCTACTCAGCGGGTTTAGAGAGGCCGCTAATATCGCAAGGGCGGCGAGGAGGCGGGCGGCGGCGGTGTCGCCGGTAGCTGAGGGAACGTGCGTTAAGGATGACGTTACGGATTTGGATGACATCTTTCGAACTCCCGATCTCTCTTTCGGTGCCTTCACGGTTCTCCACGATCCTTCGTCTTCCGGCCCGGATTCGACTTCCTTATTGAGGGTGGGGATAGGGGAGAGGAAGTTGGGGTCGGGTTCTCTTTTCCTTTATGGGTTGATTTCAAGGAAGCATGTGGAGGAGTTGGCAGGCACTGACGGAGATGATCGGCGGTTGAGCATGTTGTACCGCAGCTACGGGACAAAACTAGCCGGGAGGAACGGTTTGGGTAGTCCAGGAGAGAGTCTTATAGCACGTATAAAAGCCGCTAGGAGCGATAGCGACAAGACGGGAACTGCTAATGGAACTCATAATTCATAGGAGATTCAGTCCAATTCTCAATCAGATTTATTGATTCATTTGACTTGGTTTAATGTTATTGCTCGTGGAGGCAGAAGATAGTTTCCTAAGTTCTGCTTGACGAAGTATGGGAAATGACCGAAGATGCGCTCGTTCACGGCATATCTGCCGTCCATTCTTTGCTGCCTGTTAAGTTGGGTATTCGTCTAACCCTGGTGCGATTGTCTTTCTTTATAACAGTTTTCTGATTTTGTAGAGTATAGGTAATCTCCTAAGGAGGTTTGACATCTTACAAGACATCTCTGTGGAAATAATTTATAAACCTGAGATTCATCGGTCTAAATTTGCTAATGATGCTGGCGGTGAAGCTGATTTGACTTTAGGAACTTGAGCTCTGATGCAAGAAATTTCGAGCAAAAAGTTAGTCATTCTTAGAGCAAATATTTTGTATGATTTTCTGATATTCAGTAATTGCGTAGTGTGCCATGCATGTATAACTATTCCTGATTGCTGTGTTACTGCTGCTTTGTGGTTTTATTGAGCTTGTGAAATGCACCTTAAAATTTACAAAAGAAATTAATGTACTACATGGGTTTTCTATGGTTATTTCTTTAAAAAATAATTTATTATATGGGTTGCCGGCATGTTGTATGGATCGACTGCAGTAGCAAAGTAGATAAACTGCATACCCACTATTACCCTGCTTTAAGTTGCTAAACCCATGTAGCGGGAAGACTCTGTACTGATAATGACAATTTTGAGTGAATGTTATTAGCAGCTAACTTGAATATTGTGTTGAAATTTCCTTACTGTAAAGAAGGCCGGTTTATAGTGATCCTATATACTATTCCTTAATCAACAGAACAAGATATCACAAAATGTAGAATTTGCTTTAGTATTCTTGTTCAAATGAGCTTATAGAATTATGGCAGTTCCAATATTTGACCTGTTGAGGTTTCTTTTAGATGCCTAATTTTTACGTTTCTTGCACAGGTAATTTTGCGTAAAATGAGTGTTAAATTATATATGTTAAATTATATAAGGTAAGACAGTTACATCACTTGGCACCAATAAATGTTGCACAAATTGCATTTACGATCATCATCGCACAGCTGAAACTCGGAATTTCCCAGTTCATCCAGTATCCTTGCTTTGTAGTATACTATAATACTAACAGGAGATGCTTATGCTGTAGCAGGTTCAATTTTGACAGAAACACTTCCTCTGGCTACACCAGGTATTTATGATGAACCTTTTTATAGTATTATTGATCACAGTGAATAGTTATTGATAGTACTCGCTAGCAGAGCAGATGCCCTTCTCTTCTGTTTACCGATGTAAGTGCTCTCTTTATCGTAGAACTTTTAGTGGCTATACATAAAGGCTAGTAATTTAACATAACTGTACTTTTTATTGGCCAAGTAAGTGTATTCAATCTAGTCGGTATCTATGTTGCACAAATACGAATACGATACGATACAGATACGGTGATATGACAAATTTTGAAAATTCTAGAATATGGTACGTACTGGATACGTTAATACAATTTTATTTGTAGTATATATTATTATTATATAATAATATACATTAAAGAAATTTAGAATATTTGGGTGATTAGTTAATGTAAAGGTCACTTTAGTTTATCATCCTTTGGATTTAGGCTACTTGAGAAGCACTGAAATAACTCTACCCCCTATCTCACAAGTATCTTTCACGTATCTGTCAAACATCTGGTATTTTTGTAAATTTTTTGAAATATCTTATGAAGTATTTGACACGTATTGGGTGTGTATCGTGCGAGTGTTGGTATCCGACACATATCCAAAACGAATATGGCAGGTAAAGTATCTGTGGATCATAGTAAGCATTCTTCGACTAGATTTGATCGGGCTTAATGTACACAATCTGTCAATAATAATATCTACTTTGTTAGTATCGCTGTCCCAGGTATTCCACTGCTCTCAATGTTCTGTGAGCTTTTCACTGTGGCCCAACACTTTGTTTATTTTTCCAATGCATAGTGCCACAATTGTGTGTTCATCTCACGAGCTCACTGAATCAGTGTGGGGTGCCTTAATCCAAGGGCCCCTGCCAATTTAGCAAGGCTCAGGAAAAGAAGACTTTTTCCTTTCTATAATTCGTCACCGATGAACTCCGCTTGAATGGAATCTAATGCATGTAGGTGTTCTACTGGAATTCGGTGAAATTTTTCGTCATTTTAGTAAGAATGATGAAGTTTCGAAAGATAACCCAAAAGGCTCCTGTTATAGGTTCCCAAGAATGTCGCCCTTAGAGGTTGTTAACGCTTCAGCGTCTGTAATATAAAGGGATTTGATTGATTTATATGCCCACCCTAAAGTGTTACATGAATTTGTTGACAATATCTAAACTATTTCTTGGGGATCTAAAGCATTTTCCTGAAAAATAAGCAGCAAGAGTCCTGTCTCTTCTGGTGACTACAAACAGCTTTACCTTGTTTGTGTCGAGGAATCATTTTGCGAATGCTATTCTCTACACTAATTTGAAGATTATTGGAATACTCTATAGAAACAAAAAAATTAGTTTGTAAGAGAATTATTTGTTATCTAATAGAAAACGATTCCCTAATTAGCTTAACACTATCATTTTTGGGCAATGAGATTAGACCATGTTATGTAGTTGTACATTTTTTGTCTAATTAACAAGAATGGTGAACCAACAATTTGGTAAGCATACGGATACTCCTCAAAGCAGATAGTAAATAGTTCGATGGAAGATTCCAAATTCAATATCTAATTATTTTATATTTCCAATCAAATTTATTTTTTTAAACTGATCTTTTTCTTTTCTTTTTCTTTTTTTTGAGAAAAAAGGTAGCACGCTACCTGCTTCATTCATTAAGTGAGATGAACTAAGCATACAAAGTGGAAGCAGCCAGGGCCTCCGGGAAGAGAAGAGAAACAAGCAGGAGTGGGAGGGGGGAAGGGGAGGAGGGGGGAATAGTTACTTAAACAAGCTCATTCCATGCGGTTGTTAGTAGTTTAGCTCTATCCACGACCCTAAAAGCGTCTGGGGGGTTTTCTGGAAGATAGTGTTGTTTTGATCCGTCCAAACAACCCACCAGATTGCTGACAGAGTGGTTAGATTTTTAGCTCGTGTCGTAGTGTTTGGGGTGTCGGCGATGCTCAGCCAAAACCCTCGGGAGTCTCCTGGAGAGGCATCTAGGGCGTCCAAACTATCCGCACCGAACAGTAGAAATCGGATGAAGACGTAATTCCTAAAAAGATGATCGTAGCTTTTCAATTGTGATGCGCAGAAAACACAGTTCTTGTAAACATGAGTCAAAAAAGTGTCCAAGCCCACTTGACGTTCGACAAAAGTGAAATTCTAGTCACTGTTTTTATGTTGACGAAGAAACCAATGTCAAGGACCAGCTGTAATGATTTGGGCCCACCATTATTTGCATTGCACGGGGCTCCTCTTAAGCATCCTTTTTGCGTACTTTACCAAACTTATTTAAGCAACCAATGTCAAATGAGGCCCCATCTCCTCTTTAATAATTGGTTTTCTCTTCTAATCCCTCTCTTCTGTGCATGATTCTTCATGCGGCACAATGGAATGTAAAATTGCTTTTGTTTGATGCATGGTTAAGTTTGTTTCCAATCATCCCACTGTAAATATGTTCACTATTTCAGTAAGTATACAACAGAGTAATAATATATGCTTACTAATATGTTCTATATTTATTCATTATCGTTGTTCTCCGCAAGTAGATTTTGTGGAAAGAATGTTATGATCAGATGCGTCTTACTAAGATTCATTCTTTAGAATCGTCAGATGTTATTCAGTTTGAAAATTGTGTCTTGGTGAAATGCATTTGGTAGAATTTTTGTACAAAACTAAAGTTTTTTTTTCCTTTATAATACTGCTCGTGTCCCTAATTTTTATGCCATTCCCTGTCGGTGGGCATTAGTAGATGAGTTAAAAATAAAATAAAAAGAGAGATGGGGAAGAGAGAGAGAGAGAGAAAGAGAGAGAGAGAGAGATTCACATGCTGCATGGCGTTTAGGGGGGGAAGGGAGAGAGTGCGATGGCCGTGTCCACATCCAACGCTACAAATTAAGCACGCTGTGTTATGTAGCCATAGGAATGGAGCCATGTTTGCGTGGCCTTTGTCTATGTGTTATGTAGGGGCCTAAATTATTAATTATTATGTCGACATGGTTTTCAATTTTTTATCTAGTCTTAGGGGCGTTTGGTTGGGGATAAAACGAACCAAAAAATTATTTTTGATATGAAAAATATTTTTCTGCTTTTTGGGTTCTTCGACTCACGAATTTGAAAGAAAATTGAACTTTTCGTTTTCCGCTGTTTTTCGGCGAAAAACTAAAACTCAAGCTACCTAAACCTTTTTTCATTTTCTTTTTTCACCAAACCAACAAACGTGAACAATCAAACAAATATTGATGAAAAAATATTTTTTTCTTATAAATCAAATACTACAAAATATTAAAAAAAATTCGACAGAAATGGTATAAATTTATCCAAAGAGTGCAACTTCAGCTAAAAGAGTGTAACTCTCATCCCAAATAGTATAATTTCTGTCTCAAAGAGTACAACTTTCATTTAAAACAGTGCAAAATTTTTTTTAAACAATATATTTTTATTTTAACAGTGCAATTTCATCTTATTCTTCCTTCTTTTATAATTTTTTATCTTTCCTGTAGAAATTTTTTTAATTTTTTTTTATTATTCTTTTTTTTTTTCTCTCTATAATTTTTTTAGGTCACGACCTCTTTCTTGCCCTCTATCGCAGCCACTGCCCTCGCCGGAGTGTAACTATTTTTCTCCCCCTCCCTCGCCGGCGTGCTTCTCGGCCCCGAGAAGCACTTCCTCTTCGTCGCCGGCGGCGGCGGTGGGGACGGCGGGTTCCCAGAAGTGGGTTTGGCGAAGGCGGAGGTGGAGGACGCAGTAACGTCCTCGCTATCGTTGCGGAGGGCCGCGGAGGCAGTGGAGGAGCGTCGGAGAGAAAAAAAAACAAAAACAAAAGAGGGTCGCGGCGCGGCCTCGGCGGGGTCGGAGGCGAGGAGGGCGGGGGGTGCGCGGGCGAGGGCGAGGGCGTGAGGGCCAGAGGCGAGGCGGGCCGTTTTCGCCTCCGCCTCCGCCGCCTTCTTCAGAGAGGGAAAAAAAAAAGAACGAGAGAAAAAAAAAATTGAAAGAAAAAGAAATATGAGTATTTTGGTCAGTTTGCTGAAAATTCGGACCGAATCTGCAAAATTAAAAAAGGCGGTCTAATTTTGCAAAAGTTCAAAATTTATGAATTTTTTATGCAAATTGGCCTTTTTAATACTAAAACTTTTAACATTTTAAATTTTTAAAAAATATATTATAATTTTTGAATAAGAATAAAAATGACACACGGCGCCGAATTAGGGACGCCATTGAGAAGCTTCCTATTGAAATTTTTTTTTCGCATTCTACAGCTATCATGTTTCTTGTTTACAGGAATGTGATTTCCGTGCCCTTTTTTTCTTTTTCATTTTAGGAAAAAGTTGTAGACATTTCATTAAAGCGTGATTATAATGGTAAAGAAATATAGAGGATATTTTTAGCTTTTTTTTTTTATAACAGTTACAAAGAAATCGAGTAAGACTCTAAACTCAATAATAGAAAAAATATGAAAAAAAAAGGTTTTCCAATCTGCACATTACAACATAACAGAAAGATAAACGGAATGATCCCTGACTCGTACAGCTTAAATGCCAAATAGATGCCAAATGAATGTGGAATAGAATTTTTTTTTTTTTGAGAGAAAGATAGCACGCTACCCGCTTCGTTTATTTCATAAAAAAATAAATTTGGTTGAAAATGTGAATTAATTAGGATTCGAACTCGGGACTTCGGGTACCAACTATCAAGTCTTTTATCATTTGTACTAGGGACGGTCGGTATGTGGAATAAAATTTTAATGAATCGAATAGGAGAAAAAAAAAAAGCCACAAAAAAAATCTTATATTTGGTGACTGTAGGAAAATTCGTAGGGAAGTAGCGAAATACTAATTCGGAAGTGGGGAAAACGCGGTTTCCCACTTCCATCGTACCCCACGTTTTATTTGGTGGTTTCTGGGAGCCAATCTGACCGTTAATTGGAAAGAGGGCCCACATGGGTACAGTAGACACAGATTCTCTTATATTTAAAAAAAACAGCATTTTTTTTAGGGAAATATGGAATGTTTTTCATTTTGTTTTTTTTAATATAAATTTAATTATAAATATAAAATAATTAAGGTTTAAATTTAAAATTTTAAAAATTAATTATTAAGTCTAAACAGTTTTTGTTGTAGCTGCTACTTTATGTGGATGTTACATATGCAGCGTATCCCCCCGATGTGAGCATCAATGAGAGGCCATATCAGGAGATGAGGTGAAATGGACGGCAGATAACTGTTTGGTGTGTGAATGTACGGAAACATCAAGGTGTATTAATGGTATCCAAATCCTTATCTCCAACAAATTGCGTTGAAAACCGACCGTTCCTAACGCAAGTGGCAAAATATTTGATGATTAGTATCCGAGTTTCCGAGTTTGAATCCTAGTTGATTCACATTTCAAATTAAATTTAGTTCTAAAAAAAATAAACGAAGCGGGTAGCGTGCTACCTTTCTTTAAAATTATATATATATTGCATTGAAATACAAACTTTTGAAAGATTAGATATCATCTATATATAATAATCCATAGTATCCAAAGTTCGGATAAGATGGACAGAGATGCACAATTTTTTATTTAGTTCATTAAAAAAATAAAAATTATTTTTTAAGAAAAAGATAGTTTGTTTCATCTATTTTTAAAAAAATAAATTTAACTAAAATTATGAATTAACTGGATTTCGAACTTGGGACCTCAAATACTAACTATCAAGTCATTTTATCATTTGTGCTAGAAACAGCCAGTTCAAGTGCACAAATTAATTAAAATATAATATGTATATAATAATATTACTAACATCTTTCCAACATAAAAGTGAAGGAATCACAATTTCACAAAGATTACATACAGATATTCCGAGCTTTCAAAGTTTAATTACATATTTGCAAATTTGTTTTTGAGGCAAAACATATATAATAACTGGACTATTATTCTATCTGATTTTCATCACGAAATAATTCACACATTATTATAGAGTAGGCCGGAATCAAATTTCTTAATCCAATGCACAAATTCTTTTCCCATACAAACATGATTCGACTGTTCATTAGACAATCATCGATCTAACATTTACTGTTGATTCTTTTTTCAGTAGTCTCGTTCGTTTTTTAAATTATCAAAAATTTATGCGAGGTTGGACGTTATAAATTAGAACAATATTTTTTTTTTTGAGTGAGACAGTTTCGAACTTGTCTAATCAATCATCTTCATGACTTATTTCGTATCCGTACCTTCTTAAATCACTGCCACTCTTGGCATGATTGAAAACCAGCTTTTCATCCCCGCTTTGTTGCTGTATCTATTTTTTTTTCTTTTTTTTTATATAATCTTTTCCACTGTTAAAATAAAATGTTGCTATGAATCGATTTGAGCGCATCTCTTACATCCCACTTATTTAAAAAATTATATTTTATTACTAGTCTTGTTAACTTATTTTAATTAAAAGTCTATTTAAAATTTCGTGAATTCTAAGGCCATATAGGTGAAAGATTTATGCCTAGTTATAAATGTGTAGGTAGTATTTTTTTAAATTGATTTTGGTCTAATAAAAGACTCCCCTAAAATTTACTTGTTAGGCATCTTCCCAAATTTGAAAATTTTGAAAATTGCTTACACTCTTGTATTCAAAAGTTTAAATTTTGTTTAAAAAATTTTATTAAAAAAATTAATAAGACAAATGGGTAAATTCAACCTATAGAAGCTCATAGTGTAAATCTTACACCTATGTTATAAGTACGAGAGTAGCACTGCTTATTCAATTTTTATTATGATCTAAAATATTTTGAAGTGGATATAAGCAAATAATTTACAAAAACCATTAGGTGCTAGAAATTTCTGAAGAGCTGACTTTTTTTAAATTTTGAATGTATCGTTCATCTTTGCAGATTTAGTTAGTATATTTTATGCAATTCTTGCAACTATGAATTCATTAAAAGAAGCAATTAGCTTAAATTTCAAAATGAAAATATTATGAATTGACTCAAATGAAATAAATTAAAAAAAATTAGATAATAAAATTAAAATTTTAAAAGATTGGGTAGTCCATTGAAAATAGTATATAATTCAGATAGATTCTACATATTTTTACCTAAAATTTATTTATAAAAATAATATATTTTTATTTTTAGATAATCTAATAATTTCAAAAATTTCCTCAAACATTTACATTGATGGGCCACTTTACTGAGCCTACTCTCCCCCAATACCGCCGACAAAATAGCCGGTGCGATCAACTCCCCCCTTCTTCATGCTACAAACCAAACAACATAAATGATTTCATTACTTTAACATGGTGACAGGATCTAAACACCCAAAATAGTGAATATATTAATATTAATGCTTGGTAATTAATGCTACACCTAAAATTACAAAAATATGTGAAAATGGTAACTTTTTTTATTGTACTAAGTTTACTACATTACCTCAAAAATCCGTCAAAGTAGCTCCGTAGATCTGCAACACTACAGAGTAGTTGGGTTCTCTTTGTTTTATTTTATAATAATGAGAATATATATATATATATATATATTTGTGCTTACATATTAAGTATATACTATTTTTATTATTGTTTGTACACAGATCCCATTGGGTAATGTAGGAGAGGGTAGTGAAGAGAGAGAGAGAGGGAGGAGTGAGAGAGAAAGAGAGCTGGGAGAAACGCGGATTCAGTTCCTCTTCTAACAATTTAGGATTTTTGGAGAGGAAGAGTTAGAGGAACATATACATATATATGCTGAGTAATTTACTTAGGGAGGAAAAGAAATGGAGTTTCTTCGTGAGGATTTTGAGATGCCTCTCCTGCGAGAGCTCTCAAGATCCCAATCTTAGGAAATTTGGGATTTTTCTGGTACTCTCTTTGATCTTCTTCAAAACCCATTTGCAGTTTCCCTAGATCTTATCATTCTCTCTCTCTTTTTTCTTTTACTTCCACTTTTGCATGTGGTTTGTGTTCTCTTGTTGTTAGAGATTCCACCCCATTTCCGTGTTTGCATTGGTTCCACTTAATAGAAAAAAAAACAGAGAGAAAAAAGCCTCTTTTTTCCTAGCTCTTGAATGTAAAAATTCCTTCTTTTCTTAAATTTCTGTGTGATTTTCATGCAAAATTTTCGATTTGGGGTTTGCAGTGACAACAATGTCGCGACCGCTCTACCGCGGCCTCTCCGGCGGAGCTAAATCCGGCGGCGGCGGCGGCGGCGCCGCCGCTTTCGCCGCCCGCGACGTGTTCGACGAAAACCACAAGCCCAAGGACTCGGCCGAGAACGGCTTCGGCCACGAGCTCTCGAGCTTCGGCGGCGGCGGCGGCGGCGTCCGGAGCCGGAAAACCCTAACCCTCCTCCTCCTCAAGCTCGGCCTCCTCTCCCTCGTCGCCCTAGTCCTACTGGGCTCGCTGTACTGGGCCCTCTCCATCTCCTCCTCCTCCTCCTCCTCCCGCGACCCCATCCACAGCGGCTACCGCCGCCTCCAGGAGCAGCTCGTCGCCGATCTCCTCGACATCGGCGAGCTCTCCCTCGGCCTTCCCAAGTCCAAAGAGATCGAATTCTGCTCCCCGGAGTACGAGAATTACGTCCCCTGCTACTACAACATCTCGCAAACTGCCGATTCCGTCGATCTGGACCTGGACGGCCCCGCCGAGTATGAGCGGCGCTGCGCGCGGGATTCGCCGGCCAATTGCCTGATCTTGCCGCCCAGGAACTATCGGATTCCGCTGCGGTGGCCCAGCGGGAAGGATTTTATATGGAAGGAGAATGTGAAGATCACAGGGCAAGAGTTCTCATCCGGGAGCTTAACCAAAAGGTGGAAAAGATTGCATTTTTATTGTCGACTTACGCCATAATTTCTCATTTGCTGTTGTTTGCTTTCCTTTTCGTAGGATGATGGTGGAGGAAGAGCAGATCTCTTTTCGGTCGGATTCGCTTATGGTGGATGGAGTGGAGGACTACTCTCATCAGATTGCTGAGATGATTGGGCTGAGGAATGAGTCCAATTTCAATGAAGCTGGGGTATGTTTGAATTTTAGTTATGACATTGACCAGTTGTTATTAGATGATCTGTTACATCATTAAATAGGAAAATACAGGGCTATATAAAGGAAATAGTAGTTTCAGTGGGTCAAGTTATGATAAGTCAGTAAAAATTTCTCTAAAATTCATTCGAATTCTCGGATAATATGTAATGAATCTAGGCGGACCTGGAAGTGTAAATAATCTTCAGCTTTTGATCATATCTTTGCTTTTCCCACAGCAATATAGGGAAATTTTTATTATTTCAGAGCTTATATCGCATAATTCGTCTTGCACTCTTTTAATTATTCTTTTTTCAAACCACTGTAGGAAGTTATGAAACATTTCTAGTTTTCCCACTAATTAATTTGGTGCTTCTTTTTCGGCTTCCGAGTTTCCCTTTTTGTGGGGCTTCAAGCTTCAACTCCTGTCTAAGTACCGAGCCCAGTTTATTACTGTTTCTCAAAGGCAAAAAAAAAAAAAAAAAAATTCAACCAATAGTAATGATCCGATCTTTATCTTCTATCAACTTTTGTTGCTTGCATCCGTTAATGACTATCGAGAATACTCAGGTAGTGAAGATTCAAGGTCCAATATACGGCGAGAGTGTTTTGCTTTATTGGAGTTCTTTCGATCTTCATGACGTGTTATTTCTGGGTGCAATTTTGCAGGTCAGAACTGTTCTAGATATAGGGTGTGGGTTTGGTAGCTTTGGAGCGCACCTTTTCTCAAGGCAGCTTTTAACCATGTGCATCGCGAATTATGAGGCCTCGGGTAGCCAAGTCCAGCTCACACTAGAGAGAGGCATTCCAGCAATGATTGGTTCGTTTGCGTCAAAGCAGCTCCCTTATCCTTACCTTTCCTTCGATATGTTGCATTGTGCCAGATGTGGGATTGAGTGGGAGACAAACGGTATGTACTGATTGACCAAAACTGCTCGAACTGAGATAGTGAATGGAATACATGTTTCTCCTTTTGATAATTAATTCCCACTTGAATTGTTTTATGGTTGAACTAATGTCTCCTAAAGTAAACAACCCTAATCGGAGATCAATTGCTAGTGCTATCATTAACTTGGTGTTTGTTCACTTTGAACCTGTCAAGATTATTATTATTATTTTAGATATTGTATGTTAGTATGCTGATTGCTAAATGTGTCATTTTCAACTTTTGTAGATGGTATTTTCTTGGTTGAAGTTGACAGACTTCTTAGGCCTGGGGGTTATTTTGTCTGGACTTCACTTATGATTACTCATAGATCGCTACGCGACCATGACAACCAAAAGAAGTGGACAGCGATTCATACTTTCGCTGAGAATCTTTGCTGGGAGATGCTGTCACAACAAGATGAGACAGTTGTGTGGAAAAAGACCAGTAAAAAGAAATGTTACAGCTCTAGGTACGCAATGCGCATCCATTTTCTCTTATATCGGTGGTCTTGCATATCGGTTTGGTCATTATAGAAGTATTTGATGCCCTTTCATGTATGTAGAATATTTAATGATTCAATGCTCCAGATTTGCATCAATTTAGTGCAATTCTTTTACAGGAAAGGTGGGCCTGTGGTCTGTGGTAGGAGCCACGATACTGAATCTCCGTACTACCAACCACTAAATCCCTGCATAGCTGGAACTAGAAGTCAGCGTTGGATTCCAATTGAATATCGCACACCTTGGCCTGCTCTTGTCAGATTGAATTCAACAGAACTTGATATACATGGTAATTTTATGGTTCAGAAAGCAGTAGATTTTCCGCCCTCTTTTCACTGTATGCGTTGTCGCTAACATTCTATAGTTTGCAGTATAACGAATGATGTTGTAATCATTAGGCTAAAATGCAGGAAAACCTTCTACAAATATCATAATTTTGTATGGCATCCTTGAAATTTTGATACCTATGTTTTACTCCACCGGCCTATGAGAAAAGTAATAGATATTATCTAACTGAATATGTGAAGAAGGCAAGAGTTCAGAGTATCCGTTCTCCTGCAATTTAGCCTAATTCTTATTTGCAGTCTTCTGTTTTGTCTACTGAAACAAAGTTTCCCTTCATCAGGTGTGTACCCGGAGGACTTTGGTGAGGATGCCGCAAACTGGAACTCGGTCGTTCGCAATTACTGGTCTCTTCTTTCGCCTCTGATATTTTCGGACCACCCAAAGAGACCCGGTGATGAAGACCCTCAACCACCCTTTAACATGCTGAGAAATGTGCTTGACATGAATGCTCGGTTTGGGGGATTTAATGCTGCTTTATTGGATGCTGGAAAATCCGCTTGGGTGATGAATGTTGTGCCCACAAATGGCCCTAATTATCTCCCGCTAATTTTCGACCGAGGGTTTGTTGGTGTCCAGCATGATTGGTATGTATGACTGCTTCTCTCTACTTTGTATATTTTCATGTTAATTTCTGAAGTCTACCAATGATTATCTTGGCTGATTACTTTGTTTTCCCTCAAGCCTGTGAGAAACTAGCTTTCGACAATTCTGCCTAGTGGGACATGACATAATTCTAGTTTTTAAAATTCAAAAATTCAATATATGTTTAATCTATACATATTTTCTTGCTTAAAACTTGAAATCGTATTTAAACATTTAGGCCCTATTTGGATGTCGGAATAATCTATTCCGTATAAGAATTTTCTAGTATGATTGTAAGTAAGGGGTTTGATTTTTGCTCCTTTAAAAGGTTTTGCTATCCATGACTTGGTAAGATAACATATTTTATGTACGAGGTGATTTATCTTATTAAAAAAAAATGACTTAAAGGCTGAATATAGTATCCGATTCTAAACAATTTATCACACTCCTTATCAATCAGCCATACAAATTTTTGAATAAATTAAGGAGATATATTGAATAAGATATTCATGTATCCAAACAGGGCCTTAATATGCGTGATCTTGTAATGTCTGATATTGTTTAAATAGGACTTTAACCTGTTGGAGTGAAACATTTATATTAGGTGTGAAGCGTTTCCGACCTATCCAAGAACATACGATATGGTTCATGCGGAAGGACTGCTGTCTCTTGAAAGGAATCAGAAGCAGAGGTGTTCAATGCTTGACATTTTCTTAGAAGTTGACCGCATTCTACGACCTGAGGTTGGTGACATTATGTTTCATTATCTGAAAGTTATGTTAATTGAAGTTTCTCGCCCGGTATTTTTAAGAGACCTCCCCTATTTTGCACACTGAAAGTCCTAAAGAAATTGCGATATCAGTATATTGGTACACAAGTAGTACCTTAAACAAAATGCCAGTATTTGGAAGCCCGTAGGAAGTCGCGTGAAGGAACAGTGAACCAGTTTTATTTGTCTCTCTTGCAAATATTGCTTTGGCATGAGATTGTTAATAGTAAGTCGGAATATCTGTTTTTGTTTTTCTCAAGGAAGCAATATTATTAAACGAAAGTCCTGCATTTGAAAAGCTATCCTGAATTACAAGGAATTGATATTTTTCCTGCCCTGATTTTTGAAATTATATCCCTACCAAGGTTTCTAGTTCTTGAGTCTATTTGATCAGCTTAGCTTCCCTACTTAAGTAATACAAAAATCATTTGACAATGGGTGGCCGGAATGTGGTTCTGAATCTCCAAAAGCAGAAGCCCTTTTTTTGAGGCTCATCTTGCCAACTTCCATGCGAATTTTTTGGGGATTTTGGAAGCGAAAGCTCTCTTTTTTATAAATATTTTTTTAGAAGCTCCGGCCAAGTCAAACAGGACCACATGCATCCAAATTATATTTGCGATATTTTTTTACCTTTGGTTACTGATTCTGGTGTGTTTTTGCATGCAGGGCTGGGTAATACTTCGTGATACAGCTTCTCTTATAGAAGCTGCTAGATCTACGATTGCGCAGCTCAAATGGGATGCCAGAATGATTGATCTCGACATTAACAGTGATGAGAAGCTCCTAGTCTGTCAGAAGCCCTTTTTCAAGAAGCAGTTATGATACTACCAAAATTTTGTAGCCCAATACGGGATATGATATCTGCTCGTAAGAGATGGTGGTTCAGAACACAAAAATGAGGCGAGAAGAGTACTTTCGGTGAATGTATTATGTACTCCTACGGAACCGCAAGGATTCCGTGGGGTTGTAAGTAGGGCACGTCGGAGAGAGAGTAGTCTACGCTAGGTTTTCCACGTCAAAGCTTACTATTAGAATACAAAGCTTAAGCTGCTAAAGTTATTTTTAAGATGCGAAGAAGCACAAGTAATAAAGAGATGGATGATGCTGCGGTGTACATCGTTCGCGGCCAATGTGGCAGTTGTGGGTAAATTCTTTCTCTTGGTCACATTCTTTGTAGTAGTACTTGCTCCTTTTTGTTTGTACATTTTGTGGTATGTAATACTGCTTATTCCAGGTCATTGCCTGAGACATCAAACAAATTATTTTTAGATAAATGATAAGCCAGCTGATGCATTTCTCACTTTGCTGTTATGGTTATAGCAAAATCTGTCTATTTAGGATATCAGTAATACAGCAGAACATTTCCCAATTCTCTTATAAGTATTTATTCAACTAATTCTAACAAGAATCAGGATGATATAATATAATATCTGAAAACAGTATTTAGATCCAAGAACGGTTTTAATAGTGTTTGATGGATTTATAAATTTTGGGGAAAATTCAAAAGTTTTATTTTGAGAAAAATTCTATGCAAAGGGAAGAATCAGCACCAAAACTTTCTTTTCCTGCAATCAAATATAAATAATGTGAAATAATTTTCTTTAATTATCAAACAAAAGGCCTTTTTGGGAAACTGCTTGCTAAAATGGGTTTTTTTTGGCATTTAGCCCTCTTAAAAAAAAAATTCTACAAATAGTCCCACAAATTTATATTTGCCTATCTCCGTCACGCGAGCACCACGCGAGCGTAGATGACGGTGTAGGTTAAGTTGGACACGGTAAATGATTCACCGTGTTCCATTATTTTTCTACTACGGTATAACGTAATATTTGTAAGTTAGAATTTAAAAAGGACACGGTGAATCATTCACCGTATCCAAACACGGTGAATGATTCACCGTGTTCAACTTAATCTAAAATGTCACGCCCACGTGACGCTCGCGTGGCGGGATAGGACTAATCTTATAAATATAAAATTCGTAAAATTATTTGTGAAATTTTTTTTCTAAGAAGCTAAATGCCAAAAAAGCCCTGCTAAAATACATCCCCAGCAATAGCATTCTCAAACTAGAGAAGTTAAAACTCAAAACGACTCAAAACGCAACCCATTCAAACTCATCAGGGTGCGACCCACGAAGGGTTGTATTCGGATCCGAAACCCAAATAATCCTAAAACGACCACCCACGAGGCCACGACTCCGCTCCTCTTCTCCGTCTCCATTTCTCCCTCCTCCTCCGACGACGAATCCCTAATCTCGCCATCCATGGCGACGGAGCTGATCCCGGTGGTGGACCTCCGCCTCCTCTCTCAGGCGGAGCTCAACACCCTCTCCCACTCGTGCCCCAACGCCTTCGACCTCCGCCGCTGCGACGACGTCGTCGTCCCCAAGATCGACCGCTCCGTCTTCAACGAGAGCGCCGGGAGCCGCAAGCAAACCTACTCCCGCCTCCGCCTCGCCCCTCACAAGCCCTCCCCCTCCTCCTCCTCCTCCTTCAGCGCCGGCGCCGGCGCCACCGCCTCCGCCGCGGGTCAGCGCCCCCGCGGCCTCCTCCCCTCCCACTCCGCCGCCGGCGACGGCGCTGACGAGGACGAAACCGGGCGCCGCGAGAACCAGCAGATCGTCGCCCACCTCCGGCGCCTCTTCGCCCAGGAGGACCCTTCCTTCTCCTCTCCCGCCACCGCCACCGATCCTCCCCAAACCCTAACCCTAGATCCTCCGCCCCACTCTCCCGCTGGGAGAAACCTAGATCCGCTTTCCAATGGGTGTAAGGCGGAGCCGCTCGCGTTGGTTCCGGTGCAGGATAGGGACCGGGAGGTTTTGAATCCCAAAGGCGTGGCGGTGGATCTGGTCGCGTTGGGGGAGAAGGTGGATCCGTTCGGGGAGGAGCTGAGGAGGAGGGCGGAGGGGTCATCGAAAGAGGAGGAGCTTCTTGGATTCCTTAATGGTTTAGATGGGCAATGGGGGAGCCGGCGAAGGAGAAGAAAGATCGTGGACGCTTCCGGGTTTGGAGACCACTTGCCCAAGGGGTGGAAGCTTCTCCTCGGGCTAAAGAGGAAGGAAGGTGTGGCCTGGTTGAATTGCCGCCGATATGTTAGGTTTGCCCTTTTTTTCCTTTGTTTTAAGATTATTGAGTGACTGTTCAATTAGTAATCCAAATCTGATTTCATTAAATTTGAAGTTGTTTTTATAGGGAATTATGTGGATTTGTCTCTTTTCCCTTTTGTGCATTGCATAACTGAGGATCTGAAGTCGAAGAGAATCTTCTTCATTGAAGAGAAATGCAGAAATGTTCTAGTTTTCATGTCCTGACTTTTTTCTGTATAATATTTGAAGATATAAGGTCCTTGATTAAAATCGTATGACTAGATTCATAATGCCCTTGAATGATTCATTTTTTATCTGAAATTAGGAATTAAATAGGTGCTATAAAAGTTGGCAACCTTAAAGCCTCTGGCTTTGCTTCTATGTCTCCTGGACTAAAATATAAGAGAAGAAAAGGAGATCTTTTTGACCTTTAGAGATTCTTAGATGCGTGGTAAAGCTTCTTCGTTCTATTGATATGATGCCTGGGAATTTTGGTGATAATTTCTTGATGTTACTTTTGTCTAACGAATTTTGGTGATAAGTTCTTGGTTTCTCCTTGATATGACTACAATCTGGAATTCATTTCTTTGTACATTAGCCTTCTTAAATAAATTTTAGGCGGCCACGAAAGCCCATCAGTATTTATCTGGATTGATATGCTTAGCAGTTTCTCATAGATATGACCTACATCATTGAAAGAATTTATATTTAAAAATTGTAAGATCTTTGTGATATGAGTATCTATTACTAGTGACAAAGTCATCTTTTTTGTTGTTGACTGTGAAGTAGCTGAAAATAATTCTGTATATTGGTGGTTTTGGATGAACACATATTTTCTTCTTATGCGTCTTTGAAGCTCATGGTAGTGTTTAGAAGGGTCAGGTTCTGATACATTATTACAATTTAGTTGACTAATTGTGGTTGACTGCCTGTTTGATTTCCTTTTTTCCTGTTTTGTGCATATCTATCTTTTCCAGCCCAAATGGTTATCAATTTGTTACCTGTAAAGAAGTTTCTTCATACCTTCTTTCTCTTGTTGGACAACCGAATTCTCTCATCCAAGTTTCTGTTGAAACTGATGGGAGAGCAGCTGGACTTGCTGGATCTGTAAGTTTCACACGCGCAATTTTATTTGATGATTTTTTGGCCTGGCTTGGGATATAACTTCTTTACCCCAAGCAGTTACCTGAAACTAAGCATTGGCTAAGAAATAATCTGGAGCTTTTGCAATGGCAGAAAGCTGAAACCAAGCATTAGCTAAGAAGCAATCTGGAGCTTTTGCAGTGATGGAAAGCTAAAATGAGCTTTTGGGCTCTGAAAGTGGAAACTTAATTTTTGAAGTTTCTGCTACTACTGCAAAGAAAAACTGTAGAGGATATTCTATTGAGAAAAAAAGTTTAGTGCTTCTTCCAATAGATATACTAAAATAATTTTGCAGAAACTCTAGCCAGGCCAAAAAGATCCTTAGGATATTTATGTTCTAGTGTGTTTGATTAGTCGGACATGCAATAGTCTGCAGCAGGTATTTACCAGCAAAATGGTGCCGCAAAGGAAAACCAGACTTTGCCCTCAACTTCCTCTTTGTCTATTGATCATGAGAAGCAAGTGGCTCTTTATTTGGGTGAGAGGAAGGCAGAAGAACTAGGGAAGGGTTATGTATGCAGCGAATGCAAACTAACTTTTATTGATAAAGAGGTATATTTGGAGCACCGGTTGAGATGTCAAGGGACAAGTGCAAAGAGACGCAGGCTCCACAAATCCATTGGAGAAGGTGTCATAGTTAAAGATGGAAAATATGAATGCCAGTTTTGCCACAAGACTTTTAATGAGAGACAGCGCTATAATGGCCATATAGGGGCTCATGTAAGGTACCAAGGACTTAGTGCAGAAGCATTATCAGATGAGGCTTCTACACAAAGAATCATTACCGCATCTCCCTTGAATGTAGCATACAGTGATCCCAAGGAGATGAGTGCTTTGCCTGAAGAGAGTGAAAGAGCAGTAATATCTACTCATAATTGTGTCCAAACTGTTGAGAACTGTGAAGTTGATAAACCTGAAATTTTGGGGGTATCACGCACAAATAAATCTTTTGATAATCAAAAAAGCCTTGAGATAGCTGATAAATCTGGAGAAATTCCTCATGTTGGTGACCAGATAATTTGTCAAGATGTGATGGATAACAAATCTAAGGAGATTTTGCGGAGTAGCAATGTAATGGATAAAGAGTCTAAAGGTTGTGCTGCGATATCATCTGTGCGCTGTTCTAATGTGAGTGCCATAGCAGTGCATAAGTTAGCTGGTGTTTCTCAAGAAGGCCCTACAGGCAAATCTGCTGATATCCAGGTTGTTGTCGGTAATGTGGATTTTAATAAATGTGAAGACGTTGCTAAAATTAGCAATATTGAGGATATGAAATCTCTTGGCAGCCAAAATACTGATTTTGATACAGTTGATTTGAAACCGGAAGAGGTTGATGGAGCTAGGAACCAAGAGGAGATCAAGCTAAACCCGAGCTCGGATACCGTGTACCCTCTTGCAAATAAAGATAATGAAATATGTAAAGATGCGGATAAAGCTGCTCGACTATCTTCCCTTGCTTTGTCTCCTGATGCCATTGGTAATGATAGTGATAAGAATGACTTTAGATCTCAAGATTCAGTAGACATTAATGATGCAATGGTATTCCAACCAAATGGATGCATTAACTATATATCGCCATCTGTCATGGATATCGATAGAGAGAAAACTGATAGCGAACTGGATCTTGCTTCCTCTTCCATGATTCCAGAATTTGGAAACTATGGTAGGGAGCAGTCTGGAGCCCTGGAGAATCATTTCATTGGCTTATCTAGTGATGGACCATGTTACGACACGGAGAAATATAGTACTGATATCTTTACCAGCAATATTACAGGTAACATTCTTGTTGGAATGGATATTCCTATTGCTGAACTTAAAACTGATTTAGCAAATTGCCATGAACTCTTTGAGAAGGATACAGTTTCAAAAGGAACTGCAACTGATACAGTAGATGCCAGCTGCAGTAGTAATCCTTGTTTCAATGGGCATACAAGTGCCATTGATCCTAATGCGGGTTGCACATTTGATATTGATACGAAGGAATCCATGCTTCAAGGGTTGGATAAACCTGATAATGAGCTGGAAAATCGTTTCAATAGCAGCAATGCTGGGTATGAAGAGGCCGGTGCAAGTGCCACTACAGGGATCAATGGTGAAAGAAATTATTTGCAGTTTAATTTGACGGGTCTATCATCATGGACGTATTCTGCTGATGGTATTCCAATCGTCAATATGATCACTCCCCAGGTAAAACCACTTATACGCAAGACGCTCTTATTATAACATTTACTCGAGGTATCATTTTTGCTGGACCTCTAAATGATCCCCATGACTTCTCAGTACCTTTAAGTATGCTGCACTTACTATAAATATCGGCATATATCTCATTCCTCGTAATTTAACTTGCGCTAGCACCATTGTTACATGATATCTCTGTAAGTTTAGCTAATTAACTTTAGCTCTTTGTTTCATTCACGAGTCCAGTTAGTAGCCTCGTAAAAGTAGATTCTTATTTATTTTCAAGCATTGGAAGCAAATTAGCTATCACTTACCTGTAATTTAGACAACAAATATATACTCTTTATTACAGCATATTTATTTATTATTTATTTATTTATCTATTGACAGTGTGAAGATTATCTTGGCGGGATTGGTGAGAAGCAAGAGAACTTGCCTGGTGTTGAAGAATTGAGATTAGGTCCATCCGAACCTTTCGATTTTCTTAACCTGACCAGCCAGAGTTCACTACCTCTAGCTGAGTCTACTCCAGTATTTGGTTATCCGACTCAAGCCGAAAATGGTAGCTGCCCCTCCCTTGAGTTAGGGTGGGATATATCTTCGCCAAAGGTCGTCGGTGGATACCCGTACGCATCAGTGTGTGTTTGGTGCAGCAGGGAGTTTAGCCACTGTGGTGCGAATCCCGACCAACAATCTGATACATTGGGCTTCATCTGCCTGGCTTGTAAAGAAAGGATTTCGGGTCATCTCAATGTGTTACAAAATGGCTCATCTACTTTGCGATAATGTAGAAGTGTATCATAGTATTCTATGATCTATTTAATTTTTAGCATTCGGCGGAGCTTGGATGAATTGCAGTAATTTTGTTTAGGAATGTGAAATTTGACATGTATTACTAACGAGTTCATATGGATTGCTTTGTCAGAAGCATCCACGGACTCTAAATCCTTGCTGCCTTAATTTATGAAAAAGAAGAATTTACTTTTGCGAGTATTTTCTTTTGTTGTCCAGTCGTAGCGTCATCGAATTGTTGTGCTTATTTATTCTTTGCCGTACAACCAGTATCGACTGTTTTGGACAGTTTTCTACAATCTGGGGCAATTTTGTCTTGTGCTGGGGGAATGGAGAGAGAGAGAGAGAGAGAGAGAGAGAGAGATTAAACAGCTTACACAGGCTAACTGAAGAGTAGGTATACATTTTGATCATCAAAACAGCATCGCCTAATCTACAATTGTGAATACTGTCGAGTTGAGTGAGGCATGAATTGCAGATGATTTTTCAATGCAATATTAGCACGAACCAAAAAGAAGGAAAAAAAAAAGAAAAAGAAAAAACATTGTGGTAGGCTGATCTGATTAATCTTATGAATAGATATATAAATCTGACTAAAGCTCTTCGTACAATAATGCTTCAGCTGAAACCAGCCAGAGTTATTTCATAATAAACTACCATAATAATAAACAAAAATAATGCCCTACTTTAATTCAGCTATGTACTGGACCACCTATATTGTAACGCCCCAATAGTCCCACATCGAATTTTATTATAATGCCCCAATAATTTCACATCGGATGGAAAAATAATTATAATCGAATTATAAGAGACCTTGCACCCTAATAATAATAACTTGATTTAAATATTTTGGACCAATGATTTGAATCCAACGAATTTTATTGCTAGCGGGTCGGGTCGTTACATATATTACTGTCATAACCATTATACATTATCTTTTAAGTAATGCTATATATCGAATTTAAACTATGTTCGCTTTCGATAAGTTTTCAATTTATGGGCTATACTTCAAAAGGAGCTTGCGCGATTCCGCGTACCACCGGGTATAGGAGGCCTCCAGGTTAGGCCAATCGGAGTCCGGGAACGAGGCGAAGTGGTGAAGCCAGAGAGCCAAAACCTCCTCCTGCTGCTCCCAACTGAGCTTCTCAATAAGTTCCTCTAACACTCTCACCATCTCTACTTTCTCCCTGCTGCTCAATACGGGAGAATCCGTGCCGTTGCTTGCTCGGCAGAGCAGTGGCAGCCACGACATCAGCATGGCCAGCCGACGATCGGCGATGATCCTCTCCTTCTCTTCTTCCCCTTGCTCACCTTCTTCGAACTGTTTAGAGTTGGCATGCTTGAATAAGAAAACTGCAGAAGAAAAGGCATTGTTTCAGTAATAAATTAAGCAGGCCATTTTCATACTGTAACTGCAGTCATTGAATTTTTCTAGAGCTTCCTCACCATGATAATTTAGCATTACAATGTGATACACGCAATTTTGTGGAAGAAATAGAGAAGATAAAAGTTCTAGATTGATGAAACTAATGTTATCTTCTTCTTTTTTTTCTTTTTTTTTCTTCTGGAAGATACCAATACTTATCAACTATTCTAACTAGCATTAGCACTATCTTTTAGGCTAAATTGCACTTTTGATCTTCAAGCTTTGCTTTGAGTAACACTTTAGTTCCCGATCTTTAATTTATTGCAGTTTTTAATTAAAACTTTCTAAATTATTGTACTTAGGTCTTATAGTTTAGTTTAAACAAATAATAATCTGTCGCTAATATGATAATAATATCGTAGTGCTGTAATTGCTAACGTAAAAATTACTAAAACGTGGCATTTCTATCATATCTGCGAAACATCAATATCCAATCAACTAAATTGAATAATAAAAAAAAAATTAGAATAATTTATAAAATAGAAATAAAAATTTATAATAAATAGAGTTTGAAAATCAAAATCCAATTTCTTTTTTATATGGAGAAGAGAAAATGGGAAGAGATTATACAAAAGGAAAATCTTCTCCCAATCGTGATGTATACGTCAGCATCTCTGCAATATATTACGACCACACGAAATCTAGCAGTGAACATTAGATCCACGTGAGATGGCCTCACCATGGTTTAGAATTTTCTCGAATATTCTAAACCAAACAGCAAATATTCCTACTGACCAACTACAAGTTTGACACGCAAACAACTACAACACAGCAACAGCAGGAAAGCACAAATGCCGTACGCTCTTTACCTGCACTCACGCCCACGACGAAGGTGAGGTACTTTTTCATTAAAAAAAATTAAAATAATTATATGAGTTGGAGACTGACAAAAATTTGGTGGACACCATCTCCAAACTATTAGTTTGGGGAACTATTAGTTTGGGGATGGTGCCAATGGGCGCCGTGTGGCACATCCAACGACGCCCATCCCACCAAAAAAAGAGAAAAAAAAGAGGGGCCGTGCGTTTTAGAGAGAGAGAGAGAGTAGTAGCAAGGGGGAAGGGATGGGTGCTGTGGGACCAAACTACTTAGTTTGGGTAGTTTGGGCACGGTGCCCACCGAATGTTTGTCCGTTGGAGACTATGTCTATGTATGTAAATCAAAGGCCTTCCGTCGTCAAATCACGTCATTTCTTTTTTTTTCAGTACGGAGTTTTAGTTTTTGTGAATATATTATTTTTTTCTCACACTCTCTCTCTCTTTCACATGAGATATATATATTTTGTATCTCTCTCTCATAAAAAGAGATGTACTTAGCTCATTTACATCAATCTCTCTCTCTCACATTAAAACTTTCACCTCTTCCTCTCTCTTCCCTCTCTCTCTACAATATTTTCTTAATTCATCTGGAAAAGTTGGTGATAGTGGTTGAGACCCAACACACACATACAAAGGAATTTCAAAAAAATAAAAAAATTACAAAGAAAGAGAAAGAGTAAAAAAGTGATAAAAGAAGAGAGAGGAAAAATTGGTTTCCTCTCTGTCTTTTTTTTTTTTTATAATTATTTTAAACTGTTTTAGCATTTAGGGCATAATTAAATTTTACATTTTATGGATAAAATTTGTTTCTAAATTTATCTTGATTTGGTGAAAAAAAAAATCTATCCAAATCCTGAGCGACAATGAATCCATCTTCGGGGGCGGCAGCAGAGGGTACGGAAAGAACAACTTGGTAGTGGTGCGCGGCGGATGATTTTTTTTCTTTTGTTCCGAATTATATTGCTAGTTTTGAAAACTGATAAGTTAAAAGAAAGTAATAACTTGCACTATTTTCTTTCCAATTCAAATTATTAATTTGTAAAAAATATTAAGAAGCAAAAATTACAAAACATAAGTACTCTAAGCTTTATAAGCCCTCAATTTTTTTATTAGTGAGAGGAAAAAGAGCCATTTTTTTATTTTATTTTGTCATATTTTTATTTTTAAAAATATTTTATCATCTGGGTTGTGCTTAGATTTGGTAATTTTTTGAGCAACTTTTTTTTAGCCAAATTTATTTTAATTCGGTGAAAAAAGAGTATGTACAAATTTTTCTTTTCTGTTTTTTAATCCCTTTTTTAAAAAAAATTTGAGCATCTGAATGTGCTACTTTATTTATTTTTAATGAAAATCGATAGTTAACTTTAGAGTTAGAATTTACTTTTCTTTTTCTTTTTCTTTTTCCTACTTTTGTTTTCTCTCCTCTCCACTCCTTAGAGTGAAAATGTGTGGAGATCCCTCAACTATAGGTTATTCCAAAATAGACCCTCTGTTTCGTTTTATCATCAAGAGCATTTAAACTATCAATTGCTATTATTTTTTTTATTTTTTTTTCTTTCATCAACGATTTATCGCGATACATAGTAACATTTATTTGTCATGCCTATCTTTATAGAATTCTAATATGTAATTTTTTTCCGAGGAAAAAAAGATTGTTCCGTTCTGAATGCTCAAAAGTAACTTTTGGTGACGGCGGCAACGACGGCGGCGGAAAAAACAATTTGTTAATATTGTGAACAAAAATTACGTTTAAATTTTTCCTTTCGATTTTTTCCTTCTTTGTTTTTAATTACAGTATTTTAAAAGTTCCATATTTAATTTATTCTTCAGTGGATATCTTCGCGTTACTTTTTCTAATCTTTTTTTCTCCTTATCTCTCTATATTTTTTCCGGATAAAATATGTCGATAAGTCATACTATTAATGGGCATTAAGAAAAATACCGAAAAACTATTTTATCATTTATATTTGAATTATAAATAACATTATATCATATTAAATAATCTATTTTATATATTTAGTTATCTTACGTTATTTGATGTTATATATATTTTTATGTTTTTTGATAAATAATTATGTTATTAGCTCCCGACATTATTAACTCCTGCCGTGAAGCGCAGGACATTATACTAGTTTTAATTAAGTTAAGATGTCTCAGCGGATTAAGAAATGATTGTTTAATAAATCGAGTATACTTTAATGGTTCCTAAAACAAAAAGAAGATGCGAATTCGATCATAATATGAGAGTTATTAAAGCTAATATTAAAAGTAATCTAACTGTAATTCTTTACCTGAAACTCGGACCAAGGCCGCCTGGAGGCGCGGCTCCGCGGCGAGGGCTCGGCGGGCGAGAGCGGACGCGGCGCCCCAGAGCGCGACCGCCTCGCCGGCAGCCCCGCACTCCGACATCTTCTGCCCCAGCCACAGCATCTCCGCCGCCAGCTTCTCCGCCGATCCTCCTCCTCCTCCCGCCGCGTACTCCTCCCCCTCCATCGCCGCCGCCCACCACCACCGCCGCACCCTCGATTTCACCGCCCCCACCACCATCTCCACCCCGCCATCCCCCCCTCCCGCTGCCGCCGCCGCCGCCGCGGCGGCGTCGAGGCGCCGCAGCGTGCGAGCGAACGCGTCGGAGAGCGCGGCGCCGTTGAGCTCCCGGAGAATCGCCCCTCCCACGCCGACGCAGGAGAAGCGGAGGTTGTCGTCGAGGAGGCGCTCGGCGAGGGAGCGGACGGCCTCGTACTTGCGGGAGGCGACGGGGAGGCGGGCCACCACGGCGAGCACGTGCGAGAGGGCGCGCGCGGCGGCGGGGGCCGAGGGGGAGGCGCGGGGGATCGGGGCCGAGGGTTTAGGATATAGTTGGGGGGGGAGGAGGAGGAAGAGGAGGGTGAGGAGGGCGCGGAGGAGGAGGAGGAGGGCGCGGCGGATGAGGCGGAGGAGGGATTCGTGCTGCAGGGGGAGTTTAGAGGAGGAGGCGGCGATGGAGGAGAGGAGGGAGACGGCCATGGAGGAGAGGAGGGAGTCGCCGAGTTTTGGTTTTAGGGCTTCTTCGCCGGCCATGGACGGGGGAGGGGGAGTATTGCGGAAGAGTATTGAGGAAGGGGAAGGGGAAATAATTATTTGATTAGTTGGAATCTTGGAACGTCGAGGGGGTAAGCAACGCCGAAGGGGGTTGAGACGGTGGGTCACCTTCTCCCCGGTGCGGTTACCGCGGCGTCTACGGAAATTATCATTCATCTAAAAGGTTTATGTCGTAAACGGCTAATGGGTTGGGATGTCCATACGGATATTCGAAATTTTATTCCAATCTGAATCTGGCCCAAATTTATTTGATGCTAAACGAATATGATTTTAAATATGAATATCAAAAATAAAAATTCGACGGATATAAATTTGAATATGGATTTTGACTGTACCCGATCCGAACCCGATCCAAACCCGAATTTATTTTATACTATGTATAATACTTATATAAATATTTGATGTTATATTTAAATTTGTATTTTAAAGATGTAGATTTAATGTAAATTATTTTGAAATATTAAAAAAATAATAATTGTTTCGGGTTCGGATTTTCGGGTTTGGATTTGGGTTCGAATTTCAAATTTTTGATCGGATTCGGATATGAATTTTTAAAATCCGTCTAATTTTATTTCGGATTCGGATTTCAGGTTTGGAGTCGGGTTCGGATTCGAATTTTTAAAAATCCGCCTCGAATCCGACCGTTGACATCCTTACAAATGGCCCTATGGTAAGGTTTTATGTCGTATATGCGCTATTTTTTAAGGAGCTTGTCCAACAAAATTTTGCATTGGAACAGTTTCACTTTTTTTTTTTTCTTTTTTTTTTCTCCTGTTGTAATCTTGCAACTCTATAATCTAATGGCCTATATCTCTCTCTAGAATCTTATCATTTTTTTATCTTTTATTATTAATTTTTTTAAAAAAATAAAAATTTTAGAAGATAGAATTATTTATTTTTAGATTGAGGGGTGTAATTCTATAACTCTTTTATGGGTTGTAGACTTAGCATTTCTCTTTGCATAAAGAATAGTTATATTGCTCATTGGCAGCAGCTGTATTTGCAACATCTAATATAAACTATCTGATTTGTTACTCCGTGAATTACTGTTAGAGTCATTTTGTGTATAAAATTTTTCTGCGCACGGAATTGCATCATTTGTGCACGATGCAGCGCGTTAACCGACTAATATGCAAATAACAATTTATAAATCTATGAAAAAAGAACTTTTTTATTATTTACTCATCTTCTTCAATAATGTCCATATAGTTTTCGAAAAGGCAATGTTACGACGTCCATAAAATTCTAAATATAACCCATCTGAAAGATTCATTATAATTGTATGGTTTGTATGGCAAGAAAAATAAAATTAAGATTTTTGTTTTCGCTCTATATCAGCTTATATCAGTTTATATATTTATTTTTTAAAATTTTCTGACGTTCTATAGCTGGTTTGAAGACGGGGGGGTGAGTGACAATAACACAGAAATTTAAATATTTTTCTACAAATTCAAAATATCAAGAGAGATAAATGCAAATCACAACACATCCAACAAGATTACCTGCACAGTATTCGTGTTATCTTATCCCGGAAAGTTGTTCCGTAGTGTTCTTTGTGACTTTTGTAATGCTTATGGCATGAGAAATAAACCCCAGATGTATGAATATATGGTAGTTAATTAATAATCAACTGATATTCACTGCAAATGTAACATCATACAAATAATAGAGGAGAAAGCTTTGAAATAACTTTATGATGTATAGAGTTGAGCTAGCATATTATCGGCAGCAATTCAGCAAACAGGTTCTATTGCCATAAATAGAGCCTCCAAATCGATGACCGGCACCGTTGAACATCATCTATACTACGTGAAGTATCTAGAAATTAAATTTAAAATCTTTTCGACATTATTGACTTAATGATTACATGATTGCAAAATTCATAATTTTATTAGTCGATATGAGACATTTTCTAGTTTAACGGTAATCTAAATTAATTGAATTTTTTATTAGAATTTTTTAAAATTATTTAAAATAAAATCTATATTCTTGATCTTAATTACAAGACTCATATCATCACTTTTGAAGGATATTTATTTTTAGCCGTTTATTTTTGTGTTCATTTGATGCACAAGAGAATAATATCGAAAATTATGAAATTTGATTTCTAGATACTTCAAATGATCTAAATTATGTTCAATAGTGTCGACCGTTGTAGCAATGTAGCACGCTACCTGCTTTGTTTATTTCTTTTAGAAATAAAAAAAGCTTGAAATGTGAATCAACTAGGATTCGAACTCAGGAATCTCGGATACCAACCACCGTACTCTTTGCCACTTACCTAGGGACGGTCGATAATGATTCTTAAACTTGTATAGGGTTTTTCTAGGATTTCAATTTTTCAACCCGGTCTGATTTAATATAACGGGCCGGGTAGGTGGGTCGGGCCGGTTATGCTCAGGTCTAGCCCGGATCTATCATCCAGCAAGTATTCAATATGCATATAGTTTAATTTGCAGCTAACTTTTTGTTGAAACTATTGATTTTGTTGGGGTTTAATGTGGTAAACATCTAGATTTTTTTTGTCATAGCTTATTCTTATCACTGTAGCCTCTCTAAAATATGTGATTATATGAAGCATTTAACTTGCATTCAACACAATTACAACGCGATTGAACCGTATATCTATTTTGGACCTAACGACTCAATTCTACAATATACTGGCCTCATTAACGACTCAATATAACATATGGCGGGAAGAAAACAATAGATACTTGAAAATGTCAAAGCTGATTGAAAAATTCTCGTGAGACAAATCACTACAAACACTAGACTTACGCTTAATTTATTCTAATTTTTTTTTAGTCCTTTTGTTTTGTCATTTCAATAAAATTTTGGTACAGGGAATCATCCTCCAAGAAAAGAAAAAAAAAAAGAAGTCAAGGACTCAAACGCAATAGACTCGAACAATTAAGTTACCAAATTGGAATGCATTAGTTTCAATTATCTTGAGAGAAATAAGAATTGAGGGGAAAAAAAAGGCCTTTAAAATTATTCGCATTCAAAGATGCTATAAAATTAGAGATCTTCAGATCCTCTGCATGAAAAGGTGTAGCAGAGATTCGATTGAGACGATGATTTTATGTATAACCAGGTTGTGATCTAAGGGTCATTGCATGGTGTAAATTCTTAGTTTGAAAAGTATTTCGATATATACTGTAATCTGATTAACCTATTTCCTTTTCTAATGACACTATTGGCATTAAATGTTGGGAGTGATTAATCAAAAAGACAAAAATGTGTTTTCACTGGGCTAAGAAGTTAGACTAAATTTTTGGAGACATAAGATCAGGCCCCATGACAAAACTGAAAAGTCCACGATATAAAAGATCATAACATGAGTGACTCAGCAGATTTGAATTAATTTCTACAGCAACCACACAACCGCCTACCGACTTTAAATTGATGATAGGATTATCTTTGTAAGGTAAAAAAGGCAATTGCAAATAATCATTTTAGGATCAAATTAAGTTAACGATCGATCTGGCGGATAGAAATTGACTTCATATGCAATCGACTGTCTAAGCTGACAGCAGACATAATTTCTGACCACAAAATTTAGAAAGAAACATTTGCTGCAATTATTGAACCAAAGTAACTTTCTTCAATAGTACAAGTAGCTTAAAGACACTTTATCATTTTCAGATAATTGATTAATTTGGCCCCAGCAGTTCCCAAACACACATTTAAAGTGATAGGATTCTTATATACATAGGTGGCAACAAAATGTCTAAATCTACTCTAAATTTTGGCCAATTTCAATTGCAAGCCTAGCTAAAATTGATTGATTCCACATTGTACGTAGTTATGAAATTGCTTTTAATGCTTATCTTTGTCAAAAAAACACTTTTTTAACAAGTTGCCGGTAATGCGAAGTTTTATTATATTACTAAATTTTCATTGTTTGTAAAATAGTCACAAAACTTTAATTTTCATTTCAATCGGATCGTTTCATGGAACTCAGTCAAAATTCTAATGGCAACAACCAATGTTGTGTGAATGCGAGAAAGTAATAGTACAGATAATTTACCTGCATACCATGTTCAAACTACTGTAACTTAACTATTATGTCATCTTCAAAACTTAATTAATATGTTTCAAATCTCTTGTTCATATAGTATGACATAATAATTAAAACAACTATCACGTCATTTCTTCTTCTTTTTTTGATTGAAAGATACGTAGCATGTTATCTGTTTCGTTTATTTCTTTTAGAAATAAACTAAGTTAAAAATATGAATCAACTAGGATTCGAACTTGGGACCTCGGATACCAACCAATAAGTCATTTGTCACTTGAGCTAGGGACGGTCGGTATCACGTCATTTCTCTGTTACAAACATTTGCATAGAGTGAGTTCACACATTAATAAACCTCTCCTTTTGATGTATAAAGGGGGGTTACCTATTAATTAATATTGGATGATCAAAAGTCCACACAATAATAAATAATATCATAATTAACATTTGAGTTGTTGATCACCAGTGTGTTCACACGTGGCGTCATCCTTACGTAGGCTCCTCTCTCTCAATTGGATTAATCGTGTAGCACATGGTTTGTGACCTGGTGGAACAGTTGCACTCTCCTGTAGCATTATATATTATTATTGGTGATATGTTTGTTGTGATGGAGTTTGAGTGAAACTAGAAACGAAATAAATAATTTATTATGTTTAAGGACACAATAGATTTTGTTCACGAGTAGAATCAAAGACTAATTACTATATTTTTCTTTAGAGTCTTAATATTTTTAGTTTTCAATAAGAGAATCACTGCATAGTTAGTTAAGATCTTAATGATTGATATTTGAAGTGCTAAATTTAAAATTTAGCACCCTATATATTCAATCGGAGATTTTAAGTTCAAAAGCGTACTTGTTAAAATAGTATCTGATTGTATTGATAGGTCTCCTAAAAAAGTCATGTGATAATCAATACGTGGAGATCACTAATTTATTCGTACACCTCCGAAGAAGAACGAGGATGTTTACAGTACAGTAACGACACTGCATTATTTATACCTAATCAATTATATATTTTTTAAAAAATAAATATAATAAAAATATTTTTTTTGGAAATTATGAAAGGATGGATAAATTTTAGAAAAAAAAATTGATTCCTTGAACACACCACATTATTCTATATGAATATTATAGTTTAGATTTTTTTTTTTTTTTTTTACCTCCAAGCACTTTGGAGCACGCTTGTTTATAGAAAAATGAAGAAAGTAAAGCTCTTTTAGGCACAAATATTCATTTGTATTATTTAGTTTGTCCTAAATTTTAATTTGTTCATAACTCTATTCTCAAAAATCAGTGATTGACTTTGTCCTAGGTGGCGTTGAAATTAAAAAAAAATAGCTGTTGTAATTTTTTTCACTTTCTTATAAGCTAATGTGAAAAATTTGTAGTATAACAAACAAAAAAAAAAGTGCGATAACATTAGTTCCAACATGTCATTGACTTTCTATCAAATAAACAACAACGAAAAAATAATTTTTACTAAATTTTATTTTAATTAAAAATTATATATAACCTAAAAATCAGTTACCGATAAACAAACGGGGCCATGATGGGTGATGTGCAGGCGACACCCAAAGCATTACTTATAGAAAAATACTTTTAGCATCTTATAAAAATTGTATATATATATATATATATATATAGAGAGAGAGAGAGAGAGAGAGAGCGAGCTAGGGTATTATATTTTCCAAAGTATAGAGTTTCTTATATTTTCAAATTATTTTTAATAATAAAATATCTGATTTGATTATTAGTTTCATTAGGCACGATATATGTTAGTAGAATTATTTAAAAACCACATTCACTTTAGATAGTGGATGAATAATATGCTATAGATGATCGATCAATTACTATGCAATACATAATAAATGAATAATATTTACTTCAGATTTTTTGGTCCTTCAATTTATACAAGTACAATTACTAAATAGGACTATAAAAAAAAACTTATAATAACTACTGTAGTACAGTAGCTTCGAATCGATACAATGATACTAGCTTCTGTAGCATTATTAGTCTTTCTTCTTTCTTTTTTTTCTTTTCCAAAAAAAACAGCTCAGAACACCAACCTGACGGACTGGGCATCCATCCGTACGGAGAGAACAGGGTGGAGATAGACTGAGGACTGAAGAGCGCTTGCTTATTTTGTCTACCCGACAGTGCCCCAAATCCGCCGCGTGTGTCAACGCGGCCACCACCCAACCCCAATTTTCTCCCTCGCTCCAACGTGTTCCTCGTGCCCCCCCTATCATCACCAAAATTAAATTAAATGTCAACCTCAATGTCCTCAACCCCTCCTCCTCCTCCTCCTCCTTTCTCTCTCTCTCTCTCTCTCTCTCCTATCATACATGTATATAAAACCCCAGTTAAGCAAATTAATTAGTCCTCAATACGATACAATAGTAATAAGTCCCTTTGTAAAACGATGGCTTTGGGAGCTGAAGCGATGGCCGCGGCGGGGAGCGTGGAGAGGGAAGCAGCGGAGGCGGCGCTCGCGGGATCGGCCCCCGCGGCGGTTTCAATGGGCGGTGAGGGGAAGGAGGTGGTGGACCCGGCCCTGTTCTGGGGCGACGAGGAGAGGGTGAAGAGGGAGTTGGTGGCGTGGGCGAAGGCCGTCGCCTCCATGGCCGTCCACCACGCCGCCTTCGACCTCCAGCGATGCGATTATCATCGTCGTAGATAGAATTTTCTTTTTCTTTTCCTTCCCCTTCTACAGCGGTTTCTGTTTTTGTTGAGGGGGTGTTTTCGGGTACATACGATTTCTTCTTCTTCTTTTTTTTTTTTCTTTTTTTTTTTTCTGTTTGAGGGAGGGGTGGTTGGTTTTCAAGGGGATTCGGTCCCCTTTTTTCCTCCTCCCTTTCTTTTAATCTTTTTCTATTTAATAATTCTCATCTGTAGTTGGCATTGTTTTGTGAGATATAATACAGTTTTAGTATGTTAAACATCATTTTTGGCATCCAATCTTTGGTGGAATTGACGTGATTTCAAGTGGATTGAATTTGGGGATGATTTTTTTTTCCAAAAAAAAAAGAAATTGGAACGTCGTGGTATTAAATTGGCACTGCAGTGCATTATTACCATCTCCAAGTGTATATTCTCAAATTGTAACTTTCCATTAATATACAAATAGAAATACGACTATTTCTAAGGTATATGTGCAATTCATAACTATTAAGGGTCATATATACAAAATATATATTTAACTCAACTATTTAATTAGAATTATTTTTTATAAAGTTGGCAAGTTAGACGATTATAAGGTATTCACGTGTGAAGAATAATATATTCATATTAAAAATAATTTCGGTTGCTGGTTGCTTTACATTTGAAATAGGAGAAAAGAGCACGCTGCTCCTCAACCCGGAATAATACTTTTCCCGTGGACAAATAGCTCGAGAAAATAAAGTATTTACAGCAGCAAATTATGCAGCGTTGGTGACCAATACAACAGCTGTTTACATATAACAAAATTCTCCACCATCACTAAAAAGGAAAATTTTTTAAAAAAAAGAAAATAAAAAAACTGCCGTAAGCAGGTCAGGTTACAAAACCTTGTAAAGTTACTGCATTTGGTTACAGCAGTAAACAGTAGAAGCTATAAAGACGGGTATCGAAAAACACTTGACGACATCATTTCATCTGAAAATTGCACCATATGAGCAATATTTCAGTAATAACTTGCTGCAAAAATTTCTTTGAAAAAACAAGTATTGACACATTCAGTAAAGCAAACACAGTTGATCAAAATTGAGTTTTCCGGCATGAAACTTCATCGTAATATCGAATCCGTAAATACTCAGAAGACGGTCGTGGTATGTGGATTGTTGCCCATTGGCTTCCATCAAAATTGCCTTCCATCGACATACCCATCAAAATCATGCAGTCTGATAATCGCTGCGACATCATCTAATAAGTTTCTGTAATCTTTTCTCCGCCACAAGTGCAGCCTTGTTTTGTGGTTCAAGGGCTAGAGCATGCCTGAAATCTGCAGAACCCAAAGAGAAAAAGGGAACATAAGGAATTAGAAGACATGCTGAGACAAGCTGTGCGTAGCTGTGTGCGCATTTCTTTGTGCGCGCCGCGCGTGAGTGAGAGAGAGAGAGAGAGAGAGTATATCAAAGGACCAATTTGGGTGCAGGAGCACAGAATCTGCACGTTGAATCAAGGATTGCTGTGCTGTAAACTTGTAGCACAACACTGCTGAGCCAAGGTCGACAAAATATGTGTCACTGCACATATGTTGTCAAGACAAGGCACACAGCTGCGTGCACAGCAGATTTAATGGAGACCCTCCCTACAGTGAAACTGTCAAAATCCACGTTCCACCACCTACAGCACCCAAATCTCAAAGCACTATGCGTGGCGGATTTGCCAGTGCGCATGATAATTTTCAGAGACAAGTGACCTCAATTCCTGCGCCCATAACATTTTTGTTCATGTCGGGCTATAGGGACCGCAGGACGCACATGAGCACGAGTCTCAAGAGGGTTGTGGGTCACCTTAAGCTTTGATATTCACTTCATACGAGGTTTCTATTCATGAACTTGGCATACAAAGGTAAAACTAAAGTTTGACCGTAATATCTTACAAAAACATAGTGCTCAGTAAGAAATTTTACGCACCTTGAAGAGCTTCTTTGTAGTACAACAGCATTTCCCGGGCTGTTCCTCGCCTTAGATATGCTTTGACATTCTGATAAACATAGATGCAATATTACTATTTAGCATAATAACAGATAGATGTGCACATATAGTTGATACATTATTCTTACAATAAACATCACACCACTACACACACCAAACCATCCGCGGCACGGAAAGTTCTCCACATACAATTTTAAAGCAGTTTTCATATTTTTCAGGCGTCCAAAGAACAACTACTGTGGAGCATGGTAGAAAAGCACTTTACTAGCAACCTTACAAAGAACACCCAATCTACAAGCGTGCTCTTGATTCTTGCCAGCAATCTTTTCCTGCAAATAAATTTCTCGGGTGTATGCATAATACCAGCTGTTTAACATCTAGGTAAACAATCTCACATCTAGTTTCGTTTACCATTACTGAGCATGTTATTTATGCTGATAATACTCAATGAGATAAGGTACAGAGGAAACAACTAGTAGGACACTGAGAGCATGACCACAAGTTTCTTATTTAACAATTTTTACCTTCTTATCCAACAAAATAGCCTGATTGCAATCTCCTTCAGCTTGCTGAAAGCTGGAAGAGGATTAATGACAGTTATGAACAGATACTTACTCAAAAGAATCTACCAATAAGACGCATCATTAAACAAAATACTGTACCAGCCCAGTTCCAGATATGCAGCTGCCCTATTGCAGTAGTAGGTCGCATTTGTATCATTCAACTTGATAGCTTCAGTATAATAGGTAACAGCCTTGTTCCACTGCTTTCCCTTGAATGCAGCATTTCCCTATCAAGAAATTAAGGACCAAATACTATTTCAGCAGAAAAAATATGACAGATGCTCGTGGTCATTGCCCCCTGCTGAAGCAGATAAATGTGTACTTAAACTCGAATCATAGATAATTTGATTCATCTTGGCAAGTACTACATCTTTAACGTATACTGCATAATTTAAATTTGCACATACATTCTGTTTGGTCCAAATGCCAAAAGGCCAAATAATGTCTAAATTTCAAGGCTCGTGTTGTGTCTTACCATCATATGTAGTCATGATTACAGGCTCATGAAGAGAATGAAATTGATAGCTCGTTCAGTTGCCGATATTCGCGAAAAAGAATTAGAAAAGAAAACAGTTTACAAGAGGATAACATTTATGGTTGAGTTGGATGAAACAAGAAGCAAATGTTACAAGTTACAACCATGGTAACACGATGGAGCAATAAAAATGTGTTTTTGGTGTTTGGTGGGGGGGTGGCGGGGGGGAGGTTTCGGGGAGGAATATAGATGTTCTAACAGAGTTCATATGTAATAAACAAACCTTTTCTTTCAACAATTCTGATGCATCCATGTCCATATTGTTATCTGGTGCCAGAACTGAGTTGGATGCCATGTTGATCTGTTCCTTTATAGAAGCATATATATCCAAAATAGTATCAAGAAGAAATTTATCTGCCCCATGTGCAGCTATAAATGAAATGGAAATTCGGTGCTCATCATGCTTCCCTAACGGAATGGTAGCCTGCAAATTGATATGCAAACCAAGTTATATTAACTCAAGGAAAACAAAATTAAGGGTAAAATGTAAGGATAGTCCATGTACAACCATGGTACTGCGACTTGGTCACTCAAACACTTTAGTCCATGAACTCTCACATGTATTGCACTTAAATTCTTAACTGTCATAGAACAGCTAATTTCTCTTGTAAAGTGACGAATTATACCACTTATAAAATGAACTGCTTATTTCAATTTACTTAAAACAAAATTAAGAATGTTGTTTTATATTAAAACTGATGTTAGATATTTATTTCCCCCCCTAATTTAAGGTTAGTGTATGAAAACTGAGTGTTTGAGTGAGAAGTAGAGGGACAGTCCTAAAACCAATATAGTACAGTGACTATCTATAAATTATAGCAAACATAACTGAAACTTTTAATCCCTCTAGAAGAGTGTTTGCGGTATACATCGTGATTGAAGCATTATAGAGTACCTGACAGCAGCCAGAGACTCCAGCAAGGCTCAACAATGTGTAAAGTCGATCTTCAAACTCTGGAGATATTCTTTGCTTAGAATTTCGCTTCCACGGCAAATCTACCGTCGTTGGAATCACCAAAATTCCTGCATCCTGAAGGAATTATATGATCCAAAGAGAAGTTAAATAAAAGAGTAATAAAAATATTGAAGTGGAACAATTGAATAAATAATAAGCTGAAAGAAGAAAACCTGAACAAGTTACAAATAACCCCCAAAAAAAAAAAAAAAAAAATCTAACACTAACTTAAATCTTGATCAGTAGTAAACATGACATACGAAATCAACTAAAATCAGGATCCTCCTTTTTTTAAGAAATCAACGCAGCAAGAGAACAAATTAAGAAAAAGTACCATACACACAATGAGAAGTTATTCACAACTTAGGAAGTCTTACAGAATACCATTACACCTATATTAGAATGGCAAATTTGTGTCGATATATACTAGTGTAGCTAATAAAACATAAAAATCTTATAGTGGTCACTGGGTGTTCGAGACTATCCAAAATCCTTGGTATTAACACCCACCCCCCCCCCCCACAAAAAAAAAAGAAAAAGAAAGGAGGTGCACAAGAAGTACTATGATCTAAATAATAATTAACAAGACAAGAAAAATCATCAGACAAAGAACCCAAAGATTTTCTCTGTGTAGCTAAATATAGCGACCTTAATTATGTACCAGTAGTACCTTAAGTAGGCTATTAAGTGCGGCTCGTAGCTCAGTCCGAACACTGTACAAGGACTTGATGTTATCATGCATAGAATTCACAGCTGCTAAAATACGAGGAGACATGTCAATACTAATCCTGGGTTTCACCGTGTTAATCCAATCTTCATGATTTGATTTGAATTCATATCTGGGAAAATAATTGCAGTTAGATAAACAGTGACTATGTTTTCCTCATGACGCAGTAACATAATAAGCAGCCTGTTAGCATGAAGTTGGGATAAAAATAATCTGCAATAGTAAGATAAATACCGAAACCCGATCTATTAAGAACTTGGATTGGGTTAACATACTTTACGCCATTAATCAAGATTGAATATAATTTCATGTACGAGAATAGGAATAGAATATAAATAAAATACTTTATGCCATTGGTCAAATAAAAAGGTTTGACCATTCATGCATGAGATTGATAGAGGCTATATTTTGAGAAATCATATCAAATAATTGGTTTTTTTTTCCCTGATACCTAGTAAGATGTTAATAAGAGTTAATAGTCCATCTCGTTGCCATTAAGAATTATATTTCCAGGAGGAAAGTACATCACTCTTCTAAAGATTTGGAGCCAGTAAACCCAAGGAACACTAGGAATAAGAAGCTAGAGATGTGGAACACCGTAAAGATCAGATATATGTAACTAGTCTCAGTCGAAAACACATAATTCTCAACACAAACCTCTGCAATAGCCCCATAACCTTCGAAAGAGCCTGCAGAGCAGATAATCCCTGTTGCATCTTTGTAGAAGGTTCAGAAAAATCTTTTAGACTTGGCACATTTGAGGCAATATATTGACCAATATTCATATGCTTTGCAGGCTGGTCTGCACACAACATATTATGATACACAAATTTCAACAAGGTGTTATATAGTAAAGAGAAAATCTCTCAAAGAACAGGCATGAGATTAACAATTAACATTAACTTCAACCCAACAAACCAATAAAGAAAAGTACAGATTCAACAAGAACATATAACTTACATCCAGATAAAGTTTCGATAGCATTGCTTATAACATGCATAGTCTTCTGTTTTGGAGCCCGTAACAACTGAAAGCAATCATCAGCAAAAATGAACCGCTTTGTTTGTCTAAGCCTCACTGGAGATTCTTGTAACAGTACATACCCAATATCACGTAAAATAGACGGATCTCGAGCAAGCCATCCTAAAACAATGTAAACAGGTATAAAATAGTTATGAAGAATCCTGCAGCATCGGTGTTGATTTCCACAAAAAATTATTCTAAGTAATCTTTAGATATATGTATGAAAGAACAACACATAGCATTTAGGTTGCCCCGGACTGTCCAAGTGCTCAGTTTCTTCAGTAAGGAGGCAAGAATTTTATTGAGGCCAATGTTGATTCAAGGTAAACAAAGCAGAAAAAATATATAGAACAGAAGTCACACATCCAAATGTTTTTCTTATAGTAGTGTTCTACCATAGCAAATAAATTCGGGGTCAACTTGAATTTCTCCCCCAAAGAAGCAGGGGAGATTGAATCACAATTATTATGTGAAAGCTAGCTAAAAGAAAGACACACACACACACACACACACACACACACACACACACAGACCCTGAATGTACCATTAAACAGAAATTGTGATGAGTTAGGATTTCATACCAATAGCATCTAAGCTCTGTGAATTCGCCAAAACTCCAATGGAAGATACAAACCCATGAGAAGGCCTGAAACTGAAGATACCACAAAAAGATGCTGGGACTCTCACACCTCCCACCGTGTCAGCACCTAAAGATAAGCAAAGTACCTTTGAGTGATCAGAAATCATGACACATAAGAAAAAAAAGGTTTAGGAAAGATTAATGATTGTATTCAATAAACAAAACAGAAGCTGTCAATTAGACAACCCATTAGCACAGGAAGGAGATAGTGGAACATAATTATATATTTATATCCAAGATATAAGCAAACTGTTCGTCCAGCACTTTATAACATGCTAACCAGAAAACATGAAAATAAGATGGTAAAAAAAAAGATTCCATGACAGTCGAAAAGTTAAATGGCATTGGTCAAAAATGAGCTCAAATGTTCTTGCTACAATAGTTGCAGTGAGATCATGAGATTTCAACCTGCCGTACTACTATTAAACATACACTTGATAAGCAATGTGCAAACTGATATAGAAGCAAAGTAATTGATTCTCATGCAAAAGACAAATATAATGTCAAGTGAAATGTAACCCCTAATAAGCATTATAAATTGGTTTATCATTAAAATCACAATCTAAAGGGGCAAAATGAAGAGCACAAAGGAAAAAGGTAAGAAATATGGGCAAGCATCTAAACTATTTAAGTAGCATTAGAAGTACAGAAGTACACAATTGAGTTGTTGGGTTTTGTTTTTTTTTTGGGGGGGGGGAGGGGGGGATACAGAACATATGCTTTAAGCTAGCTCAAAAACTTTGGTGCTGTTCACTTCCTTCGAACACAAATACTTAGAGAAAAATGGAAAGTGTGTTTAAATACAAACTGCAGAAGTGTTGGCCTAGAAAGGCGATTAAAATCAACTTGAGAACAGATAGTGTTAATAATTCACATTGAAGGAATCCAGTTCAAAATTTTTGGAGTACCAAGCGCGAAGTCAACAAGTTCAGCAGCAACAGCAACAGCAGCACCACTACATGAACCTCCTGGGATTAATGATGGCAGATCTGGATTGACCGGCATTCCATAGTGCAAGTTTTGTCCTGTGAAACTGGAAAAACAGAAATAAATAGAGACAAATCCTAGGAGTTTTAGGTAAAACATTTACAAACAGAAAGTGCCCAGGAATCAATTTCTGTAATGGACAATGTACGAAATAAGTTTTAGGAATGACATCTTAACATATATTACGCATATATCAATCCAGGAACCAATTCCTTTAACAATGCCATGTTTCAATCAATCTTGCAACCACCTCAACTTCGATCACTCCCATGGCCACCCTACCTTATTTTTTGTTTCCTCTAATACCATGTAAAGGACATTACTGAATTCCACTTGAAACTATATGAAATAACTTCTTGTTCATTTGGTTTAATTGGTAAAACTACACAAAAAAAAAAAAAAAAAAAAAGCCAGTCTACGTGTTAAGACTAATACATGTTAGCACAAGACTATTGATTCTTAATATCGTTTTCCAGTAAAAATCGCATCCATCATATTAACTACTCATTTCATGGCTTCCGAAATGCCAACTCAATTTCCAATGCTCTTTATAAGAACACGCAAGCAAAAACTATTCTTAAACAAGGGTTAATTGTGCTCTGAAGATGTAATGTTCTTCCCTAACTCAACAGAACAATGAGAAATTAAAGGAATTTTCTGAATCAAGATAAATTTATCCGAAATACCGACCCGAAAGCCAATTCATCCATGACAGTCCTCCCCACGCACGCGGCCCCCTGCTTCAGAAGGGCCGCCACCGCCACAGCCGTCCGGGTGGCCGGCTCGTGCGTCCCCCGCCAATCCGGGTTCCCGAACCCGGCGACGTATCCCTTGATCTCGAAACTGCAAATTTCACAAAACCAAGAACCCCACGAAAATCGTTAGCAATCAGGAACCCGAATCTCCGGCCATCGAAAACAAGGTGCCGATCGAAAAGGCGAAATGAGTACTTGTCACTGACGGCGAAGGTGAGGCCGGCGAGGGCGAGGCGCGCGGCGGGCGGAGGCGGCTGGGGGGAGGGGGCGAGCTCGAAGCGCTCGACGAAGGCGCCGAAGCTCTCGACGGGCTTGGACTCTTCGCTCAGGATCCGCCGCCTCCGCCGCGTGGCCTCGGCGAGGACGACGACCCCGGCGACGGTGATCCCCACGACGATCCATACCTTAGGGTTGGAGACATCGATCCTACCCAACCTCAAGTGCTTCGATCGCTCCAGCTTGAAAAGATTAATGGAGAGAGAGAGAGAGAGAGAAGGGGGGAGGGGTGGTTAGGGTTTAAGGGAGGGTTTAAGGCGTGAGGAAGAAGGAAAAGGAAGAGGGAGCTGGTTTTGGTTCGCGGCAGCGGGGGCTCGTGAGGACGCGAGTGTTCTGCACCAGCTGCGTAGTCGCGTTGCCCCAAAGCGGTGTCGTATTTGTTGTTAGGTGGTTCTGGAAGGGTTCCCGCAGGATGACGTGGCGGTAGCTGATTGGCTACCCAAGCCTCATTTTGAGAAACGCAGTAAATTGCGCAATTAAGGGTGCGATTGGATTTAATAAAATTGCGATTCAATTACGAGTAAATTTTATTAAAAAGAAAATTATTAGTTTTATCATTTTTCATAAAAACATTATGAAGATTCAAATAAAAATCGATTATGTCTAATACAAGTGATAAAAAATTTGATAATTATTATCTGATGTCTCAAGTTCCAAGTCTCTACTTAGTTCCAAATTTGAAAATAAATAAATGAACTGGAACGGACGGCCTCGGTTGAGATTCATTAGCATGGCAATCCAAACGTAGCCCAGCTTAAAATCAAACGGACGGTGCCGGTCCGACACGGCCCACATCACACGCCAGTTTGTATGTCCGGACCTATTAACGCTTAGGTCGTGCGTGACAAAAGGTTACACGTCGAAAGAAAATGGGCCGGGCCGAGCCCAAGTAGTTCGAAAAAATCTATGAGCCCAGGTCCAGGGCCCGCCCACTCAGTGATCCTGCAAACGCTTCACTCGAAAATCCCACTTATAATATTAATGCGAGTACAGTTAACTAAGGACTTGATAGTTGGTATCTGAGACTTTAAATTCAAAATTTAATTGTTTTATACTTCTAACTTAGTTTTTCTTCTTCTAAAAATGGAATTATAATCGGTGGTCATATGTTATTGTTAAAAGTTTTAAATGGTGTCTTTGAGTACGTCTACTATCAGATATTATTTCAATCACTTCATTTGAAAGTTACTTTGTTGATCAGATATGTCCTCCAAAATTGTTGAACCATTCATGTCCCTAACTAGCAGATGCTAGTTCATGCAGTCACTCGATTCAGAATGATCGTCCCTGTCAGGGACGGAGCCAGAATTTTAATTCATGGGGGGCCAAAAATACATTATGCAAAATACATTTCAATAGTTGCCATTGGAAGACCCCAGAAAGTTTTTAATTTTTTTCTTTTAAATGAATTTAATTTGTAAAAAATTAAGAAAATATCAAAATATTCAAACTTTAAATAGATTATAGTATTACAGAGTGCTTGTTAATAATAGATGAAATATTTTATGGAACGCTTGTACTTGTTAATAATAGCTAAAAAAATTTATATCTGTATTCAAGTCAATAATAAATTTTGGTACTCTTTTAAGTATTTTTTTTCTATAAAATCAAAATAGTCTTTTTATAGCCTCTTTAGCCTTGGGGGAGGGGGAGGGAGAGAGAGAGAGCTTGAGACTTAGAGCAATTGATTGGTTAAGAGAGAGAGTTTCCTGTTCATGTGTGGTGTGGGAGGAGGCGCGGGCGGCCAGACCATGATGCGTGGCCCACAAGGCAACCGTTTTTTTCAAGAAAATTTTATTTTGGTCCCCAAAGTTTAAAATATTTTAATTTTTTCAATTATTTACTAATGAACTTTCTTGTAATTCTAAAAATCTTGGGGGGGCCATGGCCACTGTCAGCCCCCACATGACTCCATCCCTGACTCCCTGTAATATTCGTAATCGTAGGCGGTGCGCAGGAAATTCACTGAACTGAAAAAGTGATGGTAGGTATTATTTTTATGAAATTATCTTCTTAACCATACAATGTTATGGGCATCTTCATCATTCACAACATTTGAGGGCAGCTTATTCAAAACAACGATAGCTAGAATTTTTGTTTCTATCAATATCAGTTTTGAATTGTATTCGGGGGTTGTGAAATATTCCCACCGCCCTTAAATTTGAAAACTAATCGTCAGCGGTGTGCAGGAAATTTGTTGAACTGAAAAAATGGTGATAGTTATATATTGTTTTTCTCATTAATTATCTTTTTATGCGTACAATGTTATGCGCACAATGTTATGCGCCTCTTCATTATTATTCACAACATTTGAGGGCATCTTATTCAAAGACAACGATAGCTAGCTTGTTTTGTTCTCAGTGAAATTTTTTGTTTCTATCAATATCAGTTTTGAATTGTATTCGGTGTTTGCGGAATATTCCCACCTCCCTTAAATTTGCAAACTAATCAAATGCAAATTTACAAGAAATGGCACTGTTGAAATCATATGCTGCACAAAAATGTATTACATGAACTTTTGCACTCATCGAATAAGCGATTGACGACGAATAATGTTTGACAATATTGCATTGTTAATTTAGCTACGAAAAGGTTTTATATGCGCAAGCTCATCATCAAATATATCAATGTAGTAGAGCTGGATATATACTCTTGCTTACGTAGAGTACTTAATATATATAATCAGGTTGGAAATTAATGGTTTCTAAGGCCTGAAACTTAGCCCTTGTTTTCATACACAGGGAATCAATCCTCCACAAAATGTGGTCATAATCTTTGTTTCAATCACACGAGTGTTCGATTAGCGCTGACTTGTTCATATCTTAGAATAGATCGAGTTGATTTTTGTTTGCGTACGTAGTTTACAATCCATGGATACAATTAGCTACATACATATAGAAATTACTATATTTTTAAGTTGGATATACTACTTAATTGAGCATCTCTTGGCCTCTTCTTAATATTTCTTACTAATTTTTTGTGCTATTGTGCGGGGAAAGGACAACATGGTAATATAAAAAAGTACGTGGATCGTATTTTGGAACTGCAAACAAGGACAATTCCCTTCTTTTAAGGGCTAATTGACCATACTAAACTCCACCTAACAAGGTTTACTATGAAAATTTTAGAACATCCATGAAGTTACTAGATTAGCAATTTTAAATAGTTTTGCTGAGAGCTAGATCCCATCTCATAGCAATAGGAGAAATAATTAAGCATGGCTTTTATATAGTAAAAAGTGAGACTCATGCTCTTTAATTGTTGTTGGATATTATTTTTAGATGATGAAAAATAGATAAGGGCGATTATTACATTCGAGTCGACGAATGTCGAACGCCGAGCGCAACAATGTCAAGGTGACAACAAATCAAACATGGAGAAGAACGGGCTTAATCACTCATGCATATATCTGCATCAAGCTGTCAAGTTTAATGGGTTAGTTAATTACTTAGCCAAATGTTTTACCTGATGTATATTAGGTTAAGTGGGCCTGCGGTACGTAGTAGTTACTAGAACAGAGAAAATTAATAGATTTATTAGCTCGCAGACGCAGTAGTGTACGAATAACATAATCTGCTTTACCAAGTGAGCATGCCAAACATCGGCAATCCTAAGAAGTTGGGCATAACGGTTGGGAAAACGAAGCATACGGGAGTAATTTATTGACAAAATATACATGTTGTTGTATGTTCTACGACTTTTCTTCTCTCCTTATGTCATCTTTTGTAATTGCGACAAATTTTGTTTTTGTGAATCCTATGCATGGAAGAGCTTGCGATTTATCGGGATATTTTTTAGCATCATGTTATTAAAACTTATTGGATCATTTTTAGACTATGTTCCTCCGTGCTTTCGATCTCTTCTTCTGCTCCTTTCGACGTTGTATGATTGAAAACTTAATTATGCCCTTCTTTTTCATATATACAACAACATAGGTCGAAACCCTACGAGGTAACTAACTTGCAATTATTGATCTACTCTACTAGTTATTGTCACTGTAGTTAAATTCAATTTTGCTTCTGCTTATTAGTGTCTGTATCATAATCATAATCGTAACATAATAATGATGAATTAGTTAGTACTCGCGACATGACCTGTGATTTGGACAGTGGAGGAGTCAAGTCACAACCACTATGGTTTTGAAGGTTCAACTCACCATAAATGAAAGCATTAATATCTTTCCCTGTTCTTTTCGTTGAAATGGTAAAGATATGATGAAATTAGCATTAGATTTCCAAGGCCCCACCTCTAATATAATATTTATTAACAGTTGCAGGAACAGTGAGTTTAGAAGGATTGTTGGCTCGAAAATAGCGACTTGGATACAATTGAGCCACGTGCACACTAGAGCAGTGCTACACGTACACATGTTATGTTAGTGTAAATTTTATACTTTAATTTTTCAAAAATCTAAATTTATTCATCCCATCAACTTACAAATTCAAACGAAAAATTTTAAACTTCTGAATAATAGGGTGTAAAATATAGATCCTATATATAATAGAGTGTACAGGTAGCATTATTTTAACTGCTCTTTTTTTTTCCCTCTCATATCAATTTACTTCATATGAACTTTTCAGCTATTTATACTTGAGGAAAATATTTGAAATAATGTACTTTGAAGATAACATTCTTCGCAAGTGAAGGCCTTGATCGATATGTGTCTTGATTCTCAGTAGTGAAGGCCTTGATCGATATTCAGGCAAGGGACTTGGGGGACGACGTACGCTTGCAGGCCTGGGATAGGTGGACGGATAGAACGGATAGCAACGGAATAAGGCCATCGAATCATAGACTAACCGGGCTAGTAGCTTGCTGGTGGATCATCTGGAAGGTCAGGAACGGAGTCATCTTTAGAAAGACACAGGCTGACCCATTCAGCGCAGTTATTAAGATTAAAGAAGAGGTGAACCTCTGGGATCAATTCATCGCCGCTGCCGCCGATTGATTTTTGATTTTTGATTTTTGATTTTTGATTTTTGATTTTTGATTTTTCACGCTCCTTAAGAGACCTCCGTTGTCTCACCCCTGTAGCCTAATTCATCATTCCAATGAATGAAGCGGGTAGTACGCTATCTTTTTCTCAAAAAAAAAACATTCTTCGCAAGTGGAGAAATTTATTTTTTTTCTTTTTTCTTCGGATAATGAACTCTTATGTTCCCATGCGTATACTTCATTTATGTTAGATTGCATGTATTATAAGATATAATGAACTGAAAACATTAACGACATGTCGTGTTTCAAATTAGAGAGGCAATAATATTAGAAACCCAATTCACAAGGAAATAACTTGTTTAATTTAGGCTAGTGACAATAGTCTCCCTATCGCTAACATTGGTGACATAAGAGAGAGACTCACTACTAGTGGTCAGAAATTTATTTAAGCAATATTTTCCTGCATTAAAGTGGCCCATTCAAGAAGGAAACCTACGTATGATAAGTAATCCCTCAAAAAAAAAATATCAGTGTAGTCTTTAAGATTAGTGAAAGAGTGTTAGCCATCAAATATTTGTCCAATATGGGGCATATTATATTTATCTTATTGCTTAGCTTGTTGTAGACACCAAATGATGCAACCCCACGAGAAAAAGGAGACATGCAAAAGAGAGGACGAGGTGAAAAAGAAAAGAAAAGAAAAGAAAAGGGGAACAACCCTTTTGGTTTTCTTTTCCTCTAGCTTTGACTCTTTGTAGCAATTGATGCCACCTCGCTTTTAGGTTCCTATGCCCCTGTAGTTTAATTAGGTGATCTTCGAATTTTTTTAAAATTTTCTTTTCCTTTAGACCATTAATACAAGTTGAGGGTGTATTAGATTCTTTATGGTACAATAGAAGTGCAATTTTAAGGTGTAGGTGGGCTATCCCCTGTTTGCAGGACACTATGACTTCACAAAAGGAAATCCTTTTGGCCCTTAATGCTAGCTATATCTCTATATAGACTACTACTTATGTATGATTAATCAGAGACCATCATATCATATATATATATATATCAGCACATCAATAACTCATAAAGATAATATTTTAAAGACCTGTTCAAAAGGCAAGCCCGGTTGTCTATAAATGAAATGCTTCTGATACCTGTTATATATGGTCAACTCCTTGTATCTGCTGATGTGCTGGTTTGTACTGTACAGACTAATTAATCTGCATATGTTTAGCACATTAATATATTATAGTACATTAATTAGTAGCTTATGAGGACAAAGTTATGGCTTTAACTTTTAACCTAGAATAGTTGCCAAAGATATGTGATATTTTATGTTTAGATTGTGAATAGGGAGAAAGTTCGTCAGCAAAGGGAAAACGTCTCCATTGAAGCCAATGTTGGAGGAAGGTGGTGGAGATTTTTGGGTGTTGGCTACACCAACTCCCTTGCTAACTCCGCCACATTGCGATAAAAATGAGTGTCACCATCTGCTTGTCTCCATCTTGTCCGCACGTTGCCATTATTATTGATCATGATGGAGCTGATTTTACTATCATCAATGATGATTTTGTTAAAAGAAAGGAAAAAAAACACACACAATGAATCTTTGATGCAGGTAAATATAGCTTTTTTTTTTCGGTTCCACTGTAATTTTGGAGATTTTTTCTAGAGTAAAACTGGAGATTGGAATCCTAATTGTGTTTGCATGCCTACTCTCGACGAGAAATTTAACTTTATCAAAAGAAAAGGTGAAATTTAAGACTAATTTTCTCATTAAAAAAAAGAAACTTATAAGTTTTCAGTCGTTGGATGATGGGATATGCGGTTAGGATGATATTGATTCCCGGTTAGAATGATAGTGGTCCCCTAAGATTGAGTGGGTGGTTGGTTGAATAGTATGATCTAACGGGTGGACATGGTCAATAGGATAGATCTAACGGTCAAAAACTTATGAATACAAAAGGGCCTATATTCATAAGAGTATAGTAGCCGGACTCTATATATATATAATATAGAATTGGGCTGGAATACTATTAATAGTATTTGGCCTTTTTTGCTATCGACTTTTTAACCCGTGGATGAAAAATTGTAGGGTTAGAATGATAGTGGTCCCCTCGGATTTAGTAGTGGTCCCCCTAAGGTTGAGTGAGTGGTTAGTTGAATAGTATGATTTAAAAAATAAAATTGATCAAAGTGTAAATCTAACAGCTAAAAATCGATAGCAAAAGAGGCCAAATACTATTAATAGTATTCCAGCTCAACTCAATATATATATATATATATATATATAGGGTAGGGCTACTATACTCTTATGAGTATAGGACCCTTCGTACTCATAAGTCGTTTTCGATGATGGAGCTTCCGAATCGACGATCCACACCGTTAAATATGATCTAGAGTATTTAAAACTTCTAGAAAATAAATTTCGTAATTTTTCGAAATCGTTATAAAGTCCATCAAGTGGGCATAAAATGAACGGTCAAAATTGAACGACGTCCTAAAAATGGATGATCAGATTCTTCAATTTAATATCCGAGTTATTGATCTTTATCTACATAGTAAATAGAATTTTCTATCAAAAATTCAACAGATTTCGATTCTTTTACACCGTTAAACGAGCAAATATCCCATACCGGCCGTTCAAAATTGTCTACTTTGAGATCTTTTGATCATAGGGCAAATGATGTCAAAAAATTATGAAATTTAATTTCTAGAAGTTTTAAATGCTCTAGATAATATTTAACGGTATGGATCGTCGATTCGAAAGCTCCATCATCGAGAAAAATTTATGAGTACGAATGCGATCATACTCATAAGAGTATAGTAGCCGGATATATATATATATATATATATATATATATATATATTACACTCGATACATTCAAGAGTGGGAATAATTTTTCTAATTTTTAGTATTCAAAAATAAGTTATGATGAGATTAATGTGATTAAGTTGACTTCCGAATGGATAAAGTGTAGTGCAACCTATTTATTTCATTTCATTAATTAAACCACCACCACCATCAATTCACCATTCTCCTTTTATCATGGCCACTTAATTGAAGGACCACCACCCTTCCATCTCTTGATGAGAGTGATCATTGCTCAGTAATTGTCAATGATTGATAACTAATAAAACTATTAATTTTAAAAAAGAACATTTAGTATAATTCAAAACAAATTACTCAAATAAAAATTAATTAGGTATTTATTTGGTATTGAGCAAGCAGGTCATAGAAAATATATTCTAATTGACTCATTAAAATATACGCAACGTGTGATATTATTTATAAAAATAAATTGACTGTTCTATCGCTCTTTCTTACCGCACGTAACGCAATCTCCCGTAGATCGAATATCTATCAGAGGATCTATTTCACAAATTGCCTATATATATATATATATGCTTACTCCCACCATTTCCTAAGAAGGTGCAACTTGTTTGCGCAATGTGGGGCCTCTCACTTAGTTTGAATCTTCGTATCTCCCATAATCAGTTCCCATGTCATGACTTATTTGTATGCTATACAGGATACATTTTACTCTACACGAAGAAAGGAAATCCCTACCTACTCTTCAAAATACCACACTACTGGGGATTCTCTAACAACTCTACTTAATTACAATTAACTCCACTTACTTTCCTAGTTGCACACATCATACCATGGACCTAAACGGCTAAACCTGGTAGAGTCAAAGGGCAAAGTATTGGACTGAGACCCTCACCTTATTAGGTTTGGATTGGGTTATATATATTTGGGATCAGGTTGTATCCTGGTCAGTGAAAAAAATAATTTTCTAACAGATATATATACATATATATTAGCGAATTAATTACTACGTACACAAAATTAATGCATGGTTATGAAAAACGTACTTGTATAATATACACAGTTATATATATAAACGATTTTTTCGTATGAACTCCCAATATTTTCTCTTGTGCTTTTACCATGTACTATGCTTGCCTCTCCATTTGCAAGTAGAAAATTAATTGTACGCTACGACATGTACAATAGTGTATTTTGTTCCAAAGAGTATATTAGCTAGAGATTCTTAATTAAAGAGATAATATTATATGGAGTTGAGCTGGAATGCTATCAATAGCAAACGGGCTCCATTGCCACCCGTTTGTTTTTTATGATGGAGCCTCCAAATCGACGATCGGCACCGTTGAACATGATCTATACCACTTGAAGTATCTAGAAACTAAATTTCAAATCTTTTCGACATCATTGGCCTAATGATCAAGGAATTTCAAAATTTATAGTTTTAATGGTCAATATGAGATGTTTTCTCGTTTAACGGTGTAAAGATATCCAAATCATTTGAATTTTGGTTAGAAATTTTTTTAAACTATTTAAAACAAGATCTATACTCTTGATCTTGATTACAAGACTCCTATCATCACTTTTTAAAGGATATTCATTTTCAGTCGTTTATTTTTGTGTCCACTTGATGGACAAGAGAACAATATCGAAAAAATATTAAATTTGATTTCTAGATGCTTTATGTGGTATAGATCATATTCAACGATGCCGATCGTCGATTTAGGAGCTTCTTCATCGAAAATAAATGGGTGGCAACGGAGCCCGTTTGCTACTAATAACATTCTAGCTCAACTCATATTATGTGATATTCGAGTCCGGCTACTATACTTTTATGATTATGATTCGGTATGGGGTGTTTTCTATTTTAATGGTGTGGGAGAATTAGTATCAATTGAGTTTTTAATAGAAAATTTTATTTACTATTTAGATCAAAATCAATAATTCTGATTTTGAATTGAAAATTCTAATTTTCTAATTTTAGAAGGTCCTTCAATTTTAACTGTTCATTTTATACCTACTTGATGGACTATATTATAATTTTTTTTTAAAAATAGAAATTTAGTTTCTAGGTACGTTCTTCAAATGCATGCTCTAAATCATGTTAACCATATGGATCATCAATTCAGAAACTCTATTATCAAAAACAACTTATGAGTACGAAGGTCTCGGTACTCATAAGAGTATAGTAGCATTATTCATGAAAATATATATTTAATTGCAACTGATACTTTCTTTCTATATATGTGGTCTATATGAGAGTAGAGATTCTGAATTTAAATTTCACAGCGCTCCTAATCTTATTTAATTTTCTTCGACTTTTCTCATTAATTCAAATCCACATTTCGAACCCATCAAAAAGTTTCGAGCCCAGACGTAAAACGAAGTGTACGTTGAATGTAAATACTAAACACAACGTTCTCTGATAATTTAACCTATTGAAGATAAATAATTAATTATTTCAAATTATTTGCATATATTCATAACGTCTAATAATCTTCGACTGCATCTATCATTATCTTCATATATAATCTCCACATCTGAAAATTTATGTTGTCATAGCCTTCATCAGTGTGACTGTGTTGAATTTTTTTTTTCTTTCCCCATAGTAAAAGCTAAGAGGAAAAGGTACACTACTTGAGAAATTTACCAGGAAACTTCAAGTTTCTTGAAATGTTCTAAGTTCGCATTAGTTCAAAAGCAAACGACTTGATTAAACAATAACGTTCAATTTGATTTGAATATCGATTGAAAACTTCGTAAGGTGTTAATTTTTCCTTTATTCTATTTCCTTTAAAAATTATATATAGGGGGAAGGGGGAGAAGGTGAGAGGTGACGAGAGCGATCCTTGCTTTCGCTACGTTGCGTGCATGGGGAGGCTTCGTCGCGACCCCACGTCGCCTGGCACGTGGGAACGCCACGTGCCATCCAGTTTAGTTTAATTAATGATTAATTAATTAATTAATGCCTAATAATTTGCTCAAATTGTACTACGTAGTGTCTCCATTTCATTTTCAGATGGGAGTAGGACAACAAGATCGAGATGCATTGCTATATATGGCGCAGTTGAATATAAATATTAGAAAATATTACTTTTTGATAGTTTAAATTTTTGAAAAAAATAATAATTATATATTTTTATGTTATATTATTGAAGAATAGAGTTACTATACTTTCGGAAGTATAAGAGAGTTGGTGTTTCCAACTCTTTGGTCTTGGATCAATTCTTTTGATCATTTTTGACATTTGGATTAATATTATTACCCTAGGGGGACCGCTCAATTCTAGAGAGACCACTCAACCCTAAGGGAGACCGCTATCATCGATCCCGACCATACAATTCTTAATCCAAGGGTCAAAAAGTCGGAAGCACCAACTTCCTTATGCTTTCGAAAGTATAGTAGCTCTATACATTATTTAACATGGTATCAAAACAGAATGTTTTGAGTTTAAATTTTATCTTGCCCCAGAAGTTTAAACTTTTAGAGATGAACTTTTGTCTCATGCACATCTTTGAATTCATGCACAGATGTAAATATGAATCAAAATGTAGCTTTCAAATTATTTCTTTCTAACTCCATTCATATTTATCAGAAGTGGCTAGCAATATCGATCATTAACATGCACACATTACCGAAAAAAAATAGTTTTAACAACGTGAAATAAATACATTGCATGTGCACCCTAATTTAAGGGAAAGAATCCCATCAATAAAACTCAATAATATGAGAGACAGAGAGAAAGTTATGATAATAAGATGGTTAAGTAATTTATAAGTCCATGAATAGAACTAACTAGCTCGTATTATTAATTCTTCTTTTCTATTTGATATTAATTTTATATATTTTATTGCGCTTCTTATAAACATCACTTTTGTGTTAATTACCAATTGGCAAGTTTGTATAATTTAGGTCTGAATTAAGCCGCACAAGCTCATCATTTTATAGTGGTCAAACTGTAAGTTGGTGATCAACATATATTTTTCTTAGTTAATTTTCAATATTAACTAATTTCAATCTTATATATTAACACATGACCCCGTAAATATTAATTAATTTCGAGCTTATTAACACATGACCTCATAAAATTGCACCATATAAAGGCTTCCATATAATTAATTCTCATCAGTAGCTCGAGTTATATATAACCAATTAATTCATGCCATTCTTTTCCATTGTACATTTTAATTCAAAAAAAAAAAAAAAAGTATATACTCCTTTGCATCCATGCCCCACGCTAGGTCACGTGCCATGCTGCAGCTAGCACGTGTGAGTGGCCAATCTTTTTAATTACGTCATTACGTGCATTAGAATTAAGACACCAAGTGTATAAATAACCAACCAGTGTTATGGTGGGGTGGCCATGTGAAATAATAAACCAGAGAGAGAGAGAGAGAGAGTTAGAGAGAGAGTAGTAGTAGTAGTAGTAGTTAACAGTTCTCACCTTCTCCCTTCCCCTTCCTTCCTACCTGCAACTAAGGGTTTCCACTCCCCCAACCACCATTAACTCCATGGGGAGATCTCCATGTTGTGATGAGAATGGCCTCAAGAAGGGGCCATGGACTCCTGAGGAGGATCAGAAGCTGGTCCAATACATAGAAGCTCATGGCCATGGAAGTTGGAGAGCTCTCCCCAAGCTTGCTGGTACCTCCCTCTCTCTCTCTCTCTCTCTCTCTCTCTTTCTATTGTATGAAACAATAATCTAATTAATGAATGGTGTTCTTTTTATATTTTTCTTCCTCCTATGTATAGGACTCAACAGGTGTGGAAAGAGTTGCAGGCTAAGATGGACCAACTACTTGAGGCCTGATATCAAGAGAGGCAAGTTCTCACCAGAGGAGGAGCAAACCATCCTCAGCCTCCATTCAATCCTTGGCAACAAGTATGGAGAGATCCTTTCTTTACCGGTGCAAAAATTAATATTTTGACAGAGCAGATATATTAAATTTAGTTAGTGTTCACGTGATAAGCTTGAGCAGGCTTACTTTATGTAATTGATCATTTGTTAATAACAATTCCTACTTTCTTTGCATTCCTGATTTGGGTCAATTAATGATCTGGTTTAAATATGCTGATCGACTTCTACATAGGTGGTCGGCGATTGCAAAGCACCTCAACGGTCGAACCGACAATGAGATCAAGAACTTCTGGAACACCCACCTCAAGAAGAAGCTGATCCAGATGGGCTTCGACCCGATGACCCACAGGCCCAGGACCGACTTCTTCGCCGCGCTACCGCAGCTCCTCGCGCTCGTCAAGCTCCGCGAGCTCGTGGACCAACAGCCGTGGGCCGACCACTCTGCCCGCCTCCAGGCGGAGGCGGCCCAGGCCGCCAAGCTCCAGTACTTGCAACAACTCCTCCAGTCGGCAACCGTAGCCACCGCCACCGCCGCCGCCACAAGCACTAGTGACCTTGATCAACCCATGAGCCTCTTGGGCTCCCCACACATGGCTTCTTTTCCCTCCTCACTAGTGCCTTCTCCAACTACTACTACTACTACTACCACTCTTTTCCAGAACATGAGCCAAATCCCAGATATTCAGATTCCATGCTCCTTCGACTTTGATGATCAGGAGCCCATGGGCAATATTGAGGGAAATTGTGGTTCTGACAATTACAGTGAACAATATTATGGGCAGGGAGAGAATAGCATGACCCCAAGAACAGTGTTGCTGTCACAATCCTCTCTCCCTCCCCTCACTGATATTTCCATCTCCAACCCTGGAGATGCTTGCAGCACCTCCAGCTGTGGCGGGAGCAGCACCCCTCCCATCTCTTGGCCTGATCAGCTCTTGCTTGATGATTTCATGGCTGAGTTTTCCAATTAGTTTTCCTCTTTTCCCCCACTTTTTTTTTTTTTTTTTTTTCTCTTTCTATCTTTGGTTTTAATTAGAATACTATGAACTCTACTGTGTGGTTTCTTTTTCTTTTCTTTTTTGCTTTTTTTTTTTTTTTTTTTTTTCCTTCTGCCTCTTTATTTTTTTCCTTTGCCCCCCCCACTAGCTAGGTTGTGAGTTTGAGTTGAGTGTTATAGGTATACCATGCATGGTGCACCAATGCATGCAAGCTCTTTATACGTACGTACACTTACACACTTCGTTTGTACACAAATATTATAGTTGCTCTACATGTGTATGTACATATATTTATGTATGGCTTGGATTTTGGTTCCCTCTGCTTCTTCATTAATTATCTTCTATTGGTTATGTAAGTTCCTTTTAGTTTAATTAGCTAGGTGCCTATCTATATATAATCAATATTAATAACCTATGTACGTGGACAATGTTGAATAGTATGAAACCGGTTTCTGTTCTCAGACTTTGCTGATGAGTAGAAGATCTTCTAATGATTTGCCCACCTCATTCGATCTGTATCTCGGCACCTATGTAATCTAATGTAAACTTTATCAAAATACATAATTTCCCTTCTTCTTTTTTTTGTTTTGGCAGTTTTTTACTCAAGGTGGGTAGAGCTATTTTAGTTTAGTTTTACAAAGACAAGCTTGATTGTATGCAAGGATTGAATATAATTAACATTTCGGTGAAAGTAATATGAAAAATACCAAGTTGATACACAATCCATTTTGGGTCGTAATCTATACAATCCTTCATTCTATTATTTTGAAACGAAGAGTATAAGATTATTGTGATATTTAGGGTGATGATGTTATGTTATAATATTAATATAACTAAAAGATGGCCGTAGAGGTAGATATTGCACTGCTAAAGTAATGGTAGTAGTAGAGAAGATTAAAATAAAAAAGAATTAATAATAGTAGAGAGTCCCCTAATTAAGGGAGGTTTCTTCTAGAAATTAATGATTAGCTTAGCTGTACTGATATATAGAATAATGCAGCAGAGAAGAAACATAGCTATAGCCATCCCAGGCAGTTAGAGAGTTGACCTTTAGCTGTCATGTCAAAGTGGGACAGGGAACAAGTAGCAATGATAGGAAAGAAATTAAGCAAATAATTAAACCATAAACTTTTAATTATGTCCCTCTCAACATGTAATAGAGTCAATGCTTCATAGACTTTAAAATTTACTTCATATAATATATTGCTCATGAGTTAATATTCTTTTGTGTCGAATAATTAATACTGGAATAAGTTTGATAGTTAAAATTGAGAAACTTAGATCAATCACTAGCCATTATACGTATAAAATTTACTCATTAATCTTATTTTGAAGTAATATTATGGGGGGTAGATATATAATGCGTTGCTCATATATATATATATATATATATATATATATATATATATATATATATATATATATAGACAATGAAATCAATCAAAATCCCACTCAAGCATCATGTTGGTTATATATAAAAAGTGGTTATGTATAAAAATGATACGTCGACATCTCTCCTTGTCGGGGAGAAAACCTATTACTAATTGAACAATTAATCTCAGTATTTAATAGGAGCCATGCATGACCTCGTTAATTTCTCGGCGAGCAGGTGAGTTGATGCATGCCTTTTCCCACAAGGAATTGAATACCAAGAACCAAATTAAGAGAACCCAATTGAAACCCAAAGTATTAGGCCCGAGCCATCACATGGTGACATGTGTCCCCAAACCTTAATATTTTCTAATTATGGATATGGATATTGGGTGAAGCATTTATCAATGGGGGTGTTTTGTGTGTAAAAAAGGTGGTTTAATTTGCAGTGGGGGTTGGTTATGGTAGCCAAGGAAATGTGAAAGGCACATATCAATGAAAAGGAAACTTCATTACCTAATCCTTTGCTTAATATGTTGGATACCACATGAAGTATCCTATGTCACTGGGGAAATTATAAAACTTTTCATCAACTTTATCACCTCACAAAGTTTTGTCGAAATTCGCAAATTTTGTTAGAATTAATGGAAAAGGCATAACAATAGATTTCCACCCGAGTAATTTTTTAAGACCTTCATTCGGTATTGAGAGTTATCTAGTGCTATTGGGTCAAAAGGAGCCGAGAGAAAAGAATATTGAGAAATGCTTCTGTATTATATGGTGAACAGCATTTTGGTCTACATAATTTGATATTTTTTTATAAAAACAAACAAAAAATTCTTTTTATTGTATTTTCTTTCCGTATGTAATACACTTTTTTCACGATCCCAAATGAAGCTCAAATACATCGTGGCCAAAGAGAATAACCTACTTATTACACCAAAAAAGAAAGAAAAAAAGAAAAAACCCCACTATGCATTAATAAATCATATGATAGATCTGCCCCCAGTGTATAGAGTTGCATCAATAACGAAATTATTAAAAGGAAGCGACAAAAAGATAATAATTCAAGAACCCACATTAATTTGTAAACATCTAAATTGGCAATAACTTGTTGCAAAGTTTATTTGGGACAACACTCTTTAAAAGAGAGAAAAGTGTTCAACTTGTCACAAAAGAGTATACTACTGAAGAAATCGGAAACTTGTCTACCACATAAATGTTTCTGCTGGCTCAGCAAATGACCCACAGTGCAATTCAATACAGAGTTGAGATGCGTTGCTCATCTTTATGAAAATGCGTGGATCTTAACATTGTTGGTGAGATTTTTACTATACTATATTATATATTATATTGTATTATATATATATATATATATATTTTTTTTTTTTTAAGTCCAAAACTTTACCCACCAAGCATGCCTTAGAAGTGTATCGACTATTGAAATTGTAAATTTTGTTTGATTGAGAACTTTCAGTCTACAATGCAACAGTGTAATCAAATATCTGAATTGAAATACCACATTCGGTCTTTAAGATTTTTTTTTTTCAGAATAAGATAAATCACCTTGTGGATAAAACATGATATCCTATCAACAAATGGATGTCAAATAAATCACCTTGTGGATAAACATGATATCCTAACAAAAAATGAATGTCGACACCTTTCAATCAACAAAATCAAAAACTCCTTACTTTCAATTACATAAAAAAATTTAAACATCAACTAGTTATCCTTGGGTAGTTTATTCCAACATCCTAACAAGTCCTAAGTAACTATCTGGCCTGCTTTTACGTCTAATTGAGTTTGACACACTACCTTATGTCCATGTCCAGCTCTGTTAACACTCCGAATTCACTTCAAATAAACCTTAATTGCAGCATCTGCCACATCACATCGACTCTCTCTCTTGGTTTGCAACTTATGATTGATTACAATTTTCTGAATTCATGTGGGTTGGAAAGATCTCAATTCAAGCTGGGCTTGCAAAATTATTATTTAAAACGTAATTTGAGGTATCAACTCAAGCCGGCTTGCGAAGTTATTACTTCACCATAATTTAGGTTTATATGTACTCAGGCAGCTAAGACTAGTTCAGTGTACAATCCAGTAAATTTTATTTTTTAATGCTCTATCAATCTTTTTATTTTCCCCCACACATCACAAGTTTAAAGTGCAGCTAGAAGCTAGAACATAACACTAGATGATGCCTAACCATGCAGACATGCTGCCATACTAAGATTGGAAGAGATAAATAAATTACGTGGCACTATCTCAAATAGATTAGCCAAATACAAAGCCAAGAAACTGGAAAATGTTATAAAATGGAACAACAAACTCATGTTTCGAATCCTCGATGCTGTGAACGAAACATAACTTAGATTGAGGGCCAAATGGAGAATCCATCTTTTATATCATATAGCCTTTATTTGTAAATAAAATTCTGAGAAGTTGAGAATATACGACCTGATTGACCAAAAAACACAATGGTGGAAAATGCCGTCAACATATTGCTTGAAGAATCCATTGAAAGTTTTAGACTTCCAATGACATGTTCGACCCAAATCTCTCCATTCAGGGTTCTATCTCAATTTGGCAAGAGCTTTGGTAGCCGAGTAAAATGTGTTTGTGTTATTTTAGATCCGGAGAATTAGGTACTCCATTTAGCAACGTTCTTTTTCTCTTCTTTGATATCAATAACAACATCAGAGATTGGATTTGGTTTGCTTTCCTGCCGAAATTTGTAGCTTGGATTCTGCTTCGATCCTAGCTTCAGTCTCAGGAGAAGTGAATTTGCCATCACGCCTACTGAACTAAAACCCATTAGAGCTCCAGCTATTGACGGTGTCAGTATCGTGCCAGTTACAGGTAGCAGTATTCCAGCAGCTATTGGAAGTCCAACCTGCAGAGAGTTTGAGACCATTGTCAGCAATGTTTGTGTGCCAAAGTGTTAAAAAAGGAATCTACATGTTAGTGTGATTCTTTGCAGTTACAGGGTCTGAATGATTTATCATTTTCTTACCATAGAACAACTGATTTTATATATTTTAGAACTATCAGTTTTATACTCTCCTGAAGCTTGGTTAATGAAATATGGACGAAACAAATAATACTTTCAAGCTCATTAGGTGGTTTTATGTTTAGTTCAAATAGCCAGTCGGAATATCTAGATGCTCTTTTAGCATTTAGAACCACAGATGAAGTACCCGAAAGAGAAGTATGTTAGAGCGAAAGTGAACATACAATATTATATGCAAACGCCCACCAAAGATTTTGCTTCACAGTCTTCATGGTCTCTTTGCTCAACTCTAAAGCATCAACCAACTGCATTAAAGCATTGAGATTTGTCAGCATACAGTTACATGAAATAGAATAAAACAGTTGTTAGTGCAACTATAAATTCCGACAGCACAAATTATCCTTCATGACAAAACAAAGGCCAATGTCACTACAAGACAAAGCAAGATGAAAGAGAAACCAAAACCATCCATGAAAAATACTGTTACAGAATTTAATGAAAAGTAGATGTATAACATTTATTACCTGTGATAATCTGTTTCCCATAAGCACCACAGAAGATACATCACTGGCTGCACCAACGCCTTCCCCCATAGCAATTCCAACATCTGATGAAGCTAATGCAGCAGCATCATTAATGCCATCACCAACCATCGCAACCACCTTTTGATCTCCTTGAAGTTTAGAAATGAATTTCTTCTTCTCATAAGGCTTGACTCCAGCAATAACCTATATGTTTTTTCAAATTTTTACATAGCAGTGACATTATCAGTTTTGGATAGCACATATATCGGAATCTTGATTTGATATGCTAATGAACATGCTGAACATTAATATGAATACTAAACAACAGCCAATAGGTAATATTACAAATTGAAAGCAATAGCTATAAATTTTAAGAATTATCAACATGACAATTTTATGTTAGTAATTGTCTTTATGACTCCAAAGAGGGAAATAAATAATAATCAACATATATAGAGCTTTCTTACCTTGTCTTTTTGGATACCAACCATAGCTGCTGCATGCTCAGCAGTACTTTCTTTATCTCCAGATAACATGTATGTACTAATTCCTTTCTTTGATAATGTTTCAATTACCTGTTGGGCATCTTCCCTAAGTTTATCCTCAAAGTATATTAAACCAGATAATATGCCATCAATTCCCACAAATACAACTGACTGATTATCAGCTTCGGCATTTGGAAATGGATTGTGAACAACACCATGCCTGCAGAAGAAGTATTTGCATCACAGCCAAGAAAGCAAATAATTAACTTTGGATCGACATGCCAGTATAATTCTTAATACTATAGCACACTGACTGGATGTCCCGATGTGCAAAAAATTATAGATCACGTAAATGACCTACTGCTGATGGAATACAGTAGAAGAAGATAAAGCGAACGAGGATAAAAAATAGCGAGATGTTGTTTTGAGCATCATGAAAGAATAGGAAAAAGAGAGAAAATATTATTCCGCAAAGGTAAGGAAAAAAAAGGGTGTAAATGGTGTACTTTCTAAGCCAGCTCAATGTTCCAACAGCAACCTCCTTCTGTTCAATGACTGCCACAGCACCAGACCCAGGTTCCTCCCTAAAGGTTCCATCTTTCACCTATCCCGAGATACATGATAAGAATGACAAAAAAAAATTATACAGAATAAATAAGACATCAATGTACGAATAAAGCATCATAAACATCGCTATAGTAGAAACCAAGAACATATAATACACGCGCATTGTGAAATAGCGATTCATGTGGTCCAGTGCTTGTATGGATCGTCTCTCTGCTTTGGTCATGGCCAAAAACAAAATGTAGTGTATACTATAACATAGTATTTTAGATTTAGACTCAAACTTGTCCATTCCTGACAGTTTCCAAAAGCATGAATGTATGAGTAAAAGACATGATCCAAAAGTTTCCTGGCTGAAAACATTTGTTTCTGTGGTAATAATTTCACATTATCAACAATATCCTATTCATGGTAACCTAGTTATACAAGAGAGTAATTTAGTCACGTGTTTTTATTTTTTTCCCCCCTTTTTTCTTGTTTCAGAGAGAAGAATGTGATCTGGTAAAATGACAGCAAAAATCAACAAAAAATGCTAGGTAGAGGTAAATCTTAACAAAATGTTTACAGCAGATAAACAAAACTTTGTAGCAAGCATAGAGAGAGGGAAAAAAAGAAGAAGCAATTTGGTGCTTTCGATTTGCTAAGGAGATGCTGTATTACTGACACCAAAAAGACTCTAAGAAACATCTAGAAATTGTATAATGGCCAATATGTAGCCCAAGATAGAGTTGAATCGAGAATAAGTATTCATGCAGTGAACCAATTTGTAGAACATAGAGACCTATTAGATGCCCAACTTTTCAGTATAAAGAAAAATCCTCCAAACTTGTTCAGGATCAAGTTGAAATACCTTCATATTGGCACTATTGGCCACACGAGCAGCTTCCACTATAGCTTTCCCAAGTGGGTGATTTGTATAGGATTCAACACCAGCAGCTAAAGCCAAAATATCAACTTCTGTCAATCTGTGATTCAAAGTATTCCTTCAGAAAAATATTGTTCTATCATAAAACAAGCTTTGTAACAAAAGTATTCTCCTAAAGCATATTAGTATCACAAAACAGAAAAACAAAGGAAAGGCAACTACTCAGTGGAGATATAATCATGAATAGTTTTGAACTACAAAAACATAAAGCCCCTCTACAACCTCATCTAATGTTAGTATGCCCCCAACGGAGAGCACAAGACCTTAAACCACCAGTTGCCTGTGCCTTAAATTAATTTGTCTGTGCCTTAAATTTATTTGTAATAATCCCCAAAGTCCTTTTACTTGCTGACAGTTAAAGATTTAGGATAATATAGATTGAGCAAAGAACATTTCTGCAAAAAAAACTTCACACAGATTGTTTATATATGCCACAGGACTAATATGATGCTTAGCAAAGTATTCGTTTTCTAAAAAAGTTACCAATAAAATTCATTAGCGAAATTGACGCTAAAGTCATGAATATAAATAAATAAATGCTAATCACTTAACTTTGAACTTTGATCATCCTCAGAATGAGAAACCATAACTTGGGTCACAACAGGCCTTCCAGTTGTTAAAGTCCCTGTTTTGTCAAACACAATGGTGTCAACTTCTGCAAGTTTCTCCAAGACGTTTCCGCCACGTAAAAGCAGCCCTTTGGTTGCTCCTAGTGAAGTTCCAACCTGGCAAACAATGAAGGATAAAAAATGCTAATCTTGAAGGAAGGTTTTGAGCAGGGTGGGGTTCCGTACCAGAACAGCAGTAGGTGTGGCTAGCCCGAGTGCACAAGGACATGCAACAACCTGCATTTGTACATACAAATATAAGATTTCGGGTGGCAGGGGAAAGGTTTGTAGCAATCTAATAAATATAACATTCCACCCCAACTAAAAGGTGGAAAGAAGGGATAGGAGGGGGCAGCCTGGTACGGCTTAAGACAAAAATATCGTGGGAGCTGAAAGAATGTAAATGGTTTATCATATGCTAGTGTTGGAAGACCATGAGTTATTTATTGTAAAAACATTTTATTTAACCTATGCCAGAGCACTCTGCTGGCACAGCTTAACAAACTTAAAATATTTTTTGCTTTCATGTCAACCATTGTTTCCAACTACACAGCTTGCAAAGGCTTAAAGGTCATATCTACTTCTTCTATGTTAAAGCAAGATGTACAGGTTAGTCTTAATAACTCTGTTGTAGTAGCTAACTATTCATAACTAGAAAACCAATCCTTACTACCGGTGGAATTCTTCACCAATCCATTTCCACAACTTGTACAGAGCCTTACATAATCTACTACAGATACTTTGTGTAGTCCTATCTCCCATCACACAAGAAAGTAAAGATAGATAGGTGGCAACATAATCTATGATTGACAGCGTAAATATATGTTTCTTAACAGTGTTTGTGTGTTACAGATACTTTGGAAAATGAAAAGGCATATCTAAGTAAAGATTAGAAGCCATAAAAGAGTGTGATTATCTTTTGGAATTGTATGCATATAATAATCATCATACGAGGACACTGCAGGAGAGCTGCAAAGCCAGAGACATTGAACTTCCTCGTTGTATAGCAGCTGGTACAAGTTGTGAACCAAACAAATTCCAAAACATAAAAGTGGCGGCAGAGAGTGCCATGACTCCATACGTAAAATGTCCAGCAACCTATAATGTTCCACAATACAATATATATCAGATAAATATATATTGATGCAACTATGCAATTCTAAGGGTAACAAATGGGCGAAAGACTAGCTTAAAGCTCAATAAGGATGAATAATTCATAAAAAAATGTTACATATCTACTTTTAGATGACAACTTAACCACCTATCCTCACTCATTTAACACGAATTTCTAAGCATTGTATTATTCAATATTTGTTAACCTGTAAAATCTAAAATTTATGTCAGATAAATGCCCTGCTTCAAGCAAGAGGGTTTTATCAAACAGAAAGTACCCCAAATGACAATAGACGACATAATTCAAAACTTCAAACTTTATGCAGCTCAAATATAGAAAACAATAATTTGCGAGAAGAAAGGTGCATATTTTGTTAAAGGCGTTCATAATGAGAAACAATACGATTGCACAAGTTCTACCTTCATAATTAAACCAAAAGATTAGAAACTAAGGCACATTTTGTTTTAATTGTAATAAATCATTTAGAATCAAAATGTTACTCTATTGCTTTAGGTCAAAACTGAAGCAGAATGAAGAGATGCTCAGACCTTGTCAGCTAATCGCTGCACAGGGGCTTCCCTTGTTTGTGCTTCTTCTACTAAGCGAAATATGTCTGCCATTACAGTTTCGCCACCAGGTCTTCTTACTTCAACTGTAAGGTTACCATTTAAATTAATGCTTCCTGCTGTCACCTCAGCCTGGATATAAAATAGATATCCTAGTTTAATTGAGGAATTAATGTACAGCAACAAAGGCTATTGAAAATTGGTAACAAAGAAAAATGGAAGGATGAAAGACCATTATACCCCAGGTAGTTTTGTCACTGGCATAGCTTCCCCAGTTAAACTTGACTCATCAACTGTGCTTTTTCCAGCTTTGACAACTCCATCTGCTGGAACACGGTCCTAGGTGGTTCAAGATTGACTAAGGATATATTACTGAACTAAAAGGAGACTCACGAAGTTTAATGTTTAAACCAACTATCAATGACAAAATAGTATTATACTACTATCTGAGCCTTATAAACAAGGTCATGGCCAGAATGCAAAATTAGAAGGGGCCAAGCAACATAAAGCTCTATGTTCAAATATGGCCAGAATGCAAAATTAAAAGGGGCCAAGCAACATAGAGCTCTATGTTCAAATAAAATTTCAAGTTCTTAACTCTTCCCCAACCCACCCAACCCCCCCACTCACACACACGCACACAAATGCACAATGTAGTTCCGCCCATGGTAAATACAAAATAAGTTGTCATTAATATAAATTGTTGATCACTAGCATGGTGGAAAATAAAAACGGATATCAAAATCTAAAAACAAGAAGTCGGTGCTGGGCATGATTCGTATCTTGGGCCCACGATTGGTATCTTCAGAAGTAGAAAATAGCAAAACAAGCATATGAAAGGCAGACCACTTACTCCTGGTAGCACAATGATACGGTCCCCAATAGCAAGGCTATTACAGGGAACCTCAACGAATGATGATGATTGATCAGGATCATTATCAACAACAAGGCGTGCTTTTTTTGGTAGAACATTAAGAAGCCCTGTCATGTCACTGGTTGCTTTTAGCTTTGCTCTTTGTTCAAGATTCTTTCCTAGCAGGACAAATGCTATTAACATTATTGGTTCCTCAAAAAATGTCTTCCATCCCTGCATTATTATCACATGATATTTACAGAAACTTTAGTACCTGCAGACAGGCCATTTAGTTGACACAACTAGAAAGGTAATAACCCATATTAAGACCATAATACACATCATTTATGGCAAATAGCAATGGTGGAAATCCTACAAAATGAACTTAAATCCTTCAGCCAGGGAAGAATTGAGACGCACCAGTGATGGGACTAAGGCTGCAACCGAACTGACTGCAAAAGATGACAAAGCACCTAAACCAACTAAAGTATTCATGTTTGGGGATCCTTTAAACAGGCTCTTCAGCCCATCAGATATAAGTTTCCGACCAGGGCCTATAAATGTAAATAGTGAGAGTGAAAAGTGAAATCCGGTAGAATGAAGTGCATGCATAAATGAAGGGGCATTAGCTCCAAAAAAATGGGAGGCATGTCCTAGCACGCATACAGCACATAGCGCCCACGAGACAGCAAGTTCTCGACCTAGAGAAGAATTGAATAACATAGGATTAGCCCAGAGTTCATCAGTTAATACAGAAATTGACTGTAAAACCCAAAAAAGGAGTTACATAAAAAGCAATAGAGTCAAAAAATCAGAATAGAGCAAAGTGAAACAATTGATTTTTGTTTTTGCAAGTAAGTTCTAAAAAAGCCTACCGCTCTCTTTCAACAATTTGAGCTTTTCATCCATCTTTCTTTCAAAGACCGAGTACAAGTTCTCTTTTGCAGAATCTGCAAGCGTCCAAACCCGGGCACATGTTTAGTATATGTTAAAACAAAGCTTATAATCAGCTAGATGAATTTCTAGAAAGGTCTTTAAGAGGTTTATCGCCCAAGACCAACAAATTGATATGGCACCTTGTTTAACACAATATTATACCTCGAAAGTTGGATTTGAAACCGCATGCGGTCAAATGATCAGCAAGTTTCTCCCCCAAATGCTGTTTCCAATTATCTGTATCTTTGGCATCGGGAGCAGCCCATATGACTGCTGTCTCAGTTGCAAGGTTGACACTTGCAGAGGTTACCTGAGGCTGCAGATACGAATGCCGTAAGATATGAACACTTAAAAGACATAACTATTAGCAAATAAAACAGTATAATCACACCAGAAACAAACACCAGATTTGGAGTTTCAAAATGATCAACACTTTTATGATTTTGTGCGTAGAATGAACGTGTATCAAATAAGAAATCATAGAACACGATTGCAGCTTCCAGATATTTTATGAATTGCTATTAAACATACCGCATTTGATTACAAAAGTGTTGCGAGATCTTACCAGGCTCTCCAGAATGCGTTTCACGCTCGCGGCGCATCCCCCGCAAGACATGCCCTGAATAATCATTACAATAACTCCATTTAACTGAATAATTTGTAGGAAAAAAAAAATCGTAAAAGTGTCCCAAAGCTCATGTGATCTGGATTAAACTTACTCCAACATCGAGAATTATAACATCCGACCGCGGAGACGCGGCTTCTTCGGCCACCACGCCTACGGCGCTCGCGCCCCTCCCTCCTCCTCCCGATCCGTCGCCTCCTCCGCCTCCGCCGCCGCCGCCCCCAGGGGGGCCGGACGAGGCGGACAAGGCGCCGGAGATGCTCGCCAATCCCCTCGACAGCGGCGCCGAGGGTTTCGGCGAGCTCCAAAGCACACTCCCGGCGAAGGAGAGCAGGAAAAGCTCCCTCGACCACCGGGAATCGGCGGGGTTACTCCCGAAGCATCTGGCCCCTCCGGCGAGGATCCTCGCCGGAGCCGGGGGGAGAGAGCGCGGGAGGCGGCGGAGGCGGAGGCGGAGGCGGAGGGAGGGTTTTGGGGAGAGCTTTAGGGTTTTGGAGAGGGCGACGAGGGGAATGGTGGGGAGGATGGGGGACTCCATCGTCTTCTCCTCTCTCGTGTAGAGAGCGCGGTTTTGCGGATTACGCAGCGACGGCGAGGCGGGAGGAAGTGTTAGTTCGGAAAGCGGGGGTAGGTACCGGCGGTGGAAAGTGATCTAACTACGCACGCTTCGTTCTTTCTGGGGAAAGAGCAATGCTGCTTGCTTTGTAAATTCGAAATTAGAGTATAAATTTTATATATATTTTATCTCAAAATTTAAAAAAACTAATTTGAAATTATTTAGTATTTTAAAAAATTATTAATAAGTTTGTTGTAAAAATATTGATCATTAGAGAAAGATTTTTTTTTTACATACAAATTTACTAATTTTACAATTTTGTAAAAGTGAACTATTTTTTAAAAAAAAATTGTATATTATGTGCAATTTTTTTAAAAATGACCGAGCAATGCCCATAAATTTAATCCCGAGTTGAGGCTGTACATTACTGCATTCACATGTGTCGCGACACTTGTGGCGGCGAGTATTTAACCATTTTGCCTCTCATCAGCTGCGGGTTAATCTCGACCATTCATATTTAACTCTACTGAGGATGGACGGCGAGATCTTGACTAAAACAGTGGGCAATCCTCGTTAAAGTATTGATATACCATTTGTCCCCATTCTTTTTTTATTTTTCAATTGAATCTCTTTTTTTATTATTAATTAAGTCTCCCATCTTCATAATTTATTGTTATTAAAGTCTTATCTATTATCTATTATCTATTATCTATTATCTATTAATCTATTAATCTATTATCTATTATCTATTATCTATTATCTATTAATCTATTAATCTATCTATTAATCTATATGAATTTCTAATATTTTTGCCACATGGCAATTGCTCCTTCACCCTCACTAGCCCCTCTTTTGAACCGAACCGCTCCTCTAACCGAACCGCTCCTCCTTTCTCTTACTTGCCTCTTCTCTTAATCGAACCGTTTTTCTAACTTCTGCACCGAATCGCCGAACCGCTTTTTTGCTCTCTTACTTATCTATATAATTTTGTAATTTTTGACAGAATTCAATATGGACTTTCAATATCTTTAAGTAATAGAAGAAAATGATGACGAGGCTGAGGAAAAAAAGAAAATTGATGAAAAAAAAGAATAGAGAAAAGAAAAAGAAAAGGCAGAATAAAAAGAAAAGATAAAAAAGAATAAGAACATTCTGAGGAGGAAAAATGAAGAAGAACAAGTGGAAGGAGAGAAAGACGAGGAAAAGAAGGAAGGGAAAAAAAAAAAAAAAAAATTATAAAGAAAAAGAAGAAAAGTCAAAAGGACTTTACCGAGAGAGTATTTTTTCTTTCAAAATTCAATCAAATTTAAGTGATCGCTTGCTAATTTTGTTAAACATAACAAATTACGGCGACAAGATCTAATTAATTGTGAAAATTGAAAACTCTTTTTTTAGAGAAAGACAGTATACTACTCGCTTTATATTTTCTTTTAGTAATAAACTTAACTTAATATGTAAAATAATGAGGTTTTGAATTTGAGACCTTAAATACTAATCATCTAGCCATTTTTCGCTTGCACTAGAAATAATTGAAATGAAAATTGAAAACACAATTGACCGAAAAAAACGTTAGAAACCTAATGAAAAAATAAAATGTTGGAAGTTAACAACATTCCAAATTAGATTTTTTTTTTCCTCTTATTCTGTAGTTTGTAAAGAATATTATATTACTGTCATTTTCACAACAAGTCTTTTGGATAAAATAATTTTTTTTTCAGAAATATAAATTAAGCTTAATTACACTATATTACAATGTACTTTACAGATTTTTTTTTTCTTTTATACTGTACTATTTTTTTTAAAGCATCACTCAACTTTTTTTTTCTTTAATTTCTACACTATAAACAATAAATCTATAATTATACAAAAGCTATTAAAAAATACTGACTAAAAGTGGCGTAGCATATATTCAACTTTTTTTGACATAAAAATTTAAATATATAAAATTTAAATATAATAATTAAAAATAATCTTATAAATGGATATTTATTGTATATTTTTTTTACTATTTAACAAGTGTCTTTTACTAAAGTTGTTAGATTTTATCTAAAATAATATACTTGTTAACAGTAATATACAAATCGGCGAGAAAAAAATAATATGACAAAAAATAAAAAGAAATTTAAAATACAATATAGAGAATAATAAAATATAATAATATAATGGTATTTAAAAAAAATATACAATATAGCTAATGAAAATATAATTAAAATAAAGTATAATAGAATGTAATTAAGACCTATAAATTAATGGCTAAATTACAGAAAATTTTATGTAAATACCCGTTTTTTTATTTTTCTTTCCTAATTTTTAAAAATCTATATTTTACCCCCTCAATATTTCAAGTTGTTGCATTTGGCCCCTCTCTATCAGGATTTCATCACTATTCCGTCCACTTATTATAATTTATACCAAAAATATCATTCAAAATGACAGAAATATATTAATTTTTTTTATAAAAAAATAAAAATAATTTGATCATTTTGCCCCCTCCATTAACACTGTACCCTCGTAAAAATGTTTTTGAAATTTTTTTCTTTTGAGAGAAAGGTAGCACGCTATTCGCTTCGTTTATTTTTTAAAAAAATAAACTTAGCTGAAAATGTGAATCAACTAGGGTTCGAACTCAGGACCTCGGGTACCAACCACCCAGCCCTTTTCCACTTGCGTTAAAAAATAAACTTAGCTGAAAATGTGAATCAACTAGGGTTCGAACTCAGGACCTCGGGTACCAACCACCCAGTCCTTTTCCACTTGCGTTAGGAACGGTCGGTCTGAAATTTTAAGAGTGCAAAATATAGATTTTTAAAAATTATAGAGAAAAAATAAAAAAATAAATATTTATAGAAAATTTTTCTGTAATTTAGTCTAAATTAATTTATGTATCTGGTGTACCACCTCCGGAGGGAGAAAAAAAATAAAAAAAAAAAAATATACACCAAAAATAATAAAAAAATAGACACATGAGAGACGTGGGGAAAAAGAAAAAGGGTTTAAAAAAAAGTTAGGAAAGCCACGGAAAGGGAGGTCGGCGCAAATTGTCTCGCCGACCAACCCAATCAAGTCTCTTTCTTTCCTCACCCCCGTTCTCTTTTTCGTTTTCTTTTTAATCCCCCGTACTCGTCACACAAACCACTATCCCTTTCTCCTTCCTCTTCCCCCTCCCCACCTCCGATAATTTATATTTTTTTTCCTTATTATCGGAAGTAGGAATCTCCGGGATCTAGGGTTTCTCCTCCCTTCCCCTTTGTTCTCCTCCTCCTTTGTTCCGTTCCTCGGGTCCTTTCTTCTTCTTCTTCTCCTCCTCTTTTCGAGGAATCCATCGAGCTATGAAGTCCATGGTGGAGCCCACGGCGGCGGCGGCGGCGGCGGCAGCGGCGGCGGAGGAGGCCGATAAGGAGAAGAAGAGGCGGCGCCGTCAGAATCGCCGTCCCAAGCAGGGCGTCGCCGGAGTTCAAGGTAGATTCGTGATTCTAGGGTTTAGGGTTAGGTATTTCGTGTGGCTGTGTGAGGGTCGATTGTGATGAGACACTTCTTCGGAGGGTTTTGTAGGCGGGGCTTGTAGTTCGGTGGATTTATCTTGTGGTGGTCAATCGTCGACGGCGCCGAGGGTTGCGTTTAACTCGCTCCCCTCGATGCGCGTCAGCGAGGACGGTGATGGCGGCGGGGTAGCGCCGGCGAGCCAATCGGACGGTGGGGAGATCTCCCGATCGTGCCCCTTGCCGATCTCGTCTTCGCCCGCGGAGGCAGCGAATTCGAAGGTAGCTGCAAGGAAGCATTTTGCTCCGCACTGGCCCGGCCAGGCCGTAGAGGAGGCAATCAAGGTGCATTAACATCATCGTCATCACAGTTCTGATTAGTAGTTTTCCATGATCTGTTTAAAGCAGAACGTTTATTTGAACGATTAACTCTAATAAGAAATTATGTTGTTTTTTCTTTTGCTTGCAGAAGGGGAATGCGTTTGAAGCGAAGTTTCGTGTGAATCCTCATAATCGTGTTGAGGTTAGGGATTATAGCTTGATAATGATATAATTTAGAAGCACTTTTAGTCCAAAATTCCTTCTTTTAATGTAAAATGTTTGAATTGTGGATGCCGGTCATATTTCTCATGTTTTCCTCATGTTGCAGGCGTACTGCACCATTGAGGGTCTACCTGTGGACATTCTCGTTAGTGGGGCTAATGCCCAGAATAGAGCGGTACGTGGGATTCAAATGAGCTGAAAGATGGATTGCTATCTAATCTGAATGTGTATGGAAAAAGTGAAACAATCTCTGAATGCATACAACGAAAACGAAACAATCTGCATTTAACTATCTGCATGATATGAACCAACAATATGTATGATTGTTTACAAAGTTCCAGACACGTTATAAGAATGTGGAAATTATCTTTTTTAGAATACTTTTTGGCCTTACATTGCTTGTGACTTCGTTATCATCTAATTTAAAATCAGGCAGTGCTTTTTTGATTACCTGCACTTGAATATTAAGCTTAATTAGAAGGAAATACATTGGTACAATATAGTCAGAAGCAATGTGGCTGAATCTGAAATTATAAAATGAACCTGTCAAAGAACTATGGAATGGTTTGAAAGGATTCAAGCAACTTTCTCTATGATGGAATACCTCTTTGTAATGTTTCGGACACCATCTTGTCAAGTTGTATTTTTTTTTTATTTTAACTTTCACAAAAAGAAAAGAGGATGTGTTATCTGTGCCTGGCTCTTTTCTTGTCACTTTTTTTTAATTGTAGAATAATTATATATGCTGCATACATATAAACATCTTTCTTCTCCGTTAAAAACTTTTGCTTTGCGACATCAATACGCAGCAAGGTTCTCTTTCTATTTTGGCAAAAGACAGATTTAGTTCATATGATCCTTGTTCTCTTTTTTGCTACTCGTTTTACTTGATGGGACATGCTGCTTGTTGTAGATAGAAGGTGATGTTGTTGCCATCATGTTGGACCCTGTGGCTTACTGGACTAAGATGAAAGGACAAAATATACCATGCAATACTTCATCAACAGAAAATTCTTCCATCCTCCCTGAAGTCCAAGAAGTAATGGAGAATAGGTTTGCTAGGAAAGAGCAGTCTAATGCTAGCTGTGCACGCCCAAATTGTAGCGACGGCTTGCTTCAGCTGGAAAGGGGGCACCGCTTTCACAAGAATGGCAGTTTTAGTGAAGCTGTTCAATGTGAATGTGGAGATGATCCCCGTACAACTACAAATAACGAAAAAGGACATCCCCTCATTAATGGAAATTCGCTTGAAATCGAGCCACTTGAACAGGGGGAAACTGCAAGAGCTTTAGAAAGGATTCGTGCCATGATAAGCTCTCACCCATTTAAACGCCCTACCGGGAAAGTATTATCTATCATCAAGATGTCTCCTCGTCGGGAGGCAGTAATTGGTTTTCTCACTTATAAGCCACAGTTCCCTAATGTGGAATGTCATGGAAAGCATTTTAGTGGACAGAGTTCAAAGAGAAATGAGAAAGCTAGAACTCATATAGATTGCATGTATCTAATTCCTACTGATCCCAAATTCCCAAGGATGGTTGTCAATGTCAGGAGTCTACCAGATAGTGTGAAGGAGAGGCTGAAGAATTGTAATCAGACAGTAGAAAAGGAATTAATTGCTGCACGGGTTGATGAATGGAGTGACGAAAATCTACTTCCCGAAGCTCACATCATGCATGTACTGGGGAAGGGTGGAGAAATCGAAACACAGATCGGTGCAATCTTGTTTGAAAATGCAATAAATGCTGCAGATTTTTCTCCTGAATCAATGGCTTGCATTCCAGATGCATCATGGAAGGTGCCCATGAAGGAGCTTGAAACTAGAAAGGATCTTAGAAATGTTTTGACTTTTACCATAGATCCTTCTTCTGCCATCGACCTTGATGATGCTTTATCTGTTGAAATAATTTCAGATGGAAAAATTCGTGTTGGCGTTCACATTGCGGATGTTTCGTACTTTGTTCGCCCAGATACAGCCCTAGATACCGAAGCTCAAATTCGATCCACAAGTGTTTATATCTTACAACATAGACTACCAATGCTGCCACCAGAACTATCTGGAGTAAGTTCACTATCTCCCGGGCTAGATAGGCTTGCTTTCTCGATTATCTGGGACATCGATCATCATGGAAACATAATAGATCGTTGGATTGGGCAATCTGTAATTTCTTCATGCTGCAAACTCTCGTATGAACTTGTGGAGGATGTAATCAATGCAAATTTTGATCAATCAAGTCCTCCTGGCGGTTCATGTCCTCAATTGCATGGATGGTTTGAATGGAAAGACGTTGTCAATGCACTTAGAGGCCTCCATGTGATCTCTAAGACACTGAAGGAAATGAGGTTTAAAGACGGGGCTCTTTGGCTTAACAGCACTAAGCTTGTGTTCATGTTTGATGAGTGCGGGACCCCATATGACAGCTATCGAGATGAAAGAAAGAGGGAGTCTTATTCTCTTGTTGAGGAATTTATGTTATTGGCTAATAGGTCGGCTGCAGAAGTTATATCTAGGGCTTTTCCTGATTGTGCTTTACTGCGTAGGCATCCCGAGCCAAACTTAAGGAAGCTTAAAGAATTCGAAGCATTTTGTAGTCGACATGGTTTCGAGTTGGACACTTCATCGTCGGGTCAGCTCCACCTTTCACTATCGAGAATAAGAGAGAAGTTGAAAGATGATCCTGTGTTGTTTGATATTCTTGTTTCATATGCTTCGAAGCCTATGCAGTCAGCAACATACTTCTGTACTGGGGATCTAAGGGGCAAGGAAGATGATTGGGCTCATTATGCATTATCAATGCCCTTCTATACACATTTTACTTCCCCACTAAGAAGATATCCCGACATAATTGTCCATAGGACACTATATGCAGTACTTGACGCCGAGGAACTTTATGTAAAGCAAAACAAAGATTTTCTTAGAGCAAATAAGGGTGAAGCGGCTAATCGTGACGCTACAGGCAGGTTTTTTACTGGTCTTCATTTCAACCAGGATGCTGCTGATTCTAAGGAAGGTAGAGAAGCACTATCAGCTGCTGCTCTGAATTTCAGAGTTCCTGGAAGTGAGGTTCTTGGGGAAGTTGCTGCATATTGTAATGAGAGAAAATGGGCTAGCCGGCATGCTGAGGAAGCTGGAGAAAAGCTCTATCTTTGGGCTTTGCTAAAGAAGAAAGAGGTATGTTGTAAGTTTTTATGGCATTTCTTTTGTTTTCTTCTTATCTGGAGGTAGTTTAATATTTACAATCAGAGAAGTTTATTGCTTCTTCAGTTTGTGTTCTATTTTATAACGAACTCTGGTCATGATTCAGCATGCAAGCTAGTTTGAAATGCCAACTTTTATGTTTCTTTGGAGAATGTATTTGAAGCTTCGTTAGTCATAACTTGCAATGGAAATGATTGGCATGCTATTAAAGATTTACAACAAGATTTCTTGTACTGATCACAGAGTGCCATATATTATTTTCTTTCTTCTGTTCAGTGTCCTCTCATTTTACTTGTCGTTTTTTCCTTGAAGTTAATCTGTTTTATCAGTTCATCTTCTTTTATCACTCTTGTTTTAGCCAAGTTCCTTTCTCTTCTCTTGTAACGTTCCTTTGTTTCACACAGATCCTAGTTTGCGAAGCCAGAGTTCTAGGACTTGGACCAAGGTTCATGTCAATTTACATTCACAAGCTTGCGGTAGGGACTGCGACTGCAACATGCCAAAAGATTTAATTTTATGCTTTGCCATTGTCTGACCTATTCTGTTTTACAGATTGAGCGGCGAATTTACTATGATGAAGTTGAAGGCTTGACAGTTGAGTGGCTAGAAACCACGAGCACATTAGTTGTAGATGTAGTGAGAAATAAACCCTTTCAGAAAAAGGGTAAGCCCCAAAACTATCGAACAATCGAAGATGTTGCTATGGTGTTGAACCCGTCAGACTCGATTTCTTCAGAGAAGGGCAAGGAGTTGCTAGTGACTGAAACAGAACCAGCTGTTTTTCCCCTTGTATTGCGCCATTTATCGGCCGTCCCTGTGGCTCTCCATGCTATTGGTGGCGACGACGGCCCGCTGGACATCGGGGCAAGATTATACATGTCATCGTACTTCAAGTAAGTTCTTGATTGCTGGGCGGTGATTCAAATAATTGCGAGGAATGATAGAGATCGGGTTACTGAAGCGCTGCTTACCTATGAAATCGGTTTCTTCTTGTAGATACTAGATACTTAACTCGTGTATAGTTTGGTGTTTTTTTATCTAGTTTTTCCTTTAATATGGAGGTGGCCAAGCAACCAAGTACCATTTTGCCCTTGTTTTTTTTACCCCAACCCCCACGAAGGTGCTTGGTTCAAGCTGGCTTTGGCATAGTAGATCTTTGTCAACCTGGCCTCTACCTTTGTTTGCGTATCAAAATATAAACTCGAAAAAATGTATAGTGAAGCCCATCTATGTTTTTGATTGGTGGGCTTCACAGGTGGTGTTTTTGGAAGACCAGTTTAACTGGTTACATGTATTAGTCATCGCCAACTCAAATCTCTGAAACTATTTTTTCTTTTTTTCTATTTTTCCTTTTCTTTCTACCTAAATATAAGTTCTTTCAATGTTCTCCGTGAGAACGACACAATTTCTTTGATGTTTCTGATTTTGTTGTGTTTATAGATATTCAAGTTCTGTGGCCTTCGTGCTGAAAAAACAATTTCTGTTAGTGATTACTTTTGGATCAACTGTGTTTGTGCGATTTAGTGTTCACTATCAATTCAAACTTGGCTTGGAAAAAAAAAAAAAAAAAAAAAAAAAAAAAAAAAAAAAAAAAAAAAAAAAAAAAAAAAAAAAAAAAAAAAAAAAAACGAGAAGCTATCATGCATAGGGATGTCAATGGGTCGGGTTTGGGTCGGATTTTCAAAAATTCGAATCCGAACCCGACAATCAAATTGAAACCCGAACCCGGACCTGAACCCTGCGGATTTTAAAAATCCGTACCCATACCCGACCCGATCAAAAATCCGAAATCCGAACCCGAACCCGAAACGAAAATCTAAATTCGAAGTAATAATTTTTTTTTACTATATTTCAAAATATACCGTTGGATGAAGATCCAACGGATAAAATTATTAGATATTTTATATATTGTATAAATAGATAAATAATATGTATATAATTTATTCGGGTTCGGGTTCGGGTCGGGTACATACGAAATTCATACCCGTCGGGTTTTTATTTTCTATACCCATACCCGAATCCATATCCATTTAGTTCGGATAAATCCGTCCGTTCGGATTCGGATTCGAATAATATTTCAAGTATCCATACCCATTCGGATTCGGATTCGAATAATATTTCAAGTATCCATACCCATTGACATCCCTAATCATGCAAGGTGCTACGAGTACTACTAATACTCGAATCCAGTATCAAGGACCCTGTATTTAACTATTTATATGTCAATCTTTGTTGGTTGAATACGTATCAAGTAGGACTAAGAATAAAGATTTAAGTAGGAAGTATGATTTATCGTTCTGCTACCTCTTTACCTGCTGCATACAAGAAGGATGAGTTGAAATTAACTTCCTCCAAATAGAAACAAGGTAGCAGAAAAATGTCAAAAAAAGAGAGAGAGGAAAGTAGTAGTATTTACAGTCGTGCAGTCATTGACTGATAAAATACATGTACAGAGAGCGTTATGGTAACGCTCAGGCTTGGAGTACACCCTTTCTAATAATCTTTCTGGTTTTACAGCAATAAAACCCATACTACCGTATTATATACAGGTGGTCCTGATCAAAAACTCCATAGTCATGCGATGCAAAACGAAAAAAACAGAAGGAAGCACTCAATCGCATAAAGTGTAGTTCTTAACAGGCTCAGATTCACACAGGAAGCATTTTTACCATCGGCAAATTCCCGGCTTCTCCGTGCGGCACATTGTGACCATCTCATCATATTTTGATGCATAGACAAAGCCCCATAACTGCAATGCACAGGAAAAACAAACTCAAGCAGATAAATAAATGCGAGAAAAGGAAAACTAGATAGTCGACAAAAACAAATAGGGTGGCCACTGAAACCCCACCTCGACCTCCTTTACTTCAAACTCTTGGGAATGAGCAAGACATGGGTTGTCAAACGTGTCTGAAGTAGAACTTGAGCCATTTATTCTTCAAAAGTTAATATAACATGTATTAGTTTTACTATAAATGCTTCGTGACATGATCATACAACTAGCATAATATCAAAAGGCCAACGTCCAATTGCACGCATAAAAATTGAAAAGGTAGACCCCTCCTCAACTATGGGCCATTTGAAATAGACCGTCCAACAATATCGTTTTGATTGGCACCCTCTAGACTGTACTTGTTAAGACGCTAGTTATCTCTGACAGTGGAATTGGGGATCCGGCTATCTGTTGAACTTTACGGCTCTTCCTATTCTTTTAGCTGACAGAACTGCAGGTTAACAGACACTGATTGCTAAATGAGCCATTAAATTTAACAAAATGTCCAATTCAATTGACTGAGACAGCTCAAATCGAAACTAGTAAAAGTTCAGGTGGTCAGTAAAAATAAAATTGAAGTATTATCTTAGGATGGCCTGTAGTTGAAGGGGTCTCCGTACATTTTTACGGATTGAAAAACAGCAGGTTGAAGAGTAAAAAGACTTACAGGTCTCCATCGAGATAAAGAGCAAAGTGTCCACCACCACCCAATGCCAGGAAGTCGGTGGAGCACACGGTGAAATAGTGATTGGTACCTACAATGAGCAGACAATGAATCAAAAGGCCGATACAAAAACCCATAAGGTGAACTCAGGCCTTCTGATCACCGAACTAGATTTCAATTGCCTGAGGAAGTTTCAAGAACTTGGAGGTTATTCTCCCATTGTCCACTAAATTTTTTTTTTGCTTTATCTAGATTGAGAGTAATCTACCTACAACTAAAAGCGGAAGGCTTTCGGCAGATAACATAGTGGAAGAACATTCTTTAACATATAGCAACTATTTAGCTTAAAAAATTTCAGGATATACAAGCAAGATGACCACTGCACAACAGGAAGCTCAAATTGGGGGCAGCAAGCGCTAAATTCCTCCAGCACAAAAGATGGAAGTTTAATCTAACTTGAGCTGATCCTCGTCCTTTTTTTTTCCTTTGAGAAATCTACCACTTAAAATGGGAGCTGTTCCGTGTCTTAAGATCTGAAAAAATTGCTACATGCCAGAGTCTACCAGTTAGGACCAACTGAATGTTAGGAAGAGATGTTGTCACGCCTCATAAACAAATCTAAAATTGATTTAGGCCAAACTATGCATGGAAATTTCAAAGGCTGAAATTCCAATCACTGTAGAATTTAAACATCCTAAAGACAGATGGTGAAGGAATAAAAAATTTGAAGGATCAAACAAAAGAGAATTGAATATGTCTGTATGGTAATAAGGGCTTTCAAGAGAAAAAATGGGATTCACAAACAAAAACCTGAAACGAAGGATAGGACTTACTACCTTTATTTTACATGATGTCCAACATCAAACTGAAGCAATACAAGTTCAAATGAAAGGGATGTTCCAAGTTTTACCAACCTGTTGGTCGATATATGACAGGATAACTAGGCCGATCGGTGAAAACAAAGCAGTTGTTTGTTCCCTACAAGAACCCAAGTAAAGCAGGATGAGGAATGAGAAATGAACTAATATAAAAAAAAAAGAAATTCTGACAAAAAGAGTGAATAATGAGCATGCAAGCTCTATCCACCACCTGGTACTTTTTCTTATTGGTTGGTTGCAGTGGGACCTCAACTAAACCGCCAAAAACTGCACCTTTTCGATCACCAACAATCTGTTAAAGACAAAACAACATGAATATATTACATTAGCTTCTTTCTTTTTTTTTGAAAAAATTGTTTATCTTCCTAGATGGAGGATAAAGTTCGTAAAATCTGTGAAGTCCCGAGAGAAGTAATGTCATACTGTTGTTTAAGTATATCATTAAGATTTAAAATATAGAACGACATCTTTTCCTTATATGCAATATAATATTCGTATGAAGCTAGGAAATGGAAACGGCAAAATTAACCAGCAACAGTTAATACAATAACATACTAATAGTGAGTAACCAGGGCAAAGCATGCTCCTCCTATACAGAGTAGATAGAGATATCCCGTGTCTCCAAGTACTGCACAACAAGCAATGATCAAATAAATAATTCAACAAATGTGGGTACTATACAAAGCAAAAAAAATCTGCATAGCTACCTATAAAGTAACACCCAATTCCTTCCTTGAACCAATACTGGAAGAGAAGCATAAAGAGCAGCTCGTAAATTGTCTGATAAAAGCATTGATGGTTCAGACATCACTGGCAAATCAAACTCCAACTCTGGTTCCTTCAAAGCTTCAGGTCCCAATACATTTCGAACTTGCTCGGAGTGGTTTATGATGTTATTATTATCAACTTTAGATTCTGGGTTTTGCCGCAAACCACCTATTTTGGCTGCTTTATGAAATAATCTTCCAATTGATTGCTTTCCTCTACTAAGTAGACTCTTCCTCCCACTATTATCCTTTACGCCTGATGTTGAAGCTGAATTTCCCTTTTCCATATGATGCTGATCACTTGAGTTCTCCATTGGATGACTTTTGGTGTCTGAGGATGACAACAATGAAATGAGAAATGCAGTGAAGGAAGATGTATCAGGGCCATCAGTATGTTCTTCTGGAACTTCGTTTTCTGCACTTGTTACTTCTTCCTCCTCCTGAACAGAAGAAATGGGAATTACAATGCTATAGAAATACTCAAATCTTGAGAAAACATAAAGATGGAAGATCTCTAAAGTATCTCACATATGTAAAAATATGGCACGATGGAAAGATATATCACATGCAATACAAATAAGAGAAGATTAGGTTTTACATACATAATGGTACGATTTAAAAGTGATGGTACATCACAACTAAAATGCTAGAAAATTATACCGACCGTACCTAGTGCAATTGGCTAAGGACTTGATGGTTGGTACCTAACGTCCCAAGTTCGAAACCTGGTTGCTTCACATTTCTAACTGTTCATTTCTAAAATGCTCAAAAATTACATGAAAAGCAAGAAAAGCAGACTAATCAGATTCCTTTCTACACGATTGAAAGTATTCTGTCCGTTCCTTATCTATCTTGTGATAATAATGCAAAATCAGCAAAGCAGTTCATGGGGTAGATTTCAGAAGAGGGATGTCATTTGTTTAAGGTTATGAAACACATAGAGATACTTCACTTGGCACATATCAAGCTGCACTCTAATTATACACTAGTACTTCTTTCTATATCTAGCATGTACTATATAATCACATACTTGATTATAATACTCAGTGATCTCTGAAAATTCCATATACCGTCTTGCAGTACAGCCCAATCCCACTTTAGCATCCGGTGATTCAAACCACTCATTGATTCTTAAGAGACAACTACAAACTTTTCAGACCAAAATCTCCAATCCTCATTCCTCCACAATGAAACTGTGACTAACTCCGACAAAATAAAGATCACATTATCTTGACCACGATATCTAACCTATAAATGATAAAATATTTCTCGAAGAAAAAAAGCATAATTTGCAAATAGCGAACTCACCGTAAATTAGAAATAGATACATGTACTCGATCTACTGATCATTACTGAATCCAATATCACATCACAGAAACCGTAAATCGCCTAATAGCTCGAGTCGATGCTCCCCAAACACATCATACGATCCCCGACTCTCCACTGAGCTAATAAATCAAATCAAGAACCAGAAACAATCTACAGGAACCCTAAACCCTTGCAACAAAGATTCACCCCCGAGAAGAAAGAAAGCCCTAATCAAGAACTTCGACCGATCGCAACAACTCAACTCGTTGACCTCACGAGACACTCCATTTTCCGATCAATTGTGGCCAAAACCCTAGAAAGCAAGAAGTCAAAAGAAAAAAAAAAAAAAAAAAAAGCTCACGGGGAAATTGGAGGGCTCATCGTCGGAGATGGGGTTGAGGATAACGGTGGTGATATCGGAGACCAAGTGCGCCGCTTTGCTCCCGAGCGAGGGCAAATATCCCATTTTTGCTATAAAAAACCCCCCTCCTAAATTTAGGAGAACACAAGGAGATCCTCCTTTTGCGCTCCGCTTCGTTCTCGGCGTATTAATAGGGTTAGAGATGGGAGTGGAGACGAAGGAGAGGACGAAATGGGAATTGAGGCGAATCACACGGACACATCAAGCAACGTTTCTTGGGATTCGGTGCAACGGTAGTATGTGGCGCCTGTGAGTGGTTTAGTGGGGCCCACATGTCAGTGTAACGGCCATCGCCTGTCGCATAATGGGCCGTGGGTTGTTGTTAACTTTCCCGCCTCATCCATGGATAATAATATAATGGGCCGCAGCATAATGGGCCCTAATGTAATGGGGACCCAACTCAGCCTGTATCGGCCCAATAACAGTGAATTAGTATCATACTTCCAAATCTAAATCTAAATCTAAATCCACTGATTTATCAAAGTATTTAGCTTAATAATATGATGTGATCCCAGTAGCTCATGCAAATATCAGACGCAACTAAAAAAGCAGTTCATACAACCAGAAATTAACTTGCTAAACAAAAATAGTTTCACAGATGAAAAACAAAGGGCCAGTTTGGTTCCATGAAAAATGGTAGAAAACTATTTTTTGAAAAAAAAAGTTTTTTTTGTGGAAAAGAGATTTTTTTAGTTTCTATTGTTTAGTTCGACGAAATTTTTTTTATTTATTTATGCGTGTTTGGTTGGTAAGAAAAAAAAGAAAAGACGAAAGAGAGACAGCGATAGCTTGCGGGTGGTTCTTTATATATATATATATATATATATTATTTGGGAAGATAGAGATAACAGGTGGGAGACCAGAGATGGTAGAGATGAAATATTGGACGGTAAACGTACATAAATGTACTAGAAAAGAAAATTTTCTTTTTTAGCCCTCAAAACATTCGTAAGAAAAAAAATTTGTTTTCCTAAAAAATAATATAGAAAACGAAAAGAAATATTTTCCATAAAATCTGAAAAATAATTTTTCAAAAAAAATATATTTTTTCTGCGAACCAAACACGTAGAAAAAAATTTCAGCTTGAAAAAAAATTTCTGAGATATTTTTCAAGAAACCAAACAGGCCCAAAAAATGTCTTGTACGTGAATTTTGCGCTTCAGTTCCTTGTTTTCTACCATAACAACTTAACAACAATTTTGTATCAAAACTACTATATAATACCTCTGCATACTCTTTGACAGCATTTTTGTACAAGGTTCAGCATGCGCAGAGTTCAAAGTTACCGAATTCGCATTATTAATAGCTGTTTTGGAAATTTACATTGCTGTAACTCTTCGCAAACCTAGTTGATCAGGCGACGTTGCTCAGATGCTGTAGAGGGCCCCCGAGTTGCTCATTCTGTCACATGAGAGTAACAGTAACTTTCACATACTTAAGTGTGAATAATGCGATAAAGAAAAGCTAACATATGAGATCAGAAACTTACCATGATGTACGGTCCGTCAGGCGTGGCATAATCAGGCAACCCAACGATAGGCCCTGTAGGTCGGTGGAAGAGTAGATGTGCGATAGACCGTTCGATCTGATTCGTCTCAGTTTCGACTGAAGTGGAAGCTGCACACCTGTTAAAGATGAGTCGAACTTTTATATTCAAGTTGAAAACGAAATGGAGGGAAAATAATTCACAGAAAGACACTTCTTGGTGATATATGATTACTTTATGTTCATATCCTGTTTCAAGCACAATATTTAAAACTAACAAAACATTCATCGCTTAAAACGCTTGCAAGTTTTCCTTCTTTCTTTTTTTTTACACACTAAGCACCAATTTCTCTGTAAGTACCAAATTAGAAATAAAAAGCATGCCATGCTAAAATTTATTTATAAACATTAATAGCAATGAATTTTGAATATAGAGGAGACCTTATGCATGCTTTACCAAATACCAATGACCGTTTGTTCATTTTTGGCAATTGATACATGTGTTGGTGATGCAGATAATGCTAATAGAGCTATAAAATTAATGCCTGATGATGAAGGTTCTTAACCTGGCTATGTAATAACCTAAAATCAAGTCAGGGATTGGAATAAATCTTGGCTTGTCAACACTTAATTACATAATGCTGAACAATCTTAATTTAGTCACACTATGTACAAATAAGCTTGCAACTAATGCTTCAGCTCTTCATCAACATCTTGATTATATTTGTTCTATCAGCGTTTCGATTTAACGGGGCATGATAACCCTAACTTATACCAGTCATAACAAGCTATAATTTATATGACTCAAGATTAGCCGATGGCACTTACCTGTTCAAATCTTGTGATTCCAGAACCCTTCCTGTGCCGTCTTTACTACTGTTATTTGTCAAAAAACTATGCCTTTGTTCAGCACTCCTGGCCAATCGATATAAACTGTCCCTTGCGCATTCTTTCACTCTGACATTCAACTGCAAGAACAATATAAAAGAAACAAAGAAAACTTGGCTGAAAACAGAGAAGCAACAAAACATTTTTATCTAGACCTGTAAAGGAAATATTTATTATCTCTTTTTATGTCGCAACTTGTACCTATTTTATCTCTAAAATTAAGAAAATTGAATCTGGTGCAGAAAAAGTCAAACAATAAAACTGATTATAATGTTATAATATCAGTGCGATTTTACCTATACCTGATCCATGACTCCCTGAAGTTGCTTGAGAATAACGCTATTTGACATCTCCTCAGAAAAAGAAGATGCCATGTAAAAATTCTTCTGTAATGGTGAAAAACCTGCTGCAACTGTGGGAAGGTTTAAGCCTGCATTCTGTATTTCATTCTCACCTCCTATAAGAAATTTATGGTTCTGCTTCTGAACAGAATTTGTATCCAACAGAAGCTCAGGTTGCTGCTTCATAGTTGGATCAGGTATTACAGGTTGCTGCTTCATAGTTGGTGCAGGTATTAAGTTTTGTTCAGGGAATAGTTCCTCCGTCATTTCCTTGAGTATAATATCCGGAGATTTAAGAAAAGATGAAGACTTATTATCTCTTTGAGAGCTAATGCTTGTACTTGTATGCATGAAGAGATCCTGTTGTGATGGGAGGCAACGCCTGAGTTGTTCATGGGTCTTGAAGGTTTGCGTGCTACCAGAAGCTTCAGGGAGCAAGAAATGATTTGGGTCTGCAAGTTGAGAATGATAGGTTCCATGAACAAGAATATCAGAAGCAAGATATTTTTGTTTTTGATCTGAAAATTGCTGCATTTGTTTGGAACCGCAAGAAGAATTGCTACTAGTGCAGTCTGAAATTCGTTCTTTTCCCTTTCCTTCAGATGAGCGTAGTCTTTTCAGCTGCTTGTGTGTACTCGTCTGAAGAAATTTCACTTGGTAAAACAGATGAATATATTATAGATACACATTTATATGAGTCGGATTACACATTTAAGCTTTTGGAAAAGATTTAATATCTCCATAAACTCAGTTGTGAACTACTTAATATGGCGATAAAACTTTTCACTATAATTTAACGCATTTTTAGAGTAAATTTAAAGCTAAAAACACTTGGGCAGTTTTATTAAAGATGACATTAGTTTTCTCTGTGGAGTTTTTTTTTTTTTTTTTTTTTTTTTTTGAGAGGATCCGTAGAGTGAATTTGAAGCTGCTAATAAGTTATTAGTACCACTTCAATGTCTTCACATGCATTTAAGCCGCTATCATTGATTTTTTTGTGTAAGAGCTAATAATTTTATTCCCTAGACTTTTATCAAATGCCTGCAGAAAAATACCGAGTGTTGGAGTCGAAATTCTAAACAGAAGTTCTTTTCTCAGAATTCAAACAGCCACAGAAATCAACAAGAAAATACAATCTCAAACTAACCTGTTGTTGGATCATAGGTTTGCCCATAATGTCAGTATCATCAACAAATGCTGAAGATTGCATACCGGTATTAGCAGTCTTATCGTTCAAAGCAGTCATAGGATTGTCTTCAGTCTGAGTATTACCTAAATTTGAACACTGCAAGTCCGGCAAAAAGTTATCTTCTGGACCATAAATACCAGGCGAAGACATTGAAAACCTTGATATCTCATCTAGTGTATTGCTCCCTTGCCCAAATGTGGAATCATAGTTTCTCCAAGAGAGGAAAGGTGACATAAACAAGAAAATTACGGTTTATGGTCAACTAAAAAGATAAGGACTGAGATCGAAATTGAGAAATACGAAATCTACCTAAACATTCTGTCTATATCATCAAAGTTGCCGATGTCAGGCAAATCATAGCATAGGATATCATTTTCGATGTGATTGTATCCATTTTGCGTAAGAATAAGTCCACCATCAGCTGAAGACGTACCAGTAAGTGAAGAGTGGCCAGCATTGCACTCATATGCAGTATTGCTAGCTCCAAGAATAGGATTATCAGCAGAGGATGTGCTGCCTTCAACATCTAAATTTGATGTTTCAAACGTAATTAATGAAGGAGATTTTGCATATACATATACATATAAACTTGCAAAATTGTATATTAACATATATACCCATGTAAAATCTGTATCTTCATATATACCTCTTGAAAGTTGGAAGTTCAGTTTCTAATGGAAAAACCCTTACCTTAAGTTGAGGGACTAATTAGATGACCAGACTCATGGGGGGAAGTTGATTTTGCATTAAAAATCTTTTTAAAAGAGGGGAATTTTTGCAAGCATTGTTACCATAAAAACTTTTGACAGGCATAAATGATTTTTTCTTTTTTCTTTTTTCTTTTTTTTGAGGCAAGGCATAAATGAAAATTCAAACGTATACATTATACTAACTGAAATTTTTTACAGGGGTATAAAAGTATGTCTAAGTAGAAAATGCTATAATGTTGAGAAACTCAAAGAGGAGAAAACATTTTACTCACAATCATATGATGTGATGCTTATTTCTTTTAAAGGATGAGACCATATTCCCTCTGGTGCAGTGGTGCTCCTTTCCTCTGAAAGATCTTCTTTTCTACATAGAACATTACTGCTCCTAGATTTAATTACTTCCCTGCTTTCTCCAACAGCATTTCCCATCACAAATTGTGGCTTCTTTCCAACATCATTCGAAGCCAGATTTACCTGCTCACCACATAGAATTGGCACTATATGATAATCACTCTGACTGAATTTTACCCACACTAAATCCATGATCTGTACAAACCATCTGTGACTTAGCTAACTTCTTTCTTCAAGAGAAAATCTTAAGTTATTCATTCCAAAGAAATAGGCTCAATTCGACAACCCTATAGATAGCACTTCAAACAAGGCTGTAAACGACCAGAAAAAATGTTCAAATCTAGTTTGGCTAAAAAGAGATATGCATCAGCGCTGTAAAATATCATCATACATTTTCTCTGGATAGAATCCCTGAAATTTGATAACAGAAGTACAGGAGCAAAAGGAACATCATATAAGTGCAAAGTAAAGCAAAGTGAAAACAGCTTTAGTGGTTCTATTTTCGTTGAAAAAAAGACTGTCATTCCTAATTTTAGGCTCTCATTGAAGTGAAGGACGTAACTCGCAGCCAACATGGGCCGAGAGTGAAAATTTAAGACTGATAAAAAAGATTAAAAATACAGCTAAGTCTTCGGCTATAAATAAATAAATAAACACCTTGATTTAATCAAAAAGGAAAAGAATGTTCAGAATTTCTGTTCCAGTATAAATGCCTCATTTCGAGAGGGATGTAGTGTGGCGATTAGAATGTTATATCTTCCAAGAACAAGACAGGGTTGGTTTGAGATTTTAATAAAAGCCCTTAGCTCAATGAGGCTTTTGAAGCTCTGAAATTTCTGAATTCTAACCATCCTTGGTTCACAAACAAAACCGATAAAATATGGATTTTAAAAAAAAAGATATTGAAATTGTACTATTAACTTTTAAGAATGCAAAACTTCACTGCATTTACTTCTTGAAATATTAAACTAAGCAATTAGGCATTCATATTAAAGCCCTCATCTCATAAGGTACGAGATGGTTGTCCTCGAAAAATGCATGGTTGGTTGTGCACAGAACATGCTCGACGTAAACCCCGAACCATTTACAACTTACAATTCTCCGAAAATTGCTGATCCTCGAGTTGCTTCGCGTAAATACTCAAAGTTGTATTTGATCGATACGACTCACAACTAGTATATCAAAAAACACATCTAAGCTACAACTAAATCCAAATTACTGCAACAAAATTAGAATTAAAGCTATTAACTAGACACAACAAGAGTCTAAAATTTAAAACTTCAACGTTTTCCTCAAATCAAAATACTTCAAAACAAATATATACCTCAAAATCTGACATATCTCACGAACCCTTTACCCTTGACCGAAGCTGTAAAACACCGTTGAGTTTGATCTCACATTTACTGCAAAAATTAGATGAAACTAACATATCAAATGTGGAAAATATGAATCAAATTACACAAACAAGTTTTTGTAATTTAGATCCAGGGAGGACCTAGAATCCCAATCTCGGTGGCGATTTTGGGCGAAATAAGAACCCCAAACCCTAATCGAGCTCGATATACACTCGCAGAGATATCGACTTGTGAGGAGGCTTCTCTCTCCCTTCGCCCTTTTGCCTTTTGGAATTTTTTTTATTAATAGACTTAAGAAATATTATAATTACAAAATTAATTTTTTTAAAAAATTAATTATAAAACTAGGTATATGCGGTGAATGAATTACCGCTAAATCATTTCTCGCTTTCTTTAAAGAATAATCACTATTTTTAGTATTTAATACCATATATCTTTTGAAGTTTGGATAGTAAAAAAAATATAAATCAGAATAAAGACGGTAAATAATTTATCATATTTAAAAGCGATGAATTATTCATCACTTTTAGAGGTCTAATTTTATAAATAAAAATTTTAAAAATCTATTTTTATATTTAAAATTTTTTGTAGGCTTAAAGCCTAAAAACTCCCTTTTGCTTCGCTGGTGAATATTCGTGAGAAAAGATGATTTAACTTCGTGGTTCACAAATGGGTCGGAGGGAGGTGGGCCCAGATTGGGCCACGTGGCGAAGGGAGAAGAGAGGACGTGGGGCCCACAGTTCCTAATTCGTGGACGAGAGCGAGTGTGCGGGATCCGATCAATTCCTGCGCTCCCATTCCATCCAACTCAGCTGACGCTTCGACAACTTGACACGTGGCTTTCCACGAAGGAGATGATGGAATCCAGCTGATCCAACCGTCCATTTGAAGGAAAAAATCCATCTCCACTAATATTTTGCTGATGATGAACGATGAGATCAATCGGTGCATTTGAGTTACAGAAAATTAACTCTCGACTATTAAATTACATATTTTGGGTTAGAGATTAGACCAATCAATAAATTAAATTTTTTCATGAATATGAAATATAGAAAATGGCTTCTATTATGATGATCAGTTGAGTATCTAAAAATAAAAAGAAATAATTATAACATGCCAAATAGACACTAAAAATGTCAAAAGTAAGCGGCGCTTCCTAGGTTGCTCCTTAGATTTTTTTTTTTTGCTTATTTTTCATCATATTGCCTGCCAAATAAGAAACTTCTTGGGATAGCTTTTTATGAAAAATACTTTTTATAAACAATTTTCACAATAATTTACAAAATTTAAAATTTAGTAAACGAAAAGTTATTGCGTGAACCTGGTGCACCACGTCAACCTCGATCCGTCTTTATCCCTCTGTCCAATAAGCTATAGCCTCTCCATAATATAATTTTTTTCCTTTGTAATGGTTGGATTCAAAATATGAGATTGTGAAATTAATTGTTTGGATATGAAAACCTCCATCTGTAGCCCATATGTGTTTTTAGATTCATGTGAAATTAATTGAACAGCTAATAATTGGTTTTTCTTTCTATTTAATGAGATATTGATTATAACTTTATAAGTGGAGCGCATCTTTATCAAATAAAATTTATTCGGATGTCAGAACAAATTATTCAACAATAATTTATTCTGTGACTGCAATTTAGAGGTTTGAATTGAACTCTTTGAAAAACTTTGACGACCATAATTTAATACAATATCATACTTTATTCGTAAAGTGATTTATCTTATTTTAAAAAAACTAACATGAATGTTGAATATAACATGCTTTTATGAATAATTTGGACATATTTTTCATTAGTCAAATCCTATATTGGTTTTGCACTTTTCATTACTTAAAAAAATAGCTTAAGGAGCAAGTATGGTCCTATAATTAGTACACCTGGGTAAAGTATGGGCTTAAGATATTGGACAACTATTCTGGTAATAGTTAGTTAAGCCTAATATCCTCCTAATAGTTTGGTTGTTTAGAACCGACCCGAATCAGATATTCGGATAGGATCTCCACCATAATCTCATAATGATCTCTATTTGCCGCTCTGATCGCCGCCACATAGCCGTCTCCTTCGATCGCGACCGTCCATTGAAATATAAAGTATCAAATCATAAAGAGTGTTAGCAAAAGTGCTATGAGTCAACAATTAATTAAAAGTGCTCACCCTACAGCTTTTGGTGTTTCCTTTCTCGTTTCCATGTTCATGTTCGTAATCCAAAAGGTTAGGAATTAGGGAAAGATCTAATAATGAGGCCTCATCATAAACATATATGCATGCAGCTTGTGGCCATTAAGCATGGTAATTAATTTATTGGATTAAACAAATTAAAAAAATTGTACGGTATATTGGTTTAATGCCTTAATATACAAGTTTTTGCCTAGACCAAGTCTAATTTACCAATAACACATGCAAAAAAAAAAGAAAAAAAAGAAGAAAGAAAGAGAGTTACATGTTAACTAGTAGAGCAACACTGTGCTTACTAGTTGCTAATAACTTCCACATCATTTTGATTTGTCTCGATCGATCTACAGTGACATGGTAGAGTCTAGCTTGTACTAAACTAGAGAAGAGGTGTTGTGCACTGCTTATAGCCTTACTAATTAATAATAGGGTTAATTGCATACATGTCCCCGTAAACATAGTGAATAGCAAAAATATTCCTGCAAAGTCCAACTTTCATTAGTTATTCCTGCAAAAGTCGTAATGTATGCAGATATGTCCCTACCGTCAGTCACCGTTAGAGAATTTTAGTTAACCACAGTTAAAATGCTTAACCATGGTTAATTAATAAGTTGAAATTACATTTTTGCCCCTCTCCATCTTCCTCACCCTCTCCATCTTCCTTATCCATCTTCCTCACCCTCTCCATCTTCCTCATCCTCATCCGCCCCCCCGGCCCCTCCTCCGCCTCCTCCCCGCCGCCGCCCCCTCCGCCTCCCCGCCGCCCTCTTCCTCTACTTCTCCTCTCCCCGTTGCCCTCGTCCGCCCCCCCCCTTCCTCGGCCCCTCCTCCGCCGCCGCCGTCGCCCTCCCCGCCGCCCTCGTCCGCCCGCCCTCCGCCCTCGTCCGCCCGCTTCGCTGTCCGCGGGGAAGCGGGAGCCCCGCCGCGCGCCGCCGCCGCCACCGCCGCCTCTTTCTTCTTCCTCGTATCCTCCTTTTGGAGGGACATATTTGTGAGGGCAAAACGGTCATTTCACTTTCCTACTGTTAAAAAATAAACAGATTTCAAACGGCAACAAACCAGAAGGACATATCTGCATACATTACGACTTTTGCAGGGATAACTAATGAAAGTTGGACTTTGCAGGAATATTTCTGATATTCACTATGTTTGTGGGGACCTGTATGAAATTAACCCTTAATAATAATATAGTGTTAGAGCTCATTTATGCTACTATCAACAGCAGAGATAAATAGCATTACAATCAACTTTAATTTATAGCTGTTTGATCAAATAATATTTGCACTATACTACAGAAAAGCTATGTTGCCAAATAAACCTAAAGCACAACTAATTGTTGGGGTTGAGGAATGTTATCCACCACCGCGTGAGTTGATTCTTTGATTCCCATTATTGGGGTTGAGGAATGTGACACCCCAGATAGTTCTATATAAAAGATATAATAGGACTAATCTTTCAATCCGGCTTAAACATTTTGGGTGGTGGCTAGGCCCAAGAGGTTGAGAGAGTTGAGCGTGCTAGGACGGGAGTAGTCCTAGGATGGGTGACCCCTGAAAAGTCCGGAGCGTCACAGTTGGTATCAGAGCCAATTACCAGCCGGAAGTGTGAGATGAGTCTTAACTGAGACAGGGTCGGAATGACAGACTAAGCCAGGATCGGTGAATGACAGGCTAAGTCATGGTCAAAATGACAAAGGCTAGCGAGACAAGTCTCACATCACCTGGTACTGGTGAGTCTAAGCCTGACGAGGACGTACCTCTCAACCCGGCTTGAGCACCTGGTACTGGTGAGTCTAAGCCTGACGAGGACGTCAGGACTTAAAGGGGGAAAGATTGTGACACCCCATTGTGACACCCCAGATAGTCCTATATAAAAGATATAATAGACCTCTCAACTCGATTTAAGCATTTTGGATGGTGGCTAGGCCCAAGAGATTGAGAGAGTTGAGCGTGTTAGGACGGGAGTATATATGAGAAGAAACCATGGAGTAGTATGGTTCATCGTTATAAGAGTAGAAGAAGCAATGAAATTGTTAGCTTAGTGCGTGATTTTCTATAACAATAAAATAATAAATTAAATAAATTGAGCCTCTGTACAGAAGCGACTCCGTGGCCCAATGGATAAGGCGCTGGTCTACGGAACCAGAGATTCTGGGTTCGATCCCCAGCGGAGTCGTTTAATCATTTTGTAGCAATATTTTTGTACTTCTTATTTTTTTTTATTGTTCTTACGTCCTACACCGTTAGATAAGGAACTGAGGTAAATCCAACGGATCACAATCGTCTTTTACCGTACTAGCTTTTTGTACGATTTGCCTAGGTTTAATAAGTCAACACTCACATCATAATTATGTACAAAGTGAAAGGTGGAAAATGTGTGGTTGCACCCTCAACTGTACGCACGTTGGAAAAAGGCTCCTCACTTTTTGTATTTTCAGGTCAACATCACCTCAACATTCAAATTTTATTAAACTTACTAATAAATTTATCAAAATTATTATTTTGGGAATAATATTAGATTAATTAATGGTAAATAAGGTAATTAAATTTGACACAATTTTTAACTGAACAAAGTATAGAAATTCGGATAAAAATAAAAAAGCGAGGGATCACAGTAAACAAATTGAAAGTTGAGGAATTGTTATCAAAATAGTCTATAGTTGAGGGATCTCCATACATTTTTACCCAAAAAAATAACAAAGGGAAGAGCACTAATTAACAGTGACGATGCAGTTGTCCTCCATTTGAGCAGCAGGATTTATTGTAAAACCTCGTCTCCTCCGTTCCCACCTCTCGCTCTCTCCGAGCTCATCAATGGCGACGCTCACGATTCCTGAGGCGATCCCCTCCCCCGCCGAGGATTGTGAGCAACTCCGAAAGGCTTTCCAAGGTGCGTCTCCTTTCCTTTGGCATTCCCCCTCTCTTCTTCGGCGCATCGTGTTCTTAGATCTCTCGATCGCCGGAGAAAACCCTAGTTTCAGAGTTTTGATTCGGGGTATTGATCGGTATACGTAGGTTGGGGCACCAATGAGGCTCTGATCATCTCGATCCTCGCCCACCGCAACGCCGCGCAACGCCGCGCGATCCGCGAGACCTACGCCCAGATCTACGGCGAGGAGCTGCTCAAATCGCTCGACGACGAGATCTCCGGCGACTTTGAGGTTCTTCCCTCTTCTCCAGACCTTAATTTGAATCCTTTTTCATCGGATTTTGTTGGTTGTTGACTTGATCGATGCTTAATTGAGTGATTTGGATGCAGAGGGCGGTGATCCTGTGGACGCTCGATCCGGCAGAGAGGGACGCCGCGCTCGCGAATGAGGCGGTGAGGAAGTGGCGGTCAAGCGACCGCGTGCTGATCGAGATCGCGTGCGCGAGGAGTTCTGCCGAATTGTTTGCGGCGAGGCAGGCGTACCATGCTCGGTTCAAGCGGTCGATCGAAGAGGACGTGGCGGCACACACTACCGGAGACATCCGGAAGGTAATGTAATACCTTTGTTCTCGGTGTATGATTCTATTTGACGTTCTGATGAAGAAATTCTGTAGTTGGGAATACAATGTTGGTTGCCTTTAAAGTGCCTTTGATCCTTCTGGGGTGCTTGATTCAATTTGATGTTCTGATGAAGAAATTCTGTAGTTGGGAATACAATGTCGGTTGCCTTTAACGTGCCTTTGATCCTTCTGGGATGCATGATTCAATTTGATGTTCTGATGAAGAAATTCTGTAGTTGGGAATACAATGTGGTTAGCCTTTAATGTGCCTTTGATCCTTCTGGGATGTGCATTGTGGTTTCCAGAAAACTACTGATCTTCGGATGGGAAGATATGGATTTTTTTTTTTTTTTTTTTGAATACATTGTCAAATTGGGCCTTTAAAGTGCTTTTGAAATCTAAAGCTGATGTATGATGTCGTCTTTTGCTTGGCAATTTACATTCTCAATGATGTGTTAACAGTGTTAGTCGCACATTGGCTAGAAATAAGAGTCACGGCTTGTAAATGATGTTCAGGGTTTTCCCTTCTAGAATCTGGAAACTCTATTTATCTATGGACTATGAGTGGTTGGTTGCTAAATTACAATTTGTGATATTGTACTTAGTTAGATTGTTCAGCAAACTCTTGTTCTTACATTAAATTAGGGACTACGCATACTTGTGTTTTCGACTCAAGAGTAGGATGGTTATCTGAACAATGAGCGAGCAGAGACATTCTTTTGTAATTCTTTCTGATTATATTCGTTATTTCAGCTTTTGGTGCTGCTTGTGAGCTCATATCGCTATGAGGGAGCAGAGATGAACATGAAATTGGCGAAATCAGAGGCCAAGATCCTGCATGAAAAGATTTCTGATAAGGCCTACAACGATGAAGAACTCATCAGGATACTTGCAACGAGAAGCAAAGCTCAACTTGTTGCAACACTTAATCTCTACAACAACGAGTTTGGCAATTCAATCAACAAGGTATATGAAAAACTATAGTGTGAGTTACATAAAAAAGTCATCATTAGATTTTAGTTGCAAATTTAAGGACTTGCAGTAAAGTCTCAGGGAAAGTACTTACTGTTATTATGTCTTCAGTTATGCTGCTATTATGTCCTCCCTTGAATCTCACTCAACATTAATGAGATGTTAATAAGATGTTCATGCGATTCAGTACAATTGTTGCCAACTATCTGAAATTGCCTCACAATGCAACAACATATTCATCATTTTGCCTCACTTTGGCTTGCTACCTTTTCGTTGTTGGAAGTGTAAAAGCTCTTTCTACCCAGCAATGTTGTTGGATCGGGGACGAGATATCTGCAAGCAGTTACTATTTCATGCAGAGTGATTTTGTTTATCTCATTGTATTTTTGTTACCATTTGTTAGCGTTTCTCCCAAATTAATACTAAAATGCAGTATTTCTCTCTGTTTCACCTACTAACTATTACAGTTTTAGTCTCTCTGAAGTCAAAAATATTTCAAGGCGTGATGTATGAAATCGCATATGTAAGATGAAAGCCACCTAGATTCAACATAATCTGTCTTACTAGCTTCGCAAACTTAGATTTGCATTAGTTGGTCATTGCGGTGGTGCTCGTATCCTCGCTTTTCTAAGCAGATTGTTTCGAATGTAAGATAAATTATTGCTTCATTTGATGATAAAAAGCTGAACTATAATTAACAAAAAAAATTTCTAATAATCACAGGATTTGAAATCTGATCCCGAGGATGAATACCTTGCTGCGGTAAGGGCCGTCATACGTTGCATTTGCTGCCCCGAGAAATACTTCGAGAAGGTAATCCGGATGGCTATTGCTGGGCTTGGAACTGATGAGAATGCTCTTACAAGAGTAATAACTACTCGCGCTGAGGTGGACCTAAAAGTGGTAAAGGAGGTCTACCACAAGAGGAACAGCGTGCCTCTTGAACCTGCAGTTGCGGGGGACACTTCTGGCGACTATGAAAGGATGCTTCTTGCCTTGTTAGGGCATGAGAACTAATGCTCGAGCATACTTAAGCTCTATGATGTAGCTTCATATAAGCGGCTATGCGGATTACTCTGGTCAGTCCCTTTGTTTCCTTTCGAGCTTGAAATAAAATTCTGCTTTAGTTTGTAATGAAACTGAACCTCTTCTTGAAGTTCTTGTGACACTTTGGCGCCTGGATAGTGCCCCAGTATCTTATTTATATTGGTGTTGTGGGGTTTTTCCTAAATAGTATTAAATGTTTTGTAGGCGCGATTGCATAGGGTTCCACTATTGCTTCATAATCAAAATCCTTTGTTTGGTGCAAGTACTTGGAACTTCACGCCAATGGCGAGGGAACAGTTCGAAATGGATTAATCACTAACTGGCTTCTATAGAAACTGTTCCTTCGGTGTAACTGTTCAAAACGAAAAAAAAAAAAAAAAAAAAAAATCCAGAGAGGATTTTGTTAGCAAGTTTTTATTGCAACTAGAAGCTAAAGAAAAATTATTTTATCCAATGCAAAATTGCCCAACAAGTTTTAGTTTTACTCAACGTATTAATTATTAGTATTAGTATAACATGATTTTAATTAAATTAAATATATTATAATATCAAAAAATTCTAGTATATCTAGTTACTATATTAAATTTTTTGTATCTAAATTAATGTAAGTATATATAGCCTAATATAAATCTAAACTATATAGCAATTACACAATCTAAAAGAGCGTAAGTTACAAAGAATATATCCCGCTAAAAAAAAAAATCACAATACAATTCTTTTCGACTAGTTAAAACTACACAATTTTCATCAAATCCACTTCCAAGAAGGCCTAATTTCACTTGATTCCACAATTTTCATCAAATCCAGTTATAAAAGGCCTAATTTCATTTTATTACGATAAACTTTAAAAATGCTTTCACTCTTTAAACTTATGTCAAATTTCAAGTTTTACAACAAGTTTACACATTGTTATTTCATCATAAAAATGAAAAATAGCTGACATAAATTTTTTTGAAAAGTGATTGAAATTTCTATTTATTTGGTTTATTAGTAATCCTCAACAACAATACCGTTCGTAATCTCCTATTTGATCAGAAAACAACAAAATATCCAAATAACAATATTGATATCTATTTGAAATTCTACTCTTTTTTATTGCAAAGTAGGAAAAACAAATACAAAATGACTTCGCACGCACCAAAAGGAAGACCCAAATAGAACATTCATCTAACATTCAACACCGAAAGACGATCACAGCCGTTAGAGGTTCAGATTAAATACTAGTAAACAACATCTGCAACCAATGCTCATAAAAGTCCAGATAAAACACTCCTCATTTGAAAACTACAGAAGAAAACAACCGCATTCGATTGAAGAACATGTGTGAATTAAACCAGGGCGATGCTACTCCCTCCGCCTGGGGGTTTACGGACACCTCCAAAATAATCTCGGGAAGAGGCCTTACCGTCGGCAAAGATGTCACTGCCGCTCATCTCCTTCAGCTTTGCGGTGCTCAGAGGTTTCTCCGAAGATCCGGGTGGAGTGTCGCCTTTGAATATGTCGTTCCCAGTCAGCTCTTGGAACTTCTGATCATGGATCTTCTTATTTGCCTTTGTTACCGGCTCCTCGCTAAACATGATGTTGCTAGGACCTCCAGCCGGCTACAAAAGATTGTGAAAAAAAAATAATCAAAATCCAAAGGTAGATTCAAGAAAAAAAACAGAAAAAGAAATAAAGTGCTGTCAAATTTTAGAAAAATGCCATTCAAGCTAGGAACCGTCTTTTCACGAACTAGCAAAATTAAGAAGAAGTCGATGCAATTCAAGCTACGAACCGTCTTTTCATGCAGCATAAGACGCTTTGGATTTCACGAAATAAACTTAAAAGTTTACAATGATAATCATAAGAGAAGATAAAATCATAGTACAATCAACTAGCGCAAATGTCAAAAAAAGCATACTTACATGATGAATAAAAAAACCTTGCGCATTTCTACGAGTTAATAATTCAGTAATAGACTAGTTATACCTGTGCATCAAACGAGTTTGCAAATACACTTCGTAGATACAACCATAGCAACTTTACAACCTAAACTATAGTAGAAACTTTTCTGTGCATCATAAATTAGGTTTGATTTGAGTTGCAGCAAATGATAGTTACAAGTTGATTCCAAGAATCTGAGAGATAAGTTACACAAGGAATAGACATTTCACAACACAGTGGCGTAAGCAAACATTGGTAATGCATTATTTCGTTGTCACTTACATTGGATACCTTAACCGATGTATGAATATTCCTTGGCTGGGGTAGCGCCATATCTTGGTTGCCTCTTAATTCCAGGTTCCGTGCCACTAAAGGTCTAGCAGGAACCTCAGGTGGAGGACCAAAGATATCATGCCCGCTAAGCTCCTTATTTTTTGCTTCAAAAGGTTGCTTCCTAATTTTAGCTTCCGATTCACTTTCCATAGTCCCACTAAGCTCTCGCTGCTTTGCGACCTCAGTAAGAGATGTCGGTTTCTTTGGAGACATACTCTCATTTGTGCTGAACGAGATTTGGCTGATTCCGCTAACTGTTTGCTGGTAGACAAGGAAAAGACACCGACTTAGCATAACATTGTAGACAACTTAAACTTGTTAAGGAGTAACGGCTAAGTGCCTGTTAGCCCGGGTTCTGAAACAACTTCTCTACTATGAACAACAAAAGCCAAACATTTCAAGGACTCCAGAACTTATGCTATGGTAAGAAGTCTAAAAATGAGGTTTTGCACCACAAAATACATGAGCTCCAATTTGAAACTTTTATTTCTATTGCAACAGGAACCTGTTGCAATGAAATCACATTCAAACTGCTTCACTCAACAATACTTTAACGAAGCTCCGGCCAAGCCCAACAGAACATAGAAACAAGGTGTTACACAGTACATCGATCACATTGTGAACAAAAAAAAAAAATGCCAACACAAACAGTGCAAGACACAAATTTAAGTTCAATACCTCCAACTTTGGTGTCATTAGCTATGTTTTTGTAGAGCAATATGCAACACAGCATTTTTGAAAATGAAATAAATATCTTTTGACTAAATGAATATGTACTGCATATCCCGATAAGAAACAGAAGATGTAATAATTGCAATATGTAGAATGAGACATCATTGTTTAATTAATATATAAGTAAGAAGTAAGATTAGACAATCAACAGAGTCTGATACCTGATACACTCTAATAGCAGTTTTATTACTAGGGTTCAATCCCCCATTTTTGCTTTCAGCCTCAAAGATTCCACTTCCAGTCATCTCTTTCAGCTTCGACCCCGAGCAAGGCATCCTGTGAATATGAAAGTAATCACCTAAAATGAGAAAATCAAATGGCCAACAATTTACAGATAATACACAGCTGAAGCTGCATTTTTTAAAAATTTACTCAAACCCTGTTCACAAATTCCAAAAGATGCATAAATTCAGAGAGATTCTGGGTACCACGGATCGCACATTCCAAAGCATCACAGCTCAAGAAAAGAGATTCTAAACCGAAATCGAACCACATTTCAAGAACAAGAACAGAAGATCAACGCATTGCACAGGAAAAATCATAATCCAACCCAATTTTCGAGACGGGATCGAGAAATTCAAGACAGATCGAGAAAAAGAGCTTGCTCAGATGCGATTCAACGAATTTAAACAAAAGAACCCTAGTCCGATCCCGGGATCTCACGTCTTGTTGGCGATCTCGGCGTCGGCGTCGCTGATCGGGGCGCCGAACATCGCCGCGGTGATCCCTCCCGCGGGCTACGCAAAGGGAAAGCAACGAGGGCTCGTCAGAAGAAGAGCCGAGAAAACAGGGCCGAAGAGAGAAAGAGGGGGAGAGGGAGGGAGAGGCTCTGTTACCCTGAGGGAGCGGCGGGAGGCGGCGGCTGCGGAGTCGGCCGGAGAAGTCGCCGGCGGCGATGTCTCCGGCCAGCTGAGGAGGTCGGCCGTGGAGTTGTGTGGTTTCCGCACGGGCGTGCTCCTCTCCATTCTCTCTCTCTCTCTCTCTCTCTCTCTCCCTCTCCCTCTCTCTCCCCTCTTCGTTGAGATGCTGTGGATTGAAGCGTGGAGAGGAGGTGAGTGTGTGTGGTGGAGTAAATATATAAAAGCCGGAGCTGACACCGACCTCTGCTGCGTCTGTTCCTCGCACTCCCAGTCTCCCCACTAGTTTCAGTATTTTTCTTTTCTTTTTCTTTTTCTCGGAGAAAGTACTAAGTACACTCCATGCACCATGCTCCGACCTCTGATCTTACAAATCAGTACCTTATATCGTAACGAGTCGGTTCAGAAAATTATGACTTTACAAATCGACATCATAATCCACCGTTTCTAATATAAGTGGTAAAAGATTTGATGGTCGATACTCGAGGTTTCGAGTTCGAATCCTAGTTGATTCACATTTCCAGCTAAGTTTATTATTAAAAAAAATAAACGAAACGGGTGGCGTGCTATTTTTTTCTCTCAAAAAAAATAATAATAAATCGGCATTATAATTCCTAATGAGTCGGCTAAACCATTATTTCCCATGATAGTGAACCTAAGTATTTTTTTTAGGATAATTGTATATGGCTCCATACAAAAATAGCAAATAACAAATATAATTTTACAAAATTTAAATTATCAGATTTATTCCTTCAAAAATTCTTTTGTCTACAAATTATTCTACTGCTACCAAAAATTTAGATAATCATGAGTTAAAAAAAAAAGTAACCACACTTAGTTAAAAAATAAAATAACCTTTTTACTCCACATATATATAATTTGTATTCTAATGTTGAATCCGGTAATCTTTCTTACCCTATCACGTGGCAAAAATGAGGCATGCCGTACGTGACACGAGAAAGAGGAGGAGAGAAAGAAAAATAATTTTTTGTAGGAACAAATTTGTAAGGATAAAATATTTATTTTATGCACCCACCGTTATAGTGAATCAAACGGCATATATATGAACGAACTAAAATTTTTTGAAGAATATATTTGCAAATCAAAAAATTTAAAAAAAAAATAAATCTGATTAACTTAAATTTTGTAAAAATATATTTACTATTTGATATCTCTACTGGGAGACGTGTATGAAATTAACTTTTTTTTCTTATGGCCATAAAAGTCTAACAACCACGTGATCAAAGCCGAGAGCATGTTCACCTGAGTAAGTCTTTTATCGTAAAAGGATTTTATAGCTTGGAATGGGTCTTGTTAGGTTACAAAGTCATGAATCTCAATTCTCAATAAAATAAAAAAATAAAAAATTTACGAAGTTATAAAGAACATGGTAGGTCTTAAAATAACTAATCTTCGAAACAACAACCGTTCTGATTGCTGTCGATAAGTTCTGATTGCTGTCGATAAGATCAGAGGTTCAATCCCTGCTTATGCTTTCACACAAAAAGGGCATGTGTATCCGACTTTAATCAAAATAAAGAGTTGAAGGGGATATGTGTTTCAGATATTGTAAAAGGAGGAATTTCTCTTTTCTTTTCCAACTCTTCTGTGTTTTAACCTCAACACACACTTTCAGATTTAGTCATCAACCTTTATTGCAGCTGAGTTCTTAACCTTTGCATTTTCTTAGCAAAATAAGAACCAGAGAGTAGAGAAGAACAATTCCACTTTCTCCAGGAAACTTTTTCCTTTTGCCATTACTGGAAAGAGCAAATCTTGTGAAAGAACACAAAAAAAAACATGTGAAAGTAGCAAAGGAACTAAAAATCTTTACAACAAATATTAATGATTATGCCATAATGAAGCAAGCAAACTCCTCACAAATCCTTCATCATAGGCCAAACAATGATAATAATTATGAAATTTTGAAGCAAGTCAACTCCTCACAATTCTTCATCATAGAGCAAAAAACAACATATATATATATTTTTTCGTCGGGACTACTAGCATGATAAATATGCTGAATGAGTTCAAAAACTCCCATGAAGACAATCTTATACAATCGCAAAGCCGCACTTGAGAGAACTACGCAAATTTTTGATTTCAAGGTTTGGAGAAAATTTAATCTGAGATATTGAGATTGTACATAAATACATGAAATTCAGCTATCATCTTCCGTGAGTCGCAAGTTGTATCCATGACTCTTATCTGTTTCAGCATAGGAAACAAAGAAAAAAAAAATAAAAAGAAGGAATTATCAGATTAGATCAATGGCGTGTTATCTATACTTTATGCACATATTATGCAAGATACGAGCACCTAATATCCAAGAAAAATAACAAGGGAATAGAGTATGTACATCATATGAAAATCGTATCTCACATGCATGTACTTCTAAGTCTAAGCAAAATGATTATCATATCCAGACTGAGATCCAAAATAAAACAAAGACTTATCAACCATCCACGCCGTGTAATAGGAGGATCTTACATAATATCAAGGTCATTATGTAGCCAATTAAACAGTAGAAAGAAGAGAGTTCCATAGGAAGCCATAAATGAGAACAGAAGCAAAACAAATTACACTGTAAAACTAATGACTTGTATATAGGCCATGCTGACCAATATATGTATGTAAGTTTACCTATATCTTTCCTACCATATTATAGAAGAGACATCTAAATATTTTTTAAAAATTATAATGATCTTGAGTTTAAAATTTCCGAAAATGGTTGCCAAGTGTAAGGAAAACAGATACTCCTTTTTAAGCAACTACTAATGGTTATGTGAAGGACATTGAAAACATGCAAGAAAAGCAGAATCAAAATGAAAGATCAAAAGCTAACATGAATGAAATTTTATACAAATACACTATAACAACCACAATAAGCCACAAATACCTTAAGTAATTATAAAAACCCTCCATACCTTTTGTTGAACTTTTGTCATACACATCTTTCTGGTTGTCATCATCTTTCCATTCACTCCCATCATCATCATCGTCGTCGTCGTCGTCGTCTACTTCTCTCCCTCCATCATTCCCAGCATCACTCTCACTTGCCGTCTCCCATTCAGAATCATCAGCCTCTTGACCAAAGACATCACCAGTAACACCTCCGTGCTTTAAAGCTGCTTCTCTGAACAGCCAAGCAGCACGCATCTGCTTCTTCACCAATCTTTCAGCATAATCAGGAACCTTGTTTTGCCTCAATGAAAGGTCAGGATCATTCGACTGCGAACATTCATTGATAAATAGAATGGCATCCAATAAGCTCTCCTTAGCTAAGTCGAGCATGTCATAAGCCTGGGCTCTTCTCCACAAGCTCTTTGCATGGCGGTTTGGTGGGTTATGCAGGGATAAAGCTCGAGTGGCATCACTAATAGCCGCCAACGGCTGCTGAAGGAGGAGATAGCACTGCGCGCGGTTACTATACAAGACTACTCTCTCTTTTTTAGACTTCATGGGGCAAAGCGCCAATGCTTCAGAGTACTTAGATGCAGCTCCAGCAATATTACCTGAAGAGAACAAAGAGTTACCTTCGAGTTTGACGACCAACGCTGCCGCCTGTTTTATGTGGAGGTCTTCCTTTGGCATGTTCTTTTCCAATTTTAGCCTCTTCCTGGAACTAAAGAACTCGGCAATTTGTTCTTCTGTATTTGTGCTAATAGTATCACATGTTGGCACGTGTGATTGGATACATTCTTGAAGGACATGAACAATAGTGTCTCCAAGTCTTTTATGATCACCGAGTGCTGAGATTTCTGCTAAATCTATTAGGGCTGGCGCTGCTTTATCAATTACCTGTTAAAGAACAGATAAACATACATGTAAAAGAGATAGATCATCAAGGAACCCTCTCGATTATAGGCCACTTCGAAATAGACACCTAACTTTATTTTTTGCATTTTCTAATTGACGCCTCCTCGACTTTTACTTGCTTTGGTTTGAGCTGTTAGGTCAGTATAATTGGGGATTCCATTAAATTAACTTTTCCCCATTAGCAATCGGCAGTGAACTGTTAAAGAAATTCACAGTTATGTCACTTGCAAAGTAGACAGCCATTAAATTTGAGACCAGAATAACTAAAATTAAAATTATAAGAAAGTAGAGCGAACGTATAGTTCAGGGTCTATTTCAAAACAGTCGAAGTCAAGGGGGTTTCCATACATTTTTGGGTATATAAAACATCTTACCTTATGGCACGTATTTGGATCTTGAACCAGCCAAAGAAGACAATCGATAGCCATATATTGCCAGTCATCTGAAGAACGAGCAATATTACACAATGCTTCAATCACACCAGGCCTATTAGCGACAGGACCCCGGCCAAGCTTGTGCTGGCAAATCGTCCTCAGCAAACCAATACCCGCCGGCGAGTTTTCATTAACAAGCCCACCCCACATTCCCGGTAACTTAACCAAAAAGTCCGGTTTGCAAATATCCGATAAAAACTCGGGCTTAAAAGCAAAGCAGTTAATCAGCTGCAAAGACCAGCACTGTAGCTGGCTAGCCCACTCCTCAGCTTTCCTAGATTCCATCTCCACGCCACCCATGCCGCGTGTAAGTAGGTCGCAGTGATAGCCGAGCCTCCTATCCACATACTGGTAAAAATGAGAGTAGACAATTTCCAAAGAGCTCGACGCCAATTGAATGGCGAGCTCGAGAATTTCCCCGTGGCTTGCGACAGCCGGAAAGGTGCTTTGGTACGTCGCCAAGTGTCCCAACGCCCTAACAGCAACCCTTTGCTCAACCCAAGTTAGCCTACCTCTTAAAAGTTCGACTAAGGGAGGTATTACTCCGGCATGAACAGCAGCTTGGGCGAACTCTTCCATGTTCATCGTGTAGGACCCAATTATGTGGGCTGCATAATACGGAATGTATATGTTCTGATCATTTGAGAGCCAACGACGATTCTTTAGTCCTTTCCATATTAAAGCGGCCATGCATTCGAAAATCCCCAAGCTGATAAATTCGGGGTCGTTTGGGTGGGCCATCGCGGTGTTCCAGAGGCCGCTGATAGGGAGGACTTGGCCATCGTCGTCTTGCGAAGGGAGGTCTCTGAAGAATTTGCGTACGCTCGATCTTCGTTTGCTCGGATTGGCCTCCTTCATGACGCAGAAGAAGCACTCCGGATAAGGGCAGTCAGGCGGGATCTTTTCCATGATCAAAACCAAAAGCTAATTGTCAATTTTAAAGATTAAATTCCCAAAGTTTCTCGGCGCTCCACAGCTGCGTCACGGAATCGCACTAATTTTGTGTCAGTTTTGAAAAAAATGTTCAAGCGCAAATCGCGAAAGAAATTAATCAACATACAAGAATCATGAATCCAGAATATATGAATGACATGTTTTGGCCACACAAATGGCACAGGCATCGAGATACATGTGCCTTGTAGAGTAACCACTGAACACAACAAGCTGAGGTACTCTTACTCGTGAAATCGTCAAATCATTTTAACAATAAATTCTCCCTCTCTTAATGCTGTATTCGTGTTATCGGATCCTACTCTCTCGCCATTCCCCTCTACTGTACTACTAATTTTGTACTTAACTTACTAACTGCAAAAAACTCCCCTGTATGCATATTCTTGAGGGGGAAAAAACAAGTTCCGAAGAAAAATTACAAAAGGTTCTGAACACCCATATGAAACATCATTTTCAATATAATATTGCAGCGAAATTTAATTTATATACAAGTCAAATTTGATCAGAATGAGAAAGGATATGAAATTCTACTCCCAATTTTCATATTAAAAAAATAATAAAATAAAAAAGAGCCCCTTTTATGACCAGATCATATACTTGTTGTATTCCCAGAGATCCATTCATTCCAACACCAGAGCATCAGCACAGTAAAACAAAAAAATACACAATAAATGCAATTAAGAAAAATAAAATTGGGTTTTCTCTCTAAAGAGAAATGCTCGATCAATCTGACGAACTGGAAGGATTAGAAATCGATTACATTAAATCCCATCTTCCATCTTCCTCCCCAGAACTGCTATTCACCACACAAAAAAAAGAAAAGAAAAGAAAGATGTGGCAAGTTTCCAAAATAAAACCAAAATATATAGGTGAAAAAAAATTAGGGCATGTGCTACAACGGAAAAAGAGAAAACCCATAAAGAAAAAAAGCAATCTTTTAGGAAGTACACGAACAAATTGGGCGAAACCCACAAATTAATTCAACATAGAGACACGGGTAAAGGGGAAAGGGCCAAAAAAAGGCGATTTTTGGTACCTCAACGGAAACCCAAGTCGAAATCGAAGCAGAAACCGCCCCAAATCGAACTCCCAACGCAATGGGCGCCTCAATGCACTACGGGATCGATCAAAGACGCCATTTTTATGGACGTGGAGGCGCGATTAACCTCAGAATCCTCCAGAGACCACAATAATGTAGGGAGAGAAGGGGGAATAGGAGCGAGTAAATGAGAGCGCTTGTGTAGTTGTGGGGCTCCAACGGGCGAAATGGTCTCTCTCTCTCTCTCTCTCTCTCTCTCTCTAGATTGGGGAACCAACAAAGGAAAAAAAGAAGAGCCTTTGGATCCCACACTCCCGACGAAGGGATATGTCACATTACTGCGTTTTAAAGCGCACACTGCACCACTACGAACGCAGTAACTTTTCCGGCTTTGGGGACGAAGACGAAGCCATTATTGCCTGCACCCGCTGTAGGAGTACGTTTCATACACCGCCGCTGTGAACTGTTGTATTTAGAGGTTTTCAAATAAAAAATATCTAATTTATTGAATGTATTTTATGACATTTATAAGTTAAAAGGAAAAACTTCAAATACTACCACTGTGGTTTCGCACTTTCTCACTTTAGTACCTTTGTGGTTTAAAGTGTATCACTTTAGTATCTTGTAGTTTCTCTTTTAGTATTTGAAGTTTTTCCTAAGTTAAAATATAAAGAACTTAATTGACCTAACGACCTTTCAATTTATTTGATTTGAATCGATCAACTATACTTTAACTTTAAATTTTATGTTAATTACTTACTTTAATAAATTTATAGTTGCGAAAGTTACATAAAATATACTAACTAAATCTGTAAAGATAAACGACATATTCAAATTATAAAGTCAAAGTGTCTAGACTGACTCAAATCAAACAAATTAAAAGGTTGAATAGTAAAATTAAAATTTTGAAAGATCGGATAGTCAATTTAATATAGTCCATAATTCAAATAAGTTCTGCATATTTTTATTCTATTTATAATTCTTATATATCAAAAATTATAAATTTTATCTAAATCACCAACCTTTATGGTGTTTTTTTTATCTTTCTTTCCTCTAACTCTGCTTAATGCCTGAATAATAGTTTTAAAAATATATATTTTTTATACATAAAATTTGTTTGATGGCGTAGATCACAATAATTGAATTAGATTTTAGTTTTAATATATTAATCGGTAATAAATAGTATGCACGGTGAATGAAGCATATGTATAGACCAGGTGCACGGAATAAATTCATCTCTCTTTGATATTTCTCAATTTGTTTTGCCTTTTTGAGTGCATAGCACTCTGCTATTTGTGGAAACTGTTTATGTTTCGATTAGTGCAAAGATTATGTATTAAATGATCATGGATTTGGAATTTTTTCTTTTTTTTTTTACTCGATGTAGGATTTGAAAATTATGGTGAGAATATTATTGTAATAAAGGAATAGGGTCTGATTCACTTTTTTCCTTTTTTGTTTTAAATTTCTTTAAGCAATAAATGGGCTGAGTTATGAAATAAGATAAATAATAAATATTTCGTTTTGATGATATAAATGAGGAAACTACTAACTAGTAACACTGTTCAAAGTTACACTACAGTGGCCACCAGAACATTACCTACATTGATCAAAAAAATAAAATTGAAAAATGCATTCCCCCACAATCCGAGAGCAAAAAATTACTGCACATAAAGTTGTAGAAAATCGACACTTAATTTTTTAAATTTTTTGAAAAATTCATTCCTTACGACTCAAAGATAGAAAATTACTACATGCGAAGTTTTAGGGAATCCACGCTCAATTTTTTAAGCTCGTGCTAATCTTTTTGGAAAAAATACTTACACAAATACTTTGCACAAAAATTTTGTACATGGACTGAAAGGATAATAATAATAATAAAATAAAAAAAATATGAAAGCTTTTCCATTAGCTGCCTAAAATTGCTGTTAAAATTTGGAGATGAGCTAGAATACATCTAAAAGCATATACTATTCACTTGCTTTTAACTTTTAAGTCCTTAAATCAAATACTATTTTACCTACCACCACTAAATTCCAGACGTCCAAAGACTACCAAGATTAAAAATAAATGAATAGTACCGACCGTCCCTAGCGCAAGTAGCAAAGGGTATTGTGGTTGATACTCGAGGTCCCAAGTTCGAATCCTAGTTGATTCACATTTGCAGCTAAGTTTATTTCTAAAAGAAATAAATGAGGCGGATAGCATGCTACCTTTCTCTCAAAAAAAAAAAAAAAAATGAATAGTGATGCTTCTAGTAAAAATATTTTCGCACAATTCTTAGAATTTGAAGGAATTATAATGCATATCTCCACTTAGCCACAATCCTATTATAAGGGAAAACCCCTATTTTATGAAAGCTTCTGGACAAGTTAAAAAGTAGCTCTCTAATGAGTTTGAATCTTTTACAAACTGGAGCAATATTTTAGATCTTAGGCTCCAATGGAAGAGGAAATTTTCTATATAGCAGTCACATTACGTCAGTTATATTCAGTCAATCAAATGTCTTATTTTGAAAGAAAAGTATAATAAAAATAATTTTTTATAAACTATGATCGGATGGGTAAACTCTAGAAAAAAATTATGATTGGTTGAGGCACACCACGTAGGATATATAACAGGCACATTTTAGATTTTTCTCCATTTGAAAATGTGGTGAGAATATTTTATTTATCGTACTCTAATGAGTACGATAAAAAATATTGTATTACTGTCACATTGCGCTTATTACAATGAATTGATTAAAATTAAAAGGTAAAAATATATGGGTTGGCGCTGTGAAGTCTTCTGAGTTCGGTTCGTTTTATATATTGAGAAAGAATCTAGTTGAGCCAATTCCTTCTCAATCTATCGCCTGATCAAGTCATCGAGGGTCACTCAGGAAGCCGAATAGCAAATCGAAGGTGTTTTTGACTCGATCAACACTTGACTCCGTCAATATTTTGGGAATTCGGTTCGAACACAAAAATATAGATCTTATCTCAACTGTAGACCATTTGGATTTGGCTACTCAATATCTCAAAATTTTGATTTTATTACATAACCTTTTAATTTATTTGATTTGACTCAATCAACGACATTTTGACGTCAAAATATGAATGCATCGCATATTTTTGCAGGTTTAATTAGTATATTTCATACAATTCTCATAACTATAAGTTTATTAAAATAAGTTATTAGCTTAAATTTTAAAGTTAAAGTATTATTGACCAACTAAAATTAAATAAATTAAAATATTGGATAGTAAAATCAAAATTTTGATAAGTTAGGAAGCCAAATCCAGATGGTTCATCGTTGAAATAAGTTTCATACATTTCTACCAAATTAAAACTTTCAAACCATTTATAAATAAATTATATAGAATAAGATAGAATAATGATATTAATAGAAAGAAAGGATTTAATCACTTGGAGGCATCAGAACGGGTAGGGGATGTAACTAGCGGTGTAAAATATTTTTTTCTGAAATAAATTTTTCTCCCAAACCATGACGCCGCCCTGTTGCGGAGCTCTATTTTTTTTTCAACATCGCTCTCTTGTTTTATCTTAATTTGATCTAATTCTAAGTTTGTTATGGCCCGTAATGGTATGTAAAAAATTAGTCTAAGAACTTAGAGCAACAATAAAAAGCTAAATAGCTTCTCTTGATACAACATTGTTATGTTAAGTTAGATTGTAATTGCTACATTACGGGAAATGGCACATGGAATTCACGTGGGAGATACATCTATCACATGGTAGGACAGCTAAGATCTTTTGATATCAGGGTTACAGTGTTCTTCTTCTGTTGCTTTCATTTTAATTTCTTTTTTAAAAATTTTGATGGACAGTTTTTAATATCTCGGTGAAGATTATAATGAAGGAAATTATACAGAGATATAAGAGCGCTTTATTTCATCACTCTGATGAATCCCCACATCACGTACTACGCAAACTGAACATTGACATGATGGAAATTGTCGTGAACTGATAAAAGAAAAATTAGTTTTACATTTGAAGTTTTGGGGCCTGCACCTAACATCAGAATCACTAGTGGATCCTACTTTCTCATTTGCTTTTCGCTGCTGAATCTTTGATGAACCCCAAGCCCAAATTACAATTACTGATCTTCATAAAACCCAAACAGGTAGTATATACAATCTTCTGTGTAAGAAACATGGGAAAAGGAAAAGGAAGAGGAAAATGAAACTGGTGCCCCAAGATCCTCCCCAAAACTGAACCTCAGATGTGCTCTGTAAGGAAAAAAAAAAAAAAAAAACAACAAGTTGAATCTCATCTAGATTTCTTCATCATCTTCAATTCTTGATAGTCTCTTATAAGGATTATTCCGAGTTGGAATGATCAAGAGTAGAAAATGTCGCCTTTGAGTCCAAAACTTCTTCCGAGTTGTCAAGGAAATGCTCGTATCTCCTAGTTCGATGCGATTCAACTCTATTGCTATAAGAGCGCTTTCTCATCATTCTCGTCAGCCTCGAAATCTTCGTTCCCATAAACAATATCAATGACACTCCTTTCTTTCCCCAAAAGCTCCTTACGAGAAACTGCAATTTCAGAATAATCTCCGACTTCATCAGAGCTCTCGGACTCTATCTGCTGCATTTCTGATGCTATCAAACTATCCATCCTCGCCCTCTCTCTGTCCCTTGGATAGGTGCGGTAAAGGAACGAATATATCAAGCAACATAGTGTCATTGGAATGGCGATAGCAGTGTAAAGTGCCTTTGCTAAGGAAGCGGCATTTTCTCTGTCTGTTTCAATGCTGGTACTTGCACCTTTTCCATAAGGAACTGGCTTGTAGCCGTAGACATGCTCGGCTAGAAGGCCAACAACAGGTGGAGCAAATGAAGCGAGTACAGATTCGAAGGATCGGTCAAGGGCGTAAATACTTGTTCTTGACTTCTCAGGGACAATCTCCGCAAATATAGGGCTGCGTGAAGAACAAAACCATCAGTAAATATTCGAAATAGCTAGCCGCAGAATGTGGCACTGACTAAAATCATTCAGAAGATGTTTCTTAAATTCCATGAGGGCAATTTAATGAGAAATACCTAATTTAACAATGCAAAAAAAATGGGAGAATGATTCAAAATATGTACATTAAGCGAATTACACAAAACGGTGTCTCTTGATTCTGAATGCGGAATAGCAAGTAGTAAGCTATCCAGCAAGGTATAGGAAATAGTTAATAATTTAAAAGGCTGCATTTCTACGTTAATAGGTTACCTTAATTGGTAACCATTTAGTACTCGTTCACTTGTTATATCAGTAATGGCATATGTGGCTCACAGCTCTCAAATAATATCCGCACCTTTAAGGCATCACCCAATATATTTACTCAAAAAAGCCATGAATTAATATAAATGTTAACTATACAGCAAATGTAAAATGCACAGTAAATTCTTCATTAATTATGAAACCTCTAGAAAGCAATACATATAGCAGATGTGCCTTGCAGATCCTGCATACGAGAACCACCTTGGATCATCTGTTTGTACATAAGCATGATTGACTAGAAATAAAAAACATTGTAAATTGCACCTTAACTCAGCACTAGATTCTATAGCAGAAGGGGTAGGAAATTTCTTGTGACTTCCAATTCTAGTAGCCGTTTTCACAAATTTAGCAAATATCTCACATTTCTTGTTGCATGTTATGATAGCGTGAGTAATATCATTATCATTTTACTCTCTTAAAAGTAGAAAAGAAAGAAAGAAGCATTAAAATGCCAACATACTTGTTTGTGGCAGGAGCATTCCAGGAGATGCTAAGACCCATAATGAACATGACAAAGGCGTGCCCAAAAGCTGTGGAGGGGTCATCAGGCAAGGCTAGCATCAAGATGGCCCCTAGTGGGATTGCAGAAGCTGAGCTTATCTGCGACAAAATAATTCTTCCAGAGTTTGGGTACCTTTTCGCAAGAGAATCTCCCATCTTTCCACCCACTAATCCCCCAATCGAACTTGCAACGGCAAACATGCTCATAAGAAACCCTGTCCCCTCATGCGAAAACCCCATGAGCTCCAACCACATAGGCGCAAATGATAGGGCGGACCAGGGAAATGTGCCAGTAACACCCTGAGCTACAAGAATTCGAAAAGAGGGGATTTTCATGACAGTCTTGGCTTCTATTATAAGATCTTTTACTTCTTTCAGTGCAGACTTTTGTCCAGCAAGCTCAGTATTAGTCGTTACTCCATCCGGAAAGTGTGGATCCGCTGCAAATAGTCGGACCAAGATTCCTACGACTATGCTTATTATGGCTACGAGATGGAAGGCAATTCTCCACCCGGCAATACCCATGAATGAAGTTGATGCCAGTAGGAGGGTGAGAATCCCGCCAATTATGGACCCCAGGTTTCCAGTAAGTTGTAACCATCCGAAGGCGGAGCCGCGTGTGCTATCATCGGTTGAGTCGGCAATAAGAGACTGGATGGCTGGGATCACTAGGGCGAGCCCGACGCCATTTAACCCTCTTGCAATTGCTACCTGCACAGTTATCAAGTTTAAATCACATCAACACACTTTTTTTTCAAGGCCAAACTATCGTAATCTTCTAGGAAGTTTGATTTCTCGTTAACAAGAACAGTTGAGAATTAGACCAACCAGATAAATGTGTATCTTTTTCAGCATGTACAATCTAATTTCCACTCAAATAATCCCATTATTGGAAAGTCACAGTAGTCACTAAATAACCAATGCTAGCAAGACCTCTTTACCTAACATCAAAGCATCCTGTAGTGGACTGACAGACTAGATTGTACACTTAAGCAAATTAAAATGGGAGATTTTTTACAGTGTTTATTTTGTTTCAGTAACTTAATTAATCTCGTTTCCCCTCTGATTGAAACCTCAGATGATCGCAGCAACCTATTCATAACTACAAATAATTGAGGGGTAAGTCCAACCACAGAAAAGCAGAGAAAGGTAAGCTTAATGGCAATGTTGTTATAAACTGATTTTGGAGAACCAATGTCTCAAATGTTCATAAGACACTACATTAAATTTAATCTATATTAATCTCCTGCCAAGCGGCAGAAACTAAACTAATCCTTCTACATAACAGCTAATGCACAATCCCCTGCCAAGTGTCAACTACTAAACCTACATGCAAAAACTCTTATCCATTTTGGATAAACTCAAGTGTTATTATAAGCATCCAACAATAATATATCACCGACTAAATAGTAACCACGCAACATCTCCATTTCATGATCGTCACCGTGTTTCTAAATAGCATCAAGATCATCTTTTCTTATTTATAAAAAGAAAGGGTTTCAGCTCAATTCACCAAATCCACACTGCATCCTAAAATTAACACTAGACATTTCTACAACACTACTCAGAAAATCAAAACAAAAACAAAATTGTAAGTAGATATTATGCTCTATTCATATAATCAAAACAAAAACGAAATAATAAGTGGATTATTTGCTAACCCCACATCAATACTAAAGCAAGTTCACCGCTCGATTCAACTCCAAAACCCACACAAACCCCAAAGCACAACACAACAATAGCAACCAAAAGAGATCGAGATCAAACCCTAACCTCGAAGAAGGTGTCAGAAACCGCGACGAGGAAGGTGGCCGCGGCCCACAGGAAGGCGCCGAGGGCGATGACGTGCGCCCTGTTATACCTCACGGCCATGTACGCGGCGAGAGGGTAACACGAGGCTTGGACGATGGAGCGAAATAGGGTTAGGGATCCGAGCCCCGCGGGGGTAGTGTTGAGCGCCGCGCCCACCTCCTTGTACACCGCGGGGAGAAGCGCCTCGTCGGCCCTCTCCATGATCGAGGCCAAGTTCACCAGCACCAGCGTGCGCCGCTCCTTCCCCATCGCCATGGGAGACCCTTCTCCTCCTCTTCACTCCCTCTACGATCGATCGAGGACGAAGCTCAAAGGGAGGAGGAGAGGAAGTGATAGAGACGAAGGGGGGGGGAAGAGATCGAGGAGAGAGAAAAGAGGGAGCGTTTCGACCCGCGAGGGCGCGACACGGGGTACGGATCGGGTGACGCGGATATCGCTCCGCGAAGGAGAATATTCCGCGTGCGCACGGTTTGAAATTATGAATCGGGATACGGGGACTCAACAAATGGACCAGGAGTTTTGACTACATGATTTTCCCGGTAGGGAGAGTTTGACTTGTTCTGGATGGTTTGACTTTTCATGGAAAGTGAAAGCTTCTGGAATGAGAACGGAATGCTTTCTCAAATCCGAATCAATTCCTAATTTTAGCTGTGCTATTTCTCTAAAATTAAGAAAATAGAATTTTTCTCACAAATGGTGTAAAAAAAAATTTTAGGCTAAATTACAGAAAACCCCCCGTCAAAATTCGATTTTTCACTTTTTCTCCTGTCATTTAAAAACTTATATTTTACCCCTCTAAAAAATAAAAAATGTGCACTTTGTCCCCGCCGTCAGTGTTCCGTCAGGACTCCGTTTATATTTTCTTATTATATTTTTTTAATACCCAAAATACCCTTGAAACCCTCTCCTCTCCCAGATGCCCCTTCTCCCTCCTCATCGACGCCGGCGTTGCTTCGCCCTTCTTTGCCGCCTCGCCGTCACCCACCGCCCGTCCGATCCCACGCACGCCCTCGCTCTTCTCCGCCGCCTCGCGCTCACCTTTGCCCACCTCTCCCTCCACACCCGCCCCAATCTACTTCTTACCGTCGTTAAAATGGATGGGTGAAAATGATACAGGAGGAGCGAGGAAATAGTTGGAGAAAACGGAGTCGGATTTGAAGTTGAGGGAGGCGCGAATAATGGAGGAAAAAAGCTGTAGGGTTGCAGGATTGAGAAGAAGATGAACAGGACGGAGGAGCATTTTGGTCATTTTGCTATCAAAGTTAACACCGTACCCTCATGTGTACATTTTTTATTTTTAGATGGATAAAATATAGGTTTTTAAATGATATGGGAAAAAGTGAAAAATCGAATTTTGACAGAAGAATTTTCTGTAATTTAGTTTTTAAAAAAAAAAAAATTTGGGCAAATTAAGGAACCTACTCGACTCTACTCGATCGAGAGTGTAAAGTTGTTGATAAAGTATTAAGTCTATCCAAATAATTACGGAATGACTTATTTCGGTATCCAAACGAGATCTTACTGAACAATAGTACTAAACATGTGGATTAAAATTCAAAGACATGAGGCTTGAAAGAATTTTTGTTTATTCTACGTAGTTTGCTTTGTCACTGCCTGGGCCATCTTTATTTGTGGAAATATCATAGCACGCAACGCATAGCAGATACTATTGCTTACATAGAACAGGCAATCATCTTGCTTTGGCACCACTTGCTGATTCTTGTCATCTACGATCATTGCGCGCCGCACGTACGCGGCTTGCCCGTAGCCTTCGTACGGGTAATGCCCGCTGCCCACCGGAGGAGTTGCTTCGTCCGACAGCACTTCGGCCTCCCCTCCCCACAAAGCTCGAGAAGCTGAAACTTGCAAACTTACAAAGGTTGTTGCAGGTCAATATCCCAACTAGGTGTTGTCGTCGCCGAACGTCGACCACCAATTCTTAGTCTTAGGATCCTGAATCAATTGTATAAGTTGACAAATGGATTAAGGTCAATAATGCTCAAATTGAATTTTAGGACGTATTTTACCAAGGAAATGTTTAGCTTGTGCCTTAAAAATGAGAAATGTTACGTGGTATTGCTTCCCCTTGTAATTCGGCGCCAATTCCGATAGTTTGATTCACTTGAACAAAACCAGGGCAACTGTGATCGTAGCAAATCTTGTTATCGACAGCATTACCCTGTTGACGAAAGTTATTATGACATGATGTTAAAATGATTATCGCAAAATTGCACCGAAAGGCAAAACAGACGAAGCAGTAAAATAATACCCATCTTATATGGAAACGAACGGCTTTAATTATAACCAGATAGTTCAGGTATATATTACCTGGAAAAAGAAAAACAAAATGTATACATCATGCCTGTTCTTCGATGACTGGACACTCGTAGTTCGAAAAGATATATATTATGTCTAGACACTTAACATGTTTCATTTTTGTAAACTAGTGAGAGCAAATGATTGCTTTCGATTCGTTCAGATTTGGCGAAATGTATAGAGAAAGGTTACTTACAAACCATCCAGCTGATATTTCGCTGTAGGTACCGCCATTACCATCTGAAACATGTATTATCGAGCCACTAAGTTGCGTTCCGTTAACTTCTGGCTGGTAGATATTTAAGGATGCTCTGGTACCGTAAAGTTTTGTAGGAATTCCGCCCCGCGCCACCTAAATAGCAACAAATTTTCGCTTCAGTATAACAAAAAACACAATGTTGGCATGGTTAAGATGCTACGAATTCGTAGTTACAGGAAATCAACTTATTGTCACTTCTTATTTGCTGCAAAAACTTACAATGCGAGCTAGGTTCGACTTACTAGTCTGGCACGACCTTCTGCAAGAATATCCTGCAGAGATTCTTTTCTGGGCTTCGTGAAGGAACCGAACCTTCGAACTTCTCCTTTGCTCCTCCTCCAGATGGCTATTGTTCCTGCAGTGCAGTCTACCGTGCTGATCTCGACATGCGATTCGGCATCTGTTCATGAAGACGCTTCATTTATACCAGTTTGAAAAGTAGTTGGTCTCATCTATGTTGAAAAAAGGAACAAAAGGTGGACCAAATTATCCCATAATCCGAAGAATACAATGTTTACTGTAAAAGAGAAACCAGAAAAGGCACAGATATGTAGTATATCAAAATTGAGTGTGAATTAGTAATATATTGAGATTTGTTTATTATCTCATCTATTTTTGTGTTTACTGCTATAATGAATTCTCGTAAAACCACCAAAATTATTTATTGATTTTCTTGCTAGAAATACAAGGTAAACAGATAAAATTATTATCATCAAGCACAGTAAGGGTTCAAATAGTTCCAATCCATGCTAAAGTTGGTAACATATACGAAAATAAGTACGAAGAACAGAAAGTTTACCTGAATTGTGTGATTCTTTAGCAACGGGTGATCGAAAGCGGGTTGTTGGTAGATATCGATGCAATCGAAGATATCTCCATCTTTGTTCTAAAACAAATATGAAGTGACCATTTAACCCTTACATTTTTCTCAGCTAGTTACATTTATCAAATGAATGAGATAGAAATCAGGAAATTAAGTTGTTACACTGAAACATTATCTTAATCATGCATGTAAAATTACAGCATAAAATGGCTCGGTACCTGAACCGTCCTGATGACCGATTTTTTGTTAGTTTTTTCTCTCTCTCTCATTTCCTTTTGCATTCACCCTACTCCCTTGAGTTTCTGTACCGCTTAGAACGACAAATAGAAGTATAAAAAATAAAAAAAAAATATTCCCCATGTAGTTTTTTCTCAGAAGCCTTTTTGTAGGCTACTGCAATAATCTCTTACTAAGCCTTTTTGTAGGGCTTAAATGTAATGAAGTTTCATAAATTAATGAATGTGCATGTTGTATGTTTATGAAATGAACTAGCTCCATATCCATGTTTGCAAATTCCTTAATTCATGCTCACTATCCACTATCAATATATGCAGTTGCCTTATGTGCAATATTCAAATGCGCGCTTCACAAGTTATAATCTCTGATGAATTTATAGCTTGTAAGATATTTCTCTAAAGTAGGAAAGCTTTCTCACAAAAGATTTTCAGGAGTTTCTATGCAAAACCAGTTCTTAATTTATTCCTGTTTTAGGAAAATAGATTCATAGTCTCCAAGATTATATCAATTCTAATTGAGAGGAGTTTAGTGATTTGATAATGAAAATTCTGCATTTTTCAGGTACTAAAATCTAAAACGCCAGGATTTTGCACTACACCTCTCAACTCTCAATCAAATAAATTACACATTATATATATATATATATATATATATATATATATATATATATATATATATATATATATATATATATATATATGTGTGTGTGTGTAAGTAACAAATATTGGTCTTCTCATCTGTTAGCATAATGCCGAAAAAAATTCAGCATTTATTGTTAGGCTTGATTTTTGAATTTCACTATAAAAGATGACTTTGAACTATTTTTTTATTTAAATAGTTTTTAAGAATTTATATCCATAGCTACCTACCAAATCTCGGCATGATGAATGGCAAAGCAAATGTTTCTACTCGTAATTAACTTAATTTACAGTCGAATTACAATTTTATGAATCCCAACGCTCCTTGAGCGAACGAAACAGTCTCAGGTTGAAACTTATTCTACTGAGTTTTTTTTTTAGACAAAGGTAGCATGCTACCGCTTCATTCATTAAGAAGGTGAATTAGTCAACAGGGTGAAGCAACAAGGCTTCATGGACAGGAGGATGAAAGGAAAAAAAAAAAAAAAATTAAGCGCAATAAACGTCCCACAGATTTCTATACGAGCGTATATCCACCAACAACTGTCTTAACGTACGCTTTTTTTTCTTAAAAATTCTTCTATTCCGCTTCAACCAAATAACACACCACAAAGTCACAATGATCGTCAAGTCCCTTCTCCCTACAAAAATTCTTCTACTCTACTGAGTTTTTATTCGCCGCATTGGCCGTAGACAATTTTGCAATCAATTATGAATCCGTACTAATTACTCTGTTTGGGATGGTGCAAGATTTCTTCACATAAAAGTGCAATAAAAAATATTATATTTATTTCTAAATGTAATATTATATTGTGTATTTCATAACAAGTTTGATTAAAATATATTTTTTATTCTACGATCTCATTGGAAAATGATTATATATATACTATTGTCCCAATTCTATTTTATCTGTGACCGTTTTTGTGGACCGGGACCACGGATATGCGACGTGCAACAGGTCCACGGGATGTGTGTGCCCATACGAAGAGGCTTGGGCCGTTCGTGTGTACCCTTGTCACCCTTTTAGCGTACGCCTCCGTGTACTGTGGGCCCCGGTTATAGGAGGCCTACTCGGCTACTACGTAACAGTGGGTCCCACTACGTGGCCTGTGGGCCCATTATAACCCAATAGGATTTCGTTTTTCTCTCTAGTATGTTATAACTTGTTCGTCACCGGGACGCAATGATCACGTCAGTAAAAAGTTGGTGGGCTTTACATTAAAACTGGCCCGGCCCAATTTCAAAGAAGCCCGAATTTTTTAATATCTAAAACTCCGGACACAAACCCGATAGCATGATTCAAACACGACACGAAATTATTGGAAAAAGTCCGAGGCCTACACGATACGAAACCATCGAAAATGAAAATAGCATGACATAACACGACCGCATGCTGTGCAAATTATAATTTTGAGCTTTAAAATTGAAGGTATGAACATTTAAATTTCAACCGACTACCGAACACAAACACGGCCCGCAAACTCAAATTGGCTTAAAGGGACCAGCATCCTTCTCTGCGGTGGGTGACCAAATTGAGTCAAGTTATGCCGTATCTATATATTTTAAATGAATTAGTTGTACCTGCCCAGCGGTAGGAGGCCAGGTGAGTCGAGTCACATTCGATATGACAGGAAGTCGGATTGGCTGAGTCATGTTTAAAGCGGCGTGAGGCCGATTAGACTGAATCGCAATCGAATTCTAACAGCTCGAGCTTTTGGAATTAATGATCAGCACCAACTATCCGATAGAAACAGGACACCCATATGCTTGTGTTGCATGATGTGAAAGCATGGCGACATCCTTGTATGTTGGTTGAATGGCAAAATGGGGCCCCTACCAATTGAGTGCCCCAACTCTGTTATTTCCCTATAATAGCAGCAATGTTGTTTGTGATAAAATGATGCTTTTGGAGAGAAATAGCACAACACTGCTCACAATAAAGAAAAGGATGAGGTGGTGGCTTATGGAAACATTCATCATGTGATGAGGCAAGGGAGAGGCCCAGTTTGGGACCCAAGGAATAGCAGCTTCTTTGTCTTTTAGTTGGCGCAACACATTTAAGAAGGCATCAGGGCTCACACGAAATGCGCACTAATAAATTACTGTAAAAACCGAAAGAGATTAAAATTTAACTAGTTTGAATATAATGTACGAATCTAATATATTAAAAGATCAAGGTGGGGTTCGAACAGACGATCAATCTTAATATATTAGCCAAAACATCGTTCTAATGAAAGAAACAGATCAAAAATAATCACCATATATATTTAATTCAAGATGAAGTAAACAAAGTTGAATGTTTTCCGACCTTTGGATTGACTTCTAAATAAGCCAATTCGAACGGTCGTTGTTAAGTATATAACTAAATTTTAAAAAAAGAAAAACATGTATAAAAAAAATTAAGTGAGAGTTGCAAAATTTTGTTGTGTCCAACAAGGTCTCTTTTCCACAGTTGCTGTTACCTAACTCGGAGGGATTGGGACGTGCCAAAATATAGGTGACCCACATTTTATTTCAATTTAATGTGAGATTCTAGGGTGATGCTAATGTAGCATTATAATTGTAGTAAATGATTTTGATGCTGTACGTACTCTAAGTATTTGTTGGGTAGGAAACATTGAAAAATAGTCCCACATGAAAAATAAATAAACAAATAAAGTATATATAAAGAATTGATATATATATTAATTGTTAGGTCCAAACTAATTACTCATAGTACTACTCCCTATCTCTAAAATAGAATACCTAAAGGCTTTTGAATTGCAGATTCTTTTTTCTTCTTTTTTAGAAAATTTTAATATTCATATTTTTGTAGTACCACATATTTTATTTCGAGATAATTTATTTTATAACAGATAAATGGCTTGAATGCATCTAACAAATGTACTAAATGAGATGTTCATGCACTGGAACGTACATGGCCTAAATCATTAGGGTATACATGAATTTTTTTAATAGTAGTTTTAAGAGCCGGAAATTAAGCAACAATTATTGCACCCAAAAACCCACTAAACCACAAGTCCAAGTCTTAGGTCATGGAATCTTCTTTCGGGTCAGGTCAATTAGTTACATCACTTTTGGTCAAATTAATCGACAAAGTCATGGGTCTGATTCTTCCCATGACCTGGTCGCGTCAATTTGTAGTCTAGTAGTTAATTAATTTAATCATACCTTACGTGTAACTTTGGGCACAACTTATTACGTATCTAGAATATTATAATTCAATGCTTAAAGGATTTATATATAGTTTTATAACTTTCAATGCGATAAGATGGATATATAGGTTTGCTTTTAAACTATTGCAACGTGAGAGGGTAGGAAAGATGTGTTAACAAGTCATTTATTTCCAATCTTTTTTTTTTTTTTTAAAGGTTAGTCAAGGAAAACATATTTGTTTTTTTATTTATATATTAAAAAAAACATATTTGTTTCATGCCAGGAAATAAATGGATAGAAAACGAATACTTATGATAGTTAGTTCGTTAACCAGAATGAATCGAAAATAAAATTTATACTTCCATAACAATTTAAAGGACGAAATCTAAAGTATGCAAAGAACATGGAGGTCTCGTACAGTTTTCTTTTTCTTCTTCTTCTTCTTCTTCTTTTTAACGCATGATTTTGGGCCATACATATTGAGTTTAATTTCAGTTTGGAGATAAAAGGTAAATGTTGGGTTCTAGTTGTTAAAAAAGGACAATTACTTTATCTAGAGTGAATATACACACAGCGTCCACAGACTTCGACTGTGACTCAATTAAACTCGACCTTCATCACGAGCCAGAATGATGACCTTTTTAAACCAACATATAACATGCTATTCGTTTTATTCATTAAATATATGAATTTAGCTACATATATAAAGTAAATAGGCCTCCAAAAGAACATACGAGTCCACACATACACTCCAAAAAAAATTTAAAAAACGAAAAACAAAAAACAAAGAAACGGGAGATCTTGTGTTGACGAGAAAGAAGAACCCTTTATCTACTATATACTATATAGTATGGTTTTAGTCATGATGAACACAGCATAGCCTATTGCTAAAAGAAGAAATGAGATGCAAAATATATAATAGAGTGTTAGGCGCTCCTATTGTGGACTATTTCAAGTTTTTTTTCCTTTTTTCCCCCCCTATTAGCCATTAGGCAATTATTGTTCTTCTCTTTAGGTTTTTTTTTTTCATTTGACCCCTTCAACTTTGAACAAACCATCTGACCCACAATTTGTGAGCTAGCCGCCTCATTTTTATTTCGGTAAAAACGTATAGAACTTACCTGAACTACGAATCATTTTGATTGGATTTGACTACTCATTGTAATAAATTTAAGTTACGAGAATCATACGAAATATACTAACTAAATCTGCAAAGATAAATGACGTATTTAAATTTTGAAGTCAAAAGTATCGTTGATTAACTTAATCAAATAAATTAAATATTAAATAATAAAATAAAAAATTTAAAAGATTGAATAGTTAAATCAAATGACTTATAATTTTATCTTCTATTTATATCCATCTATGTATGCACTATGAATGCACAAGCTTTTCTTATAAAGAGAGAGTACGAAGATTTTACTTACACTGAAAAGTTCTGAATCTTTTTAGTTGGCTCGAAAATGCAGGTCATAAATGTAAAAGTGAAGGAATAGAAAGGTACATGTGACGTGCATTAAGCAACTCTTAATTACCAGGGAAAAAAGAAGAAAAAGAAATCACCATTGAATGAACAAGATGCATTTCTTAATTAGCTTCTGTGCACCACACCATATTATTTATTTATCCTAGGTAATCTATGGACTTGCCTGCATTACCATACTTTGAAACTAAATAATCTTATAATAAATTTGAATTAGTATGCTCCAATAAATAAAAAAACAAATGCAAGAATATTTGTGAAATAGAATACAAATTTTGAATTTCAGATTTCTATTTCAAAATGTGCAATAGTTCAAGTATGATCTATATGGTAAGTTTTTAGAATACAACGGTTGTTTCACACTATATACTCATTTTTATCTATTCCGCAAGTATATATTGTCCATTTAAATCCACAATGTACAATCTCACATCTACACTAGCTCATTAATTAGAAGGTGTTAATTTAAATAAAAGAAAGTGTAGATTGTAAAAAGTGATCATAAAATGAATCAACACTCAGAATGGATAGATAAAACATAGTACAAGGAATAGTATCTCCTCAATCTATGAGTACATGACCATCCTATAATATCTTGGGTGAAGGAGGGAACCATCATTGCCACAGAAACAGGTTATTCCCTGCCAAGGGCCACCATGATTTCAATACAAAGGGTCACATGGCACACCCCAACATTACATCTGATACCTAATCATTCCCACTTTTGCAATATCAATCACCTTCTTATTGCTTCAAATAATTATTAGATCACTCACCTTGCTCAATTTCCCAAAAATTAGCCATGCATGGCTAATCATCATCCCAATATCACACACAAAATTAAGAAGCTGTGATCTTAAGAGCTAGACATACATATATATATATATATATATATAGCCAGAGAGAGAAATACCTCTTCTATATATTGTTGCTTAAAAATTTAGCAAAAACTTGGCAAATTATATTTAGGTTTACATGCATAAATTACATCACTCTCAATCCAATTAAAATCTTTTATCTCAACATGTCATGAAGCATGCAGTTACATAAACATGTAAGCATATATAGCATCAGAAACTAAGTAGTTGACTTATTATAATGAGTAAAGGTATGGGACACATGTAAGCATTTCCATGGTCTTGGTTTGCACCTCACATACTTTATTGTGGGAAAGGGTACTCATACCATTACTACAAATGATATTTTAAGAAAAGAAAGAGTACTATATTTCAATTATGTAATTATATAATGTACTGTAGCATGATGGGTTGTTTGGAAGATATGGTGGTTGCTGCAGCTGGGGTTTGTTTATTGCGTTGGAGTGCATTGTGGGGAAACTTCCATGTGGAGCAGTTAGAACTTAAAATAGCTTCTTAAAAAAAAAGAAAAAAAAGAAGAGATTTTCCTCAATGGATCTTCTATAATATAAAATCATATCTCATAATAATTAAAGTGGGAGGTGATCAGAGATGCGCCCGTGTATATATGTTCTTAAATTTTAAATAATTTTCGGCGGCTTACGATTTCCCAAATCTCGCCACCAATCTCTCCAACACCCATGCTAGCTAATTGTTTACAAAAAAATGATGAAAAAAAAAAGAAAACAAAAATGTTTAACCAAGTAGAAGAATCATAGAAAGGAAAATTTCTAATTAATATTCATATTAGCATTGATTAACTGCACCACCCATGCATGTCACTCTCTCTCTCTCTCTCTTCCTCCTCTCTCCACATGAAGTGTAACCATGTTAATTAAGAGCAATGGACTTAGGAGGAGGATATACACACTTATTAAAAACCAAGAGAATTAGCGCACGAAAATTAAAGCGGATACATGAAAATTAACTTGTATATACGTGATTAATTAACCTCTAAAGCACGTCTTCAATCTATATTATATATAATGATCATGAAACGATCTAATTAAGCAAACAAGAAAACTCTCTTATGTACATGCGAATAAGAAGAAATTAACTACCATTAATAATTACTTATAGACCACATATATAATATTTAACCAAGTAAACATTAATAGAATCCATTCCCTACTCTCTCTCTCTCTCTCTCTCTCTTCTTTCTCCTGTATATCAATCCGCAGAGCAAATCCATGACTCCACCATACCTTCACCTCTCGCCGCCGCCGCCGCTGCGGCCACGCTCTCCGCCGACACCTTCTCCGCCGCAAACTCCGCCGCCGCCGCTGTAGTATAGTTCATCTTGCAACTACCCACCGGCCCATTTGCGGCCCAAGTCGTAGGCCCATTAAGCCCTGTGGGGAGACCCATCACCCCGGGCCCGTACTCGGTGTGTGGTGGGGGGAGCAGTACTGGGGATTGGAGGAGGGATTGGAATGTGAGAATAGGGTTTTGGAGGTGGAGAGGCACAGCAGCAGTAGTAGCAGTGGCGGTAGAAGAAGAGGAGTGGGAGGAGGAGAAGAAGGGGCGGAGGAGGTAATTGTTGGAAGGGTTTAGGGAGGAGGAGGAGGGTGCAAAAACTGGTTCGAAGCGGTGACGAGGGGGTAAGAACAGGTGGAGGGAGGAGGAAGACGACGAAGTGGTGGGGAAAGGAGGCGAGGGTATTCCGGTAAATTCCTGCACCATGGCGCGGAAGTTGGAGGCGTCCGTTGTCAGCACCGTCGTGGGCGCGCGCCTCGAGGCGCGCGCGCGCTTCTTCGACCCTCGCGGCGCCGCCGCCGCCGCCGCCGCAACCCCGGCGGCGGCGGTGGTGGGCCCCGAAGAGGGGAGGTCGTGTTGGGGGAGGAGATAGTCGAGGGAGTCGAAAGCGGAGGCCGAGTCCATCTTAAGTCCTCTTTGTGTTTGTGTGTATGTCTAGAGAGAGAGAGAGAGAGAGAGAGAGATGGTGGGGGATCGAGGAGGGAGAGAGAGAGTATATAATGAGGGAGAGGGGTGTAATTAAAGGGGTTGTGGTGTAGGGTGTTGTTGTTGTTGTTGTTGTGTGTATGAGCAGGACAAATAAGAGAAAGAAAGAATAAATTATTCTATCCACCTGGTGCACCATGCACCATGCACCATCCTATTTATGGAGAACTTTTTATTATGCGGAGAACCTAAATTAAGTTATACCTGCATTATTAAAAATGTTGTTGATTTAATTTTTAGAAAAATGTGTTTGATATCAGTCCCTAATATTATGTTTGCATATATATGTTCTATAATATTTTCCTTACATGCAGAAGTGCATGAAAGGATTCAGTATGGTGGTAAAATTTACCAAAGAGGTACTGTAATTTATAGATATAAATGATAATTGTGATATTTAAATAAATAGACATATGTTGTTTAAAGATCAAAATATTTTCTGCTTGATATGTGAATAATGATATTCATGTGTATATTATAATTGCGGGTTCCTTTTTTGCTGCCATAAATTATGTACATCTTTCTATTATTCATATTTCGCTACTAATTAAGTAGCATTATGTACGTATATTTGTAAGATATCATAAAATTTATTTATAAGTATAGTATTACTTTGTTAGAACATGTACATAGCATATATGGATGCATTTGATGCAGCTAAGAATTTTCGAAGCGAGAGTTTGTGTGTGAACGAGTGGAGATAAAGGATTAATGAATCGAATAAAGAAAAAGTTAAAAAATAAATAAAAAAAGGACAAGGGCACAAAAGTGTGAAAAAAGAGGGGCATTGGTCGCGAAGAAAACTAGAAAAGTAAATCTTTTTCGAGCGCACAATCGAGAGGACATAGAAATTAAGGGTTAATGAGAAAAGTTACCGACCCACGTTAAATACTTTTTAAAGTTTAAAATAGTTACCAAGCTAGGAAGTGTTATAATTAGAGCACATTAAAAAATATATATAATCGACGCTTATACCAAGTGGATGTGTAATTTTCCATTTTAACATGCGTACACCGTTTACCGAACCTGAAATTTTTGGATGCTACTTTATCATTATATATACATGCATTTTTGTTTTTTGTGAAAAATAAAATATTGTATACCAAAAGTAAAGTACTGGTATTCTAGTGTTAAGATACACGAAGTGGAAAAAGTTTCAGTTTGAGTATCAATAAAAAAACCCGAGTCAAATCATTGGTATTCCAATAATACAATGTCTCTTAAGTTTAGAGGAGTTTTGGTTTTTGAGTCTCAACATAATTAAGGAACTTAATTTAGTTACAATAGCGTGTACATAACGAATAAGCTTTAGATTCTTAAATAAAATATATAAAAAAAACATTTGAAATTAGACATACCTGATATTGGTTAACCAAGTTTATTGACGAAAAAATTACAGTACATATGATCAAAATTTGAATTAACTTTCTCTAGTTGTAATTACAATGTTCTAAGAAATATTTTATGATTTTTTAAAAAAGATTTATTTAACTACGATTACAATGACCAGTTTAGTTATATTTAACTTGGCTTTTTTAAACTATTACAATGACTCTCTTTGTCTAAATTGTAGGATCCGCACTTTACTTGATCAGATTAAAAACATTTTACCTGTAGGGTGTGGTAATTTTTACGGAGGGACCATAATTAGTTGGTCCAATCATATTTTTTCACCTATTGTACACTTTTTATAAAGGTGTACATCTTACACCCTCAAATTTAAAGATTTATAAATTTTTTTTTGAATTTAAGTGAAAAAATAAAATGATATAACTAGCAAAAAAATGTGAGCCACACAAAAATTATAGGTGTAAACTTTACACCTATGCTATATATAGATGTATGAATAGCATCACTCAACTTTTCACAACTTCAGGTTAATTAGTTTGGAAGATTTAATTGGTTGACCTAACCACAGTTAATTTTCATTTTATTTTTTTTCGTTTTTGAAACAAAATCGTAGATCCATAACTCAAAGGACTTACTATAGATTTTTTTTTTTTTTTTTTTTCCGTCCCCCTCACAGAGCCTGAAGCTCGAACACTCTACTAATAAACGCGCAAACGAAAACTCAAATTTCCGACCTCGTGGATTGGTACTGTGGTGGCTAGCTAGGTGACTAGTGGTTGGACCTAAAGAGCACTGCATCCATATTTTAATTCATTCGCATACATTTAAATGCAATTCAATTAATGGAGCAAAGGACACATTTGAAAGGACGTGATCTTAGATGCTGCATCTATATATCATAGCTTTGAGGTTGTATATAAGATAATTTGTACGAAAAAATAAGAAGCTATGTATAGATATTAAACCATCATGATTAACCACCAAGGAACTAATTGCAATGTGATTATAAGAGCAATAAATTAAAAAACCAAAAAGATTCCAATTTGAATTATTGGATCAAGAATCGCCACATATATATATATTCTGATTATGAGTTTTTCCTCTTTTTTTTCCCCTTGGAGAGAGAAACCGTGTATAATACAAAAGTTGATCATTTTTAAGAGATAGAATCATTATATTAATAAGGTAGAAATGTATAGCCATTCGGAAATCGTTTCCCCAACTTTAATTTTTCGGGCTAAGATCGATCTTATGACCTTTTTATTTTTTAAAATTAAAATTAAATGAACAAATTAGAAATTTTACAAAATTGATTAGTGATAAAAATTTTATCAAACTTAATAATATTGGCCACCTTTTAGTAAATACAACTAGACAATTAATGGTTAATAACTATTAGAGTTATTAAATTAAAAAAATTAAACTAATGAAATATTAAAATTTAAATTAAAAAAATTAAAAGTTAAGGGGGTGTCTCAATCAAACCACTAGTAGCCCAACAAAGAGACGCTGGAGATTCAAATCTCCACCTGTTCCTAGATTAGGAAGGTTGGTGATTTATATAAAAAAAACACTGAGAATTTTGTGGAATCTGAAAACTACGAGCGAGATATTAAAATAAATAAATAAATGCATTAGTAATTACTGATTAAATCCATCATACTCAAAAGATTATACACATTAATTCAATCACTCAAATCCTCTATTATTGAAGTATTACCCCACACACGCATCCTGTCTCCAAAACTATAATCTAAAAAGAAATAGCGCCACGTAGCTTTACTGTCGCCTTCTTCCTTTCGTACAAATATGTTCTTTTAAAACTTAAGTATCAGTAGAAATCATGACCAATTTGGCCCCCCATTTTTAGTATCTCTACCGGTTTGCGACTACACGTATTTGGTAAAGGCTCAACTAAACAAGCATTAATGATGCTACTACATCATTATCTTAAGAGTGACAGTGACTCGATAACCTACGCTCGTTGTAGTGCTCCAACTTCGATCTTCTACGTCTTATCATTTTGCTTTTCATGTTTGATGTTTTCTTAAGCAACCATTAATGAATAGGTCAAGCGAGAACATCATTTAATACCATTTATATCACTTCAGAGCGCATCATTTGAATACCATCTTTTGATCATTTCAAAGTCATAAGTTTAACAAGAATATTTTTTTAAAAAATTAATCAAATATATTAATTGGGCCATAGCTATTTAACGTCATATGAGCAATAAATGGGCCGGGCCCGTTAGGCAGATCTCGGCCCAATATGTACTATACGCCCGCTTCTCCAAACTCGCCTTTAAAATGTAAAAAAGAAAAATTATTTCCTAAATAATTTTACATAATATTGTTTGTTAGATAAAAAATGACCCAAAAACTTAATAAATGCCGGTTTATGGATCCGGTGCATGGAATTATTTCTTTTGTCATTAGCTCACCTGCAAAACCAACATGTCAACACGTATTTATGCATCACATTGCTATATATATAACCATAACCACTGCAATCCAAAATAAACTGTAATTCTACGATTGTTTCATTCAAAAAAAAATTTCTACAATTTTTTTTTATAAAAATATTATAAAAAAATACAATATAATTTTTACAATTTTTGTTTGTTGTAAACATTGCATTACTCTCGCTTTATACCCGTCGCCCTTTTTCGGCCCCACACGCGTCGACACTCGCTCCGTGCACGTGCCAGTCTCTTTGTTTGCCTGCTATAAACCGCCGCTTATCCCGCTCGCTTGGCACCCGCACGTGTCACTCGCCCCATGCACGTGTTAGGATCCTTTGTTTTGCGGTGCTACATATAAAGCGCCAAATGTCCCTCATATTTGTAGTAATTAAACTGCAGGTGCTTTTCCATTAAGAAAAAGTGCTTAAGCTTAAGCCTCTTTGAGCTTGAGATAATTAAGAAACAAGAGCTCAACATGTTAAGGAGAAAAGGAGCAGTTCTCATGAACTGGTTCAAGGATGGTGTGCTAAACAAAGCAAGTGGTTTGCTAAGGGAGAAGGAGCAGATGGATAAGAACTTCCCTGTGTTGAAGGGCCACCCGAAGGCGCGAAAGCATGCCGAGGAGGCTGTCGAGAGCTACGCGAAGCTCGGTGCGAGAGCGGAGGAGGAGAAGGTGATGAAGGGAGGGGAGGAGACTACGACTAAGGCGTTGAAGGAGTTCAAGATCTATAGATGGAACCCTGAGAAGCCACAAAACAAGCCATTTCTCCAATCTTACTATGTTGACTTAACCACTTGTGGCCCCATGGTATACACTCAAAAAGAAACTTCTCCCTATTTTTATTTGAAAATGAGATTGAGGGCTTTAAAATTATGTGCGAGAATTATTTTATTTCTAATTAAATAGAAGATAAATTAAGGATTTGGTGTGATTTTAACTAAAAAATTACTGTAGTTATGTCGTGTTTAGTAATACGAACCATATTCATTTTATCATTAAAAGTTTAAACGATTAGAGAATGGTGTTTTTAATATTATTAGTGTCAAACTCATCCTGCTCAACTGATGCTAAGTAGACAGATTAATATTTTAATATTTTATATCTACTGTATATTTAGTTTCTAACTCTATATTTAGTTTTTAAAAGTTTGATTTCAAACTCACTGCATAGAATTTATTCTCAACAAATAAGTTCATTGAATCTGATTATTCTTTTTATCAAAATCGACTCTGACAGTATCATTTTTTTTAATTGCTAGGCTAATGAAAGGACGCGCCTAATTATTAGGACAAATGTTAATAAATTGCTAAATTTGAAAAAAGAAAAAAAAAAGTTGAAAATATATTCCAAAAAAAGAAAGTAATTGTAAATGCGAATTGTACGTATGCAGGTTCTGGATGTGCTTCAGAAGATCAAAGCAGAGCAAGACTCAACGCTGAGCTACAGGAGATCATGCAGAGAAGGGATCTGCGGCTCGTGCTCGATGAACATCGACGGCGTCAACACGGTCGCATGTCTCAAACCCGTCGACACCGCCGCTTCGAGGGCTACCATGATCACCCCTCTCCCTCACATGTTCGTCATCAAAGACCTCGTCGTCGATCTCACCAACTTCTACCAGCAATACAAGTAAGAGTATGCATGAATCGTAATACTAAACTACGTTAGCTATATGAGCTATTATCTGATCTTATATATAACATGTTTGATTTCGTATGTCTCCGCCGCAAAATGTAAACTATAATTGGATTAAATATTGTGTTGAAGGTCGATTGAGCCATGGCTAAAGACGAGGAAGCCGCCTCCGAACGGGCGAGAGTACATTCAGCTACCAAGCGAGAGGAAGAAGCTCGACGGGCTCTACGAATGCATTCTTTGCGCGTGCTGCAGCACCGCCTGTCCGGCCTACTGGTGGAACTCCGAGGAGTTCCCGGGCCCGGCCGCGCTGATCCAAGCCTACCGGTGGGTGTCCGATAGGTACGTTTAAGTCGGTGTCTGTTTGGCCCTGCTTTTCTGGTACAGTAATGCAAGATCAGAAATCTCAACACACCGTTGAGCTAGCTTATAAATAGATCTTTAATATATGTAAACTCAAATGTGTGTTTTGTTTTTCGTGAAGCCGCGACGATTTTACGAAGGAGAGGATACAGGCGCTGACGGAGGACGAGCGGCGGCTGTACAGGTGCAGGACTATAAAGAGTTGCACGGCGACTTGCCCGAAAAGTTTGGATCCGGCTAGGGCCATTTCTGCAATGAGGACTGCTCACCAGCTTCACTAGGCTCAAACTGCATATGAGGAGTTGTAGAGGAATGTGAGAGTTTTTGGATGACATGATTGTAAGATTACAACTAAAAAAGGGTTGGAAGGCTAGGAGAGCAGTATCTTATGCATTATCGTTTAAATAAATTTGACTGAAAATATGAATCAACTAGAATTCGAACTCGAAACCTCGGGTACCAACAACCATCACGCCCTTTGCTACTTGCGCTAGGGACGGTCGGTTGTGCATTATCGTTTTTAATTAACGAAAATGTCCAAGTTTAGTTCTCTTCACGCATCCGTGTCCTTGCCTGGTCTTGTGTTGAGTTAGACCCTTCATATTGGGCCAGGGCTTTTCCTTGGCATTTTCTTAAGTTTTCAATAAAGGGGCGTTTGGTTCAGCATAAAACAAAATAAAAAATTATTTTCGGAATGAAAAATATTTTTTCGATTATTTGGTTTATTGTAAAAATATTTTTTAAATTTTTTTTTTTCCAAACCCTAGACCCTAAATTCTAAAAATATTTTACGGATTTGAAAAAAATGTTAAAGTTTTTGCTTTTCACTGTTTTTCGACGGAAAACGAAAATTCAAGTTACATAAATTTTTTTCATTCATTTTTTTTCACCGAACCAAGCAGATGTTGATTTTTTTCTTTTCAACCAAATAAATATTGATGAAATTTTTTTATTTTTTTTATAAATCAAACACTACAACAAAACGTAAAAAAAAAATTCATCAATAATTTTTTTATAAAAAAATATTTTTTACGGTTTTACGTTGAACCTAACGGACCCTGACCAATTTCTTTGGACTAGAGTGATAAGCCAGGGTGCGCCCAACCCTAACTCAAGTGGGGCCAATTGACTGGGTCAGTTCTCAAACCTAACTCGCTGATCGCCCGGTCCGGAGGTAACCAACCCTTCCCCGTGACACCTCGGCCCACCATCTCGTAGGTTCGTAAGATCGCAGTGCAACGATAACTCAAGTGACATTGACTGATTCAAATCAAATAATTAAAAAATTGAATAATTCATAGTTCAAGTTAGTTCTCTACATGTTTACCTATCTTTACTCTTTGGTAAACTATTATTTTTGCTATGGTTATTACAAATATTTCAGTGCATAAATTATTTACACTCTATGTTGCTAAAATTTTGGTTCTTACATGAACGAGCAGAGATATTGTTTGGAAAGTAGAGCGAAATAATTAAACAGTGTACGTAGATCAATTCAAATCCAGGGTCCAATATCTTAATGTTCCCCAAACGATGTTCATTACTTCTTGCTAATTGCTATAGTCCAACACCCATCAATAACTCAAAAATTTTATGGTGAATCAGTGGAGTTGTTGGATTGCAAATAAACTAAAAAGATAAAATTGGAAGATACTGTTTTTTTTTTTTTTTTTTGGGAATAGTTTATAAATGGTGTTATTGATATGTAGGACTCATTCTAACTAATGATTTATTCGTTTCTCAATTATTATAGTGTATATATGTATATGTATGCGTTTAATTTAAGTTGGCACGGATTATTGGAAAAAGTCTAAGCAATAATTCCTCTAAGCGAACAGTTGGTGACGAGTTCCAGCTCGGCTCGCGTACGTGACAAGCACCAACAGCCTACGTGACGAGGTGCGCGCACATGGCCATCCCTTTCCTTAGCTGTTGCAAAGTTTCAAATTAAAAAGAAAATAAACATTTTTTCTTTTTCAAATTTAAATTTAAATTTAAATTAGAGTAAATTTCTCTTCTAACTTAATTATCAAGTAATTTTCTCCTTGGAAATCAAAAAAAAGGAAATACCCCGGGCGTAATTTCTTAGCTGATTTTATTTTTTAAAAATAATATTTTGCAAAAATTTGAAAACAATGCCTTTCTTTTTTTGTTAAAAGAAAAATAAAAAAGAAGCTACCGATTCCTCGCTTCGTAAGGTGGCCCTCCTTTTTCACGACTTTAATTTTTTTTTTTTTAAGAAAAAAATATTTTTTTTAATTTTTTTTTATGCATGTTGTATTATGTTTCTTGTTCTTCTAATCCAAGCAATCCCTAGTACTCTTTTTTGACTTTTTGTTTTTTCTGTCACCACCACCAAATATATATATATACATATATATATAGAGTCCGGCTGGGATACTATCGATAGCACCAAGGGCTTGGTGCTATCGAGTTTTCCACCGTTAGATCTTCTCCCTTGATTATTTTTATCCGTTAAATTATACTATTCAACCAACCACCCACTTAACCCTTCGGGGCCCACATCATCCTAGCCACACATCTTTTAATCTAAGGGCTAAAAACTTAATAGCACCAATGACTTGGTGCTATTAATAGTATAGTAGTCTAGTTCTATATATATATATATATATATATATATATATATATAAAAATTAAATTTAATACTGAGTACCTCTCTCATGCATTAAAACCACGATGCCAAATGCCAACCCCATCACAGGAGAGGGAAATTGGTGAACGCCCACTAAGTCCCCCACCCCAACCGTATTTTAAATTCCTCCTCCTCCTCCTCCTCTAAGCCTCGTTCCTTCTCCTCCATGCAACCGCGCCAAGAAGCCTCATTACCCGCCACGCCGTAATCGTCGCCGATCGTCGTCGTCGTCGTCATAAGGGGAGGTCGATGGACGAGGAGGTCATGAGGCCGTCGGGGTGCGCCATGCTGGCGCTCTACGGCGGCGTGTTCCGGCGGTGGCACCGCCGCTCGGCGTCGACCAGCTCCATCCCCATGTTCGATCCCGATGCTCCGGCGGCGGCAGCGGTACTGCCGCCGCCTCCACAGATGTCGCAGCCGCCCGTGGCGGTGGCCTCGGCGGTAGTAAAAACGAAACGTGCGGTTGCTGACGATACGTCTCTCGTGCCGGTGGACAGGTAGTTATATAACAATCGTTTTTTTCTAAAAATTAGTGTCGATATTTTTATATGTTATCTTAAGTATTATTTTTCATGCCACTTTAAGTTAAACAAGGAAAATACTATTATTACCTTAGGAGCTAGAAGACGAAACTCTCAAAATATTGTGGACGTAGATAATCTATGGTTTAATGTGAAACTAAAGTTTATTAACACATAAGAAAATTTTGTAGGGTGCCCAAAGCATTTTCTTTTAGGCTCGTAGTGGTATACTCTCTAACTACTGCAACTGTTCTTTATTAAAAAAATTTATTATATGTTTGTTAACTAATACTTTATTTGCTGATAACAAAGCTTATATAACTAACTACATCTAGTCCAGTGGTAAGTATTTGATGATTGGTTTTTAAGATTTTAAGTTAAAAAAATAATTGCTTCGTATTTTTAAGCTTGAATTCATTGTCGACGATGTTTTAATATTTTATATTTAATGCCGATGTAGGTCACTGGTGACGGCGAAACCCCCGGCTCCTAAGACCGCTGCGGGGAGACCGGCGGAGGCCAGGGCGGCGGCGCCGGCGTACAGCGGCATCGCCGCCGACCTCGACCGCATGATCCACGACCGCCAGCAGGCGAAGGGGAGCGGGAACCTCCTCCGCGCCTCGTCGGGGAACGTCATGCTCTTCGGCAACCTCGGCAACCTCCGCCCGGGCCCCCTGCTCGCCGCGCCCTCCCCCGCGCGCAACGCGCTCGACGAAATGCCCAAGCCAACGAAGGAGCCCAAGTTCGCGGCGCCGCGCGGGGCGAGGGGCAACATAGCGAAGGGCGCCGCCGCCGCGCCGCCGAAGGAGGCGGCGGCGGCGGAGGAGGAGGCGGCGGCGGCGGCGAGGCCGGAGCTGTGCCGCGCGCTGTCGAGGAGGCTGGACCCCGAGGAGCTGAAGGAGGTGGGGAACGAGGAGTACAAGCAGGGGCGCTTCGCCGAGGCGCTGGCGCTTTACGACCGCGCGATCGTGATGGACCCCCTGAAGGCCGCCTACTGGAGCAACAAGGCGGCGGCGCTCTCCGCCCTGGGACGGCTTCTCGACGCGGTCGCCGAGTGCAGAGAAGCTGTTCGGATCGATCCCTGTTATCACAGAGCACATTCTCGACTCGCAACTCTTTACCTCAGGTAATTCTTCTTCTTTTTTTTTTTTTTTATAGAAAAAAATAAGATCATCCTTCTTTTCTTCTTTCTGAAACTGGGTTAAATCATTTTTGTGCCATTTCTCAGATTGGGAGAACCTGATAAAGCCATTTACCACTATAAACAATCGTCGAAAGAAGCTACCGCCGCCGACGTTTCACGAGCGCAGTCTCTGAAGACCCGCATAGCTAAGTGCAATGAAGCCCGGAAGCTGAAGGATTGGATCACTGTATTGAAGCTATCACAATCTGCTGTTTCTGACGGTGCCGATTCTGCACCACAGGTATTGATTGCATCAGAAAACTGAGCAGTTAGCTTGCATTAAAATCAATTCTGAACTGAAAATTATCCACTTAACATTTGCTTAGCATCTAACTTTGAGTAGCATACAATGTTCCCCGTGCTTAATTCGACTTAAATTAGGGCCTCAGCTTTAGCATAGAAGAGAATGCCAAAATCAATCGTCAGGACCCAGCTTATTTTTCGATTTTGTTGTGCTTTTGAAGGTAATTGCATTGCAAGCGGAGGCTCTCCTAAAGCTTAAAAGGCACGACGAGGCCGACTCGGTGTTTAGCGGTGCACCCAAGTTCGATGTGGATGCATCAACTAAGTTCTTCGGTCCTATTGACTATGCATATGTGCTTATGATTCGAGCACAGGTGGACGTGGCAGCAGGAAGGTTTGTTTCCTAGGCTTATACACAGAAACTTGATCTAATAATTGTTTCCGACAGAATAAATGCCAATTTAGGTGTCAAAAATAGAAGCTCCAATTTGAATCTTCTGTTTCTGTCGCAGCAAAAAACCATTGAAAGGATACCTGATTCAGTTTATAGCTTGTTAATCACCACCGACTAACATATGACCTTTGTGGATTGAAGGTTTGAGGAAGCAATCACAGCGGCTCAAACTGCTTCTCAGCTCGATCCATACAGCCGAGAAATAAGCTCACTAGCCCGAAGGACAAGAACTGTGGCATCGGCACGCTCCAAAGGCAATGACCTCTTCAAGGCATCCAAGTTTGCTGAGGCATGCATTGCATACGGAGAGGGCCTGGACAAAGAAGCACACAATGCCGTTCTCCTTTGCAATCGAGCAGCATGTCACTCCAAGCTCGGACGAAACGAAAAAGCCATCGAGGACTGCAATGCTGCTCTTGCAGTTCGACCTTCTTATAGTAAAGCTCGCCTGAGGAGAGCTGACTGCAATGCCAAGGTATTCGATGTTACTTGGTGCTTATTTAACCTAGCTTCTGGACCTGGGAAATAAGTGCTTCGAAAACAATTCATTTGACATGAGGATGATTTCTTGTTTTGTTAGTTGGAAAGGTGGGAAGCATCTTTTAAGGATTATCAGGTGTTAGTCCAAGAGCTCCCGGGAAACGAGGAGGTAACCAAGGCCCTATCCGAGGCTGAAGCCCAGCTCAAGAAGCAGCAGAAAGAAGAAGCAAAGGATAGATCTCAGTCCTAATGTTCTACTCATTGGCCACAGCGCATTGTCGTATTGACTCGGTAGGTATTCCTTTTCTTTGCATTTTCTCTTGGTTCATTTCCATTAGTTATGCACTAGTCAGATATATTGGCATTGGAAATTTTTATTCTTTTAAATTGTTCTCTACAAACAGAGCTTTAGAATTTCAGTTTCATTCAAACCAGTAGGATTTCTTTGGTTAAACCTACATATTGAGCTTCTGCTCAGTTGGTCTGTATTTTTTAAGTTTTGGCTGAAACTTGAGAAATCTTGAAATTGGTTAACGGGATAACAGTAATGTTGCATAAATTGAGTAGCTAGAGGAAGTGAGCGGCGGTTAGCGACCATTTGGGCCCTGTACATGGTCAAATCACTTCGATCCAAGAAGCTTAGGCTAGTGTATATCGAACTATCCATCTATATAGCCACTTCTTAGTCATTCTCCAAACAATGTGGGACTATTCAAGCTCACACATGTTCCATCAACTAGACAGAACATCAAAACAGAAACTGCTGAAACGACCGGAACATATACTTTCATAATCATTAAAGTTATGCATCCATAGGTAGTTGCACATTACGTAAACATTAAAGTATCTTTAATGAATGATTGATACTTATGAGCAGCAAAAGTCTAGAGAAAAAGACATTTCAAGAATCCCGAATGCCTATTGATACTGCGCTGTTAATTACGTTTGCTAAACCAAAGCAGACTATGACTGTGCTCTGTTTTTTATCCAATATGAGAAAGGTTAAGATTTTTCTCGAGTCTTAAGGCGTTCATTTCAACCATTTTGAAAGGTTGGCTATCATACTTTTACTTTGTCTAGTTTCGCATCGGCGACAGCTACCGAAGTCCTTTGTATTCACCACTGCATCCTTCTTTAATTTCTTTTACATACATTTTAACTTTACATATTCTATTCACAACATTGTTTTGACTGACATGATCTGTAAGCTTTCTTGTGAAGCTTCTAAATTCGACCTAATTGTGGCATTGCTTTTTAAAGGGCTAGTTTGCATTATGAGATGTGGTCCTCTACGCAATCAAGTACCGCAACTTTTCTAATGTAGTAGGACAACATTGATGCCCTTCAAATCTTAATCAAATGAAACTTGTTTGAAGAGTAAAGGAAGCTTCTGTTGTACAACTTCTTTATACAAAAGTGATTGAATCAAGCTAATGATTCTTATTTTTTCTTCTTTTTCTCTTTTTTGTGATAAAATGGCAGGACTTCATTGCTGGACGTCGGCATTAAATGGAGCAAATCTGTTAGCTGTATCCATCTTACTACAGTAAAGTTTGGTTTTGCGAGTTCTTCCGTTAAGATATATATATATTTTTTCCGGATAAAACTTTTCTGTAATGATAATGTACATATTAGCGAGATCGTTAGCTACGAATGTCATGAGTGCATTAGTTTTATACTTGAAATCTTGATGAAGGAATTACACAACAAAAGAACAGAAAAAAAAGAAGTGAAATGGTGCCATTCGACAGGAAAAGCAGTTTTGATAAATACGAAAGGAATCCCCTGTATCTTTTTTCTTTCTTGCTCGAAAAAAGAATGGAAACTTAATCAGTTCCATTTTTCTTTCAAAAAAAGGCAAATTAGATACATTTTTGCTCCTTGTATTTCTATTCATGTATAGTCTATTTACTGTACGCATTAGTGATGATAAATTAATAACAATTTTTGTTATATCTAAGGTGACTTGACATTGTTAGTTTCACCAACTCCATTTGTTAGCTCCTAATCAACTTTCTAACAGGTTACAGCACTGAACAATATCATATACTATTTCAGTAATATATATGCATTTAAGATAGATAGGAGCTAAAAGCTTCTACTTTAATCATGTGGAGAAATTGTAGATTAATACTGTTTCTGCTGAATTTTTCTTAATTCTTTTTTTAAACAAAAAATTGCTGTGTTAATAAAGGCTTCTAGGTGTAAGAAACTATCCTACGACTTTTGGAATAATGCTTAATCTCGTTTTAATAATGTTTAAAAACTGATGAAACACAAAAACAATCCTTAATCTAATTCAGTGAAAAAAAATGTTCGAGGCTATTAACTGAACCATTAGTGAAACCAATAAAACATTAATCCCACCCCATTATTATTCTTTTTCAAAACATTTAATTAAAAGAGTATTCAAGCACAATATTAACGGAAAGAAAGAAATAGAAAATACAAAGGAAAAGAGAAAAAAAAAGAAAAAAAAGAGCCATGATAATATACATTGGGGTAAAATGATTATGTTTGAGCATCCTTTTGCTTTGGCAAGATGAGGTTGGAAAAAGCCGCACCTATCTTTCCTAAAAGCTATGTGCTAAGGTGCACTAACCCAGCATCTTGGTCCCATTTGACCCATTTAACTTGTACATCCAAAAAACAGATGTAAACTCATTCAAGGACGAACATTTTCTTACTAATATTATCATTTTTTAAAAAAAATGATAAAATCTTAATAAAAGATTTATATTTTTGAATGAGTGAATATAAAATTTACACTTTACTTTCAAGAGTAAGAACAAAGAAGGTAAACTCCATCAATTTAATTATGCGTACTTACCTGTTTCAGTAATAATTTTTTAGCATCATCACTTCGCCACTCAAACGCCTTATTTTTTTAGCACCCTGACAGTTCTGGATCCGTGTCTACCTTTACAGCACAAACACACACGCGCACGCGCGCACGCACACTCGAACATAGCGCACACATGCACTGGAAATGGACTAATGGAGAGACAAAATAAAATAGCCATGGGGAGAGATACTATACCTTTTTTTTTCTTTTCGATTCGAGAGAAAAAAGAAGAGAAGGGCAAGAGAGAGTAAATTGTTGAAGAATGTACAATATTTACATGCAAATTCACTCCACAATATTTTGGTAGCTCAAACTTTCTGAAGAAGAAAAAAAAAAAGACGAGAAATAAAAAAAAAAAAAAACACAACAAAGCACTAGCAAGCGCAAAGCTTAGTATTCACCACCACTATTAAAAGGGAAGAAAAAAAGAAGCTATAAAAACATAGCTGACACGCAGAACCAAATTGAATAGGATAATATAAGAGACTGATGCTGATTGATGCTGTAAAACGAAGATTTAGTGGGCAGAGGCGTCAAGATCAGGTGGCGTCATATCTGACTTGGCTGGTACTTGCCGTGATCGATATATCTCGGAATCGATCTCCGAGTCGCTAAACTCATTCTCTGATCACTTTATCTGATCCAATTCTAGGTATGGAACAGCAGCCATATATATAATAAATAGTAACTCGGAAGAGGAAAGAAGAGAAGGGAAAATGAACAAGATCGGTGCGCTGGATCTTCTGCATCGATCATCTCTTCCAGCTCCGGCTCCTGGCGAAGGGATCGGCGCTTCCGACGACCCACGTCTCCTTGGCGATGTCCATGGAGACCTTGAAGAAGTCCGGGGCGTAGCTCATCAGCACCAGCCTCTCCTTCTCCTTCTCCTCCTCTTTTATCATCTTATTTATCATCTCCTCTTCCTTCTCCTTCTCCTCCTCCTCCTCAACATCATCATCATCATCTGCGTCTTCGGTATCTTCTCTCCGTCTCCTGCTCAGTAACCCCTTCGCGGGGGCCGACCTGCACCGCATCAGCAACAGAGCATTCGGCGGCGGCACCGCAGACGGTGCAACTTCCTTGTCTTCTTCTTTCTCGACTAATTCTTCCTCTTGCTCTTCAAAATTGTTAAGTAATATTTTATTGAACGTTTACTGAAGCTGCAATTTAAGTAAGAAAAAGAAATTAAAGCCCGATTGGGTGGGTCGTTACCTTCTTTCTTGAACCCAAGGCCTTGGTCTTGTTCTAAGACCATGAACCACTTCGAGAAAATAGTCCTCGTCTCACTACTACGACTCTCCCCATCCCCATTCCCAACCCCATCCCCATGCTTCGCCTCCTCATCCTCGTCCTCTTCCGCTTCATCCTCCTCCTCCTCCTCCTCCTCCTCCTCGTCGTCCGTGCTGCACTCCGCGGGCCCACGGAACGACCCGAAGCAGCCCAGATTGAAGTGGACCCCGCGCAGAGCGCCGAGGAACTGCCACGCGTCCTTCTTCAGCCCAATCGCCTCCAGCCACGTGGGCTTCTTCTTCCTCGCCGTCCGATCCGCGCGGAGCCGCTCGATCTCCTCCACGACGGAGAGCCAGGTCCTGGTGGGCCGGGGCTTGGGAGTGGGCTTGGGCCGGCCCACCTTGATCTGGCCCGCGCACGTGACCTTGGGCGAGGTGGGCTCGTCGTCCACGTCGGGGGAGCGCGCGTGCCGCGCCGACGCGGCGGCGGCGGCGGCGGCGGGGGGCTTGGCGAAGAGCGGGCTCGGGCTTGGGTGGCCGCGGGAGTTGGCGGTGGTGGTGGTGATGCTGGGCCGGGCCGGGTGGCGGAGGTGGCGCTTGCCGGGCTCGGCCGTGCTGGGCCGAGATGGGCTGCAAATGGGCTTCGGCATTAGCGCCAGGTGGGCCCGCGATGGGAAGCACACCAGCAGGTCCGTGGGACCCGCCCCGTTTCCTCCTCCTCCTCGTCCCTTCATGCCTCCTCCTATCTCTCTCTACTCCCTCTCTCTCTCTCTCTCTCTCTCTATTGTTTTTGTAGAACTATGCTCCTACTCTTCTCTTCATGGCTCTCTCTCTCTCTCTCTCTCTCTCTTTCTCTCTCTCTTTTGCTAATGTTTTTGCACGAGTATGCTCTGTAGGAGAGGTTAGGGGGGGGGGGATGGGGAGAGTAGTTTAAAAGGGAGGAGCTTTGCCAGCTTTTTCCTTCTTTAAGCTCTTAATATTATAAGGGCAAAATTTTAATATTTTAGGCCAAAATGTATGGAGACCGCCTCAAATATAGGTATTTAAAATGCTCCCCTCATTGTTTTTTTATTGATTGAGTCATTGATTTTTTTTTTTTTTTTTGTGGGTTATAACTTTTGGTTTTTTTTTTTAATATGGAGTGATGTTTGTTAAATAAATTTGCGCTATGATTTGTCATATTTCATAGTTTAACTAATATGTAGAGTACGTCTCCATCTCCTGTGCTTTCGAAAATACGGAGAGCTCCGTACTTGTAAGTTATTTTCGCTGATAGAACATTCGATTTGACGATCGGCTTCGTTAGACATAATCTACGCTATTGGAACTATCTAGGAACTAAATTTTATAATTTTTCAATATCATTTATCAAGTGATCAAAATGTTTCAAAATGACTATTTTAACGATCGATGTGGCACGTTTTTAAGTTCAACGGTGTATAACATTTCAAATTATATGAAACTTTAATAGAAAATTCTACTTAATATCAATAGCAAGATCAATACTTCTGATTTAAAATTTAAATTTTTTATCATTATTTTTTTATAAATTTTTTATTTTCAGTCGTTCATTTTGAGGCTACTCGTTCATTAGGCAAATGAAAATAAAAAATTATGAAATTTGATTTCTAGATAGTTCTAATAGCGTAAATCATGTCTAACGAAATCGATCACCGAATCGAATGTCTTATCATCGAAAATAACTTATAAACACGGACGTCTTCGTACTTTCGAAAGTATAGAAGCCTAGCTTATATATATATAAAGTTGAGGAACCCATTTCAAGATGTCTTATTATTAAGGGGGTTTCCATGCATTTTTTACCAATAATTTTACTTGCTTTTATAGTTGATGATCACGGGCAATTGCTCCTTCTGTGGGCCCCAGCCTTTTACTTTTTCTCCCCCTTTTTCCCTTTTTTTTTTTTTTTTCTTTTGCATGCAGATATAAAAGTTAGATATAAATTAATGCACAGGTCCCATCAACTATCTCATGAACCAACCATAACCAACTATTCCTTGTGAGAGAAATTTAATTAACATGGAACCTGAGCTTATACTTAATTAAGGCTTTGCTTACTATCATTACACTTTTGAATATTAACTAATCAATAATTAAGATCCTATAATACAATTTATTAAATCTTAAACTACAAGGAATTGTTTTATGGGCTATGATGAACCCTAACAATTAGCTTTTCCATACAAAAGAATCTAGTTTAATGCGTCATCATTCTATGTTTCTTTGCCACCTCTTCTGTCTCTCTCTTTCTCTCCTAATATGGTACTATATATTCACATTATTAATTATCATTGTTAGAAAAGCTAATAAGGTAATTAATTAAAGGACTCCATGTAACCGTGACCAAATCATTTAATTTGCTTTATAACTTTACCGAAGCGATATTGCCAAAGCAATATTTACTATTGTCGGAGTATATACATTATATCAAATCATATTTAATCTTTTTTACTTTGATAATCATAGATATTGCTATGATATATAATATATATATAGGTAAAGGGGCCATCCAACTTGTTATATAGTAAAACACACTAGTTTGGTACCATGGCCCAACTTGTATCTATATTTATGAGGTACAAGCTAGTTCATGTTTCCATAAACAATTTACTATCATTTATTTAACATGCCCATGAGTAGGCTTATATATAAACATTATATAACCAACTTCTTTTTAAAACGAAAATTTTATTTTACCAACCAAATTGATATAGTTTTAACAAGTTTTAATTCTTTTAATAAAATGGCGCGGACATGATCAATGATGAGCTAGTTTAGGGGAGAGGTCAAGCAAAAGGTTTGATTAAAATGTGGAAGGTTTGATCATGGGTTTGTATATTTAATAGATGCATTTAATCAAGTTAATGACAATATCAAATATTCGAAAGTAAAAATTTGGTGTCATTGAGAAGTTTATTTTCTATAAAAAGGTTTTTGACACTTAAAGTACTCTTCTTTTATGTTTTCTACCTTGTTGCATTTCAAGCATTTATATGGCTCAGAATCATGAGAAGTTTCATTCAACTTGGAATTTTGCTTTAATGAGAACAATATTCGCGGATTTTAATAAACCAATTGCTAAGTACTCATTGGAACAACCTTACTTGAACAGCTCTTATGCAAAACCTAAAGATTTTTAAGTTATCTGCTGTCTTTTAAAATATATTTTGACGAATGACAATTAGGCGTGGCCAAACATACCCTTAAAAATTTAACATCAACCCCACAATCTTGAATTAGATTACATAAATAAAAGGAGATTGATAATGTCCAAGAGATGCTTAATTAAGATCATTTTTAATTATTGTATTCTTTAAGCAAGGAGACTTTTGTGTCAAGCTTTGCTTTTGGAATGTGGTGTACTATTATTATGAAGCATCTCCTAGAATCAATTTCTATATGGAGTTGGTACATTCATTTATCTGGAAACCAATCATAAAGCTAGGGCACTCATTATTTTACAAACAATGATGTGTAAAGATGGGGTTCTATAAAGAAAGGGTGCCATTATGAAAGAGGAGTGATGCTTAATTGAGAGTATGGAAAAGGATGGCCCTCCACTAAGGCCATAGTGGTTGATGGATAACAACTTTGGTTGAGAACCTAGAAATATCTGAGCTACCAAATTTGAAGTGTTAAGAGAACGATGCTTTCTCGGCGGAAATTAGAGCAATCTCCGGAGTGACAGAGCTTCTTTTGCAAATGTATCCTGAAGAAATTTTTCATATCTTTTCAGATTCAGCATCCATCATCAAGGCCATGCACCTCAGGAGTTATCTTTCTGATTCACTAACCCCTGAAGCTTGGACAAGAATCACGGAGCTGTGAATTTTTACAAAGAAATTCAATTATTTCAGTTTTGGATGGAATTCGAGATTCTCCAAGAATGCTATAGTCGCGGATCGCTTGGCCACTTGGGGACTCGCAAGCAAAAAATTCTCTATTTGGGCTTCTTTTGATAAATTTTCTCAGTATGTATTTATTATTTAATTAATAAAATCGCCTTAGGCGTGTTTCCCCTCAAAAAAAAAAAAAAAGAGAATGTGCAGTTGTTGTGAATTTGTTTCCTACAAGACTTTTATTTTAATTTTTTTAATTTTTTTAATTTTTTTAATTTTTTTTTGCATATTTTGTTATTATATTATCCCATCAAGGTGGGTTGGATTCTAACTATAGACATTAGGTATCAATTTTCACATTGGATTGGTTAAGCATTGTGTGGAAGGTGCAAATGGGCTGAATCAAGCTTAGTGGGCCGAAGCCGTTGTGGGCTACCTACTTTCCTTTTCGGCCCAAAATGTTTTGGGCCTTTGCATCACCACCCCGTTTAAACCATTTATTTTACCCTACTAATTAATTTGGCACCTTAATATTTTAATAATAATTTGAATTTAAGCATTTTGAGCAGATGGTTGGGCCTAATGAGTTACGAGTCCTAATAGACTAGGCTATTACAAAATCAATCCACAAGCTTGGATGAATTTTGGGAACTGGAACCGAAGGAAAAGGATAGATGTCGTGATCGACTTAAACAAATTGGTCCAACTAAAGCACGGTTTAAACTGAGATGTACAACTATGTTGAAGAACTGTTACAAGAAGAGCTTTTTTGGCGGTAGTAGCAAATCAACTTGTGACGGTAAGTTGGCATAATGTGTGCGGTACTAAATCTTAATTCTCGTAGATTATGAGCTAAAATCATGCGGAACAAAATAAAGCAATTATTATATAAGATCAGCCCAAAGAATCAATAGGCCCAATTCAAAGGTTGGTTTTAGCAGCATAGTGAAATCTGGCCCAAAGTACAAGCCCATAAAGTACAAGTTCGAATCCGAACTACATCATAATGTATTGGAAACATCGGTTATGCCAATCGACTTTCGATACTGAATCCATTAGTAAGCGGACTCAACGAGAGTCCGAATTTACCTAATCATTGTGCCACACATAGCGAACCCATGAGTCGTCCTTGGGACAGGTACTATTGCAGTGACAGGCCACATCGTGCATCAATTTCGAAGTCATTAATTCAATTATTTCGCTACACGTGGCAAGGGAAAAACATACTAGTGTACCATTTATCAGTTGCCTTATTATTTTAGCATTTCTCAATTAATCAAAAACCAAATAATCTCCAATTTGGCCCACTATTTTAAAACAAAGATGCTCCCCCACGTCCACACCACAAATGTGTTAGTTAACAAACTGCTACAAAATTACTAGATGCAGCAGCGTCGGTTCCTCGACAATCACAACAATTTGAAAATTGATACCGACCGTTCCTAGCGCAAGTGGCAAAGAATTTGGTGGTTGGTATTCGAGGTCCCGAGTTCGAATCCTAGTTGATTCACATTTTCAGCTAAATTTATTTCAAAAAAAAAATAAACGAAGCGGATAGCGTGCTACCTTTCTCTCAAAAAAACAATAATAATAATAATAATTTGAAAATTGATTAGCTATGACAATGACCCAGTTTTAAGTTCGTTTACTCTTTCCGAATAATTAATTGTATATGCATGAGTCATGACATGATAAAGAAATAAAACCAAAATCCCAAACAGCTCATGAGGCCCACAATTAAAGTCCTTGGCTAGAATGAGCTATCAAGTAACATTTTTTACGAAACTCAAAGCACATTTGGTGTGCTAGAGAACATACCGAACTAAAAATTTCTTTTTCATGCAAATTAAAAATGTTATTACCATCCAAGCAATTTAGAATTATATATAACTAATATTACATACACTACAAACTTATGATAAAACCTATTCTATATGGTTTTATAGATGTTATTTGTTAGAAGAAATAAAATGTAGATAAACATAATCCTTCTCTGCATTTCTTCTATAAATATTAAAAATATTATTCTTTGTTACCTAAAAGATTAATTTAGTAGGAAACGAGTTCAAAAATATATACTAACGCTTCCGCGTCAGAAATATGAATGACCATTTCTAGTCACGTGTATAATAAATATGATTGAACCCCACAATCTTACAGAACAAACACGTTCAGTAGAACACAAACTACATACATATATATATATATATATTAATGTTTTTTAGGAGTTGAGCTCATGTGCTTTTAAAAGCTCAGGAACTCAACATGCTTATAATTTTTTTAGCAGTCGGATCACCTCAAAATTTAAACAGCACTAATTATAAAAATGACTTAACGAGACACACCATTAATAGTACTGTATGGATCTTGAAGCAATCCCACGGCTAGAAAGTCACAAACATAAATACTCTTTTTACTTTTAAAAGGACAGGAGTTCAACTCTATTCTTTAGTTGTTTTATGTAAGAATTGAACTCCTATATTTTTAAAAGCACCAAGTTATTAGTGCTTATAATTTTTCGATCCTTAAATTAAGAGATATGCGATTAGGATGATAATGATATATTAGAGTTGAGTGGGTTGCATAATATAAGAAGGGGAATTGGTCAAAGTGATAGATTTAACGATAAGAAACTCACAAGCACCAAATGTTTGATGCTTTTAAAAGCACCAAATGTTTGATGCTTTTAAAAACACCGTATCCGGACTCTTTATATAATTTTAAAAAGTCTAAAAGAGTAGAAGATCCTTTTGTTCAATCTTATTTTATTTCTTCCTATTTAATAATTCAAGTCCAGGTAAAGATTAGGCCCAAATCTCATCGTCCGCATTTTATTTGCCTCATACCAAAACACCACCAGCGGCATACAGCATACAGCAGACAGCATAGCTAGCAAGCACTGCTGATCAAAATGAAAAAAAAAAGCTAAAAACGCCGACGGGGAAGCGGGACAGATCAGGCCTGCTGTCGGCAGCTCGATCACTGGGCCTCGCCCTTGCCGGCGGCGCCGGAGCAGTTGTCGCGGAGGGCGTAGAGCTGGTAGGGGGCGGTGTCGGTGGCGAGCCACTGCTCGACGGTGAAGAGCTGCTGGGCGCAGCCGGCGTGGGGCCCGGTCGTGGTCACCTCGACGTAGTTGCAGTACCAGCCGTGGTGGGCCCCGCTGCCGTCCGACGTCAGGTTCAGCCGGCAGGGCGGCGACGGCATGCAGGGCCCCAGCCCGCTGAACGCGTCCAGGTTGCCCCGCTCGAAGTAGTTGTGGCCCTCCCCCATCAGCCCCCCCCACGCCTCCAGGTCCGTGATCCGCACCCCGTAGCCGTCCGATCCCGTCAGCTCCACGCTGATCGCCGAGTCCGTGCCCCCCTTCCAGATCGACCCCGTCCGCACGTACACCGTGTACACGCACTTGTCCGAGTCGTCCCCGACGCCGACGCCGACCGCTCGGGATCCCACGGCCTGTGCACGCGTAGGATCGATGGTTGATTAAATACGGAAACAAAAACAAAAGGGGTTTTACTTTTATGTATTTACCGTTTAAATGTGCTTACCTCGATGAACGAAGGAGCAGCGGTGGAGTGGGCGAGGGAGGAGCCGAGGAAGAGGAGGACGAGGATGGGGAAAGTGAGACCCATTTTTGAGGATTTGGGAAATTTGGGGAGGAAAAGAGAGGGGAAATGAGATATAAAGGGGAAAACAATTGAGTGATCAATGTGGTGGGGTCTACCGCAACCCAGGAATCGAGGTGTAAACAGTTGGATTGCTTTTAATGAATAGGGGATTTTACTCTAATCCGTGTTATTAACGAAAATTAATAAACTCCATTGCCAAGGAAAATTGTTCAAAAGTTTTTAAGATATGACTTAAAAACCAATCTTATTATTTATTTTAAATAAAATAATAGTAGTAATGGAGCAAATGCATTCCATCCGCTACAGATCTGAAAATGTGTCATGTGAGATTGAAGATCGGATTTTGCACATTCCACGTGCTTCACGCTGTTCGATCTTATTAAAGATCTAGGGGCATTTCCGGTATATCGATCGAAAATTTAGTTTGTCGGGTTCGAGACTCGGGGGTGTGGGGTTGACCCCGCGGTAATTGGCAACGTGTCGGTGCGAAAGAGCCCGAGCCCAACCCGCTTCGCTCCGCGACCGTGCTGTGGTGCGCCGTACGGAGCTTATGGTCTAGAGCCCACGTTCTCATCCCTATTCAGGTGGCACCAGGGGTGTCGACAAACCGAACACGAGCGAGCTGGGGTCGGCTCGTATTTGGCTCGTTTCATATAAACGAGCCGAACACGAGCTGGCTCGCTTAAGTATCGAGCCAAAATATTCGGCTCGTGTTCGGCTCATTTATTAACGAACCAAACACGAGCCGAACACAAGCTTGCTCAGAAACAATAAGTTAAAATAATTAAAAATAATATATATATAGAAAATAAATTTACGTGATCTTATCCATTAGACTTTGGTCTAATGATTAAAATTTTACATATAAATTGACTTTTTATAATTGAGTTGGACTTTAATTTGAGCTAAAAATTAAATAATAAAAAATTATATTTATATAATTATTTATTTATTTATATATATAAATTATATAAATAATATAAATATTAAATATATATTCGAGCGGTTATCGAGCCGAACACGAGCGAGCTGACCCCAGCTCGTGTTCGGCTCGTTTATTAAACGTTCAGCTCGTGTTCGGCTCGTTTACTAAACGAGCGAGTCGATTTCGAGCTCATTTCGAGCCGAACACGAGCTGCGAACAGCGAGCTGGATTGCCACCACTAGGTGGGACCCTCACTTCCTTGCCACGTGGCAAGTGTTTTTTTTTCTTTGGTGGTAAGATCTGGATTGCGCAGGAAGGTTCTGGAAATGGCAGAAAGCCGGCGTGACACTATTTACATTTAAATTTTTCATCTAAAATGTAAATTTAAATGTGAATTTATTTTTTAAATTTAAAGAACTTTTAGTGGTTTAGTTTAAATTTTTTTACTTAAATTTATATTTTAAACTAAAATATAAATTTTAAATTGAACGGTTTAAAGTTTGTTGATAGCAATTTAGGAACTATAAAAAAAAATTCAAATTACCCGCATTCACAAATGTAAAATACCCTCTCTCGTTAAAATAAGTATCACTTTTTGGAATAATCTTATTTCATAATGAAAATTTTCTGATCACATTATCGAGCGAGATTACCAAACGCTATAATATTTATAGAATTTCTAAAAATCCAAATAACAATGCAGATAGATGGTAGATATCCATCACAAGACAAACCACAAGCTGGGGCATGTACCACGAATTGGAGATAAAACTAAAACAGATTTAAAACGTAGACATCGAAAAAAAGCCAAAATGGTATTCTAGCGTAGAAGATGATTATTTTTTTCCTTCTTTTTTTGATGTAACATAATAGATGATTAAATGATTAAATGCTGCAAAACAGAGTGAAGAAGCAAACAAGTAAATGCAGAACAAATCCCCCGCAATTAGGTATTAACTATTCATCTTAGAGCTGTGGCTAGCAGGATCTAAAGGGTATGCTTCTTGTTTCCTCCATAATGCAGCAGTAATGTAGTACGACTGTGATTATTTTCAAATGGTAAAATCTAATTGCCAAGAATCAACTCAAGATATCCAGTAGAGATTAGGCAATCACATCCATGTCTGCCAAATAGAGTATTTTCAAACCATAACATTTGCTCGCAAATAAAACGATACAACACAACCTAATCTCAAGGCATCACTAAATTGCGTTCCACAAACTTCAGGAAGCATACAAGTGTTCATATGTTTCACGCAACTAGAGTTTAATATATGATTCATGCAACTAGATTTTAATATAGACATCCGAGGAGTCGCAATCATTTCTTTGGATTGTTAGTCATATTGTTGTCTCAGCTGCATCTCGGTCTCGCTCTTCCATGCAGAATGAGTCGATTGTCCTCTCATCCTCTTGCTCTTCTCCTTATCTTTGATGGTCGACCCTTTCTTCTTATCAGGTTCTTTTGCCTCTGCAGGAGGGCGATCTCCGCAAATTGGGCACACTACGCCACGTGAATGAGAGTAGGTCTTCGGAACCCCACACTGAAGGCACATCCTAAGATAACAAAGAATAATACATTTAGTCTGGAGAGTGTGAATGTATTGCAATTCCATCCCGACTATCCAAAAGTCTAAGTTTCTCCTATAAAATGATCATTTTACGTCTTCTGTTGTAAAATGGCTTCCTTGTTTCAGTGTACTTGAAACAGCGTTCAAAAGGCCATTTTATCGGAAAGTAACATGTTGTCAGATCATTTCCTTTTTTTATTTTGGCTAAAATGCAGATAACCTCTCTCAATATATTGCATGTTACACTTTACCCTCTAAATACAAAAAATATGCACTTAACCTTCCTTGAAAAATCAAAAATATCTTATCAGATTATAGTGTTAAAAAAAAATAGTGAAATGACCAAATCTACCTCTATTTTTTACTTTTTTCCCCTCCTCAAGAGGGTGAAGTGCATATTTTCTTATCTAAGAGGTTAAATGCTAACAACGTAAGTTTCCAGAGAGGTAAAGTGCATCATTTTTTATTTTTTTTTATATCTAAGGGGGTAAGTACAACACGTAATACATTGAAAAGGGTAAAGTATATTTTAGCCTCTTTATTTTTGTGCTGAATAGTTGCAATATATGAGAAAGTACGGGGCCTTAATAGTGTTGTGACTTTAGTGAAAAGATCAGGGAGTGAATTGCACTACTGGGATGGTGCAGGGACTATCCAAACATTTTACCCTTTGTGAAGTCTTAGTAACCCGCAAATAGAAAAGGTACCTCAGGAGTTCGGCAGCATCTTCTGCTCCTGGATTTGCAGCAGTAATAACTCGTTTGGTTTCACCAAAAGTCACATGACCGGAAGAGGGTGTGCTCCCCTCAACATCACTTCTTACTCGATCACGAATGGCAACTAACTGAGGTTTCGCCTCCAGCACAGCACCTGGAAACATGCGTGGTAAGCTATTGCTGAAAAGTAGCCATACAAAGAAAGTTGCAATCGGATGCAACAACTGTGAAAAGATTAGCATAGAGAGTAAGCATAATTAAAATTTAGCGCACAAAGCAAACATATAGTAGATTGTTTAACTATAGAATGGCCTTAATAAGAACAACCAATTCAATTGAACATCTGGCTAGCTCCAAACTTTATCATCTGGCAAGTTTCTCACCATCTGACAGCCCAATTAGTGCCCCATATTGAATGATCAATGGAAACATAACTACACTTCACAACTCTGAGTAAGTTACAATTGATTTTTGTACTTAAAATGCCACAAGCACTAATCTATGCAGCTTCATATCCATACAGTTGGATTTGCCACTTGGGCAAAATCCTAGGCTATTGCTATATATGCTATATACAGTTGGACTGCATAATTGGACGATAAGCAGCTAATTTCACCGGTATTAACGAACAGTAGCAAAAGGTCATGATTCACTCCAAGAATCTAATGTAATCTTCTGTCAGATAAGTACCCTTTGTTTACCCTTTTCAAACACTTGATATGGGTTTAGTTGTATATTCTGGGGCAAGAATGTTGCCAGCTTCTGAAATCTTGCATTTCATTTTACATATAAGTTGTAATTATTTTTTTAAGTCATCTTTGATCCAATCCGTTCTCATCCAACTTTTCTGTCCTTCATTTATTTCCCTTTATTTATGCACGCCACAGTTAGAAAGTAAAGATAGATCGATTATGAGGGAAAGTATAAAGGAGTAAGCTAGAGGAGAGCAGTTCCCTTATAGGGGTGAGATTAGCCGCAAAAAACACTGAAGAAAACGAGTAGTTGGTTTTTTCGGTTGCATTAGGCTGTCGAGATGAATTAGTAGATAATGATAGATTGTGATTAAGAAAGTGAAGCGCAAAACTAGCAATATTACGCCTAAAATCATATCTATTTTAGATGATCTATCCTACAATTACACTTTTACTGCCGCACTATCACAATATTACAGATTCGTAGCAAGGCTCCAAACATGTCTTTTGGTCATGCAAAAGAAAATAATAATAATAATAATAATAATATCACCTTCTATTAATCACTTAAACAGTTCTGATGAACTCCCCTCTCTCAGTTACGAGTGTATTTTCGAGTATGTGCAAATTCATGTTCGTATCGGTCTATGAACTCACTAAATTTTAAGATTAGAAGAGAAAAGATCTGTGAATTAGGGTTTTGCACAATTTAACGAATCAAACACCAAAAAGATTAAACCCTTTTATAGACGTACCAGCGGGGAGAACCTTCTTATCTCTCTTCGACCGATCTCTCGCCCTCCGATCGAGCACCCCGAGCGCTTCTCGCGTCTCCTCGGGAGCGGCGACGCAGTTGTTGAGAAAATCGGGAGGCCCTGTACACTCCACAAACCCCAAACCGGAGCAAAACACAGACCCTATCATCCCAAACACCACGAAGAACACGAATTCGTTGTGCGCGAGAACCAAAGAAGAGCGATATAGAGAGAGAGAGATACCTCGGAAAAGGCCTCTAACGCGGAGGGGATGGAGGAATCGGAGGGCGATTTCTTCGCCCCATTGGATCGATTGCTCCGAGAGGCGAGGGGTTCGTCGCCGCGCTGCTCCTCCCCATCGTCGTCTTCGTCTTCATCGTCGTCGCCATTGTCGCTGAGGGAGGAAGAAGGGTTTCGATCGTCTCCTTCCTCCTCCTCGGAGGCGGAGGAGTAGCCCTGGAGGAGTTCTAAGCTCATGAGGAGGGGCGACGCGGTTCTGAGTTTAGGGCTCGAAATTAGTTTTCGCAAAAGCTATATCGGATGAGGAAAAGAACGAAGGCCCGCTTAAGCCAGGTCCGAACCATCTCAAAATGGACCGGATCAACCAAATCGGAATTTGACCCGGCCCAAATTGAGTCTCTACTGGAGGCGAAGCCCAATAACCCACGGAGAACCTGACTTGTTATTTATGATTTGATCCGATACGGTGAGTGGCCCAGATAATGTTGGGACGTGGCCTCATAGGCCCATCAAGTGTATAGCCAATAGAAAAAAAATAAAAATAAAAAATAGAGAGGGTGCCAATAAAAAAAATTGAGTAAAATTAGTTTACAAAACCAACAAGGTCTACAAAATGTACAGTTATTTCAAACTGATTTGTTGTTGGAATTGAATGAAAATTCGAATTATTAAAAGCTAAAGAAAAAGGAATTTCCATACAGGAAAAAAAGGGGAAAAAAAACAACTTTTTAATTTGTTTTAGACATAAATGTATCTGTATGTTGAGCAAGCCATGTTGAACATAAATGATCGTTAAATATTATGAAACTATTATTATGCTTTAAAAGAACAAACTGTCAATGAACGGTATTTTTTAATTTATATATTCAACAATACACTCACGTCTGGGCAGGCTCAAGACATAAACTTGAATAAAGTGGGAAGAACACAAGATGTAAACTTAAAATAAATAGAAAAAAATTAATTATACTAGGAGCCAGTTTGGTGAAACTTGAACTTAAGACCTCTTGTTCTGATACTGTGTTAAAGAATATGAAACAACCTTTATTCTCGAAAAGGTTAAGTTACTAGTAAACGGTCTTTTAATATTTATATTCAACATACATTTTTTTTTGGAGAGAGAAAGAGAGAAAAATAGCATGCCACATATTTCGTTCATTTTTTTCTGAAATAAATAAACTTAGTTGGAAGTGAGAAACAACCATCAAAGTCTTTGCCACTTTACGCTGGGGACGGTCGGCTCAACGTACATATTTCCATTTGGTTGATCACACATAATCTGAATTATTGCATTACTCAGCAAAACGGTCTCGAAACTTTTCTATCTCGATTCGAGCTTCTCAAAAATCAAACATGGGTAGCTAACTATCAAAGGACAAAACAGCTCGAGTCTAGGAGAAATATATATTTCTGGAATCGAAATTATCTTATAAATTTCTTTGACTATATATATATTGCATGTTCAGCAATGATATTAATGGGAAGTGATATCATTATTAGTCAACATACATTAAAAGAAAACTGAAGTACATTAAATGCAACAAGAACAACAACTAGACATTGGATCCATTTTGGGAACATAAGAAAGTATCATCAGCCAACGCCACGTTGACACGTGGCGGCTAATTAGTTCTTGTCAGAGTCTAATATTCGTGGGGGCACCTCAATGCATGCATGCAGTGTATATCCATGTGATAATAATAAGGTGGCAGAGTTAAGAGTATTAGCCCATTAATTACCAACCCCACTCAAACCATACAGGAGCTCAACGTTTTCAATGCATGATACCAAATTAAACATGGGCCTCCACTGATCATACGTTGTTCAGAGTACCCTTACCCACCTTTTTGTTTCTTGTCCCTTTTTTTTTTTTTGAGAATAATATGTAGATGTAATGTGATCAATATATACGTTGTCATTGTTACCATCTAGTATACTTGGGCCTTGCCTTTGATATTAACTTCAAAGTTGTTGTTGGTTAACAGTAGACTTGGTATATATTAGACGGCGCATACTTAAACAACGTCACTATAATCCTTATTAATTTGTTGCCTTTCTCCTTATACTAATACAATGAATGTGCTAAATGATCTGTGCTTAATCACTTTTATCATATGTTAACGAGTTTGGTAGAGGTTGGTGATGATTAGTACGTAGTGATTCTTTGATAGGTTGTTGTTGTCCCATCAGGTAGCTAGCTCCTCTCTCACAGTGTCACCAATTATAGGGCCCTCCAGGATCGACATTGTTTATTTATAAATAAAACTAAAGTTTCGGATATATACACATATGTAGGATCTAGTTCTATATATATATATAAAAGTGACTTGGTTTATTGAGCTTGGGCACCAATGATGAGCTGAATACAGTGGATTCACCATCTTTCCACGCATGAAAGGAATAGAGATCAAATAGAGAGAAAGGCTTTGTGTCAAAGGATTTTGGATGCATGTTAGTGTCCCATTCGCAAACCAGGTGTGCTAAAAAAGGCATTAGGGTTGAAGTGGAATCCAACTCCTCATTCAACCACATAGATTCCCTTTACACCTAGTGGGTGCATGTCTATGGCCTACTAGAAAGGATATTTCATGCCTCATGAGAGAGAGAGAGAGAGAGAGAGAGAGAGAGAGAGAGAATTGATAATGCAGAGAACAATAATTTAGATCCTATGTTTTAGAACAATATTATTGGTTGTTTTTATAATTAAGTGGTGAAGTGATATAAAAACAGTCATCTTCATCGTTATTAGACGCAAAGTATATTCATTAATCTGGTCAGATTCACCCAGTAAATAGTGATAAAACACTCATTCATTTTGTGCTAGTAAATAGTAACGAGAATCAATCATTTTATTAATATCGCTGTTAATAACATCAATATCAACCTTTTAACTAAACAATTAAAGTATTTCAGGACAATGCTGATCATGTTCTCTACCTGGGGATAATGATTCAAAGCTAAGAGGTACTACACTGTGGGGTTATTAGGGTCATGTGGGTTGTGGGCTAATTTACCTGGCTATATGTTCCTTGGTTAGAGAGCAAAAGAGCTTCTGCAAAGCTATTGGTGTAAAATATCCAGTCAAAGCAGCCATGCTTTTTCACCATTATAATAATGTTTTCTTCTGCATCCTATAATGGTTGCACTCCATATTCTATATCAAAAGGGTCTTTTCTTGCACTAAGTGGGGGGTCTCAAGGGCAATGTCAATAATATAAGGTATATGCTAGATGCCTATAGCTATATCTTTTGGTCTAAAAGGAGGGTGAATTAGGGTATGTATGTGTGGAAGTGGGGGAGCAAAGAAGAATTAAAAAAATGTTAAGGTGGTTTTTACAATGGCCCCCATTAAATGGGGTGCTTAATTATCCATCTGTGTGTAAGATATAATATAGAGGTTAGACTTAATATTATTTCTATTTTATGTGCCTTTGTATTTCAAAGTTGGAGTTGCCAGGATTAATGTATGGAGTAACAAGGTTGCTGTCACTAGAGACTCAGGTTTCCAATCATGGAATTTTCTCAGATCTGACACCAAAAGCAAGATCTTTTATAGCATAGCATATTAGCATTAGAGGCAACTGTGATAGCTGCTGATGTGAAAGAGCTTTAACTCCTCTCCTCTCTATATGATGGAGGATGCTCTCTCTCTCTCTCTCTCTCCTTCTTCTAATGTGTAGCAAAACATTTCTAGTTGTTTATTGCTTCTCAATGCTTATGCATTAAATAGAAGATGAGGTAACCAAAGGTTGCATGAATGAAAACCAAGAGGGTATACAGATAAAGAACATAAGACATCTCTGGCATTGTCACATTACTTTATGAGGGACCCAATTAACCCTATTTGGTGATTCTTTCAGAATTTTTGTGAATGATTGGGTAATAGGAAGGATGTTGTGGTTGGTAGATTTAATGTGTGTGAGAGGTAGAGAGAGAGAGAGAGAGAGAGAGAGAGAGAGAGAGAGAGATGATAAGGTATAGTATTCATTGTAGTTAGTGGATGCTTTCTACTATTGGGAGATTCATCCGTAACAGTTTAAAGTGGCCTAAGCATTCAATATTTAACTTCTCAAGAAAAAAAAAAACTTTTTTTACATAAAATAACCACTTGTTGTGATTATGATAACACACAAATTATGCTTAAGGAGAACATGAGATGTTGTATATATACTCGTGTACACTTTTGAGAGTCTTAATTAACAAGCATAATATTATTAGACATAAGAGTCAGGGTGCATGCGTATGTTAGCCTATCCATATGATTGAGACCCTTGTCCTCAAAAGAGCAGCTGCTAATTAGTTGTTGCATTAATTAGAAAGGTTCCAAATAGAAACTAGAGGACCACATGAAGAGTATAGAAACCTCAATGAGTAGTCCCAACTTGGAGCTTTGATACTATAAAAATGCATGCTCAATCAATCATTGATATAAGGCTAGCTGTGGAATAGAGCTCTAGATTCCCATGCAAATCAATTTGATGAACAAAGCTGGTTCAGCGAGAACCTAGCTCCAACAGTATAGTTAGGCATACAGTTCAGAGGGAATTTATGGTAGAATTTATACAAAGGTTAGTAAAGGAAAAGCAATTACAGTATATATGTAGACCCAGAGGATTCTAGCAACAGTAAAAGCAAACGCAGTTGTTATAATGTACCATTGATTGTTTAAAGTTAAAAGGTATTACTGAATAATTTCCTATCATATATCCTCAACATGGAATTAGCGACAGGCCTTATTAAGTTCACACATTTCTATAGGATCCCATCATATGCACTAAGTGTAGTAAGCCTACTGTGAAACCATTTCCTCTATATCATATTTACAACAAATGAGTTGGTTTTCAATTAATTAAGCTTCAATTCCCTCTAACTAAAGAAGCAACTACCACTCATCTATGCACCTGATTACAAATAAGGAAAACGGAAGCTGGACCAACCAACCCATTTTACAACGAGAAACTTGCATGCAAAATGTTTTGATCTGATAATCAAGTAAAGAACACACATGATCATCCAGAAAAAATAAAGTCCTACTTAATTAATTCCATAGGAAATTAATAATTGCTATTCCTTCTCTTCCCTTATACATAGATCTAGTTAACTAATTACAAGAATTTAGCTTCTTGCGTTCCAGCAAGCAAGCTAATTTTGCATGGTTTCGTGAGCGTAAAATGGCTCCCATAAGAAAAAGGAAACAAAAAAAAAAAAAGGAAACAAAGAGTAAAGGAGAGTACAAAGGGCTCCAACTTTTGGATCCTTTCCCTCCTCCCTAATACACATAACAACCAAGTCCATTCAAAGCCACCACATAAAGCTCTTCTACATTTGTGGTGGGACACCTATCTCCTATTCACAAGCCCTTGCACGAGGCACTTCCACTCCACTAGCCGAAGCAAGAAGTCCATCACCTGAAAAGAATATTTCAAACAACCAAATCAGAAACTTTTACTTTTCCTTTTCTTTTTTTTTCTTTTTTTTTTTGGTGAGATTTAAAGAATCAAATCCACAACTTGGGTTTATCTCATTAGAAGTGGATGCGAAAACCACGTCAAGTGGTCCACAAGGTGAAGTGGATTGTGATAATATATCCCTAAGAATCTGAGAGGAGAATAGCGGCCGCAAATACTCGCCTCAGCAGGCTCTTGCAGTGAATAGGAGGCATTTGTCTCCTTAGGATGGCTGGAAACAAGTATGCCGAGGCCTTGTCCCCTATCTCTTAATACCTAATACAAAACAAAACACAATATTCCTCGTAAATAAGTTGATGATTTACAATATAAGTAATCAACACCAAACAAAAGTGAGTGTACTTTACAAGGAGCTTCACTTGGATTTATTACCTTAAAAGCGTCTTCATCAGTGCGATCGTCCCCGATGTAGACCGGGAAAACATCGTTACAATCGGCATATCCTAGAAAACATACATAAATTAATTAGATGGTTAAATAATCAGATTATAAATTACAATCAACAAACTGAATATGTGAGAGGGATGTGACGAAAAGGGGGGTGTTTTCAGCTTACCGAGTGCGTTCAACAGAAACTCGAGGGCCTTGCCTTTGTCCCACTTAATTGTGGGGCGAATCTCGAATACCTATTTGTCAATAAGGCAATGAACCAAGTCAAATCCATGTAATAGAATTCATAAAAGAGATTAATATAGTATATATAACATTATAATTATATATTGGCCAATGGACTTGGACCCAAATCACACCTTTCTCCCATGAGACATTCTTAACTCGGGGTACTCCTTGAGCACCGACTTAACCTCTTCAGCCAATGCACTCCATCTCTGTACAAAAGTGATCAAAAGGTTAAAAAGATTATTAATAGCATAAAATACGAAGTGGGCGCATCTTAAATATATAACATCACTTATACCTTTTCATCTACACATCTGAAGTGGACAGATACACAGAACTTGTTGTTCTCCACCTTGGCTCCAGGTGTAGATTTGGTCTTTTCTAACAAAGCTTCGTAAACCTGACAAAAAGTTATAAAGCACAAGAACCCAATTTACATAAAACTCCATGCATAAGCTATTCAAGTAGTGGGGAAGATAAAGAGAGGAGAGGAAGAGGAGCCAACCTCATCTATCATGGGGAGGAATTCGCTAGCTGGTTGATAGAGAACTTCATTGGCCTGTACCACACAGAAGAAAACAAAAAAGATAAGCTTTTAATAAAGGGATGTATGTAATGGACATGCTATTTGCAACTTTTTTACCTGAGCTTTTGTGCACTTGGAGACTTTAACAGGGCCTGTAATATCCATGCCGTGGCTACCAGCGTAGTATAACTCGGCTAATCTCACAAAGTTAATCACCTAATAAACATCAATAAAACAATGGAGTTAGAGAAACAGGGGATGGTCAAGCGAAAAAAAAAAACTAAGCAGTTGAGCGTGATGAAGAACGGAAAATGTACCTTGTCCGTGCACCTCCCACTCACGATTGCGGTGGGGAAGCACTTCGCCACGTCGCTCACCGCCGCTCTCATCTAATAATCCAAAGCAAAAAAACCACAAAAAAAAGAAAAAAAGAGGCTCCTTTTTAGTATGGAAACAGAGGAAAACAGGGGAGACTCAGATAGAGCTCATGGGAACTCACTTGATCGGACATGAAAGCGGAGTCGGGGTCGTCGACGATGGGAGAAAGGGTCCCGTCGTAGTCCAAGAACATCACGATTTGCTTCCCCGTTGACGCTTTAACGATGTGATCGAACTTCGCCAAAGCCGAGGGGTGCCGAACCTGCTCCAAAGCACCCCCGAAACCCCATTAGGCCACAAACCAACACATACCCGGATCCAAAAAATCGGATTTTTAAAGCGGAAAACGGGGAACTCACCGTCCACGCGGCGTACTCGTCCTCGGCGGCACCGGGCGCCGCCGCGGCGGCGGCCGCCGCCGCCGCAGCCTCGGCGAGCGCGGCCGCGGCCTTGGCGTGGGTGGGCGACGAGGCCCTCATCGACTCCACCCACGGGTTCATCTTCGCGGAGCCGAGCTCGAGCGGGGCCAGGTACTTCTTCCTCATGGCGACTCCGCCTCCACCTCCGCCGGCGCCGGCTCCGGCGCCGGCAGCGGCGGCACCGCAGCTGCGCGGCGGGGGATAGGGGAGGAGCGGGGACGAGGCGGGCACCGCCGCCGCTACCGCGATGCCCATCTCCGACATTACCACGTTCTGCTTCGTCATCTCCAATGGCGATAGAGAGAAAGAGAGAGAGAAGAGAGAGAGAACGAGGAGTTGGGGTGGTGTTCGAGAGTGTTCAGGACGAAATGGGGGTAGTTTCGGGGTAAGCGTAAGAGGAGGAGCGAGGTGGGAGTGGAGCGAGAGGGAGCGGGCGGGGAGAGGGGAGATTTATAAGTGGAGGTTGAGGGAGAATCTGTGGGCCCCAGGCCCAGAAGCAGCCGAAGCCCACATAATGTCCACGTGGGCTTCACGTGGGCCCCGCCCCCCCTCCCTCCGACATTTCAAAAGTCGCGGGAGTCCGCAACGCGTGCCGACTAAAACAGGCCCCACTCCCTCCCATGCACCCCGCGCTTCCTCCACAACCCCATTTACGCGCTATTTAAAATTACAAAAATATTATATTATGTGCCATAAAAAAGTACAATAAAAATATTTATTTTTATTTTCGTATGTTTTTCGTATATCGTTGTAAGTCGATTATAGTATATTTTTTATAATTTTATAGAAAAATATAGAAGTATATATATCTTTATATATTTTTGCTATTTATAAGAATTAGAAAATTTTGGAGGAGAATTGGGAGAAACTGGGAATAGCACGTGTTCCAACCCTCCCTTAATTTCAACATCACATCTTGTCTTTTCAACTATAAAAAATTACTGTCCGCATCCGGTCTATTAGTACATCGCGTATACTAAGCTTATTTTATATAAAAAAAATATTATAAAATTAAATTATAGATGTGATCTATACAATATAAAAAATATTAATATAAAAAATTTATAGAATTTTAATTTTTTATACGAAGTCTCATGAATACGATGTATAAGATATATTTATACATCTGGTGGATAGAACAATATCTTCTCTACTATTCCATTTCCATTTTTCTATTATTTTATTAATTTAAATTAGTTTTATAATTTTTTCTCTAATTTTTTTTTGCACATATGTCTTATAAAATAATTTAAATACTAATTAGTCTTATAAAAATTATGTTGCACATATACCATTTTAAATTATTTTTATTTAAGTTAATTTACTTATTAAATTATTTTTTATTTAAATTTATTGAATTAACAATTAGGCTAATAAAATAATAAAAATATCATTAAAATTTATTATTCAAATATTTTATATCCGTCGCATGCATCATGCGGTTTTTAACTAATTATCCCATAAAAGCTTTAAATCTGTAACTTAACTTATTAATATTTTTTTTATAACAAATGTGAAATTATATTATAATTTTTGGAATAATATCTAATATGCCCTTCAAAACTTTAAAAATATCTTATTTATCTCTGGAGGACCAAAATATTCTTATTGATTTTTTTTTAAAAAATCTCAAATATTCCAATTTTTTTTAGGGTTTACTAACGGGATTGAATTTTATAAGAGTGTTTCGGCAATTCCAGAATAATTTTGAAAATTTTGAATAGTAGTAAGTCCTAGTTGATTCATATTTCCAGTTAAGTTTATTTCTAAACGAAATAAATGAAGCGGGTAGCGTGCTACCTTTCTCTCAAAATATATATATATATATTTATATAATATTTATTAAATTAAATTTTAAGCATAAGACATTGATTATTGCAATATGACATTCATGAAATGTAAGGATACACCGGAAACGTACAGACGATAATTTCGTATCAGAAGTGTGTGAACTCTCACTTCCAATATCACAAGTGGAAATACCTGCAATCGCCAACAAAAGGAACAGTTCCGTAACAAATCTTTCTATAAAGAGACAGTCTAATCGATCATTCCATCACTATTATTGTATGCGGCCACCTAATGCACCCACTGATTCGCTACTCGCTTTTCCGGACCAGCAAATGATACGTCCGTGTCCACTTGTTAGGTTCCCTTTAAACCTCTTACCAACCAATCAATTTTTAAATAAATATTTAACATCTCCATTGCGTGTATTTGGACATCTTTTAAGGTTTTATTAATTAAAAGTGGGGCAACTTTGCGTTATTCCAAACTATTTGAGACGCCCCTCGTAACCTTCGAAAACAAGCAGCTCCAACCAGCAAGGGAAGCAAAACCATGAGCCGAATTTTTCTTTTTTTAACTAAATTGCATTTAAATAATTATTAAATTTTCTTATTCTAGAAGATTAATATTAACTATATTTGTAAGTTACTATATGTCTCTTTTGCACACATAAGCACATACGTTGTTTGTTGTTAAAGATCCAACGTAGTGTATCGTATTAATAGATTCTACTTATGTGTCGTGCATGTGGCATGCATGCAGCGTTAATATAAATGTTGCTATCAAACGTAGGTAAAAAACAAAAAAACAAAAAAAACAAACATAAAAAGTAGGTGTGACACCTAATCTAGCTAATCCTAGGGGCGTTATTTATACGAAAAAACATACATAAAGTTACAATTTATTTCAAATTAAATAGTAGTTCTTTTTTTTCTAATTTATGAGTAGAGTACTATGAAAGATGAAATGAATTTTGTTGGATGTGTTGACTAATTCAAATCCTAGTAACTTAGTAATTACTTTTATCGACTCAGCATGTTTTATGTGCAATGCATAGACAACGGTAATCATTTTTGTGGAACTAATTAATGGCTTCATAATTTTGAAAAGCTACTGCAATCAAATCAAGTTCCATATATAACTCTGTCAACTTTCATCGATCTAATTTTAACGACCTTTTTCATTAAAGAGATAGTATATAAATAGATTTGATATATAGAGCTTAGAAGCAGAAGATTTTGTTCTTGTTAGAATGATATTTTTGTATATTTTTTTGCAATCTGTTATATAATTTACTACAGTATATATGAATTACTATAGTATATTTCGCAATCTGTATATGATTTACCACACTTATAACAAGTTCAAACAGGTTTATCAAATTAGTTTTGTTGATGTATCACGCAAGCAGATCGAGCAGGCACTCGTTTAACTTAAACAATACAATAATAATTTTAAAAAATGGTAAAATAAATTCATCAGTGAAGTGAGATCAACGGCACAATATTTGCATGGTTGTGTGGCAAAGTGAAAAGGCGAGGTGCAAATTAATGCAATATGATAGTGCGATAGGTATTATCTACAAAATCGGTCAGATTGCAAGTAGAAAGATAAAAGATAAGAATTTATCTATCAGCATATATTGCATAATATTTTTTTTTTTTATCAATTGAATATTGAAGGTGGAAGCCGAATTCATGCGAACTCATAACTTTAATACCATATTATTTCAAAAAATTAATTAATACGATAGAAAACAATATAAAAATTACATTAACAGTAAAAATATGGTTCTCTTTGCTCCAAGTACAAGAGCATCAATTAAGCAATGTTCAAGTGAGGGGTTGTGATTGGGAGAAAAAAAAAAATGGTTACTTCTCCTACTTCAACAACAATGTCAGGATCGTACCTAACATGTTATAGCACAATTAAATGCTCACATGAGCACCCATACGCTAGCTAAACCACATGTATAAATAAATATACGAGATGTTCTGTTCCACAATACTAAATTAATTAATAGCATTTATTACCATTACCACATAATATAAAATATATATATATATAACAAAATAAATATAAAAGCAACAAAATAATATGTTATATATTAAAAAAAATAAGACAAAGAAATGGGTCCATCTCAACTTCCGCGCCCTCGTGTGTGCATGTCTTCGTCGTAAAAGTCGGTGCATGGAACGGGGACGGTGCATGCGCATGGGAGGGTCTGCGACACGTGTCCTCTGAGCCTCTTTTACTACTTCGCACCTCTTGTGGCCACCTGTCCCACTACCAGCATTTTTTTTATTTTTTATTTTTTTCCAGTTTGTGGGCATTTAGTCACAAACAGAAGTAAATTTTTATAAGTGCTATCTATATATTTTATTTGGATTGTATATTTTACGTCTTTCAAAGATGATGATTAAATTTTTTTTAATATTAAAAATTTAAAAAAAAATAAATTTTAGCATGAGTTGTATAAGATATGTTAGGATTTTTATAAATGTGACATAATTAATCATATTTAAATTTAAATTTACTGTAAATAAAGGTCAATTCTAATAGAAATAGAACTACTTGATATAATATATCTTATTCCTTTTTTATTTATTTAAATTAAATTAAATTTTAATCAGATTTTGATGAAAAGTCGATCTGGACCTATATAAAGGGGGTATTAGTCCTGCCACTTTCTCATGTCCGTTCTGGTACCATCTATTTCACATCATACAGAAGAGTGTCTGGAAATAAGAAAAAATCAAATTACCAAAGTTTGGTGACATGGAGATTATAGCCAGATTTCTCGCTTCCGCAGATTGATTAAGAATTTTTTCTTTTATGGCGCCCTATGAATTATATTTTATTTTTATTTATGATTATGGATATTGATATGTATTTAGTTTTATTATTTTTCATGCTGATATAGATCTACGAAGAAATGTATTTTTCTTTTTAAGTGTACATCTATCACTTTCCATATATCAATCGCGTGGATAAGAGAGTACCAATCAATCAAACTATCAGTTGCTGTTAGTTAGTTGCTGTGTGATTGTTAGAGTAAAATTTATTGACGCCCCTTGTTTTACTGCAATGCTGCAGTTGTTGTTGGTTTTTCGTTTTCTTGGCATAGGAAATAAGGTTTAGAAATCTGAACTTTCAAAATTCACTCAGATTATTACATGAAGTACAATATTACAATTTTATTTACATGATAGTTCTGTTGCAATCTACGGCAAAATCCTATTTTGTCAAATTGACGAGATATGATCGATCCATTGAAAAAATTATATATCTATCAAATCGGATAAAAAGATCAAAAAATTGGTTATTTTATTTGATGTTCGACTTGTGCGCAACTGAATGACTGACAAACATCAGACGAGATTTATGGAAATAAAAGTTTCATTATATATTACAATTGAAGTGTTATTGTTCGATGTGCCTCGAAATTTCTTGATTATTGACTTCAGGTTTTGGCCCCTGATTCGTCGACGGCTTTGCGGTGCGACAAATTTTGAAAAAAAAAAAGTTTGTGAAGAAAAAATAGATGTCTGTGGTGGGTACGTATCGGAGCGGAAACCCGTTGAGAAAATTTTCTTTCATAAAGTTCTCTCCTCCCTCGCCCGATGTTTTTGAATTCCTGCAAAGGATTTTTCTAAGTAAATTCTCGTGTTCTCTTCTACTGTTTTGTGGTTTGTCTACTTTACGATCACCTTTTGTCGTTTTTGTTTGTGCGCTCGTCGTAACAGTTATTCAGAAAATAAACTATAACACTTATTTGAAGTTTATATCCATAATAGTGCATTGCATGCAAATTCAATAAAGTTTAAAGAGTTTGGAGCTTTTTTATATTATGTCCTCAAATAGTGCATTGCAAAGTAAATAAAGTTCAAACACTTTGGAGCTTTTTCTTTTTCTTAGATTATTATATTAATTATTATATATCCTCAAAGCCCATGAGGGGACAAATGCCCTTTTTCTCTTGTTTTGGAGTGGCACCATCTCGTGTGGTCCGACTCATCGAGCCGTCTTTCCAGTGTTGGTGTGAGTCAGAAGAAGCGTTTCTTGGGGCCTCTCTGACGTAAAAGCTACCGGGCATGCAATTAAATCGGCTTTTTCCTGAAGCTGAATCACTGTAATGGTCGATCACCCCCACTCCTCAATCCTCATCATAAAGGGGTCTCTAAATAAATAATTTAAAAAAAGCATACACGCGTATATGCTATAAAATAGACTGTCTCGGATACTATATTATATAAAAAGTAGATACAATAGGAGGATTAACCATTTCTATTGTCGGTGTTTGGTTCAGATAGATATAAAAAACGTAATCAAATTACTATACCAATTTTATCTTTATAATATATTAGTTCAAATTCAAACTGAAAATTAAATATTAAAAATTTACGTCAAAATTTTAAAATATATTTTTTTAAAAAAATTAAAATTTGAATTCGAACGGATAAGTCAAAATATAAAACTAAATTTTGATTTATTCAAATTCAAACTTAAAATTATAATTTAAATTTAAATTTAAATTTGAATCCATAAATTTAATTTAAATTTTAAATAAAATTTGAATAAAATTTTAGATTTTAAATTTAATTTCAAATTCAAAGTTATAAATTAGATTCGAAATGCTTGATTAAATTTTAATTTTTAATTTAAGTTCAAATTAAAATTAAAATTTATAAATATAATTTTTAAACTTAAAGTTATGTTTTAATTAAAAAATAAGCTTAAAAAGTTAAATTTAATCCGAACAAATCCATTCCACCCGGATTCAATTTCCAATCCGGCCTCTTAATTAGGCCGGATTGGAAAAAGGGATAATTGGGGGGATTCTCATTCACCCGGGAATCGGAATCGGAATCGGAATGAAAATCCCGCATACCAAACACCGACAAACGGATTCGTCCATTCCGATTCCGATTCCATGATGAAAAAGGGGCAAGCCAAACACGCCCTATGATTCTAGAGGTGACCTACTATTGAGGCATAGGTACCATTCACCAGGTACCTATCCAGAGGTCATTTTGGTCTTTGCAGGAGATTTTGGTCCACAAGACCAGTTTTATGTAATTAACGGTATTATAAACTCTAAAGTACCTACAGCAATAACTGGAATTTAAATTACATCCAAACTATAAATTTCATTTGAAAACAACATAAAAAACTTAATTATGAATCAAATTTAATTTTTAAATATAAATACAAATTTAAAATAACACTTTCAGTTCAAATTCAAAATTTCAATCTAAATCAAAAATTACAATTTGGCTTTAAGATTAAAATTTCAATTTAGATCCAAAATTTAAAAGTTTAATTTAAATTTCAAAATTAAAATTTTACATTACATTACCAAATTCAAAAATTAACTTTAAAATTCAATATTTTTTGAGTTGGATACTTGACAAATTGGGTATTATCTAATTTGGTAAGTAACAAAATTAAATAAGAAATTTAAAATTTATAGAAAACTAACAAATTTGGTATAGTACTAATTGTTTTCCAATATTGTTAGGCTATCTAACCCAAATCGGTAACCTACTCACCACGTACGTTACTTTATGTAAATCTAACTATACCCTTTACTAATTAAGGGTTAGATTTTAATATTTATGGTGCATTAATTGAAGTATTTCTCAATTATTTAATCCATACAGCAACTAAGAGAATTATCATTATCATGTTCATAACTATCAAATCAATTAGATCTGATAATACTAATTAATTAAGAAATCAAGTCAAATTTAGAGGCTAAATAATAATAAACTTTAATATATTTCTCTATTGATAACAATGTCGCCTTTATTATCATCACCGCCACTAAAACTGAGTCACATAACAGGAACTCACTAGGTGTCGATTAGTTACGAATAAAAGTAATATACACAACCTGATAGATTGTTCTAATTTGAATCCTCTATTATAATGTCTCAAATCATGCTCCTTTTAAGATAAATTATTGTTGATGCATATATATGTACACAATCCATTGGACAAACAAGGTTTTATTTGTACAACACTACAACCCAGTTGTCGATCATTAGTTATACTAGCCATGATTCTTAAAAGAGAGAAGATCCAGATCAATGATAGATGGAAAAGTAAAAAAGAAACGAAAAGAATATAAAGCATAAAGGGAAAATTGAGAGAGAAGGACATATAGCTGAATCTATAGTTTAATCTTCTATAAATTGATAATTAATTATTATAGAAGTTGCATGTGGGGGGTCGGGTTAGGTCGAGCGCATGGAGACGTGTCATCATAATATTGCATGCTCTATATATGCTATGTTGATACATTATATTGTCCCGTTCATGGTACTGCAAAAATAAGTCGACATTGTTACTGAATAGACTACGTGTGATCAATGATACATGATTCTCATACCCAGTATTTAATACCCATAAGCTCAGGAAAACCACTACTTTAGTTATCAACTAAGCAAGTAAATAATGATGCGACGCTAATTATTTGCCACACCTTACATGGCGTTGGCGCTCGTCACGTGTCCTTCTCTTTTTTTTAATCTATAACGCTAATGCAGGACATAGCAGGTACATTTTTACTAGTTAATTTCCCGTCTTAACGACCACACGAATATACATTTAATATTAATAGGCGAAAAATGACATTAAATTAAAATGCAAGTACATTACATGGGGTATCCGCTTTAAAGTTTTTAGCTTGTGAGAATGCACGTACGGACACTTGTTTAATAAGATCACAATAATTCTTGAAGGAGCTTATTAGATTCTGGGAATATATGAGCAAATCTCTATATTCGTCATCATCTTACACACTCACATGATGTGTTACAAAAATAATATTAGTCGCCATGGCCACTTTTCACCTAACAATTATAAATGTACGTAGCTAAGCTAGCTAGTTTAATGAGCGGGAAATTAATAGTGCTAATCTTTTGGTGTAGTAAAAAAAAAAAAAAAATGTTTAAGCGTTAACTACGGCATGATTTGTGCATCTATGCTTTGATAGTCGCGCTTGGTTTTAATTGGATGGATCTAATCTTATGATTCTTATTATTAATTAATTAATTAATTTGTTAAGGTGTGGGTATGTGGTGCAATAAGAGGAGAGTTATGTGAGCGGGGGTAGCGCGTGGTTCGCTCGAACGAAGCACGAGGCGAATCGATGCATGGGGTCGGAGAGAGAGGGGGCACGAGTGTCCCACGTGCACGTGCTACGGTGCAGGTATCGGGATGACGTGGCTAGAGCCCATTCGTCCTCTGTGTTCTTCTAAGGATAAATTATTGCACGCACATGGTGCATCCGTACAGTTTATATACCGCTCTAAATATTTTAATATTGGTGCTTTAAAATTAAAGGATAACAACGTGCAATTTATCTGAACTATGTGCCATTCTGAATCAACAATTCAATTTTAAAATTTTGATTTTACTATCTAATTTTTTAATTTGTTTAATTTCAGTCAGTTAATTATTTTTTGACTTTAAATTTAGTTAGTATATTTTATACAATTCTAACTACTATAAACTTATGAAATTAAAATTTAGTTTAAATTTAGAAGTCAAAGTATAGTTGACTGACTCAAATCAAACAAATTAAAAGATTAAACGGTACAATCAAAATTTTTAAATATTAGATAGTTGATTTAAAATAGTCCATAATTTAAATAAGATTCATACGTTATTACCAATTAAAATTTAGTGCAGAAGGTATGAATGAGCTGAGTTCGACTTGGCTCAAATTTGCTAAAGAATATTGGCTCAAACTCAACGCAAGCTTAGAAAGAGTGAGCTCCGACTCGATTCAAACTCGACTAGTTGGCTCTTTTTCACAAGTGCCTTAGCTCGGTCTAAAAACAGTTAAAAATAAAAAAGAAATTTTTTTCGAACTGTACTCGGGTGAGTTGAGTAAATCTCGAGCTCGTCTCATTTAACAAATCAAGCTTGAGCACTCGCTCTATCTCTACTTAATTTAATAAACAGATGAGCTCGATCTGCGGCACAAACTAGCAAGCTCACAAAGTATGATTATTTTCGACACTCTTATCTAAAGTATCCAAGTTACCTATGTAAATATATATATATATATATATATATATATATATATATATATATATATATATATATATATATATATATATATATATATAACTACTAGAAATATATCATGTTGATTTATCAAAAATCAACTACAAAGAATTAATAGTAATATTGCTCGATGCACAGAATTTTTTCTAAATTTATAAGTTAAATTCTAAATATAAGACCTTAATTACAAATTTTAAAGTATAGTCTACGGTGCACCGGGCGCATGCAGCAACATCTAAGCCAAACGGGCCGGCCCGGGTGGGCCCCAACGTCGTGCACCAATGTCGGTCTCCTTTTGTGGGCGGTTGGTTAGTGACACGTGTCGCAGTCGTAGCTTTTGATCTTAAACGCGGCATCAAACGAATGGTTGGATTGAATTGAGGAGGTGGGTGGGGCCAACCGTTCGGGACAATTATTGGACGGTTAATGGATTGGAGTGGGGCCCACAGGTTGTCGGTTATGCGTGGTCGATTTTTCGGGTCACCGTCGCGGGTGCGGATGTCGATCTCAACCGATTTAACCGCCAAGTTGATGGTTGGCAATGTCCGAGTCACCGTGGGGCCCATCCACAATCCTCCTCTTAGATACGCGTGGGCTTACTCGGAACTTGGACAAATTGAATGCGAACATAAATTTAAAACTAAATAATGTTAGATTATTATTTAAATTTCTAAATTTTAAATTTTATGATTGTTTAATATTATTTGTCTAATAATCAAAATAATTTTCTATCCATCTTATATTAGTCGTCAAAAAATAATTAATATTAAGACCACTTGAATACTACGCAGATAACATTAAAAAGCTATACAATTTGAAATATATGTAGAAAGTTTAAATAGTCTAAATTAAATATAATAATGCTTAATTATTGTTGATCCCGATACTCCAGTGTCGAAAATGATGCAAAAATAAACGCTCTTTTTTACTTCTAGAAGTATCTAGTTTTGGTCGATTAAATATACTATTTTTTCCTTTTCTCTATTCTTATTATTTTTGTCTATTTCTCCTAGCTATAACTTTGAACAGAAATTCAAATCAATTCTCTTAATTAGGAAAAATAACTCCTGAGAGAGGTACTCTAGAAATCAAACGTATAGAAAATTTCTGCACATCTCGTGATTATTTTGGCCATCCACCTAGCAACGAGATTATTACATAGTTTTCTTATTTACATAGAGAAATTTTTTAATTTCCCAATATTAATTTTACAAATAGATTGTTAGTTAGTTGAACGTGAAATAATGTATTCTTTTTTTCTAAAAAAAATCGAGTATATATATTATGCTGAAGTATTATTAATTATCTAACATGTTCAAATTCTTGTAAAAATAATTTTTTCACGTGATATTAGAGATAAAGTCCTGAGTTTGATTTCTTAACAGATGCTTACTTTGATAAGCAGTTTGCTTTCTACTTTTTAGGCATGCGAAGAAAAACTTGATATCCACCTTCGCGTTACTTGCAAATTATATCTTGAAAGATACTTTTCAGATTATACCATGTACGCACGAGTGATTTAGAGCATAGACGATGAAATTCCTAATCCACATCAGTAGTGGCATGAGCCATTAAAATCATATGATTTGTATGTCTTAACTTATGCTGTGTTGCACAAATGTTAGTGCCAAATCCCCAATTACACTAATTAGAAGAGCACGTATTGCTCTTAGGAATTCAATACAAGGGTGAAAGTTGTAAGATAATGTAGATTATGTCACAATTCTAATCATCCTACTTTAGAAATTTAAATTAAGCTGGTTTAGCAACAAAAAGAACTGCACAAAGAATTTGATCAGGATCCTCTAAAAGAAGAAGAATGAGAAGAAGAAATTCCTTGATATACATATTTGCTTCCATTTTTGATGAGTGTGGCTATGTATTTTTTGTTTGAAGTCCAATGCGTATTCTCTAACATTTGTTCAACTAAGAAATGAACAAAAATATCTGTATCTGATGGTCCCAATTGATCGACAAAAAACTACAAAAAAAAAGAAAAGAAAGATCTTTTGATTAAATATTTTGCACTGATAATTGAGAGCAAAAAAAGCACTTTGGAGCACAACTAGGTTAACCCAGTACTACATATATTCTTTGTTGATTATATTCACTAGATATTCCACGTGGAGAGGTTGTCTCTGACCAGAGTTAAATTGTGGTGCACCTCACTTTGGGACCCATTCAAAGTGAATTTGAACTTATCAGCAATTTATATCTACATAAAAAGGCATTAAATTTAAGAATCCGGATCTTTTTATTATCCTTGTCATAGTCTAAAAGTTGTTAATTATTAAAAAGAAAATGAGGGACAGGTGTAAGGTATATAAAAATTAAAGGACCTTTATTTTGTTTCCACTAAAGTTTGGTTCTAAAATCAGCATCACCTTACTTTTACACTAGGATATGCAATAATTTACTCCTGTAGGGCCTGTTTAGATTGGTGTAAGTGGAAGAGTGGAACTCAAGTTCCGTCACTTTCGATGTTTGTTTTGATGTAAGTCAAAAAAATAGTGTAATTCAAATTACGTTAGACCTCCACTTCACCTACTCTCGACTTCCCCCTCTAGAATACCGAACTCCACTTCCACCACACTCAACCTTCTCTAATTTTTTTTAAAAATAGTATAACATAAACTCTACTTTCTTTACAATGAGTTAAAATTATCTTATTTATAATAAATTAGCATTATCTTTAAAAATAATAAATTTTTTAATTATTTAATAGGTTGAATTTTATAGAATAAGTTTATCACTATATTCAGGAGATAACGGAATCCACTTACTTACATCAAAACAAATAATTGAACTGAAAAAATTAATTTCACGAGCATCAAGTTACCACAAAACAAACAGAAGAAGTGATTGAATTTAACTTCCACGCTATATAAGTTACGTCAAAACAAACAACAGAAAAATATTCACACATCAGGGAAACTGAAATATCTCTACACTCGAGTTACGTTGGATCTAGAAATACGTCAATCCAAACGGGCCATGTTACAGAGTATAAGTCAAATTATTGTGCTTCACCTTAACAAACCGCACATAAAATAAAGAGAAATGCTAAGTCTAAAACCCAAAGGGGTTGTAATCTATATAATTTTTAATTGTAAGATTTATCAACCTCTTTGAAATTTTTAGTGAAAAAAAAAATTTAACAAGACAAGTATAAAGAAAAAAGAAGAAGAATTGGATTGGAAAGGTTGTAGGATTACAATTCTTCTGTAACCCTAGCTCTCCTTATAGACACCCCCGAACTTTTTTTCTTTTGCAAAGAGGTTCCAGAACTTTCAATTTCAAAAAATAACCCGCTGAACTTCACTATACTTTGCAATCTAACCCTACCGTTTGCTCGGCATCAAAAAATTAATGGAACCGACCGTCCCTAGCGCAAGTGGCAAAAAGCTTGGTGGTTGGTACCCGAGATCCCGAGTTCGAATCCTATTTGATTCACATTTCCAGCTAAGTTTATTTCTAAAAAAAATAAAACGAAGCGGGTAGCGTGCTACTTTTTTCTCTCAAAAAAAAAAAAAATTAATGGAGATCGGCATACCCAGTAATCGCATGTGCTACCTTTTCCTCCTTTTCATCTCCAAATGGGGCTCAAAAGTGATACAGAAATGAATTAATAAAACATATTCCTGTAAAATACTTGCGCTAACTTCGTATAAAATTTATTGTGCTATGTCCATCCAAGAATATTTGCTCCGTAAATACAAAAGTTCCATCCAAATGGATATAGCATGAAAAAAAAAAAAGCGTTATCAAATATTTGCTTTTTCCATACAAAGATAAACAAAAATTCGACACTATATATTTATGAGGTTACCTCCATTGTTCCTCAGAGAAGAAGAGGCTTATATATTTTATATTCTCCACTATTTGGCCAAAAAAGCAGATCATGTGATTGTCACGTATGCCCATCTCTGTTAATTCTTTGTCGCCAAGCAGATGGAATAATAGATAGCAAAATATAATAAAGTGATCAGGAGGTTATGTTTCAAAATTGCAATTTCAGAACTCCTGTTACAAAAGCGGGAAAGTTTAGGTGTGTCTATACATTTTACCCAAATTAATAAAAATGGGCAAGTTGGCAAAATGCCAAATTGAGGACAAATTTTAAGAGTGAATTATTTCACAGGATCGCATGTTAGTGAAGTACATATTTGTTAAAGATGACCTTCAAAACTTAATTTTCTTCACAAAGCACAAGTATACAACAATATGAAATTGACATGCATATGTGTCTAGCTCATTTTTTAAGAGGACAAAATATTAATTCAATTTGCATGGTATAATATTTAAAAGGACAAAACATTACATCATCATTTTGATGCATGGTATGGAGGTTCTTTCGTAACTGAATAATAATTTATGTGATTAATTTCATACATATCCTTCTTCCAACTCTTAATTGTACAGACCGACAGTCCCTAGCGCAAGTGGCAAAGGGTTTGGTGGTTGGTACCCGAGGTCCCGAGGTCCCGAGTTCGAATCCTAGTTGATTCATATTTCCAGCTAAGTTTATTTTCAAAAGAAATAAACGAAGCGGGTAACGTGCATGTTTCAAATTGTCCCTAGTTTATATAGTGAGATTTAGCCTAAGTAATTAGCAAATCCACTCGGCAACCGATTGAAGAGGTCCACCATATCGAAAATCAGGTGTTGCATCTCCCATATATGTGACTTTGTTGAGACAATATCGAAATGCAAAATTGAAGAGAAACAATCATAAGCGAGTGGGAGATGCAATCGAAGAGATCAAGAAATTCTCACTCACTCTAAAAAGGATTCTTAGTAAACGAATCATTTGGAGCGAGTTGTGCTGATTTTGTTTCATTTTAATCAACTTCAGTGAGCTGTATTTATCGCGACAACTTAAGGTCGATATTGCTAGTGTAGGTAGAAGCGAAATGATCATGTTAAGATTTTGGTTATATATCCTCCATGAAGTAATGGCGTTCATATATTAGACCTAAAAGTTGGTACACTTTATTTTTTTGACTCAAAAAGGATAAGATCATTGGAGCCTATTGGTAAGGTAGGAATATTCATAATGTACATATATAGTTCATTTAAAAGCTATAAGGGATAGCTAAAAACATACAAGATTCTTAAAGAAAGCCACTTTGCTTCTTTCTACCACGACCTCTCCTTTAAGACAAACCCTCAAACCCTTGTTTTTCTAGAAAAGTCATGAGGCTCCCACCATATTTTCTGACCCTCACATGCACCACAAAGGGTGAATCATATATATATATATATATATATATATATATATATATATATATATATATATATATATATATATATATATATATATATAAAGCTAGTCTCCTATACTATCTATAGTACCGGGGCTCCGGTACTATAGTTGCTTTTTCGATCTTAGGGTGTTCAAATCAACAATCCACACCGTTGAAACTGATCTAGAATATTTGAAGTTCTTAGGAATAAAATTTTATAATTTTTCGACATAGTTTACTTTGTGATCAAACCGTTTCAAAATTGTCAAATTTCAATGGTTATTATGGCGAGTTTGTAGTTTAACGGTGGAGAAGAATCTAAATTTATTCAAATTTTGATAGAAAATATTTTAAACTACATAGATTAAGGTCAACATTCTTGATCTTGAATTCGAAACTCCTATACTCAAATTTTAAGGATTATTCAATTTCCACCGTTCATTTTGACATGATTTATTTACTAAGTAAACGATATCGAAAAAATCTAAAATTTTATTTCTAAGAACTTCACATATCCTAGATCAGTTTCAACGGTGTGGATCGTTGATTTGAACACCCTAAGATCGAAAAAGCAACTATAGTACCGGAGCCCCGGTACTATAGATAGTATAGTAGCCTCATTCTATATATATATATATATATATATGTATGTATGTATACATGAAAGGTTGTTATATAGATACTTACGTACACGTGCCTTGCAAATTTTGTGACTGGTAAAATTAAATATGTTACTTTTTAACATATTCTCTCTTTCTCTCTCTCTACGTCCAAACTTAATATGTGCGGCCCTGTTCTTATTGAATTTCATGCTTCAAAAGTTGTAAAAGTTTTGAATCAGGTGCTTCTAGTTCTAGCTTCATGCCATATACATTCTTTATATATCATCCCCACATTGGCAGGAGGAGATCTCTCTGTGGATCTTGACGCTTCTGCTTGATCGGCGATCGCACAAATAACCACAAATTAGATAGCACCTTTTATCTAAAGATTTAATGATTTAAAGCCTCATTTTGTTGTGCTACACTTTTCTTCTTTTATTGCTTAAACAACGCTATGTGAATGATCAATGTTCTGATGAAAGTTGAATTATTTGTAATCTTTACGTCTGCATATTTGTTTTACAACAAAAAGTAATTATTGTAGTTTTTTTTTTTAATAGAAATTTATGGTTCACAAGACAACATGAACAGAAGAAGTCTAAGTCAATCTGCAACAGCATGAACAGAAAAATTCAATCCTCCAATAGCATATTTATTCTTTTATTAGTCTTTAGACTAAGGGGCCGAGAAATAGCCTTAATAACCAGCTCACAAGCACGATGGATATCAGGCTATGTGTCACGGACACGGACAGGGACACGAGACACGGGACACAACATGACTCGGACACGGCGACTCGGCAAAATTTAAAATATAAGGACACGGATACGGCTCGGACACGACTAATAAAATATAGTATTTTTCAGTATAATAATACATATTCATTATATATAATATACTAATTTTGCAAACAAAACTATATTTTAGAATGAAAGTCAATGTAATACTTTTAAAATTAAAACTCTCCACTAAATATGATTTATTTAGATCATCCAAAAAAAATCAAAATGTTTACCATCAAATATTGCTTATGCCCCCAAAAAAAAAGTAAAATAAAAAAAATGAGATAGATAATTTTTTTTGTTAGGAGTAGGATTAGATAATTTTTTAGTAAGAATAGGACTATATAATTTTTTAATTATATTTTTTTCTAAAATTATACGATGCTTTTTTAAAAAATTATATACTTTTATTAATTTATTTATGACGTGGCAACATCACATAATTATAATCATCGTAACTAATTAGGAAATTAATTAACTTCCTAACGAATTATCTCCGGAATTGCATGACGCGGCATGGACGCGCGTCCATGCCGCGTACGCGTGCGACGCGAGTCGGACACGGACGCGCGGGGCGAAACCCCGCGTCCGTGATTCCTAGATATCAGGTAAACTTAGAACTTGTTGGAAATATATAGAAGACTTAGAACTGAGTCTGTTACTTTATTACCAAAAGATTGATTGAATAGAAAATGGTCCCCGGAATAGTATATGTGAACGTACAAAAAAGAAGCCAAAGAATCTTAAACCTATGCCTTTGTCTTTTAAATATTCCTTTCCATGATGTTGGATTCATTTTTTTACTAAAAAAGGAGACGTCGTCCTTAAGATGCGAGACTATTCATTAATTGGCCTCTTTTTTTTTCAACTTTGTGGGATTCTTTAGAGACGGGGGGTTTACAAGCCACCACGTTGCATGCTTCTACGTGTGCATGGGGAACTTTTTTGAACGTTCCATTAATAATTGATGCTGCGTTGATCACATGCTTCTTAATTTTTAAAATTAACCGTGTTTCTAACTCAATTATAGGTCAAAAGGCGTGCTTTTTTGGTGATTCATCTGGTGGGGATACTATATATATATTTTTTAAAAAGAAATTATTCTTACACTCTTTTTAGGGTAATTTACACTTTTGTTCCTCAAACTATGATGCGTGTGACAATTTGGTCCTCAAACTGACTCTAATTTTTTAAATTGTTGCAATTTAGTTGGTTAAATATTGACAAGTTATTAATATAGAAGTGTTATAATTGATGATACTACATACTTCTACATCAAGTTCAAAAAGTTCGAGCCAGAAATTACAACTTATTAAAATTTAAGAACCAAAATGTCAAGCGCCTCATAGTTTGAGGACCAAATTAAGGCGTCTTTTACCCCTTTTTCTTTTATGTTCCTCATTCAGAGAGACACTATATATAATTTGACATGAATCTTTAGTTATAAAAATAAGGTCCTCTCCATTAGTGTGCAACTAGCCCGTAACTAACTAATAAATATTCATGTTTATTTACTCTCTACTCATTTGGGTTGTTGAGCTATCATAAGAAAGTCAAGCCCTAGAAATTTGGAACCAATTAAAAAATTTATACTACAGTAGCCAATGAACAATAGACAACAAAAACATCATTCATGTGGACTAGGATTATATATATACATATATTTTTCTTTAATGACCTTGATTTTGGATCCCTCATATACAATTTTTTTTTTTGGTTATCTTAAACACTAATCACTTGATTGGAGTTCAAAGAGTTATTTAATTAGTTACGGTCGTATTTGGGCATTTTATATAATATTGGTCACGAGATCATGAGACGATATTTTGGTTGGATAACTGTGTGACAACGTACGCAATCTATATTGTCTATTGAGTATAAAAATGAAACTAATAGTACCCATCGTTTTGCTTAATTAATCAAAGATAAGTATATATTTTGTTACCTAAGCAGTTTGGGGTCAAGAGTTAACTAGCTTTTTATGTAAACTAGTTGAGTGTACGTACAAATGCACGTAATAATTATTTTAATTTATTTCAAATCAATATAAATTTGTACATTATATTTATTCAAACATTTATAATAAAAATTATATTTTATAAATTGATATGTTATATTTTATTAGAAAATATTTGCATTATTCAGTATTGTTTTTTTTTATATACATTAAATATTTTTATATATTTTTCGATTTTTGATGAATTTAAAATTTGAGTATGCGTTTTAAATTAAAAGCATCAAAATTTAATTCATATTTATTTCAAAATTAAAATTTAATTTTGATCCACTATATAATTAAAAAAAATTAATTGTTAATTCAAATTTGATATCAAAAATTAAATTTAATTCACGATTTAAACTCAAATTTAAATTTTAATATAAAATAGATGGATAGAAATGCTATTTTTTACCAGATTGATCATAACCGTTCGTTTTTATTTGAAATATTTTCAACAAATTGATCATAACCGTTCGTAAAATTAGATTTATAGATGGATATGAATACTATTTTTTAACAGATTGATCATGACCATTCGTTCTTATTTTTAATATTTTTTAACAAATTGATAACAACCGTTCGTAGAAAATATTCTTTTATTCTTTTTAGATTCCGTCTGTCATTTCTATACGCTTTTATATATAGTATAGATTAACAATAGCTTTAGACCAACTTAAGCGAACTCTACAAGTTTAATTAGTATGTAGGTGGTACTAAATTGGGTGTTTATAAGTCGGGAACACAATCAAAGGTGATTAGTATGGTCGATTATTAAAAAAAAAAAAAATCATTCAAAAAAAAAAAATATATATATATATATATATATATATATATATATATATATATATATATATATATGTATATAAAAGAAAATTCATAGGTATTGTAAAACGTGGTCAAACCAGATTTACTTTTAGACCACAATTAATTTGGTCACAATAATCAAGTTTAATTGGACCTTGTTACAAACTTCTTCGAGCAACGCACTTACAATAACACTTCTACTGAAGCTTACTTTTGAAGATCGACTTCCTTGAGCCCAATGAAGCTTTTACGAAAGTATTGTTTGAGCAAAATTAATTGCTCTAACCTCCAAACACATTTTCATTGAGGGCTTTTCGTAGCTTCTCAACGACATGCGATTCAAACTAAGGCTAGCTCGGATTTTGATAACTAAAACCTCACTTCAACTTTCAACCACAGTCAGAAGCTCAATTCTTTGAGAGAAAGGTAGTACGCTACCTGCTTCGTTTATTTTTTTAAAAAATAAACTTAGCTGGAAATGTGAATCAACTAGGATTCGAACTTGGGACCTCGGGTACTCAATTCTTTGACCGTCCCTAGCGCAAGTGGCAAAGGGCTTGGTGGTTGGTACCCGAGGTCCCGAGTTCGAATCCTAGTTGATTCACATTTCCAGCTAAGTTTATTTTCAAAAAAATTAAACGAAGCGGGTAGCGTGCTACCTTTCTCTCAAAAAAAAAAAGAAGCTCAATTCTTTGTTGTTTTGAATGAAAAGCTTGTTTTGTGTCTCCATTTCACATCGAAAACCATGGCAAATACTCGGAGTGTAGCACCATAAAGATATGCGGACTAAGGGCAATTTTATTAATAATCGAACTTAAGCTTTTCAGGCGATTGTTCGGACCTGACAAGTTATTAGTTTCACTGCACCAATAGAATTAGGAGTTATTGGGCTAAGAGTTCGTCCGTTTTTGTTGCCCAGCCCACATAGTACATGCATTCGACCACACAAGACCAAGCCGGGTCGAATCTCGGTCCGGCCCTCGAAGAAGGCCCAATTTGCAGAAAATGTCGGTGTCGAAAATCATAATTTTCAAAAACTTATTATTATTATTTTTGTAACTATAAGTAACTATTTAGTAGTACTGATTTCTATGACTACGTGATGATCAAGTATCGAGGACCATTTAACACTATTAAACAAAGCAGAATTAGGACAAAAGCATGCAAACATATGCTTCTTCATTTTTCGATAAAACAATAGAAAATATATTATAATCGGCTCATTATAATATAAACAACATAATATTACATATGGAGTTCATTTCACCTTCTTTTCTTTTTTTGGATTCCTCTGTTATTGGACTCGGAGCTTTTAAGTTCCAACCGGAGCCCAAAGTGTGCAAAGAGAAAAACTCGCGTGTACGAAGTAATAATATATTGGGCCTCTATTGGGTCGTGTAGGCCCATTTTCCAAGCCCAATTTCGCGGTTCGACCCGACCCATTCCGGTCCAACGTCCCGGTTCAAGAAAACCAAAAATAAGACCGGTTCAAGGGACAAAAGATAGTAAGTGTACATCGCGGAAACTTGCGAGATCGAGAAAGTCCGAATAAAGAAGGCGAGGCGAGGAAGAAGACGAAGAGGGAGAGATCGATCGGAAAAAAAAAAAAAAAACGGAATAAATCCCTCGCAATTTTTTTTTTCTCTCCTATTTATTTCCAAAAAAAATCGAAGGATCGGATCCTCTCCTCTTCAATTCTTCGCCTTCCTTACTCGTCTTCGATCGATCATCTCTTGTTCAGAAACCCTAGAGAATGGATAAGGTCTTCGCCAAGCTCCGGAACCTGGACGCGTACCCTAAGATCAACGAGGATTTCTACAGCAGGACCCTCTCTGGGGGCATCATCACCATCGTCTCGTCCGTGATTATGTTCATCCTCTTCGTCTCCGAACTTAGTGAGTGATTAATCGCGCCGTTCTTTTGTTTCTGAAGTTTTTATGTTTCCTGTGCGTGGATGGGTTGCTGTAGGTTGGTTCTTGGGCATATCTCTGGTATTCGGTGATTCTCTGCTAGTATTTATTTGTAATCGTGCAATGTTGATTGGTTGAATAGGCTAATCACTCGATTTCTTGATAGAGGGAACGGAATGTTGTTTTAATTTGTTATAGTTATTTAAACCTGCTCTTTATTTGCTATTCAAATATCTCTTTAGCATGTAGGGGGGCATAAGGTTTCATGATCTTTGTGGGGCACGTGCAAATCTTGATTGTTTTATGCTTTGTAGTTAATAATGGGGTTCACAGAGTCCTCGATCCCACGAACCTGAGCAAGAATTATAGAGGAGCAAAGTTAGATGCTGTATAAGGGCTGTATGCTTAGGTATGGGAGGAAGAGATGTTAATTATGGCGGTAAAGTATTTCCCAACATAGGATGGAAAGTGACTAGAGATAAGAGAGATAAGAGAGATAAGAGAGGAAATAAAGTACGTTAAAGAGTTGGAATAAGAAATAACTAATTTATACTCATTATGGACTGCTAATATACATCATCAATTAAATCTCATGAGTCCCTTTTTGGGCAGTTTGGCACCTAACAGTTCTAAAATAGTCTTATAATCTAAAAGAATATGTCTATTACCACTAACATTGTTACTGTGAATTTCTCTCTTTATTTCTCAATATTTATATTTGAAATTTAGAAAATTATTAGTTATTGAAAATGATGTTTAATTTGATCGAGTGGCATATCTAAAAACACTGGGAACCACGAAGTTATCGGCTGAGTGTAAGGCATAAGGACTAGCTGTACCTTTTGATTGAAATAAACTTCATGTATTATAGCTTTTTTGACAATTAAAGAGTTAGGGATGAGTGTTCAAATAAAGGCTACGATTTGCAACTGTTTGCTTGAAAACCAATTGTGATTGATGGTTTTACGTTAGACACTCTTTATATTTGAAGATATAAGTTGGAAAATTTTGGGAGAAGTCAAGATGAACATAAATATTTTTGGCTTGAGAATGTTAATGTAGAAGATAATTTTTGTGATTTACTTTAGGAAAGAGACAATTCATTGGTGTTTAGTGTTTACGCATACAACCGAAGAAATGAACCAGAGGATAATGACCACTTTCAGGCCTACAAAAGCTTTTGTCCTTTGCTTAACTCTCAACGTCTAACTACAGCCTATGGCCTTGTTTGGATCATTTATGAGAACTCCGCATTAATGTTTGTTATTTATTTCTCTGTGGATCTATGCTCATATTTCTACAGATGTCACAGCATATTTTGCTTCATACTTCAAGCTGTCCTATATATATCACATTTCATCGTTATTTTTGTTTCAGGATTGTATCTTCATGCAGTAACAGAAACAAAGCTCGTTGTAGATACTTCAAGAGGAGAAACACTTCGCATTAATGTAAGAATGCATTCTTACCAAGGAAAATGTTTTTTTTTTTTTCTCTCCTGATGGAGACTTTCTTGTCCAATTTTAGTTTTTCAGCTTGATTGAAGATTAACTTATCTTTCAAAGCAAACGACTTCAAAGATGTTCGATATCTTTACAGCGAAACTTTCTTTTTAATGTGTCATGCATGTTTATTGGGTTTTTTTCCCCTTTTTTTTTTATTTGACAAATTACTTCAGTAGACTGCTCGATTTTTATTTTTTGTTGTCTCTTACTTGGGCAACCTATTTTGTTTCCTTTCTCTGTTTCTATATGACATATTTTCATTCTGTTACTCGTCACTGCTCCTTGTACTTGTGTAGAGATCATTAATTTTCCAATTTTGCTACAATTGAAGCTCTTGTTTATATTTACTCGTTTTGTTTCTTTCTAAATAGTTACTAGTAGTTTGCTTGGAATCATCAAGCTATTTTTGAATTTCTTTTTTTCAAAACTGAACTTCATTTTGTTGCTGGTAAAGGAAAACTTTGCCCTATGTTGCAATCAAGCCCTATACTGAACATCTGTTGGGTTCAGTGATGGAAACTATTGTGACATCTCTAGAGCAAATTGATGTTACAGTCAATCAGCTATTTTTGGGATGTTGTTGAATCTTTTTTTTTTCAATAATTTAGTAAGGACATTCCAACCAACATTGCATAATAGCCTCGTAAGATCCTTATCAGCTAATGTGGGAAGATGTCACACATAATTGGGATATAATATAAGCTTTCTTTTTGTTACATATTAGAGAAGTTCATGATTCGATGAACCTTGTTACAACAAATAAGGAAGTTTGAGCTATTAGTTGCTGACAAAAGAATTAGTAGAATTGGATATCCAATTTCTCGTGCAGTTTCGAGACTTCTTTAAAAAATTGACCAAACATTCATTGATATTTATTGATATGTATCCATGTTGATATTGAAAGTCTTGTTTGATTTAACCTTGTCCATGTTTCAATCTTGGGATTGCTGCTTGCTAAACCCCTGTCCATATTTTCCATGGAAACTGCAGGTTGATATAACCTTCCCAGCCCTATCGTGTTCAATACTCAGTCTGGATGCAATGGATATTAGCGGTGAAGAGCACCTTGATATAGTATGTCTTTCAGCTAGATCTGTTCTCTCTTCATAATTACATATCTAACCAACCAACTTATATGCCATCAAAGTGACTTTATATCTCACTGCATTTTTTTTTTCCTTTTCTGTAGAAGCATGATATAGTCAAGAAGCGGATTGATGCCCATGGCAATGTCATAGAAGCTAGACAAGATGGAATTGGTGCACCTAAGGTATTACAAAAGCTGTCTAAAAATGTGTTTTTCCTTAATTTCAACTATTTAATTTCTTGTTAGCACCATATTATTTTGCATCGATGCTTTGAGTGCAGAAATTAGACACAGACCATTTACCCAAGAAAGGACACAGTAAAAGAAGTTTTAAATAGATTGATGTTTTTATCCTTGGAGAACTGAGAAAGCATATGGCCTACTTTTATTCTTTTATTCATCTGTTTCTTTTACATTCTTCGGATGTGTCCATATCTTACTTATAACTTCTGACGGTACTTGTACCAACCTTCACATTCATCATGCACCACACTATTCTAAAGTCAGCTTCTTTGCAAAAGTGTGTTTTTGAGGCAAGCTTAACTTTCATGGTTGAAAAAAAATATAGAAAATCTTTTTCTTGCATTATCTAGACCTCAAACAGTTGGAGATAGACGAATTAGTTTCTTAGCATTTTAGTCAAGTGGATAGGTTCAGCAAACATACCATTAAATATTATTGTATTTGGATCACAATCTTAAATTGTACACCTTGCCAACAAAGCTCAATCGGCTGTATGGACTATGGACAGTTTTTTTTAAAAAAAATCATGAACTACTAAATTGGCGGACTGAAATTGCTACAATAAAGATTTACACCTGAAATTGGATGAGCCTAATCGAAGGAATGAATCTCACTATCTTATGTAGGTTGTTGATCTTTGGATTGTTCGATCAGAAATTTGAGTCTTAAAGGAAAAACTGTAAAAGGTGGACCCTCAAGAAATTCTTTGGCACTCTTATAGCGTAGAGACATCGAAGCAAAAGGTTGACCCCTTTGAATGATCAAAGCGAAATTTTCTACTTCATAGATTTAATCCTTTGTAGTTAAATAACCTACTATAAACTTTGAAGTTGGATTATCCGATTATATTACCTCTTATTTAATGTTTTAATATCAACAACCACAAGCAAGTTAAATTTTGCATGCCCTGTACTTTAGTCGCTTTTTTGAGTAGTGAAAATCTTCTGTTGTGCAGTTTTGAAGTTTATATGTTAATATTTGCTGGAAGTTTATTTTATATAATGCGTGTTTTATTATTTTAACTCTCTGGCAGATGGAAAAACCTTTGCAAAGACATGGTGGGAGGCTTGAACACAATGAAACGTATTGTGGATCTTGCTATGGTGCAGAAGTGGTATGTAATCCTGGTTCTATTTTTAATACTCATTGTTTTAACATCTGTTATGCCTTTTTTAGTATTATAAGTGGTATCATATCTCTGGATTGCTTTCTCCTACCGTCATCTTAGGCATTCTTTGGTATTGATGCTTTTTTTTTTTTTCACACAAATTCTATGCAATGGAGTGTGGGTGGATGGCAGAGTGCTTTCAATCTATACATCTACTGGGGCTGTTGGAAAGGGAAAAAAAGAAAGAAAAGAAAACACAATAGTACCATTTATTCTCTTCCTTTGTTTTTTGAATATCCCTTTTGGTATCCAGTTGGGTTGCATTGCAAGCTAACCAGTAACGGCAAGAGTAGGGAGGTCCTCCTGTTGGCACATCAATCGTATTGAACTTTTTGTTCATAACAACAGAAAAAAAGGGCAACAATACAAAACAATGCATGGCTCTATGACTGTGCAACTTGGAAACAACACTCAGCTATTCTTGACAATAAATTTCAGTAAAGGGAGTATTGGTGTGATTCTTGTGGAAGTTGCTTGAGACGTAGTTGGCTAAAGAGCTTACTGGAAAGTAGAGTACAATAATGGATGATGTGTAATGAATGACTATATGTATGCAACCCAAAATGAGCAATGGATGTCTTTAAGTATGCCACCCAAAACTTGTAACTATGTGCATATCTCACGATATTTGACCATTTGAAATCTTTAGTAGTTCAATCCTATTTTTGGTTTCTTTTGTGTGAGGTAATGGTGAAAATATTTTCATCCCTAACCTCCCATCCTCATGCTTACCTTCTCACTGTTCTAAAAAGCTGTCACCCAGCCGCATAGGTGAATGTCGTTGCTTGATCACTTCAATAGTCCGCTTGTGCTCATAATGGGTGCGTGAGTACCTAACCTCCTACCTCGCATTTGAAGAAATATAAGGTTTAGCATGGCATGATATATAGAACGTTTAATAAGTCATCCAAAGTTCTATATTTTTCTTATTCATTTGATTCATCTGTGCCTTTCTTTTATGTATAATATTTTGTTACTGTAATATATTATTGTATGTAGTTATATTTTGCAAAATTCTCATCTCAGTTAATATTATTTGCTATGACAGACTCTGATCAGATTTTATATATATATATTATGTCCTTCATTACTTTCACAAAACATTTCCTGGTTTATTATTGCTACTGTTGAATCTATATATTTTCTTAATTTTGTTCCTCGTATGCCATGAACTTGCAAATTGATTTGCTTGTAGTCCGACGATGATTGTTGCAACTCTTGTGAAGAAGTTCGTGAAGCATATAGAAAGAAAGGGTGGGGCCTCTCAAACCCGGATCTGATTGACCAGGTGTGACCATATAGATTACATGATTTATTTTTGCTTTTTAAGTGCCTTGCTTTATAATTCTATGAGTTTATCCTATCTGTATTAAAAAAAATTATGAAAATATTCAATTTTTCATGTGAAAGTTTATATGTGATAGTTTATTTGTAATAAGTTTGCCTAGGTTTCTGATAGTTACAATGGCTTGAAAGTCACTGGAGTTCTCATTGTAATGTATGAATGTTCTGTAACTCAAACTGGTTCTTCAGTTTGCACAAAGATGTGCGTGTTGGCTAAAGTTGGGTCCACATTATGCCATTATCTTAAAGGCTTACTACCTTGTCTTGTATTACAATTTTCTCTTTGCAATTGCCTACGCCTGAATTTCATATCCTATTTGGTTGCTACTATAAACTGTAATTGCATGACCATCTAATTGCAAGGTTTTTGTCTATCAAATCTTGAGCTAATATATTTAAGAAATTTACTCTGTTGTTGTATAATAGTGCAAAAGGGAGGGTTTCCTACAAAGAATAAAGGATGAGGAAGGCGAAGGATGCAACATCTACGGCTTTCTAGAAGTTAATAAGGTTGCTGGGAATTTTCATTTTGCCCCAGGCAAAAGCTTTCATCAGTCAAATATGCATGTTCATGACTTGCTTCCGTTCCAGAAGGATAGCTTTAATGTAAGCAAGTTTGGACAGAGTTGTGGCAGTGTACATAATTTCATCGTACATAATTTCATCGTTCACAGATCATTCTTAGCATGCTTTGACATATTCAATTTTCATTTATGATGATGCCAGATTAGCCACCGAATAAAAAGATTAGCTTTTGGAGAATATTTTCCTGGCGTTGTCAATCCTCTTGATGGGTAACTTTGTATTCCCTCTATCTTCCTATTTATTTGCTAGTTACCTGTCTGCTCTTAAATAGCCTTTAATATCATAAAAAACTTAGTGACTATACACCTGATTGTTGAAATATTTAGAGTGCAATGGGTGCAACAAACACCGTATGGGATGTACCAATATTTCATCAAGGTTAGCCGCCTCATTTTCCTTCTTTTTAAATTAGTAAAAGTTAAAGCTAAGATATATACATGTGCTTGCTAAGCAGCCTCTTCCTGCATATGCTACTTCTTTCTTCTGCTGTCCTTGCAGAATTATATAGTTACTGATGACTGTTGGAAGTTTTCAAATCTTTCTCCTTGTCTTTTCCAGGTTGTTCCCACTGTCTATACTGACATTAGTGGGCATACTATCCAGTCCAATCAGGTATAAATAAGTACTCCGTGGTAACTTCTGATTCTGCATTACTTGATTTCATCATCTTGTTAGCACTTTTTCATTCAAACATGCAGTTTTCTGTAACGGAGCATTACAGGGGTGATGACAACGGTCGCATCCAAGCCCTTCCTGGTGTTTTCTTCTTCTATGACCTTTCGCCGATAAAGGTAATGTTTTCATAAGTAAAGCACGGTTACTGTTAGCAGATTTTTGGCTGGAAAATGAAAATATTTTCATTACTTTTGTTTTCATCTGGATCTTTTCTTCCTCCATTCACAATATAACAAGTTGCAAAGTTGCAACCATCCTGAATGGCTAATTTAAATGCAGCCTGATCGATTCTTATTCTGTTTTTGGATATTGATGTGGTAAGCGTAGAAAGTTTGGGGATACCTTTATTGTTTCTTAGTCATTGTAATTTATATCTTATTGCAATACATGGGTTTTGCATCTATTACATGTTTTTTTTGGGGAAAAACTTCAAATACCACCCATATAGTTTTGCACTTTTTCACTTTAGTATCATGTGATTTAAAGTGTATCACTTTAGTACCCTGTGGTTTCGTTTTTCTCTTTTCGTTGTTCCTTTTGTTAATTTTTTCGTTAAATTAGTAAGAAAGTTAAAACCGCAGGGTACTAAAATGAATATTCGATAAACCAGAGGTGGGTTATCTGAAGTTTTTTCTATATGATTTAACGAAAAAATTAACGAAAGCAACAAGGAAAAGAGAAAAATAATACCACAGGCGGCTAAAGTGATACACTTTAAACCACATGGTACTTAAATGAGAAAGTGCGAAACCACAGGGGTGGTATTTGAAGTTTTCCTTTTTTTTTTAAACAAGTTACTAAAAAGACAGTTTAGTTCAAGCAGACCCATCTAATTCCTACACTATCATTAACCTAATGCATTTTTTGCAGGTTACATTCACGGAGCAACATGTCTCTTTCTTGCACTTCTTGACTAATGTTTGTGCTATTGTTGGAGGTACACTTTATTTCACTTATATGACTATTATAATCATTTTACTCGTGGTGTTCTGCATAAACTTTACGGTTAACATAATTTTTACAAAATCAGCTTTGTCCTTCCATATTAGTTCATTTGTAACATCTGTTTCTGATTAATTGAGATTTGAGAATATTGATGAGTGTCTCCAGCACATGAAATTGATTACACCTGTCATCAATTTAATATACAAATAATCTTTTTGAAGGGATATCGAACTTTATTCTATTAATCGTGTCCCAATTATAATGCTTAATAAGTTAGTTTGGAAAGGAAATACTATAGTTGTCTGACAATCGATATTGTTACTTATCCTCTTTAAGAAATGAAAATGAATAATGTATTGTTTTCATCTCATAATTGCTTTCTTTGACTTCACAACCAGCAAATGACCTTCAAAAAGAATCTTATATTCAGAATATTCTCCAATTTGGAAAGTCGCTGCACTTTCCTAGTCTTACTCAAGTTGTCCTCTTTACTTTAACCTACCTAAATATTCCACAACTGGCATGTCCTGTAGAATAGATAACTTGTGAGAGCATCGAAAGGGGCTCTAAGATCTAAGACTTGAATCACTCTCAAGGGCCTAATATTCCATAATATCTGTTTTACGGGTCATACTATTCTTGCTCATTGACATTGCAAAAGGTGTATTTTGACTAATGCCAGTTATAGAGGGATCAAATAGCATTTCAAACATATGTTGCATACCTGCATTAAATAGAGTCGTTGGTTGGTATCAGGTATGTGAGTGTGTCCTATCGGCATCCTCCAAAAACAACAATAACAGCAAGCACAAAAAAAAAAAAAAAAAAAGAAGAGAGAAAAGAAAAAAAAGGAGGGTTCCTTAACTTTCAGATGTCCATCCTTCTGTAAAGTCAAGTTGTCGGAATTTCTGGTTCTTGGGCTATACACACTTATCAGGATTGGTTCGATGACCCACTCTGATGTTGATTTCTTTACTTCACCAGGTATATTTACTGTTTCTGGGATATTTGATTCATTTCTATATCATAGCCAGAGAGCAATCAAGAAGAAGATGGAGATCGGCAAATTCAGCTGATTGTCAAACTTGGTAACTTTTTTGTTCTTGAACGTTAAACCACCTTTCTCGTGGGTGCTCGACCTATCTGGTGAGATTTGAATAGCCAAAAGTGACGTCAAGTCAGTTGGTGGGATTGGGTTGGCTTTTGCTCTTTGTTATATTATTTCGCTGCCCTGCATCCTACATGGATGAATGTCATGTGGTTCACAAATTCAACCATTTTATAGCTGTCATCCGTGTAATTTAAATTCAACAGAGGGACATTTGCTGTTGGAAGAGCTTTTGTGGGTGATTATACATATAGTAACATTGATGCAAGATCACAGAGAACAATGTGGATGTTGGTATACGACAAGTCGGAATTTGAGTTGGTTGAAAGATCTGTATTGTTTTGTTATCTTAATTCCAGTTCCTAGATGCGGAAGGTTGTTGAGTCTTGTACTATTTTGTGAATCACAGATGCGGAAGGTTGTCGAGTCTTGTACTATTTTGTGAATCACAACTTAAGTGTTTAAAGTTTTATGTAAGTGGTTAAATTTTATGTAAGTGGTTAAATCTCTGAAACTTCAAGAAATGTTTTTATTTTGTCTTTAGATATTGTGCAGTGATTAGAATCCAATGAGGGCTTCTCTGTTTTTCTTTTATTTACTGTTTGCTTATCTAGCTGTTGGGATAGAGATTCATGCTTCAACATAGGTGATTAATTAGAATCTAACCAACTTCTATGCAGATATATGTATGTCGCAACAATTTGCTACACCAATATGCTAGCTCAAGCAGTAAATGTGTTGGGGATATTTATATATTCGACTTTTGTATTCAACTGGGTCTTGTGTACTAAGCCAGAAGTCTGTACCATTCCAAAAGCAATTCATGCACTCAAAAACTTGCTTGTTATCTGGGCTAAATTTCTGTTTAATTAAAATTTCCGATATCTGAACTAATGCAGTTGCTTTGAAGAAGTGGCTTTCCTCGTGCGTTTCTCCATGCCTGTGATATTCTTTTTTGGTACCAATTTGATGAAATTTGTTGTATTAACGCTTTAGCTCATTCAATTATATGCTTAGGATTTGTATCAGAGGTAATCATATAATATAGCATGCTTGATCGGTTTCTAATGATGGTTAATATTAGCTTCATATGTAGATGAGACTTGCTATGCCATTCTATCTTTTAATCGCGTATACATATATACTACTCTACTCCTTTAAATGCTTCTACTTTTTTTCTCTTATGCAGCCCAAGGAGATCTTTCCAACTGGTAGGTATTGCATCTTGTCAGATAAGAATTCTCAAACACGTCAATTTTATTGAGAAATTACTGTTTTTAAGAGAGAACTCTACTGTTCTGGTTTCTTCTCTTACAGTTAAATTTATCTATTTGGATTTCATTTTTTGGTCGGATGTGCTTTATATTCTTAGGTTTTAGCCTTTTACAAAGTAGCTACTATCACGCCCGTATCAGCATATATAGAATATTTTGGCTTTTATGTCATTCGAAATTCTCCTGCAATGTTCCCTGGCGCTCGTTATCATAAAATTCCAACTATGAAATGGCGAATCCTATCACGCAATTGTTCAGAATGTGTCAACGTTCTCAAATTTCCACATCAGCGGAGGACAGAGCCAAGAGGACAACAGCAAAGTGCCTCAGGTAATTTTTTATATTTATGCGTTTTAACCTCAATTTATTTGTGGGAATTAGAAAACATGGCAAAGTTCTTAGCTAGGATAGTGCCGTGGCACGGAGTCGTATCGGAAACTTGCCGGCACAGTGCGTGTCGGGCCGTGCCTACGCGTGCCGGTCACAAAAAATACATGTGTGCCGACATATAATAGCATGAAATATTTATTTTCTCAAGCAACAAAATATTCTAACTGCTTATTATGTATTTTTTATTAAATCTTTTGAGCTTTATTGAGAAAATTACTTACTAATTTAAAGAATAGAGAGTTTTGAGCCATGTCATCGGTACGGGAGTTGTATCGTACCGATATCTTATTGGCACGATACGGCACGGTGGATACGGTTCGTGCCGATGGGCATTTAAATCCCGAGTTCTTAGTACATTTTTCAGTTTATTTCTTGTACAAAACCTCAATTTGGGCAGCTTTTTCTACGTTATTGACCCACTTGCATCTCGCTGCTTTTGCACGGTTGGTTGGTTACTTGTTAGTTAAAAGAACTATAAACAAGGAAATATGCGGAATGTTTTGGTTAATAACGCTGAAACAAAAGGGCACAATAAAGATCACTGGAACAAAATATCATAAAGGTGGGGTTAACCATTCCTCGCACTCCCCTTGCTATGCTTGTTCTAAAGTAGATCGTGTTCTATTGTTTTCAGGTTGTGCAGTTTTATTTTGCTCGATTTCTAACCTGTCTTAATAACTTTACATCATGTTCGGTCAAGTTTGGCTTTTATAACCTTGTTTCTCATCTGAAATTGTCGCGTTATGTGACTATTGAGGAGCGGTTAGATGCAAATTTTCCAACTAATACTTCTAATTTTAGTTTTGAATGAGAATCCTTGCAATTTCTACACAATTATTGTTCTACGAAAAGAATATATGCAATTATTGATCCTCCTCGAAGAAAAAAGAGAGGAGGAAAGATGAGAAAGGGACGAGCGTAGAGGGAACAAATGGAAAGGAAGAAAACAAAGTGTGTACACATTAAGTGATACAACAATTTCCTTTAGCCCTGTATGTGTAGAAATAAATATTTGGATGCGCGTGGGCCTAGGAGATTGATTATGTTGATAATTGCTATTCTACAGGTGTATTTTGTCAATGTGAAAAGCATCTGATGCCGGTTAACTTTTCCCCCCACTTTCATTCTCAAATTGGAATGATTCAAATCTCGCTGAAGATATCTTTCAGATTTACCAATTGCAGGTAATAATCTCATTGAAGGTAGAATTTTTCTTTTTTGCCGAGCCACTGTGGGTTCACATCTTTATCTTTGTATTACATATCACAAGTTGCCCAATGGCTTTTTCTGTGAAATAGAAAGAAAAAAAAAAAGGAAAAGAATTTATTCATCTCAGGTTAGGGGAATATGTATTTATTGTTGTGCTAAAAAATGGACTAATATAAATTAAAAAAAAAGAGTTTAAAATATTGTATTTTGGTTGCTTGAAGTTTTAGAGAAAATTGATTGTTCTACATTTAATGAGAATGGGAAGTTTTTGAGTTCAAATTTTGGGGCCTCCAGTCTCATTCAGCTCTCTCCAACTTATTTTGAAAATCCAGGTGTTGCAGACAAAATCGCCCTCATGGAAGGGGCAATGTTGACTAATGTAGATAGCTACTTCCAAATCGTGTTTAATTAGTAGTTTTGAGTTGTTTAAAAAAAAAAAACAAAAAACATTTGGTCCATGAAGGATAAATTGCATTGCCACTACTTGGAAGGTCTAGTCAAGTTTCATTTTGGTCATTGGAATTTAAAGTTAAACAAAATGTTTATTTGTCTACACTTGGTGCACCATATTGATGCTCCATTCATCTCCTACCTGCATTATAGTCATCTAATATCAAGTATGAGAAAAAGACTAGGTTGATAGAATTAAACTGCTGTTGCATGAATGTGCAAAAACATGCTACAAATTATTTATTTTCTTTTTCTAATTAAAAGCTTTTAAATGTAGAATATAATAATTTAAATGCTGTGGAGAAAGTTACTCTCTTTCAAAGATTGGGCCTAAAAGGGAGAGGAAAAAGAAAAAGAAAAAAAGAAAAATTGCCACAGACACACTGTTTTCAACTGGATTCCTGCTGGACCAAGCAATCCTTTTGAAAAGGTGATATTTATAGTGGGTGGATAGAGAGAGAGAGAGAGAGAGAGAGAGAGAGAGAGAGAGAGTGTGTGTGTGTGTGTGTGTGTGTGTGTGTGAACAAAGAGATAAGTAGAGGAAGAATAAGAACAAAGAGATGAGCCCTAGGGGGGAGGGGGTTAGGTTTGGGAACTTGTGGTGGTGGGCACATCTCCATACCTCTCCCTTTGCCCCTTATCTCTGGCAAAAGGGTATGGGGCAATAATAAAGAAATGCATTTGATGAGGGGGGGGGGGGGTGTTGTACTATGACTGATTCCACATGACAATGAAAGTCCTTTTCAACAGCATAAAGGCAAAAGGTCTTCCAGAGGCTTCTTCACCCCCTCCCATCCCTCATCTTTTTTGGTCAATTTATCCCACATTTTATACTATGTGAAGGGAAGGAAACAACTAACTGTTGCTGAATCAGTCCTTTTTCAGTACATCTTAAGCTTTGCTTGCCACTCAAAACTTTCCTTTTGTTAAATGTGTTGCTTAGCATCATTCAAGGAATGACTAGGGTTTTTAGTATACTAACATAAACATAAATATCTCATTTATTTAGGTGACAGAGATTTTTTTTTTTTTTTTTTAGAGAAATGTATCATGTTACCTGTCTCGTTTATTTTTTTTAGAAATAAATTTAGTTGGAAACGTGAATCAACTAGAATTCTAACTTGGAACCTCGGATACCAACTACTAAGTATTTTGCCACTTGCGCGGTGGATTATTTAGGTGACTTGGTTGATATTCTTGTTGATCTTTCATGAGAGAAAATATGTGGTTAGAGAAGGTGGATGAGAAATTTCACGATTCTTGTTCTTATTGACTGAACACCAAAAAATATCTCCTTTGAACAAAAAAATAATAATAATAAAGAAAAAAAAAAGAAAAAAGATTTTATAAGATTTTATTTCTTACTGGCAAACAGAAGAAATCAAGGCACAAAAAAAATTTATTTATCAAATACAAATATACGTTTGAGAAAATTAAAAGACAACACTAATACTAAATGAGACTTAAAATCTTATTAAATTTGCGCAGCAAAACTTGTTTGAACAAATGTTAACAAACCTTAAACCCTATGCCCTGAACTGTTTGAATAAAGATTACTGATCCATTTAGTGAAATAACTGTAACATACTGACATTTTCTTTGTAAAGCTAAAGGGGAAACCATCAAAATTCATTTTGGCTTTACCCTGTAACAAAAAGCACTTCTCTTCTTATATACTATTGACTCTCTTTTTTTTTTCTTTTTTTCTTTTTAGCAACACCTAATTATAAGGGTATGCATTTCTACCTATCAACAATTTCATCAAATATTTGATCATTTCAAACCCCAGAAAATTAGCACTAACAATTTTAGGCTTCAATTTCTATCATAAAAAGGTAACATGCATCTCAATCTTTGTACTTCTTGTGCCTCCACACCACCAATCTCTTCACAATCGAGTTCATCACATTCAAAACCATACATATAAACACCATAAAAACACTTACTCAGAATTACATTAAAAGCAATATAATAATTACACAGCTACACAACAATTACAACTACACAATAGATTTAAAACATCTCCTTCCTCGCTGGTGATGCTGAGGCAAAAACATCCAGCAAAAACCAGTAGGAGGTGACCCCAATATAATAATTAATTACATACCAAGCCCACTATTAAGAAAGGAAAAAAAAAAAAAGACCTAAAAAAGAACACCTAAAAAAGGACACTGATTCTTCTTCTTCGACCTAAAAGAGCTCTGCAAACGTCTAAAACCCCATTTGCAGAAGCCCATAACCACTAATTAAGCACTACACCATACTACTACACCAAATACAATTATATTCCCACAAGAATAAGGGGAAAAAAAAAATACTAATTTTGGGATAAAATGGAGTCCCAGTCGATCTCGTAGGAGGGATACTTGCGGAGGTAGAAGCTCTCGGACTCGTCCCACGGCGCCTCGGTGAAGTCCAAGCTCTCCATCTCCGACACCGGCGACGACGAGTCCTCGGCCTCCCCCTCCGACGACGACGGGCTCTCCTGGGCGGAGGAGCTCGGCGGAGCTGCTGCTGCTGCTGCTGCTGCTGCGGCGGCGGCGGCGGCGGCGGCGCTCCGGCCGGGCTTGGGGGCGGGGGCGGGGGCGGAGGCGAGGGTTTGGCAAATGGCCTGGAGCTTGGCGTCGACGGAGGCGAGGAGGGGGGCGGGGGAGGAGGAGGAGGAGGAGGAGGGGAGGTGGCGGTGGCGGAGGTCGGGGAAGTTGAGGCGGGCGAAGTCGCCGCGGAGGCGGAACGCGGCCTTGTCGTAGGCGAGCGCGGCCTCCTCGGCGGTGTCGAAGGTGCCGAGCCAGAGCCGCGTCCGGTTCTTCGGGAGCCGGATCTCCGCCACCCACTTCCCCCAGTGCCGCTGCCGCACCCCGCGGTACAGCTTCGTCGCCTTCCCCGCCGCCGCCGCAGCCCCGTGCTTCATGGGCTGCGCCCGCGGGCCGAGGTAGCCGGGGCCTCGCGGGGCGAGGAGCCGCTGCTGCTGCTGCTGCTGCTGCGGCTGCTGCTCGAACCGGATCTGCGCCTGGATCTGCTCGACCTGGGCCGGGCTCAGCTGGTTGAGCCCCACCGCGCCCATGTACGCCCCCGCTCCGTACTCAAAAATCGGATTTTGATGCGAGAAGGGCGACGACGAGGCGGAGGAGGAGGGAGATGGGGAGTAGAAGAGGGGCGAGCTCACCGGGGGGGAAGGGTAGGGGGAGGAGAGAGGAGGCGGAGGAGAGGGGGTGGAGGAGGTGAGTTCACCGTAGGTGAGAGGAGAAGGAGAAGGAGAAGGGGAAGGTGAGTAAGGGGAGGAGGAGTAGGAGTAGGAGGAGGAGGAGATGGTGGAAGCGCCATTAATAAAAGGCTCGAGCGCTTTCATGAGCTCCTCACTGAGAGGATCTGAGTATGTTACACCCCAACTATTCCACATATCTATAGCCGCAGCCATGTATAAATACAATATAAATATATATATATATATATGTATCTAAATAAGGCTAAAATAGATGGAGAAAATAAAGATAAAATTGGGATTTTTTTTTTGTTTTTTTTTTAAACAGGGGAAACGAAATGAAGAAGAAACCCACCTGGTTCTTAACAAAATCAAAGAAACAGGGGAGTTGGGTACTGGTTTTTTTTTTTCAAAGATCTACAAGGAGGAAAAAGATGACTAAAGATTCAACCTTGAGGGTGGAGAAAATGGCCCTCTTGGTTTGATCAACAACAACAACCAAAAAGGAAAGAAAAAAAGAAAAAAAAAAACCCAAAAATCCAGAAATAAAAAGACTCTGGATCTCTGATCTGAAACCTCTGGCTCCTAACAAAATTCCCAAAAAACCAAACAAAATAACAAATCCCTTTTCTCAGCTCAAAGAAACCCAAGAAAAGGACCCAAGATGAGATTTTTTTTTTTCTTTTTTTAATCCTGAGGAGTGCAAAGATCACAGAGGAGGGATTCACAGAGCGTAGAGAACAAACCTTTGCTGCTTCGATCGAAGGGGGAACACTCAATCCTCACCGAGGTGGATGGGTTTGGACTAAAGCTTTATGTTTTTTATTCTCTTTTAATTTAATTTTTTACGTAGGGGGTGGAGGTGGAGGTGACTCTCTTGAGGAGAAGCGTAGGTGTAATGAAGGGGTTTATATAAGCCTCTAAGCGCCTCTTTAATCTCGTGAAGAGCTCATCATCCTTGATTAGCGAAATTAATTAAACCACACAACGCTCCCCTCACAGCGAACGAAAACGCTACGGGAAACAAGTGTTGGGAACCAATCGGGGCTCGCCACGTGTGGATCTAAACTGACAGGTGTCGGGGTGATAACCGGCGCGTGTCCTGCAGAACCACGTGGAAGAATATTATTGGAGGAGAACAGTGTACTGTGTTGGTGTTATTACACGGGATTTTTCGCTCTCGAAAAATAGGATAATTGGACATTAGTTGATCATTATTATCGCTTGTAGGGGTAAACTTGTAATTTTGTGATCGATTTGAGCTGCGTCGCCGAACAGCGCTGGGTCCGGCTCGGCTTAGATTCGGCTCGACTTTGTTTATTTGCTCATTTTTACCAGTAACGCCTCCACGTACATCATTTATTATCTCTTTCCCAAAATTACACTAATAAATTAGAACAATTATATATTATTATTTCTACGTAATCTACAAATGATATCTTTTAAATTAATATTATGATATAAATTTTTTAAATGATATCTTTTAAATTATTATTATGATATAAATTTTTTATTTAGTATGATAAATTTGTATTTTAAATTGCATGCAAGCAAAAAATTTGAAGTTTTCCGTTCAAACTAACAGAGTTCGTTTAGCATGTCACTCTCTCTTTCTCTCTCTCTCTTAAAATACTGAGAGAGCTTTAATTTCTAGGTTCGTAAAACAATTAGTTTATATATATATATATATATGAGTGAGGCTGGTATGCTACTTTCTATATATATATATATATATATATATATATATATATATATATATATATATATATATATATATGAGTGAGGCTGGTATGCTTCTGAAAGTACGGAGTCCTCCGTGTTTTCAAGTCGTTTTCGATGTTGGGACTTTCGAATCGACAATCGGCTTTGTTAGACTTGATCTAGAGTTTTTGAAGTACCAAGAAAATAAATTTTACGATTTTTTGATATCATTTGCCTAGTGCTCGAAGGGTATCAAAATCAATAATTTTAATGGCCATGGTGAGCCGTTTGCAAGTTTATTTCCGAATCATGTGAAATTTTAATAGAAAATTTTTATACTATATAAAACAAGATAAATATCTTTGATCTAAAATTTTAATGTCATATCATCATATTTTGTAAGATTTTTATTTTCAGTCGTTGATTTTGAGCCCTTTCGATCACTAGACAAATGATATCGAAAAATTGTCAAATTTATTTTTTAGGTACTTCAAATACTCTAGATCAAGTCTAACGGAGCCGATCGTCGATTCGAAAATTCCAACATCGAAAACGACTTGGAAGCACGGAGGGCTCCGTGCTTCCCGAAGCATATATACCAGCCTCACTATATATATATATATATATATATATATATATATATATATAACTAGGTTGCTATACTATCGGTAGCACGGCGGCCTCCGTACTACCAAGTTGTTTTCAATGATAAGGCTTCCAAATCAACGATCGGCTCCGTTTGACTTGATCTACACTATTAAAAATGTTTGGAAACTAAATTTCATAATTTTTTGACATTATTTGGCTAGTGATCAAAATGTCTCAAAATTGACAATTTTAATGGTTGATATGATGCGTTTGTGAATTTAACGGTGTAAAATAATTCAAATCTAATGAAATTTTTATAGAAAGTTCTTTTTACTATTTAAATTAAGATCAGTACCTCCGATCTTAAATTCAAGTCTTTTATCATCATTTTTTATGAGATTTTTATGTGCAGCCGTTCATTTTTAGACTACTCGTTTGAGAGGTAAATAATGTCAAAAAATTATGAAATTTAGTTTTCAAATACTTTTAATATTGTAGATCAAGTCTAACGGATGTGATCGTCAATTTGGAAGCCGCATCATTGAAAACAACTTGGTAGCACGGAGGCCTCAGTGCTACTGCTACCGATAGTATAGCAGCCGGACTATATATATATATATATATATATATATATAGAGAGAGAGAGAGAGAGAGAGAGAGAGAGAGAGAGAGAGAGAGAGAGAGAGAGAGAGCTAGGCTGGTATACTATCGGTAGCACGGAGGCCTCCGTGCTACCAAGTTGTTTTCAATGATGCGGCTTCCAAATCGACGATCGGCTCCGTTAGACTTGATCTACACTATCGGAAGTATTTGAAAATTAAATTTCATAATTTTTCGACATTATTTGGTTAGTGATCAAAAAGTCTCAAAATTGACAATTTTAACTGTCGATGTGATGCATTTGTGAATTTAACGGTGTAAAACAATTCAAATCTGATGAAAATTTTATAGAAAATTATTTTCTCTATTTAGAGTAAGATGAGTATCTCCGATCTTAAATTCAAGTCTTTTATCACCATTTTTTATGAGATTTTTATTTTCAGCCGTTTATTTTTAAACTACTCGTTTGATAGGTAAATAATGTCGAAAAATTATGAAATTTAGTTTCCAAATACTTTCAATAGTGTAGATCAAGTCTAACGGAGCCGATCGTCGATTTGAAAGTCGCATAATTGAAAACAACTTGGTAGCACGGAGGCCTCCGTGCTACCGATAGTATACCAGCCGGACTCTATATATATATATATATATATATGAGTTTTATATATATATATATATATATATATATATATATACATTCTTTGTTTTGAGAATATTCTCAACCAAATTAATATAAATGTGAATGAAATATAGTGAATTTTTCATATCCAAGTATTTATATTCTAAAAAATATGCAACTATCAAGTCCACTAAACTTTCCTTCGATAGGGTACTATTGAGACATCACAAACTCCCAGACTCTCCTTGTTAAAATACTTAAGTTAGGTCCTTATGTACCTATCTCATTCGATGAGGGATAAATAGAGCATTGCAGACTCTTTTCATTTTAAATCCTAACGTTCTCGTTAGATTTAATTCTTTAGCCATTTTCTGATTCAAAATTATTAAACGATGTGAGATCGATCATACACTTATTTATAGATACCAACTATAATGATCCAGCTCACTAATATTAAATACTTATTAGATTCAACCCGATAGACCAAAATATTTTAAGTTTAATTATCATTACCGATGATCTTTATCTTTTTATTCTTATAATTTTTTTTTACTAAATATAAAATTATTGAAGCATCACAGAAACAGCGGTGCATTATTATTAATATATTTCTCTTATTTTGACTCTTTTGCTCGTACGCTTCCACGAAAGGAGAGCTTGGTGTGGACGTCTCCGGCCAGAAATAAAAGGTTTCAAAGTGTCCTGATCGAGATGCTGATACATGTGGACTAAGGCTAGATGTAGCACAGTTTTTCTACATTCCTTGTGACGTACTAATTTTTCAGGGGGTCACTCATTTTAGAACTATTTTTATCCTAACACGCTTAACTCTCTTAACCTCTTGGACCTAGTCACCACCCAAAATATTTAAGCCGAGTTAAGAGTTCTAGCCCTATTATATCTTATATATAGGACTATCTGGGATCTCACAATCTCTCCCCCTTTACATTCCGATCTTGACTCAGTCTCCCGTCTTAGCACGCTTAACTCTCTTAACCTTTTGGGCCTAGCCACCACCGAAAATATTTAAGCCGGGTTAAGAGTTCTAGTCCTATTATATCTTATATATAGGACTATCTGGGGTCACACATTTCTCTTAGCAAGAATTAATTTTTGCATACTTTTGGTGATCTCGTCATCCATCAGCAGATGAACGTATTTCCAATATACGTACACATGCAAATTCATATATTTTCTCACTAAACTATGGCGCACTATAAAAAAATCTCAATATAAGGACGCCTTTTAGGCGACGTTCGAGAAAAACGTCTACAAACGTCCCTACAGTATAGCAAATACCGACGCTTCAAAAAACGTCGTCATATGAACCCTCTATTGTATCAAATCAATTTATTAAATAATAAATTTTACTATTATTTATAATTTTTCGACGCTTTAAAGTGTCAGCATTTTAAAAAATTCTGACACTTTAAAGCGTCAGAATATATTTTACCGACGCTTGGCAAAAGTGTCGGTATATACGTGGCGACTTTTCACCGACCTTTCAAATGTGAGGCTAGATTATATTGGGACACTTTTAAGCATCATTAAATATTAAAAAAATATTTTTAAATATTACTTTTATTTGCAGTGGCGGGATGATGTCGTGCGTAACAAATCAGAAGATTGATAACTTGGATTCAGTCACTAATTATCTATTTCATTTATGTTGTGATTTGAAATCTCTATTAATACCATTTTATGTCGTGATTTACGTTTGTTCTTTCAGTATGGCGATAAATGATTGAGAATTTTAATTTATTTTGTACATCCTTCTTCCGAGCCAAACTGGTAATTAAGTGTAATTGGTTGTTAGTATGGAAGGATTAAGTATCATTTTATAGGTTTTGCGTGCCAGGTTATTTGATGTACATACGGCAACAATTATTATTATTATTATTATTATATGACACGAAACCATAGCACGTTGCACTGCACTAAATTATTTGAGTTTTACAAAATATAATTCAAAATGTTCTCTTAATCATTATATCTCTTGTTGAAACCAGTGGGGAACTTATGTTTAATTAGTACTCCATTTTCATATATAAAAGCTTGATAAATTCATAAGTCACTAGCACATCGGGTGGAATAAGAACTGGACTATATTTGTTAATTTGTAGTCAATTTTAAAAATACTCAATTTACGTAGTTAATGCATAATTTTTATAAAAATTTAAGTGTCGTAGCATATGTTCATGCCAAAAATTTATTGATATAGTATGGTAAAATACCTGTCATACGGTACTGATCACATGAATGTGATCATCACAAAAATATTTGTTTGCTAATATGCTATATATAGCATAAAATATTTATTTGTTTTAACATCAATATATTCTAATTACTTTATATATATATTTATCAAATATTTACACTTTATTAAAATAATTATTTAGTAAATTTAGTAAAAAATTGAACCGTACCATTTTACAGATAAAAGAGAATTTCTATCAATAACTTGATTAATTTGCGAATAAGTTCATAAAGTTCCAATTGTGTAGTAGCACGGAAAGATGCGGTGGATGGATCTTTATGCCTTTGTTTCAGCATTATCGTACCTAAAAGTTCCCCGGAAATCATGTGATGTGTACGTGGATGTTCATTTTTTTTTGATGAACCAAAAATATATAATTAAATCATTGTAAAAAAAAATACGGAGTTTAATAATTTAGGGATAACTTCAAATACCACCCATATGGTTTCATGCTTTCTCACTTTAGTGCCCTGTGGTTTAAAACGTATCATTTTAGTACCCTGTGGTTTGATTATTCTCTTTTTTTATTATTTTTTCGTTAATTTTTTCGTTAAATTATACAGAAAAAACTTTAAATATCCCACCTATGGTTTATCGAATATTCACTTTACTAATCTGTAGTTTTAATTGTCTCATTAATTTAATAAAAAAATTAACGAAAAGATAACAAAAAGAGAATAACCAAACCACAGGGTACTAAAATGATACGTTTTAAACCACAGGGTACTAAAGTGAGAAAGCACGCAACCACATGGGTGGTATTTGAAGTTATCCCAATAATTTATGGACATAGCAAGGCCACGAAGAGCAATATCGACTACTGCAACCGATCATCCCTAGCGCAAGTGGTAAAAGGCTTGATGATTGGTACCCGAGGTCTCGAGTTCGAATCCTAGTTGATTCACATTTTCAGCTAAGTTTATTTCTAAAAAAGATAAACGAAGCGGATAACATGCTACTTTTTTCTCTCAAAAAAAAAAAAGACTACGGCACGCAGGAGCCACTAATTTGCAAAAGCAAAGTTGGAAAACAAAACTATTCGCGAGTTGTGCAATCTTTTTCATTTTGTCACATGATTAACATGCAAAATTGAAGTAAAACTAGTGATTTGGATTATTAGTTATATCGTAGAAAAAGAATAGGCGAAAAAAAAAACTTAAAACTTGAATTAAGCCTATCAAAAAGGCAAGATTCCTACATTTTAACAACTTGGATTGTGATGTTTGATCTTTTTGAAATTTTAATTTTAGTAGTTAATTAGTCCTTGTTAAATCGTCTCTCTATAGAACTTTTGTTCAAACTGAAAATAAAACAAATATCCCGGGCAAAAGTTATATAGAAAGCATTCATATAGTGAGCAAATTTAATTCACCGTTTAATTTGATTTAAGATTTGAGCGCTACATGCGATGAAAAACAGATTAAACATGCTGATCATGCGAGGCTCAGCTTGCAAAATTTGTTCTTTTAAACTACTACAAAGCTAACTATTTTTTCTAAATAAGATCTAATGGATGTGGCCTACATTAAAATTTTCCATTCATTCACTCGATTGGCCCAATTTATTTCATAATTTAAGATTAAGTTTAGCACTCTTAGCTTCTTACCTAATAATATCTATTCAATATTTGTAAGGTAAAAAGGTATGGAGACCCCCCCCTCAAATATAAGTTATTTTTCTATTTAAATAGTAGCGATTATTTTGAAATAGAGCTCCTTAGCTTCTAATTTATTTATTTAATTTTAGTCACAAAAATTTTAATCTTTTATCTAGCTTTTTCTTGTGATCAAGCGGTCAATTAATATATTTGATAGAATTGTGTAGTTTTTAGAACTAAAATTATTTAATTTAAAAAAAATACCTCCTTAAAAAAAAATCAAAAGAAAAAGTTGATGGGGTCATTTTCCAAATTGCATATAAGGTCAAGGATTCTCCATACATTTTCACCTATTCAACACTAGCAGTGCTATTCATACATTCCTAAAGAAGACGTAAATTTTA